>JAWNOD010000072.1:11794375-13058750 GCA_035046225.1 Drosophila pegasa
AACCTCCTCCCACTCCAAGATTCACGCACTAACTAAATCGACTCGTCCATCGACTCAACGCAGTGAGCAAGAAGTTGCACTAATACCACGACAACTAAGCGGCCGCTCTCAATATAACACTCACATCATCTACTTCAAAGCCCACGGCAACAACTCACACGCTCACACCATACACGCTGCTTTTCATGTTCGCCTGCCACTCAGAGAGACAGCGACAAATAGTTGTCCCGCTCACATCATCTACTGTGAGCACACGACTAATATAGCTGTCACACTCTTGCACGCTGATACAGCTCTCACGCTCATTCCATGCACACTCTACGTCTGCAAGTGAGAGAGAGCTGTTGGCTGAGCGCGCAGCTAAGGATAACGGGATCAAAAGCTTCAACGCAAAATTACAATCCACATTGAGTCAGCTGTACAGCTGTACAGCGTCAGTCGACGCTCGGTGGACGAGTCGATTTAGCTAGTGCGTGAATTTTGGAGTGGGAGGTTCGTTTCTTTTGTTTTTATTATTTTGTTCATATTGTGATATTTGTTTTTTTTTATTGTTGCTCGTGTGCTTGATATTTATACTAAATTTATAACGTGACGCGTGTTTTAGAGAATGGTGTTTTACCGCATTTACAATATTTGAATTGCACAAATTATTGAATTCATTGTTGGTTGAACTTTTTCGCTAGCAAGAAAAAAAAGAGATCAATTGTTGAGAGCAAAGCTTTTTTTCTGTTTAAAAAGGAGTGAGCGGCATAGAAGATGTCAATGTGTGAGAGAAACTTTAAGGGGCAACTGAAGTCAATGTACGATAGACGGAGACAGATAGAGTTGAACACATGTGTTTTGATAAGTTTGAGTCATTATACCCTTACACGGAGCATTATACTTTGTCAGTAAAGAATGTAACGCATGGTAAAACGAGAATAATATAAATATAAATTCCTTATAATTTTATATAAAATCTAAATTAAATTCCTTATGATAATTTTATATAAAATCTAAATTGTTATTAGGCTCAACTTACCGATGAATTTCTCAATACCCTTGATAACAATCGCTAATGTGCTTTGCCGTTGCTTTTGACGCAGTGTTATGTAGACACCGTGCTTGATATTCAGGCCCATTATTTCGGAGGCATCGGTCTGATTGTCCGGAAAATCAAATATCAGTGCAACGGGCATATTGCCGAGCAATTGCTGTCGGGCCCTATAAACATCGTCGATGCGTCCGCTGATCGTCACCTGCGATTTCTTCAACGGCTTCACGTTCATATCCGACAGATCGGGAAATATGATTTTGGTCTGCGTGCGTTCCATAATGCTCAATAGATTCACATTATTCTTGCCCTTGACTATCTCATGATGCTGCGGCGATATTTCCATCTGAACGTTTACAAGAATTTGACTCTACAAAATATATAGAAACAGAGTTAGAATTACGTATTTTTGGATTTATAGGTGCTGCACTTACTGCAATGCTCTCAAAGGCAAAGTTGATCAGCAATTGGGTGGCATCGCGCACCTGAGCAGACTCCTTTTCAGAGCCCTTCACCAGTACCAGGGATGTATGTAGCTTGGGACGCGATGAAAATATGACCTGGAGGATGTTATAGAAGAAATTAGAATGGAATTCGAATTTGTATATAGAAATGTATCATATAGCTATATTATATAGCTAAATGTATAGATGTATTATATAGCTAGAGGAACTTTATTTTATTTATATTTTATGCAACAAAACCTAAGATCGCATTCAGCTGGAGAGGAAAAGATATATACTATATATTCCATAAAGAATGATTTTCAATCGAAACAAGTAAGAAAACTCTAGTCGGGCGTGACCGACTAGGGGATACCCTGAGCCCCGTCGAATCTGTGTTTTTCATAGAATTTGGGGGAATTGGGGGTCGGTATCCAAAATATAACAAAATTCAAAATTGCATAAAATACATATAAAGGTAAATATAAAATTTGGTGTCTCTAGCTTAAAAGATGGGCGAGATATAATTTTTTAATTGAATTTCGATTTTGCTTCCAATCGATAACAATTAATTGGGGATAGTTATCGATTTTTTAAAATAAATTCGATCTGCGCGTGCTATACACGGACCTACAAAATAAAATTTCAAGTCTCTAACTCATACGGGCTGTAATCGGCGCGTTCAAACATACGGACAGACGGACAGGGCCAAATCGATTTCTCTCGTCGTCCTGATCAAGAATATATATACCTTATGGGGTCTACCACGGCTCATTCTGCCTGTTACATACATCCAACAAAAACATACCCTGATTTCCCATTTTCAATGGGCTCAGGGTATAAAAATAGATTATATATTCCATAAAGATCATTTTCAATCGGAAAAATTTGATTCTCTACAGTCTTATAGCTAGTTCATAGGATTAAATTTGAGGAAGAAAACTAGAACTTCAATCTTAAGTACTTTGATCATAGGATGAAGGTCTCAGATATGAGGGAAACATAGATTTCAAGCCAAACCCAATAAATTGCATGCCCTGAGCAATAAATCCTTATCTGCTTTCAGATCTATAACCCCAAACACCCAACACTCTACATCATTATCATAGACCTATTCACCTGCACATTGAATTTGCTCTCAATCATTTTGATGTATGGCGTCTCGTGGTCCGGCTGCGGTTTACCCGGCCCCATTACGGGCATCTCGAACGAGATGAGCAATGGGGTAGATAGGCGCACCAGGGCTCTGGCACGCTCCACACCCTCGAGGCTGCCGCACAGCGACACCTGATTCGATTTCTCCGTCGGATTCGAGCGGTTCGAGTCCGGGAAGTGTATGTGCGTGTGTGTGTCATCCATGATCCGTTTTATATTGTTGCCGCCACGTCCAATGATATAGGAATGATCCGTATAGCTAACATCCATCTTCATAATAACACGAGTGCCCTGAGAAGAGAGAGAATCCCCATTGAATCTATGTAGAAATTAGAGTTTCGGATCAGTTTGAACTTACCCTGGAGTCAAGACTGCCAAGGATATGATCCTTGGCACGCTGCACCTGCTCCACCTTACCCACAATGCGAACATGGGGATCTGTGGATTAAAGACATATACGGCATTATATATATGGCATTCCCGTTCGATTTCTCCACTCACCCTTCTTGCTTTTGGCGCCAATCTTTAGTCTGCAAGGCCAGCTCACATAAGTATCAGTGGTGCTCATGATCTGAAAGATAATAAGTATATATGCATATATAGTTTCCGTATATATGCGTCTTTATATAATACACTTGAATTTGGTTTCAGTAATTAGAATTAGCTAAACATTTATATGGTTTCTTCACTAAAATTTGTAATTTGTCTGCTAAATGTTTAAACGTAAATTTTGTTGTAACGTTTAAACAATTTGTATTTAAGTGATATGCGTCTGTTAAATACACAAATTACAATACCTACTGAGACTATTCCACAGCTCCCATATGAGAAAAACACGAAGAAGAAGAAGCAACATCAATGAATGAAAACTCGATGAGAGTTATATAAAAAAAAAATTGTTTTTGATATGAAATAGAAGATTTACATTTATCTAAAGATCCAGCGAAGGGGCTTTAAATTTAAAGGTATAATATATTTTATATTATATTATATATATTATTCATTTATATATTATATTATATATATTATTAATTTATATATTATATTATTATACGAATCCTTTTTCTCTCTCTTAAAAATGCTTCTTCTCTAAGGGTATGCTCGACTAGCAGTTACCTTTCGTCACTTTCGAGCAACTGATAGAGGGAGTGATAGTTATGCAAAAAGTGAATTTTTGTAAGTTTTAGTGGAACCTATAGACAGCTTTATGAAATTGCTCGAGAAACTCAAGTTTTTTATCGGCTTATTAGCAACTTAAGAGAACTCTGGACTTATATATAATATGATAATTATTTATTAGGAAAAATTTATTCATAACAAATAAAATAAAGCAAAATAAAATGTATATTAGTATTATAATAAGCTTCCTCTTGAATTAATATAAATATATATATAATATATAATATAAATATATTTAATATTTATATGTGATTTATATGTTTATATAAATATATAGTGATTTATATATTTATATGTATTTTGTTATTTTGAGTATTATGCATATTTATATATACTTTTTAGCTCTCAACTTACATTATCAAAGAAATATTCTGCACCATTCATGCCCTCAATGGCGCTGTCCGCTGTGAAAATAAATCAATAAAAAATAATAAAATATAATACAATATAAATATATATAATATAATAAAAATAAAAGCTAAAAAATAATACATATATAAAGGTATGATATAATATATTTTTTTTGTTTAATGTATTTTTTTTAGATGTTATAATTTTGTTCTTCACCTATATATGTATGCAAAATATATATATTATATACCTACATCTAAAAAAATACATTAAACAAAAAAAAATATATATTTTATAATAAATTTATATATGTATTTGGTCAAAAGACCAAAAACCACTAAATTTGTACTATTTTAATTGCTCTTAAATTTTTTAAAATTTGTACTATATTAAAACAATTAAAAAATGATTCTTCTAGTAAATTTAAGACCTTTTACTGAAAAAGAAATGTCTTTGAAGACTTTTAAATGACTTTGCTGTATTATAACAGCATCAATATATTTGCCTATATATCAATATATATTTAAATATATAATTCCCTCTCTCACTCACCCTTTAGCAACTGCTCCAGCTTCTGTCGATCAACCTTGAAGCGCTCCGTATGCAGATCGTCCACATTTTGTACGCCCAACTTGAGTGCAATCGCTCGAATGTCGCTCCAGTCGCTGTCCACCGATGAGATCTCGCTCTGGGTCTCGCTGGGCGCCCGGGGCAGGGGCAGCGAGTTGAGATTGACCCCGACTGGAGTCGTTTTGCCGCTGGCCATGGCGGTGACGTCCGCGGCCGTTGGGTAAATCAATTTATTGAATGACGCACAGGAGAGCATCTCGTTGGTTATCAGTTGTCGGTTGTCCGTTATCGGTTATCGGTTATTAGTTATCGGTTATCGATTAACGACTGTTGTTGTTTTGTTATCAACTTGTTCAATTTGTTTATCGAATGGTCGTTTAGTTTTTAAAACCAAGCAAAAATGTCGTTTTATGGGCGTCCGTCTGTAGGGGATTCGTATGCGTGTATGGGCGTGTGTGTGTGTGAGTGTGTGTGTGTGTGTAGGAGTGAGTCTTCCTGTGTATGCTTGAGTTAGAGTGTGTTCGCGTGTGTGTGTGTGTGTGTATGTGTGTTGGGGCGTGCTGCTTCTGAGCAACACTGCGATTGATGAGGTAAGCTGTGTATAAAAGGTAAAAACCAAATATGAGTAGGAATAAAAAAGTAAATGAAAATATACATAAAATATGATTTAAAGTAAAAAATATATAAATTAAAAAAATATAGTTACATTTTATAAATTTAAACATATATTATGTAAAGATAAAGATTTTATTGCTATTATATAAAAATAAAATTTTAAATTTGGTTTATATTTCTCCTCTTTAATGTTCTTTTTTTGTTTCTTATTCATATGTTTTTAATGTTTTTTATTTATATATATCTTTATAAATATATATCTTTTTTAAATTATTTATATATTCTAGATTCTTAGAAAATATATTACGAATAAGTAAATATTAAGTTAACAAATAAAAAATATAATTTAAGATAGAAAATATAATTTCAATATTTTTGTGGTATATATAAACTTTTCAACTTTTTTATTGAATATAAAAATCACAAAAAGAATTATGAAAAAATATATTTAAAATTGCGTTATGCCTATTTCTATATTATTATTTGTGTATTTTTAGGTTTATTAATATGAATATTAAATATATATATTTTAAAATTGAATTATCATATATTTATATTAAATTCTTATATTAATCTTTTAATTTCCTTTTTTTCATTACTCTTTACTTTTTACTTTTTTTCATTAAATTTCTGTTTTTTTTTTTAAAGCTATAAAATATGTTAATTTTGTAAAAATCATAAAAATATAAATAATAATAAAAAATTAATTGAGCACTTCATTTATTATATATTATAAAATTATTTATTATAATATTATATAAAATTATTATTAAAGGATTATATAATTGTCTGTGTGCTTGTTTTCTTTACATAAAAAATAACATTTGAAATATTCCTAAAGCAATTATTCCTAAAATAATTATTTTGACTAATATTATTATTTCTTTTTAAATATTCTTTATTAATTATTCCTTATTGCCTTTTGTTAAATTATTAAATATTCTTCTTTTTTTAATTCTTAACAACATTTCTCAAGCACCGCCATAACCTCTCAGTCAGATCCAAGACAGCCATGAGGTTTCATGCCTATGTCTCGATCCATTTTCAGAAAGGGAAACGCAAAGAGCACACCGAAAAATTAGGGATACACATAAATTTACAGTTATGCTTTCACTTGTCTGCGACACTTTCACACTCTCACACCAAAGCACACACACACACACACTTACCGAACCAGCTCGCCAGCTCTATTTGAGATTGAAGAGGCCTCGAAAGTCCAAACAAATAGCATGGGTTAGATCCTGGACGAATTGTATGGCCTCGACGAGACAAACGTTCATAACAAAATTACGAATTTGTACGAATCTTTCGACGAAAGGCATTTATATTGGCTGGGACTTTTTTTGTTCTGTCTATATCAGTATATAGAGTATTGGAGTCTTTAATAATTAGTTTATACATATATATAAATATATATAATACAAGTGTGAAATAATAGGATATTTCTTTCTTCTTTTTTTTTTTTTTTTTGTAAATTGCAAGCAATTTTTTTTTTATTTCTTTAACTTTTTCTAACTAGGAACTTTTTGCTGCTACCGCTTGAACGACTCAAAGCCAATTGAACGTGCCGCTGTCCGTGGAGCTGCTGGCAGGGATCGAGCGCAACGACAAAAAGTTGCCAAACAACGGTAAATTGCGCTTAGCCAATGGGAGAAATGTGGCTGGTCGCCTGGAGAAATGCATTTAAGAGGGCCAGCTGGGTCAACGAACCGCTCGCAGAGCGTGTAGGAGAAAACAAATTTAGATTCTTGCAAGCAAAACAAACGCAAAGAGAGAGGGATAGAGAGAGAGAGAGTAGTCGAACTGTAGCCGTTTGCGTGAGCGCCTGGAAGGGCACGCTACCTCTCTTTTGGGATATTATTCTGCAGAGAGAAATTTCCCTTTTTTGCTTAAAGCAAGTCTAGCATGTGAGTGGGAATTTTTAAAGCTTCAGCAAGCTTATGATATATATGTATTTTATTATTACTTTATGTAAAAAAAACTTTTATTTTCTAAAAAAAAAATTATAATTTTTTTTCTGATACTTTAAAAAAGCTTTTTTGCCTTACTATAAACTGTGAAGCTTAACATTGCAGCTTAAACATGTGGCTAGGTCTTTACAGCGCGCTGTTAAGCACTTAACAGTCTGTTAACATTTTACAAGAATTTCGAGCAAAAGCGAATTTCGAAAGAAAAAAAATTATCTACCGTTTTACGCACACGTTTTTTTCCCGCCAAAACAAAAAGTATGAAAAAATAAACTTACCGTAAATCCAGATACGTTTGTTTTTTAATTGGAATAGGTTACACAAATGAATCGAATAATTTAGTTGACAAAATAAATATTTAAAAGGCACAAAATTCGAATTTAGCCAAAGAAAAGACGCTTTATTTATTTAAAAAAAAGTGAAATTTTGGGCGCAATTACGTCAATTGGTTAAAGTTGCAATTAATTAGATTGTTGGCAGTCGACTTATTTTTTTATATGAGCAAAAAAAAAATAATCACTACCGAAGACAGGGTACAAAAAAAAAGAAAAAAAAAACACGTGCGTGGAAAAAAGTACAAAAAAGTTGGGAAATTATTGCAAGGCAAAGGAGGAGGTAAGGCGAGTCAAGGTCAAGTCGGGTGAAGCGCGGATTTGATTTATTTATAATTTCGTTTCTCTTTAAACACTTAAATTAAATGAAATGAAATGAGTTTCTGATTTTATTCGAAATACAACGCGTCGTAGTAAATGGAAGGGGACTCGGACGGTGCTTTCGTCGTCATTGAAGCGCGTTGACTGCAGAGCGCGAGGCGGAGTTCTTGTCCCGTCTGACCTTCAGGCGGAGCTTTGGCCAACTGAAGCTGGGCGTGCAGTGCCAGTGCGAAAAGCTCGGCGATCTCAACACGTGCGTGGCCAGCTGCAGCAAAGCTTTGCTTGCCTAAAAGCTGGCACAGTTGCCGAAAAGCTACTGCGCAGGTGTTCAGCTAAGCCGCTAGATGGCGCTTGAGCTAACAGCGCCTTTACAGTGAGCGCCATAAATCTGTTGCAGTAAAACTCCAAGAGAAATATATCATTATTTATAATTTATTATTGTTTATTTATGTTCATATATATATATTTAATTTATAGCCATAAATACTAATGCTTGCCAGTTGTTTAATTTACATTTTACAGTTATGCTTATATATTAAATATTTATTTCATATATTTATATATATATTCTTTTACTTTTTACAATATTGTATTGTTTGGATTTTCTTCTGACATTCGTTTTTTTTTTTTTTTATGGATATGAATATGTTTTTTATATTCAATGTAAGCTTTTGCATTTAATATTTTTAATATTCATATTTTATATGTATATAAATCTAATTCTAGTTAAACAACATTTATGTATGTATTCTATTCTTTAATATTCCTTTTTTTTTTTGGAAAAGTATATAATAATGCTTGTTTTCTCTACGCTTTTCTATATACACTAACATTTTGTGAATAACTTTTTATATCAAGTTCTGTAAGTATTTTCCGTTTTTATATATATGTTTATAAAGCTTAGCAGAGAACTGAAACTATATGAAATTGTAGAACAATTGAGTAAAAAAGAAACGAAAAATCAGGGAAGACAACTTTCACAACACTTTTTTTTGATTAGATAAACCTTAGCATGCATTTATAGCTGTTATATCCATATATATCGTTCTATATATATTATATATATCATATTTAACATTTACACATAAAAACTTACTAACCATAAATTCACAATTGTTTTTTATTTATTTTTTCTGACAACTTCTTAGTATATTTAACTATATACATTTATTCAAAATTTTGATTACAATATTATTTCATTTCTCTGCCTAGAAAATTCCAAATTTTTTTTTTTTAATTTTTCCAATTATTTATATTCCATTTACATATTGCGTTCTCCGTACATTTTTTTATTTTATAAGGCAAAGGAACTATTTACCGTTGGATTTTTGTTTGCCAAAAATTTTAAAATAATTTGTTGTTAATTTTTTCGTTTGCTGAAAAACAAAAGAGATTTTTCCTCTCGATTTAGCTGTTATTTAATTTTAATTTTTGCTTCTACAAATGAAAAGGTTTTTTTCGTAATTAATTTTGCATGCTTCCAAAACCGTAAAAAGTTCCTTTCTATATATAATGCTGTTATTATATTCCTGCTTACATATCTCGATTTCTTATCTTATTCCCTTATTCTACTGATAAGCAAAAGGTTATTTACAAAAAAAAAAATGAGTGGTGAGCGGGAGAGTGAGCGAGAGAGCTGCTTGCCTTCTTACTGTGCTTTTAACTGCACTACGATATATAAAAGCTAAGCTCTAGTGCCAAGTCAAAGCGCAGCTGAAGCTTTTTGCAGTTCTCTTTCGCGCGTTTGCAACGTACAAGAGATCGGAAATTATGAATGAACAACAAAAACAAAAAAAAATTACTAATAAAAATAAAAGTCCCAAAAAAATTGCCTACTATTAAGAGATAGACTGCAGGGGAAGCAGACACTCGTTAGGGAAGAGCGGGGCACATCCATATGCAATAATGAATTTAAGGAGAGCGTGTATGGAACCTAAGTTCCTTGCTTTGGCACTTTTGTTTGTGCAAAGGGATTTTATTCATGTCAGTTGCTTTTGCGCAGTCGTGTGCCGTGCATCGTCTCCGCGTGTGTTGCAAACAAAAAAAATTTTTTTTTGTCGCCGGGTAATTAAAAGTGAAATAGATAGAAGGCTAGTCCGAATACTAGCTAGTGCCAGTGTTTTTTTTTTTAATCTGTTTGTTTTAGTTGCGTTGTGATGCAGCGTAGCCCAGCTAGCATCTCTGACGCGTGTGTGAAAAAAGAAGTAACGGTAAATATGTGCGCAAACGTCTGGCCACCGTGGCGGCGGCAATGAAAGAAAGAAGTCGTGAAAGAAGAAGGCGAAAAGGCAAGTGGCATAAGTGTGAGTGTGAGTGTGTGTGTTTGTGTTGGTTTTTTTTTTCTTTCTGTTTTGCTTATTTATTTTTCGCCTTTGCTGAAAGCCGAACATCGGAAGGGCGTCTGCACTCGCGCAGCTATGAAAGATCGTGCAAGGAGTGGAGCATAAAATCCCTTTAGCGCGTGTCTTTGTTTTTGTTTTGTGCAAAGGCAGCGCAGCCAACAAGTGAAGCTACGTCGCTGTGTGTGAAATGAAAAGTAGCGCAGGCGCAAGCAGCGCAGTCGGCGCGGTGAATGGGGAAATTTGTTAGTGTTTAAAGGAGATTTGGTTAAAGAGAGCACACAGTAGCTCTCAAACTGTTTTGCTTGTGTGTTTAAAAAATGAAAAGGAATTAAATATAAATAAATATATAACTGCATGGTAAGTGTTTTTTTTCTTTCTTCTAAACTTAACTAATTTCTAATGCATTTTATACATATATAGTTTTTATGCTTATATTAATTAACTCTATTCTATGAGCTTCACCTGTTATTTGTTTGCTTTATATGTTGTATATATAATTAGATTATTTATTTATTTTTATTTATTTTTTGTGTTAATTTTTATATTTACTCTCATTACATTTATTCAATTATGTTTATCATGTATTAACATTATACCAGTTGCGCTCTTAATTATATTTAAGCTTCTCTTTGCTTTGCGTCTCCTTCTCACTTCCTTCGGCTTTAAGTCCCAAATTGGCTTCTCAACAACTTAAGTGCGCCTTACCCGGAGCGAACTGTAAATTTCCGTTTTATTTCTGCTTTGTTTTCTTTCTTCTTTTTTTTTCTGCTCTTGGCATTAATTATTGCGCGTAAAACAAATAAGAGAAAGCAACAAATAAGGTTAAGAGAAATGTGCCCACTCGTTCGCATGGCAGCACCTTAAGCTACTTTTCGAAATGCATTTCATCATCAATTCAGCATCAGCACGTCGCTGCCGCTGCCGCTGCCCGTGTCGCTGCCCCTGCCTCTGCCAGCGCTGGGCGAGTCATCAATAATCGCTGATCCGGCTGCGAGGCCGCGCCCACTTTAGCAAGTGTCGCTGACAGCTGTTGATGTCGCGCTGCAGCTGCAGTTAAATCAACGCCCGAATTGCCATCGTCATCATCATCATCATCATCATCACCGTCATCATCATTATTGCGTTGCAAAAGTGTTGCCAATGCCATTTGACAATTATAAAAGCATTTGTCGCTCTCTCTCGGCGGCGCTGCCTTTGACATTGTCACATTGCCGACGCCGCTGTCGCCGTCTCTGTCGCCGTCGCCGTCTCTGTCGCCGTCGCCATTGCTAACTGTCTGTTGCGTCGTCGCTGCGCTGTCGCTGTCGCTGGCATATTGACAGCTGTTAATTTGATGGCCCAGCCGGGGGGCGAGGGGCAGCACGAGTGCAGCGCTTAGCCATGTGGTGTGCCACGCCCACTCGGCCAGCAGCTGCCTGTTGATGTGCTGCAATGGCCACGCCCCCATAAGCTTCAATAGCCAAGCGCGCCAAAAGATTTCCTGAGCAGCACTCGAAGCGCCCGATGCACCGTTATCCGCTGCGAAATAGACAGAAAACGAAAGAGAGGGGAGAGAGAGAGAGTGAGTGAGTGAGAGCGGATTATAAAGAGCGCAGTGGCCAGTGTATATTGCGGGGCGTGTGCATTAGCAAAGAGACTTGATAAGCACGCACTAAAAGGGCGGCTTGACGTATAACTGTCGCTTCAATTCGCATTGAGCGGCGATTGATGCGGCTTTAAGGATATTTCCTGTGAGATTATAAGATTACAGCCATGGGTTATATAAAAGAGCGAAATGCCCCTATTTAACAAAAATAAGGGACATTTTAATTGGATTTACATTTTCCCTTAACTATAATTTGCACGTTAGGGAATATTTACTCTTTAATAATTGGCTTATGCAGATATTGTAAGAGCTAAAAATCCTCTTTTTATTAAGACGCTAATGCGAAGGGAAATTTCTTTGTGCAAGGCTATTTAAATGATCTCTCTTAACACATTAGTGTGTTAAGGGTTATTTACTCTTTACATAAACACAGCTTAAGCTTAAACTTCTGATCAAGTAAGAGTTATTGTTCTCAAATTTTCTCTCAACTAAATATTATGGTATATTTACTCTTTAATTTTTGGCTTCAACACATATTGCTTGTTTTAAAGAGCTAAAAATCCTCTTTTTACCAAGTCGTTTACACGAAGGGAAATTTCGATGTACAAGGTTATTTTATCACAATAGTTGGTTAAGGTTTATTTACTCTTTGCTAATTGCCTTATGCAGATATTGTAAGAGCAATAAATCCTTTTTTCATTAAACCGCTTACGCGTAGGGGAATTTCCTTGTACAAGGCTATTTTAACACAATAGTTGGTTAAGGATTATTTACTCTTTGCATAAGCACATCTTAAGCTTAAACTTCTGATATACTAAGAGATATTGGATTTAAATGTTCTATCAACTAAATATTATGGTATATTTACTCTTTGATTTTTGGCTTAAACACATATTGTTTGCTTTAGGGAAGCTGTTTAGTGAAAAAAGAGAGGATTTCTTTTTTCACTAAACCGCTTAACCTAAGGGATAATTTTATTTGTTCAAGACTATCTAAGTGATCTCTCTTAACACAAGGTTTATTTACTCTTTGATGCTTTGCATAAGCACAGCTTAAGCTTAAACTTCTGATCAACTAAGAGATATTGTTCTTAAATGTTCCCTCAAATATGGTACATTATGGTACATTTACTCTTTAATTTTTGGCTTAAGCACATATTGTTTGCTTTAGGTAACAAAAAATGTTCTCTTTTCCACTAAATCGCTTAAGCTAAGGGATATTTTTATTTGTGCAAGACTTATCTAAATGATCTCTCTTAACACAAGGTTTATTTACTCTTTGATGCTTTGCATAAGCACAGCTTAAGCTTAACTCCTCTGATCTTTTGTATAGATTGCGATATGTTCGGTTATATTTTATTTGCAGCTCTCTTGCACTCCATTGAGCTGCTGCCAGCTGAAAAATATCCGATAAATCTACTCGAAAAATAAAAAAAAATACAATCTTAGTATGTGTGTGTGTGTGTGCGAGTGGGTTGCATGTCAACATTGCATTTGCATAAAGTTCACAAAAATCGAATTCGTTTGAATCGCAACTATGAGCGGAGCGGAGCGGAGTAAGCTGCAGACCCCGCTGAAAATCGAGTTCATTTCGCATGGGTAACGCGCAGCGGCGCTTGCCCGAGCTAAGAATGTTGCATACTTTTATGCGCCCGTCGAATATATAGTCGCCGCCATATATATATATACATATATATTTTGCGCACTTCTTTTTGAAGTCGATGCAATTTTAAATACAATTTGCAGCTCAATGCGTTTACAATGTTGTTGTTGTTGTTGCTGACGCTGCTGCTGCTGGTGTTGCATTTTGGTGTTAAGTAAATGTTGCCGCAAGTAAGTGGCAACTCTAGCAAATAGTGCAGGAGTCGGTGAGGGGGTGTTGGGGGTGGAGGGAGAGGGGGGGGGGGTCAGGAGGAAAGGCGTTTTATAAGCATAAGCTACACAGCAATCAACTTGCTTTTCCTCAGCGTAAATTAGAGAAACAAGTATGCATAGCCGAGAGCGACTTGGCGTGGAGTGATTGACTAGCAGATACCGCGCAAATATGCTTATGTGTGTGTATATTTATATTATAATATATAAAGATGTATGAATTGATCTATATATTTGATTTTTAGCAGAAAATTCATAAATAACAAGTGAATTCAAAGCCTTAAGAACTTGAATTCGATTAAAAATATTTTTTAAAAATGTTAACATATAAAATAATAATGATATGATAAAATATATATAATATATTAATAAATCAAATTAAATTAAATGGAATTGAATAAACTATATAAATATATATAATAAAATATAATAAATAAAAATAAATATATTAAAAAAAAATATAATACAATAAAAATTAAATTTAAAAATAAATACAAAGTAAATTAAATGGAATTAAATAAACTATATAAATATATATAATAAAATAATAATACAAATAAATATATTTAAAAAAATATATTATACAATAAAAATTAAATTTAAAAATAAATACAAAGTAAATTAAATGGAATTAAATAAGCTATATAAATATGTATAATAAAATAATAATATAATAAAATAATAATATAATAAAATAATAATAAAAATAAATTCATTTAAACAAATATAATGCAATAAAAATTAAATTTATAAATAAATAAATATGATGATGATGTCTTAGCTTTATCTAGTTTTTATGCTTGAAAAAAAAACTACTTGAATAGATTTAATGCTTAAAATTTATATATAGTTTAAGGAATATAATATAAAAGCTAATTACAAATTAAAATTCTTAGATTTATCTGCTCTTATCTTATCTTATTAAACAACATATGCATCCCTTTCACATTTGGCGCAATCGGCAATAAGTACAGGGTATGGAACTAAGCTCCCCAGTGGCAAGGACATGTAATATTGCCTGTGGGCCACAACATAAACAGAAACTAGAGAAATCAGCTGGCTGGCAGTCGGCAAAGGATATGCCGCGACAATCTTTCACTGTCTGAAACGAAGTTTATACCAATTTGATTTGACCCGGCATTTGATTCGATAAGCGTGTCGGTTATCCTGCTGCCACTTGCCAGGAGCAGCGGCAACGGCAGCAACAACAGCTGCCACTGCCTTTGCCTGAATGTTTATGCTGGCAAATGTTATTTGCATAATTTACGTTGTATGTTCGAGTAGCAGACTGAGGAGGAGGAGGAGGCGAGGACACCCAGCGCCTTGATGGGCAACTATTGAAAGTTGACATAGCAGATGCTCAAAAATGTAGCCACGCCCCCTCACGCCTCAGCGCCCAGCTGCAGTTTGTGTGTGCAGGCAGCTCGGATCAGGCTGGCAAACACTTGTTAAAAGGTTTTCTTCAGTTCAGTTCAGTTCAGTTTTAAAATCTACTCGAGGCGGCATTAGAGCTCTGCGCCATGCTAAGCAAATTCCATCTATTGATTTTTTTTATTCTTCATTGTTTGAGAGTTTCAACGGAATTTCACTTAAGTTACAAATCTGGGTTAGCTTAAATTATGCATAAATTGTAAATAAAATAGAGAAGGAGAGATTTGAAAGGAGATCATAAGATATAAGGAATATCATATCTTAAGATATGTAGAATATCAGGAGAAATCGAAAATATAGAAGGATTATATATTATATTTTCTATATATATTATGATCGAAAATATAGAATGATTATATATTATATTTTCGATTTGTTATGATCTACATATCTGATATCCTTTAAACTCTCCCTTTTCCAGTCTTCAATTTCAGTTTTATTTACAATTTATGAAGTGATAATGGATTATTAGGGTTTTGTTAGGGGTTTCTTCTTTAAAGGGAACTATATTGTGGCTCATTTAGTTAGAAATATGTCAAGGAAACCTTTGTTCTCTCTGACAAAAAATATATATTTATTAATATATTTTTTGTACATATTTTTAATATATATTTTTAGTATATATTTATACCCTGAGCCCATTGAAAATGGGAAATCAGGGTATGATGGTTTTGTTCGATGTATGTAACAGGCAGAAGGAGGCGTGGCAGACCCCATAAAGTATATATATTCTTGATCAGGACGACAAGAGAAATCGATTTGGCCCTGTCCGTCTGTCCGTCCGTCCGTATGTTTGAACGCGTCGATTTCAGCCCCCATAAGAGCTAGAGACTTGAAATTTTGTATGTGGGCCCGTGTATAGCACGCGCAGATCAAATTTGTTTTAAAAAATCAATAACTATCCCCAATTAATGGTTATCGATTAAAAACAAAATCGAAATTCAGCTAAAAAATTATATCTCGCCCATCTTTTAAGCTAGAGACACCAAATCTTATATTTAGCTTTTTATGTATTTTATGTAATTTTGAATTTTGTTACATTTTGGATACCGGCCCCAAATTCTCCCAAATTCTATGAAAAACACAGATTCGACGGGGCTCAGGGTATCCCCTAGTCGGTCACGCTCGACTAGAGTTTTCTTACTCGTTTTAATATATATTTATTCATAATTATTGTATATTTATCTATAATACTTACTCGACGAGTATGTCAAATAGGATTCATTGTGTTCCTCATAGCCGCCACGCTCACGATCACCATGTCTGTTATTGTGATCTTCCATGGGATAATTGTTGATATCGTAGGATCGGCCAGAGGCCATAATTCGGGGTCGATCCTCTTCGATGATGCTTTCGATTTCCTCTTTGAATATGTCAAAGATGTTGGCCGTGCACTTAAGCTGATGAAATGGGATATTTGATTAGCATTTGGCCAAAATATAGATACTTCAATTGCGATTTCAATTTATATACATATATATAGTATATCTCTCTGTGGCTTACCCTCATTTGACCCTTGAGAAAATGCTGTGTGGTTACCATAAAGTGTATGGCACTTGTCACCGATTCCAGCGTGCTGTTCTCTTGTTTCTCAATCTGATAGGTCTTGATGTGATGCGGCGGCACCTGCGAGTGGAGACAAATGTGAATTGGGATGTGTGTCAAGTGGATGGAGTGAAAGGAATGCGCGCTTCACTACATCGGTTCAAAGAGTTGACAACGCTTGCAAATCAATTTATAAATATTTATCAAAAACAGATGAAGGGGGAGCGGGCTGCTTCTTATAGATATGTGCGACATGAAGCCCTCAACCACTATGTTGTAGCACCACATACAATGCACAATGCACAAGTGGAAAGTGTGCCGTGTCCTGGTCCCTCGGCTGTGGTCCTCGGCGGAGGCCTCTGCCACTTCTTACGCCCAAAAAACATGCCACAGCAGGCAAATTTATAACTTATGAATGATGAATAGATTCACGCTTGAGTGATTAAGTGGAGCAAAGCGATGGAGTGGGGTACGAGGGCCGAAGGGGCGACGTTCGAGGCAGGCACGAAGGCAGTCGAGCCAGGACGAGGCCACTTTGTTTGCGGTGAGTTTAGTTTGAAGTGCCTGCAGATAACGTTGCCAGCCTGACAGGCGGACCCAGCCACGCCGGCCAACCCCCCTCTCACACATGTCCCAAGCGCAGTAGAAGGTCCTGTTGAAAAGCGCTCGTTAGCTAAAAGATCAAGTGGCGAACCAGCGCACACACACACGCACCAGACCACACTTGAGTGTTGTTTGTGTTAGTTTTTGCTGAATTGCTTGTTTGATAATGATAAAAAAAATATTATATATATATATCTGTGTATAAAACGTTCTCTAACTGCAACTTTCTCAGTTGTTCCCTTGGTCCTTTCACTTAATGCCAGCAAGGTCCTGCTGCGTTTTTTTCTAAGTTTTCAAGCACCTACCTACAGACAAATACAAATATAACAAAAAACTTTTATTTTAGTTCGCATTTATATAGAAAAAACATTTTTATTTTTTAATTTTTCCATTTCAATTGATTGCATTTTTATTTCAAAGCTTTTTTATTACTTAATTGAAAGGCAGCTCGTTTATGTTGCATTTGCTTTCATTAAACTGCCAGCAAAATTGGGCGTATTATTTTTTTATTATTTTAAATTGTTTAATTGAAATAAAATAAAGGATTTCGGGTGAAGAAATTTGAGTGAAAATAGCGTGAATATTTTGACTGGACTTAGATTGATTTTAAATTTATTTTGGATTGATTTTTTCTAATTTATAATATCTAAAATAAGCTTCTATAAATTAAGCAAATTTTGGCTTGGTAAAATTGGAAAATATAAATTATATTTCCATTTAGATATATACTTTTGGTATTTGTAAAATATAGCAAATGTATTAAGTCCGCCTAAATATATTTAAAGAATTTTTTCTTATTCAATCTCTGCTTTTTTCCCTCGTATATTTTGCATCAGTAACTATTAAAATATTTTCTCTCTCTTGCTTTTCTCGCCTTGATTCCTAACTAAACTCAACAACTTGTAGCAGCAGGGAAAAGCTCTGCCTAAATGAAATATTACTTGGGTCAAACTCAACCGAACTGACATTTACAATGCGCTCAAGCAATTCGAATTCACATTTATCTTTTTTATTTTTTTTAGACGGTATTTAGAAAGGAATTATTATAGATTAAAATATTTAAAAAACTCTAATGTTATGTAAGCTCTGTGCCTATATTTCTTTATACAAATGTATATATACATATATATTTTTTAATAAAAATAAATTTAAATATAAAATTCCGCAAGATATACAAATGATCAACGATCTATCAAACATCTTCACAAATTAATTTCCCCTTTTTAAAAAATTCCAATTATTTTCCCAGAGTATTTATGTCTCGGCGCACTCTCTTATACTTGCCTTCGCACACGCAAATAATTTATAGCAACAATAACATAGAGCGTAGACGTAATGCCGTCCTTTGTGGAATGTCTTAGCGGGCAGTGGGCACGGCGGGGTGTTGTAGGCAAAAAAGAAGAGAAAAAAGAGAAAAAACTAGCTGACAGCCGAAACGTTTCTTAAAACAAACGCAGCAAAATGGCAGGGCAGAGCCAAAAAATTGCGGGCCATGTCACATGCCTCGGCTTTGTAAGCCCCAAAACTCCGAAACTCTGTGAAATCATGCGGAACTATGACAGCAGCCGGGTGAGCCCCTGAGCGCCTACTCCCGGGCCAACCAGTTCACCTGCCGGAATATGTGGAAACTACCTGCTGTGGTTGCGGCCATAAAACAGCCAGCCGAAGCAAAAGGCATAAAAAGTGACTGCCTATCAAAAATGATATGGTATATATATGTGTGTGTGTAGGGGAAGCCTAGGCGGAAAAGCAAAACGAACCAAAAAAGACCTTACAATACGCAGGTGCCAAAAAGTGTGTCTACGTGTGTGTGTATAGGTGTGTGTGTGTGAAATGAAAAATCACACACTAAACGCTAAAAGATTGCGAAGCATTGCAACTGAACAGAGAGCAAAGATGGGGAGCCTACAAAGTAAACGAAGTGTAGAAGCGCTTGGGAATTATTGTAGTAGATCTAGAGTAGAGTAGAGCATTAAGGGAGAGATTGAGCAAACAACAGCTAGATAGAGAAAGAGAAGCTTGCTAAATTAAATTAATTGCGCTAAAAAATAGAGTTCATTTATTTAAATAATAAATGTTCAAATAGAAATAAAAGAAATAAAATTGCGCTAAAAAATAGAATGCATTTATTTAAATAATAAATTTTTAAATAGAAATAAAATTGCACTAAAAAATAGAGTGCATTAATTTAAATAATAAATATTTAAATTTAATTAAATTTAATCTTTTTATTTCAAATAAATATTTAATATTTTACTTAAATATAAATATATGACATTGCCAATTCCAAGAGTAATGATGAAAAAAATTTGAAAAGCAAGGCTTGAAATATAAGTTAAATAAATAATCATTTCAGCTAGTTAAATGCAATTTTCTATGGCTATCAAGCGATAACATTTTGAACAATTCTACTCGCAAAGAGAAATCTCTAATTACGACGAATCTTTGCATCGTTTTGGCTTACACTCAAAGAAAAATGTAGCTGAATTGAAAAAAATTTCGATTCGGGATTTAAAATGTCTAATAGGGTAAAATCAAAGGATATATATTGATACAGTTCATCTGCCTTAGAGTCGCATACAGAGCTCATCGTAAGCCCAATGGAGTAACCTTCGCTGGAGGAACAACTGGAGCAAGAGGTGCGTGTGTTGTGTTGGATAATGACGTAACCGAACACAACCCAAACTAGGGCAATGCACATCAAACGCACCTGGGGCAAGCGCTGTAACATTCTGCTCTTCATGAGCTCCGATTCGGATGCTGATAAAATTGAATGTGTCAGAGGGATGAAAAAATCTTTGGTAGAAGACAGTGGAGGCGTTCAAGTATGTCTATGACAATCGGTGCAACGATTCGGATTGGTTCTTCAAGGCGGACGACGACAACTTTGCGATGATCAGAAATATGTGATATATGCTGTATCGATATAATCGAGAGACGCCCCTTTGCTAAGGACCTTGTCTGGCGAAGCTGGTTACATCCTGAGCCGCAAGGCCTTGTGTCGATTCGTGGTCGAAGGCCTGACCACTTCCAGCCTATGCGACTTTACGACCACTGATGTCGATGAGGACGTTGAGTTAGGAAAATGCATGCACTATCTGAATGTCACAGCAGACGATTCGTGTTAGTGTTTCAGCTGTGTCGCAAGTTCGGCCAAATCTTTTAACTTTATCAAGCCCAATGACATGTATGCATATGACTATTTCATTTATACTCTAAAGCCCCATGGGCTTGTTTACGATGAACAAATGAAGTTGCTCAACAAATTGGATTCAGGGGAATACATAGCTGAGTATATTGAAACGGAACAATCAAATATCAAGAGTGGTGTAACGATGAATGATGGATCTCAATACGATACGGTAAACAATTTGTCTAAATATATTATACATAGATTAATTTTTAGATGATATGCAGACACGAATAACATTCTTAGGTTTCGTAGAAGTAGAAGACAATTTACTATTTAGATGTAGCTATAAAACGATTAAAAAATGCTTGGCAAATTAGAAAAGGCAATAAAACAATGTTCCAGGTGGGCGTAACTGACTTTATAATACTTGATAATACCTGACCAAAAAAACAATTATTTTTAGTATATCTCAAGCACTTAAAAGCACTGTGTACTCAAGTTTATCTTCTGAATTTAAAGTTTTCATCAGAGAAAAATTGCTTGGCAAATTAAAAAAGGCATTAAAATACTTGTTCTTGACCAAAAGCCATCCCAATTATTTTTTAGTAAGTCTCAAGCATTTAGAATTATATATTCTTTTTCTAATTTATTACATCCCCAAAGAGACACATAAATATAATTATTGGTAAATTCATAGATCAGATCAGCTGTAATTTTGATCGATTTATAGTTTATAGTCTTATCCACGCCTCGAGTGGGCGTATTTATTATAGATATATACCCTATATTTTTGGTCTTGTGCTGTGTACTAAAGTTTATCTTCCGAATTTCAAGTTTTAATCATAATAATTATAGAATATATAATATATAAATATATTTTAACAACTTTTAGACAAGAATTCTTATAAAATATATTAAGAAATTTTAACATAAGACCATCAATAAACACCATCTTCACACTATCATTTTAAGTACCTTCACGAGCAGCCTAACAAATCGTTTCACTGGCAAAAATAACTCCAATTTGAAAGGGCAGACAAACATCTCTTAAATTTGCTCCTTTCTCGGCCAACAATTGGGCAATTGAAGTGTAAACTAAGTGCTGAAAAGGAAACTTTTAGCCGGATTGCCTGCACTGGCGACTAATTGAAAAATTGCGGGGCTATCAATTGGAAATTGCCTCGAAGCGGGCGCGCACACACACACAGTCGACTCCACTCTACTCCACTTGCAGTCACTAATTGAATGGCGGATCGCAATGGAGATGGCAATGGGAATGGAAATGGAAATGGAAACCGAAACCAAAACTTACCACAATACCATTAATAGTCCATGTCAAATTAGCAGCCGGTTTCGAGTATTTAATTGAGCAATTGCCGTCGACCAAATCGCCAATGCGATAACGTGCCTGTATGCCGGTAACCACTGTATGCTCTTCCGGTAACTCTGCCGCACAGACAGAAAGAGAGAGAGAGAGGGAGGGAGAGGGAGTAAGAGAGATGGAATTAGCTGTAGGCTGCATAATGGAAATGTAAAATTAGCTGACCAGCGCTCGACAAAAAAATGGCAAAGGCTGGCGCCCATTTGTCTAATTAATTTGCTTTCGCTAAAGTAAGGCAAGGCTGGGGCAAGGCTGGATAGAGCTGCCTTTGCCATTTGCGCTAGGTGCTGATAGTATTTTTATTGCAATTTTTTCAACATTTTTTCGGTATTTTTTCATTTTACTTACCCACCACCTCCATTTCGCCGGAGACCATTGCCGTTTGAAATGTGGGCGCCTCCACAGATATTTCGCATGTAAATTTGCCCGAAATATTCAGCGGCACCGACTGCAGCACGACATGACTTTGATTCGAGAGGTTGCGCTAAAAGAGAGACAGAGAGAGAGAGAGTGTGTGTGAGTGAGTGAGAGATGAGTGCAATAAAAATTAGTTGAAAAATTGACAGGATGCGCTGCATAGAAATTGAATATAACGCAATGCCAAAGAGTAGAAAAAATAATGTCGAGTCGAGTCCGCAGCGGAGCAGCATCGCAGCATCGCAGCAGATGTTGTTGATGAAAGATACCCGGGCCAAAATTGAGCCATGAAGCCATAGAGTTATGGATGGAGCTTGCATTTTAAGTCGACCTGCCCCCCGTTTTGATTGCTTTGAGTCAAAGCAATTTCGCCTTTTGGCTCTGCTGTTGATTTGTGATATTAAAAAAAGGAGAAGAGTCGAGACTCTGCTATGAGCTGAACGAAATGAAGTGGCTGGCTGGATCTTTTATTTATGAGCTGACCAGCTCAAACAATAACTGCGAAATGCCAAATGCAAGAAATATTGTAGCTAATAAAACGATATTTGATGCAGCTCCAAAAATGCAAATCAAGTGCCATTTCACTATGGAAAATATTAGAATTTCTCTTGCATATATGTTTAATAAATAGTTGAAATAGTTCGCTAGGTAAACACCTCTTCAACTGCAGTATTTCGCAAATTATTAGCTGCTCATTTAATTGGGGCCAACAAATGTTTTTACTGTCACTTGTGCCTGCCACTCGTCGGCCACTCGAAATGCATGAAATTGTTTACGCGAAATTTAATCTTTGACACGACGAGCTGCAATCCACTTAATAAGAAATTAAATTTTAATAAATTGCATTTAAAGATCGACTTTAATATGCAAAAATATGACACTTCGCGCCGGACAGGCCGGAGTCGATTGGATTGAAGTGAACTGGATTGGTTTACGCACAATATTTAACCCAATTTGCGTCCGGTCGCCAAACTAATTGGCCCTCCTACATTTCAACGTAATAATTAAAGTTGAAAACTTCCCGCGCTCGACTTTTATGTGGAGTATTTTTTTATGCAATCTACATATATTGTTTTTTAATGAGCCGCAAGTCAATCGCGTTGCCAACTAATTGGGCAATGGAACTCACTGGATCTGCTGCTCTGTCAGCTCTTATTGTCGTTGCTGCTGCTGTTGCTGCTGCTGCTGTTGTTGTTGTTGTTGTTATACCCTATATATAATGTTTTTGTTGGATGTATGTAACAGGCAGAAGCAGGCGTGGCAGATCCCATAAAGTATATATATTCTTGATCAGGACGACAAGAGAAATTGATTTGGCCCTGTCTGTCTGTCCGTCCGTCTGTCCGTATGTTTGAACGCGCCGATTTCCGCTTCTATAAGAGCTAGAGACTTGAAATTTGTTATGTAGGTCCGTGTATATCACGCGCAGATCAAGTTTGCTTTAAAAAATCGATAACTATGCCCAATTAATTGTTATCGATTAAAAACAAAATCGATAAAATTATATCTCGTCCATCTTTTAAGCTAAAGACACCAAATGTTATATTTAGCTTTATATGTATTTTATGCAATTTTGAATTTTGTTACATTTTGAATACCGGCCTCAAATTCCATGAAAAACACAGATTCGACGGGGCACAGGGTATCCCCTAGTCGGTCACGCCCGACTTGAGTTTTCTTACTTGTTGTTGTTGTTGTTGTGCATAATTACAACATTCAGAATTTCAGAGATTGTTGAGAGAGGTAGGGCAGATGGATGGGGGGGGGGGGGGGGCGAAAACATGCTGGATACGAATGAGATTTTTCCTGGCTTAATGCAATCAGCCATTATGGGCATAATTTACAGTGCGTTTGTTATTTTATGACACGCAACTGCAGCATGTGCTCTTAATGTGAGCCCAAAAGCTCAGCCAGGCAACTCACACACACACATACATATAAATAGTATTTACTATATATATATATATATATATATATATATATATATATATATATATATTTGTATATAATATCCGCTCTATACTCACCTCAACATTAAGGCCACTTGTCATTGCGAACACCTTCATTGCCGGATTCTCTTTGGGGGTGTAGCGATAAAACTCACGTTTGCCTTTATACCATTTCACCGAATATAGCGTATCGTTTTCCATATCGTAATTGCAGGTGAACAAGGCATTGCTGCCGCGCTTAACCGCCTGCGGTATCCTAACCGTAACATCCTTGAGCGCCACAATAAAATCTGCAAAGCACAACAAACACAACGCCATGATAGAGTTAGGGCCTTAAATGAGTGTATAAGAATATAATTTTATGCGTTTCGCTAAATGAAATTAAGCACAGTCGACGAGCTGTGGATGCGTCTTACGTTACAGCCCTGCCGAAGCGAGGGGAGTGGCACATTTAGTATAATTTGTTAATACCCTATCAAGCATTTTAGGGTTGGGCAGGCCAGGTCTGGGGGCGTGTTTATATTATTATTACAATGGCTTAGCGCTCGGGTAACTGACTCTGTAAGCCAGGCTAAGTTTAAGTGTGGTTTCTCCCACACATATTTATTTGCCTGAGAGTATTTAAGTAAGATCTGCAAAGTATCCTTATAAGTATAAGCACATACTCCATATTAAATGTCTCAGTATTATTAAAGGAAATAATAATTAATGAGACTGCGCGAGTTGCAGGCATACAAATGGAGCATGAAAGATGGTGAGAAGAGAGATAGAGAATAGTAGAAGAGGGAGGGAGAGAGTGAGTGGGAGCAAATGGAGTGTGTGAGAGCGGCAGAGAGGAGAAAGAGGGTTGGGAGTAAAATAGAGCGGTAGGGGAAGGATGAGAAAGAGAGCGGGAGAAACAGAGAAGGCGAGAGAGAGAAAGAGAGAGAGCGAGAGACAGCGAAAGAGGCTATCTCTCTGGTAGATAGACAGATAGTTATAGACATAGATGGATAGATAGACAGATAGTTATAGACATAGATAAATAGATAGACAGATATAGATAGCAAAGTCAGAAAGCATGAGAGAGAAATAGAGAGAAAGAGAGAGACAGAGAGAGCAATGGAGAGATAAAATACAAATAGGAAACTAAGTAGAGAGAGAGGGTAAGATTAAAACAATGAGAATTGCATAGAAGAGCATCTGCAAAAGCAAATAATATGCTCCACATACTAATGTCACGTGCTGCTGTCTAATGTTAATCGTTAACCCACATTCACTTCATAATTCCAGCTGCAAATTGACTTTCAAGAGAATCACATTAAAATGCGATGTACCTGCTTCTAGCTGTTAATGAGTCTTATGAGCTCGCCGTGCTATGTTTTTATGGCCGCACTTTACGGCAAGACATTATAGATGGCACAGAAAAGTCGGAGCTTAACATGTTTGCTATCTGGAAATACAACTAAAAACTGCAAAATGACCAACTGCAGCAGGAGCAGGGAACGGACGGACGGCAGACGGACAAACGGGCATACAAAAATTCAGACAGATTCAGATAGATAGGAGAGCAGAATGAAAAACGGAAAACCAAACTTACAATAGAATTTTACAAGCAGCATTCGAGTATGATAAAGCTGGGGTCTGAACCCGTCCCCCCCTGTCGCTCCTGCTACCTACTGCAGTTGCACTGTTGCTGTTGTTGTTGTTGCTGCTGTTGGCAACCGGCTAAATGGAGAACCATTAAAAGTGGACATTTGTAAACATAAACTGACAGATAAACACCCAACGAAACTTTAAATGCAATCCCACATGCTGGATGTGGGGCGGGTGCTGGCGGCGCCGGTTGGACAATAAGTTGCCCTTGCAATTTTCATTGGTTTATATTACCTGTGAGCACCGCATGGCCAGCTAGAGAAAGCCGTTAAAATACTTAACAAACGTAGATTGTAAAAGTTTTTTACAACAATATAAAATACCAGGCAAAAAGTTGTTGTTATACGTTCTGCAACCACAACAATCGGAACAGCAGTGGCAGCAGCAGCAACAAATGCAACCTCTGCTGAAGGACAATTTAACTCGGCAACAACAGCAATGAGCAATGTGGCTGAGAGAGAGACCTAGAGGATGCAATTGTGGAATATGGCGATACGATATGTGCGCAGCTAGTAGAGCAAAAACAAAGCACTCGCTCGCTATATATGGGTCAATATGAAACAAAAACCATTGTGAGAACCTATGAAAGAAAAAAAGCTGAAACAAGTAAAAGTTATCGGAATAATAGACGCAGGAGTAGCCTGACTAGCAGATGTATCCTGTAAGCGGCTTTTATGTGGAGTTGAGGGGAGCTAAAGAAAGGCAGATTCGACTTAAGATTGGAATGAAGACTTTTAGTAGAAGGAGTGCTCCGATATGGAAGTCTTTAAGATAGTTTAAACTATAAGAGTATTTATTGTTATTAAAGTATTTAAGAGTATGCGCATCCGGTAATCAGAGAGATATTTTATCATACGGAAAAAACTCTATCACATATTGACTAAGAATCATTCTTCCTTCTTATTTCACTTACTCATAATAGCTAATTTAATATCTGGCTTATATTTTTTCTTAGCTAACTATCTCCTTTCTATGCGATTTTCATTTAATTACTTTTTTTTTATCTTTTCTTAAAATTTTTCATTTTTTCCTTACTTTTTTCTCTGCACTTAAATTCGTATAAAAGAATTTTTTTCTAGTTTGTCTATTTAATTTTTATTTTATTTTACTATAAAGATATATATTTGTAGTACAGCCAGAGTTACCCTTCATTCAGGTTATTTTATACAGGGTATTCCAGTGAAGAAAAACACATCGAACTTTAATGATAGCTGTGCGTGCGAGTGAGAGCAAGCGTAGCGGAAAAGGGCATTCGTATTGGTCGTATACGACGTTATTTAGTGCTGCATTTGTTGTCACACGAAACGCACTGCAGAAAAGAGAACAAAATAAAAGGGGGCACACTGCCAGTGCATGTATGTGTGTGCGTGTGTGTATGGTCAGGTTAGAAACTTGCAACTTGCTTATCAAAAGCCGTTTGAATGTGGGCAGTGGCAGGTTTGAATGCTCCCAGCTGGGGAACCGACCACTGCCTTCTATTTCTACAATTCGAATGTTCAGACTTGTAATTTGCGCATCTGCTATGCCCAGTAGAGAGTTTTGTTGTTGTTTTCCTTTCTTTATTTATTTTTTTTTTTAATTTTAGAAAAGGTCAAAGTTTTTATTGTCTAGGCTGTCCAATGATTGCTGTACTAATTGAAATAGGCTGAGAGAAATCGAAGAGTCATGAATGAAACAACGATTACAATAAATTGAATCGTGTTTGATGAACTGAAGTTGCGCTTAAAGATTTTTCATTATTTAAATATTTTATAAAGATGTTTATATCTGTGATCTTTCCCTTTTTACTTATAATAGCTAATTTAATATCTGGCTTATATTATCTCTTAGCTAACTATCGCCTTTCTATGCGATTTTCATTTAATTACTGTTTTTTTTTTTTTACTTTTCTTAACATTTTTCATTTTTTCTTTATTTTTTTCTCTGCATTTAAATTCGCATAAAAATATTTTTTTCTAGTCTATTTCTATGTCTATGTCTATTTCATTTTTATTTAATTTTACTATAAAGATATATATTTGTTTTGAAGTTTTGTTATTACAATTTTTTGTTTATGAGTAATAAGCTCGCATTTCTTGCAGCTCTGTTGATATTTTTCTCTTTTTAACTTCGCTTTAAGCCAAAAAGTTTTTTCAGTATTAATGTTACAAGCGCAGCATCATTTTCAGCAAGTAAAAGCGCCAAAAGTTTTCACATACATTGCAGGGATTTTATTTTGCTATCTTTTTTGCCCCTTCTGGCACATAAATTCGCTGATTAGTTTTTTTTTGGCTTGCAAAAAATTTGTTAATAATTCAGTGGTATTTTTGGATGCTTGGAAAGACATTTATATAGTTGATATATATATATATATATATATATATATATATATATATATATATATATATATATATATATATATATATATATCAATGTATATATTTTATGGTTGGATTTATCATGCATACAAAGAGTTTTTGTTTCTTTTTTTTTTGTTCTGGCCGCTGCTCAGTCGTTGACTTTAATAAGTTGGCTCATTTTGGCAAAAAACTTTGTAGACGAAATGCATTTGAATTCGACATTAAAAGCTGATCAAAAGTTAAGCAGCCAAAGCGAAAACTGCGGGCCAAACACCTCAAAGTGTTGTTCAAAACTCTGGCAAAACAAACAGAACAAACGATTTGATACCCGCTGGCTAAACAGCAGGGGGAAGCTGTTGTGCCGGAGTGGCGGCTGTGGTGTGGCAAAGTGTTGCCAAATAACGAGGGTGCCACTGAGAGTGTTGCCTTATAAGTGTTGCCGCAGAAGTGACAACCAAACACAGACAGGAGTGTGTAAGTGGGGAACTGGTCTGGCGAACCACTTCAGACCGAGACACGCGACCGCCGGCAGGACCGCAATGACCTGACCAGAAAAACTGCTCACCAGCTGATGACTGAGGACGACGACTGTGACTGTGACTGTCGACTGGCGACTGTGGACTGTCAACACCGCAACCAACACCAACCAACACCGACCAACACCAACCAACACCAGCCGATCCGACCGGACCCTGCCCGCTCTGTTCACTTTTTGACTCGCCGTCCTTGTCTTGCAGCCATTTCAACTTTGGAATTTCAATAAGGTTCTGGACGTAGCTGAGCGAAAATGCCGCAGGTGCTGGTAGGCATAAAAGGGTCTCAATGGGCAGCGGGCAGTGGGCGTCGGGAAATGTAAAAGTAAAGCAAATAAACCAAAAAGTAAATACATAAATTAAAAGTGTTAAGGCGCGAAATGTTCAATGCGTGAATTAAATGAAATTGTGTACTTAACAACTGAATATTTGAGTTGAGTATCGTCATGGAGCGCAGTTTTCATTTCACAATTGAAAATCAACAATTCGACATATTAAATGTTAATATTTAATTGCCTCAAGTTAACTTAATATTACAAGTGTTATCAATAGCTGATTCAGCTGTATAGGAGATAAGTGCTTTTTTTATTTATTTTTATATATAATATACATACACTTCTATTTATTTTATATTAGAGTTGTATTTTAGCAACAAATTGAGTTAGTTTCAACTCTTAAAATAAAACTATTTAAAGATTTGATTTGATTTCCTCTCACTATTGCTCAGCGAAGTCTATCTTCATGGTAGACGTAACTAGTTTATTTAATTTTTTTTTCCAACCTCTTCCACTGAACCCAAAAATATTGTTGTTGTTGTTTTCTCTCTTTCTCAATTTTCTCTATTTTCCAAACAATTTTTTATCATCAGCTGTCAATAGTTCATGCAGCTGGCCAGAGAGGAGTGGACAAAAAATGGGCAAAGAAAAACAGTGAAAATCATTACATAAAAAGTGTTTTATGCTTTGCTATTGCAACTTTGACCAGGCGGCGTATGAGCAACACACATAAACGTGTTGTTGTTGTTGTATAGGGCTCGCTCTCGTGTTGGAAGTATTCCAAACTTTCGAATAGCAACAACAACTTGGTGTTGCTGCTGCTGTTTCTATTTTTGTTTGTATTTTGCCATAAAACTTCAAAAATAAAAGTAAACTAAAAGAAAAAATATAGCAAATCGAAATAAACGCATTTTTATATGTATCTGTATTTATGAACCCCATAAATATGTCAAATAAATTACAAAACAGTCAAAATATTGTGGCATCTGTGTGTTACGCTCCCTGTGTATATGTGTGTGAAGTCATTTATGACGATAAGGCTATATGTTTATATGTATATCTATATATATATATATATATATTGAGATTGTTTGTGCTGCGAGTACACACTGTATCACTGTCGTGTGTCAACTTTTATTTAGGCTTTGCCAGAAAATATACGCTTGAATTGATCGGTATTGCAAGCCTGAAAGCAAGAGCGATTTTTCGACTGAAAATGAAACAGAATATCCAACGTTTTTTATTTAATTTTGTGAATTGTTAATTTATTTTTAAGTTTTTTTTTTCAAGTAAAAAAATATTATTTGAGTTTTTAAAATGTTTTTTCTATGGGGCTCTTAATATTTTTATTTATTTTATATATTGCCTGATCCTATATAAAGTATAAGCTTCTTAAATGAAAGAGTTTTAAAAACTATTTTATTTTTAGTTCTAAATAGCTTATAGAGTTTTCTAAATATTTTAAGCTTAAACTCTTTTTTTTATATAAATTCACTTAATCTAAACCAAGTTTAAGCTTCTTTAGTAACCGAAAAATACATAAAAACAACTCTTTTTTTTTAATACAAATGCTTAGTATTAAAAAAATTTAGTTTTGCCATTGCCTTATATAAAATCGTTTATTTTATTTTTCTGTTTGTGCACTTCAAAGAGCTATTGGACATAAACATAATTCTATCCCGCTTTGAGTCGAGCTATAAACATTTTTAATGAGTTTTTCATAGTCATTATTATGCACATCAATTGAAATATTTTCTGTGAAATGCAACTGCCAGCCAATTAAAAATTGTTATATTTTAAATAACATAGTTTTAATCAAAGCTCCACTTTAATATCATGTTATAAGTGTATTTGGCATTGGATTTCACTCAAACCTCAAAACATTTCGCAATATGAGCCTTTGATAATTTGCTGGTAAAGTTCGCCAACAATTTTTGGGGGGCTGTCATCAAAATCTTTGGCAAATTTTGCCGCAATATTCAAAATAAACGCAATGCAAAAGCAAAGTCAAAGCGGCTGGGGGAGGGGTTGGGGTTTGAGTTTGGGCGCTAGTAAAGCGGGATCATATACGAGCGATGCCCGCAGACAATTTCATTAGAGCGCAAGGAAAAAAATTAAAAGCACACACACACGCACACTCGCTCAAATAATGAGCATTGTGCGGTAAAAAAGTGGGCGTGGCTGGGTAGGTAAGTAACCAAAAATGTACGAAAAACTAAAAACAAACACAAACACGCACGCCGTGTGCATTTGGCGCATTCACAAAATGTTTGTCACTGCAATGCAAATGCAATTCACACACGCACACACACACATACACTTGTAGTCCTTTTGTGAATTGTGTGTGTGTGTGTGTTTTTTTGTTGGGCTTGTGGCAGGAGAGTGGGGTTTTTGGTTGGCTGCGCTGCGCTGGACGATTAAATAAACATGCAAATTATTGCGCAATTTTTGATTACAATTTTTCAACAGGCAGCAGCAGTAGCTCCAACAACAACAACAACAACAGCAGCGTCTGCCTGCATATTTGTATATGTAAATCGTAGTCTGATGCCCACTGTGCCCGCCCTCTAGCCACTCACACCCCGTGCAGCCATTCAATGCATGCATTTAACACTCAACGCCTATTTTGCATACAAATTTTATTATTATTGTACATATTTGTATTGAATCGCTGGCAATGCCGCGACAATGCCAGCAACAACATCATCGAACATACAACAGCATATTTGTTGTGTTTTTTTTTTATTTTTTTCCTTTTGTTATTTTTTTTTTTATATTTTTTGAGCATTATGCAAAAATGAAAATCTGCAATTTCTCGCTTGACACTTGTTCGTTGTCATGTTTTCTACGCTTCCGACAATTACCAAAAAAGTGAGACAAAACAGTACAGGGTGTTAGCTTCATAGATAAATTGGCATCTAATCGCATTGATGTTTATTATACAATGGAAATTCTCTTAGATTATGTTTAAGTGCGATGAAAACATAATTTTATATATTTAAATCTTTATTGCTTTATACACATATGTATACTAGTCTTCAACTCTAGAATGTGCCATGTAATATGCATAAAGCTAAAAGCTTTTCATATCCGAAAAGAAAAACACATTTGTTACGCGACTGTTGCAAGTTTTCGGCACTATTTTCATGGAAAATACATTTTTAATTTATGCAACAATCCATTTCACGCAAATGTCGAACCACAAATGGAGCTATCAAATGCAGCTAAACAACAATTTAAATGGAAGATATGCCAAACGGAGTTGGAGATAGAGAAACGTAAGGAAATGTTATTTGGAATATGTTGCCATGCACTTTACATGTGAGCTTTCAGCAACTGTTGTCATTCAGGTGCAAGTGCTGCATATGACGGACTCAGGATGTTGAATATTGCATCTGTTTTTTTGTGTATTTGATATTTCGTAACTCCATTTACCTAACTGTCGCCCACTTTGAAACCTGTGTCAATCCACACCCAACTCTGGCGGTCAGGTGCACAAAAAATGAGAACTGAATAGAGAATTCGTAGGGGACTTCAAAAAAATGATTCTGAAAATATGGTGAGAAAGGAATACCACTCAGAATAAGATAAAAAAATAAAAAAAATAAAAGAATAAAAAAAAATAGTAAGCTTACAACAGTGAAGTTTTTAATGGAAACTTGATTACGAAAAACCCACTCCATATAACACAGCAATTAAATACACAATAAACATAATAATAATAGGTTAAACAAATTATTTTTTTAATCGTCAATATGTTTATAAGTACATATATAAATATATAAAAAAATGTATAAATAATATAATAAAAAATGCTTATTATCGTATGAAATTTTTTTTTTTGTAATGTATGAATATATATAAAAAAGTATTTATTTTTTACTTTTTCACTTATGAGAAATCGTAAATATATAATTTCATATCATTAAAAGGATATTTTTTTTATTTATTTTAATAAAAAAGATTTTACTGATATTATTACTACAATATGGATTTCAGATTGATTTTCAAATATATTTTTTATTCAGATTAAATGCAGTTTATTTTCTGAAAAGTATTTTTATCTTTTAACAACAATGTTCTTTAAAATGACAAATAAAAACTTCATATTTTCTATAACATATTAAAGCAGGTAAACTTTGTTAATTTTCAAACGCTTTCATAAATTAATCCCACTCTTTGATAGGTGCATTCCAAGCACAGCTTCAAAAAATAAACACGTTTGCTCAAATACAGAGAGCAAACAAAAAAAAAAAAAAGCCAAAAAAAAAGGACAAACTGAATAACCATCAACGGAGAATGACCCGCGCGTTTTTCATTGCCTTGTTCATTGCATATCAATGGAAATGAGTTTTTACCGAAAGTTGCTCAGACTTGGATTGGGTTGGGTGGGTTTTTGGTTTCAATGCGGATGAGGCGCCGCCTGCGCTGATGATGCTGTTGGCGACGCTTTGGCGGCCGCTGACAAACACACACACACACACACACACACACGTACACAGTCTCATGAATGGCATGCACTGAATTACTCAGTCTTCAGCTCCAGCCCAAACCCCACTCAAACTGTCCTGAGTCAAGTCTGTTCTTTTGTATTCCTCACGCTCAATGGAGATGACATGTCAAATGCATGAACAAATAGTCGTTGGCTTTACTTCTTCTGCTTCAGCTTCTGCTCCTGCTTCTTCTTCAACTTCTCCATCAACATCATCGCGTTTTGTTTGATAGATTTTCAATGAATTTTCGCTTATTTTTCAATAATATATGTACGCTAGCGAATGTTTTACATATATACAGATATTTTTTCTCTTAGTTGCCGTAAGGATAGAAAGAATTTTATTTATATTTGTCACAGAAATCAATTTACATTTTGGTTTTTTTTATTTGTTTGGATAAACTTTTTTTGTCAAATGCAGTTTAGAATGAAAAAGTTTGTAAATATTACTGTATATTTTTAAAGAATATATAGTATTTGAATTATTGAGTTATATAACTTTATTAATAAATATAAAAAAATTAAATTTATTATAAAAAAATTAATATTATATATTTAAATAATCCTTAAAAAATACATTTATATTAGAAATGGTATAGGTCGATAAATCTTAATTTTGATATTAATATAAAATAATCATTCATTATCAAATCAATTATATATATATATTTTTCTTTAAATATTGAGAAACCTCACAATTTTGCTTCCATTTTAAATTTTGCGATCGCTCGACACAAAGTGTTCGATTGGAACTCTGGTAGCTGTGGCATATTGAAACGAGAATATAATGTTAATGTCAAAACAATCAACTGGGGCAATCAATATGCGAATGGTCCCAAGGTTTACTCCCTCTCTGCTCCACAGCTCGCACATTACAATGCCATTTGAGTGCCATAAACAAAATATAAAATGTTGTGCATAAACATACATAGCTAACGCTACGGCTACGGCTACGGCTACAGCTTCAGTTACATATACATATCTATCTGTCGAGTGTTGCGAGTCGTCTCTGCCAATGTGCAATTCACATTTAGATTAAAGTGCTTGGGCTACCGAAAAAGTGCCAGCACGTCAGGAGCCCCGATAGCTGGCAGAGGCAGAGAGAGAGAGGCAGCAATGACAGCAGCTCGAAGGTGGTGGCGATGCGCTCTCTCTCTTTCTCGCCGTGGCCGAAACATTGTTTAGTAATTTATTTTATTTCCGACAGTTTTTCCCATATCTACCAAAAGTGATGGCCCATCTCGTCCACTTCTTTATCATCCAACTGTTTGCTGTTGTTATTGTGATTGTTGTTATTGTATTTATTGTTGCTACTTATGCATCGTCATTGCAGCAGCTACTCGAACTCAAAACTCCAGGCTGAAAAATTGCCCAGCTACGTGCTGCTCGCTTCTGGGCCAGGACAACGATGAACGACCAAACGAACGAGCAACCGAACAAACGAACGAACGTCCTTAACATTTCGTATGCAAAGCATGAACATTTCTGAGCTGCAGCTGAAGTTTCGGTGGGAGTTGAGAGTTGAAAGATAAATTGATATTTTGAGACTGCAACGGATAGTATTTACTTTATGGCCAATGCGCAAACTGTAAACTGTCCATTGCCATTTAAGCCAGAAAAATAACAGAGGCAGCCGCTCAGAAAAAAAAAAAAAAAAAAATTCAAGAGGTTATAATAAAGTGTAGTTAGAGAGTTAAGTTGATGCCTCATATGAAATATTGGAAATGTGCTTTAGGATGTATGTTTTTATATCGATAGCTATTGATAGTATACTAAAAAAGGAAGTAAAAATGCCGCTTTAAAAAATATTTTGCATTAAAATTTTATGTTTGCTATTCTAAAGACAAGAGACGAGGCTTGATATAATTTGATTTAAGACGAAAGTAGCTCGGCTAGATGTTTCTAGTATAATAAATACTTTAATAAAAATATATATAAGTAGAAATGATTAACCGATAAGAAAAAGAAAGAAAACATATGATTAAATTTATATAAAATAATAAAAATATTTTTTATGATTACCAGAAAAAGTTTATTAAGCCTTATGCTATTTCATCAAAGAAAATTATAATTATCTTCTATATCCATTGATCCATATAAACATGCACATATAACTTAGAAATCTATTTACAATTAAGTAACAAATTTTATGAGTAAGCCTTTTATTAAGCCTTATGCTATTTCATCGATGAAAATTATAAATTATATTCTTCTATATTCATTGATTCATATAAAATTCACTTATAGCTTAGAAATGTATTTACAATTAAGTAACAAACTTCTCTTCACTTGAAAACAATAAAAAATCCCTTAAATTTGTCAACTTTTCAGTCCATTCGATTGTTCGTAGGGTATATATACATAACATAAAAAAAAGGAGGAGAAGCTGGACCCATCTGCCAAAGCTGCAATCCTTTTATTGTTCATTGGCTATCAGAATGCCTTAATTAAGAACGTTCCGACTTTTGCAGACAGTTCAGTAAACTGTGCAGCTGTCTCATTGCAACTCACTCCAGCAGCAGCAACAACAAAACCCTTTACTACCTTGACCGAGGGAGGAGTTTAAAAAAAAAAAACAAAGGAAATGCAAACCGACAATTTGCAGTTTACAGTTAACAGCAGGCAACAGAATATACGTGGCACGTTATTGCAAAAACACCGAAAATTGGTTTGTTTGATGGAACAATGTCTGCACAAATTCGATACGAACTGCTACGCCACATATATATATATATATTATATACACATATATATAAAGCAAAAAACCTCTGCAACTCTCTGATAGACTAAAAATGAAATTACGCATTTATATAGCTTTCCACTTTATGTGTACTCCATTGGGCTCTTGGTTAATAACTTTGGGGAGCGTTCGCACTGTCAAATGGCATCAAGCCGCAGCGCGGTGCAGCTAACAGCATTCCAATTAACAATATTCCAATTGGAGCATGTGCCGCATGACCGATTGGAATGCCAAATGTCAGCTTCAGCTACAGCTGAGCTTAAAGCGTCTCAGTTAATTAGAGCTACGATTGGAAAAGAAATTAAATCTGGTCTAATTGGGTTGCTCATTGATAGTTCTAATAAGAATTAATTCATATGTAAGATGGGAAGGGGGAATTGGGGATGGTACAAGTAGAATTGAATGGGGAATTGATAGTTTTTGATATATGGAGATGAGATAAAATTGGATGAGGTCTTAAATAATGAAATATGATAGAAATATTAAAAGAGGCTAGAGTAGATTAAATAATATAATATAATATAATATAGAAGTTTTTGAATTTATCTTTGTTATAAATATTTTAAAGCTTTTTTTTAACTATTCTTCAACTATTTTCGTCAAGCTTTTATCAAAATAAAATAAAAATTGGATGTGAGGTTTCAAATAATGAAATATGATAGTTCTAGAAATATTAGAGAAGACTTAATAAATTTATATCTGAATATTTTTAAAATTTATCTTTGACATAAACATTTTTAAAGTTAATCTAACAATTATACAACTACTTTAGTCAAACTTTTTCCAATTATGATTCCCCTTAAAATCCGCCTTAGATTCCTTAAAGCTCTCTACACTAAGAACATCATATGCCAACTGAGCGACATACATCACGGCCTAATCTGGTCTGGTCTAGTCAATGCTGGCTTAGACTGCTTTGGCTAGAGCTAATCAGATTTCCACGAATGCGGCTAATGCAGTAATAAAGACCAAAAGCTAGCAAATTCCATAGACAAGAAGCCGAAGCCACACGCAGGCGGCACTTGAAGAGCTGCTTATCAAATACAAATTACAAATCCAAACCAAAAAACGAAAGAAGAAGAAGAAGAAAAAGAAACAACAAGAGAACAAACAACAACAAGCCACAGGAGGATAAGGCGTTGGCCACAAAACACAAAAGCATGATTGAGGGCCCAAATCTTTTATCAAATGAATGTGCCATAATAAATGAAAAGAAAAAGGAAGAACGAGCCGAATGCTAGTAGACTTGTTGTTGACTTTAAGCTGGATATAAGCAGCACGCACAACAGGCACACACACACATGCACACACACACACGCATAGATTGTGTGTCTTATACACAAATCTTAAGTCGAGTCACTTCAACATAATCACACGACAAGCCGAAAAACAAAGCTAACGAACTAATAGATGGACACACAGATTGTTGTAGCTTGTTCTAGTTGCCGTCGTTGTTGGTTGTTGCTATTGATAAGCATCGAATTCATTAATTTATATGTTCCATGGCCATCAGGCAGGCAGGCAGGCAGCGGGCAGACAGCGAGCCAAAGGAGTTGTCTTTGGCCACGTTTTCTACACGATAGCTTTGTAATGTGAAACTAAGTGATTTGCTGTGTGTGAGTGTGCGTGTGTGTCTGTATATATATCTTCATTACAAATCCTAGCTGGGATTTCAAATGAAATGACCACACACATATACGCACACGCACACGCACATAGAAACGTCTTTATGGGCTGACCAATCCAGTTGGCTTTAAGCACCAAGTTCAATCAATTTTGGTCAGACAAAGGACTCAACAGCGGCCGTAGCAAATGTTTAGCCCAAAGCTGGCAAACATGTCTCTGACAGCGTACAGTGAAACCTTCAACTTAAATAATATGCCAAGACAATTAATACAAAGGGTAGCCAAATGAAAACAAAAACAAACAAAAAAGACTCGAAAAAGCAAAGAAAACCCTTTGAAAACGAAAGTACAAATTTGTGTTGACAACGAGTCGTATACGCAATGTTGAATGTTGCATTTGACAGCTCGGGCTTTATGTTGGGTTTCGGGTCGGTCAAACGTAGCAGCTCAAAGCGAGCTGTCAGCCAAGCCAAATGATATATGGCCAATCGATGATCTTTGAGCAAACAAAGCCAAACATTTACACAATTAGAAAATATACACAAGTCAAACAATAAATCACAAGTGTCTGTGTGTGTGTGTATTATAAATCAATTTGAATCAAAAGATGTAATTAAAATTCCGGCTAGAAGCAGCAGAAATTGTGGTTAATAATTTGCATGCCAAATGCAAGTGCAATTGGTCAATTAATATACATATAAAGCAGTTGACAGAATATATATGAGAGGATTTTTGGTTGAAAATTAATGACAGCACGAGGAGATATTGAATGAGGTTTGAGCTTGTCAGAGTCATAAATAAATTACAAATACTTAAAGGGGATTAAAGCACACATAAATGGCCAATTTCAATACGCAGCTTTAGCTTCTATATAATTTTACAACACATTTTAATTACACTCCATCAAGAGTCTTCGAAACTCTACTCAACTTGGGTTGAACGAAAATGTATTTAAAGGTAATGAACATTTATTTGGCCATGGTCTAATCCGCTTATTCATTAGCACACAGCAGACTCTGTGTGTGTTCAGCTAATTGACGTTTGGCCAGAGCCAAGTGCCTCATTCATAGCAATTAAAAAATGCAGTTATGCATGATTTTGACGCAATGACTGGGCAAAATCGAAAGCCAACGGCTCAATGCACACGGCAAATGGGCGTGTCCAGGTCACACACACACACACACAGACACAGCTTGCAGTTTGTAGTCATAAAGTGGGGCAGAAATTTTGGCTTAACATCCAGTGGTCTGCACCTCAAAGAAAGCAGCCTCATCAAAATGCAATAAGTGCCGAATCAAATTGGGCTCTGCCCCACAGAAACGGAGACAGAGCCATAGACAATGGCATTGGCAAATCTCTTGCCTGCCCCAATAGCCATAACTCATCATTTAAAGCATTCGTCTAGCAGGTGAACTAAGCTCAAATTTACGCATCTTGCTAAAAATTTTGTAGTTTTTAGCCATATTAATATAGTATGTAGGTATATGAAGATATCGATTTGAGAAGAATTAAAATTGATTAACTTTTGTAGTAATTAATATACATTTTTCAGCAGAAATATATTATTAAAATTTATAATTAAATGCAATTTTGCATATTTTAATTAATTATAATTAAATTGAATAATAAAATGATTATTAATATATTTAAAACAATTGTTAAAAATTAAAAAAAAATAAAATAATTTTGCATAATTTAATTAATTATAATTAAATTTAATAATAAAAAAATTATTCATATATTTAAAAAATTATGGCAATAATTAAAAAAAAAAATATACTTCTATATGTAATAAATGTATATATTATTTAAATATTTTATATTTATTTTAATTTAAATATTTTTGTTGTGACCTTAGACATATCTAAAACCATCAGGCTACAAAGATATTAGTATAAAGTATATATATATATATATATATTATATATATTATTAATTTATTTACTAATTTATTTCACATTCATCAACATATCAAACTTTAAGCACTTCAATTGCTCATAAACTCTTTGCCAAATTGCAATCAAAATTGTTCATTCAAATTACTCTCAAATTCCATTTAGCGAATGCCAACAGGTGCCAAAAAAGAAAAACAACAGCAAAGTGGTATTCGCAATGGCAAATTGATTTAATTTTCTATTTGTTGGGCATTTTTTTATTTGTCGCTGAAAATATTTGTGAATTAGCTATAAACTCCATTGCAAGCCATTTGTGTGTGCATACAAATTGCATTGCATACCTTTGGGTACTGCCAAATTGTTTTTCTATTATCCTTAGAAGCAGAAAAAGGTACCGATTGGGGGGGCATTGGTGTGGGTGGGTGTTGTTGGTATGGGATTGAAATTCTTCGCCTTGCCATTTGTCCATAGACTCGGCTAATTTTCACAGACATCAATTCGTAGTGAAGCTCAAAGTACGTGTGACAATGTGCCAGCTTCTCGATATTCATATTCAAGCCAATCCTGCCACGCCCCATGCCGTCGCCCACTTTGCAGCAAAGTTTACGCTGATTTTGGCACGCACACATTTTGCATACTGATCAGCAATCAGCGAGGGTTGCGCGGCGTGGCGCGAGGGGTTGTTGTGTGGGGGTGTTTGAGGGGCGCAAATTAAAATTCCACTTTGGCGTTTGGGGAATTCAATTATTTCTTTTCTTGCTCACTTCATGGTCATGCGAGTTGACATTGACAGTTGACTCTTCTCAGTCAGTCGCTGTGTGGTCAATAACTAGAATTCGATTTGGCTGCCGTCTATCGAGAGAAAAAGCGAAGCCAATGGAAAGAAAAGACAAAATGCCAGCGCATCATTTGCAGCAAATTTCTATGCCCTGTTGTGCATAGGTTGAACAAGTGGAAGGGAATATTGAGAAATTGATATATAATATTTATATTCAATTATTTATATATAATAATTATGAAAAATTAGATATTTATTGAACAAAAAATATATTTAAAGAGCATTATATACATATATGAAATTATTAATTAAATATATTTGAAGAGCATTATATACATATATGAAATTATTAATTAAATATATTTGTTCAAAAAAATATTAAAAATCATAAAGCTGCCAAGAATCTAAGCTGCACTTCTACATTATATAGACAACGTCTCTATATAATACAAAGATAGATTTGTATACCCTTAAGACTTATCCCGGCTTTGCTAAGCTAATTGAATCTAAGTCTTCTTCAAATAAAACCTATTTTAATATTACATTTTTGTACATTTTTATAGTCCAACAAAAATTTAATCCATGATTCGATATTCATATGCATGCTCGGCCCACATTTGCAGGGTATCTTTGCCTCGGTCATCTTCTTACAACCTTGGCATTCCCACTTGCTCTTTCTTTTGCAGATTTATTGCCTCGAGTGGCATCTGCCAATTGTCGCCCCAATGCAATCAGCGTGTTTATTGATTTGGAAAATTAAATATTTTTCTTTCGGGCGCGTGCCAAAAGTCGCGGCCCATAAATTAACATCGTGATTTGTTGCTGCCTCGCACATATTTGTATTTGCCTATGAAATTTCCGGCACATTTTAATTAGCTATTGATGGGAAATGTTGTAATAAGTGAATTGAGTCAAGTAAAGTAAAGCACACATACGTTGAGCTCATATTATTCACTAAAAGCAAAAACTTGTTGTCAACACCAGGCGAGAGAAGTGCGCGAGATATGTGTGAAAAATTTATTTCGCTTGCTTAACGGAAATGTATAAATTGCATTTTGCGGCAAAGTGGAGAAATGGAGTTGGCGGTGCAGCAGCAGAAGCTGAGCTAAGTGGAAACTACAGCTGGAGGATGTTGTGCTAGATTTATCCCAAGCATACACGCACATCTGCAAAAGGTATAAAAAAAAATCCGAAAGAAACTACCTCAACAAAGCCAGACACCTGTGCTGGCTAAAGACAGGCGACAAAGTTGTCAAAAGTGAAATGAAATATACGCAAGACTGTTCATTATTAATTACTTTGAGTAGGTTATTAATATTTATATTCATTTTATAAATATATATATATTCTTAATATAAATTATGGTATAATTTTTTTATTATTATTATTTACAAAAATCATATTTTATAATTTTTTTTAAAAAGTATTTTATACATCCCAATATAATCGATATGAAATTATTCTTAAAATTCCTCTTACAACTTTCCCTGCTTTATTTATCTACCGCGTTATAAACATTTCTTGAATTGACAAATTGATGTGAAATTCGAGTTAATGCTGCTTGCTTAAGATATTTTTTTCTTAGTGTCGGTGGATAATCTAAAAACCAACATACAAAAACACACGCACACACACACACACACCCACACACATACAGAGACACACCTGCAGCGTAGACCAAAAATGAAAGTGTTAAGAGCATTTTCTGCACTCGTTCTGCACATTTTTCAGCGTCATTCTTTTACATCTTTTGGCGAAAAAAGCACTTTACACTAATGCACCTTAAAATTTAAAGATGTCATAACATAAACATTTATCCTGACGCCAATGGCGACGCCAGCGACGACAGCGACGGCCAGGACAGGTGTACAGAATATCCTTGCCTGCGGTTGGTCAGAGCCGCAGTGCACACCTCCTGATGTTGCATAAACGAGAATTATGTTAGAATGTGTGTGAAGTACGACTATACTCGTGTATAAAGTGCAAAATCCGTTGAAGTAAAGATTTAAATGCAATTTTTTAAGTGAAACCAAAAGATATGGAAACTCAAATAATTATAGTTTTCTTCTTTAAAAATGTATGCTAAATAAAAATCTAATTAAACTTCATCTGGCTGGCCTTGGTATTCTTCAAAAATGTCTATTAATTAATGAAGCTCTAGAAAATCTTCGCCCCGCCCCGAGCCCCGAGCAGGCGACCAATTTATTTGCCAAAGCCAGCGCATAATTTTTGCTGTTTTAAAAAATGCTTTGGCATTTAATTAGCTACTTAGCGTAGAGCAGTGCCTTGGCCCAGCCCACCACATATCATCATAATAAGCACCCCACTTTACGCTAATTGATTTTCCATGCCAATAATAAACACTTGTCTGCCTCGGCGCGAGCTGCCAGCCAAGGAAAACACCCCCAAAGCAAGCACATAAATTCCTAAAGAAAAAAATGGAGCAAAAATTAAAATGAAAATGAAAACAATGCCCGGGCAGGCGGTTGCTGCGGCTCGGATTGCGTTCGGAGTGTGAGCAAATATTTAATTTATTTCAATTTCACTTTTAATTTAGGCACTAATCTAGGCAATTTGTACACTTACACGCCATTAAGCGAGACGACGACCAAGTTATCCGAAAGAAAACAAACGAACAGAGAGTGACACCTCGATGCCGAGATACTCTTTATGAATGGGCAAGAAAATGAAATTGGTAGAAGCAGAAATAAGTGCTCAAGAATATATAAATATTTTATATTTTATATTAAATAATTATTATATTTTTTTTTTAGAATTTTCCTACAGTTTTTAGAAAGTTTATTTATATTTATTGAGATATAAATATACTAAACTGAATATAAAATTATATTTTGAATAGATATAAAGAAAGAAATACAAATTTGTACATATATATATATTTATAAATTTACAAAGATTTCTTTCTTTTCAAGCTCACATACAAGCTTTTATTTAACTCAAAAAATATGCCCAAATCCCCCCACTCAATATATAATTCTGAATTCAATTATATCAAATCTTACTGCATTGAATTGTTGGAATTAGATTTAATTATTCAGTCCTTAGATTATATTGAGAATCTTTTACTGAGCATATTTGTAAAGAGCTCTTATTAGCCACCCACGTACTCCACTTAAGGCAGACAGCACACATGCTGCACACTTTTCGAATATCCTCTTACAATTCGGCTCCCGGCCCTGCCCCTTGGGCAACGTCACTCAAGAGGCGTATTCAGCCTCAAGTGGTAAACGGCAAACGCTTCGCTTCGTCACCCCCAAAAGAGAAAAATTCCGATAAAGGAGCTGCTTTCTTTCTTTCTTCTTCTTTTTTTTGGGATATAATAAAAAATGTTCAGGGTATATTTATTTGTTTTCATTTATTTTCAATAATTTCAAATTTCCATTACATTAGTTTTGCCTCCGCCGCTGCTGCTGTCTGCGCTGAAATGTGCTTTATGCGTGCGCACGAAAAACAAACAAATTCGAGGAAATTTCGCCCACGCATTTTGCTCTGATTACCAAACTAAATTTTTTTGGTCGCCGCCCCTCCTCCCCCGTGGCCGTAATTCGAAGTGGGTACAAATATAAAATAAGCGCCATCGCTCTTACCGTACTTCCTCTTCTGCTTCCCTTTATCGTGTTACCCCTTGTCGGGGATTTGCTCTTTTGCAGGCCGAAAACTTTTCTCATTTCTACTTCAAGAAACATCAATACAAACAGGCGACCTCTGGCAACTTGAAACATATTCCTGGGGTTTTCCTCTACTTTTTTTGGCCCTCCTAATTTTTCTTCTTTTTTTTCCTGGCGGTTTTGCTCGCTTTCTTGCCGAGTGACATTTGGCACTTGCCCTGAACTCGAGCTCGAGCTGAACTAAGCGAACGCGAACAAATTTACACATCTTTTGGGTTGTATATTTCTCTGCTTTTCCTCGCCTCGAATTTGTTTTTTGTTTTCCCATTCCAGCGTTTGTCATACAACTTCCGCTTCCTGTTCATTTGTTCACATTTCGCATGTCAGTTGCGAAGTTTTTGTTTTTTTTTTAATAAAACTGTCAACATTTGATGTAGATTAAGAAATTATGGTATGTTTTCTTCTTTTTTCGCTAGCCATAAACAAGGGTAAAAGATTGCCTAACAATCAGTCCAAGAAACTTTTCTCGATTACCAAAGAATGATTTGTTGTTATCGCTTTGCTAATCATTGTAGAGATAGCAAAGTTGAAATGAGCTAGAAATCAATTTGATAAGTGGAAATGGTGTTGAATAAGCTTATACTCCTACTTATTAATAGAAATATTAATTGTTTCTGGTAGATTGTTGTTATTAATTATTTTATAAGCCAAAAATAATTGAAATTTGTATTAAAGATATTTAAGAAAATATTTTAATTTATTATATAACATAGATTTCTAAAAAATACATCTTCTATTTCTATTTATATTTTTTATGTTACAAAAAAAAAAAAATAAAAATATAAATTTGATTTTAAGATGAACAAAAACCTTATAATTTCTTAAGAAATATTTATTTAGTTTTCAAATAAATTGAGCTGTTTTGTTTTTAACTTCGTTAAATGTATAAAAAGCTTCATCATTTACTTTGATATTTCTTTTAATATATTATAGTATTATTGCATTTTCATTTTTAATATCAAGCAAAAAATAACCAATTCCAATGCTAATCACATGCCAAAATCGTTTTGAGATCTTTTTCCAAGTGAACTTTGCACAACATCCACAGCTTATTTGAGTTTTAAGTCTTTTATAGCATTTTCATTGCTTAACTCCCGGGCAAGTTTTTTTTGCTGCTGTTGCTGTTGTTTTTGCTTTGAGTGTGTTTGTGAGCTGGCTTTTATAAGCGCATACATATGCATGAGATCATAAAGTTGGTGTGTGTCAGCGTCTCTGTGTGCGTGTGTGTAAGGGTGTGTCGCACTACATTTGTTGTATATGTTAAAAAAATAGCCAAAACTGAGTAGGAGTGGCAAACAAATGTGCACACACTCACACACGCACATATACAGTTGCATAATGGCCGACATGTGTATGCATGGAGTTTCGTCGCTTCCTTTTACCAGCTCTTACTGCCTCTTTTCCTCTCGCATTCTCGCTCTCTGTCTGACGCACTCGCACCGCACTCAGTCGTCAACGGTAATGAATGCATCCGGCATGCATTGAAAACTTGACTCATATTTCATAACCAAAATAAAAAGCAACAACAACAACAGAAACAGCCACAACAACTGCGGGTACATTGACCATCTTGTTGCTGTTGCAATTATTTGTTGTTGCTGTTGTTGTTGTTGTTGGCACAACAAAAAACCCGCATATCCACACACACAGAGGGAGCGAGCGAGCATGGCTCTGATATATGAGATTTTAAGCCAGTTTTTCAGCTGTTGCGTGTTGCTATTTTATTATATTTCATCAACTAGCACATTCCAAGGCTTTTCCAGCAACAACAAATGCAACTTAAACTCAAAAAAATGAATTGGAAAAACATTTCATATTTTTAAATGCAACTCAAGTTTTTTATTTTGTTTGCTTTTTCAATTGTGCAAATTAAATGCAAATTTTCCAACATTTTTTTCCGTTCACCTTTAAAACAACATTTTAAGTGCAGCTCAGCACACAGCTGACATCGCTAGGCCTCTTATAGCCGATACATACACATTATGGGCTTATGGAACAGAAATAACAAATATTAATTATTGACTGCGAGATAAAGTACGTGAAAATGCTGTGGCCGTTAAACAAATTGCGGCTAAAAATCGCGAAATGTAACCAGAATGTAATGTGGGATTCGTTTTTATGATAAATTTGTTGATTGTATTGAAGAAAGGGTTTTTAAGTAAGTAAAATTTAAGAATTTTCAATTTTTATACCCTGAGCCCATTGAAAATGGGAAATCAGGGAGGGTATAATGGTTTTGTTGGATGTATGTAACAGGCAGATGGAGGCGTGACAGACCCCATAAAGTATATATATTCTTGATCAGAACGACAAGAGAAATGGATTTGGCCCTGTCCGTCCGTCTATCCGTATGTTTGAACGCGCCGATTTCAGCCCCCATAAGAGCTTGAAACTTGAAATTTTTTTGTAGGTCCGTGTATAGCACGCACAGATCAAGTTTATTTAAAAAAAATCGATAACTATCCCCAATTAATTGTTATCGATTAAAAACAAAATCAGCTAAAAAATTATATCTCGTCCAGCTTTTAAGCTAGAGACACCAAATTTTATATTTAGCTTTATATGTATTTTATGCAATTTTGAATTTTGTTATTTTTTGGATACCGGCCCCAAATTTCCCCAAATTCTATGAAAAACACAGATTTGACGGGGCTCAGGGTCGGTCCCGCCCGACTAGAGTTTTCTTACCTGTTGAGTAAACATAAAAGTAACCTGAACGAACTACGAAAATATTGAGCTGAGTTAATTAAATTTCAAGCTGTCAAATGAAATATGCATTGGCATCTGAAATTTAAGATGTTTTCCTTCCAGTGAAATATAAAGCCAGAATTTTTGAAAAGCTTGTAAATGTCAAGCTGTGGTCGATCTCTAGCATCAATGTCCTCGTCAAACATACAAAAATGTATTAATTATGAGGCATGTGGTATCATAAATCACAATTCTCTATATACCATTTGACCCTCTTTCTCTTTCTCTCTCCCTCTTTTCATTTTTCAAATAAATTGCAACAAATTCATGCTAAAATAAGCTTCGAAATAGTTATGTGAATAGCTGAGCAAACCCATAAAGATATTTATAACACATTCTACAACAAACGCACATAGACTTTGATTACAATTTGTCATACCGAAAGCAAAACCATTTGCAATGCAGTTAAAACCTGGCTGTACATATACATATATGCTGGCAGCTACCTCTTGGAATGCATCCATTGAATGGGTAACTAGACAGAATCTGACAGCCAACGCCCACGATAACTGAAGACGATGACAAAATGGGCTGTCAGCTGTGCGTTGCGGGGGCGACTACCTCCCACCCCTCCCCCCATTAGATGCACCAAGTTGGAATGTCAAAACAGTAAACGGCAAATGTCTGCCAGACAAAACACAGGCACCCACAGAACCCACCTAAGGACATACCAAACTACAATGGCAAAAATAAAAAAAAAGGAGAAAAAGTAGAAAGGAAATGGCAGCTGCAAAGTGCAAGTTCGTGTGCTATGCAAAGTGGGAGCTATGCGTGTGACTGGCGAGCGATTGGGGGAAAGTGTGTGGAGCGGGTGCATGCATAGCACACATAGACCAAGGTGCTGGTTAAACAAAGCACTGCACAACAGTGCGTATGTGCGATGCGAGAGCGATGATCAGAGACAAGTGGCACGGTAACTGGCAATACCGAGCCACTTTGCTGTGCGACAGAGGGTATGTGAAAGGTGTTGGGCATTGTGTAACATTTAGAGTTGGCCACTATTATATAAATATATGATAATATATATAAATTCTTATGAAAAGGTATATATTGAAGTGGCTTGCTTATGTATGGAATTTATAATAAAATATATTGAGAAACTCTTTTTTGTAGCTAAAGATTTTAAATTAATGTTGAATGAGCAATATATTTTCTATAAAAAAAATATGGAAAATATTATATGGAATAAATTTTTTGTTTAATTATATGAAATATTAAAAATAAATTGAACAATTGCTTAGCCAATCTGTAAAGCTGATGAGCTCTATTTCAATATACATAAATAGCTTATGTGTATTATAAGTTTCTCATGAGGACTTACAAAGTACAAAGAAGTCTAATCAGAGTAACTAATGTGCGACATACCCTTGTCCAGCTATTATATCTTTCATATTCATGCCTGCTGTTGTTGTTTGCCTGGCTTTGGCTGCTGCAAGAAACACACATACAACAAGTTGCATGTTGCACGCTTTACACGCAGTTAGAAATACACAAAAAGCCCCAAACATTTCGAGCTATGTGCTGTGTGTGTGGACATAAATTACAAAACTATCGATTGAGCTGTGGTTGGACTGTATTGGACTTGTTCGAAAGTTGAAATTGTTTTCGTTTAAAGAACGCCAAGTGAATGGAAAAGCGTCTCTGCACTCTTCTCTTGGGTAATTGCAAGAAAATCCTATTTAATCCCAGCAAATGCGACTTTATCACGCAAAAAATTATGAAATATTCTGGAAGCAGCAATTGCTTGTTCTTCTACTTATTGTTGTTGTTGTTGCTATTCCGCTTGTTTACACTTGGGCTGCTGCTGCTGTCTGCCTTTTCTTTGCCGACTGCCTTTTGGCAATATTCATAGAAAAGCAAGTACACTACGAAATAAAACAGCAAATGGCAGTCGGAGTTTGCTTGGATATTAAGTAACTCATAGTTCCTTTTTAGCAACATCATCATTTTTGGGGTTTCCTCGAGTGCTCCAAGCAAAACGCAATGGGCTGCTATGCCATTTCGCATTTATTGTTATGAACGCGCGAGGGTTAACTGAAGATAAAGAAAAACAGTAAACTGTTTGGCGAATTGTGCTGTTAATAGCATGAATTGTGATGGATGCAATTAACAAGTGTTTTTTCTAAGCAACGAGCTTGGGGAAATGTGAAACTGTTCTTGCTAGATTGATGTTAGTGTTCATTGCAATTACAGATGAAATATATCAAAATATAATCAAATTTTATTTAAAAAAATAGGAAAAATTGTAAAACTTTAGCTTGAATTATCAACACGAGAATTGTGCAAAGTGCAATATCCTGTTGATTTACAGTGGCCAAATTGATTGATTTTTTTATTTAATAAAACTTATTTCACTTAAATGCAGAGAAAAGTACCAACTTGTCAATTAAAAATAAAAAAATGTAACCTATTCACTTGAGCGTAAAGTATTTATAGATATATGCAAAAAATGTTATTCTATTTTACATATAATATACACCTTTTTTTTATTTATTTACTGTATTTATGTATTTTTTATGCACATTTAAATATGTACTCTAATTTTTTACACTATTTTGTTAAATACTCTTTTTATTACATTTTTATTTTATATTGTTTTTATATTTATATAAATTCGTTGTATATATTTGTAATTTATTTTACATGCATCAATTTTATTTTTTTAAAGTATTTTTTTTATATATATATTTTAAAATATATTTGATATAAAAACTCTTTTATAATTTTTTTTTACTATAAGCTCATGCTCCATTTATGTTACAACCCTCGTCAATTAATGCGCTGCATGCCCACAGCCTTAGTGTATATGCCCTCTCTGTTTCTTTTATTATCTGCCTCCCTCTTTACCCCGCTAAGCTCAAGCGCCCCCCGTGTGCTACTCCAACGTTTTATGCAGATGAATGCGCGCATTTATGAAAAATTTTGTTGTCATCGCTCAATTCATTGATTGTTGTTGTTGTTGTTGTTACTGTTTTCACTTGCTACTGATGAGAAATAATGTTTGCGGAAAAATAAGATTTGTTTATTTTACGAACGATTGATTTTCGCCAACCCCGCCGAACGAGGAGCGACCCCAGTGCGATGGCCACACAGTGATTGCGTTCATTCTGTATCTTTTGCTTGTCACTTGTCCGCGCTTCATTTTGTGCAGCTTAAAAATTAATTATCGCCGGTCTCTGTCAAGCTCTGCCCGGCTCTGCTGTCAGTTTTGTGTCATTTGTTTTTTCATGTCTCTATATATATTTCTTTATTTATTTTTTACAGTGCCCGCTGGCAAGTTTTGTAAATATTTCGTCAAGAAGTTCTGGCCGGACTTTGCGTAAATCTTCTACAAAATTAACTTCGATTTTTCGGCTTTTTTTTTGACTATTTTCTTTGCATTATTTTCTTTTATTTTGTATGTCATTTACTTACCCGGCACAAACATCAAGAGCAGCAGCAAAGCCAGCCAGCATATGCAGCTGGTGCCCGCTGTGGTTGTTGTTGTTGTTGTTGTTGTCTGGGCACGCCCACGTTGGCCACAGGATGATGGCATTGTGCTGGCTCTTGTCCTGTTCCTCCGACTGGTTAGCATTTGCATGCGAGCCTGCTGCCAGTTCTTGTGCAGCATTGACAACATCATAGCTGTACAATAAACCTAGTTCTTCTTTCACTATATATATATATATATCTGTATATATATTTATTGTGTATATCTCTATACTTATTTTTTTATAGTTCTTTTAGTTGCGCTTTGTGTTGTGTCTGGCGTAGCGGCGGGCGCTTCCTTTGGGCGGACGCCTTATAAATATATATTGGCCAATAAATGTCAGTTGTATTTGAGCCACTTTGTGGACCAACGTTGTCTGGCTGTCTATATATTTCCGCTTTATACCGAGTCAGCGAAACCAACTGCAATTATAAAGAGGTTAAACATGGGTTAAACTTTGGCAAATGGCATTTCTCTATTGTCGGGATATTAAAGTAGAATTTCATGAAAATATATTTAAGCTTTAACAACTGGGAATGTGTTAGAGAATTGCTAATAGTTCGAATTGATTCAAACTAGGATTAAATATTTAGAGTCACTCTGTATCTTATTTAGTTTCAATTGCATTTTTCGACTAACTACTAATGTAGTTAAATCGAATCAAAATTAAGATAAGAAAAAACTAGCAACTGCCATTAGCAAAGAGCTAAAAAAGACTTCGCAGAATGAAACTATCGAATCATCAAATTAATTTGATAAATGCTGCATTCATTTCTGTTTTCATTGAGATGATGCTGCAACGATTACATCTATATATATATACGATGCTTGGTCCAGTTTTCTCTCTGCGTTTCGCTATCTGCATGGGCAGCCATCTCTTTGCTGAAGCTAATGCCCATGCAAACACTGAGATTAATGCAATTAACGCAGCACTTTAATTAAAAATCACTCCAAAGGCAAATGCACACATGCAATCCACACACAGCCCTGCCATACACACTCGCTCACACATCCCGATTCGATTCCGTTTCGACGCTAATCCGCGTGTGTTGCTGCAAATGAAAATATAATAGTATTAACAGCCAGCGGCCAACAAAGGTACACAAAAGAGGGAATTACAACAAAAGGAAATCGCAAGGAAAACTTACAAAAAGAAATTTTAAATTGCGTTAAAAAAGAAGTGGAAAAAAAGAGCTGCAAATGACAGTTGCTATTAGGGGCAGACCCTATGCTAGCGTTTAATTGAAATTACGCATATCTAAGGCCCACATGCATAGCTCCAATCCTGGCCCATGCCTAAGTACCATTTCCTAATTGTCTTTTGCTAAAGAACACGGAGAGAAAAAAGAATAAAACAAATTTCAATCCACACTTTAATTATTTTTGTCAGACTTTACACATTTAAATAAGAGGAATAAACACACACACACACACACACATATGGGTGTGTATGTGTGCCACACCCTCCCATGGCGGCTCCCTTTTTCGGCTTGTTTTTGTCGTTAAAAAGTTTTCCGAAACGCTTTTGGCAATATCATTTTCATTCATTCTCATGCCCATTTCCACAATTTTCCATTCGCAATTACAACAAAACGTGAGACACGCTCACACTCACACACACACACACTCACACACACACACTCGCACACATGCATGCAGTCATTTGAACTCTTTGCTCTATCTCTCGCTTTTGCTTTCAACTCTTTGTTGTTGCTTTCTTGCATTGACTTTTTTATGCATTTAAATGCTGAATTTCTTATTTATTTTTATTTCTCTTCTTTTTTTGGCTTGGCCTGCAAATGTTGTTGTTGTTGTGCTGCCAAGTTTCGCATTAAAATGGCTGCCAATGGGGAAGAGAGACAGTTGCTGACGCCGCCGCTGTCCGGCGCTGTCTCGCTCTCAATTTAAGGTAATGAGCACATACAAAGTGCAATTAAAAGCTTGTTGCCAAAAATGCAGTTTTCCGCATATTTCTTTGCACTCCCTGCTAAAGGGTATTAACAGCTGCGAGATGCTGTTTGTCAGCTATAGGTGACTGAATCATTGACAATACTAAAGTTAATTGATGTAGGTAAAAGTAAAAATTCTGTATATAAAATTAATAAAAATTATAATATTAAATTACAATATTTAAAAAAAAAATTAAAAATCAATATATAATAAAATGCAAAGTGAGTGTATTATAGCGTCGTTATGTTCGCTTTGCTTTTCTTGTTTCTTTTTTCAGCAAACGTATAATTATTTTTTTTTCGTACTCTGCTTTCATTCAGTTGCTTTCAACGCGCGCCGCTTCGTCCTTATGTGCCGAAGCCAGTTGCAAAGTATGCAAGCAGCATTAATGCGCTTTATGGCCAAAGTCGACGGCGCATGCATTTAACGAGCCTCCCAACATGAACCCAGTTAAGTGCCGAGACAAACTACAAACAAAGCACTGCACGCAAAGTCCTAAATAAGAGCTTGAAAAAGCAACAAACGAAACAGAGATTAAGGAATACAATTACGAATTGCTAACGAATTAAATGATTGCATCAGCGAAATTGTTTTGCATCTATTTTTTTTTTTAATTTACCAAAATACATGAATATCTTAGGTATATTTTTTTATTTAAAAATTCAATTTATAAATAAAAAAAAATAATATAACAATGATAAAAAAATAAAAACAAATATAATTTATATAAAACTAATTAATATTATGTAAGCAAATATTTTTGCAAATAAATTATTTAAAATAATTAAAAGAATATTTGAAATCGTAAGAAATAAAATTATTAACAAATATTTTAAAGTTAAGAATCATCAGAATTAAAATTTTTAAACAAGAAATCCAATTATATTTAAGTATAAAATATATCAAAAGTCAATCATTTATATTTGGGTTGCATAATTAAATAATCTTGTAATAAATATTAAAACTAATAAAATTGCGCTTAAGCTTAGCTTCAAAAAAATATTTAACTATAAATAAAAAGTTTATGTTACTTATTAAAGTAAACAAATCAATTATCATAGAGTAAAGAAGAAATAGTATTTTTCTAAATTATATAAAACAATATTTCAAACACATAAAATTGTTAGCACAACAAATTGTGTACACAAATTTATGTCATGTTTATTTAAATCAAAAATCGAAAAAACATTGAATTTCATAATTTATTGCAAATTGTAACAGCTGCAACATCATTGCTAACAAGTCTCGGCCCCGTCAGTTGCCCCTCTTGTGCCTATCAATCGCTGTGCAGCATGGCGTATGCGTAATCTACGTTAGACTTGAATGCTTTGCACATCTTTTTCGTTTCATTTCGCAGCTCGTATCGCATGTTCAGTGCATTTCCGCTGTCATATCGCACACATACGTACACAAATCTATATTTTCTTTTATTTATGCAAATAAATAACAAAATAAGAGCTCAGTGCACAACGAGTGTTGAGCAACACTCAAAACGACGTCATCAAAGTCACACAAAACTTCAGCAGCAGCAGCAGCATCAGCTCAAAGATATATTTTGTCGTAGATGTTTATGGTTTTTTTCCTTCTTTTTTTTTGTATCTTGCATCTATCTGTTGCAGTTCATTGACTTTGCAGTTGCTGCTGGTTGGTGTTGTTGTTGTTTTGGGGTTTTTGGTTTTTATATCCATGAGTTTGTATTTATTTCTTTGCCTGGTTGCCACGGCTCACTTATTTCATTTCCCAGTGCCTTGCGGTCTCACAATTGTGTGCATATTTTATTTAAACGATTTCTCCCTCTCTCTCTCTCTCTCTCTCTCTCTCTTTCTATCTGTTTTATGGAGACAACGACAGTACGACATGTATGACATGCGTTTTTTCTACAATTTTCTATCTGTGCTTTTTTTTTATTTATTTTTTTTTACTGTTCTGATTTGCTTGCTTGACTTTGTGGGTCAAGCTTTGGGTGAAATGTTTTTGATGTTGTTGTGTCCTAGGCCCTTGTCCCCCATCCCCATTGGGATGACGCAGAGGACAAACACTCTAACAGCAATTATATGTGTGCATATGTGATATATAGAGTGAACATTCAGCTGTATCAGGTTGAACGTGCGGGATTTTATTTATAGCAAATATGTTTGAAAATTGATTTGGATAACATTTAAATTAAGCTTTTTACCCAGCTTATTTCATATGCACATTTCAAAGCATTCAGAGTCGAATTGCCATTGAGATGCAAGATATATAACGTAGATTCGATTTACATTTCTTTTAGTAGGCTAGGATAGGCTCATATTAAATGTGGGCAAAGTTTTGTTTGGTTTTATATTTAAAAAAACTGTTTTTTATATAGATAAACTAAGTAATTAAAATATAATAGAGAGTTGTATATTTATATATATTTTATTTTATTTTTTAGATGGATGTTAATCTTGGCAAAAAATGGGATTCATTGTTGGCACATATTTTTTTCTGAAAGGTAAGTGCAATTTACTGTTGTAATTGATTTCAAAGGAAATAAAAATAAATTAAATATATCTAAATAAAGTAAACACCAAATAAAATGAAATATAAATAAATAATACTATTTTATATAATTTAAAAAAAATGCATACATATTCGATTAGAAAATATATATATATTTTGTTTTTTATACCCTGAGCCCATTGAAAATGGGAAATCAGGGTATAATGTTTTTGTTGGATGTATGTAACAGGCAGAAGGAGGCGTGGCAGACCCCATAAAGTATATATATTCTTGATCAGGACGACAAGAGAAATCGATTTGGCCCTGTCCGTCTGTCTGTCCGTCCGTCCGTCCGTCTGTCCGTCTGTCCGTCCGTCCGTCCGTCCGTCCGTCTGTCCGTGTGTATGAACGCGTCGATCTCAGCTCTCAGAAGAGCTAGAGACTTGAAATTTTTTTTGTAGATCCCTATATACAGCGCGCATATCGAGTTTGTTTTCGATAATCGATAAATATATTCGTTTTTTTGTTATCGAATAAAAACAAAATCGAAATTCAGTTAAAAAATTCTATCTCGCCCATCTTTTAAGCTAGAGACACCAAATTTTATATTTAGCTTTATATGTATTTTATGCAATTTCGAATTTTGTTATATTTTGGATACCGGCCCCAAATTTCCCCCAATTGAAGTTCAGTCTCAAATATAGCCAAAATGCGAATGAGTTAGCACTTTTACTAAACTGACAAATATGCCCATAGAATATGTTGATCATATGCCGAAAATTTCATTGAAATCCGTTAAGTAGCAAAAAAGTTATTAAGCAAAACGTTTGGCTACTTTGCAAAAGCACGCTGCAGCAGCGCCAAGCGAACGCACTTTTTCTATTCTGTGCACACACACATACAAACACTCGCATTCTAGTCGATTCGAAGAATCGCAAATTACGTTTGAATTTTGTTGAATTATCAGCTGCTGCTTTAGTTTACATTTGCCACCGCTTTCTGAGACAGTGGAGTGGCGTTGTTGGTAGAGACGATACACGTTGCTTAATTTACGTAGGTTCGAACCTCGCCAATGTCAGTTTTTTAATAAAAAAGTTTTTTGGCTGTTAAAGAGTAAACTTGAATTTTTTTTATAATTTTACGCAAAATATAAGTGTATTGAAAAACACAGGTTCGACGGGGTTCAGGGTATCCCCTAGTCGGTTACGCCCGACTAGAGTTTTCTTACTTGTTTTTATCAGTTTTTTGAGAGTTATATTTAAGATAATATAATAATAAAATTTATATTGAAAATTATATAATAACTAAAATAAAATAATAAGAGAATACATTATTAATATATTTTAAGTATATAAATACAGTAAAGAATTAATTGACAAAGTGATAGTAAAAGAATAATAATAAAATTAACTTTTCTATGAGCTATTGTATAGATTTCTGTATATTTCTCTATCTTCTTCTTTTAAGATTTCTTAAGTCAAAGAATGTAGATTTTAATCTATTGATCGAACTTGTCTACAAAGTTCCTAACATATTTGTTTTCTCTCCTGAGTTAAAAACTTTTCGTTGTAGTTTTCTTAACGAAGTGAAGTCTCTTCTAGAGTTACGTTCTTTGTCTAGAGTTTTAATTTGAAAGATTGCAAATTTGTGCACAACTTTTCATGCTTTTCCTAGGCGACGTTGTACAGATTTCTCTATCAATCAATTGCATTTTTCTTAAAATACCTTTCATTAACAATTTAGAATACAAAAGTGATTTTGTGTGCGTGGCATGTTTCGGTGTTTTCTTTGCAGTCGTAGTAGTTGTCGTTGTCGTTGTCCTTGTCGCAGCTGTCGGAGCTGCCAACCTTTCTTAGACCACAGAATCTCATTACGAACCTTCTCGCGCTCTCTTTCGCTCTCTCAGCTGGCGCTCTCTTTCGCTCTCTGTATCTGCGTTTTTGCTATTTTGCAATTAAAACTTTCATTAAAGTAATTAAAATTGCAACAAAATCAACAAAAATACAATCAAAATCTACTTGCAGGGCAGCAGGAGACTGAACGTAACAGAGTGACTGAGAGGGGGCGAGTGGCGGGTGGTAACATTGTGGTTAGAAGAGGTTCAGGGCCTTGACAAATACACAAAAATGCAGTTAAAAATGTGGAATAGGGGAGAGGTGGAGAGGGGCGAACGGACCGAGGGGAAAAACAAAGACAAAAGTGTGACAAATATAAACAGAAGTGTAAATAAAATGGCAAAATGACGATGGAAGGGGGTCGGGTAAGGGGGCGTATGCAGAACGAGGTGCAAGTGGGGATAATAAAATGTGGTAATTGTAAATAAGTGGAAAATGAGTGCGAGCAGCAAAGGCGTGAGCGTGGGCGTGGCGTGTGCTAAACAACAAACGTAAAAGTAACATTTGAAATTCAAATTAAACGACTGGCAAAGCCACAAAGGATTGACATGAAGTTACTGCCACGGCAACCAGCAGCAGCCAGAAGCAATAACAACAGCAACAACAGCAACAGAAACAGGAGTTAACCACAGCTGGCAGCTGTTTTAGCAGGCACTGTAGCAGAAGCGCAGCAGCAGCAGCTCTCTCTGCTGCAGCTGACAGCTGCAATGCATTTTAGCATTTTTGCTATTGTTTGCATTTAAGTTTGACATTTGCAGCACAAACAAATATTGAAAGAGTGAAAGAGAAAGAAATAGAGAGAGAGAGAGAGAGAGAAAAATAGAGAGAGAGAAAAAGAGTGAGAGAGCGCACATGAGTGGTAGCTCGCAACGTCTGTTAATTGCGTAATTTTCAATTAATTTGTAAATAATTTGTAAACACTTGACAACAACAACAACAAATGATAGAATTTTATGTATATATAAATTATATACATATATATATATAAATATAAATATATATAGTAAATGTTTGTCAGTATTCAACCATCAAACTGTCATTGTTTCATTTGTATTTGTTTATGCTTAAAATGCAGCAAATTAATGAAATTTGGCAAATTAGTTTATTGCTCGCTAGCAGTCTAATTAGTAAATGACAATATCGAATCCATTTAAATATAATATTTGATATTTTCGATAAGTCTAAAAGTAAACAAAAATGCAAAATGAATTAGAAATTTTTGCTTTGATGATTAGATTAAACATTAAACTTTATATATATGTGGGAAAATCTATATATTATATAAATTTGGTGAATAAATTAAATTTGTGTTTGCCACATGAGTTTCGTGCATTCAAGTTGATCTGATAAAAGTATAAATTTCCTTATTTGCTTAAAGCTATTTACCAATTTCTGAGCCTACTTTCGCTTTTTGTAACTTTTTCGTTGTTGTTGTTGACAATTTCAATGAGCCATATGAGAATCTTGGAATTTCGCTTGTTGTTTACGCTCAAGTACTTTGGATTCATATTTACATGAGAGCAAGAAAACTCCGAACTCAAACAGCAAAAAATCTGCTGCTGCTGCTGCTGCTGCTGCTGGCGCTTCTGCTGGCACATGTGGCGCAGAGTCGTGTGCGGAAATAAAAGATTTCACAAAACATTGCACAGTCAATGCCTTGGCCAGAGCAGCACGGCAAACAGCTTAGCTACGCCCAACGCCTTTCTTTTTTTCCTTTATTTTTTTTTTAAAGGCAACTTAACACGAGCCCGCCCGCCCGAAAGAAAAATGAGAACTTCTTAAAGCGAGCCCAAGTCAAAAGCTGTAAAAAATGATAAACGCTTCAACTGATGACACATTCAGTTTCACACACGAACGACTTTCAATTTACATTTGATGTTTTATGTTTGCCAGCATTTACAAAAAAAAAAAGCCGAGAACGATAGAAAAAAAATATCACTCATACGCACCCACGCACAAAGGGCAGCAGCGAGAAGCGTGGAGCGTCTGGCAAACGCACAAAAACCCCAAAAAACCAAAAGGAATCTAGACGAACTAACCAAGTAGCGAATAGGTCGACGGCTGACGAGGGGGCGCTGCGACGTGGGGCAGACGACGCCGGTGCCAAGTAGACGACAACAGCAACAGCAACAACAGCAAAAGACGCTGACAAGGCGAAGGCTGTGCAAATAAACGAATAATATTTCTGTAAGAGCAGAAAAAAAAATTCATCGAAAGGGAATGTTATACATGGTATTTGTATGGTGTAAGCAGCAGAAATCTTCAGCGTGCAGTATGGAAAATATTGTAAAGTAAAAATAAATAAATATGGAAAATACCACGCAAATTTCTAGCTGGTCTGATAAATCACAAGGAGCACAAAAAAAAAATGAGCTGAACTGAACTGAACTCAATAATTCGCTGGGGCTAATGTGAACTGGATTTGACTTGGGCAAAGGATTACGGCTAGACGTAAGCTGAATGCTGTTTGAGGTGAGCTTTGAGCTTATATAAAAGAAAGAGAATGAGTTTGTAGCAAAATTTGATAGAAGATTATAAATATAATATAAAATATATATAATATATATTTTAAATACATAATATAATAAAAAATATATAAGTATATATAAATATTTAAACAAGTTTCTGGAACTGTAGAAAATTCATATAAATCAATGGATTGATTTTGATAATGGAGCTAAACAAGGGAACCTAAGCCTAAGACATATTTCAAAATAATAAAATATGGATGACAATCAGATTTTTATTACTATTAAGGCTTTCGATAACATTTTACCGATGAAATAAACAACAAAATATGCAATTCCCTGTGATCAGAAATTTATCTTCAATAAAAATAAAATAAAATAAAACCTAATCTGTAAAAAGATTTCAATGCTCGTTAGATCTTTATATATTGTTAGCCTGGGTTATGGATCAAAAAAATTGTTTTACTATTAAATATGAGTATAATATCATTCACTTTTTCTGGCATACAAAATAAGTCAAGCTTAAAGCAAAGCTTCTTTTAATCTTTTGGAATAACTAAGTCTTTTAGTTTATTTCTTCACATTTCGTCGACCTTACTTGTATTTCCAAATTATATAAATATATCTCAACTAAAACTTATTCATCCGTCACTTTTCCTGCAACATTTGAGTTTCTCTTCTGCAAGTACTTGAATCTTTCACTTAATAAAAGCGGCACGTGTTTCGTTCTATTGCTTTAGTTGTTTTTTTTTTCTGGTCAATTTTGGAGCTTACTCTCTCTAAATTTCTTAATCCAGACGCAGGCCGCGAGCCCGCCCTCTGCAACAATTTAGCCACAATATTGAGCGCTGGAGTGTCTCATTTTCAATGGGCACTTGTCAACGTTTCAGTTCTTGGCTATAATTTGCTTGACATGCCACAAGGCTCGACATTGCCGCTGGCTAACTCAAGGAGCACTTGAATCTGAGGCGGGCACACAACAAACTACGCCCACACACACACACACACACACACACACACACATACGCACAGCGTGCGGTCAGAAAACAAAAGCCAAGAGCTCAAAGGCAGTTGCCAAAAATTGCCCATAACGAGCACTTGAAGACAAATGTGACATGGCACAAGGTTCAGAGGCATTTGGAAGGATACCTTTTCAATAGCACAGAGGAAGGTATATATATAAATATATAAATATATATAGAGATGTATATATATATATATATAGATTTAAAGTGCCTCAATTCACACACACGGTGAGTGCACTTAAAGCTTTGGCCCAATCATTTGTCGCGATGAAGGCAAACGTCACATAAGTTACGATTTTTACCTAATTTATACGGCTATCTCATTCCCTGTGTGTGTGTGTGTGTCCTCGACGTGGCGGTTGTCGGTCGTATCCACTTGAATCCATATAATTGCGCTTATCTCTTGGCGCACACTCAACTGCCAGCGGCTCAATATGTTTCTGCTATGAAATGAAGTGTCCAAAATGCTCTTGGTGCCGTTACTGCTGCTGCTGCGGCTTCTGTGGCCACTTCTGAAGGACACAGCCAAAGGAGCAAAAAGCGAGGCGACCCAAAGAAGCCAAAAAGAAGAAAACCTGAGCTCAAATTTTTGTACATCTATTTGATTTAAAAAGAAATACCTTTTTCTTTACAGAAGTTGTTGTTGTTGTTGTTGTTGTTTCTGGTGTATTATTTACTTTCTTGTGTATTTTATTTTATTTTTTTATATTTATTTTTTGTTGCTCTTTGTTTGCTTTGGTGACATTTTTATATTGTGTGCGTGCGTGTGTGTTTTCACTCGGCGCGCCGCAAACTTTTTGGCATGCCACCAATGAGATTATCTTAAGTGGGCAACCATTTTTCTACGGGCAGCAGGAAGTTCAAAAGAGAGTGAGACGCCAAGAGGGGATTGTGGAGAGAGTGAGAGTGGGGACAGGGGGAGAAAGCACAGCTGCAGTTGAGCTTGATTCGATTCTGTGCGATTGCTAAATAAGTTTTACAATAGTTTGTTAAGTGGACATCAAGTTAATTTACTTTCAGGAAGAGTAAAACAGTGCAGCTTTCGGTCAAAGAAATTTAGAGCATTGATCAATAATAGTTTTTAGAATTGAGAGCATACATTTTGCAACAGCTAAGCTATAAAAATTGGAAATAATAAAGGTCTCTATCTATTTTTTATTACAAGATATAATTGGAAGACTTAAAGGTTTTTATGGAATCATTTTTTGCCTCATAGTTCTTCATTACATAGCGAATATTAAGAGTTTATTTGGGTTAGTTTATAAAAAGTAATATTTAATGATTTAATACGATTTAAAAATAGTTTGACTTTATTTTATATTTCCATATGGAAAACTATAGATTTCTATGCTATTTAAAAATATGAAAATATTTTTTAAAAGTGAATGTATTTTAAATAAAATTATTTCAAACTATAATAAGATTTATAACTAAAAACTTATATATTTTTTTTGGTATAACACTTAAAAGTATATCATATAAAATTATTTCAAAATATAATAAGATTTATAACTAAAAACTTATAATAATTTTTTTTTTTTGGTATAACACTTAAAAGTATATCATATAAAAATTACTTGAATTATGTACAGCTTTAGTATAAAGAGAGCAGAGCTACAATATGCCGACGATATTCTAGTTCTCTTGCAAGAAGTTTGAGTTAAACACGCTTAAGACACAGTTATTGGCGGGCTGTCTGCAACTATGTAGTCATTACAAAGCTCTTAGAGAAGGTTGTCGCACTGACCAAGAAGTGTTTAATGTCTCACACACTTATAGATCTATTAAACCAACTGTCGCTCTTTAACTAAAATGCTTGTCTTAGAGCTGTGAATTTTAAAATATTTCCCATTTGCTTTATATAAAATTCGACTCCTCTCTATTTTCGCATCAGCATTGCAATGCCACCAATATCATTCACCTTTGAACCCTACTCCCCGACTTGACGGTGCGTGTTATTCTACTTAAGCAGGTCCTTGCCTTATCTACGCTCCCAGACATATTGTTGCCTTTGATTTAAGGCAAAATAAAATATTCTTTTTTATCTGTAGTCTGCAATTTTTTGGGGGCAGCACTTGCCTTTCGTCACATGCAGCTCCCCCTCACGCTCTTAATTTACCTATGCTGCGCAACGGAAAGCTTCAAGTGTGAACACACATTATGATAAACGCCTCAATTGTTGTGCAGTCATCTGTGTAATTTATGTTTAGCTAATGTTCAGGCATCGATGAGCTTGTCAGCTTTTGTGAATCACAACATACCCACACACACACACACACTCACACTCACTCGCACACAGTCAAGTTAGCTCGCACACTCACACACATAGACATTAGCTCCCATCGAGCTGAAATGACGTTAAGGTTGCTTCGTTGAGTCTAATAGACTTTCATGGCAGCCGACTGCGAGTTGACTTCGACTTTGCCCCAGTTTCAACCAGTTTTCGAGTCGACTCAAGGCAGGGTCCTGTGGCTCACTAAGCTGCAGGCGCACGGTAAGCGAAATCCTTTGCCATCCACTTTGCTCTGGCATTTTATAGAGCTAGCTCGCCTCTGCTTTTGCCTTTGCCTTTTTTTTCTCGTAGACATGTTTCAATGATTTCTTATTTTTGCCATGGGACGAAACTGTTGCGCTATTTTCTCGTTTAGAGAAATTCAATTTTTATGCGCTATACAGAAAGGGGTATCTTAGCTTAGCTGTGTGATATGTAAAAATATATATAAAATATTGTGAGTTGATAATGAAAAAATATAAAGCTAATACAAAAGTTAGTTGAACCATATGATTAGGACAAAATATTAACTTTATTAAATATGTCTTATAAAAATATTAAAAAATTTAACATACAATAAAGAGAAAAAAACTAAAAATATCTCTATGAAATAAATAATGAGAAATAAAGATTTCAAATATTATTATTATTATTAAGGGTATTATATATATATATATATATATATATATATTTTTTTTTTATATATATATATATATATATATATATATATATATATATATATATATATATATATATATATATATATATATATTTAACGAATTCTTATTCTCTTTTGTACTTTAATATCTATTAGTTACCAAAGAGAAAACACAAAAAATATCTCTATAAAAACTATATTTTTCCGCTATTAAAATATTTTATTCCTTATCTAAGCCAAGGGTATTTCAGCTGCCACGCTTCAACCACATATTTTTGCTGTCATGTTTTTGCACACCTTTTTTTTTATTTGTCGCTTGTCTCGGGTGTTAAATCATTGATGTGTGAAATTTGTGCAAAGAAAAAAAAAAGAAAAACGAAAAGGCTTGCGACATGTGAAACTTTTGATCGATATTTCGTTGCAGTTTGTGCTTAGAGTATTTTCCGGCTTTTTTTTTTTTTTAGCGACAAATCAGGTTGGCATTGAATTGAAATTCCTTATAGCTCTGAATGATTGAGCTGTACGCTGGCTCCAGTTGCTATACAATTTTCGTCTCTCGCCCTAACAGTAACATCGAAAAACCTCCGAAAAAAAAAATTTCGGTCGTTTTGCTCACGCAAGTAATTTTTTTCGGGTAGGTCGGGCGTCTAGAGTTGTCGCCTTTTGTCTAATTGTTTTGTGCACTTAGTTTCAGTTGAATTTATATTGAACGAAGATGTGCTGTGGTCCCTGTGGAAGCGTTTCTTACGCTTTGGCGTATGGCCCGGTCGGTCCAGCTCTGCCCGCGATGAATTACAACAATTGCTGTTGCGGCCCCTGCCCGCCGTGTGGTCCGTGGACCTGTCCACCGAACAGATGCTGCTGCTGCGGTGAATGTGGTTGTTTTGGACCTTTCTACTAAACCCGTTCAAGCCCCCCATATACCCAATCGAACTGTTCACATTATCAAATTACTTTGTGTGCTTGCGTGAGAGGGCGGCAGAAATTTTTTTTTGAATATTTTGGCTTATTTCTTGTAAAACTTCAAACAAGTTTAATGTTTCGTTTGATAAAGGACATAGAACACAATTATTTAGTTTTATTGCGTAGTTTAAATGTATATATGGATATGATAAATAAGAAAAATATAATACAAAATACAGTCAGTTCCTTGTTAAGAATTTGCTTCTCAAGTTTCGATATTATTTAAAGTAGATATGGATATGAAAAAAAAAGAAAAATATAAGGATTCTATAAATTTAGGTAGGGTATTACAAAAGACAGTAGCTAAATACTCTTTAGGCAGTCAGTTCCTTGTTCAAGATAACTTTTTAAGTTTCGATATTTCAAAAAAGTTTCAAATGTGTTCGATAAATTTCAAAATTGTCTAGGCGAATTACGTTTCTTCGTGCAACATATCCTAAGATATGGAAGCGAAATGTGTTCAGATAACCATTAGCAAAACACTTTCCTTATGTTGGTGAATAATAATTATTAGTACAAACGACAGTAGCTAAATACTCAGTCAGTTCCTTGTTCAATTTATTTTAAAAAAGTTTCAAATTTGTTCGATAAATTAAATAATTGTCTAGGCGAATTACGTTCTTTGTGAAACATATCCTAAGATGTGGAAGCAAAATGTGTTATCCAACAGTTAGTATATATTATACATAATTCGAGTATCTTCTAAAATGCATTTCAAAAGTAAATATCATTCCATGTTGATGAATAATAATTAAAAAATTCGTAAGGATTTCTAATCTAAATCCTTATCAGCTGTGCTCAGCATTCAAATCGTTGCAGTAAAACAATTGTTTTACAATTTTTTTCATGTTTAATAATAAAAAATTAATCTATTGGTGGATGGGTGGTTTAGCAATTCATTTTTCTTCCTCTTTCTTGGCAGCTGATTCCGGAGAGCATTTGATCTTGTCGTATACCATTTGCCAGTTATCTTTGGCGGTTTTGTTAACCTCCTGGGTCAGTGATTTTGTCGACGCGGTAAGATCCAGGCATGGTGTAAAAGTAAGCGTAACGTTGTGATGACGCATGCAATTGCCTCGACTGCAGCTCGTGTCCTTAGCATAACATTTATCATGGGGGCCACACGGAGTGGGTATGAAGTCGCGACCAGTGAAACGTAAAGTGGACAAAGGTGGATTGTTGGATGCCAAGGCATATGAGGCGCACGCCCAGCCACCACACATCTTGGCCAATAGATTAAATTCTTAGCTACGAGGGAATTTTATGAATATGAATATATTTTTATATTTATTTATATGTATTTATGAATTATGTATATATATATTTATATATATTTATATATATTTATATGTATTTATATATATTTATAAATATTTATATATTTATATAAGCTTACTCTTAAAACGGTAAAATTTTGAAGTGAGCTGTGTGCTCACGAGACAAGACCAGATTGACTTTTAGCCATTTGTCGACTTGAATCAAATTCTATAAAATCCAAGGCTAGCTTCAATCAAATTTTAACAGCTCCTGTGGAATGTAGGGGGCTGTTTAATTACATCTGTGAATTTATAGCTGCGCTAAGCATCTTACACAGTCATTAGTTGGCAGTTGGTAGTTAGTAGTGCCCATGTTAGTTCTTTTGTTAGCTTTTGCGTTTGCTACCAACCGCAACCGCAGCAACCGCCACCACAGCAGCCACCACCACAGCCACCTGCAGAGCAATTGTCAAAGATGCCGCACGGCGTGGGCGCGAAGCACCGCCCAGTATACCGCATATTGGACAAACGATGATTGTTGCAAGCAATGGCATACGAAGCGCACGCCCAGCCGCCGCACATCTCTCTTTCTGCTTGAATAGGATTGGTTAATCGACTCTTCTTTTTTTGCTCAAAATTTTTGATTTTTTTTTTGTTGGTGTTGTTTTAAATGCTAACGAACTTGGCACTAAAACGTGTGCCGAAAAAATCTGATTTTAGTCAAAATTCAGGTGTTGCCCTCACTGAATGGGTTATATGAATAAGGATCCGTTCGTTTCCGTTGTCGGCAGCGTAACTCCGACTGACAGCTGTTGACATGTCCAGCGCCGCCAACTCGGACAATTGAAATCTCAGCGACAGGTCGAGAGCAGGCCGACCGAGCTGAACTGAAGCAGGCAGCTGAGGCTGCGCCCGGGCCAGGCCAGACCATTTCGTAAATCTCGCCAAGTCCTGTGGAAATCCACGAAAATCTCGCACATAGCGCACGACAAGAAAAAATAGACGCAAAATATGCTAAAAACAGTGGCAGCTAAAGTGAAATTAATCCAACAGCCACAGCCAGACAGACACAGTGGTTGCACTTGTGGCAAATGGTTTTTCATTTAGTATTTATCATATTATTGGTAGTGGAATTTTTTTTTGGCATATTTTGTCTCATATTTAGTTTAAGTTTTAAATTTTCTTTTAAAATATATTTATGGTGCTTTTTAAATAAATTTAGAAAAGTTTTTAAAAAAAGCTTTTATTTAAATACATTTTCTTTTTCGATAAAAAAGAAAATAAATAAATATGAATGCTATAATATTAGTTGAATAGAGTTCGTTTTTAATATTTTAATATTTTAAATTTTCATTTAAAATATATTTATGGTGCTTTTTAAATAAAGTTAGAAAAGTTCTTAAAAAAGTTTTAATTTAAATCAATTTTTTTTTCGATAAAAAGATAAATAATTATAAATGCTATAATAATAGTTGAATAAAGTTAAAGTGTGTTTGCCTTTTCCATAATTTTGACACTAAATATATACATTAAAAACAATAAATTTAATATTTAAAATATTATTTATTTTAGTTATATAATTTTTTATATTTTTATAAATATATATTTACTTTATTTACTTTGGGTAATAAATCGCTTAGAAATATAAGTATTAAGTATACAGAGTATTAAAATTAAATGCTAAGAAATTGGTACATAAACAGCACATAGCTATTGTGCTAATGAGTAACTAACTAACTGATTCGATTCTACAATATAAATAGACGCCTCAGAAATCTCAACGCAGTTTATCGCTTATCAACCACAGTGCAGTCTGCACGCAGTTGGCATGCAAAAATCCCTCACACACGTGGACATGCACTCAGCAGCAGCACTAGACAATCTATGTTACTTTGCTTCCTCTTTTTTCGCACTACACACTCGCAGTGCACTCTCAGGTGGTGCTCGGCCGAGCCCAGACAATCAATTACATTAGCCCCACTGACCCAACCAACCGCAGTGGCATGCCCGAAAACCGAGTTGGGCAGCTTTGAATGCGACCCACTCCGTGCGGTTGAAGCAGGTTGGGTAGGGATGGGTAGGGCGGTGTCGACACAGTAGTTAAAGGCGTGGCAGTTGTCTTGGGAAAAGCCAAATAGGCGACCGCAAGGCAAATAGAAATTTAAATCAAATTTAATAGTTTGCCAGTGAATGCAGCAGCTCTTGAGGTTGGCTGACAGCTATTAGGGTTTGTCTGCCACTGATGGGCGTGGCGGTCGAGATCGCTCTCAAGTTAGCCTGGTGTCAAGTGTCATGTGTCTTGTGTCATATCTATAAATTTTCAAAAAGCGTACCAAAATCCAAGTGTTTTGCTAATCGATACCAAAAAAGGTGCTAAATAATACCGCAGGCAGTTGCCACAACTGCCTACCATATTTAGCACATTTTTTGCGTGGCTTATTTGCAAAGTGAAGCGAGAGGACAGGCGAAGCGACGCCAGAAGCTGCTTTTGACAAGAGAAGCGCAAGGAATACATTTTAATGCCTTGTCCGCCCAAATGCAAGCCTGGCAAGAGTTGTGGACCCTGCGGGTCGTGTGGTTCGTGTGGACCTTGCGGGTCGTGTGGGCCGTGTGGACCTTGCGGGTCGTGTGGTTCGTGTGGACCTTGCGGATCATGTGGGCCGTGTGGATCATGTGGGCCGTGTGGATCTTGCGGGCCGTGTGGATCTTGCGGGCCGTGTGGATCATGTGGGCCGTGTGGACCTTGCGGATCATGTGGGCCGTGTGGATCATGTGGGCCCTGCGGACCAGGTGGCAACTGCTGCGGTTCAGGCTGTTGCCAGAAGCCCTGCGGCATGGTTTCCTATCACCTGACAAGCGGCCCCTGTGGCCCGGTCCTGCCCAGCATGGATCGCTGCGGCTGCTGCGACTGCGGCTGCTGTCCGCCATTTTATTTTGTGCCCAACAGGTGCGCCTGCTGCTGGGAATGGGGCTGCTTCGGTCCATACTATTAGATCCGGGCGGAACGAGCTTGCAGCATTTGGTTTGTTCGTGAATTTCAACAAATATTTCTTTGAGCTCAATAAATTTGTCTATTGTGTCATATTTTTCTAGTTCCATTTTTTCTGTACAGCCCTGGCAACCCTGTGCACAACAAGGTTGCCAATGTTGCAAAGTAAAACATTATTCAATATACGAACTTTGTTCGGGGGATAGTAGAAAGTTATTCATATAACGAGAGAAAAAACAATACCAAACGCGATTGCAGCGCAAATTGCTTGTTTTCGGGTTAACCCCAAAATACAACAAAAGCAAATAGAATGAAAAGCAAACACAGTGGGGATAATGGCAAAAAACTATGCGAAAACAAAGAATGGGTATTCAAAATAAAAAAAATATATATATAATATATATGTATATATACACAGTATATCAAATGAACTGTAAGCGCATTTGGTTGCTTTTTTTTTCAAATGGCCAGAAGAATGTATTGTAGTTTAAACTAGGTCAGGGGCTTCAATCTCTGATATTTTTTTACATCGTTTTTTTTTTTTGGAAGAAATTGTTAATTGAAAGCTATATAAAAGTGTTGTAAAGTTTACTAATGAAATGCATGGAAAATTAATAAACTAAAATGTGTGCTTTATCTGGCTTTTGAATTCGTTTAACAAAGTTAGATATTGGTCAATAGAGTTTGAGAAAATATGCGGAAATATGTTTTGGCTTAGCTTTAATTTTCAGCATGATTGAAAATTAAGTTGAATGTCTACGGATGAGCAAGGCGAAAAATAGTTGAAGCAGCTATATAAACAACTTAATCAACTTAATCTTTTAATCACAACTTAATCTTGTTATTTTGTTGAGTATAAATAATGAACAGATATTTAAGTTCAATTTTGATTTTTGTTATTAAAAAATTCTCATACAATAAAAATGTATTTTTTTTTTTATTAATTTAACACATTGTTGACAGACCTAAAACACCTGCATCTCAAGGAGAATTTCTTACACTAATTTCTGCTGCAACACAGAGTCTTACTAAGTTAGCTTTACTAATTGCATTACTTATCGGATTAGATGCAGTTCTAGTCTGCATCTCTGACACTCGCTCAGTTGGTGATTTGACTATGTTGAGGGCATTGGTGCTTTTTGTTTTTTTGCTAACTGGTAAATTACAATAAAAAAGGAGTTGGATAACTAAAAATAAATATATTTATATTCTGCAAGTTTTTGGCAAGCCTGAGTATGAGTGCAACGAATGCTTCTGCTTTACAGAGGAAGATGATGTAAAGGCTCCGGTCTGTCATGACTATGACAAAAATACTATGAAGTTCACTTATAGCGACGGCGTCTGTCAGCCTCTGGAACGTGGTGACAGATGTTTTCCCAAGGCCTATACGAGTCTCGCGGAATGCGAGAAGGCGTGTGAACGTTTTCTGACATTGGCAAAGGAATGGATAAAAAATCCAAGCATTGATTAAAGAAATATTAAAGTCTAAAAAACATGCCTCAAAAAATAAAATAATATTTCAAAAAATTTATGCAAATTAAGAAGTTTATAAGTAAACAGATTTAAATAATATCAAAATATCACAATAACAAAATTACAATTATCTTGAATCAAATTTAAAAAATTTGTTTAAATTTCGTAAAAAATATATATAAAATATGTAAAATATTTTATAGCTATATATCATTCTTACCGCTTTAAAATCAATTGTTGTCTGTCTAATAAATATCATTTTCACACCAAATATTTCTCTGCAACTTTTGATTTAAATATAAATTTATATATTTTCATCATATTAACTCTATCTATATCTAAATCTATAATCTATCCATAATCTAAATCCCAGACATTATTCTAAACTCAATAACTGATTTCTCTCTATCATCGAATAGTAGAATATTAAATTGATTTCAATTTACCCAAATTGCCAAATATTTGTGCCTGGCTATTTGGTGAAATTAATTTCGTGCACATTACGCATACGACAAGTTGCTCCGTATTTGTGGCAACAAATTAATGCAGCTTAGATTAATCTCACTCATTGTTTATCACTCGTACGCACTGTCTCTGGCATATAATTTAAGTGCACACACATAAGCACACGCTCGGATCATATTTTATGCGAATTTGTAGTTGGCATTTAGCATTAGAATGGAGCTTTAAAGCAATTGTTCAATTCTATTAACAATAATTAAATTTTGCATTTACTTTTGCATAAGCAAGCTGTTTCGCCTGAAATGCTCTTAATAATCTTAAAGTTTTCAAATGATTTTACACTTTGATGAGCTTTGACTTGTTTAGTAATTTGCTAAGATAGTTTATGTTGCTGCGTGAGATATTTTGAATACATCAATTTAACTTGTTTTATGAGTTGTAGCAAAATTTGAATATTTGAGATATATTCTTGGGTGAGTTATTCTATTTTATTAAATCTGGGTATTTAATTTGAGACTTGATAAGTTTTCAGTCTGTTAATTTTACTTGAGAATTATTTCATAAACTTCAAAGATATCTTCGAAATGCACTTAAATTTGTGAAGAAACTTTTATTTTTCGACATTTTGTTGAATCTTATTTATTTGGATTTTTGAAAATTAAGAAGAGTATGACGAGTTTTTCAGTTGACTTTGTTAATTATTAACTATTATACAAAAATTTTTTTTTTAAAATAAATTTCTGAATTTGTTCAAAATTAATAAAGAATACTCTACTACCTTTTTTTTATATAATATTGTTACAAATCATAAGATGGTTTTTAAAATTCATAAATGGTTTTCTAATTTATAAAAATTGTGTATCCAAGTCAGGATTGTATTTATAAGAAGTTCTAAATATGATAAAAAATTCTAAGAAATATTTTACTACGTTCTACAAGTATTTGTTCACAATATATTAAAATTGGTCTTCCAATTTATTAGGAATTTTTGTAAAGCTTCTTCATTGAGAGCCATTATCTTCGAGATTTATTTGATTTCATGAAGCTCTAAAAATTCACTTTTTTTAATACATAAAATTCATACAATAATTATAAATCAAAATAATAGAACAAAAAATTAGCACTTCATTTAATTATAAAGATCTTAGAACAACTAAAAAGTTTTTTATGCCGATTTCTCTATCTCAGAAGAAAATATACTTGCCATAAAGTTTTATTTCTTTCTCTTTTCGCCTTAAAATAAAAACTTCTTGCAGTCGACTTACGCTGCAGTAAATGAAGCTTAAGAAACTCGAGGAAGTTGTGCAGTTTTGCTCGAATCATTTGCGAATCAGTAACTATTTCCTAGGGCTTTCATTTACTTTACATTTCGTTCAATGCGATTCCGACTAGAAAGCATTGAAAAAAAAAAAACTTATTCTGATTGCGGCTCACCTTTGGGGCACAACAAATTGTGCATGTTATGTTGCTCTTTGTTGCCTCTGTTTGTTTGCAGTCTGTGGCTATAAATTAATAAATTTAGCACGTTACCGTTACGTTACACAACGTTGAAGTCTTCTACAAACACACACACACTAACACACGGGTTAAACACGGCGTTGATGTCGTTGTGGGATTTGAACTTTGAGACTGTGGACTGAGACCCGGCATCCAGAGCCACTACGTTATTGAGAGCGAGACCGGACCGGAATGTTGTTGTCGTTGTTATTGTGATTGCCGTTATTGTAGCGCATTTTTCACATATTTCTCATAATTTTACGCGCAACGCAAAAAATGTAAGGAATAATCAGTGGGAACAGTGTTTGTTCGTACACACACACAAAAGTTGTAAAAAGCGGAAAAAGTTTGGCGTTTTTGGCACACAAATCTCTAGTGAAATATTAATTCTCAAAATTTCTGACACTTTGCCATCGGCTGCATTTTGTTGCTATTTGAATTGTTGTCTATTTTCCTTTTTTTTTTTTTGTTTGCTGAATTGTTTATCAATTGTTGTTGTTTTCGTTCGTTAATTGTTGTTTATTTATGCAGCTGGGGCGGCCAGTGCAGTTATTGTTGTTGTTGCTTTGTTGTTATTCTCGTGTTGTTGTCCCTGCGTATTGACAGCGTCGTCGTTGACAGCAGCAGCAGCAGCAGCAGCATTAGCGGCGGCGACAGCAGCAACAGCACCGGCAGCAGCAGCACATCGAACCAAACGTTTTGACATTATCAACGTAACTGAAGCAGCAGCAGCAGGAAGCTGTCGTCCTCTGCCTGTCTCAGTCGCCGGCAGCGGGTCGCTGTTGCCAACGCTGTTGTCTCGCCCCATTGCTGCTCTTCGTGCTGCTCTCACGAAGCATCGCGATGCTCGCTTCGGCACTTAACGAAAGCCGCAGCCGACGTTCTGTGTAGTCGGGCAGCACAGCCAGCGCTTCGTGTCTGTTGGCATTTCTTATTGCTTGGGCAACGTCACAACAGCTGACTGTGTGTGAGTGTGTGTGTGTGTGTGTGTGGGAGAGTTGCTAGCGTCGTGTAATGTAAACGGGCGAAAGCTCTTCAGTTCGAAAATTGTGCCCCTGTTGGGGAAATTTTATACGTTAACAGTCAGCTGTTAAGTTAACAGTGAGAGAGCGTGTTGATTGAGTTACATTGGAAGTTATTAATTGGATAATTTTATTTATGAATTTGAAAGCAATATGATTAAAAAAATATTGGAATTATTATTTTTACTTATAATTACATTAAATATTATATAAACTGATATTTTAATAAATACAATTTATTACATATATTTGAAATAGTATAATTTTTAGAATAACTATAACATATTATATTTTTAAAATGAAGTCCTTAAATTTTAGTTATAAATTATATTCTTTATAATTATAATACATATAATATTATTTAAAAAACATTTTTAAACATTATATGATAAATAATAAATGATAAACAGACATACAATATAATTGTATTCCTATATTCGAATTTAATTCAATTTAATATATTAATTTAATATTGTTTTATTTTTAACAATTATGTAGCTATTTTTTTTTAAATAAACAATTATAACCAGACAATTTTCCCATATTTAAATTCGTCAATTATTTAATAAATCAATTCAAATTGAAGAGAATATGTATATAAATACGCAATGCAGTTCTCAGAATTTTCATTAAATTTCTTTCAATTAAAATTGATTTGACTTTAAAAATGTTTGACTTTGGATATAATTTAATTATATTTGCTTGAAGTACAAAACTCACTGCAATAAGTATTTGCACACTTGTGCATCATTGCACTCGATTTACTTATTAGCCTCTTTATTAAATTTCAAGCTCTCCACTTTAGGCTCTAATATGCTCTAATCCCTGACGCAAAGATAAATAAACAAAATACATAATAAGCTGCCGGCCAAGCGACTCCTTTGACTCCAATTGAGAGAAGAGATGGCCAATCGAGGAATGCTGAGAACAATAATGAAAACAACTTAAAGTTTGAAGGATCAAGTGATGAAAAGGATGCATAGTTGTGGCAAGCATATTGACAGGCGCCAGTGGGGCCAGCGGGGGCCAAAAGTGGAGCACAGTGAATGAAGCAATAATAAACAAGAAAATACAAAATACAAAATGCAAGCGACAAGCAGAGAAGTGAGCATGTGTGCAGTAAAAACACAGACACGACACGCACGCACACATATGGCATATGCATAAGGATGTGCTTCTATGACAGGACAATGGCTGGCAAAATGTAAATATTAATATTGTCATAATGGACAACATGTAAGCAGCAAATGTGCTTTTGAGCAGCTTTAAATGCAGCTCGAAGCGTCGTTAAACCAATGCCAGAATAACAGCCACAACAGGCAACAAGGACAACAAGGACACTGGCAAAATGTCAGCTCATTTCCGGTTGCTTAATTTGAAATCGTTGCGCAAAAATTACAAATGAGCTGACAATGCCAACACAACCAAGAACCCAAACAACCGAAAAATAACAGGGCTAACAATTTGAGGAGCGCCACCAAGGCATTGTGGGCGTGGCACATGCATAGAGGCAGAGTGAGAGGGAGAGAGGGGGTGCGGGTGCGCTCTGTTTTTGTGCGCTGGGACACAATAAGCACAAAATAGCAGCGTCTAATACGCAAAAATAAACGAAAGCCGGCCACAGCATGACAGCACACAGCCAGTAGAGAGAGAGAGAGAGGGGGAGAGAGGCGTAGAGTGAGAGAGCTGACAGCAGACATACAGCTACACCCCACTGCATCCCACTGGCCCAATCGCTTTGTGTTGTTTTACAATTTAACGCACATCCTGACAAGCAAAACGCAGTTGCCCAACAGTTTAATTTTTGTCTCAGTGTGCGTGTGCTGCTGCTGTGTGTGTGTGCACTCTAATCTAATGATGACAAGCGTCGTCTGGCAATTGTGTGGGCGTGGCTGTGCGCTTAGCTATTGCACTCAGCCGTGGCAGTTACATTGCGTATACGCCGCGTTGCACTTGTGTCCCAAAATGTTTGCTACCTTGCCGCCCACTGCCAACGACTTCTATGTATGATTGAGGGCGTGCTCGTTGGGCGTGGCAGCTGCAGGCTGACCGTTTAAAGACAGTCAGCTGGACAGACAGTTGACAGCCAGCCAGAGAGACGGTGTGAAAGGGCCCAGTGCAGAGTTGGCTTTAATTAAGTTGGGCGCCAAATGGCTATTACTTAAGCAGTGCGAAGTGGCTAATTAATAAATGTATTAATAGGGGTAAGGACATAAATATATTAGAGAAAAGTCAGGTAGTTAGGCTGGAGAGTTGAATATGAAGAGGGAGAAAGAGGAGGAAGCGAAGTAATTGTGCTTTGCTCTGCTTGATTGGGTGAAGTAGGTACATAAAATGGAGTATATATAGATAAATATATAAATATATACATATCTTAATATATATATATATGCATGCATATAAATATGTTTATCTATCTTTACTTCAACTCGCGCAAATTATTCAAAACAAACCTGAACTTTAGCTATGCCTTCCTTCGAATGTAGAACTCCGCCTAGCCTACCTCAGTTCTTGTGCGTATAACTTATGGCACACATAACACACACACTTACACACACTTACACACACCTATACACACCTGCCCGCTGTAAGCCAACTTCATTTGCGGCACTCAACTAATTGGCTAATTTATGCAAGTCAAATAAATGTCATGTCAACATATAATTAGTTGGCCAAAATGCGAGAAGTCGAATGGAAAGTGGTTGCCACAGCCAGCTGATGTGCATTTAATAATTTATGCATGACGCTAATTAAATGAGAAAATTAAAAGTGAAAATTTATGGGGGGAAAAAAAATGCTAAAGAAAACTTTGCTGGAAAATTCTTAAGCGAAACATCAGGACGAGCCACAGTCTTAGCTTCTTTTGAAGTTCAATGCGAGTGGCAGCTTGTCAGCTGCTGGTAGCATAATTTTGTTATTGTTTTGCATTGCATTACAGCAAGAGTGGAGGCAGCAGCAGCAGCAGCAGCAGCAGCAAAAGGCAACAGTCAACAGGCTAGGTTGCAACAGGCAGCTGGCAGCAGGCAACAGTCAACAGGCCCAGCTGCGTCTTAATCTATTGGATTAGCGTAAATGCAATTAGGCGCAGGCAAACGTTGCCTTAGCCTTAGTTGCCTGACAGCTTTTGGCCGGGCACTAAGACAGTCGACCAGCTCCGTTCCACAACCCAACTCAATTAAACTGTGTGGACTCAGCGCATTATCAAATTGCCCAGCAACCATTAGCAACAAGCAAGGGGTTTTTGCAAAGGAGCGGGTGGTGGCCGGTTGGGGGAGTGGGGCGTGTGCTGCCTTAGCGTGGGTCAGCTTTAACCTTTGCAATATTGAATTTCGCCAATGTGCTCTATACATTTGAGTGCAATTACTTTTGAAACGTTTGCCAATCAAATAAATGTGTTTTAAAAAATAGCTGAGAATATGAGTTGAGAATGTGAGACTACGAAATGCTCTGTAAATTTATAAAAAAAAATATATATATATATTATAATATAATTAAATACAGAATAATAATCAGAACAGAACATCAGAACATTTCAAAAGAAGTAAAATAGTAAATAATATAAAATAATAATATAATTAACAATATTACAATGATATTAAATATATATCATAAAATATTCTTTAAATAATCATTTAATATAGAATAATACTAATGAAAATAATAATAATAAAAAATAAAAAAAATAGTATATTAATATAAAATAATAACGAATAATATTATTTTATTTTATATTATAATATTTTATTAGTTATATTTTCGTATTCATTTTACAATTTTAAAGAGCACAAAAAAATCTAAAAAAAACCAAGATCTAATTAGGTTTTTTGGCATTTAACAATTTTGATTTTCCTTATTATATATTATTAGGTTAATTAATGCATTATATATATACATTTAAAGAATAATTCGCATGTATAAGAATAGCCTAATGAAATTTGTAATACTATTATATACCCAATTAAACATGTTTATGTGCACAATATAATATAATCTGTGCTGCAATTAAAAAAAATATTAATATCAGCCATTCATTTTGTAGAGAATATTCAAACTTAAGCTTAGCTTTAGTGAAGAAAAAAAAATTATATTATTATTAGTCAACATTCTCTTCTTCTACACCTAACAAGTTCACAGCTCGTTTTAATCTACCCTCTAGCCACCCTTATGATACACACAGAGTAGCCGAAAATAGACAGTTCGAGGCTCATCAAATATTAGTGAGACGGCTAACAAAATAGCTCGCACTAAATCCACGTCAAAATGCAGCCGAAAATAAATAAACAAGCCCCGCGCCGTGCAACCAGTTCAATAACAGTTGCCGGACCCATATTCAAGCCAGCCCTAAGCCCCCAACCCTATTATCCCCTACCCCCGCCAGCCGCAACTCAAATGCAATTGCAACGAGCGTCAGTTTTGGAGCATAAAAAATGGTTGCAAATTTCACCAAGTGCAAACAACGTTGTAAAACAAATATTTACAACACTTTGAACTATCGTGAGCGAGTGTGTGTGTGTGCCACGCCTCACGCCTAGTCCAGTATTCGGCAATAGAACCACAACGAAAAATCTATCAGTAAATGATTGAAAAAATGTATTTTTCAGTCCGCGCAATAGAGAGAAAAATGAAATGAAAGAAAAAATGTATCGAAAAGTACAACGTGCAGGATATTACATGCAGCGTTTAGTTGCCAAAGGATTTAGGGGCAGAGCCGAAAATAAACACAATACAAAACGAGGCAGATTAAAAAGAAGTTGCAGAACAGTAGCATAACGTGTCGCATCAAATGTTGTTGCATTTGTGCTAAATAGAAGTTGTATACAAATTAGTCGCAAGAAAAATGTATGAAGAGAGATTTTGAAAGGAAAATCGTTTAGATTAAAGCGAAAAAATATATGAAATATGAGATGAATAGAAAAATAGGTTCCGATTTTATGATAAATATATTTATGTAGTTGTTGAGCATTACAGAATTTGTCAACATTTTTTTATAGTCAAAGTAAATATGTATTTATAAAAAGAATATCATAAAACTTATAAAAATAATAGAAAAAAATTAAATTTGGTTATAGCATTTATAAAAAATCTGAAAGAAATAAATAATAAATAAATGTATAGCATATTTATTATATTCAGAATTTTGTAGCACAGTGTAGTGAATTAGGAACAATAGCGAAAGTTATTGCAACAACTAGAGATATTACATTGTTTCTGGTTGTATTTGGAAACTAGAATCATTCATTCACATTGTGTTTGGAATGGCAGCATATTCAAATGCTGTCAGTGCTTGAAGCGTAATGTTCAATTTTGACTGATTCGGTTCAATATGTGTGGTGTTAATACGGAAATGGATGGTTCAGCGGCTCAAATGTTTGCCTCGAGCGGTTTGAAAGTGGTGGGCAAGTGGGTGGACTGTGTGGCTGATGTGGTTGCTTTATGCCTAAATTTCGCAGTCAATTACGACCTATGTTAGGTAAATTGTCTCTTTAAAGAGTTCGCAATATTTTAAGGCCTTCAAGTTTAAATTTCCATAAGCTGCTAACTATTTGAATTTATTTAAAATACTTGATCGATTCAATAAATAAAATTATTTGAAGTCAAATAAAAATTTATTTAAATACTACAATTTGCAACGCTCTTAAATATTCAAAGAGAACAAAGATATCTAGTGTTATTTATATATTTCTCCCATTTATGCTCAGCTTTAATGGCTGAGCTTCTCAGCAAATCCCCAAACAATTTTGCTGTTCTTAAGTCCATTGCTGGCCATTACTCGACAATATAAGTCATAAATTTATTTTGCAACACAATTTGTTTGTTTCTTTCTGGCAACAACAAGGCTATGAATAGGTATGTATTTATGCATATAAATATAGCGAGAGATATATTAAGTGAGGGCAGTTGGGAAACAAACAAACAAAGAGTAGTTACTTAAAGGAATTTTACCAAGGCAAGCAAATGAAAGGCTTACAATTGGCCAGGACATTTAAGCAGATTTGACTGTTGTCTTTTTTTTTTATTTCTTTGTGCCCCAACACAGCTCGCTCTCGGCCTCTGCCTCTTCCGGTGCCCGCTCATTCTCTATATCCCGTCATATTTTATCATTTTTTCGCATGTTGGCGCTTGCTTTTCGTTTCGTTTCGTTTTTTTTGCTCCTCTTTTGCTGTCCCCTCCATGACATGCCCCCTTTACGCCTTTTGTGCTTATAATTTCTCACGTTTTCCTGCAAATGCAGCACAAAAATTCTCGTAGTAACTTTTAATTTCATGCCATTTAATTCGCTGAAAGCGGAAAGGAATGAAAAGAAATACAAAAAAAAAGAAGATAGAAAGAAAATGCCAAGATGAAGCCATGCAAAAGCAACAAGAAGAAGAGTGAGCCTGTCTCTCTGTTTCTGTCTCTCTCCGGCACTCCCTTTCTGCTACTGTGTGTTTGGGTCAGAGCGAAAAAGAATTTGCCACAGGACACGCTTTATAACAAAAGTTGTTTCCTTTGTAACTTTCTTTATTTTATATATACAAAAAACGGCAAAAAATGAACTCAAAAATACGCATTTCTCACATTTTTTAAGCGTCTCTTTTACATTCAGATATTTTTTATTTATATATCTATATCATTCTTTTTTTTTTTTTTTTGGTACTTATGTTAAGACTTACCTTTTGTTTAGAACAGAAGTTTTCGAGTTGTGTCTGTTGTTATGGAGCATTTCTATTAAAGATGAAACAAGTTGAGCAATGCAGTTTTTGTGCTGCCAAAAGAAAAGCGTGGAAGCTAACTTTAAGTGTTTTAAAGACAAATGAGTAAGTTTGTTTAAGCAAAAAATACCCTATAAAAGTAATGTAGATAGTCATTAAGCTATGACATTAATTGCATAAAAAAACTAAAAAAAAAAATAAAAATAAACAAATTTTAGAAAAATAAAATATTAATTAATTAAATTGTAATAAAAATCAAGATCTTTCATGAAAAATAAAATAATAATTAATGAAAGAGTAAAAAAAATCAAGATCTTCCTTAAATAATTATTATTTTATTTTTCTAAAATTATTTTATTTACATTTTTTTTAGATGAGATAAGATATTTGCTAGTCAAGCACTCCCCTCATTCCCACTTCATTTTTCCTTGAAAAGCGAACTTTGATAGTGTCCGAAAGCTCAGAACATTTATTTTATTAGCCGCCCACGCAGCTCGCGCTCCACTTTCGAATAGTTTGACTCGCCTTTTTTTTGCATATTTTTTTTTATTAGCTCATTAATGAAGTAAGTAAAAAAACTTTTCGACTTTTCGTTTCTTATGCGTTTTATTACAAATTGCATTCATTAAATTTTTCGACTATGATTTTTTTTTTATTTCATTTTCACTTTTTGTTATGTAGACCAAAGAATTAAGTGCTTAGTTTTTTTTTTGTCTAATTACGAGAGTAGTTGTAAAAGATAAAAAAAGGAAGATGAAGAAAACTTGGGAAAGTTCGCAACGTGCTGCATTAAATATTTAAATTGCCGGCCATGGCAAGAAAATTGATTACAGTTATGTGGCGGAGGGTTTTCAGAATCAAGAAGAGGAGGAGCAAACTCGAGGCGCAACTCGGTGAAACATTCAGTCCCAGGGCTTTAACCAAAGCCAAAAGGTGGGCCCGACTAATAAAGTTGCGCAGCGAGCAGCTTAGGCCACGCCCACACACAGTGCACAACTTGCACATTGTTGGGCGAGAGTGCGAGTGTGTGTGCCAGTGTGTGTATGTGTGCAACTTTTCTATATCGCATAGCTTGTTATATGCGTGCCACATTAAGTCTACCTGGTGGCAGGGCGCGCTTGCCGCGCAGCCGACAAAGTTTTTAACCATTACTTAACTGTTATGTGCACCTTAAGGCAACACACACAGGCACACACACACGCACCTACACACATTCGCATAAATTCACTTGGGCCCGAAAGTGAAACTTAAAACAGGCAACTTCTCTGCGCGATTCGACGTCGTCGCAGCACTTGCAACAAAACTGCAAACATGTTGCATACTTTTATGCGTCCTGCAAGTTTTTAACCAACTTGAAGTGGCGTGGGCGTATGCGTGGGCGTGCGCGTGGGCGTGGCCATGGCAACTGAGCTAGCGTTACCTCTACACACACACACATACACGCGCAAATATGGCATGCTTAGCTAGCTAAGTGCTAGCAGATATGGTTAATTAATATTTTTAGTTGAATAATTAAAATATGTCACAGCGTAGAATTTACGGGGCGTCTTACGCATTGCGTTTGAAGGGTGTTTGTCAGATAAGTTTATAAGGTATATAATTAAAGAGTATGATTTAATTTTATAGTATTAAAATCCTGTTCCAGTTCTTTATCAACTCAAGTTCTAAGTAAATAGGTATATAAAAATGTGGATAATATTTAATTATATTATTAACATATATTATATTATTTTTATTAATTTTATATTATTGATTAACATCAATATCCAAGTCCATCAAGCCCGGTTCATTTAGTTGTCGGTCGTGTGCTTGGGCTATTCGATCTCAACAAGTTGCGTGGCTATAAGCTCGAACGTCCACGTAGGTTATCCCATTGCTTGCATAGCTCAAGTTTGTTTCAAAATATTGATAACGTTTTATATTTCGTTATTAAAGATAATAATACATAAAGAAAACTCACGTTAGGTGGTAAGTCTATATATTTGATCTATAGCAGATTACTCATTATTTTAATTCATTTAATAACTAAAAAGCATCAACAATACTATAGATCGAGAGTTGAGTGGTTGAGCATGAGATATTTGTAGAAAATGAAATGGAACTTAGCATAAACAAAAATAAAATATATAATGTTGCAAGCCCATATAAATAATATGACATTTCATTCACTTTCGTGTTCATTTTCTTTAATAGAGAAGTGCTTAAGCACTATCTATTATGAGAAATTTAATACTTAAAATAAAATAAGCAGTAATATATTAAATTTTATTTAATTAAATCAATGCTAACTTCATTATCATATTTTTACAACCATTAATTTCATGCAATTAAAACTCAAATTAAATTCAAATTTTATTGCACATATCAATTTTAAACAATTAAAATGTAACTAAAGTAATTAAAACTAAAATTGTTAAAATTAACAAATGAAAATTGATATCAGGTAAATTATATAATATAAAATCAATTTCATACAAAATGAGGAAGATGAAAAATAAATATATTATAAATAAAAATAAAAAATATTTTATATACTATAAATACATAATTACTATAAATATATATACTATTAATATATTTAAGTAACCTAAATGGTTTTAAGTAAATTTTACTATCAATAAAAAAGAAAAATTCCTAGTTGGATAATCCCCTTTCATTGAATCAATATATCTTAAGTGAAAATTTGGATTGAGCGCTGTACTTCATACCTCTTTTATCACCTTGCTTCTTGAGCCCTTCACCAGTTCGCCCTTGAGAAAATATCAAAAAGATAGCTCTTATCAAGTTATATATATGATTAAGTTTAATATATTGAAATTTTATTCAATATTCCCCTAATTTGTCTTTCATTTTCACTCTTCAACTGGAGCAATGTTAAGGCGCTTAAGAACTGTCCTATTTTTTATTAGATTATATTATTATACACTCAGCAACAAAATTTCATCAATTTATCTCAGGTATATAACATATTTTGCGCTTTTATTATATTAAAATGTATTGTCTACAGCCATGAATTGCCTTTATCATCATTGAGCTATTGACAAATTTGTGCGTGTGTGTGTGTGTGTGTTCACATACTTACAGCGAAATTGACAAATAGATAGCCATAATAACAAAAGAAACAACAGCAACAATGTGACAACAAAATATCTATGACAAAAAAGTGGAAAAATTGATGATGTTCGAAAAATGTTGTAGAGAAATTGCGCATCAACGACATTGACAACGTCATCGAGATCAAAGGCGACTGACTGGCTTAGCAGTAAAGCACGCACGTGCCACGCCCACTTGTGCACAATATATATATGTGTGGGTATACACATATAGTAATATTGTTGCAATGACAATACATTTAATATTGACAGCAATCGAGTAGCAAAATGTGAAGAAAATTGTTTTGCGGCAAACTTTTCTCTTTACACTTTATTTCATTTCTATTTCCATTCTATTCTTCCTCTTTTTTTTGTTACATATATTTTTGATTATTTTTCATTTTGTTCGCATCGTGGCACATTCAATTTGTCTTGTGCATCATTCATATTCAGGGCGCCAGTGCGAGTGCCGGCTTGTCCAGGTGGAATCGATTGACGATTCACCTGACAATTGGTAATCAACTCGAAGTAACCAAAAAATTGTCCATTGATTGTGCCCTGCTCAAGTCATGTGAATTGCTCGATTGGCATCTAATGAAAGGACTTTCGGCATCGAATTAGATATGCAGAAGAGGATTGTGAATATGTTTGAGCAGCAAATATTTATCCATCGTCTTGTGATAGTTTTGCCACAGTCGTAAATTGAAATGCTAAAAATGCAAATGCAAATGCGAGTGAGAGCAATGAGCAGAAGGAGATTCAAGTGAAGCTTACTATGAAGTTCTCTTGCTGTTGTTATTGTACTTGGGTATTCTTAAAAGGCTTAAAATGTAGAGGACAATGCATGGATATCGATTGATGTTGACAATTATGTTACACTCAGATAGATGTATTTATGTGTTTATAAGCGAAATATATTGCATGGGAATAATGAACGAGAGACGAGTGGTATGCTTAAGAGATATTGATGGAGAAACGTTGAGGCATTACGTGTTTTGCACCTGAATTAAATCGATTGAAGCTGCTTTTCTTTGACATATTTTGATCAAGGTAAATTTCTGTAAATAGAAAATTTGTTGATTTTTGTATGTGGCAAATGCAGTTAAATAATATTTTTAGAACTATTCAAGTTACCTTGAACTGAATAACTTAAAATTGGCCTCTTATTCCAATAGTTTAATGATTATTGCCTCATGAAAACCTTAGTTGGCACACATTATTGATAAATATATTATATAATGTAAATAAAGATATGTCAAACACACATGTTACTTAAAAGCTGCTGCCTCTCTGATATATAATTTCTATGCTCCAAATAAATGTAAAGAATCTATAACATTTAGTATTTGCTGCATTCTAATGTATGCGTTAAGACAGATTATGTTGAGCTTGTATGATCTGCGATAAGTAAATGTTTAAGTTCCAATGCTATATGTATGAGCTGTCATGAATTGGCTGCAGCTAGCAACGCCGATCTGTTCTTAGTATCACACCACTGAAGAGCTCTTTGAGAAAGAGAAAGTAAAGTTTGTTTCAGGATAAAGAGCAGAACAAGACAAACATTTTATTATTAATATATATTTGTTACTATTTTCATTCAATATTTATGACAATATTTCACTTCTCTACAATTAATCTTAACATTGCTAAAATATTAATTTCGTATTTTAAATTTCATGCAATTTGTTGTTTAGGTTTTAATCCACATTCAATTGATATGTTAAAGCATTTCACTCTTTTTTCTGTGTTTTGTTTTTTTTTGCCATTGTCATTGTTTATGCTCTATTAATTATGTGGCACAGGGACAAACAGATTTCTAGCCCGCTCTATTAACACTGCCTGCGATAAATATATGCACACACACACATGCATATCGAGTTGTGCATAATTAAAACAGATTTCAGAGCGTTATCTATTTGAAATTGTAAATAGCTAACTTTTTGCTCAATATCTTTTTTATATATTTACATTCGTTTGTGTGTGAAAATGTTGTGCTTTTTTTTTCTTTTTATTTTATTTATTAAAATTTAATAGGCTGTCAAATGCTGTTGTTGTTGTTATTGGTCCTTGACAGGCCGTGTGTGTGTGGCACAGCATATGCTGGAATTTTAGACATATTTATCAGCTCTTTGTTCTGATCTAGCTAGTAAAAAAAACCATTGGCATTAAATATATAATATTGACAAATTTTTTGTTTACACATAAAAGTTAGTTGACAAACAATAAAGAAGAAGTGTTTGATAGGTGCAAGTGAGCGACTAGAAAATACTCTGGAAATTGACTTGGGAATGGTCTTCTTCTATATAAAAGTAGACACGTTCAGAGTATAACATGCTCCTCTGGTTGCAACAAACAACTGAATGACTGATCGTGATTTGCCGAGTGAGTGTTCGGTGTTCGAGTCTGCTGTCGCTTCTGTCTCCATTTCAGCTCCTGCTTCTCTCACGATTTTTGCGCTCTGCTCTAGCTCTGCCTCTAGCTGTCAGCTTTGCTGGGCTGAATAACTCAATGTTAATGTTGTATGAGGCACAAAAATTCGAAAAGCGGTGAATAAAATCATAACATTAAATATATAATAATGACAAATAATAGAATAAAAACAGCTGGCTAATATTGATATTAATTTAAAATTATAATTAAAATAAGTTTGATCATATATAACAGAATGTCCAATGTCCAAAATTCAAGCCATTTTTGCTCTTAAGAACAAAAACTTTTTTTTTATCAATTCTTCAGGCTTTGCATATTACATTTAATTCTAAATTTAAAAAAATTGAGAAATTTCAAATTGTATTCCGAATGAATTGCAAATGTCTAAATGAAAATCCATTAAACTATATAATACATATTGCAATATAATAATATATTGCTTTTCTTCAAACATAAAAGAAATTAATATTTTTTAAATGTTGAATTTGAATCAAATTTAATGTAATGCAATATGTATTGAATTATAAAAATTAAACTTGATTATTCTTCTTTAAAAAAATCTACATATGCAAAATTAAAAAAAAAATTAATGCTATATATATTTAAAAAAAATAATATAATTTACCAAAATATTTTTCTAATTTTTTTAAACATTTTCCTCTCGTGGTCTCTGCCTTGTTCTTGCTCTCTAGTTTCAAACTTCTTTTATATTGTATAATCGTCTACATTCTTATAATCTACATCTTTGTAGTCTGGCACACAAATCGCAACGCTTCGCATTGCAAAGCGTTTTTTTATGGCGCGTTATTCAAATTCAATTTGTTGCCTTTGCCGCCGAGGCTGCGGCAACTGGCAGGGGGGCGGGACGGAGCTGGCTGGCTGCGCTACTAAAATTGTAAGAAAGTATCGAGGCAGCGAGGTTATGCATATGCCCCATTGAGCACGCATGCAGCAAGGCAACTGGCGGCGAGATGGAGCGAGGAGAGGGACGTTGTGCGCATAAAGTTGCCATAAAAAGGGGGGCGCGGAGGGGCTGGGGAGTGGCAATGGGAATGGAAGTCGAAATTATATGACAAACATCAATAAACTCAACAATAAAATGCATGGCCCAAGGAGGAAGATGATGAAGAAGTGGCAAAATGGAGAAGACGCATGCATAAAACGCAATGTCCTTGGACGCAGAAAAGGAAATACATACACACACACACACAGTTTGTATCAGAAAGTTGTTAAAGCTTAAAGAAATTGTTGTAAATTTGTGTGTGTAACTGTCAAAGGGAAGCCGCACGAGTTGAGCAATGGAGCTGAGGGGGGAGAGGGAGAGAGAGGGAGGTTGGGGAAGCTGGGAAGGCTGCGAGGCGCACATAATTATGCAAACTAATTAAAATGCTCATACGATGCGTTCGCTTGGATGTCGCTGCTGCTGCTGCTGCTGTTGCTTCTTCAGCATCTTCTGGTACGACCATGGCCACGCCCACGCTCATTTGCCATGGCTGCTGTTCGCAGGCGCCCATTTTTAATTAACAGTAAGCGACCAGCGATGAGTGCCAGCAAAATAAAAGACAGCCAACAGTGGCAGAGCAGAGCAGCCGAGAGAGCAGGGGCGAGAGGACCCGACCCGACCCGAGTCGAGCGCTGAGGTAGCTGAGCAAGAATTATGCTCCAACTGTGGGGACAGGGCAAACAAAAATGAAAGACACTCACTTCCGCTTGACATGTTGTGGAATGTTCTGCACATGCATTGCACTCTGCGAGTGTGTTTGGCCATGTGCGCGCTGCACAAATATAAAAGCAAACCGCAAAAACACAAATATAGTTGCATACTTGCGAGCGCCTACACACAAATGCATTCGAGTCGAGCCCAGCGAAAAATGAGATGAACTCGAGTGGCAGCAGCGCATCAGCAACTGCAACAGCAACAGCAATAGCGGCGGCAGCGGCAACGGCAAGGGCAATAGCTACTGCTAATATTTTTTCTAAAAACTACACTGAGAGAAAACTTTTTGGTTGTACAACTTTGTATTGCAAATTGTATTAGGAATTAATTTGAATTGAGTGTGCAATATAAATATTGACTAAAATTATGGAAAAATAGTGAACTTTTAAGTGAAGAAGATAAAATTGCAGGCATAAACATATATAGATATAATGGAAGTTTTTGTATGGCACACATATATGAATTGGGCAAAAGTGTACTGTCTTAGCTGCCCAGTTATATGATTATTTACATTTTATTTTATATGCTATCAATATATATATATATATATATATATATATATATATATATATATATATATATATATATATATATATATATATATATATATATATATATATATAAACCGAATAAAAATATGTTTAATATATATTCTTCAAAATCTTAGTAAATATTTAAGTAATCTATTATATATATTAATATTTTTTTTTTTTTAGTCTGAAGGCCTTTGCTGCCATAGCCTAGTATTAAGCTAGCCTATAATTTAACTTTTAATAAGTTACCTCTTAAATAAATAAATATTTGGTTTTTTTTGAAAAGCATGTCATGTAAGAGCTTATGATTAAATATCTAGAATTTTATGCCAGCTCTTAAATTAATGTCTGAAATGAAATTTTTAGCTAGATTTTTATTTCAACAATTTGGTATATTTTTTCCATATTATTTATAATATATTTTATTTTATTTATATTATTTTATTATTATTATACATATTAAATAATTATTATATTATTTTATTATTAATATTTAATATTAATGATAGTATTCGAAACGAATTTGTCAATACGCCAGACAGACAACTTACTTTCTAGTTGTTCTTAGCTAATAATATCAAATCATGCCCAACCTTCCGCCTAAAAGCATAATATTAGTATTTTTTCAGGTATAATAAAGCTTTCTTATATTAAATTTCTATTTATGAGAGTATAAATTATGGTCCGCAAATTTTTAAAACAGGCTGACAAAAGTAAGCCAAGTTCACATGGAGTAAAGCTGAGCTGCAACAGCTCTCCTTGCAACGTCCTTCTCAAATTACTTCGCTTTGCTAACTCCAAGTTTGGTGCAGTGTAACAGTTGATTCCCCAGTTGAGCCGTCGAAAGCCCCAAAAAGTCAGCAACACGTTGCCTCTAATGATATGACTAACGTTGACAGCACGTCATTCGCATTCAGATTGCCTGTTTGCGGGTGTGTAAGTGTGTGCGTGTGTGTAAGTGTGTGTGTGTGTGCGTGTGCATTCTGTTTGGGGAATAAATTGTTAATTATTATTTGAAAAGAGTTACAGCGTGTTTTCACAGCACTGATGAGGGCCCAGGCCCGTGCCTAGACCCGGCCCCGGCTCCTGCCCCGGCCCCGGACCCAGTTCCAGGCCCGGTCCCGGACTCTGGCGCTGGCGCTGGCGCTGGCGCTGACTAAAGTCGGCAGCCGCTTTCGCTTTTATGCGCGCGAGGGCTTTTGTGAGATCCTGCGGTTGGCTGCCAGGCCTCAGTTGCATGCACATTTCGAATCTAAATTTCTATGGAAAATGGTTGAAGAAGGGGCGGAGGGAAGGGTTGAGCGCGGGGCATGACGGGTTGGTGGCGGTGACGGTGGCGGCGGCGGTGGTTTTTGGTCGGTCGTTCGGTCGGGCCTGTCTAAATTAACATTCGTTCGCGCCCAGGATCTGTGCATTAATGTGCCCTCAATTCTTACCATATGCGTGTGCTCATTTCGAATGTGCATTACAACAACAACGACAACAACAACTTTTTCAGTTTGTTATGTCAATTGAAATGCAACAGAATCAGCCAGAAGGCGGATAAGCAGGGGGCGGAGTAGGAAGGCCGGCCACAGCGGGCAAAGTTTGTCCCACAGCTAAATTAGAAAAAAAAACGTGTGTATCTGGCATACATGGCGTATGTGTAATATTTTTATTACACTTGCCTTCTAATTAGGCAAGTCAGCTGTCAGGCTGTCAGCCTCAACTGAATGCAAACTGTGCCACTGGGCGGGCCCAGCTCAGCATCAGCTTCAGATGCAGCTCATACTCAGCTTTCGCTTGGTTTTTTCTACTTTTATTTTTTACATTTGCATTTGCTTTCAACTAATTTGCTTGGCTTCGTTTCGACTGTTGATTAATTTGCAGTGTATTTGGGCCAAGCGACAGTTAACTATCATGTGGAACAGTTGTCACAACTGTGATAACTATCAACCCACACTTTGACAAGAATGTGTCCAATGGGGATTATGGGAAGGGCAAGTGTGATTAAAGACGGTGTAAGAAGTTGAAATGATATATTTATATTTGTGAAAGGCTTATATTTTAAATATTTATATTAGCTAAACTATTTTATAAGAGTTTTATTTTAGTATATATTTCATTACTCTTACTAAAAAAAAAATATAATATTGAGAAATATAAATGTATGTAATAAAAAATTTATATATTTTTAAAATTACATAAATGGATAATATAAAATATATAGCGTATAAAAAAATTAAATTAATCAAAAGAAAAGAGCAAACACAAAGTTTTATTTATTATAATCTATATATATATTTTTTAATACAATAATTTGTAATTTAACATTTTCTAATTTAAAATGTTATATTAGAAATTATTAGGGTTAAATAGTATATATTTTTTATTTATTTATAATTTGTTATTTACATTTTCCAATTTTTAAAATGTCAAAACAAAAAACAACAATTTTTAAATTAAAAAATTTAATACCAAATTGAAAGTGAAACAAAAAGAATATTTAAAAAAAAATAAAAACAAATTTTAATTATTCTTCAAACTGAAAACTTCTGCAATAATATTTGGGATTTACATTAAGATATGATATTCCGCAGAAATACATCATCTAATGAGCTATTTCCCCAGCTTTCTCAAGCACTTTCAATACGGGAAGCTTTGAATGTTGAAAATTCTCTACATGATTTTGCAATTGCACAACTTAAGGATTACCACGAAAATCGATTTCAATTCAATTTGTTTGATTGGCGCCGCGTTTAGATCAAACGAACTAAATGCCAGCCACGTTCGAAACTAACGCACACACACACTCACGCACACATACATGCATATATCTATATATATTTATATATATTCACACACACACACACCTACTCACACTGTTTTGGTTGCAATCACGAAAATGGCCGGGCAATAATTGCGCGTGTCGTTGGCTGCAAACTGGAACTGTTTCTACCTGTTTCACATGCGAAATTAGCTTAAAATGGCTGACGCTAATGTGCAAACAGCCCCGAAACCCTTGACGCCCCGATACCCTCAAGCAGCACCTCGGGCGACGCCGCCACCCCGGCCCCAGCCCCCAACACACACACACACACTCTCGCGCATTAATGCCTTTTGATCTGCAGCCAAAATGAGAGCCGGCAAACTTTTCAGCGTACGTGTCTGGTGACGCCAAAAAGTATGCAATGCTTCGTTCCGTTTCGGAAAGCACACACACACACGCATGCACACATAGTCACACACACACACACACGCAAAATGTGCGACATGTCTCTTCACGCTTCTCGCTCGTGAACTTCCTTTCCCCCTGCTTAGCTCACAGCTTTCAATTGAACGCTATGTTTTGGCCAACAAGTGAATTTTTGCCATCAAAGCCGCGCAAAAGATACCGCAAGCAAGCACAGCGTATAATTTGTAATAGCCTAACCTGTCAGGTGGGTGCCTAGGACATCCTATAATTTTTGTAACAGGCGAGTGAGGGAATTTAAGTAAAGTAAAATTCTATAAGGTGGGTAATAATATAATAAAAAATTATATATAATATTTTAATATAATAATATAATATAATATTATAGTATGATTTGACTAAAGATATTATAGGAAATTCTACAAAAATAAAATAAATTAAAATAATTAATTATAATATAATATTTAATATTGAATTAAATATAATATAATATTTAATACAGAATTAAATATAATATAATATTTAATATTGAATTAAATATAATATAATATTGAATATATTTCTTTCTTTATTTTAAAAAATATGCTGAGTCGAAAAGCTACTAAAAAATTAACTGAAATGAAGATAAGGCAGATATAGACACAACCAAAGCAAATCTAGCTCTATATGATTGAAATATTTTATATATATATGATATAAAAAATATAAGTCGTCTAAATTAAGTGATTGAAAAGCATTTGAGCAGAAATAGTTAGCTATTCTGACATACTAGTAGAGGTAATAGCTGTCCCATTTTGTATAGGGTATTTTACTGAGAATACTATAATATAATCAAAACACTTACCTCCCATTCAAAGCCTGATTCTCATTCCAATTACCCATATTATTTCGAATTATTGAGCTAATATAACAAACATATTAAATTTATCAGCAAAATGTTCTCTTTTGCTTCAAACTCAATCGCATTAACGAGTCAATAAAACACAAATCCGTTTAAGTCCCTCTTAATTATTTTAATATTTCATCGTATTTCATTTTAAAGTGCTTAGAAAATGGTGTTCCAATCGCATTTCAGTGTGTTTTAAATTTCACCTACAATAGATAAACATTCATATCGTATTTTTATTGCCAACGCCGGCTTTATTATGGCCGTTTAGCGTTTTTTTTTTCGCCTTTTTTATGGCCCGCACTCTGCACTATAGGCCGCCTGTCGTCTGCGCATTTTATTGCATTGCAAGCCACGAAGAGGGCGAGTGATGGCGGTAGAGAGGAAGGGGGCGCGGCAAGCGTAACGGGGTCATTTGCTCTGCTGGCTTTTTGAAAGCCATAAAAATCGAATGACGGCGCCCAACGCAAAACAAATCGATTTGTTAAATTGCAGTGCAAAGTACAGGAGCATCGGAATGAGCGCATGGAGATCATGTGAGCTGGGGCCGGCACTCCATGCGGTGTAACGCATCCTGTCATTTACGGGCCAGCCACAGCTATGCAATATCCAATTGGAAAGCCATCGGCTGCGCATTGGCTAGACGCAAATGGAAAGATTGTTTGTCTGCCTGACTCGAACAACTCGAAAAACTTAACAAGTTATTTAGTTGAATTTTATGTTTACCTCTTGTTTATAAATATTGTTTTTATAAATTCAAATTAGCTGTTTCTATCAGCTCATAGATAAAGTCTGGACTTTTAAGCGTGCTGCATTTGCTTTGCGGTTTGCTGGATGAACGATTCTATTTGCTATGTGGGTTGCATGCATCAGCGAATGCTTTGCTTTGTTGTGCTACAATTTTATATACTTATGAAGTAAAAATAATGAATAAATAAAAAAAAAAATAAAGTGTGCAAAGATTTGTTTTGTAAATAAATTGCCTAAATATTTTAATAATATTTTACTAAGTGGCTTCGAGGCTCAATTCACCTAGAAGACTTTCACTGTTTTATAATATTCAACAATAATCATTTCAAACATAATGGCATACATATAACATCAATATAAAACAATTAACAGTATAATAGTAAAAACCTTTTTCATTTTATGACAATTTATTTGACAGTTGCTCTTATTTTTCCACCCATTCTTGCCATAAAAAAGGACTCACAAAACTCTTTTGTTTAATCTCTAAATATGACAAAATTTCTTCATACATCTAAACGTTCTCTCATATTTTCCTTATTTATTTTCGAATTTATTTAAATGAGTTGTCAACTTAAGAGGTTGTCCGACTTACCTTTGTCGGAGCCAAGGCTCATGTCCAGTTAAATGACTAGAAAATATTTCCGGGGGCGATGCGAATCAAGACTTGAGCGGTTGAGTTTTGTTTGAATTCTTGTGTAGGTTGCGGCAGAGCATTTCTAATTTAACATAGCAGCTGCCAGTTTCATGCCATTTGGTCTCTATCGGGCTGACGGGGGCTGAGGGGCAGAGGGGCTGATGGGCTGCTGAGCCTCTTGATTTTTGTGTCTCAGTTTCGCCTTCAGCGCATGACCACAAAAACCATCTCATTTATCCATGAAAATCTTGCGGCAGCACAAAAAGGAACCTGTGCGCGTATCCTTTATCCTTTTCATTTTCAACCAACCACAAAACACATTTCGCTTTCATTTCATTTCAAAAATCCATAGCAAAAACAAAAACTTAAATGAAAATGAAAATGAAAATGATGAAAATGCAACTAATTCCTGACGGCTTACGCTTATAATATATTTCCAAGCTCTCAGCTCTGGGTTTGAGATTTTTTATTTTTCATTTTGCTTCTCTCATAATTTTTGTTTTATTTGGGCTAAAGATATTTAATGCAGCTGTAGTAGCCGAGTCGAGCAGAGTCAGAGATTAACCTTCAACGTCGCTCAGCTGTATATCATTTAATTTTGAGGTAAGCTTAAAATCCAAGCAATCTGCCGCACCCCCAAGCGAATTTCTATATTTATATCATACATACATACATATATATATATATATATATATATATACAAGTGTATATGTATAGAGAGATATGAAAAGGTATGAATATAGTTTGAATAGCATTCATTCAAGGTTGAAATGCGATTTGACTGACTGAGATTCTATGGGTTTGTATTTCAATACCCTAAAGGTAGCTGAGCTTAATAATGGGTATATTGTCTTAGGGCAGCATATATACATAGATATATGATTTGAATAGCAGTTACTCAAGGTTTAAATGAGATTTGGCTCTCTGAGATTCTATAAGTTGGTGTTTAAACCCTGTGGGGCTACGCTCACTACATAGCGTGATGTTTATTATCCTTTTGTTCAAGCTTGAAATGCGAGTTGCCTGTAAAATTCTATAAATTAGTTTGCATAATCCATAGAAATGCCCTTAAAGTTTCATAAAGATAGGAGAATTAATACAATATGAATGTTTTTTTGCAAGAATGTTAAATAGATGAATGGTTAGATATATATAGATAGGTAGATAGATGTATAGATAGATACGCAAATAGAAGGAATAAATATTAGATAGATAGGTCAATCGGTAGATAGATCGATTGGTTCATTGATAGATATATAAATATGTCTATATAGATATATAGGTGGAGGGATAGATCTATCTAAAATATTGATATATTTATAATATGTTAAAGCAAAGCTCATAAAAGTCTTCGACAACCCTCGTTTACTCTTTACAGAATATCTGTCAGCCAACTCTCGCCTCAATTCAATTGCTGCTGTCTATTTTTGTAAGCCCTGGCAACCTTTCGGTGGCCCTGTAGCTGTAAGGTCAACAAAAAAATATGGGCCCAACACATTTATAGATCGTGTGCTTTAGACTGCTTTATTTTAATTATAAAAGGAGTTACCTTTCGAGCCTGGCCAGTCGAGTGCTGGCTGCGAACACTTGTTGAAGCAGCGCAAAGTTTAATGCGCTTCGCTCGGCCGGTGTCGATGGAGGTGGCTGTGGCTCTGCCTCTGCCCGTTCGGGTCTTAACTGACAGACAAACCGCATTAACAATGCCATTCAAACTGCATAAATCACCATTCAAATTAGAAATTAGCCAAGACACAGACACAGCAGACACAGTGCGTCCGAGATTCGAGAGCTCTCCAGACTAAACTCATCTAGAACAGCCACTTGAGGTTAGCTCTTAGCTACAGCCGACCCCAACTCAGCCATGCACCGTCTCCTTCTCCCTCTCTCCATCTCTCTCTCTCTCCTTCTGTCTTCTCTGTCTGCAACTCATTCGTATAGCACACTCGTCAGCGTACTCATTATTAGGCTCAAGTGCAAATTAGTGTGTTTGTTAGTAGGTTATTAAGTTGGGCCCCGGCCCCTCAGCGAACACCTCGGCGTTGACTATGGCTCCCTGGCCTACTGCCTACTGCCTACTGCCAGTAAGGCAACGACCCCATCTCTCTCTCGTTTGTGGCCCGCCTCCTTTTGTTTTATTCCAACTAAATGAGTTTCTGGTGTACGAAAATTTTCGCTTGTTTGTCTGCACAGTAAAACTTGAGTATACAAATTTTATTTCATTGTTTTTCGAGTGCGCTCCCAGCTTCCCAACAACAACAACAACAACAACAACGACCATAAATGAATGCTGTTCTGTGGGCGGTGTTGTTTGGTCGCTGTGCGGGCGTGGCATTGGCACTGCTCATTGTACTTGAATAGTTTTTGCCATCATCGTCGTCGTCGACGTCGTTGTCGAATGGGCAAAGTTTTCGCAATTAACATGAAAATATATGCACACACACACACACACACACACACACTCGGGCAGCTCAAGCAGCTAATGCACAAACATTTTTGTTGTTTTCCTCTGGCGAGGCGCATAAAAAATTAATTTAAATCAATTTGGGCAACAAACCGGAAGTTGGCCTAACGATAATAATGAAAAAGTATGCATAAAATCACCTTAATTACGCTTAACATCCGTTCAGCACCGCCACCTCGCCCCATTGCCCCACTGCCCCACTCTCCGCACACCGCAAACAATTTGAATATGCGCGGCATAATAAAAATTCAATCAGCACACAAAATAAAAACAGCGCCAAAAAAGAGGAGCAGCGACAAAAAGCAAAGGAAAAAATCAAGAAAAATGACAACAAGGCGAACTGACCCAAAACTCTCAACGAGCCGCACAAAATGACATTAATTTACACATCAGCGAAGCGCAAAAGGACGACCAAGTCCTGTGGGACTTTATGGCCGGCGACGGGGAACACCGCAGCAGGACGCTCTACGCGGCTGATCGGATGACAAAGCGCATAAAAAGGGTCATAAAATAAGGAGCTGGCCATAAGATATATATTAAGTAAATAAAAAGTAAAAAAAAAGAATGAAGAGAAATAATAAAAGAAAAACATTTAAATCATTTAGCAAAAATGCTCTAAGGAAGAGTCGATAAAAGATTTTAAAATAATGTTGAAAGCACAGAAAAAAATGCAAAAAGTCAAAGATATAAATTGTTAAGGAAATAAAATATATTTTAGTATTTTTTTTTTTTAGAAATTTCGGTGTTATATCTAAAGCAATAAAAAAAAATACACAAATAAAAAAATATATATAATATATATATTTTATTTTATTGGAACTATTTAGATGTGCTTCTGTAAAATATATATGATAAATTATATCAACTTTTGTTAATTTAAAATGTTATGTAGATTTTTGTTAATCCATGGGAACTACTAAAGATTAATATTGGCTGGAATATTGGCGTTAATATAATGTTAACTCTGCTGGCAATCCACCTCACACCAATTTCACATTACATTTGAAAAAATTGAGCTGAAATTTTTGAAAATATTTTAAATTTATTTACACAGGTTATATTATATAAAAGACCTAGCTAAAAAGCGCTTAACAAGTAATTCCATCAAAGTATATATAACTTAAACGATAAAGCCTTAACGATGGAGCGACAAAGCCTTTACTTTAGCAATCAAATATGCGAATATATGAAGAGGGAAATAGACAGAGAGAGAGGGATGTAGAGAGAGATAGAGAGGAAGGGAGTAAGCTACCAACTGCAACAACAAAGTAAGGCAAAGTTAAGGCAGCGCTGCAGTCTAAGCAAATCGAGTGCAGCTCATGCGAGGATTCAGGACAAATTTTGCTATCCTGTTCGTGCCATAAACGCCAAGACAAGCAAATCAAGCAACTTGCCCACTAATCACAAAGGCCAGCCGCAAGGCGAACGAACAAACAAAATGGCGCACAGCTGTGCACATGTGTGTGTGTGTGTGTGTGCCTGTGTGTGTGTCCCATGCATAATTGAATTTGATAGCCCCCAAAAAGATTGTTATTCCTAGAGATTTGTGTGGTAAGCGTGTCGGAGAGCTAAGTGAGTTTTCCGGCAGCTGATGCTGGCTCATCTGCTGCCTGCTCAGCAGCTGCTTCCTCTTCTATTTTTTGAGCCGTATTTACTTTGGGGCAGGCACAGTCAAACACAAATATTGTCTAAGCCTTTTGCTCACAAATAAATAAAAAAAAAGTAACCCAAATTAATTCCCAGCTTCTTCAGATCTCAAATTTATTAGCTCGACGACAGTCGATGTTGTTGCTGTTGTTGTGTGTAAAAATAAATGAGGAGTTCTGTGTCGCTTTCGTGGACTCGACACATAAACACATCCTCCTTCGGTGGCAACACAATTAATCAGAGAGAGCATTAATTATTGTTGCCAGATTTAAATGTAGTCTAACATAGATGGCCCAAGACCTAGCTCTAGGCTTGGCCAGGGGCAGGGGCAGGGGCCTGGGCTGCGTATACGCAATGCCGGAAATTAAACATACGCCATGTAGGCCAACAAAAAGACGGAAGTTTATTATTATGCAGCAACTGTACGAGCAGAGGCAGCTGGCGTCGTGCAGTAGAACACTTTTCCTAAGACGATGAGCACTCCCCCCTTTTTTGGGCTGAAAAACAAAATTTTAATATTTAAATACGAAAAACTGCTTATGAGGATGGGAACAACAGCAGAAGCAAGGAAGAACAACAACAATAAGATTTTCAAGCTTAATAAGAAGTAAATAATTGCTAGGCAGGAATAACTTGAGAGTTTGTACGTCGTTGAGTAGCTATAAATATACCCTGTAATTGGAGTTGTGTGGCCTAAATCTAAACTTATGAATTACATTGAGAAAATACCTAAAATTTAGAGACTTGTAAGATGTAAGGAAGGAGTTCCTTTTTGATCCTCATAAGAGTCGAGCACGTGTCTGTAAGGGAAGCATTACTCCTCCTATTCTTCCTCTCTTTTTTCTGCCCCCCATTGCTTTCTCTCTCTCTTCATTCTCTCTTTTTTTTCCATCTCTCCCTCTCTCTTACTCTCTCACTCAGCTTGTCACTACCTTCCCTTTCCCTTTCTCCATCTCCCAGCCTTTAATCTTCCATCCTATCTTTCTCTCTCTACTCTCTTTACTCTCTCAAAATTTTGTTAATTTCTCTCTCTCTCTCTCTCTCTCTCTCTCCCTCATACTTCCTTCGCATAACAATAGTTTCTTCAACTGTCGCTTCTTCAACTCGTCGTCGCATTCATAATATGTGCAGAGAGCGTCGCCTCGCAGCGAATATTTTAATTTATACAAATCTTTTTTTAGTGTCTGATTATGTGACTTCCTGTGTTGGAAAATGCTCTGGCTTGCGTTGCGCAGATGGCGAAAAGTTTGCACAACTTGTTTATGATTTCATGTCAAATACGTGTAGAAGTGGCCGACTGAAGGCAGCCGGCAAATGCTCTTTCTCTTCGGGGGGAGGAGCGTGGCGCGCTGTCGAATGGGCCCGGCGGCCCAGGCAGTTGAAATATCTACAAGTGCGACTACTACGTAGCGCCACGCCCCTATTTGGCACTAGAAAACTTTTTTGATTTACTGCGAGTATGTGTTAGACATTGTGTTTGCCCTCCATCCATGTGAATATCTGTGTGTGAGTGTGTGTGTGCGTGTGTTGCACGCTTTAAGGCAAACCGGAAGTACAAGTTTATGCTGCATTTTATGCAAAGGATATGCAACTTCTTGTTGATTATTAAAATATTGCCCAAACTGTGCTGACTTGACTACGACGAAACTTGAATGTGTTTGCAGTGCAAGAAAATGTAATTAAACGGAACAAATCATTTTTGTTAATTTAGCCAAGGGATTACGATGGAGGGACTACGATAGAGTGTATGATATTTGGGTTGAAATATGTGGAGAAATATAAATATTTTAATATCTTTGTTTAACTTGAATGAAGAGTAAAGTTATTGATTTAGTTTTTAAATATATTTCAGTTAAAGTATCAAGTTATGGTAAAGCCAATGGACGGAATGTGTCATAGATTGGCTAGTCTTTCAATACTTGAAACTCCTATAAATTCTGTATAATTTGAACTAATAATTGAGTCTTGCTTTGGGTATGAAATAGATTGAAAATTTATATATATTTATTTTTTTCGAACCTCTTATCTAATTTAATTATATTTTGTAAAGCCAATAATCTATTTAAAATTAAATTAAAGGCTAAAGCAAGCCTTTAAAGCTATACGAAAGATTCATATAAATATTTAATATATTTATTTATAATATAAAAAGAGGTTCTGCATTTATGCATACACCTTAACTCAACTTCGAATCTAATTAGATTAGTTAAATGTATTAATTCTTTAAAAAACTTTTTATACTTTACCATGAAGCCCAACACGATTTGTTCAGAGTTTACAATTGCATTTAAAGAGCTGATGTGCTTTTATTTTTAACAGTTGCAGACGAACAACCAAAACACACACGCACTCACACAGCCACACCCACACACACACATACTCCCGCCCTTACACAAACACACTTTGTGGCATGCAGCTGCATTAAACAAGCCCTCGCTCAAAGCCCGCGCGCCCCAGAAGCCACCAAGCCCAACCAGCCAACCGCCAACACTCATAAAACGCAACTTCAAACCAAACACTTTTGCATATGTGTGTTCTCTACATAAATGCATTTAAATATATATATATATATATACACACACATATATACGCATAAATATATATATATATATATTCAAAAGCGCGCGCAAAAATATATAAAAAAAGAAAAAAAGAAACCAGAAGAGAGAAATCTTTTATGCGGCTGAAAGCACGCTTCAGTATAATTTGCGGTCATGTTCATTGATCTCCTGGGAAGCATTAAAATTTAATGATTTATATTATGAAAACCGTTGGGGCAAAGCCGCTTGGCAAATGAATTTATGTAATGTCTCTGCTGCGTTATGCTTTAAGGGGTTAACATTTGTGAAATTAACAACAATTTGACTTATGCGCGGGCGTAAATGCCGGCACACACACACACACTCGCACACACACACACACACGCATTCCCAAGGAGCCCACAATAGCTGCGCCCAAAAGTATGCTAAACAGCCCAAATGAAGCCAGCAAAAGTCATAATTCAGCTCGGGTGGGAGAGGGCGAGAGCGAGAGTTGGGACAGAGCGAGGCTCTGGGCCAAGACTTGGCGAAAGGTAGCGAAATGGCAGAAATGTGAATTTGGACCCGCCTGCAACTATTAATCAGGCTTTAATTGTTTTGCGTGTGTGTGTGTGTGTGTTGTTGCTTACATTTGTATGTGGGGCAAACAGTCAGACAGATAAAGAGAGGGAGAGTGGGAGAGAGAGAGGGAGAGAGGCAGTCACACGCGCTCGGTTGAGGCCCATGCATCATGAGGCCAAAATCTTTTTGTAATCTCTGGCATTTGTCTGGATTTTTCGTAAAGTCTTTGAATAGATTTATGCGCCTTTGACAGGCACAAGATGTGTGCTGCTTGTTACTCGTGTTAGCTCGCTCGAGCTTAAAGTATCTTAAAGATACGGCCACTGCCAAAAACTTGCCAGCGATACGCTCCAAACTTAACAACGTCTCTCCTAACCTCAATAGGCGATGTGAAGGTGTTCGCAGAGTGAGAAACGAATTGTGAATGCTCTATAAAAGAGAGAAGCAAAAAAAAAATTGTGGAAGTTTTTGAGAATTTCCGTGATCAAAAATATGTGAGTGCTCGACTTTAACTTTACTAAGAGAAAGAATGAAATATAATAGGTAAACTTCCTTAATAAAATATATTAAAATTGAGAAGACTAAAAATTGCATATGAAATGATTATGATAATATATTAAAATTCAATAGCTTAAGCATTTTTTATGCAATTATGATAATAGAGATACATTTTCTTTAGGATAATAGGATGCAATTATGATAATAGAAATCAATTTAATTATTTAAAAAAATATCTAAAAGTATTTATTGGATTAAAAATATTATACTGCACGAGAACTATAACGATAACTTAGCATACATTTAAAAAAAAATACCGATTGTAGATCTTGATGAATGATAAAATATATTTAAACATTATACACAGATTTCCCATTTTCAATGGGCTCAGGGTAAAAAAGTGTATAAAGTGGAAAAACAATTGAACTAAAATATATAGAAATATTTATTAATGTCTTATTGATCTAATTAGGTATTTGAAAAAATTGTTATATGACATATTTCAAGCTTAACAGTATTTTATATTAAAATAAGATTTTTTGAACTATATATATTATACTTTATATTATATTTCTATATTATAGTAATCATATATACTATATTTTCTCTACTGTTTTATCTCATTTCTCTCAATCGTACCAAGTTCAATAGACTCTCAAAAACGTATTGATAACACCTTCAGCTGCTGCTGCTGCTGCTGGTGTCAACTCTTATCAGGCGCAGCTAACACCAAGTAGCAGCTGCAGAAATTATTGTAGCACAAATCTGAAAAATGCCAAATGCCAAATGCCAAATTGTATGTAAAGGCTTATAAAAATTGTATACTACAAGTTTGTAGTGGCCGGCTGGCAGCTCTTGTACCGCCGCTGCTGCTGTTGTTGTTGTTGCTGCTGCTGCTGGCAACACTCTGGCAACTCTCTGGCCGTGACAACGGCAAAGCCCCGACAAACACTTGCCGAGCGCGCCGTATACCCGGTGCAAGTTGAAGTGGTTTGTGCGCTGTGGTTTTGCAATCGTCTGTGCTTGTGCTTGTGTTCGCTTCTTCGTTTTGTTTTACGTTTAGTATTTTCTATTTTTATTTTTATTTATTTTGTTTTCGTTGTACCCATGTCTGCACATGCTGCGGTCAAGGGTTTTGTTGGTGTTGCCAAAGTGTTGCCATATATTCTAAATATGTTGGTCGGCAGCTTGTCCAGTTGGCTTGGGCCACTTTACCGGCCAGGCTGGCCACGATGGCCGAGCTGGCTGGCAGCGCAGTCCACATAAAAGTGGCCCAAACGACAGTTAAACGCAAAAGCGGCTAAAACGGGGCTCTAAAAACCACTTGGCAGCTAAACGCGTGATTTATGCCGCAACTATGATAAGAGCAGCCCAGCCACAAATAAAATAGAGCTTAAAGGTGCAAAGCTAAAAAGATATGCAAAGCGAACAAAAATATAAAAACAGAGCCGGCTCTACCTTTAGTTTTTATAACGTTTTTTTCAAGTAGTTAGCTGGCATATATATGTATATTTATTTTGACTAGCTGAAATTAATATTTATTTAATTTATTTATTTGATTTTTTTAATAGTTTTTTAATTAAATTTAAAATGTATTTAGCTGGCAAAACTAATATTTATTTATGGACATTTATTGCATGCCAACAAAAATATAGATATTTTGAAAATAAAAAGACTTTGGTTAAGGAGTGCAGCAATTTTGAACATAGCTCGGACAATGGAAATAGTTTGATTGAAAATGTGTATAATCTAAATGGAAATTTAATGAAATGAAAGGATTTTTTTTTCAATGCCGTAGTATGATATATGACATACATCATATATATATGACGTACATCATTCTATACTATATGTATTTTCTAGGCTTCTGCCAAGAGCGAAGCACTGCCTTGGACGTATAATTTTTTCAGATAAATCTGAGCTGTATGTTATTATACAGTTTATTATATTAATATTTTTCCATTTTTTTAAAGTCATATGCCCTTTTCTTTTAATTTTTATTTATATTATATTTAAATATAATTATTTATTTATATATTTATTTATATTATATATATTTATATATTTATTTATATATATATTTCTGACTAATTTCTATAATAAATATCTCTTTCTCTTCTCTTCCAGCTAACCAGAGCAAAATAACATAGTCAAAGGTAATTATACTTCGTCAACAAACTCAGATTAATTTATCTCTATATTTTTATGACACATATATAGAAACCATATATTTTTACTAATTTCTCATGCTTAAAACTAATATGCAGTCAAGAAGCACAAACATTTGCAGACATTTGTGTGATAAAAACCAAAAAAAAAAAAAGCGCCAAGCTTCAGCTTCATTGAACTTGGTCTATCTGCAGATCGTTCAGACTGTCTGCCTATGGCCAATAAGGCAACGTTTTATTTGTTTTTGGCGCATAAATAATCGGAGAAACACAGACACAGACAGCCAAAGGGGCGGGTGGGGGTCAGACAACTTGGCAAACAAGCCGAAACCAAAATACTTTTATATGGCCATGTGAATCTGTACAATAGATAATAACATTTAATAAAAACATAAAAACACTCGCAGTCGACAGCAAACAAAAAATGAAGAGAATGAATGAAAATAAACAAGAAATAACATAAATTGCCAGACACCAGAAAATTTAATGTTTTCTTTATGTGTTTTGCACCAAAATTTGTTTGCGATTTATTTTGTTTTGTAATTTTTGCCTGATAAATATTGATTTTAAATTATGAATAGCTATAGAGTATGGACTTAAAAATTAAATAATAAAAATTTATGTAAATATTTATTCATTTCTTTATAATTTCTTTGACACTTTTGCACAGTGCATGCTAAAATTATATTACCCATTGCTGAGAGAACAAAGTGAAATCTTTAACAAATCCTCATTGACTTTTGGTCGCAGCCCACTCAGCCACCTTCAAGCCAAATACCAGCGAACGACAGGTAGACGTAGACATTGGCCCACACACGCACATTTCTTTTTCTTTTTGTGTGTTTTGGTTAACATGGCACGCCTTCTTTGTGTATGCAAAAATCTGTGCTCATTACATTGGACTAGGCTAAAAATATGCAAACAATGCTAGACAAAAATTGGATCTCTGCTTGTCTTGTACACGAAGTTGAGCCAGGGGCTCGAGTTGCAACGGGGTAAGAACAAAGGCGAAAACCTTTCACCTACAACACGGCTGAGGCTCGACTGGGGATCAGGCTGGGGCTCGGGCTCGGTCTCGGTCTCGAGTTAGGGTTAGAGTCAGGGCAATACTCACAACAAAACAATGCCGCTCATCAGCAGAAACGCAATGAAAATTGGAAAATGCTCTAACTGTGCTGCCTCTATCTCTGCTCTGTTCAGCAATGCAAAAGAAATGGCAAATATTGAATTGAAAAGAAAATGTTCCCACACGGAGGGGCACAGAGGGCAGAAATCAATGCCTGAGCAGCAGCAGACAAATACCTAATAGCTTACCTGCCATTGCTCATTGTTCGCATTGTGGGCGTGGCAAGTGCTGCTGCTACTATCAATGCAGATTTGTGGTTTGCTCCTTTTATTTTCATTCCCATTTTTTCTTTTTTTTGTGCACGCAACAAAATACAACAAAAATAAAGGGGAGAACATGTCAGCTAACGTATGACTGGCTCCCCATCCAGTTTCTTGAGATTGGGAAGACGACGTATGGCCTCGGCTATAAACGCCGCCGGATCCATATTCTCGTTCAGCGGATTGCCGACGAACGTGATGTCGCACAGCAGCGGCGGCACGCCGATGCGCCCAAACTCGGCCCAGTCCTTGACCAGATTGTGCGATATATAGAATACCTTGAGCGCCTTCATCGCCTCGATATTCTTGATTTTCTCTATGTTGTTGTAGCTGACCCATAGCTCCTCCAGATTGTCGGCCAGCGCCTCGATGCCGTTCAGATTCTTGAGATAGTTGCGCGACAGGCTGAGCACACGCAAATTCTTCATGCCCGCTAGGCCGGTAATCTTCTCGATCATGTTGGAGGAGAGGCTCAGCTTCTGGCACTCCACCAGGGTGCTGAGGGTCGCATCCATTTTCTCAATGGGTGGATACTGGAACTGTAAGCCTATGTCCAGGGCCGAAACGGCCTCCTGCTTGGTGCGATCCTCCCAGCGGGCCAGCGCATCCTTAATTGTTGTCGGTTTGGACATGTTTATCACAAAATGTTCTCATTGAAATGTCTTTGGGCTCCTTAGTTTTCAAGTGTCGACTGAGAATTCGAAGCAAACTTTTTGGCCCACAACTTCAAGGCTAGCCGGAGTTTGTTATAGATTTATATATATAAAATGAATGAATTGTTCGCTTAGCGAATGAAGTGGGAATTGTAAGTAGTTTTGGATTTAATAAAATAAATTTAAATTTAAGTCTTTAATGAAGGGATTTTAATTTTTAACGCGATTAAATAATTTATAAATATCTATATTTATTATAAATAATTATAATATAATACTAATTCTTAAGGCCATTAAATAATTGATAAATATCAATATTTATTATAAATAATTATAATATAATTTTAATTTTTAAGGCTATTGAATAATTGATAAATATCTATATTTATTATAAATAAATATGAAAATATTAAGTTTAAGTATTTAAGTTTTAAGCCGTAGTTTATCCATCCAATTTATTTCAATTATCTGAACAAACTATACAATTACTTATATCCAACCTATATTACTGAGCAAACACTTTTGCCTAGAGCTGTATATTTATCTATTATGGAATTATGGAGCTATAAGTATTTGCATTTTAAATAGGCAAGGTTCTCTTAAATTTATTGTTTATGTATACATTTTTAATAGATTCTCTTTGCTTAGATTATGCTTGCTCTGCTCGTTTTTTAATTGTTTTTATTTTTCTTTACTCTATTTCTTATTTATTTATGGTTTTTATGAAGCTTTATGCATTTTAATTGAGATTTAGTTGTAATTTTGATATATTCCTTTGCTGTTTATTAAATAAAAATATTAAATATATATTCTTAATAATATAATATTAAATTAAAATATTAAATATATATTCTTAATATCCCATGAAATATTTGCGAATTTTCCAGTTACTATAAATATTAAATAAATATTTTTTAATATTTTATTTTTATATATTATAATTATTATATATTTTTAGTATCATATGAAATAAAAATATTTTCTTTGTATTCATTCTGTTGCGATGCCGAGATGCTTCGTGTAACTTTGCACTAAATGCAACCAAGTTCGAGGCGTATTACCTATTTAGTCTGACAAATCTTAGGCTAATAATGAGCAAGCGACAATGCTTGTCGAACAACACGACAAACGACAAAGCCGTCAAACCACAAGCAAGTGCAATATTTCAATTATATTCAAACTCAAACTATGAACTCGAACAATGATCATCTGCTTAGCAAGATCAAGCCGATGAGCTGAGAGAACAAATGAGCGTGTGCAGAACTCGAGCATGTATAAGACGGCACGAATGACCTCAGTGTCTTACATTTTATATCAAGTAGATCAAAGACACTCTTCAATCATAGCTCTATCTGCTGCAATGATACAATATAGACTTCAAATTTTTGATATATTTCTGATATATTATAATTCCCACACCCATATCAATCGCATATTACTCGTCCCGAAAAGTCCAAGGTATACTGCTACCGCTCTCTGTGAGCCACTTCTCCTCTTCCATCCACCTCCGGTTGGCCCTTAAATGTAATTTATTTATTTGTCTCAATGTTTACTCGGCTTTTGGCTGCTCCCCAAGCTCTGTCTGGCACACGCTGATAACTTCATTGGCAGCGCCTTTTGTTGCAGTCTGTTTAGGCCCGGGCGAAAGGGGACTTTGGGCCCCAGAGAGTTGAGGGATTGGGGAGCGGGGACACGGGCAGCTACCCAGTTGCCATATGCCACATAGTCGTCTGCGTTTTTTAATGCTCTCCTTTCTTTATTTATTTCGCTTCTTTTTTTGTGTCATGTTTGTATAGTTGCGTGTGTGGCTGTGTGTGTGTGTGTGTGTGCTCCGTGCTTTGTGCCAGGACCCCTGGGGAGTTTATTACACATATTTGAGGTGATAATACAGTTTGCCATGCCCTTTTGAGGGGCGTGGCCGAGGGTCTGTGTCTGCCCGTCGTTCGTCGAACTGGTTTTTTTATTCCAGCAGCAGCAGCCAGACAATTATTTAACTTTACATACGAAATTTTCCTTTTTTTCCTTTCGGCATTCATTTCAACTTTAAATTGAGGCATTTTATTTCATTTATTTAAATATTTGTTAGCAGCTGTTATCGCAGCAACTGCAACAAATTTGTCGCCCATAAATTATTGAATTTATTGATGCGGCTCCATGAAATCAGACAAAAATAGTATGAAATGTGAGAGGAAAACACATTGCTCCACATACTCATATGGCGCACGTTTTTGATAATCGTCCAGAAAATTTGCCAAAACATATTTGACTTATATTTTTTGTAATGCTCTAGGTTCTCCTTTTTTCTGTTCCTTTCTATATATTTTTTTTGAGTGCCAAATGAAATTTGGACGCTCATAAATTGCGTGCTCAATGCGGCAGAACTGACAAACAGATAGGGTGAGGGAGAGGGAGAGAAGTAGGGAGAAGAGAGAGAGAGAGAGAGAGAGACATTGTTGAAATGCATATAAAGTCTAATTTATGTATTTAATGGTTCAACTTTCGGTTGGAGAGGTGTGGCCAAAGGCATCTAGCATATGATATATGAAATTATCTTTTGGCCACATTTGGGGCAGCAATTCAATTGTCAAAGGTCAAATTGAGAGAGCTATGAGAGGGTAAAATATTATGTAAGGAGCTAAGTAAGTAGAGTTAAGAACAAGTCAAAATATCAGACTTTCTAATTACAGTAAATTGACTTAAAAAATATTTAAAACAAGTAAGGAGCCCCGTCTAATATGTGTTTTTCATAGAATTTAGGGGAATTTGGGCCCGGTATCCAAAATATGACAAAATTCGAAATTGCATAATATACATATAAAGCTAAATATAAAATTTGGTGTCTCTAGCTTAAAAGATGGGCGAAATATGATTTTTTCGATTTTGTTTTTAATCGATAACAAATAATTGGGGATAGTTATTGATTTTTTAAAATAAACTCGATCTGCGCGTGCTATACATGGACCTACCATAAAAAATTCAAGTCTCTAGCACTTATACGGACTGAAATCGGAGCGTTCAAACATACGGACAGACGGACAGGGCCAAATCGATTTCACTTGTTGTCCTGATCCAGAATATATATACTTTATGGGGTCTGCCACGCCTCCTTCTACCTGTTACATACATCCAACAAAAACATTATACCCTGATTTCCCATTTTCAATGGGCTAAGGGTACAATTAATATTTCTGATTAATATCGAGACTTTAACTGTAATCCCCATCGTCTCATCTGAATTATTTCGTTTTGCAATTAGCATACTAGGACACTTCCTCTTCCACCTCTTGGTTCATTAATGCAGCAATCTGAAATACCTTTGTGCTTTCGACAAATAAGTGCGCTCAATTTTGAATCTTTCAATGACAACAATGAAATTCTATTGCAGCCCCGAAATATGCATGGCACGTGAACTGAACCAGAAAAAAAACACGAAATTCTCAGAGTTCTAGTTAGCAATAGGCCAGGCCAATTCGAAGGCCCAGCTACGTATACAAAATGCATTTCGACAATTAAACAACTGTGATAGCGGGCGGGGTGAAGGGCATTTGGGGGCTGGGGCGTAGCCGGCCCTGGCCTGGTAACCGACGACAAACCCAGCTAGGAGCGTCCCATATGGACACATGCATTATCACTCACATGGAACAAACATACAAAACCGAGCAAAAGCTGCCCACTCTCCCGCTCTCTCTCTCATTGAGTGTGCGTGTGTGTGTGTGTGTGTGGTAGCCCGAGAAGCCACAACATGTCCTGTCATGCAGCACAGGACGTTGCGCAGCGGTAACATGCGGTAAACGTTACAGTTGTTGACAGTCGTGTTTGTACTGTTTAGTTTCAGTTAACAAGCGAGAGGCGACGCAGCCAGAAAAATGGAGAGGAGCCTAGAGTCGGTGGGGGGCTGGCCTGGCGAACAATGCCGAATGCCGAGCTGAACTGTCATCTTTTTGGTCTGCAATTTGTTAAATGAATAGCCATTAAATTAAAGACCGTTTTTTATAGTGTTGCAAAATGCAAAAAAATATATAGTTCTAGCTGCATTGCCACGCGCACTGGCTCTTTCCTTCTCTTTTTATCCCTTTTTAACAGTCTTTGAGCAGTTTTAATTGCCTAATTTAGGAGCTTAATGAATAACTGTTAAATACATTAAAATTTAGTGTTGTAAAACGCTTTTTAGTTTTAGAGTAAAGATATGGCCATTAATTTTCTTTTTTTATCTCATATTATTTAACTATTTCCATGTACTGTCCTGCAGCATCATCAAATGTGAGACGATTCCAATTTTCATTAACACTACAGTGTTGGAAAATGCCATGAATATTCAAAAATATAAATTAATAAGCGATTCATTCATTTTAATCTATTCTTGCTGTCATCGAACTCTCGCACGATTGGCAAAGACTAGATATTAATATATTTTACGTTACCAGTGTTGGAAAATTAATTTAATTTGAAGTGCTCAGCTGTTTTTCTTCTGTGCTATCCCTTTCTCTTGTTATCTTAAGCACTTTAAGTGCTTTCAGCTTTGAGACATCATCAGCTGAGTCTTAGTGTTGGAAAATACCTCACACTAAATATAAAACTTAGAAATTGTACAGCATTCTATCGAATCTGATTTCTTCCCAAGCTATTTAACGTAAATAGCTGCGAAATTAAGTGGTCGCCAGTGTTGGGAAATGCAGTAATTTACATGACCCACTTAATGCCAAAAAAACGAAACTTTGCAACATTGCGCATACTTTTACTTTAAACAACTCGCACATAAGTCACAAAATGCACCCAAGTAGACAATGTAACTATTCTAGTTGTTGTTGTTGTCGCTGTTGTCGTAAAACTTTTATGTATGAAAATATTTTTCTCCATAAAACACCTGGCCACAGCAAAACAACAGAGAGAGAAAGAGAGGGAGACAGAATAGCTGAAAGAGATAGCGACAAACCGTTGCATATTGAAAAGTTTGCATTTAGCAAACAAACTAAGAATGAGAGGGACAGAAAGAGAGTGAGAGAGAGAGGGAGAGAGGTAAATAGCTGATAACGACAGTGAGGAATATACTTATATACAAAGATTGCAACTGGCAAGTATTTTCAAGGTAGTCTGCTAAGCATAAAAATCCAAGCAAAAAAATCTTTACAAAGTCTGGCAAAATGTTTACAATGAATGCTCACATGATTGAGGATTACGTACGTAAACTTTTAGCTTAAAGTTGAGCATTTTATAAGCCAAAAGATGTGATAAATTTTCCAAGTTGCTTAGGATAAGTAAAAGTTGTATTTATAAATATCTAAATGTGTTAAGATTTATTTAAAATTCGTTTGTTGCTGAAAGTTATGCTTGATAATATATTTATTCAATAATATCAATAAATAAAGTCTGTAATTTTTAATTATAATAGGTATATAATATAAAAAAAAAGTATAATAAATATACAAAATAATTAAAAAATTGGTAAATAATAAAAAAAATTGTATACTGAGTGTTGGTTTTCGAGATATAGCTGAACATCAACTTATACTTACCAATAATCATTTTTATATACAACAAATATAATTTATATTCCAAATATTTATCATTAAACTGCATGCTCAATTAAATAAAGAAATTCAAGATCTTTCTTGAATGGCTTTAACGATTCGGGCTTGTTTACATCGGGAACAACTTACCAAAGCTAAGATGTTCAATTAATTGCGAGCCTTTGAAGGCGCATATATGTATGTGTGTGCACGCTTATATATGTACATGGGTGTATTTACGAGTATAGCATTTGTAAACACGATTCAGTCCTAATTAAAGGCACAAATCTGCATTGCATAACGATATGACAAGGGTATAAACGGAATGGGGCGCCATGACTCACGTTTCCTAAATCAATAATAATGCAACTGGGACTGCCAAGCAGGGCTCCTTGAGCAAGACCGGCAGATGGAGTGAGAGAGAGAGAGGGAGGGAGAGGGAGGGCAGTAAGGGACTTAGGAAATGGTAACTAAGGATTGCCCAATTTCATGTGCTGTGCACACAAACACACACGCTTAGATTGCAATTGAGTTTGAGTTACATAACCACAAATAGACAGCAGCAACCGGTTGAGTCATCAAGCTGCAAATGCGACCAACTTGGAAGCAGCAGCAGCAGCAGCGAGGACGTGGCAACAGGACTTCAAATGGGCTGCGAGCAGCCCAAGGAATTTCGCAAACTGCCTGACGTTTATGATTGCTGCAAACAAAAGCTACGATGACTGCACTTGAAATTGATAATTACGATGCAAAACATTTGTCTATTGTCCTGGTATACACTCACGCACACACAATCGCACACACACAATCGCACACATTTGCAATTGATAATGTAGTGCAGCCCATTTCCAGACATTTATTGATTGCCTATTGCTCATTAAATGTTGAACATGAGCACATACCCAGACTGTGTTAAAGCAATTGAGAGATATTGTTAATTGTTGTAGCTTTGTTTAACAATTGTTGGCTTAAGGGCAGCAGAAGAAGTAGCTGAAGGGGAGGAGGCAATCATAATTGGGTCAGTGCATAGAATTTTTCTTTTCTTACTTAGCTTTTGATTTCTGAATTTTAACTTCAAACTTCCTCTATTATTTTCTAAAATTTTTAAAATTATTTTATATTTTGAGCTGAAAATATAAACGAATTTTTGAAAATATTTTAAACTGTATAATTTATTGCAAAGTTTGCCATTAATATTTAATTCTTAAAAATTTTTTTTTAAATATTATAAAGATATATAAAATTATCTTAGATTATTGCAAAATATTTGAAAATTATTTAATCTAATTTATTGCCAATTTTACTATTAATATATAAGACAAAATAGATATGAATAATTTTTTGCATATTCTATTTTTTAATAATTTACAAAACTTAATTTATTTATGACAGTTGAATTAACAATGGAAAAATATCTTAGAATACAGCAAAACATTTTTAAAATAAATTCATCTAACTTAGTGTTATAATTTTTTGCTTACATGCACTACTCCTAAATCTTTTTTATCTAAAATTCTTCATAAAATATTCATTTAAATCTAACAGACATGCTCAATGTATTACCTGCATTGAAGGCTTACCTTCTATACAAATATGTGTCTACCCCTAAAATGTCTTTCATTAACTCTGCTTGCCATAGATGTGAACGGCAGCTGGAAATCCTTTGATATTCTCTATAGTTAGTTGTAATTTACATGCAAATTAATTAACAAGTCAAAGTATTTTGCAAGGGCATGCAAGACTAGCAGTTACTTTAGGTAACAGCTTTGATTATGTATAAACATTCGTTAATGGCTGTGCTTTGATTTCTATAGATTAGTTGTGACTCAGGAAAATTTTTCGAAGAAAATGACTATTCTTTTAATTTATTATATATATTATATCATATTTTTCAATATTTAATCAATTTCATTATTTATTAAATTCACCTACAAAACCGTCTTTTCACATTATATTCATATTTGTTCATATGACGACTATATATATAAACTATATAAAAATATTTGTATATATTATTAGCCAGTAAAAAACAATTTATAATCAAATGGAAAAGCTTATTCAGTATTTCGATAACCAGAACTTATCGAAAATTTAATCAGCTGTTAAAATATATTTAGCAAAAATAGCATCACTCTAGCATGACCATCCTTTAACATACTACAAATTTTATAGTTAATATTTTTTTCACTCCTATAAACCCTTCTTGCGCAACTAGAGGGTATAATTTACATCTGGCTGCTTCATTTGAATAGCTGCGACAAATTCTCCAATTTTGAAGCGCATTCACAAAAGGGAATGGCATTCGATATGGCCTGGCATGTGTCTGGCTTTATGCTGTATAGTTTATTACAACCATAATTAACACTAAATTCCCCAAATGGCAACAGACAACTGTCAACTGCAAAATCATTTGCGGTCTGTCCGAGTGTCACTGTTAGAGCGGGCGAGAGAGAGAGAGAGTGTGTGAGAGAGAGAGGGCGACCGGCTAGCATGCTGAGTGACAGACTTGTCTGATGCGGCTGACTGTTGTGCCCAGTGCCTGACATGTTGCAGTGCCCGCTTACATGGCAGCTCAAAGTGCTGCCACTTTAGAATTATCTCTCTCTCCCTCTCTCTCTCTTTCTCTCTCCCTCTTTCTCTCTCTTTCTGTGCAGCTGCTGCTGACTTATGTTTTGCGCCGTGCACCAAAATTATAAAATGTTTGCCCAGGCCGCAATTTCACATATCACAAAGTTGTCGTCACTGGCTACAGGATACAGTCAATGCCGATGGCATTTCCTTGTCCCTTAATGTATTGCGACAAAGCGAGTGTGCCACAGCACGTAGCTAACTCACTGTCTACATCTGTGTGTGTGTGTAAAACGCATGAGTTTCCTTCATTTCTGTCATAATGAAATTAGTCAAAGGCACATTTGGGTCACATATTGCAGATATTTTTAATGGTTCATTAACTCTTTCAAATTGCTTTGGCTTTAGTTGGCAAAGGATGCATGTAAAAATATAAGAAAATATAGGTAAATCAGTTATATATGTAGCAAAAATATATATTTAGTTTTTTATATGGAAAATAATTATATAAATTTTAATCATTAAAAAATAATAAAATAAAATAAAAAGTAGAAAAATAGAATCTTCGAGATTATAGGAAAATAAATTATATAAACTAAATTAAATTATGTAAATATATATAAGATAAAATATATTAAAAATATAAAATAAATATAATATAATAGAAAAAAGGAATATTGAATGAAGTCTTTGAATGTCGTCTATATATATTATAAATATATATTTTACTTTTGAGAAAAATAATTATATAAATTTTAATAATAAAAAAATAATAAAATAAAAAAAAGTAGAAAAGCAGAATCTTAGAGATTTTAGGAAATTAAATTAAATAAACTAAATTAAATTATGAAAATATATATAAGATAAAATATATTAAAAATATAAAATAAATATAATATAATAGAGAAAAAGGAATTTTAAATAAAGTCTTTTAATGTCGTTTAAATATATTTAAAAAACATCAAATTGAGATAGATTTTTCTATTATAAATGATAAAAATATGTAAAATACCAAAATTAAGAACCAAAACTCACAATACACACATATAACTCATGGATATTCAAGCCACATTTATAAGCAACAAAAACAAAATTCAAACAGAAAAAGAAAAGCAAAAAGGTTTTTTTTATTTCATTCCATAATTTGTGTGGCCGAAACGTTGCCATTGTCACATTTAGCATTACGCGAATAACTTGCTAATTTCCACTTAACGGTTGAGTTTTGCATGTTTAATTAATGCAGAGACTGTGCCACGCCCACCGCTAGCTGCCCACATGAGAGGAGCTCTCGAGTGGAGAGCACTTAAGTCGTTGCGCAAATCGCTTGATAATTACTTAAAATAATCTACAGCCACGCCCAAAAAGAGTAAAAAAAGGGGTCGGGGGGAAGGAGGGGCAAAGAAAACACAGAGCCGAGAACGAAATCAGGACAAAAGCGTGCATAAGCAAATCCCGAACACCCTTTCAGCGTCCCAGGCACGCGTAGAATTCGCTTGCCAAGTGCAATTTCTCTCAACTGGCAGCAAAAACTGCAAGAGCAGCAAGGGGAGGGGCAAAGGGGCGTTGGTGGGGGACCGATATGGAAATGGAAACTCGGGCCAACATATTCGCTTAATGTTTTTTATTATTATTTTATTACAAGTTTTATTCTGGCTTCAGCTCTGTAATTTTTTTCTTCTCCTTTTTTTTTGGGTAGCAAAACTCGAAAAACAATTAAGCGACAAGTGTCTCAATTTCAACGTCACTTACAAACATTTTATGCAGCGCTCAGAGACAACAGAGAGAGAGCGAGTGAGCAAGAGAGAGAGAGGGATAGACAAAGTGTGAATGAATGCAGCGCATGAAATGCAAAAGTTTTTGCCCATTGTCAAGTTACGTGATAAGAGTGCGGGCGAGCAGGCTGCACACAGAAAAAGAGAGACTGAGAGAGAGAGATTGAGAGAGAAGGAGAGACGGGGTGACAAAGAGCGAAAAAAGTTAGAGAAAAAACTTAATTATTTGTGTGTGCTCTTCAGGAGGGGTGCAGCGGGGTTGCCAGAGGAGGGTGTGCAGAGGGGTGTGCCACCCCCGCTCTGTTTATGGCCATATGCTGCATGTAAATGTTTGCGCGCTGAGAAGTATGCTACACATTTTAATCGAAAAGGTCTGCATAAAATGTGATGATCCTTTTTATTACAGCAGCGCGAGTGTTTCGCATTAATATGCACACACAAAAAATTGGATCAAAGCGCTGAAGAAGCGCAGGCGAAATGAGACATTTCAAGAGCTGAGCTAAATGCATAAACCAAGTGTTGGGTAATATATTAAGAGAGATTACGGATTAATTAAATAAAGCAAGGAGGGGAGTTATATAATGATACAAGTATTTTTCTCTCTCTATTTGCTGAGCCCATTCGAAATCGGAATTTAAATGTTTTCGTGTGACATTGTGACTGGCTGAAGCTAACGCTATGTTGAGCTTGTGATATCTTTTTTAATATTTTTTATGATATTCAGAGAAATTTAAGAAAAAATATGTTATTTTTATTTTTTGAATTTGGTCTAAAGTAAAGACACGTTGCCTCATTGCATTATCTTGCTGTCGACAATGCTTGGATTTTGGGCACCTCTTGAATAGCATAAAAGCTAGAGATCTTAAAAACTCCCACTTTATAAATATTCACTTTTTTATGTGAGTTTTTATATACTAGAGTTAAAGAAATGAATGAAACCGTATTTACTACGCAGCTATCAAGATCAGGGTATTTCCTAGTCGACTACTTCCCGACTAGCAAACTTTTTTGCTCTTTCAAATGCCCACAGGCTATTTAAGTGGAGTTTTTGTGCTATAATTGATATAATTGTTGGACATATTATTGCTATAATATTTGAATCGCAAAGTAAATAAAAATAGCAGCAATCATTCGTATACAAAAGTTTATTTGTGAGTAAATATTTTTCTGTTCGTTGTCCGATCGAAACCAAAATCGAGAAAATGAAAAGAAGACGAGAAAATATCGTTTCGGCACGTCTCTCACTAATATCTGTACATATGTTATGTTAATACTAGAGTGCATTGCTAGAGATGGTAATGTTCAAACGTAATGGTTGGTTGCTTATTGTTAAAGACTTGTTGAACGATGGATAGATAGGTAAATATAACTCATTTAGTAGGAAAACTTTTCTATATATTTTTTTTTAAATATTTTGAGCATTGCTTAAGTTTCTTGCTAACATATTATATTAATATAATAACAGAAAATAAAACTATTACCATAACTGACAAATACAGAAGTTAAATCTCTTTTATCAAAAATTCTTATTCGTCATTGGCTCTTAGCTCTCTTATTTAATTGCCTTAAATATATAGACCCTTTTATCTATATATTTTTCCTTCACCCCTGCTGTATCTATGATCTAAATGTTGACTAGAAACAGTTGAAGGAATGCACTTAAAGCTTTTACAAATTTCTATAGAATCAGTTTAAATGCCGTCAAATCTCTGTCAAATCTTAGAAATAAATTCACATTTATATTCATATTTTTATAAATATTTTCATATTTATTTATAGATATACATTTATATATATATATAGATTTAATTCTATATTCTATTCTATCTATTCTATACTCTATATAGATACATAATATATTCATTCTCACAGTCTGAAGTCACATGGAAAACTGTTTCGCTATTTTTAATAGCAAACTCGTTGCTGATTCTTGAAATTGTTAGCTAACTAAGGCAAATCCCAGTGGATTATGGCATTTTGCCACATTAATCCCAACAACATCAATAAACTGTCCAGAAAGTGTTTGGCCAGACCATAACACACACACACACACACACACACACACACACACACACATACACACACACATACATACAGCGGCCCACCCACAGCTTACATCAGTAACAGCTGAATAGCCCACAGGTGTGGTTCAGTGTTGTTGGTCAGCAACTGCCTTCATCAGTTTGAAGCAGCTACGCGAACAAACACACGCACACACACACACACACACATACACTGCTGCACACATACACAGCCAATCGTTTCCCATTTCGTGTTAAATTACACATTGAATCGGATTGCGGCGGCCATAACAACTGAGAGCCCCTCGCCTCACACTCTTACAGTCGCCCTTCGCTCAGCCCCTCTAACTCCCCCCCTCAGTGCCTGGCCAGCCTCCTTGTGTGTGTGTGTGTGGTCAACGGATTGGGCACTCGATAGGTTTTTGCGGTTTTTTAATCAAGTTATTTGAGCAGAGCATCTTGCCCGAGGGCGGCAGCGGCAGCGGCAGCAGCGAGGGGCGACTGTTCCGTTTGGTTAATGGCTTAAGTAGCCCCCGCGCATAAATAAATACGCATTTATATGCCATATATACTATATACTCTAGACATATATATATGTATATGTATGTATTGCTGTGGGGCAATTTGTTAAATGTGCGCTCAAATAAATCACAAATGTGTTTCGCAATCAAAGTTTGCCTCTGTTTGCCCAGCGATTTACACAGTTTGCTGTTGTTGCTCTTTCGCTTCGCTCTATTTTGGTGAATCTTGAATCAAATTTATTGCGTTAATTCGCATGTAAAATATATAGATTCTCTAAGCATTTATCAAACGTTTTATTATTGACAGAGGTCAGCTTGTGAGTAGAGGGGCGGCGGGGCGTGGCGGGCGGCGATATAACTTTGGCATATTGAATGTCAAAACTTTTGTCTTAAAATAAAAATTGCCAAATTTCTATGACTGTGTGCGTGTGTGTGTGTGTCTGTGGCCAGCAATAAATTGTTGGCCAAAGTTTTGGTTAATAAGTCAAACAATTTTTGGCATGTCGAAATTAGCTTTCATTGCGCGTCGCACTGGCCAACCCAAATGGATGGATGGGCTCTAATACATGGGGAATTAAAGTGTCCAAGTGGAATGTCTTATATACAAATTAAAAATAAAATATTATAATCTGGGAAGTCTTTCTTGTTGTCTTCAAAAACTTTTACACAACTGTTTCAGCAATTATTCAGAATGAAATCAAATAAATCAAAATAGAAATGTTATAAAGTCGTGTAAGCAAGAGTTGTGTTTGAAGGGAAAGCTTTGAGTTGAGAGTTTTTATAATAATTATATAAATATAAGAAACAAATTTATAGATTCTAAGTTTAATAAAATACATTCTTATTATAAATTGTGTATCTGGCAAATGATATCAAGCAGATCCCATCAATTTTATATATATTATTGATCGAAAGCCCCGAACTTATCCGTCTTAGTTAGGTTTCTCTTTTTCCTTGACTTAGCTTGTTTATCCTTATATCATTTTATATCAATGTTCACATATTCCTTTATAATATGAAGAAGCACAGTTTAAGGCTAAAAACTCAGCTGTGTATGTATTTATGTCTATTTGTTATTTCTTCGGATCAAGAGACCAAAAATATCCCTGAATTCTTCTTCTTTTTTATTTGTTTAATAAATATTTAACATTTTGAAAATATTGAATATTATTATTCAATATTTTAAGCTGAATTATAATACTGATTTTTTGTATTATTAAATAAGATATTTATATTAAATAATATTATATTATGTTATATTATTATATGTTATATTATTATATGTTCTTGATTGTTAACGATCTGTGTGGTAAACATCATTACGATAAAAAGCATTATGTAGTGGAATAAGACTTAGATTATTATCATAATCACAATGAAAAGGACCTTCCCTAAACTCCCTCTTTCGATTTGTCTCTCTCTGTCTCTCCCTCTTTTTTTTAATTTTCTTTAAACCAAAATTCTTTTTTTCCTTATCTATACTGGAGATAGAGATAGGGAGGGATCAGGATAGAAAGGAAAAAATACAGAGATATGATAAGAGAGAATAAGATAGATAAATGGTATTTAAACTCTACCCACACCCCTCTCTCTCTCTTTCTCGCTCTCTCTTGCACACTCTGTCACACACACCTCTCCCCCACACTCGCTCTTCCTCTTCCTTTCTTTCATCCCCACTCTCTCCGTCTCTCACTCCATATCTCCCATATACTCTCTGTCTGCTTATCTATCTCTTTCTTTATTTCTTAGCTTCCGTTTGCTATCTCTCTCAGCTCTTCTATTTCCCAGCTCCTTCAATCAAAAATTAAATACTTTTATTACTTATTTTTCGCTCACATAATGATGTACTAATATGAGCGCAAGCTGCATAAATAAAATTCCTTAACAGACAACCCGGTCTTCCGCGCACTCTCTCTCTCTCTCTCTCTCTCTCTCTCTCTCTGTGTCTGTTGGTCTTTTATAGCATGTGTGCTGCATCTCTTTCTATGCGCTGAGCGTTCCAAAAAATGTCTGAACAAATTGAAAATTCCAAAAATCGCTGAAGCATGCGAGTAGAAAATGATAGAATCCACAATGAAATGCACAAAAAAAAGAGAGGAGCAGCAGGCGGAACTCCCAACATGACAGAGCTGGAAAAAGGCGAGAGACAGAGACAGAGTGAGACAGAGAGAGAGAGAGAGAGAGTGAGAGAGGAGACACACATGGCAACTGCTGACAACGAGGACGCAGAATGCAATTGCATAAAGGTCATAAGGCAACATGGCCAAAGTGGGCGTGTAGGGGCGTGTTGGGGCGTGTAGGGGCGTGCCAGTGGCATCAGTGTGAGTGGCTTTGGCATCAAAGTCAAAAGCAACTTTTCGGCGGAGCGCTGTAGGTAAAGGGTTTGCCAAGCGCCCAGCCTCACAAAGACGCCTGGGAAAATATTTTGTCATGTCATCAAGCGAGAACTCCAGCTCCGCTGGCAACTGTTGCAGTGGCCATGTTGTTGATACTCCCAGCCAAAGCCAAAGCCAAAACCAAGCCAGCCATGCCGTACCCTCCGCGCGCCACGACTTGTGGCAAATGCATTGCAAAGTCGCAATCGTCGTCGTCGTCGTCGACGTCAGCGTCATCGTCGTCAATGGGAACTGACGCCAGCCAAATGTGGTTACAATAATTTATGCACTTGTAATGACAGACAACAAAGCGTTAAGGAACAGAGGCGAGCCAACAACACGTTGGCTCGAATACATGCAGCAGAGGCGGAGGCAGAGGCGGTGGCAGGGGCAGAGACAGGGGCAGAGGCAGCCGAAAACCAGTTGCCCTTTGCTGTCAGTTGGAGGCTGACTGACGCGCAATAAAATGCGTGTGTCACGGCGTGTGTCTCTGTGTGTGTGTGCTTTGTCGTCCCTTTGCAGCCCCATTGCCAGGCCGCCGCCGCCGTCAGACGTTGATGTGCAGCCTTCAACGCTTGTTGCTGCCGCCGTTGTTGGACGCCACTTCAAAATTAATTTAAAATTTATAGTTGGCGCTATTGCGTTAAATGACGCTGCGGGTCCCGACCCACCGCTAGACCGAAGGCAGTGGGGGGGCACACTGTTTGGCGGATCATCCATCTATCATGCCGCCGCTGAGTGATTTGCGAGTGTCAAAGGAGTCGGTGTCGGAGTCAGGCTCTTCACGCCATCTCGTCGGTGTCCTTTGCGTCACATTCGATTTATGTTAATATGCGTGCGCCAAACACACTCACACACACACATCACACAGACGCCACAAAAGCATTGCGCTGCGGTTGCACCACTTAACCCAACTGCACAATGGACGCAGTGGCGCTGGTACAGTGGTGCAAAGTGTGTTAATTTGTGTGCAAATTTATATATGTATTTTTAATGATATATATATTTTTTCAGCAATACTAACAATGGCATTTAGTATGAAATAAGCTTGCTAATTATTATTATAATTAATAATCTCACTATTATTTAATATTATTATTATTATTACTATATTATATTATATATAGGGTTGCCATCCGTCCAGGAATTCCGGGGCATAACCCGCTTTTCTACTGTTTCGATAAAAAAAACGTAATTTTGACGAAGTGTAAATAAAAAGAAAGATTTTTCCCTGTTTGTCAGAGCTCAAAAATGCTACCAAAGTCTGTACTTCTATGATGCTATGTTAATATGAAGATACTGAAGTTTAAGTGGATATTTTACAGTGATTTATTTTAATATGTGCGTGTGAGGGGTGGGGAGGTTTTTAGTCGTCGACCGTTCCGGAATGGCCTGACGTCCATGTGGTCACCCTAATTATATAATAAAAATATTATTAAATATATAATATTTAGATTTTGAAATTAAAATTATACCATTTTTTCAGTATTAATCGCCACTCTGCTCTACCTATGTATTATTTTCAACAGAGTTTAAATTTTTCAATAATATAAACATAAGTTTCAGATGTCTGTTGGTTTTTATAATGATTTTTAGCCCAAAGACTCGAGATTAGTATGTTTCAATCTTTGATTTTTCTTCAAAAAACTGAATTACTTTTCTTCCTTAAGTAAATTTTTTTTTAACTATGATCATATTTATGGCCTACAAAAAAAAATTGGTAACTCTAGTTGCCAAATTGAGCGAGATATTCACAATTGAATTTGAATGCGTTATCCTGATGAGAAATTTTTAAGCAAGCATTTATTGTGAGCATTTTTTCCAAAGAATTTTTAAAAATGTTTCAAAGAATTTTTCTGATCTCAATCTTTTTTTATTTAAAAGATAATAAAACAGAGTCCAATAGAAAAAAAGATTTAGAACGATATTTTAAACAATACAGAAAAGAAAATTAAAAAATGTATTAAGTATAAATAATATTTAAATATACGAAATTACTTAATGAACGACCCAAAATATCCTGATGACGCGCAGAGTATTTGTATTTATTTATTTGGAAATTTATTTATTTTTTTTTTATTTACTTATATATTTCTTTCTATATTTACTTTATTTTTGCAACTCCAACTTATTATAACCTATATTCTTATTATCTCCTCCACACCTCATTTATTTTTCACACAATTTCCCCCTGCCTTGCCCACTGTGCTGCAATAATTGTGTCTTTAAGACATTTCAGCTGCTGGTGCTGCTGCTGCCGCTTCTGCCTGTTGGCCCTGACTGCAGCAACGCCTAGCTCCCTAGTTACCTATCTCCAGTCCCCAACTGGCCCCCCCATAGCTCGCAACGCCCCATCGCTCATCAGCTGCTTCGTCAACACAGTAAGTGGGGTAATTTTCAATGTAAACGCAACGCCTACGGCAGCTGCCAGAACAAGATCTGCATCCGTTCACCTACGCCAGCCGCCCCGCACCTAACTAACCCCGGCCTCTGCCCCTCTCTGCCCCTCCCAGCCCCACCCAGTTCTCTTTGCAACTTGAGAATAACTTTGGGGCGTGCGTGCGTAGGCCTTGGGGAGGGCGTGGCGCCATTCATTTGCATTGTGTACGCGGCCCCTGCCGCGCGCCAATTGCATTTTAAATGCCGCTGCCACGCCCCCCCCCCCCAACAACGCCCCCTGCGGCAACGACTGTTAAGTAGACAGCGCACTTTCTGTCTGTGTGTGTGTGTCGCTTGTACGACTAAGGCAACGTTTTTATAGAGTGCAACAAATACACAACTTTAGCCCAACTGCTCTCCCTCTCTCTCGCTCTCTCTCTCACTATGTGCACCTCTCTTTCACCCGCTCATTGCTGCTAATATGCAAAATACAGTTGGCAGTCACCACGCTTCAAATACACACATATATATATATATATATATATATATTTTTAGGGTCTTGTCTGCCTTTTTTATGCACTCGGAAAGGGTATTCTAAACTTGATACGAGGCTTGCAATGCCTAGCATGATGAATATGTCGTGTTAAATAAGGGGAATATGTGTTTTTATCGAGTAGTCTTGAGTTGTGTAGATTAGGAGATATTGATTGAATAATCATAATTGCATAATTGAATAATCTTAATACTCTTTATACTTGATATACGCCTCCTTTATTGGTCTATATGTAACTTAAAAGTTGATTTATTCTATGACCGTCTGATTTTGATAACATATATCAACTTCTATGGCTAGAAAGATTAAAGCTGTGAGGCTCTTGCTCTTGTTAGCTTCACTACTTATAACAATAAGGTTATTTAAGTTATTTTCTAGTCTTTTAATATATAAGAAAAATTATATTTAAGAGCTGCCATACAAAAGATGAATATAAATAAATTATTTCAATTATTTCATTGGATAAAATACAAAAAATAAAATAAAAATATTATTAAAATAAAATATATACAAATGTGTTCAAGAAAATAGTACCCGATTGTTAGGCAAATTTTTCTGATCCTTTTCGTAATTTTCATCTATACACTCTATTCTTCAAAAAAAGTCGCCCAATTTTTCGTTTCAATTGGAAAAAGCATCTAGTTATTTGGAATTTATTTTGAGCAGTACAGAACTATTATTTTTATGAACAGCAGTGTGTGTATGCAAAAATAGAGAGCATAATGATGCTCCAAAAACTATATGAATTATATATCTAAGCAAATATTTAGTATACCTTTAGTAAGAAAGATATATACAACATTTTTCTGAGATATAGAAGAAATGTATCTATTTATTTATATATTAAAGATATTTATAATATATATGTGTGTATGCAAAAAAAGAGAGAGTAATTTTGATGATGCTGTAAAAACTATATGAATTATATATCTAAGCAAATAGTTAGTATACCTTTAGTAAGAAAGATATATATACAATACTTTTCTGAGATTATCTTTTCAATACATTACACTTTACATTATCTATTTATTTATAAAGTAAAAAAGATATATACAATATTTATCTGAGATTATCTTTTTAATACATTACATTTTATATTATCTATTTATTTATATACTAAAGATATTTATAATATATATATGTTGCCTTAGTCTGTATCAATAGTTCAGTGACTCGAAGCTAATCACGCTAGTAATATTTTAATGTAATACAATATAAATCTCAATTTTCAAATAATTTCTTAATTGTTTTTTGAATACAAACAAAATATGATATAAAATCACGAACTCACGAGTCAATCTTCAGGCTTAAAAATGCCTCTACCACATATTTAGCACAATTCCTATGAAGGGCATTGCATATTCAAGATTTACATTTCGCTTTTTCTTTCATATTTTTCTTTTTTTTAGTTTGATTGTTTTTTTTTCGTATTTGCTGTGCCCTCAAACTTCAAACTAAGCATAAAGTGTTGCCTAATGGGTTTTGAGTGTTTTCGACGACTAGCAGCAGCAGCAGCAGCAGCAGCAGCAACAACAACAGCAGCTGCAACTGCAACAGCAGCAACAGCAGCGAATAGAACGCAGAGCCCCAAAATGTATGCTGCGAACATTTTTTGCGCTTGTTGCTTGGCAAAAGTTGGTCATTAGCGCTGCCGCCTCTACTGTTGCTGCTGCCTCGGGGTCTCTGGCAGCAACAATGCGAACAATAGAGTAAATAACAATTAAAAATTGTTATGCAGCGCAAAAATCATCTAATGACGACGCTTTGCCAAACTGAGGTCAAGGATAAATCGCTTTTGTTTGGCCAACGCTTTCTCTCTTCCCTCTCGTTTTTCGATCACTCTATTTGCATATTTCGAATATTGGCATAGTGCAGTCAGCTCTATATACATTTTGCAATTAATTAGAGAAAAGTTTCGAGTTCGTTTAATTAATCACCAAACAAAGCAAGTGTGGACAGTGGTTGAAAGAATATTTTTGTTATTTGTTTGCTATTGAAAGAAGGAAGGAAGGAAGGAAGGAGTAGAGGTGAGGTGGAGTGAGTAGGTGAAGGAGTGGGAGATGAAGCGATAGATATATATATTAATTGAAATATTTATATGTGTGCAGTACTTATTCAAAGCAGTGAGTCAGAAGGTCTGAAATGAAAGCTGAATTGTTAATCTCCCACTCCTGGTAAATCATGTTATATAGGAGAAGTTATAATGGAACAGACTTAGAGAGTTATTATCAAATTTTAATGGCCTTGTGGAAGTTTATATAATAGTTAAAGGCATGTCTGATATACTCCATAAAACATATAAATTCTTGCTCATGATAGATTCCTGATCGAACAGTCACCCTTACCTGACGCTTCGCGCAAGCATGAGGTGCTGAAATTATTTTTTACAGACCCTGCAACTGTGCGTCTGCAAATACGCTCTCAAATCCTTGAGAGCAAACACTCTACTTCGAGCCAAGCCGTCAGCCTATTGGCGAAATCGAAATTTCAATACCAAACTACAACTACTGCGTCCCAAGCATCCACTTCTACTGTGGCGTCAGCTGCGGAACCGAACAATTGCTCAACTTATCTCTCCGCAAAAGCCAACTCGTAAAGAAAAATGCGCGTTTCAAATATCGAATCATTCTGTAAGTAAGTAACGTAAAGCAACAGTCAATGCCTCCCAACCTCTTCGCAAAATAAAGCCGAAAAACTCTGATATGGCACCGAAAGTTATATCACCTTCTTTGCCTGCAAGAGCATTACATAACAATTATTACATTACATATCTCACTATTACACTGTAAATATCTTGTTCCAATAACACACTACTTCAATTATTACCACAATTCTGATTAGGTTAAGTTGCCTAAATAGTAACAGTACACTAACCACATTTCAGTCAACATGAGAAGTTAAGGTTATCTTACTATATCTGTCTGTCAGTAGCTTGCATATACTCTGAGCCCATTGAAAATGGGAAATCAATTTTGTTATATTTTGGATACCGGCCCCCAATTCTTCCAAATTCTATGAAAAACACAGATTCGACGGGGCTCAGGGTATCCCCTAGTCGCTCAAGCCCAACTAGAGTTTTCTTACTTGTTTTATTACAATATATTCAAACTTCAGACTAAAGTTAAAAATCGAAGCTGGTATTCTTTTATTTCTATATTGAAACTTTGATCTTAATTTAGAGCCAGATTTGCATATAGATTTCGATTTATATTTATAGCTCAATAAAAATCAAAGTTTTGTGCTCTAAGCGGCATACAAAAATAGTAAATTTATTATATATATTTCATATTAAATCGTAGTTAGCTCTCCAGAGAAATGATGCTTAAATGCAAACAAAGAGGCAGACGAATGTAGGCAGACAGACCGCGAGACAGCCAGCCGGCTGGACATAGACATAGACTCGCCCAGTTTGTATTTACTCAGTTTGATATCTTTGCCGAATAAATATTTATTCCATGCACTCCATGCGCCCCCTGACAGACACTAAGAGCTGATACCACAGCCTTGATTATTCATTTCCAGTGAAATAAATTCTCTTTGAACTGGAAATTGTGTTTAGGATTCGAAAAACTCTTAAATTTACATCCAACACACATAAAGGAGAAGAAGGGGAGAAGGAGGGGGAGAAACCCCAAGAAATGAACATAAAAATGCACCTTTTCCAAACGGATTCGCATATAAATCTGTTATTATCATTGTGACACCAACAAATTATGATTGAGAATGTCCCCAATCTATGGGCTGACCCCAAGGGGAAACCCACAATGTGGGCGGGTGGGGGTTGGGGCCCGTAGCTGACAAGCGGCGAGCCGTGATATGAAAATCAAGTTGAATAAATCATTTAAATGATTACAGCTTAACTTTTGGCGCTTTTAAGCGAAATTAAATGAAGGACGAAGGGACAGGACAGGACAGGACACTCAAACATAAAAATTATTTATTTGCCGACGAGGCATTCGCAGCAGAAGCAGAAGCAGAAGTAGAAATAGAAATGTAACCCAAATCTATGTAAGTGAATCAAGAGAAATCACTTAAGTATATTTTTATGCTGGACATGCTGCCACGAATTACAAATACAAGGCGGCACGCCCAGGCCCCCACGCGCCCACGCGCCCATACACACGCACGCACGCACAGGCCAAGTGAGCTGGATGAAAAGGACGAAGCTGGATCGTGGCTCGTGGCTGGTGGCTCGTGGCTCGCTGCGGCGTTTGCTTGGCTTGTCTTGTGGCCAGTCATTTGCCCAGGAGGCTTTTGCTCTGTGCTGGGGCCGAGCTGAGCCGAGCTGGCCAGAAGAAGTGCCATCAAAAGGACATCAACACGTAGCAAATAAAGGACATGCCACAAGGATATGCGACATGGAGAATGCTGCCGCTCCTTTAGCCATTTGCTACATTGCAAAATTATTATGATTTATATAGCCTTTGGGAATGCGCACAGCTCAGAGACTTGCAGGCGCAGACAAACACAAAGGACATCGCCAGGATATATCGTGTGCGGCTCTCTCTCTCTCTATATGTCTATGTGTGTGTGTGTGTGTGTGTCGTCGCATTGGCCGCAAAACTTTTGCCGCTGCGACAAAATAGAAAACTTTCTTGGCATAATTCTTTCTTGTCCGCCGCCTGCCCGCGTCCTGTCGTCGAGCTGCGCTGCCTCGGCTCGGCTCGACTGCTCGAAATTAGGTTAACACTGACGAATTAAGGACATTAGCGTCATAAAGAAAAAAGTAATGAAAGAAGCAGCAGCAGCAGCAGCAACTGAGTGCGTTAAGCGACGCCAACAACAACAACAAGAAGAAGAAGAAGAAAATTGTGAAAAATATTTTTTCCGTTTGGTCCATTTGCAATGCGTTTGCTGCAGGCGTCATCGTCGTCGAGGTCTTTGAAAGCCTCTTCGCCACATAGAGCAGAGACATGGCTAAGCGTGTCCTCTGTCCTGTCCTATTGACCCGCTCGACTGTTGCTGCTCCTTGTGTCTGTTTTCGCCTGTCAGCCGCCGTCGGACATGTGTTTCATTTGCTTTGGATCTAGGCTACGGCAGCTGCAAATAAAAGCCAAAGATATTGAAGCAAAACATGTATTGGTTTGGAGCGAATGGAAACTACAAAGACCATGTTGATGGGATGATGAAGTAGAGTGGGGGAGGCAAAGAGATCTCAAGTTATTCAATGTGCATGTGTGAGACATTGAAGCTTATTAAGATTTATCTGGGAAGCTGCTCTAGTTGCCGTTCACTATATCGGAATTGACTAATCCCTTTACTCACTATATCCTATAGCTCGCTTTTTATTCTTCTCTTTATCTTTACTTCTATCTCTCTCTCGCTATTTCTTTCTTCCTTTTTCTCTTTGTCTCAATCTCTCCTACTCACTCATACAAACATACTCTTTCTCCCTATTTCTCTCTCTTTATATTTCTCACTCTTAATCTGGGTCTCTTCATTATATTATTTCAAGGTTATATATATTGATAATTATATCAAATATTCTTAGATAAGATAAATATTTTAAATATAGTTATAGTTTTAATATATATTTTAAGACTTTAAAATGTTATGGTCATTATGCTTTGCTATGAATCTTATTAAAAATCAAAAAGAAACTTAAAAAAAAAATAATGTAAAAAATATTAAAAATATCGATAGCTCTCGATAACTTACAGATTTTCCTATAAAAATCACAAGCTATTCATATTGATATTTGCTTAAAGCCTTTTTCAATAAAAAATTTAAAAATGGATAGGCTAACTTATTTAAAGTTTTATATTCCTGCACCTGAGATTTTTCAATAATTTTAAGTATTAAGTAAGGTAACCACATGGACCTCAGGCCATTCCGGGACGGAATGCTTATATGCTTAAAGTATGCTTAAAATATTTTTACTTACAATTTTGTTTTTATGTACTTCATAAAGTGCTTGATGCCAAACAATTTTTCCCAAGATCTCAATGTTATGTAGACATTTCTTAAAGTTTCCAAATAGGCTTTTGATAAAGCATTTCATATATATCTAAGCTTAATTTATCGATAGTTTTTCTATTTTTTTTTTTTTTGTGACTAAATTTTATTCAATCTTTTAGATTCATTTTTACAAACCTTCACATCTCAAAATTTTGTTATATGACAAGCACAAGTTTTCTCAAATTCCACTATAATTTCTTTCTCTATCTTTCTGCTATATCTTCAATTTTCCACATATAGCCGCACTTATATATCTAATTCTTCTTTTTTTCTCCCTACATCAATCTCTCGCACACCCACTTTCTCATTCCCTCTCTCTCACGCCCTTTTTCTCTCTCTCTATATATTTGTCTCTCTCTCTCTCTCTGTCTCTTTATATTAAGTTTTATGCTCCCGCACCTAGATTTCTTTATTTTTTTTTAGTTTTAAATGTCTTTATGCTTAGAGTCATCAATTTTTATTATTATATAATCAAATTTTCTATTATATTATAGACAAAGTTTTCTCAAATTCTACATTAATTTATTTCCCTCTCTTTCTGCTACATCTTCTATTTACTATCTATATCGATATCTTCTTTGTCTATCGATTATTTTCCCCTTCAATTTACGTTTAACACACAAAGGCTTCAACAGTTTCGCACACAAATCGCAACAGCTGCTTATAAATTTTGTCACCTGTTGGCGTCTGGCAGCAAACAGCAGCCCGGCAACACCTCAACTCAATTGCCCATGCCTCACTGCAGCTCCCCCTCCCCCTCTCTCTCGCCCTGTCTCTCCCCTGCTCTGTCTGTCTCTCTGCTCAGCCGTCTCACACATTGTCAGGCTGCTTCCACATGGCAGCTAATAAAATATTGATTTATTAAATTATGCCCGGCCAAGACGTTTCGCTCTGCCTGCCATTGCGCCTGTCAATATTTTGCAAATTTGCCAGCAGGCAAATGCCCCCCATGCCCCCCTACTGCCCCACCCATGCCCCGCCCATGCTCCCTTACAGCGCAGCCCAGCTGCCTAAGCGTAAGTCCCATTCTTGGTAGCTTTTCGTAAGTGCTTTTTAAAATCCCGCTCGAGGCGCTTTGTTTGTCTGCACCGAAACACAGGCGGCTGTGTGCAGAGGGAGGGAGGGGGTGAGAGAGGGGGTGGGGGTAGTTGAACAGGGGCTCGTTGCGCGGGGTTCGTCCAGGGGTAATAACAGTTAGGCTTGGTGCTTAAGTAACCGCACAACTTTAAAATTGTTTGACACTGGCCCTAAGAACCAGCAACAAAAAACGGGTTAGCCGAGGGGTGGGGGCAGCCAGGGGTGGGGGGTGTTGGAGCATCTTTGACGTATGTTTTCATACAGCTCCCATTTCGTTTAACCCGTTAGCTTGATATATATAAAAAAAGAGAAAGATATGAAGGAGCAGCAAAGCCTCTGGCCGGAAGCCTTGTGGGCCGCACCCAAGTCTCTAGACCCGCCACGCCCCGCCGCCCATGTCCCCTGTTGTGTCCCCCCTGACTCCAACTGTCTTTTGCACTGTTTATTGATGTCCTTTGTTGTTGCTGTTGCTGCTGTTGTAGACATTGCTGACGTCTTTTGTGCCTTTACATAGCATTTTCTTGGTTGCCTTGCTCGGGGTGGGCCGTGGTTGGGTGGCGTGGTTGGCTGAGTGGTGCAGCTGCTGCTGCTCTTCTTAGTTTTCCAACATTGCTGCTGCTGCTGCTGTGGTTAGCATCATGTAAAATGGTTTTATGCTAAAATTTTACCAAACTCCTTTTCGGCTGCTGCAAAACTTTCGCAAACTGCAAAACAAAAGCCTAGTTAAATTAAGTAACTTATTTATTTTCAAGATCGATTAGAGCCTCCAAATGCTGACCAAGAGAAACTTTAACATGACAAAGCCAAAGCCTATTCGAAGTGAAGAGAAATTAGTTGATATATGAATATGTTAGGGAGAATTTTAAAAGGGTTTTAGCACTAGAAAAAATGTTTGGGTCTTATTATAAAACTTTATATATTTTGTTTTATTCAATTTATGTATTTGAAAACATATTAAATGACCTAGCATCTCCAACTGTATAGAAATATTTTTCAAGCACTTTTATTTAAATGTTTTTGTTTATGAAAAAAAAAGTAAATAAATAAAATAAAATCAATATTAATATAAGATTAATGATTTAAAATTTAATGAAAATTTTATCTAAATTTTATTATATATTATTTTATTTTTTATATTTAGTATGTTATGTTAACATATATATTTTCCATATTATAATATATGTTTATGCAATCCTTCTATAAATTTAATTGAATTTAATCATCTATTCTCTTTTCTCTTAATATTTATTTTATTATTTTAATTCATATTTTATTTATATCAAAAATTATGTATTGTTTAGTGACAGATTGTAATTAAACAAATAAAAAAAAATATATAAAAAAATAATTATAAAGTTTTTTAAATTTTATGTTTTAAACATATTTTTTTTTATAGTTTAGAATAAAAATTCTTTATTAAATAACTCGTATTCATTTTAGTTTATTGTATCTTATTTTATTTATTCTTTATATTATTCACTATTTTTTTACCCATATGTTTACTTTATTTTTATTTTTTTATATTTTTTAGCACAATTTTACAAATTTTGAGTCAAATATTTTTTTATTTTCTAATTATATTATGAATATATATATAAATTATAATAATATTATTTTATAATACAATTTTTATATAATTTACTATTTTTTTATTTATATGTTTAATTTATTTTTAATTTTGTTAAATTTTTTTAGCGTTATTTTACAAGTTTTAAGTCAAAATTTATTTAATTTATAATTATATTACCTAGATTGTAAACTATATTCTATAGAAGTTCTACTTCTTGCTAATTTGATGTCTGCCATCGACTCGTTCCACTGCTCGAGCGTCCACTGTACTTGGCTGCTACCTTTTGCATCCGCTCGGACAGGACACACTCGGGCACATTTCCTGCCGCAAACTGCTCGGGACGGAAAAATGAAATGAAATGAAATAAAATGAAATAAGCGTATAAAAATAAAAAGAAACTAATAAAAAATAGAGCAATGGGAAGCCAAAACGAGCGCATAAAAATTGCATTAAAATTGCTTTGCGGATATCCGCAATGGAGTCCATTTTGGGGTCTTACAAGGCTTGCCCCGCCTCCTCCTCCTGTCTCCTGTCTTCTCTTTCTTCTCTTTCTCTTGCAACGGATATGCAAAAGTAGACGGAAGTGCAAGTTGTGCAAGAAATTCAACTCTTACCTGTGGACAGCAAAAGTAGCCCAAGTAGCCACGCCCACTGCTGCGGCTGAGAATTAAATGTTTCCGCAAAATAAAAAAAAAAAATAAGTAAATAATATGGAAAAAGCTGGCAACAATTTTCGTGTCATTTGCCGCGTGGCATTTTGACATTTTATTGCACACTTTTTGGCACATTGTGAGGGCCTAATGTCTGCAGTCGCTGTCCAATTTGGCACATCATTTAGCCAGAGTCTCGAGCTATTCCTGATTATCGCCCTCTCTCTCTCACTCTCTCTTCGACTCTCGCCGTCTCGCTCTGACTTGTTGGCCACTTGTCACCTCCGCTGACATTGACAGCCATTAATCAATCAAGTGGCAGAGTCGAGTGGCCAGTGCTGTGAAGGGGAGGCATTTAGTAACACACACACACTTAGACACCCTCACACACACACTCTTACACACATACACACTCTCTCACACACACACACTCTCACTGCACAACAATTAGTGACAAGTTGTTGTTACTTTTTTTCCAAGTCTTGTTGTTGTTGCCCTTGAAGTGTTTCGCCTCTAATGAGATGAACGCCAGAAGTTTTTTGATGACAGTTTTTATATATAATTATTTTTGGTAGAGCTGCTGCCTAGTGCTAGTAAATGCAGGCAGAGGCGTCTGCTAAATAAGAGAAAAAGGGAATAGTATTAATTTAAAAAAATGTAGCGCAAATTAATAATAAATATATTAACTTCAAAATTTATTAATGAATTTCACAATTTATAAATGTTACAAACTTCATGACAAAATTATAATACCCCTTTCTGTAATTACATAAGGCTACAAAAAAAAAATTCATATCTATCTATCTCCCTTTATCATATTTATCATGCAACTATATAAAACAAATTGCAAACGTCACAATCTGCTGCAGAGAGAAAGAGACAGATAGTGTTATTTGTGGAGCGCATATAATGAGCGTCAGTTGCAACTTCTACAGTGAGAGCCTTGTGGATCGTAATTTATTCTCTGCGGCTACGCCACTTCTTGCAAAGGCTTTTGATCCCGTTTTCCTTATGCCTATGCAATGTGAGAGCAGCATAGAAAACGCAAATGCGGGAGTGAGCGTGGACTTCATAAATGAAGCGACAATTTAGTTTGTGCGCGTTCGTTCTCCTGATCGCATCTTAGTTGGCGCGTGGCTCGTGTGAATCTTTTTAATTAATTATATATATAAGTCTTATAAATAAAATAAAATTGTGTTTGCTTAGCTCAGAATTGCACAGATCATTAAATAATAGTTAAATAATAGTCTTTAGTCTTGTAAAGCAGCTGCAGCAGCAGCCCAATGCACGCACTTCAAATCATAATTTTTTCGTTTTTCGCGTTTGCCTTTATGCTTTCCATCCTAGCTAGCTGTCGCAGCTCGTCATACGGTCAGCACTGCACATATAAGAGTGTGAGCGAGCAAGGTATATCAGTCGATTATTTTGCTGATTTTTTATGCATTTGCTTTGGTGTCTGTGCATGTGTGCGTATTTTTTAATCGGCTATTCGTTTCGGTTACACTTTTTTTGTTGTTATTTTTTTATGTGCGCTTAGTGTCGTGTGTGTTGAATAATGTTATATATTTTTGTTATCTAACTAATCCATGGAGTTGTATAAAGCATAAGGTAAAATTTTTAAATCTCCTTTGCGTATCTATGTATGTCTGTTTTGTATAAGTATAAGTAAAGGGCAAGCAGTTGAACTTGATCCACATTTGCTGTCTAAGTCTGAAAAAGAGTTAGAGCGAGACAGTTGCAAGTAAAAGAGTAGTGAGTGCAACTTTTCTTAAAGCAAACATGGGCGGCACTTAGAATTTTTTTCAGGGGGCCTTTAATTTTTTAATAATAATGCATACAACATTTTTGTTTGAAAAACATTACCGAAGCTATGCATATTTAAAGGCTGCTTAAGCTATCGAGCTTTTTTGCTCAACTCACTTTGGTTTGCATGACTCTCTTGTTTCAAATTTTTGCTTACCACAAAATATCTCAACTCACTTTGCGCAGCCCCCAGAGCTGTGCAGGTGTAGTAACCCACACTGCGCCCCCTTTTTTTTTGACACCATCTAAAGCCACACGCCACTGAACATAACCTATTTGCCCTCTACCCCCACTTCCAGCATTCGCCGCTATGGCATCATCAACGTCGCTTCATTAGCTGCGCTCGCTCGCTCGCTGCGAAAGGCCAATGCCAAAAGGTGTAAAACAAAAAGAGACCAACGAAAAGCACCAAAGCGAAGAGCTGAGCAGCAGCAGCAAAAAAAAAGCTGCCGCTGCTCATAGACAAAGCGCACACAAAAAAAGAAAAAAAGAGAAGAAAAAGAAACAAAAGCAGACGTTCGGCCAAGTTATACAAAAGAAAGAAAAAAAAGTTGCAAAAAGTAGTAATAACGGCAACAGCAATAACAACAACTACAACAACAACAACAAAAATGGCGGACAGAGTCAAGCTGCTGCTGCTGCCTCTGCTGCCTGTGGCTGATTGATCTCGTGGGAAATTTTGCACAGTTGCAGCCAACAGGCAACAACAAGAACAGCAAGTGAAATAAAACCCCAACTTTTTTTTTCTTCTTTTGCTCCGCTCTCCGTCCGTCCGCTCTCGCTCTTATTCCGCGCGCTGCTTCTGCTTTGGACTCGTCTTCAGCTCGAAAATTAACTTAATGTCACTTACACTTTAGTGCTTTGGGTTAATTTGGTTAGATTATTGTTAATATCCTTTGGGGTGCTCTCTGTTGTAAGCTCTATTGGTGTGTACGTGTGCGTGCGTGTGTATGTGTGAGTGCGCGCGCTCTCTCGCTCTCGCTCGCTCTCTCGTTCTTATGGCCTCTGGGCACATTAATCGGCTGCGGCTGCGGCCGTTGTAAACTTTTCGGCATAAAAATGATGCATTGCTTTTCTTATGACTTGGAAATTGTTTTTGTGTCGCCTCAGAGACAAGTCACATAAATAAGTTCTAGCTCAATGACTTTTTTCCTTAAGATATTTCATAGCTATACATATATATATATATGTATATGGATATTTATGTATGTATGTATAATTTTTAGAATCTAATTGGAGGAACGCTTTTATTGATTTATTTAGCATGTCTTGTTGGATTAGATATATATATACTAAATTTATATATATAAGTATATATATGTATATTTATAAATTGATATTTTAAGTGTTTATAATTAGCAACATTTTTATTAAAGCTCATTGGATTACAATTGCATTGCCCATATATTCATTGGATTCGCTTTTCTTATAAGAGCACATTCCCTTTGTGTGTTAGATCTGCGTTTCTTATTGGATTATATTCATACTTTTTATAAAATTAGCGTTTCATATTGGGATATATGCATACTACTTATTAGATTTGTGTTTCTTTTGGAATACTTTCTTAATATAATATATTTATCAAGCCGAAGGCCCCAGCTGCCAGTGCTTAAACTTAAGTTAGCCCTAATTTTAATTAGGTCTATATTCTTAATAAATAAAAAAAATATATATATATTTATATTCTGATTATCAATAGGAATTTTCCCAATGCTATTTAAGCTGAATTTGATATACGAAAATCCGAGATATAGAATCTAGATGAACATAGATATAGGATAGGTCGGACATACCTGTATTATCCTTAGTCTTATAGCATAAATCATTTTTTTTAGCAAGTGAAACTCTATAAGGATCCTCAACAGTTCCAGAAAAATACTATATCTCCACTTCAATTAGGTAAATCATTCACAAATCTTTTTCTTAGATCCCGTCAAGATACCACCTTCTTCCGCATCTAGACGGTTAAAAAACAAACCTTGAAATAAAAAATGTTGCTGTCCATCATATTGGGGCCATTAGTCAAGCTGGCTAAGAAGTCGCTTAGTGGGGCAGCCCGAATGAATGGGCCATAGATCAAGGACGCGTTGACTTTTTATGTATTTACATAATGCAGACATTTCCCACTCCCCCCCCCCCCCCATGGTCGTCACACCCCCACTCACTAGCCCCCCCCCGTCGCACTGCCCCATTGTGCTTTGGCTAACTGACTTTGCGGCTAATGCAGATGGCAGGCGAAGCGAAGCGTAAAATGCTTTGTAAATTATTATAGAGGAACAACATGTACGCCAGGCAGGTGGGGAGTTAACTAAAGTAGGTAAAGGGGCGTGGCATTGAAACGTGTGTATGTGTGTGTGTAATAAATTTCAATTGACTTGTAGAAAATGAGGCACGGGGGAGCCGTCTTCCCTTCTGCCCCAGGACAATGTCTCCGCATAGCGTAAAACGAACTCTGTTTAAGTGAGAAAAACAACTTAAAAATGCACACACGCGTGCGTTAAACTAATTTAAGCAAATACACACAGCTAACAACCCCTCCCCCTCTAACACCTCACCCCTCTCTTCACACCTTACCTTATTGATGCTTGAAAGCAGGCAATTCAAAATGCATTTTTCATTTTGAGGCTTTGGTGCCGCGCCGACAATAAAAACACAATTTTTATGACAGTCGTCGGGTTCCAACTCACATGAGCATACACCCACACACACCCACACAAATGCCCATAAACACACTCACTTATAAATTATGCTTTAATTTGTATGCAAGCTGTGAAGGTGGGAAATTGCCAAATATATGTATTGCGCCCCTCGCGGTGCTTTTCATAATTGTATTAAGCATATTAAAGTTGATTTTGGCGCCTTATATGAAGTCGTTAAGTGCAGAAATGTATTTTAAAGTGGATTTGAAAGGTGTAGAATAAAATAACTATCCAATTATTGAGGTTTCTAATACAAAAAGTACTGATAAAATATAGAGGAAATAAAATAAAAGTAAAAAAAAAAACTATATTTGTTACATAATAATTTATATTGACACATTAAATTATCTGCCTATGCCAAAATATATTTCTGTTAGGTGTTTGTTAAAAATGTAGTTATACTATTACATAAATAATGTAAGTAAATTCTGTAATCGTTGATTACATTTCTGTTAATACTATATTCTGATGAAAGAAACGTTACAGGTTTAAAAATAATTTCCTTTCAGCACTCTGCTAAAAGTCTTAACCATTTACCAGTATTTCATTTTGGGACAGCTGCAAACTTTGACTTTTCTGTAATGCTAAAAATTCAACGTATTTAAATATTATGATATATTGGAAAGGAGTATTATTATTTATTTTTATAGAATATTATATTTATTGCTTTCAAATAATTTATTTTTAACAGCTCACTAAGGTCTTAACAGGTCATAAGCCCATGCCTATATATTCTAAAAAAAAAAAGTTCTTTGCTTTGTTGCATAAAAATTCTAAAATACAACATTTTCTTCTTTTTTTTATTTAATAATAATTTTTTAAATATTTATTCACATATTTTAAGTTAATAAATATTACATTTAAATGACTAGCTTTCATAACAGAAACAGTTAACAGTCAACGTTTTTTCTGTTAAAATTTCCCATGTCTAATGCATTTAGTCTCTCTCTCTCTCTCTCTTGTTTACAGTGCGAAATGTAACGGCAACGGCGCTCCTTTCGTTAAGTTCGACTCACCCGCCCAAAAGCAACGACGGCCACACGAACGGCGCGAGCCGAACGGCCGAGAGAGCGACGCTACGACGAATCGCGAGCGGAACAAAACGTACTTTCTGGGGCGATGCTAGCGACGATGACGAGAAAAATCAGCAGTTGAGCAGTTCCATTGATAACGCGCTACGAACTGGATCTCTGCCCCAAGCGGGCAACAGCAGCGCACACGAAGCCGTCGAAGCTAACAGCAACAACAACAGCAACGGCAAATAAAATACGCAAAGCCAACAACAACAACAACAACAATAACTGTGCGAAACTGAAACTAGCGAAACTGAAGCCAAGGCACAGGCGACGGCTTCATCTTTTCCTTGTCCTTCTTCCTCTTCGACTGCTGTAACTGCAGTGTTTTTTCCATAAATTTCGGCAGCTGCGTTCGACATTTCGTTAAGCGTCATTTTGGCAGCGCTCCGTTTTGTCATTACGCGACGCGTGTGTTTAATTATTGTCGGTTGTGTGACTGTGTCTGTGTGTGTGTGTGCGAGTGTGTGTGTCGCGAGTGTGTGTGTGTGTCGCGAGTGTCTTTGTGTGCAGCCACAAGGAATGTGCAACAAGAACGGTAAATTAAATGAATGCCAACACAGCAGCCCGAATCCAATTTTAATTACTCAAAAGAAGCCAAGTAAGTGATTAAGTAAGGCATATACTAGAATATATAGACACAGCTATTGTTATAGGAAATTTTTATAAATGTTTCAAATAATATGTATTTTATATCTGGTATTTTATTTATATATATGAAAGAAATATTTAAAAAATAAATTCTTTAAAATTAAAATTTTTAGGAACTGTTTTTTTTTTAACATTGCATTTAGAAAGCATTAGATAAACGATATCTCATGCTAAAATATTATATATATATTTTTTTTTATCAAATTTATTCAATTCAAATACAATTAAAGTTTATAAAAATATATATTAAAATATTAAATATATTCATATATTACACCTGAACTCATCCTAACATACACAAATATTAAGTATATACATTTTTATTGCTATTCATTCAAAGAAAAACAAATATATTTATATAAAAATATATATTTTTAGATTCTATAAATTGCCTGAAGGCCTTTGTCGCTCTGGCTTAAAGAATTGTTATTTAGAATTAATTCTTGGTAACAATAAATAAATAAAAAATAAAAAAAAAATAGATTCTATAAAAATTCCTTGGGAAATAAATTGTCTCACTTCCATTTTAAGTCCACAAATTGTCCTTGTTAAGTTGCCTATTTATTAAATTAAATTTCTAAAAATATCTCCTAGGCATTTATGCCCGAGGCACTTTTATTTTTACCTCTCAAAAGCACAATAATTCATTCCAAAGAGTTCTTATAAAATATTAATTAAATTGCCATTTGCTAAAGCTGGCCTAAGGCAACTGTGAAAAATATTTGATTTCAACATGAATTGCGGACAAGCAAAGAGTTATTAAATATCAATGGAAACTGAGGCAAAGTAAAGACAAATAATAAGAGAAAGGGGATTTCGTTCACTCTTTGACTTTGCTTTATTTCTACTACTCTTTGATCCATTGATGCTTGATTAAAATTATTATCAACTATCTATCTGTATTTATCTGCTATCTCACTATGAGCTGTATAAATCATGTGAAATGCTTGTTGCTTCCTCGCAACTGAGGCTCACAATTTGAGTCTCGTGCTGAATTTCAATTAAAGTCCTATTAAAATTTCATTAAACAGCAACGCCCACAAAATGGCCACTAATTAGTTTGGCCACACCCCAGACCCAAACGTAATTTCGTGCCATGAAAAAAGAAAGAAAAAAGCTGACCTTTAACCTGAGGGACCGAGGGCAACGGCATTCAACGAACATTTTTTAAGGCATTTTTCGCTATATAGGCCAAAACAAAAGCAGACGGCCTAATTAAACCGAAGGCCAAGGATGCGTACAGGCTTCTTTTTTTTGCCCTCAGTTTTTTCTTGTGCCCTGTTGGCATTCGATATGGGAGTGTATAGGGATTACGCCGAATCTAAGGAATATTTTCAAGTATATCTCTAGATCAGTTTAAATACAGAAGCAAGGCAATTATATTTTATATCAATTTATTCCGAAATTCTACAGCTCCATAAATCTTATACTATGTGCACATATTTATTAGATAAAGCTAAACAACTTTTAGTTGAGTGCAGGGTATCTGCAAGTCGAACATAATCAGCTACATTGGTATTTTTTAAGCCAGCGCAATTCAATGCAAGTAAAAATTCCGTCATTTTCATTTAATGTGTCGACATTTTCGCTTAGCCTTTATATGGAGCGCGAGCTGAAGGCGTGGCAGGACAGGGCAGGGCGGAGCGCATGCCATCCCTGATGCTGCTCGCCCACAGTTGACCTCTGGCGCGCTGATATTTTTATTATTTTTTTCTTTCCTTATTTTGTATATTTTTTTGCTGTTGCTAATTTACGTATTCCATGCGCGGGGTTTTGGGGTTTTCGCTTTGTGGCCCTCATAATTTACATGGGGCCAAATGTTTTATTTGTTGTGAGAGCCAGCGAACTTTTCGCCTGTCTGGCAAGCCTCTGATTTGCAGCTGTATGAGTGTGTGTGTGTGTGCCGTCGTCCAGTTGGCGTCGCATAAATTTTTATATACAAGTATTTGCCCGCTGTTACTTTCCCTTTCTAACTCTCTTGACTCGTAGCCCCCCTCCCCTCTTCGTTCTCTCCCACACTATCACCAACTGACAGCGACTTAATGAGCTGCGGAAGTTAATGTGCAGCGCAGTTGTTGTTGTTGTTGGTATTGTTCACTTTGCTGGTAAATTTATTTGCATATTTGGGTTAATTCTGTTTCTATTTAATGCCAAACACTCGACACACTCTGTATGACTGGCATTTTAATGCTATAGCTATTAAAAGCGTCTGATGTTTGTATAAGGAAAAACATTCAAAACAGATAGAAGTTCACAAATATATGTATATATATGTTATATATTTATGAGCAATACATAAATTACAAGATTTTGTATATAAAATATATTTACTTTTAATAATCTAGCTAACTAATATATTGCTTATAAGAAAAGGTGTCTTTGAAGATCATGAAAAGAGCATCAAGTATTTAAAAACTCAAAAGCTTTTATATATCAATTGGTCTCTTCATAAGAGCTAAATTCATCAAGTCTTATTTATGATAAATATATTTTATATATAACATAGATCTTTGAAAAGGCAAACTAGCTAAATTCAATAATCTCAGTGCCAAGTAGTTTAAGGTCATGCGTTTAGATAGCGAAATACAATTGATTTTTTTCTATAGCCACACTTGATACTTCAAATACAAAAGACTATAAAAGAGCACAGACAGACAGCTCCTATGAGTTGTCTATGATAACTTCGTTCTCTTTCGCTCAGATTTTCGACAAGTAGCCCACTCAGAGCTCAAACTCAACTGAATCACTGCAAATAACGATGTGAGATAAATAAAAGAAAATAAAAGCTAGCTCAGACATATAAGAATGTGAGATGCTCTTGCAACGAGACAAAAGATGGCTAGGGAATTGCCGTTATATAAGAATGCTAAACATATTTAATGACAGACTTTTAATATCCTTCCCGACAGAGTATAAGTAGAGTATCAAATCAGAGATGGGTTGTTGACTCTTGGGTGCCCACAGTGGAAAACCAAACGTGCTTCTGTGGCAATGTCCTTGCATATGTGTAAATACACACACACACACACACACACAAGCACACACTGCAATCACACAATCAATAGCGAAAAATTCTTTGTGTAAACACGTTTTGCTCGTCCATTTCTCTGTGGGAAATGAAAGGCAAAAGGGAAGAAAACTACGACACGAGCGAAAAATCTGTAAGTGAGCAAATTTTTGTGCAAAACTCTTTAATCAAAGCAGCGAATCGAGTTCTCTCTCGCTGAGCAGCTTCTGCTTCTAGGAACATAAGTACTTCCAAGAGTTTCTGTGTATCTGTGTGTGGGCGAGTGTGTGCGTGTGTGTGTTGCCTATTTGTATGCTCAAGTTCATTAGCGTCAGTCGGTAAATATTTGCACGAGTTGCCAATTTCGTAGCTCTTTTCTGCTTGACTTTGGCTGCAAGCAACAAATATCATTAAATTTAATTTGTTGCCAATATTGATTGAACTCATTTATGTTTGCATGTATGTGTGTATCTTGATTATGTGATGCGATGAGAAGTAACCCCAGGATTTGCTTTCAAAGTATATAAAACAAATGAGCTGAAAATGAAAGCTTTGAGAAGCAGCATAATATGGTTATATACATGTAAAGATTCCTTCAATTTTAGATAATAAAACAAATATTTAAGGTATAATATAACTTTTAATTTAGTATAATTTATGCAGCCGATCAATCGAAAAAGCCTTGGCGATTCCTGTTACAATAAATTTCGTATAAAATGATCCAAATATTCAATCAAAATTTAACTACGTGTACAGATTTTTCAGTGTATAGTGTAACTGCAAAGGGAAAAATATGTCGATATTAAGTCACATACACATTCTTATCCACTTACAGTTCGAGTAATATCTGTGGTATCGATCGAGATTTTTCCATGTAGAGTTCTTTCTTGTGTGCTAAGTTTCCGTTCCATCTGCGATTTAAAGTTAGTTAGTAATTTTAGCAAATGTGTTTTTTTTTTTTTTTTTGTTTCTCTAAGGCGATTACTTCTTGTGTAAAATTATAAAAATAACACTTTCAGCTTAAAGTAAAACGTAAAAAAGTGTATGCCGGGTTGCAACACGTATCAATTCCTTCTTTTTTTTTTTTTGTTGGTTCAAAGCGTATTTATTATTTTTTATAAAGTTTTAGCTCTTGTGTGACTGTGTCCAAAATGTGTACTGAATAAAATTTGGACCTCTGCTTGGGCATATCAATTGAAACGGATTTGAGACCGAATCAAGGACTACTTTGATGACCAATTTTTGGTGTTTGAAAATTATAGAGATGAAAGCAGTATATTAGTGTATTAGTATATTAGTATATTAGTATATTAGTATATTAGTATATTAGTATATTAGTATATTAGTATATTAGTATATTAGTATATTAGTATATTAGTATATTAGTATATTAGTATATTAGTATATTAGTATATTAGTATATTAGTATATTAGTATATTCGTATATTAGTATATATAGTATATATATAGAGTATATTAGTGTATCTAAAGCCCAGTAGCAACGAGATAGTTCGGAAAAGCATATATCATTCACCTTTGTATAGATAGGATCTAAATATTTGATACCCCCTAGTCGGTCACGCCCGACTAGAGTTTTCTTACTTGTTCAGTTCTGCAGCTATAGTCTTTATATCTAACATAGTTAATGTTCACTTTATCTGTATATTAATTTCTATATCCATTGAATTATAAACCTAGAAACGTACTACAGTGCACCAACACCAGATACAAGAGATACAAGGAGAGACCCAGCACGCCCAGTGATACGAGCAGTTGGTGCTAGGCACTGCAGAGAGCAGATTAAAATACAAAATATGCTGTAGAATTTGTATGCCCTCAATTACACTTTACTTTGATATAATTAGACAACGCTGACAATCCCTGCTCATACCAAAAAAAAAAAAAAACGCCAATGGTTATTGGTATTCACGTGATCTGTGTGGAATCGTCCTTTATTTTTGTAGTAAACCTAGTGTTTTTATTTAGTTAATATAAAAGATATTTGACTGTTCTTTGGTTTGATAACTGTAGTTGTTTCTTCTAAGGCTTTGTGAATCGATGGCGACTGGCATTTGAACACATCCTGTTGTTTATTATCCCGAGTGCAATTGCAGCTGAGTATATAATTCATTCTCTCTAGATCGTGTTTTACATCGGCTAGATTATCCACAAACTTTTCTTCCATGAAAGTATCTGTGGGTCTATTCTTACATATATCACAAGCCCGCCAATATCTCATGCTGTTTGCGACATCTCTGCAAAATTGTTGTCCTTTTATCTTATTCATGGAAAGTCTCCTAGCTGTTGATTAATAAACAAATCATAAAGTATAAGATATTACAAAAAGACTTATTACTATAATACTTGCCCCCCTTTTCTTTGGCCAGAAGTTGACTCTTTTGCGAGTTGGTTACTCGAGTCCGTGACATGAATACCTGGGCCACATCGTATTCACGGAGAGCATATACTTTGGGTGCAACCATATAATTGCCTGTCCACTTTTGGCATACGGCATTATGGTTGAAGCCTAAATATGGCACCCAAGTGTGATAGGCAGCATTCCTAAAATTGCGATTACGCACTTCCATCTCTGTTTTGGTCGTGATATATTTACTGCACACATATCGATTATAAAATCGATAGGTCATAGTCGTTAAAAGATCCGACACTCTTGCATTGTCCCTAAAAATGACACACAGATAAGAAAGAATATCGATATGAGCTGATTACAAAACTAAAAGAAAATTATAAAAAGATGTCAATTAGCCTCAATTAATTGAAGAGATAAAAAGGAAACGAAATTATCTATCATAAAATTAAAATAAAATTATCAGAGATCAACCGCCACTTACTCATCATCACCAAAGCCCATATATCCTGGCAAATTCCCGGTCCTCATCATTGTATGTAGCTTTGCAGCATACTCGTGCAGCAGTTCCTCCACGCATTGCAGTTGCTTGTTCTTGAGGAAGATCAAGTTGTTGATGTGCTTGCGCGACCACCAGCCCCGGAAGAAGGCCTGTATCTTTAGAGATGAGTTGTTGAACACGGTGCATATTGATTCTTGCGTACGCTCCTGTGCTATAACGATCAGGTGTCGCCTGCCTATGTATCGACGCCACGCGTTTTGAATAATTTTAGCTGCTGCCTGCTGCCTTTGCATTCGCCTACGAACATTAAAGCCCCGAACATATGTCTGTATAGTGCGTGCGGCCTTGAACTGTTTGTAATCTAGTAAGAGCAGCTGAGTGCTGAGTATTTGGAAAATTAGAATTCATTTAAATGCGATGTTTGGTTTGGATTAGATTACCGTAGTCGACGATTCTGTTGCGAAAACGGAGAAGTTTCAGACTCGCAATCAGTTGCTTCTTCGTACGAAACATATGACCGTAGCACTACATTATTTTGAAACATTGTTTATTGTATGTTGTATTTAGTACTGTTTGTATAAGTGTATAAGTTGTGAATGAAGTCTGTCCCTGTTAGTATAGTTCTACAATTGTATCTGAGAAGTCTTGGGTAAATTGATGTGTAGTCGAGTACAAATGAAATAGACGTACGTTATATGATATATCGAGGTCAGGGCTGTCATGCTTCGTTATAACAAGTGAGAGGTCTCTAGTCGAGTGTCATTGATTCATTGATGGCCTGAACCCAATCATTTCATAGCCATGGCTTCTGGCTTAAAAGTGGCTGCAGCGTGGTAAACGAATTGATTAAATGTTCAGCTAGATTGACTTTCTAAATCAAGATATCCAAAATGTAAAATATATACACATGATAATTTCGCATAGCTATCGATATCTATTGAAAGTAACGAAATGGGCGGAGCTATAAATGGTATTTAGCAATATATATTCAATATTTATATTTTCTCTACAATTTTGCGGATCTTATACATTATCTATAGATTGATTATTGATTACCAATGATAGCTGCAAAGTTCAGTTGGAAATGAAAAATATGCTAAATGTAGCATTTATATGCTGGCTCGTTTTATTTATCAATCCTATATATAAATACAAAATTTACATTTTTCCCGTTTCTTACGAATGTAACTCAACTTAGATATCCATTTTTTCACTTTTCCTCTTTCCTTCATTTAACATTTTAGCCCTATCTTTTTACTAGATAAAAAATATCATGAATTATACAAAGGTAAAACTTGATATGTGCCACTTGCTTTGGCTTTTGAACTATAGCTTTTTGTATTGTTTGAATGTGCCAAATGATTGGGATTGTCACTTTAAACTCTGTTGTTGTCTCTTATCCCGAATGCAATTGCAGTTGGCCACATAATGCATAGAATCCAGTTCCGTTTTTACTTCGATTAGATGGTCTTCAAAGCACTCTGCCAATAAACTATCTGTGACTTTTTTCTTGCACGCCTCGCAATCGCGCCAAAATTTCATGCTATTCAAGATATCTTTGCGGAAGTCCATTTGATTTTTGTCATTCTTCATATTTTTAATTTTTAATTCTGGATAAGAAAGGATAATAATTAAACAAGATATTAAGAAAATGTGGACTATAATTAACTTGCCTTTGTCCTTGTCTTCTTTCTGTTTCTTTCGTGAATTAGTCAGACGTGTCTGCGTCATAAATACCTGTGCGATATCGAATTCACGGTTCTCATAGGTCTTGGGCTCTTTATCGAATATCTGGCCCCATGTATTGCATGCAGCATTGTCATTGAAGCCCACATATGGCACCCAAGTACGAAAAGCGGCATCCAAGAATTCGCGACAACGTTTCTCCGTCTCAGTCTTGCTTGCCACAAATCTACTGCACACATATCGATTATAGAATCGATACATCATTGTCGATAAGAGATCCTGTAATTCAGAGTTGTATCTAAGGTGAAGGAAGAGATAAGAGACTTCTATTAATCAAGACAGAAACATAATAAAAAACAAGTAAGAAAACTCTAGTCGGGCGTGACCGACTAGGGGATACCCTAAGCCCCGTCGAATCTGTTATTCATCAAATTTGGGGGAATTTGGGGCCGGTATCCAAAATATAACAAAATTCAAAATTGCATAAAATACATATGAAGCTAAATATAAAATTTTGTGTCTCTAGCTTAAAAGATGGGTGAGATAAAATTTGTTCGATTTTGTTATTAATCGATAACAATTAATTGGGGATAGTTATCGATTATTTAAAACAAACTTGATCTGAGCGTGCTATTTCCCATTTTCAATGGGCTCAGGGTATAAAAAAATGAATATATATTACTTACTGATCGTTACTAAAATCCATATATCCTGGCAATTGTCCGGTCCTCATCATTGTATGTAGCTTTACAGCATACGCGTGCAGCAGATCCTCGACGCAATGCAGCTGCATAGTCCTGAGAAAGATCAAATTGTTGATATGCTTGCGAGACCACCAGCCCCGAAAGAAGGCCTGTATCTTAATAGACGAGTTGTAGTACATATTGTGTATGGTTTCCTGAGTACGATTCTGTGCCAACAATAGCAGACCTCGCCTGGCTATCAATCGACGCCACGCGCTCTGAATAGTTTTGGCTGCTGCTTGCCGTCTTTTCATTCGCATACGAATGTTAAAGCCCCGAATATATCTCTGAAGAGTGCGCGCGGCCCTGAACTGCTTGTAATCTAGTAATAGTAGCTGAGTGCTGAATATGGCAGGACTAGAATTAATTTAGCTGCTCGATTATTTAGCTGCTCGATTACTTACTGTAATATGTGCTCATGTACTGGATGCAGAGTATGCTCAGACTCGCTTTCGTTTGAAAATGTGCATGATTGGCTAGTGGCATATGAGCGATATGACTGGAGACCCACAATTTCCACTGGCAACATTTTTATATTGTATTGAGTACTGTTTATCTCTGCGTAGAAGTTAGGAATGAAAGCAGCATCTGTTGATTATTTAATATATATATTTCTCTGAGAACTCTCGGGTAAATTGATTTATAGTTTTGATGTATTGTAGGGTGCTAATGAAGTAGATGTGCGTTCTTATATTTATTTATACAGACTTATAGTTTCTCAATTTGACAACGGATCCGAATTGCGTCAATAGCCACTATGATTATTATTGTGCTTTATTTACTTTCATACAAATTTAATGCTTACAGAGGTTAGCTATCGCTTTTCAACTGAAATATTTACAATTTTGATGGGAGTTTTCTACATGCAAATCATCCGAAAAATCGGACAGTAGGACATCAGGACTTGAATCTACATATCTTTGCATTTTATATTATGTTCTTTTCAGCATATGAACTATTGCACATTCTCTATGGGAATCCATGTCATATATCATACATATATTTTAACAAACCTAACAAAGGAATTCAGCTCCCCCAATTATTACCAAGTCCAAACGGACAATTACATGCACCCTTCCAACAACCAAATAAAACAAATGTTCAGTTTTTTTCTAGCCAAAAATATAATATATAATTTATACCAGAATTTACAACAACTCCACCATCCGAACATTTAATTTGCACTAGAAGGTCGAAGAAACCATTCCAGTTAAATATCCGAAAGAAGCCACTGAGCGTGAACAAGTGAATCAGTTGACAGTGTAACATTCCTTGTAGCCCAGGAATAATATAGAAGTTAGGAGAGATAGCCTCCCAGGCGTTACTTATATAGCCAAGAAATAGCTCCGCAGGGATCACTGAGATTAAGGATCGTGGATCACTGAAGATTAGCAACCAACTCGCAGTCATCCTAATCAAAATCCATGTCTGTCTCTGTATATATGTACACGTGTTTATTGTCACTGCAATAGGAAAATATATTAGTTCTCATACAGGTGCATCTCGGGGTCGTTCAAACACTTACGATCCGAGTAATATCCAGTTATGTGTAGGTCAAGCCAGGTATATATCAATAATGCCGATGTCAATGTAACAACACACGCCAATCCGAAATTGGAGATTCATATTTTTTTTTACTTTTTTCTTTTATAATTTTTTTGTTGTCTGCATTATCATATTTTCTTTTTAAGTGGACAGGAAGCATTCTTAACTAGTTTCCGTGTTCTTTTTTCTCGATTTTGTATTATTTCCTTTCTTTTTTTTTTTGATTTTTTTGTTGTTTTTCTATAAAAGTATAAAAGTTACACTTTGCACTTAAAATAAATAATGTTTTATGGGATTGTTGTTTGTAGTATATTGGATTAGATGATGATGTTTTCCGTGTGTGTCTAAGGTGTGTACTGAGTAAAACCTGAACCTCTGCCTGGGCATACGGAACAAAATCTGTTTTGGATGAGAGCGTGGCCTACTTTGTTTGAATATATTTGTATATGATTATATAGGTATATTAACACGGCATTAAAGACTTGTTTTAATACTCGTTTTGACATTGCCTTCGCCTCGGTGTAAATTGAATTGCGTGCCCGCTTCGTTGTATATTGCAGTCCGTTGCAGGTTGGGGCAGGCACGAGCACAGGAACTGCCAGATGGGAGCTTGAGAGGTAACGCAAGTTTAATTCATTTTTAATGCCAGGCGCTCGGTTGTTGGCGTCTTGAAGCGATGTGCTCGAGGAGCCGCTTGCAGCTGACCAGGTTGCATGGTCAGCGGTGCGCTGGCTGCAGCAAGTACTCAGCATACCGAAAAAGGCGGAAATCAAAAGTTAAAATAAACTGCGTTGTCGGCGGTGGTGGTGGCGGTGGCGGCGGTCGCTGTTCGTTGCTCGCTGGTGTCTGATTGTCCTCTGTGGCACTGCCTGCTGGCTGCTTATAAAGTTGCCGGATATCCGGTTGTTGTCTTCGCTCATTTTTCGCCATCTTTGCGCTGGCGTCCGCATTCGAGTCCTTATGCACGCGCCACACTCCACGAAACTCCACTTTCGCAGCACTCCACAAGGGCCTTTGTCCATTGCTGTAGTCATTGTCGTCGTCGTCGTCGTAGTTTTGTTTAATGTTTCATTTATTTATATTTTTCGTAAGGACATTGTCGCTGTCCTGGCTGGCGCCCTGTTGTAGAGTTGCAGTCGTCGTCGTCGTCGTCGTCCTCAACGTTGTCGTTGTTGTGTTTTTACCATTTGACGCTTGTTTACTCATTTCCGGTTGCAGCAACTCGCAGTGCAACAAACACCCCGCCACCAGGCAGCACAATCCTCAGCACTCCATTGCGTAATGTCCTCGAGCGAACTTGCTTGCTACTTAATACTGAATTATTCTATAGATTACAGCAGGTCGCGCTGTATACAAGAATATATAACTTTGTCGCTTTTGATTTAGTTAGATAATTATATAAAAGAAAGGACGAGAGGAAAGGTTTTGAATTTTCTTTTATTTAATGTTTATAATTTATTTAATATTATTTATAATAATACTGAATTATTCTATAGATTACAGCAGGTCGCTGTATACAAGAATATATAACTTTGTCGCTTTTGATTTAGTTAGATAATTATATAAAAGAATGGAGGAGAGGAAAGGTTTTGAATTTTCTTTCATTTAATATTTTGATAATTTGTTATAATATTATTATTGTAGACTCTATTATTATTATTTTATTAACTTTTACTTATTATTTTAATATAAATAAATACATTTTTTCATCAGGAAATAAAGCATGTATATTATATAAGTATATTAAAATATATATAATAAATATATATAAAATATATTTTTAATTCGTTAAAAATATCAGCTATTGCTTGAAAATAATTCTAAAATTTGCAACTTTCTCACTTAATCAGAATCGATCCAAGTTCATTGAATATTCCCTTTGCCAAATGAAACTTTCTGCCAGGCAACAAACAACTGTTGATTAATTTTTTTTGGTATTTCTCTTGGAAATATATGTACGTGTATTGGAACATGCAATTGCAGCTGCAATTCGACTATCTCAATTACAAGGCCAAAGTTTTTGGGGGCAGAAAGTTTTTCGATTTGCCATAGCGCCAATTGCTTTTAATTTGCCACAAGGCGGCGCAAGCCAGCAAGCAATCAATCAATATTCATCAAAATGCTATTTAATTTGAATGCACCTCCACCGGCTGCAGCTACAGCGGCTTCCTTCAGCTGCACTGCGCTCGCCCCACCCTCTCACCTTACCTGCCACACGAAACTTGGCGACGTTGCAAACTTTGAAAAGTCGCCGACAAAGCGAGCGCTGAGAATGTGTCAGGCGACACTTGACAAGCGCCAGGCGACGGATCAGGCCGAAAGTGCCGAAGCACAACTAACGAGCAGCAGCCGACTGACGCAGCAAGTAGTTGACTTGGTTATTGAGTTGTCAAAGTGTTGTCTGGGCAAAGAAAGAAATGCTCAGACCTTGCGCTAATTGTGAGGAATTGAATTTGAATTGATTCGCATAAATCGTTGCCTACTTCTTAGCTGTGCACATGGCTCTTATTTAACCCACTTTCCATGACATCTGTTCTCGATTTCAAGCCCTTTTTATGGCTGCCGCATGCCAGACGCTACTTCGTTAACCCAATTCTTGTTTCTTTGGAAATATTAGCGAAGTTGCAATGGTGCTGCTTCAGCTTTGTGCTGTTAGTTGGCTTAATTAATGTTGAAACTTATTTTACTATGTGAATAAGCCACACTTGCAATTTGTAGAGAAGAGTCTAGATTTCTGTCTTCAAAAGTAGATCATATAAAGATATTTTTTAAGATATTGCTTTGATTATCTGTTGTGCACTCTTGACTTAATCTCTTTTCTGATATTTATGTATAGTAGGTAGCATTGGCTGAGCATATTGTGCAGATCTTTCATTAAGAATATTTCAAATAATTGCTATACAATAATTAATAAATTTCTAAAAAAAAAACTAAGATCTACAAACTACAAATATATTTTTCTTGATATTTATATATTTTTGATGTTTATATAATGTAATTTTAAATGTAATTAATAATAAGAATTTTATTTCAATTTTACAACATTTACATATATAATCAAAAATAAGTCGTACAGATTTTATTGCAAATATTCTCTACTCATCCTCTATTCTCATTAAAACATTCTCATCATTTCTCATACACATTCGTATATATTAAATAATACATCATAGCTTATTCCTGAGTAAATTTCGTTTATGTTAAAGCTGCTTTTGCTCAGCTAATATTCTCAATTAACTGCAGACTGCTCCGAAGTCTGCAGCATTTTTGCTCGCTCAGAGCTCTGCGCATTTATAAGCTGCTTAGCCACTCACAGAGAATAGACAAAAAAAAAAAAAAGAGAGAGACAAAAACAACAAGCAGGGCAAAAACGCGCAACTAAATTTAAGAATTTTCTTCATTTTAAGACTTGCTTTTAATATTATTTTATTGGTTGTGCCAGGCAGCCAGACTAATATAAATTTTATGCGCCATGCAGACACCTTAAATGTAAAATGGAATATGGGCTGCATATATATATATAGATATATATAGAGAGAGAAAAAGAGAGAGAGAGAGCGAGAGAGAGAGTGGAGAGTGGAGCAGAGTAAACCCAAATATTTGAAAGACCACAAAAAGCATGTCCTTGTGCGGCAAGCTAAGGCCACTTAATGCACGCCAAAAGCAGTTGATGTGGCTGCCAATGTATATGTGCGCGTGTGTGTGTGCCATGGCTCATAAATACACACACACACACACACACAGAGAGAGACGAGCCAAGCCATCGAGTAAGGACACATGTTTTGGATTTACTGAGCCTGCTCGCAGGCATCTTTTCTGTTATCCTATGCCCCGTTTGCCCGAGTGTGCCTGTGTTGTTGCTGTGCTTGTAGTCCTGTTAATAATGCTTTTGATGTGTGCTAAAGACAGCTACAAACTATACCATATACTTTGCACTAGATCTCCTAACAATGTTACGGCATGGCTGGATTCTGGATGCTGCCATGCACTCGACTGTTGTTCAGCCCAGCCAAAGCTTCGCCCCGAGCCCAGAAAATATATGCTGCTGCTGCTGCTGTTGCTGCTGGTGCAGCAAACGCAAATGAAAAGCTGCAATTTTTGACACAAGCAAAATTGCGCAGAAAATGGAGTGGAAAATCAACATTTTGAAAATGATTTTGCAGCCATTGCACACATTTTTATTAAAGACATTGAAATAAATGGGAATTTTTCAACATTTATTGTGACTAGCTGAAATCACATTTGATGATGAGAGAGAAAGTTTGAGTGTGTGTGAGTTAATTGCAGATGACCTTTAGTTAAGACAACTCGTTCATATAGATTCAGTACTGATTCAGCTTTTATCCTAAATATTGCCTGAATTCTAGTCAATTCACCTCAACACATTTTCGTTTAAAGACATTTTGAGTAGCCGTCGTCGTCGCAGTTTGATTTATGTATTACGCCGCGTTGCTTACTTTTTTTCGGTATTTTTTATAGCCGACGCTCGCACCTGAGCCTCGCGCGCAGCTGAGCAATTACAACAACAGCAAGAACACAAAGTGTCGACGGCTTAATGGCGCCAGCAACAACAACAACGGCAGGAAAGCTGAAAGCCCTAAGACCAAGGCGCAAAAAAGTAACGAAACATTCCATAAAAGTGTAAGAGGAAAAGTAAGTCTATTAACGGCAATGACAAAGCACGCGAAAAGCTAATAGAATGACAGACCTGTAAAGTGCTGCTGTCTCCCTGTATGTGTGTGTGTGTGAGCGATAGACAGAGCGGGCGTGGCAGTAGTTTGGCAAGTCTATAAAAATGTATTAACTGCTCGACTAGGTAGCCAAAATAAAGTCATAAACACCAGAAGCGGGGGCCAAGGCTGTGCGTAATATGATAATCATTGAGTGTGTGTGTGTGTGTGTGTCTGTGTGTCTGTGTGGGAAAAACAAAATGTGGGCGTGTGAATTGTGGGCGCGATGTTAGCTGAGAGATGATAGCACACTAGAGTAGAGCTGGAGAGAGAGAGCATCTCTAGAGGGCAGCAACAAATCCATTAAACCCTTATGATGCATGAGCGCAAATAAAGTGAGTGAGTGAAAGATGCCACAAACAAAGAGAGCGCCGAGCGAAAGGGGGAAGAGTGCAAAAAAAAGAGAGAGAGAGAGAAGAGAAAGGAAAACAAGCGCAACACAGGCGAAAAGGGCGTGGGAAACATATGCCAGGGCAGACTTAGCTCGACACCAAAAAAAAAAGAGACAACCGAAAAAAAAGTGAGAAAAGGAATAAAAAAACCGAGGCAAACACGAAAAAGAGGCGCAGACTAAAACGTTAACTAAGCATAGGGCAAAATGCAAAAGGAAAGGCCAAGTGATAAGGCAGCGGCGGATCGGATGGTGTGCGGGGGGGGGGGAGGTGTTGCGGGCAGGTTAAGAGGTTGCGGCCCGCAAAGTGAGCAAACACTTGAGCCAAGTGCTTGGCTGGTTAAAGCAAAGCGTGTGAGTGTGTGTGTGGGTGTGAGTGTGAGTGTGTTAGTGAGTGTGAGTGTGTGCACAAGTGAATGTTAATTTTGCGAGTGTGGCAAAGATAGTAAAAGTATGTGTGTGTGTGTGAGTGTGTGAAGCACTAAACAATGGATGTTAAGTAGATAAATAAATTAGATATAAGTGGATTATATATTATATGTGCACTGTTTCCCTGGCAAGAGAAATATAAAAAGCTAACAGATGTGAGCAATACGAAAGTCATTTCTCACAGCTCTGACTCTGTCACTGCTGGATGTCATTTGACGTCTTTGTCTTTTCATTATATATTCGACTATGGGTAAGGGCTTTAATTTAATTTTCTTTTAAGTATTGGCGATTCTCTTCTTCTCTTAAATATTAAAAAATCAGGAATGCGAATAGCCTTTATGATATATTTCTCATTAATATAAATTTGTATATACCCCTCTGAATTATAATCACAATGGACTTTTCTCTTCCAGCTCATTCCAAGCATTAAACAATTAATTTACTTTCTGTTAATACTTATTTCTTCTAAAGACTTCCATTAGCAGATGCAAAAAATGAATCAAAATTTGTCTTTTTTGTCCTCGAAAATAACGTCTTTCATAAATATTCATCTAGTCATGGCAGAAAAATTCTTCGATTTCTCTATTTCCACTTCCCATCTCAAACTTTCTAAATTTCCATTTACCTTTAGCCTCATTTTGCTTACTTCTGCTCATGCTCAAGTCTTATTTGCAGTATCTTGCGCTCAGCTCAATTGTCTCTGACAATTTGTCGATTGCCGCCTTGCGCTCTCTCATCACTTCGCTTTCAATTTCAGATATTCGATGCGATGATATGAGAGTATTACATAAAACATGCTCTTATCGTGTTTTGCCTTAACCAGAACCGCAACCCAATCCTTTGGCACAGTTGCATAAATAAACAAGCCACACAACACATCCCTCACACACACACACACGCCCAACACCTGAGTGCATTTTTAGCATTTCCTACTGGTATTGCAATACCCCAGACCAAAGAATATATATATATATATCAGATACACGTGTGCCAGAGCAACAACAAAAAAAGAAATGAAAATACATTTGAGCTTCAAAAAGAAATCCGCCGAGCAACAATAATAACAATTGTGTAAAAAGCATAACGTATACGCGACGTGGCACCAACCAAATGCGAAAGCGACTACGACTCGCAGCCGAAACTGCTGAGGTGTAAATGTGACTAGCAACGACTGCTGCATACGCTGCAAATGAGATTAGCAAATGGGAATTCATAAAATGTAGATTTGAGTATTTATAAATTAAAATTTAATGCAAAACTGCAGAAATTATATAAATTTCCAATTACTCCGCCAACTCTCTGCGAGACACACAAATTGCAGGGTATTTTTGCCAACTTAGCGCAAAATAAGAAAACGAGGCACAACTTTTGGTGGCGCTTACACAGCAAAGAAGGAAGAAAGTTTAAATCAACTTGTGGGAATTTAGACAATTTTATAAACATGTACAAGAATGCAGAAGCAAAAAAAAAATACATATGGGGTTTCCTTTTCTTTTTTATTTTTTTGTATATATATGTATAAAGGTTGGGGAGTATAAATGCATATAATACAAATTTAAAAGTAAACCAAGTCGCGTTGCGCTATCTGTGGATGCTTCCCAACAGATATATATGGCTGTTGTTGTTGTTGTTGTAGTTGGTGTTTATGCAAATTCTCGCCGAGCGTCGTGTGTGTTGGGCCGGAGCCAAAAGAAGATACGAGTACGTGTATTATATAGATATATATATATATGTATATATATACATTCATGAATGTATGAATATCTCGCCTGTATAAACAGCGCGTAACTGAATAATAATAACAGCCACGGCAGCAGTGGCTGCTGTAAACTGGAACGGAAGGCAGGCCAGACACACACACACACACACACACAGTCAAAAAAAAAGGAGAAGAAAGGCAAAGAATTGTCGCCAACTTAAAATGGTTAAAAGTTTTGTTGTACCTCAGTTAAGGTAAAAAAAAGAAGCCCATTTGCGGCTTTCTCTCTTTAAACAGCAAACTTTTACAATGAGCGCCGCGTGTGCTCTTAATATGTTTATGTTGTAGTCCGGGCAGCTCGTGTTGAGAAAGTTGTTTAATGTCTGATGAAGGCAAACATATGTTTTATATATGTTGATACTCTTTTTGTCTTGTAGCAGGCAGACAAGGCAGCTGCTTGTCTTAAAGGCGAGAAGATTGTGCAGTGAGTAGAGTGTAGAGTGTAGAGTGTGTAGCAGCAGGGCGAACGTTATTAAAGATCTTGTATTTTCATAAATATTTGTAAGTATAGAGAGACAGTTTAAGGGTTGTAGCTATAATTTCTGATTAAAATGTACATTGTAGAAAATTATATTTAATTGTCATATTCATGTCAAGTTGACATTGTTTTTATGAAATACGTAGTTAAGTTTGTCTTCTCAGTGACATAATATGTAGCAGCAGCAGCAGGCTTTTAAAAAATCGTCTATCTTCATATCTATTTTTGAGCTCAGATAGGTTTCTACATTTTAGAAGTGGCTAGTTTTCTGATTAAAATTAGAAAAATCTGTTGTCATTGTACAAAACTCCCTATAATTCTTATTGAAATTTAAACTTGTTTATTTTTATTCATATCCTGTGTATTTTGTTTAAATGAAATACCAAATTCGCTTTTATTTCATATACAATATGTATGTATATTTGTTCAATATGACATTCCCAAAAAGCAACGTTTGTTCTTATAAAATATTAAACTTCTTCTTTTCTATCATCTCAATCTTTAAAATAAATTTCAACATGCATAGCCTAAGTCTCATATTAACTACATATATTTGCGATGAAAATTTGCTTCAATTCTTATAGAAAATGTTAATATTAAACTACATATAGCTATAACTAAACTAGTTACTTATCATAGAAGCTTTTGAAGACTTTGTATTATCTTAAATCTCTTCAAACATATTTGAACTGATTGTTGTATCGCCTTTAATACGCAACAACTTAAGCTAACCTGACTTGCATAACCTTCTCGTTACTCTCTCTCCCTCTCTCGAGTTGTTCCTTTGCATATTTGGCTTAATATTATTTAAAGTTTATCCTGAGGTTAAATTTTACTTTGCTGCTTTCTCGTTTCATCATAAGCCACTTAGTTCAACTGCATCAATTTAGTTGACCTCTCTTATCTCTCTCTCCCTCTCTCTCTCTCTCTCCCTCTCTCTCTCTCTCTATCTCTGTCGTTGCTGCTTCACTTTATCAGGTGACCATTGCGTCTATCAATGTCAAGCTCTTTCCACTTGCAACGAGCAAAACTACATATATATATATATATAGAGTTGTAAAACAAGTAAGAAAACTCTAGTCGGGCGGGACCGACTAGGGGATACCCTGAGCCCCGTCGAATCTGAATTTTGGGCCGATATCCAAAATATAACAAAATTCGAAATTGCATAAAATACATATAAATCTAAATATAAAATTTGGTGTCTCTAGCTTAAAAGATGGGCGAGATAGAATTTTATAACTGAATTTCGATAATGTTTTTATTCGATAACAAAAAAACGAATATATTAATCGATTATCGAAAATAAACTCGATATGCGCGCTGTATATAGGGACCTACAAAAAAAATTTCAAGTCTCTAGCTCTTCTGAGAGCTGAAATCGACGCGTTCATACATACGGACAGACGGACGGACGGACAGACGGACAGACGGACGGACGGACGGACGGACGGACAGACAGACGGACAGGGCCAAATCGATTTCTCTTGTCGTCCTGATCAAGAATATATATACTTTATGGGGTCTGCCACGCCTCCTTCTGCCTGTTACATACATCCAACAAAAACATTATACCCTGATTTCCCATTTTCAATGGGCTCAGGGTATAAAAAGTGGAAAAACTAGAGAAAACAAATCCCAAACATATTGTACTTTTCATTTTCTAGCAGCTCTGGGCCCCACCGCCCACTTGTCCCACAGGTCACTCAGCCATTTTCATTTGCTGTTGACGCTTGCCCCTTGACACAGACACTGAGATCCCTCTCGCCCCCTCGCCCTCTCCCTTGGCCGCCCCTGGCCTCCGCTGCCCCGTGGGCTGTCATTCTGCTGCACATTGAAGCGTGAAACTTGTGCGCTTGTCACAAAAATGCTTCCTGTCAGATTTCGTTCGTTGCGGTTGCTCCATTACAAGGAAGCTGCAGCCAGGACGACGACGACGACGACGCCGACGACAACAAGGACGACAGGGACAACATCGACACGCGCATATAAATTACAAAACAGTCCAAGGGCCAACCAGCCATAGAATCGAGTTACTTGACCAAGCGACTCAGCCAAACGATTGCGATTGCACTGCCACTTGCCACGCACACACACACACACACACACACATACAAGATAGACACACAGCTGCGTAACTCGTTGCATTAGCATTTGCTCCTTGCCCCCTGTGGCAGCTGCTGTCACTTGTCTCATTTCATATACGAGAGAGCTGCAGCAACAGCAACAGCAGCAGCAGCTGCAAACGGAAGCCCACGAATAACTCACTTTTCCCTTTGCTTCTTGTTTTTGTTTTTACAATTAATAAAGCTGCACTGTGGAGAATTTAAACAATATAGATTGCAAAATAAACGGCATTAGTATGCATGGAATTGAATAGAAAAAAAAAAACAGATTGTGCCTTAAACAGTTAATTAACATAAAGTGGTGCATTTAATTAGTGAACTAAGCACAATTGAGGTGATCAGTTGAGAAAGTAACTAAATACTTGAATTGCTTATGCTATTAAATGGCTCATCTCTTCATGAAAAATATATTCAAGAGGATCGTAATAGATCAGTTCAAATTGAGCTGATCGGGTCGATTTGATGAGTTTAAGAATGAAAAGAGAGAAGTTCTCTTATGTTGTACATTTGTAGAACATTAGCTTGAGCATTCTTTTATAAGACATTCCATTCAAAAAAGAATTGTTCATCAACGATCAATTTAAATTGAACTGATGAACAAGTTTGAGACCGATTCGTGCCATTGAACTGTTCATTTGTGTATGACTAAGACGTTGTATTGTGTTGTTCATTTGTTCGTTAACGATTCTTTTAAGGGATTTTATCGATTGTCGATTGTTGTTCAGTTTAGAAATAATCCGTTAAGCTTTTATCTGTTTATGTTTGGGAGTTTTTAGCGTATTAGCTTATTTATCTGTTATTAAATACAGGAGGAGCTTATGAACAAACGATCGTCATCAGTTGCTTTTCACTTCAAGATGAATTCGTTCAATTGCTGTGTTCTGTTCATATAAAATCCATGGTATAGTATGTTACCTATTTATTATGAAATAATCCGTTCAGAGGAGTTTTGTCTGTCGAATCAAGATCATTCGAATTCAATTATTATTCAATCAAACGATCTTAAAACAATATACTCTGTTAAGCTATTTGTCTGTTCATGATTGAGAAGTTCATTCAACTTCTTCTTTTGAACATGTACAGTCCACTCATAAATGATTCGTCTTACTACATTGTTAAAACGATTTGATCTATTAATATTTCTAGATATTGATATTGAATGACTAAAGAACTAAAGATATTCATGATCAGCTTAAAAAAAATATTTACTCTCCAAGAGCTGAAATCTGAAAAATTTGGCATATTTATTATAAATATAATTATAATTACTATAATTATTTATAAGTTATCCGATTTATAAAGCATGTAATTTAAAAAGCACATCTCAACCAAATGTATGAAAGGCTAAGCTGGCTAAAGCTTAAAAATAGCTTATCTCAGCTTAAGCACATAGAGCTCAACCACATCGCAGTGGCTCGCTCTCATAATAATTTCTCCTACTAAACAGAAATTTTAAGTCTTGTTGCATGTTGCCTAGTCCTACCGTATTTAACTTCGATATTGAACTTTCCATCCATAGTTTGCAAGTTTGTGTCGCACAACAGACTTTACTTTGCTCGCCGTATTCTGTTTTGCTTTGGCATATGCTATTTTCATAGTTCATTAGCGTCGCTTTTTCTCACAGGCGCTCTCTCTCTCTCTCGCTCTGTCTCAGTTTTTCTCGGCGCCCTTCGTGCCCTGCCAGCTGCCATCAGACATTAGAAAAATATTTGCAATTTGTTTGTTTGTTTTTCTTTAGCAATTTTCGCTTTGCGACGCCAGTCTTGTTGCATTTGCCCCCATGAAATTTACTCAGTCTGACATTGGCTTCCTTTTTCCTTTTTTTATTCGGGCGAGAAGTCTGTTGCACTTCCTGAGCTCGAGCAGGGCAAACGAGTTCAGCTGCTTAAAGATCTGCAGCAACTAATGACTTTAAATGCATAAGGATAACTAGCGTCAGGGCTGCCAAAACGTCGCCAGGGGCGGCAGCACAGCGACTGCCAGGCATATGCATCCTATTGGAGAGAAGGTGCTTGGGCTGTGGCTCCGACTGCTGTTGCCTGCCCGCATGGCAAACGACGACAAGAGAAATTTGCTCAGCACAAGAACTTTGAAGCAGCGGGACTTGCTTCAAACTCGAGCTAAATCCCTATTTCCTGCCGGGTTGCTTGTGTAAAATAAACGACAGCTAATAATGCACACAACAAGGCAGCAGGGCGCAAAAGTTGACTACAGTTAGCAGCAACAGAAAGCTGGAGCAGCAGCAGCAACAGCAGCAGCAGGCAAAGCTACTTATATTTAAATACCCTTTACTAAAATAAACAAAGAGAGTTGCTTGAGTGAGAGTTGCTAGATACGGGTTAGATGAGAAGCGCATAGAGAAGCTCATTTCTCTATTGAAGATTGTCTTAATAAAAGAATTAAACTCATGAATATTTTCGATCTATTAGAGAGAGTTTTTTAAGCATATTAAAGCTCTTCTAAAAAGTATAAACTATAAAATATTCGAACTATTCTTATTCTAACTAAATTCTAACTAAATCTAAAGAAGTTATCTAAACAATTCATACCCTTTAAGGCTTGTTGCTCCCCTAATACAGGCAGCATTAAGCACAAGCAAAACTGAGAGAAGTGAGAGAGAGCATAAGCTGTGTGGGCGAGTTCAAAAGCCTTCCTTGCTGTTGCCCTTTTTTGGTTGCATGTTGGTTTTTCTTGTGGGGGCGTGGCATGGCTTTAATTGGCACACATGACGCAAAAGTGCGCGTGACACAGTTGCCGCTAGTTTGGAGAGGAACCAAAGAAGAAGAAGAAGTAGTAGGAGGAGGAAGAGGAGTGGCAGTGGCAGAAAGAGTAGGAGAAGTTTTGTGTGCTTGGGGCGGGCGGAGGGGGCAGCCAGTTGCGTTCATATGCATAGACACATTCACATGTCGCCGGCGCCCCGGGTGTTGGGCACGACATGTAGCCTGGAATGGCTCCCCGGTTGATCTTTGGCATTTGTAGGCGTTGGTGTAGCCAAGCAAACGCCTTATGCAAATCACTTGATGTGTGTGCGCGAGCACGCGGCACACAACACGGAACGGAACGGCCCGGCGAGGGCAATAGGGCAGAGCCGCGACGAGAGGACAGAAAACAATGGCGAAAGCTCAAGTGTTAAGGGTCGCAGCTTAAGTTTAATTAGACGCGGGCAAGTGATTTATTTGATTTGCCCCTAGGCCTGTCACAGCCAGACTCGTATAGTTTTTGTCGCTACCCAAGCCCCAGAGCGCATATAAATAAATATTTAAATTTTAAGTGAAGCTCTTAAAGCGAAATGAATTTTAAGTAATATTTAAAATTTAAAGAGAAACTTAGCTGGGATAGAGGTTTCGGAGAGATCTGTAAATGATGATTAATTTAAGTATTTTCATTTATTTTAATGCTTCAATATTTTAAAAATACTTAGAGTTATATTTTTTTTATAGTTTTCCAGCACTGGAAACTTCTAATTTCGATAGCTTTATTATACATATAACTGGTGAAGTTATTAAGCAGCTTTATGCATATATTAGCTGTTTTCCAACACTGTAAACTCTTAAAGCGAAATTAATTTTAAGTAATATTTTAAATTTAAAGATAAATTTAGCTGGAATAGAGATTTGGAAGAGGTATGTAACTGTTGATTAATTTACTTATTTTCCTTTATTTTAATGTTTAAATATTTTTAAAATATTTAGAATAATGTGTTATTAGCTGTTTTCCAACCCTGGAAACTTCTAATTTCGATAACTTTATTATATAAGTAACTGGTTCAGTTATTAAGCAGTTTTATGCATACTCTTGCGACTTTTCCAACACTGGCAGCTAGTTTACTTCAAAAACTTTTGCCTTTTGCCCAAGCTGCACTCGCATGAGTAATGAGCGTTTCCATTTCGCGTTTTTCTACTTAAGAGCGCACTCAACCATGCAAAGAAAAGGAGAGAGAGAGGGAGCGAAAACGGGGGGAGTGAGAGAGGAAGAGTGACTGGCGACCCAGAGAGCAACATAAATAATAATATCTGTCAGGCAAGTTGAAGCTACTTTTCTTTGTCTGCTTTACGCCTGATTCGCTACGCAACTTTGGCTAGGTAATTTCTGGGCGGAGCTATCCGAGGAGGGAGCAGGGGAGGAGCGAAGGAAGTGGTTTTTCAAAAGGGGCGACTTGAGGCGCAGTCACTCAGGCGCAGTCGAGTGCACAGAAGTATGCAACAGTCTGTGGCAGCGGCATGCACAATATGTTCAACGCGAACGAACGAGCCCAAAACGAGACTCGCTGGCATAAAAAGGCAGCCAACCAGCCAGCCAGCCACTAAAGAGCTAAGCACAAAGAAGTGGGCTAATTGAGGAGGAATGCCCGACCTAAAAATGCCCTGTAGTTGTTGATGTTGTCGATTATGTGATGATATTCTGGGTTTCTGACTATCGTAGAATAGTTTGAACTCTTAGTAGTCATTCAAAGAAAGTGAGAGTATGCGAGTATAATAAGATTAGACATTACTATATGAGAATATCTGTATAAGGAATTTCTTAAGTTTTTTAATTGCAAAGATTTTATTTATACGAAAAATACTGTCAGATATTTATTTTATTTTTTTTTTTTTTTGAAGTATTTATATTATTTTACTATTTATTGACATTAAAATTAAAAAATAAGAAAATGAAGAACAATTTATTTAATAAATTCAAAAATGATAGAAAATATAAATACATTAGGACTTAAAAAAATTAATAAAATGAGAATAGTAAATAATATTTCTACATATATATTTTTTAGATTTTAATTATATTTTGTTGATTTTATTTTAGCTGACATATATCTGCTTAGCACTTCTTTTCACCCATTTTAACAGATTACAGGGTATCTCTAAGCGCAGGCACACACATACCTTTACACACACACACAGACACACAATTGAGTTTGACCTCCATTGCCTTGAAGACGCATCCGGCTTTCACCCTCTTTTTAGAGTTGCCGACTTGTCACTTGCACTCGGCGCTGACAGTTGGCCAGCAGCTTTCAGACTTTCAGCTTTCAGCTTACGCCCCCTCTGCTGTTATTGTTGTTGCTGTTGCTGTTGCCTTCGACTGCCACTGACAGTTGCATTTATTTATGCCGCAGCTAAGCGAAGCTGACCTCCAGCGGCAGCTTCGCTTTAAGTAGCTGGCAGAAAAGTTGAAGCTTTAGTTGGCTGAGCTTTTGCGGCTTTTGGCTGCCGCAGAAACATTTTTCATTAATAACCATGCACAGAATTTTGACTATCAAAATTATGTTGGCCCTCACATGAAAACTCTATGAAAGTTTTGGCCCCAGGGCATAGAGTGTGAGTGGAGTAAAATATGTAATTATCCATATATTATGTTTGCTCTTCAAATTAGGTTAGCTAACCGCATACCAAGCTACGGGCCGCCCCCGCCCCCCCCCCTCTCCGCCTCTCTCTGCTCCTGGCAGTTTGGTAAATTTGTACATTTTTGGTTTTTTGAAATTTACGTAGGTAATAATTATTTTTCGGTTTTGGTATTTACAGTAATTTGAGTGCTGACTGAAGTGGCCAGGGGGGATGAGTGTTGCTTGCATAAATTGGTTGGCTATGCGAATCTGGTTAATTTCTAAAGAGTTTCGCACCGAATTGCTGTGGCTGAATTTCATTTCTAGAAACACTTAACACACAATAAGTGAAGTGAAATATTTGTTTAAATGGTTAAACGGAGCTATGATAATTAAATAAAATTATTGAATAAATTAAGAGAGAGAGACAGAGAAACATAGCTTAAAGCTACTACAAATAGACATTTCTTAAGACACGCCAAGTTAAGTTAAAGCCGGTCGAGTTATTGAAGCGAACTCTTGAGTCTCACTTGTGAACCGATCAAGCAGCAGCAGCAACTGCAGCATCAGTTGAGTTGGGCATTCGGCATTTTCATTGATTGCCACTTTACTAACAATTTCCATTGGCATGGAAAATGGGTTAAGGGAAAATCGTACGATAACAATACAAATTATAAATAACGATTTATCATGAGCTGCAGCTGCAATTTACCCCAGCAGCAGCAGCAGCAACAGCAGCATTTGCCAATTGCACACCTGAATAAACCAGGCTCCAGGCAACCAGCATACATGTGTGTGGGTGTGTGTGGGTGTGCGTGTGTGCTTCACCTAGCCAATTGCAATGCCAGAAGTGAAGCTGTGCCTGAAGGCACTCGAATGCTTGGAGCAGAGAGAGAGAGAGTTGAGCTGAGAGAGGGGAGCAATAAAAATGCCGGGCAATATAAAGCCAAATAAATTGCCTGTGGCAGTTGAGTTGGACGAGTTGGCTGAGTGACTGTCGGACTGACTGACGGCAACTGAGACAATTTTGCAGACATCCGCAGTATATTAATATATGTATAAATATAAATATATATAGACCATATTTATATATAAATGTAGACATAGCTTGTCTGAGCAGAACTACTTCTTTAAGTAGCTGCTTCAAAAAAAAATACTTGAAAGTGTACATAGGAAAGGCGCACAGAAAATTCTATTCAAAATGATTCTCAGACATGTCTTTGGTCTAGCCAAGATCTTAAATAATGTTTTAAAATTTAAATGTTATTATTTTTTAAATAAACAGGTTTAAGAATATAATTACTAAATGATCAAATGATTTTTGTAGCTCATAAATTATATTCTATTATAAAAATTATTTTTTTACTATAGAAACTTTTAAATAAATAATTTATTTCATTTTGCATGCAATTTTGTTGCAATTCTTTCCTCTAAAAGCGAGCTTACATAAATAATCATCCGTATATATATGTATATATATATATATATATATATATATATATATATATATATATATATGATAATTTCACAGAACTTATCCACATGTTCACTGAGCCTACTACAACTACAGATCAAAATCATTGTACCCTGATATTTCTCTTTCAATAGTTTCAGGCTATAAATAGCACAAATCCTTGCGCTCACAAACAAAGAGAGCAAACAAAAGTGAATAACGCAATTGCATTTATCTGGTATTCCAGAGAGCTGCTTATGCTGGTTGCAGGGAAAATATTATTTAAATTGCGTATACGCCGCTTTGACCGCTGCCGTGGCGCAACGCTCAGGCGCTGTCTGAAAAGTCGAAATAAACTCGGTACGTTTACCGCTAATCGCCTCCCCACAGACGCATTAACAATTTATCTTGTGTTATTTTATGCGAAAAGTTTCGACAAGCCGAAACCCAATATTCACCTCCCCAGCCAGCGCCGTTCCTTCGCCTTGGAATGGTGGGGCATATGGGTTACCAGGGCGCATTTCGAATAGAAAATCGTGCAAATTGTTGCTGAAAAATATCAACGCATGGCGTATTATTTCAATAGCGCCTGCGGCTCAGCTGGGAAATCGTAAGCGAGTGGGTGGGTGAGTGTGTCTAGTTGAGGAGTAACTATTGAAAAAGTCTTGAAAGAGACTAAAAAGTGAAATATGTGTAAGGAAGTAAGAGAAAGAGAAACAAATACAGCTGAAGAAAAAGAAATCTATATAAAAATAAAATATTTAATGCATATATAATCTAACGCCTATTTAACTCTTGCATCAACATCATTCGAAAGATTTTCGCAATTTGTTTTTCCTTCAATTGGCAATTATCTTAGCAGCCATTGCCATTGAGCCTTAAGCATAATGTTAACAACTTGCTAAATAGATTATAAAATAGTTAAACGAGCTGTCGGCTCATTCAATTATCCAATTCATTTTCATAAACATCAAATTGATTATAATCATTCAATGTGAAAGGAGGCCAGAAAATTTCATTTGCCGCCGTTGGGCAAAAGTTTATGCAAAGTGCTGAAGGCCATTGAAATGGACCGAAAAACTCTTTCATTCGTTCGCACTCTTGGTAGTTAATTTAAACCAATTTGACATCATTTGGAGAAGTGTGTGGAAAACTTAAATGCCCGCCCTTGCGCCCACTCGCCCACTGACCCAGCACACAATCCATTCCAATTAAACATGAGAGAGCGCACAAAGTTTAGGCAAAAACCAAAAACCAAATAAGCCCCAAAAGCCCAAGGACCATAATCTTTATGTTGAACCATATAAAAGGCCATGTGCGAAAATTACAAAATTAACCCAAGAGAATTGACCAAAATAGACGAAGAAGAAGAAGGCGAAGGGGAGGAGGTTGGGGAATAAGTAACAGCAGGACAAAGGATTTGCGTATGCGGTGGGTCAACAAAATGGTCGTAGAAAACTCAAGAGCCAAACCGAATGCAAATTTCAAAGTTAATCATGGTGAAATTATATGATATGGGTGGGCGACAAAAAAGGGGGCGGCTGGTTTGTCAATGGAAAAAACCCTTTCGCATTGTTCATTTGTCAAACTCGAAGCGGAGCGGAGCAGAGCAGAAGAAGAAGCTGGCAACAACAGCTGTTCGTAGCCCTTTTGCCAGAACTGTCAAATGAGATTAAAATAAGCTTCGTTCGTCAATCGACTTGGTTAGCCCCCCACAACTAAGGGAGGGGGGAGTGAAAGAGAGTTGCACACATGACAATGGAAGCATTTCGTTGAACGACTTACCCCTACTAAAAACTAAACCCCGCTCCATTCCCTCTCTCTCTCTCTGAGTATTTCTCTGCCCCTATATAATGGCCGCAGCAAATTTATAGCAATTGTGCACTAAAAGGGTTTTTATCCACGCACAACAGCTTGACCAATAAAGCAACTAAGCGCATTTGTGCCAACTTCTAGACCCCTCGCCGTACCATCCCTAGTTGCTCCCGGCTACTGCCCCTCACTTTGCCCGAATCCTCTCTAGCTGTACTCAACTATTGGCGACGGAGGGAATATGTTTGGGGGGATTGTGCAGTAGCTCAGTTTATTGCCAAATTGAGTTCTGTGTGCGAGCTGGAAAAAGAGCTAGAGAGGGAGAGAGTGAGAGGGAGAAAGTGAGAGAGAGAGGGAGAGTAGGGGGCGCTGTGTGTGTTTTGTTAGCTGCTGGACAGAATGTTGTCAACAACAGCTGCACAATTGAGATAAACTTCAATTTTCGTAAATTGTTTAGTTTATTGAAAAATGCGACAACTTGAAGGCTGCCATCAGCCACACGCTTTCCATCTCCACCCACCCACTGTCGCCCACTCTCTCGTTCTCACTCTCTCTCTCTCTTTCGCTCGTGCTATATTAAGCGCTTTGAATTTTAATTCAATTTGATTTTAGTTTAGTTTTCCACGCGCTGCTTCGACTCAATTTATTGGCACATTTTATTTTACGAATTTATTGAAACGCGTTTCATTTCGGGTCCTTCGCAATGGAAATTGGTTTGCTGTGCAAGCCAACTGATGTGTGAGTGTGTGTGTGTGCCTGATGGCCAGTTAAAAGCTTGGTTTATGTGCCACGCCCACTCTCACATCCACCCACACACTCGCATACACACGCTCACATAACCCTCAACAAGTCGAACATTTTGCATTTTCTTGCAACTCAAGCGTTGTTAATTTTAAATGGATTTTTCAACAGCTGGCGACAGTTGTTGAAATATTTAAGCATTTTTATTATTTAGCAGAGGGCTTAAATATGCTCAAAGCGCTTGCAGTGATATATCATGCAGGTGCGCTCTGGCTCTAGGCACGTTTGCTAAGCTTAAGCGTGGATCACAATTGCCAAATTGTTTGGAAAGTTGTTTAGATATTTAAACTGAAACTCTGAATTGGAAATTTATAAATTGGGAGGAAAATATAATATTTAATAGGCCAAATAATACTCAATTCTGATTAGGTTAAGTTGCCTAAATGGTAACAGCACACTGACCATTGTAAATAAAGAATACACATTTCCTAAAAAAAAAAAAAAAAAAACAATATTTAAAAGGGATTGAGTAGGAGATTTCTATTGCTGCAACTATACTGTTATTTTTTTAAATCAGACATTAAAGTGCCTTAGCTCTAAATAGATAAATATTTGTGTCTTAAATGAGTTCATTGTTAAAATGATTAAATTAGTCTAACAAGCAGTTGATTGTGAAGAGGTTAACAATTCTATCAAATGAATGTCTAATAACAAAAAAAAATATTATAATATTGTATTGTTTAAAGTCCAGTTTCCCTTTATTGCCTCCTTTTTAAGGTTCGTCCAAACATTTTCTATATTAAATGACATCTGTTTTCAGCGTGCATCTATAAGTTGAACAGATTATAAACCAAATATATATTTTTATTTGTCAAATTTCATAAATTGGCTTTTCATTTAGATCAAGAGATTTATCGATAAAAATAGGCAAACAAATTCATATTTATAAATGCGAAACAATAAAATTCCCAAAATTTGGGAGTAAAATAAAACATTCTACTTATACACGTTCAGCTTACTAAATCATCAATATATATATCTATATATCTATATGATTAAGCTGCCTCACATCGCTCAACTTCAAGCAAATACTAGTTAAAAGTCACAAAGCCCTCGAGGCGAGCTCTTGGCGCTGATAAAGAGCACCAGCAGCTTAGGCAGCGGCAGTAAGACAAAGCCCCTATTGCAAGTGCAGCAAAAGTAACACATAAAAGCTCAGACCATAGCATGCACATTGTGGCATGTGTGTGTGAGTGAGTGTGTGTGTGTGTGTGTGTGTGAGTGTGTGTGTGAGTGTGTGTGACTGCTGAGCGGCAAAAACTGTTTGAACAGTCGGCTCGTTCAGCTGCATAATAGCCGAGGCAGCTTAATGGCAGACTGTTGTATGTGTGTATGTGTGTGAGTGTGTGTGTGTGTGGGTGTGTCTGTGAGTGGCCAAACAAAAGCGGCTAAAAAAGCAAATAAACAAGCGGAACGTGCCAGGGGTGGCGTCGACTCGACTTGGTTAAGAAAAGGGTGAGAAAATTCATTATGTATTTGGCGCCTTGGATCAGACGAGAGCATTTGCTGCCAAATGCTGCCATGTAACTAACTCACACACACACACAGACACACACACGTACACTCGTTGGCTGTCTGAAGATGCCAATACCTTAACCACACAGACCAAGCGCCACGCCCCACGGCCCAGCTGCCCCTTCGAGCAGGCACGTCTGTTGCGGTTTGGCGCTTGTTAATTTTACAGTGGAAATTGCTTTGGTATTTACAGTGCACTCGGGCAAAGGCGCATTACAGACACGCCGCTAGCTCGCTCTACCTCTCACTATTGCTCTCTCTCTTTCACTCAGTCTCTCCCTCTCTCTCTCTTTGTCGGGTGGCAAGTCGCTTGTTGTGTTTGTTTTGTGCTATTTGCGCTGCATTTTCCATCGACAGCTGCTCAACATTTTCACGGAACGTCTCTGCCGCTTGATTGTGTTTGCCCACAAGCTGGCGCCGCGCACCTCCCCCCACCCCCCACACCCTCTGCAGTCCCTGCTGCACATAAAAGTGAAGCCTCTTCGGGCTAATCAAGAGCGGCACTTTGTTTGATGGCCCGCCAGAAAGTATGCTTTGGCATATTTTGTAACCTGCTTATCTCTAAACTAATTTGTTTTGGCTCCCCCTAAACGGCTGGGGGGCCTCTAGCCACGCCTCCCCTCAACTGCCCCCGTCCCCTCCTTCATTTGCCATTCATTTGCTGCTTTTTTTGCTGTTGTTGTGGTCGTCTTTTTATCAACTTTGCGGTGCGTTTCATTACCCAGACGACAACAACAGCAACAACAACATCGAATGACTATAAAACAATGCAGCATAAAAAGTAAAAATCCCCGTCCTGCTCCTGCGTACGCGCTGCCCAGCTAACAAGCAAAAGTACTCTACGAGAATAAAACAAAGTAACTATAATAAATGTTTGCAAATAAATTTTGAGCTCTTATTTTGCTGTTGCTTTATTTTTATTTATTTTTTGGCATTACAAAAAAAAGAAAGAAAAAAAGCAACAAATGAAGGAAAAAAGTTTAAGCACTTTGCTGCTCATTGGGTCTGGGCTCTGTGTATAAGAAAATATGCTTTATGTTGTGAAATTTGTAAATTTTGTGACTGATGAATGCGTGTGAGAGGGAGAGAGAGGGGGGGGGGGAGTGAGTGGGAGCGCGAGGTAAACATATTGCCGAGATATTATAGAGGAAAAAAGTGAACTTATATCAGCTATTAACAATGCTTTAAAAAACTTGCGAGCGAGCTTTGATTTGTGTGGGGAAATTTTTATATAAAAAGAGATTTAGTTGGAAGCATTTATATATATATATATTAAGTTTTTATTTCATTTGATAAAACTTACATACATTTATTTATATACGAATTAACTTTGCTTTTAATTTTTAACCTTCAGTTATGCTTATAAAATAATAAGCAAAGAAAATACTTAATTCAAAATAAATAGTTAAGCATAATAAAATAATCAAAGGCAAAATCTACAAATTGTATTAAGAAAATCAATTTAATAAATTATTGTTCTATGTAGCTTACGATTTAAGAAGGAAGTAAGGATAAGCTACACAAAACGAAGTAAAGCGAACTTGACTTTAAAAACTCCGCTTAAGTAAAGCAAAAAAAAAGTAATGCTAATAAATCAATCGTTATAAATAATACTAGTACTTATATAAAGATAATAACGCAAGCAGCTCTAAAACACACAAAAGCGGAAAACGTGGCAGCTGGGAATCCGCTAGCAGGCAGCGCTCACAGTCACTTTTCACTTTTCAATCAGTAGCACAAATACTTGCTGTGTGTGTGTGTCGGTGTGTGTGTGTGTGTGTTTTCTTGGTGTACTCTCAAGCGCATTTGGAGCTTAAAGGATTTACATTGAATACCGAATGCTGATACTTCATATGAGTTTAGTTTGCAGTTGGGTCGCGAGCCGGCGCTGCCTGGAAACAAAAGCTGGCGAACGAGATTCTTCGATTTCCATAAGTGAATTTTTGGGCATGACGGCATGTGTTAAGAAGCCACCCACGCAGCACACCCAAGGCATGACAGAGGGAGAGAGAGGAGGAGGGGAGCGGGAGGAAAGCCGTTGCCATATCATTGGGCAAATGGTGTCATGTACGATATGCGAGAATCGTGTTGTACAATTTCATGGCTTCGATTTTGCCAATTTGAAATGTAAAGTCAGCCAGAAGGGAGTTGCCCGCCCATGGGGGCGTGGCATTAAGGCTCGACTCCGTGACTGCGAATGATGGAGTTGAAGTTTTACAGTTCGGCAGGAGCTTTGCCCTTGCATTGCGTATTTTGGTTTGCTAATGGGCAACATTTGGGTTTTGGAAATCAGTCGGAAAATGTGTGCAGTGTGTCTTTCCCCCTTTGATCTGGTCTTATTTTGTGTCCGGGCTATGCTAAGGCAGCAGCAGCTTAAAGACTATGCCAATGATTTATGAGGATTTATGAGTTTGACTGGTTGAGATGATTGGATTTATTAGACATTCGCCTGTGGAATGGAAGTCATGAATTTTTATGTATCCAAATGAATTTTACTTGAATTATTTATGCAAAACGTATTAAGATATTGGGAGAACGTTTAGATTATTGAAAAAAAAAATTAAGAAATATGAATCTTATAAAGCAATTACATGGCGAATATATAATTATATAGATAAAATATATTAATAGAATAATTTATTATTAAATTTAATTTACAAGTTCAATTTTTCTTCTGCTTCCAAAATATCTTAGCATCATTTCTAATTTATTCCCTTTTGCAAATAATTTCAGCTCTCGTTAGTCCTGGCAAACACTGAAGTGAATGGCAGCTGAAAAAAGTTAAATCATATGAGAGAAATCATACTAAAAGAGGAGAAGAAAACCCTTTCCGCTTGAGCATAAAGTGGAAGTTAGTGCAGACCGGAAATGAATATGCAAAAAGGGTAAAAAGGATATGAAAAATGCAAATATCCAAATCGAGTTCAATGCAGAATTCACATTTCGACTAACCTCAAACGTATTTACACCAGCCAAATCCCGCACGAACACGTGCATGAGCCACTGTTCAGTAGACGGCTAATTGTGGTCGAGAAAAAAGATCGAGAAAAAAAATATATAAAAAATTGAAATTGAAGCAAAGCGCAAAGCGGAATCTAACAAAAGCGATGTCAAAACTCATATGAAAATATGCATTAAATGCGACCGCAAAATAGAAAACCAACCGGAAAAAAAGGGAAAATAATCGAAGGAAAAAAAAAGGAAATTGCGCTTGCGGGCAGCGATAGAAAAAATAGGTGGAAAAGCAAAAACAAGAGATTGCAAATGTAAAAATTGATTCCTGCGGTTTTTACAAACGGATATTGTGCGCATATATGGCTGCAAATCGTTGCGGCCAATAGCGGTATAACATATATAAGGAGCAACAAAAACAAGTTAAACAACAAAACTCGCTTTTAAATAAATAAATAAATAATAAACGTTTAATCTGTTAATCGCATTGGGCGGCAAGCATGCAGCCGAAGGGAATGAAGCTTTGTCAGGTGTTCATCATTTGCGTGGCCTGCCTAACAACGTTGCCAGGTAAGCTAACGAGCGCATCACTCGACTCTCTGTCTCTCTCTATGCTAAACAATTAACTATACAAATTCATATGCACTAATTGGTTCTCTGGGTCACATATTTGTGGTTTCGTAATATTGTGGTCTATATAGGTTGGTGCTGCCGCTACTGCATACACAATTTGTTGGCTTTGCCACATCCGCTACTGGCAACTGGGAAAACCGCAGTAAATGTCATAAACAACCTCAACGTTTTGCTGCATGCAGTACTCCACAAAACAAATGATGGCGAATATTAAAAGCCACAAATTAATCACTGACAATTTGCAGTGCTCTAATTCACTTTAAGGTTTTTAATTAAGAGGCGCAAAAAAATGCCCAGAAATATTTATCTGTTAGAAACATTTGATATTTCTATACATCTATTTGATATATTATTCCTCCCATTTTATCTATTCAACTTCTTTTCGGTCCTAAGCTTATTGTAATGCTCAGGTAATTCGCGCACTCGCCATTTGGCTTCTATTTGTCATCATATTTAGCTTGATTTCGATTGCTTTTTGACGGCTTTTATGACATTCCAGCTATTGTTCAGCTGCACTAGCATTTTATTCTCCCTCCCAGCTATTTGCTATTCAGAAAAACTTTTCATTCTTATTTTACGGCACTTTTTTGTGCAAAAAACAATTTTAATTTAATGCAATGGCATATTACTGTTGCAGCCACGCCCTCCCCACTCCTTGGCTGGCCTTCATTGTGGAGCATTTCACTTGAGTTCATTTCAGTTCAGTTTGCCGCTCGACGCCGTCTGACACTTTAGGCAAAATGGTTGTTGCAGCTTGCAACTTGTCGCTTTGTCTGCATTTCCGGTTGACTTTAATAACGTTTTACACTTCCGTTGCGCTGCTTAACGACTAACTTGGATATTAAATGATGGTTATATATATATATATATCTTCCTTAAAGCAAGGCCGTATTAAAAAGCTGTTGAACTTGAATGTCGCCTTGGTTAATGCTTTGGTGCGACACAAGTGCACTGAAGGCGCCGCTGACTGTGGGTCGGGAGGGCTTTCTGCTTCTCCTTTTTTTTTTGGCTGGTAGGCAATTCATCAAAGCGACTTCCGTTTCCGGTCTGGGCCAATGCCGCACAACAGCTTGATTTTGACTCTGCTGCGCCTTTGACTGACATGCGGCCGTGCGACGTGCCAGCAAGTTGGTCATATTTTTTAGACAGCCCAAACACACACACACACTCACTCATACTCACTCACACCCACACCCACACCCACACCCACTTACACAGAGCCTAGCAACGTTGCTTGTTTAAAAATTTCAATCACGTCGCGCGTATCCTTCACTAGACACGCATTTCAATGGCCAACTAAGATCGGGCCACTGGTTAGTGGGTGCTGTGGCATGAGTGTGTGTCTGTGTGTGTGTGGGTGTAAGTGCGCGGGTGTATGTCACGCGTATGTTGCACACACAAAAATTATACGCGAGGTTACATTTACAACTTGTGCAAATTTGAAAAAAGCAAAAAAAAAAAATACGAGAGGAATGTAATATTTCGAACGTGTCGTGGATTGAATACATTTTACGAATTTTTAAATAGCTCCAGCATTTCACTGATTTTGTGGAAATATGCATGCAGTTGCTTTAATGTCATCAGTTCCATTTACTATTCGTAGTTTTCAGTTGTTTCTATTGATAATACTCTAAAGAATAATTTAATTAATTTAATAAGAATTGAAAATATTCTCAAAATGTTATAGTTTTCAATTCTAATTTTTTTTTTTTCCTATATTTTATATTGTATTTCTCTTATATATATATTTGAAAATATTACTTAATATATTTTTATATTAAATTTTTTATAAATTATATTATATATTATTATTTTATTATATATTTTAATTGTTATAATATAGAGGATAATTTCCAAGATATTTAATTATGTTTAAAAACCTTGTTTATTCATTTATTTTGTAAATTATTTATTTAGTTACATTTTTTACTTTGTATCTATTTTTATCTTAAATATTACTAATTGTTCTACTTATATGTTTCTTAATTCTTATATTTCATAATTTATCTATTTGTTTATTTATTTGTGTTATTCCCTATTTTTATTTTATTTTTTTTTTTTTTTTTTGCCTAATTATATATCCATGGGATTTATTTAATGACCTATTTACTTCATTCATCTAATCAAATACTCTCAGTTCGCCCCTCGCCCTGGCTTATTACTATTTCGCTTAGCCTTTTACTGGCTGTGGTAGCTCATTTGGGCGCCTTTGCGCTCGTTGCCCAGCACTAAACTTTTGACACACTCTAACACGCATACACACACACACACACACATCTGGTTGTTGTGGCAGGCACGCAACGTTGGCGGCGACTGCCGGAAATGCCAAGCACAACGTCCCGAAAAGCCGAACAACAAAAATCAACTGTTGGCATGTTGACGATTCTCTTTGCACCCCACACTCGACCTAGCCCCCACACCCCGACACCCCTTCCCCTCCACTTGGTCGTGTGTTTCTTGCTTTTTTCTCCTCTTGGGTTTTTGGAATTTTTGCCAGCGTAATCACGATTAAACTGTCAACGGCATACTAATTAGATTTTTATTTTTATTACGCTATGACAGCGCCGCGTGTCGGCGTCACCAGACGTCCTGCGTGTTCTATGTGCTGTGCGTCTGCGTCTCCTACGTCCTGTGTGTCGCATGTCCTGTCTGTCCCGGTCTGGTCTGGCCTGGTCTAGTCTGGCTGTCCTGCAGCCTGCTCGCTCCTCGCTGCTTAGCTGCCTCTGGTCCTCAGCTCACAATCCCCGCCAGCCGCATTATTCGCAAAGGCGCGCGTGCCTCGCATGACCAAGTGACAGACCAACACAGAGCTGGCTGCAGCGAGGTCCTGCTGCTGGTGCTGGTGCTGCTACTTTGTGATTTATGCCTTATCATATTTATGAAAATTATTGTTATTGATGGTATTCAATATTATGGTCAATAGAAAGGAAAAAAATAGCTGCCCTTCTCACTGATTGATTGAAACATTAAGAGCTGAAAACTTTGCCACTTGCAACAATTGATTTAAAGAAATGTGTGAGTGTGTGCGTGTGCAAACGAGAGGATAAAACACGTAGACAACCAATTAAGTGTCCTTTGACTGTGATAATTGATTTAAAGAGCTGCGTTAGTGGGAGTCAAGCGCTCATACTTTGTGCTCAAAAGGTTTTCAGTTGCAGCGATGCCAACGATGAACTGTCTATACCCTGTGGCTGTTGTTGTGGGAGGTAGCTTGATTTTGAGGGTCAATATGTGACATGAAGAATGGACATTTGATAGATATTTCTGTAGTGGCCGGAATAAAGGAAAGATTGAATTGATTAGCTGAATTCTGAGTTGGCTTGATTAAACGTAAAATTTTAATATATATTTATATAAAATTCCAAGACACATCACAACCTGTTTGCCTTCAACTAGGGTATTTTCTCTCCACTTCAGTTTCATGTTTGGGTTTCTACTATTTTTACTCATATTTCGTTCGCCCCCTTTACTTCGGCGGCGCTTTTTCTTTCTTTTTGGTCAATTGTTGATTGTGTTGGTCTGTGTTTTTGTTCGGGGTCTATATTACTTCCAAGCTGTTGAATGCGTCATCGTTCTCAAGGAATATGCCCCGCGCAGCTTGAGCCGTAGTCACCTGCCTGCGTTGCCACCTCGTCGCACAGAGCTTCTTTGTCGCTTGGCTTTTGTTCAGGTTTGTTTTTTTTTTATTTTTATTTCGCTTCCCCCTTTTTTTTCATTAAGTTCTCACCGGCAGAGGAAGTAGAATGTTTTGTTGTGTTTTGGGTTGCAGCTGTTGTTGTTGTTGTTGTTGCCGCCGGTGCGTTGGTCCAAGTGCTAATGCGGCCAGACAATGGCGCCGCCTGTTGGCGGGCGTTGAGGAACGCGGTACATGTATTTTACTAGCACACTTTTCAGCGCTCAGCGGAAAAAAATGTAATGAAAATACGAGAAAGTAGTACACTTCTCTCTTGCTCTGTTGCTGTTGTTGTTGCTACATTTTTTATGCACTCAATAAACGCCGCCGCCGCCGCCTGCCGCCAATTACAAATGCGCAAATATTTTTGCTTGCAATTTAAAATAATTATTGTATTTGCATGGCCAACAACCCAGCCTTGTTTGGGCTGTTGTTGTTGTTGTGCGTTGTTGTTCGTTGTTCGTTGTTTTAGTTGTTGGCCATTATATGCACTATATGCTTTAGCCTTTTACAGCAGGCAACCCAACATTGCTGTTGTTGCTGTTGCTTTTGACTGGCCGTGTAGTTATGAAGCTTTGTAAGCCAACATTTTGTGGTTTGCTTTTCAATTTATACACATACATGAGCAAACACACACCCACACCTAGCACACCTACCGACACACACACACCCAGTGGAACCTTCCTCCTCACCTATGTATAAAGTATGGCCATTGTTTGGCTCCTGTTGTGTTGTGTTGATTCTTTTTTTGGGGGGCTTTTGGTCTAAGCAGCTAAAAGCTTAAAGAAAATAATCCGAGCAGCTCAACTAAAAAACAAAAAAGGAAAACATAAAAGTCCTAAAAATTATTTATATCCCTTTATTTAGCTGGAGCTAAGCTTAAAGAACTCTGTGGAGTTTCTTTACAGCTCAAAGTTGGGTCTTTAGTAAAGTTCACGAAATAAAATTGTTATTTTCCAAGAGAAAAGAACCACAACAATGCATATATATATAAATTTAAATAATTCCAAGTCTATTTAAATTCCATCAAAATATATGAGCAAATCACTTGATAAATATTTATTGAATTTAAAGACTCATTTCATGTTTAGCTCTAACTTTTATTGGTTTTCGATTGAATTTCTTAACTTGTTTGCTGTGGGATAACAATTCGTTTGTCTCGGCATTTATGCAAAAGCCATAATATAATATGTCCAAAACAAGTTGTCATAAACTTTGTTTTTTGCTGAATTGCATTTCCAATTTATCGCATTAAATTAAAAAGCATTTCCAAGCATTGCCATAAAAAGTCAAATCATCAATCCCAAACAGACTTTTAAGTAGCCTGGCCATATCAGAAATAATAATAATAAAAACACATGATCAGCGCTTGGAATACCTAGCCATAATGTCTTGCTTCTTATGCGTCATCTGCCACAAAATAAAACAATCAAAATTATGAACTATATGAGATAAAAAGCATATATATATATATAAACAAGGGGCGAGTTGAAACAGATATGCGCTCGAGACGCAACAAAAAATTGTTGATGAATATGCAGAAAATTTGCTGAAAAGTGGCAAAAAAAAAACAAAGGGAAAGAAAACTTTTCGACTGTTGAATTAAACGCGCCCTATGGAGTTGGCGTCGGTTGTACGGTCGCGTCTGCAACAGATTTACGTCATCATCCTCATCATCATCAGAAGCTCATCATAATCGTCATCAACAGGCAGCAGACGTGACGGCACCAAAATTAATATACATATAGCATATATGTATATATACGAATATATATATAAATAACTTTTATGCATGATGGATGGATGTGTCTGTGAATGTTTGTGGGCTCGTGTTTTCGGTAACCAGCTGATGATTATTTTGATATATCTATGTATATATGTTTACAAAAGTGTGCCGGACATTGCGTATTCATATTCGCACTCGGCTGAAATGGCTTTGAATAATGCTAATTTCATATGTTATTTAGTTGAATATATTTGAAGCGACTATTAGGACTACATAAATATGCCAGGAAATTTGTGGCATATTGCGGAAGTATAAATGTTTTCAATTAATTAGGAAAACTTGTTCAAATCTAACTGAGTTTGCTTTTATGCGACTTTTTATCTATCTACTTTTTGAAATCATTTATCATTATTATTTTTAATAATTATCCAAAAAGCTGAAAATGATTTGAAATAAATATTTAAATATTTTATTACAAGTCCTTAAAAATTATAAAAAAAATTGTTTGTTATATATTATTTATTTTTTTTATTTGAATTCTTTTCAAAAGAATTTTGTATTTTAAATTTGATATATCTTTTTTTATGAGCAAAGTGTTTTTTTTTTTAATTTTTTTTTTTTTTTAGCAACGTTTTCTTTTATATATTATATAATTTTTTATTATTTACATCAATTTTTTTTAATATTTTATTATATTTTTTTATAGCTTTTTTACTAAGTAACTTCTTATTTTTCTATTTTCTTACTAAATTAACATTTTTATAGCTTACTCTTAGCGAGCAGCCACTGTATTGAAAACTTTGTCAATAACTCAAACCCCAAACGCCGCAGAAAATCTACGCTACATTAAAATCACTTTAAGAATTGGCCAACTTTTACGAACAGTCAGCGCAAAGATTCCATTATAAAATATGGCATACCCCTAACAGTCTTTCTTTTCATATTTCTTGCATATATATATACGTATAAATTCATACATATATATGTATATACAGCTGTTTGTTTGTGGCACGAGTCTTTGGTTTCTTTTTATTATTATTTTGCACAATGAACGCACTTGGCGCACATTAAATAAACCCCCAAGAAGCATTTATCAAATTTCTCTTTATAAATATTGTGAGGCCAGCAGAGACTAGGACTATATATATAGGTATATATATATATGCCTCATTCTTTCTCTTTCGCTGCGTGTGTATTTTTCAAACATTTATAAAAAACGTCAGGTACTGCGGCAAGTGCCAGGTGGCTGGTGGCTGATGGCTGTTGGTGGCTGTCGGAGGCAAGGACTGGGGTAATGCGCGCTTAATGACAGCAATGAAGATGCCAAAATGATAAACAGCAAAACAGCGGCCCAAAAGTGGCCGCAGCCAAAACCGTTGGACTTGGACAACCCAAAATAAAAATAAGACAAAAACAAAAATGGCAAACAAAACAAAGCGAGAGAAACCCCGGAAAAACAAACAAATGTGGAGAACAGGAAAAATGTGTTTGTTCATTTAATAGTGGGTGGTCGAACAAGGCTGTTAGCTGGGATTATAAAATGTTAATGCCTGTGCATGGCAAACAATGCTTAAGCCGGATATGGCCAGTCTTTATAAGCAAATTTCAGATAAATCGAATTTAAAATACAGATTCCGTGACTTGGATAGATAAACAGCTGAGAATTTTACACTTTTTCATATCCATCACTATCTCTGTCATTATCACTCTAAAATGTTTTAGTTTTACAAAACTTCTCGCTAATGAATCTCAGCTAATTGAGATTGATGCTGAATTAATTATTCTAAGCTTTTTCTAGCATGCATAACTACTCGAGTGATTTCTCAAGCCCTTCGCACTCATCTTAGCTGATCAATAAATAGCTCAGCTACTCAAATTTGTGTAGTTTTGTGCTCACATTGAAGTTGTGACTTTACTAATCTTGGAAATTCCCAGCTATTATGTAGATATTTGTTGTTTGCATCACAGCCCACAACATCGTCAACATCTTCATCATCGTGTTCTGCTGCCATCGTTGTCTGCTGTTTAATGAGTTGACTTTTGTTTTGTATGCCCCATTCACAGTGCTCGGCCTTCCCTTGCCCAGCATTCCATGGCTTATTGATAACAATAAAAAGCAGCAACAACAACAGCAACAACAGCGAGCAGGCATCCCATTCAAATGGTTCCAGCTTTGCATTGTGAGTTGTGGATCTATCTATCTATCTATTCTTTGGCATTGTTTGGCCCGACGACAAGTCATGACGATGCTGAGACGAGTCGTTGATGAGACCAAGAGGAGCTATTTTTCTGCTTAATACTGGGTGGAAATGTTGAAGAGGGTATATTTATTAGTAAATGAAAGATTTTGTAGGCGACTAGACTATCTTATGGATAACTATCGACTGACTAGCCTAACAGACTGACATGTTTCCATATAGATAGTATAAATGCCTGAGATACATTTAAGAACTGAGTCAGGGTATCTTCAAGTCGAACATGCACCTTTGAAACACTTTGGCTTTGATCCACTGGGCATTAATATTGCTCGACCAGCAACGCCTTGCACCCCGGGCGCACTTTAAATGTCAATTAGTTGTCAAATGTTTTATGCAGCTGGACACAAAAAAAAAAGATGAAATGCCAGCAGAAGGAAAAAAGCAAAGACAAAAGCGAAAGGCAGCCGAAGAAGCTGTAGCAGATGAAAAAGTTTTCAGCGTTTGTTTGTGGAAAAAGCACAATGTCGAAATAATAATAATTTATAACTATCAATGTCATAAGTTCATGACATGCTCATCAATCAATGCATTAGACAGCTCAACACTGGGTCTGATGGGGCGCATTGGACGTGGCGCAAAGTTTGGCTCACCCCGCCAAACAGTTGTTGTAGTTGTTGTTGTCATACAAGAAAAGTTTTTCTCGCCTTTGGCTGCCTCGCGGCGCATTTCTCATAATTTTCTATTGCATGCGAATTTCCACGCTACAATTGACATCAATTGCGTTTTGCGTCCTTTCGACAACTGCGTCGTGTATTTGCCGAAAGTTGTCGAAATGTATTGGCAAAACATTCCAAAAGTTTTGTGTGCGTGTGTGCATGTGTGTGTGTGTGTGTGAGGATTTGAAGGATGAGACGGACGAAATAGACGAAATAGTTGATTGAGTTTCATTTTAATACGATTGGGTTTTCGGCAAAGCAAGAAATATCGATGAAAGTTTTCGAATTGGAATTCGTAATCGACATGAACTATAAAAATCGATTTATTCTATAATATATATGGAAATTAAAAAATATTTATATACGGAATAAGAAACTAGAAATTATTAAGTGTGTAAGTAGGGAAAATTATAATAAAGACAAAATAAGTATAGATAAATAAGTAAGAGTATTCTAGTCGAGTAGCTGTCATAAATCCATTATACACAGAATTTCCACTTCCCATTGGTTCAGGGTATAGAGAGTAAATGATAAGAGAGAGCATTTATAGAAAAACTGTGCCAAAAGGGAATTAAAGATAAGGATAAGTATTAAAAAATCGAATACTGTAGAAAGAAAATAACTAGAAATCAAATGAGTTACTCAGATAAGCAACAAAAAAAGGAAGGAGGAAAAAGTGAATGTCTGAATAGTCAGAAGACAGAATCCACATTAATAATGATAGATCAGCGATCTATGCTGAACTCTTATGTATGAGTAGAAATATTTTGCGATGAGCTGCTCTTAGCATCTAGATACTGATGGGGAATACTCCGTGCGGTTTGATGAACCAGATGTTTGAGAGACAAAAACTTTTGTTCAAGTTCGATGTATGAGAAACAACGTTCGATGATAAACTCCAATGTTGAGCTGCTTAGCGCTTCGAAGAGCGAAACCATCACTAGTCACTTGTTGATTGATGTTAGTAACTTATAGGGAAGAGAACTTCCCTATACTTGATCATGTTGATGTTGTAGTTAACCCTAAATTCCTCAATGCTCGCTTGCAATCCACTTAAAGGCGTCTGAAGTTCGCCAGATTTTCGCTTGAACACTTATCAATATCTTTAGCAGTTTAAGTATCGATACTTACTTGATTTTAGTCAACTTTATCAAAATATAATACAGTTTATACAGTTCATTCATAGCTAGAAATGTCTGGAATTTCCATTTAAAACACTTGCAAAATTCGATTTGTGCATCCACAGGTGTTGTTGGTGCTGTTGTTGTTCTATATTCAGAGTTAATTTTAAATTGTTTTCTGTTATTTCACTTTATGCTTTGCATTTCCCTTTTGCTTTCATTGTTATTACGTGTTGCTGTTGCTGTTGGTGGTGCTGCGCGTGTTCCTTATCCTACTCACGCCCAGGGCTTATTCAAATTGACTCAATTTTTGTTAAATTTCCGCTGGCCCGCAGTACGTTCCATATATTTATGCGCCGGAATGAATCTTTGCTGCCAGAGAGTTGAGGCCAGAGTTGCCGCCAATTTTTACGTGCCGAAAGGGGCGCTCGCGCTACACTCCCTGCCTCACTCCCTCTCTCTTTCTGTCTTTCTCTTATACTCCCGCAAGGCGCACGCTGCACTGCACGTCGCCTGAACTGCACGGACTGTCCTTAATCCTGGCCAGCGGAATGTGTCGGCGCAAAAGCCAATTTAAAAATGCCAACAATGATTTATGTTATGTTTCTCTCATTCGCTCCTTTGCTCGGGCTTCGCACGTAACTCCAGCAATTTAAATGCCTTACAACATTGCGCTTTAATTTAAACAATTAGCCCTAATGATTAACCCTAACAAGGACGGCGCACACATATGCATAGAGCAGCCTGTGCTATGTTGCCAATAAAAGTTAATGACTTAATGCGCCGGTTCAGGTTCCGTTAAGGCTTGCGTGTTTTCGACCAAGTGGCAAAAGTCGCATAATTAAAACAACGGCAACAACAACAATGGCCTTCATGTTGTGCCCACTAAAAACTAGTGCTAACAGCTCTATTTATATAAACGGCTCAGCGCAGCAGCGGCTCAGCAAAGCGACAAAGTCATTGACTTCCTGTCCCTGTTCCCTATCGCGAAAAGCCGTTAGAGCAGGCGGCCATAATAGAATAAGGCTGGTTGGCTGGCTGGCTGCTTGGTTAGCGGGCAGGGGCTGAAATCAGGAAAACCATGTGTGTGCTAACAACACTGCAGTAAAGGCGCAATTAAAGTACTCGGAGACACGGGACAGGACAATAAAAATGAACAACAACACAATCAGGCAGAAAACAAAAAGAGGGGGGAAACCAGAAGCCGCAAGATGACTATGGAATACCCTACAAAAAAATAAGGGGAATGTTGCTGATGAATGGATAAAATTAAGAATACTTGACTACAGACTTAAGAATGTCAATTCTCTCAATGAGACATTTTAGTTAAGTATGAGGTTTCTGCTACAGTTTATTAAATTGATTGTGGCTCTAAAAAATTGTATATATTTATATCCTTTTTTATGAAAGCTCAAAATATATATTATAATTTATTTTAGGCTCAAACCATGCCTTATTTTTTGAGTCGAATTTTTTTTACTATATTATAACATTAAAATAATTTTAAAAGATATAAAAAAGAAGAAAGGCAGAAAATTATATCAAATATAAATATTAAAAAAAATGTTTAGATGCAGCTTATAGCTTTTAAAACTAATCCAGATATATTATATTAATTTCTAGAAATGTAGTATATCTAAAAATATTTCTTAAACATTTTTCAAATATAAAAACATTTCCATTTATAAATTTTTCTTTAAAATAAAAATATTACTAATATTTTCTTGCTCCTATTTGTGTTATTTAAGGAGATAAAGCATAGGAGCTTGGCAAGCATCGTAACTTCCTATACCCTACACTTTTTTTGTGTGTAAGTAGTATCCACAAACAAAGCACCACTTGGATGACAATGGGCTCCAACCTCTCCACTCACTCCACTCTCCCTCTCCCTCTCCCTGTACTCGCTCTTCTCTCTTTCTCCCATGCCGGTTGGGTGCTTCGGGCATAGTTGGTGGCAGTTATAAAAAGCCATTATAAACATATGTGCAAACGGATGTCGAAGAGCCTCTGCTAACACCCCTTAACACTCTTCACCCGTTCCCTGGCAGCAGTTCAAGTGCTTCCGCATTGTCGAGTAACTATATGTGGGTGGCTGTGGGTGAGTGGGGTGTGTGTATATGGGGGGTAGTGTGTAACGTAGATGTTGCTTTCTGTTTGCTTAGCTAAGCAAATGTGCCGGTGTCTATGCTTTAGTCTACATGTGTGTGCCTGTGTGTGTGTGTGTTTACTTGTAAATGTCTGCTGATAAGCGCGTAATTGTCGAACGACAAGAGATCTATAGACTTATTTATAGAAGAATGAATGTTTATACGTGAACATGCACACATGTATCTGAGCATGGTTATGTGTTTAAGCAATAAATTGTACTCAAGCCTGCTTTAAATATTACTCAAAGTGGTAGTGGTAGTAAGGATTTTAAAGTTGTGAGACCTTAAATACGTCTAAATGTTCTAGGAATATTTTTGGTTGCAGATAATAGGCAAGGAGTTCCTCTTATTAATAATAAATATATAAAGTTAGGGCTCGCATGGCCTTTTCGATAAGATTAGAATTCATATGCTTAAATGAAATTTGTACCCTTATTATTATGGCTCACTTGTCTTTATACTAAAGCTATTCAAGTTCTCAAATTATCTGCCTCAAGATTTCACTCACTTGATTCCCACCCTTTAAAACACATATATATAAATTCATTAATTAATAAATTGACTTAATAAAAAGCCAAAATATTAGCTTATTAAAAGACAAGGCTCCATCCCCATAAGTTTCACAGCAATCAGCCTGTGTCAGCATCGAAAACCAATTGTGGGCTTGTGGTCTCCCACTCAAAAGTCTTTTATGTAATCCTAGGCTAACCTCAGCTTAATTTTAAACAGGTGTTTCGCAAAACAAGTTAATAAATTATTAAGCAAACCAACGGAAATTGTTTACGCTTTAAAGTTTTTGACAGTCTTGTTCAGAAACCCCTAACAAGGGATCTCATATACATATAGGGAGTGTGCGCATAGTGCGTCCCTTGCCTTATCTAAGCATTTCGCTTTGTTATTAGACAATTTTGTTGATGTTTTGTTAACATTTTTGAAGGCTCGTTTGTTTGGCTAAAGTAAAATAGTCGCCACGCGCACAACCAGACCACCAACACACACACACACACACACACGGTCTCACACAGATAGAGAGAATGGCAGACTTAATGGCAAACGAGCCCCGAAAATCCAGCGCATTTTGTTTGGTTGACCAAAAACCAAGGCGCCCAAAAAATGGTCGCTCGTTGTTTGTTTGTTTGTTTATTTAGGTGCCAACGGGATGATTACAAATAATTTGCTTAAAATGTTCCATTCGGCTGCACGCAATTGCCGCCGGTTATTTTGCCAGCCTGTTCGCCAGTTTTTAGTATGTAAATATATATAAGCCGGCTGCCTATTACACACGTATATACATGTATATATAGTGGACGGGTATATAGCTATCTTTTATGGCTTGGCATGTTGCTGTTGTTTGGCATTTTAATTGAAACCTGTCGCAAATTTGACACCCCACCGGCCAACGACAATTGGGGAGTGTGCACAGTGGAGCAATGCAACATATTACAATGGCAAAAAAAAGTAGAGTTTATAAAAAATAATTGAAAGTTGGCAACGTTCTCTGTTGACAAGTGCAGCAAAAAATAAATGAAAAAATCAGTTAAATATATATACTCATGTGAGGGAATTCAGTATAAATATTCGTTTTCCCTATTTGCTGGTCACACTTTTTATACAAATATTTTTCTAGATAGCATTTGGAGTGTTACTTAGTCGGTTGTTTATAAACTGTAAGAAGTAGTTAGGTCTTCAATAGATACAATTATTTTTATATATATTTTGACTAGATATTTTTCTACATCTAGTAATTTTTCTAAATTTTTTAACGCTTTCTATTTATTGGATGTAGTTAAAAAATAACTTTCTATTAATATTTTTGTTTAGTTTTTTTTTATTAATAAATTTTATAATTAGCTCCAGTTAAATATACTCTGTAATACTATCTCTTAAATACCATAATATATATATTATATACAAATATCTACCTCTTATTTTCATAATAAATTCCACTTGCCCCACTGTCGCATTCTGTCAAGCCTCAATTGTCGGGCGACGTCTCATTCTATTGCCTATAATCCACATTACACGCAAATTAATTACCCATAATTAATAAATTTAAACACTACTCAAGCCGGCGGACAATCGCCCTGGCTTAAGGCATTAATCATGCTCAACCGCTACCCCAGATATAAAATCCATCAGCTTGACGCAAACTCTAATTAAACATTCACAGCTAAACACATAATTTGCACTGCGATTTCCAGTTTATTGTCCGACTTTAAGAGTCCTGTGTACTCGGCTACCGCGCGAGGCAGTCATAAATCTCGTCAAGATGTCGACGGCTCTGCACTTGACTCCTGCGCAAATGGGAGCTACCACCTAAAATCCAATTATAGCTGAAACGCCAAATGTGATAAATCAATAAAGCGTCCGCTGCAGAGCTCAGACAAGTTATTTCTACGAAATCCTAGACGGCTTGCGGTATTTACTCTTTTAATCAATTTGTCCTCAATTTAATATCATTTTCGATACGCTCTTGAGTTAATAAATGGGTTGGGTAGTGCCAAACGGGGGTAACTATAACTAAATAATCGGTGTCAATTTGATATTTGCTATAAATATGACAAGTTAAAATATATAGATATATATAGATTTTCTATTTAATTTATCTATCATATATATATTAAATAAACTGGATTGAAGGAGCTTAAAACATAGTTCATTAAATGATCTGAAATAAATATATATTGAAACAAGATTTTTTTTTGACTAGTTTTAAATTATTTAAATACTTTTTATTTATTTTATTAATATTTTTACTTTAATTTATTTTAGCTATATTTATAATTTACATATAAATCAGAGAAAAAGTAATTTAACTCTGCTTACTTGCAATAACATTTTTTTTCATTAAGACATGGCCTCACCTCGACATTTCTTGCTTGATCTGCCTCAACTTTTGGCTAAGACTAATGCCATTTATCTAAATATATACTCTCTCTATATATATATATATTTTTGTTTTTGTCGTTTTAGGTAATTGATTACAAACTGAAATTAATTTATGTGTCTGCGTGTCGTCGTCTCCTCTGGTCGTATTTTGTCTGTTGGAAAGTCGCTTGAGTAAGTAGCTGGCAATATATCACGCATTTGAGTAGTTGTAACGACGAAAAACAACTACTAAATAATTGTTAATGTATTACGAATAATTTATGACACTATTTCATAAAAAGCAATAATTTTTCAATATCAAACCAGGCGGCAAAAGAGCTGGCTAAGGCGAACGAGCGAGCATCGAGGACGAGCGTAGTCCAAAAAATGTTGTTGCTGCACAGTTGCAGTTGAAGGTTTTTAGCCCTCTCAATCTCTCCCTTTCTCCCTCCCTTTCTCTTGCTCTCTCTCTTTTTCTGTCTCTCTGGCTGGCTGCTTGCGTAATAAGCTTGATAAATAATAAAAGAGCGCTGGCAAAGCAATGGCAGCACAGAAGGTGGGGCTCTACAAAGGCGAGCAGGGGGCTGCTGCTGCTGCTCTGTGGAGCTGTTTGGGTTCGGGTTACTGTCGCTACAAAATGAAATTTATCATTTTTCATAGCTGCAAGCTGCACTTTCTGAAACATTTCACTCAGCGCCAAGTGGCAACTCGGTTGGGTGCGGCATTGCCACTTCGCCTAGCCCCGTTCCCCCTCGTTTCTGCCCAGCTGGAGTCTCATATTTTCGAGGCTGCTTAGACATCAGCGACGACCCGAAAAAAAAAATAAGAAAGGAACGGAAAGGAAAGGCTACTGCTCATGTTTGTTATTGCTGTTGCTATTTCTGTTGCTGCTGCTGCTACTCTGGCTGCTGCTCGGGCTGCTGGCAAATGTTTACGGAAAGAGATTAATTGATTCCACTTGGCTGCATACAGAGTGTCCCTGCAGAGAAGCTGATCGGACGCCAAAGGACAGCCCAGCGTTCTCCACTTGCCATGCGGCGCTTTGAGGTAGAAAATGTTTGCCGAATTGTTTACTCAATGTTTTGCTGATGCTTGATTTTCAAATGTTATTCAAAGATTGTGAATTCTCTCAACATTTCCATGCCATATTTAAAATGCGCTGCTGACCTGCATTCATTTCTTTTTGCCTGCCACTCATCATGCACGGCAAATTAAAACGCAATGTAAGCAAAGTTGATTATGCAATTATAGGTACAGTTAATCATTCGTTTGGTTTTTTTTTAATAATGCCATTTATCATAATTATGTCACTTATCATAATTATTTGCATTATGCGAAATGGATTCCGGGTTTTGAGAGTGAAAAAAGGGGCAAAATGATGAGCGACTGTGAGTTATGCTTGTGACTCTCGCCTTTGATAGCAAATTAAGTTTGGGAAAATTAAAAATTTATGAGAGATTTTATCAAAAATAATTTGGTAATAATATTTAAACAAATTAATTTTTCGATTTTTCTTAAATTTTCCTCTTAGAATTGACAAAAAAAATCAGGTTTCCAAGCTTATTAGCTTCTGTTTAAAACAGTGGAATGAAATACATTTCTCTTAAGTTAATTTTTTCTACAGTAATTTAAATAAATCTTCACGATTTTCTTATAAATAAATAAATTATACTTACATAACTTAGATAAATTATTACATTATTAAATTAATTATTGATGGAACTAAAATAATTGAATGAAAATATCTAATAAGCTTTAAGGACTCTTTGGCAAATTTAAATAATATATAAACAAAGATATATTGGAATATATATACAAGTCGTTCATATCTCTGCTTGCCAAAGGTACAGGGTATGCAATTAAAGCTGTATTCAATGTTTTAAATTTGAATTTTGATGACAGCTGCAATCGAGCTGAAAGAAAATGTTGCCACAGAATTTGCACATGCCACATGTGTGAGCTGGCTTAACTTTCGCAGAGCCTGGCCAAGAGCTGCCAATATTCAAATTCCCCATATACATATACATATTATGTGTAAAGAAATACTATATATATTTAACTATTAGTATGCCTTACATGATTAAAACTTTATAAACGGGTTGGTGGTGGGCATAGGCGCTCAAAGGCTGTGGCAGACGTCTTCTTGCCGGCTTGTTGGCTTGTTGGCTGGCGCCAGTGCAGTTAACAAGTCCTCAAAAACAGTGGCAAACGCTTTTTATAGTTTGGCAGCGCCGGCAAAACTTTTACTCAAACTTGTCACAGGCGCCAGGCGTTTTTGGACAACTTGATGTTGAGGTTGCGCTGCTTTATCCAGCCAGTCAGCCCAGCCAGCCAGCCCCTCGGTCACGCCCCCTGCATTTAAGCCCCCCAAAAATATTCTGGCAAAGAAGCCAAGCCAAACATTTGCGACATGCCGCACAGTTTAATGTTTGACAAGCAAAACATGCAGCGCCTTGGCCCAGCCCCACCCGCTGCCAACTGCAGCTAGCCCCGCCCCTTGCTGCACCCATTGTGGTTTGCTTCTTTTTTATTATTTCTTCTGGTTTTCCTCCTCTTTTTTTTTTAAGTTCAGCTCTTGCTTGTCAGGCACTGCGAAGTGACAAATATATTTAATTGCTTGCAGAAGTTTGCTGCCAAAAAGTTTACGCTTCAATACTTTTATTTCGTTTCTTATTTCATATATAAATATATATATATAAGTATATGTATATACATATGTATATACTATTTTATAGAACTTCCTTGTGGCTCGCTGCTTTTTGTTGGCATGTATGAAATAGACGTTTTTATAATTGCGTAAAATTACGTTTTCAATTGTGGCCTTAATAATAGTTCTGCATTTTATTCAGCCAAGCATTTGGCTGTCAGGCATTGCGCTGATGTAGCTTGATGATATACACATAATGCATATATATTATACACAGATATATTTAACCTGATTTTTGCCAATTTGATTTACAAAGCAGCTTATACCGCTTAACAAATTCTCTATGCATATAAGTATATATTTATATAATAGTTACATTATCCAGTAAATACTGTTATATGATATATATAATAGTTTATATCTCTCCTTACTTGAATATAACAGATTCTATATAATATGGAATATTCCTGTAGCACTTGCATTAAAATTTTAAATGTATTAATTTGATGCGCTTTTTGCGCAACTTGAAAGAAAATGAGAATCAGAGACAGAGAGGGGGAGCAGAGTCGGGCAAAAAGGACTAAAAGGAGGGCAAATGCTGCAAATGAGAGCAAGCAACGTTTTCAAACTATTGCAAGTTGATGAAGCTCCAGCAAAAGTTGTAGATATAATTATAAATATACACTTGACTTTTCCTTAAGCATAAATTGTCATTAGTTTGCAGTTGCTGCATAAGTTGAAGTTTAATGCATAGATTTAATACCGAAATATATATTTATATATCTAGTGAAGATAAAGTAACTTATGGCAAAAAGAAGAAGCTAGGAAAATTCTTTTTCATAATAAAATACATTTTTTATTATTTCAGAAAATATTTTTCTGTTGTAGATTTAAATTTAAATGCCATTAAAAAATAATCAGTCGAGGCCTTGCAGGTTTCAGAAATTGTTTGATTTACCTTGGCACTATTCATAAATAAATTTATTCGATAAAAACGAAATATATATACACAATAATAGCATTAAAAGAAACACGGCATAATAAAAGCGCTAAGAGTGATTTCGTGTCCTCTTCAAAAGTCTCATCCAATACCTTTTAATGGCAAGCGAGAGAAAAAAAATCAAAAAGGAGGAAAAAATATTATATTGCAGCTACTTAATGCTGGCTGCATAAATCGAGAATTATGACTTTACACAACATTAATGACAGCGAAAACACAAAACAAAAAATAAGTACATAAATTCGCGTTTATATTGATATTTTTATGCAAAATAATAACGCTGTGAAATTTGAATGGGGCTCAATTGAATTCAAATGGGACAAACAGTCATTAAAGAAGTGTTTATTGAGGCCAATTGCCGCAGTGAGAAATGATCCAGAGAGACGGAGAAATATAAACTTTAATGTGCTTTGAAGTTAAACAGAAACAAAAGCAAAAGCAAGAACTTGTCTCGCATTACCAACTGCCTGACCAAACAAAGGATCACAGGCACAGGTTAACTATGTGTGTCTGTGTGTCTGTGTAGGTGTTTATTGGATTACCTAACTGTCGCCTGGTTGTTCCTGTTTGGTCTCCTGCTGCCAGCTGCCTGCTGTTTGTCAATACTAATCTGCTGCCCTCGCAGAAACTACAGCAACAACGGCAAAAGGAAGTAGGATATCTGGCAACTCAAGAGGCGTCTGGTGTGGTGTGTGGGCGTAGCAACGACAACACAATCAATGTAGAAATCGAAAGCAGCGCCAACTACTTTGTAAGGGCCGTGAAGGCTCTGGCGTTACAAACGTATTTGAACCGGAAATCAAAATAAACAACAGCAAATCAGTCAAACAAACAAACAACAGGAGGCATCAGCTAAAAGCAATAAGGTCAAACCCCACACAGCCACACACACCCTTAACATGGGCAATTTTTGTGACAAAGCTACTTCAGTGTGTGTGAGTGTGTCCAACTGCTATACGTCGAACATGTGCTCCAATAAAAGCTAATGGCACTCTTCCAATCAGCCAGCCACTTTCTGGCCCACCCAAATGCTATTGAGGTTTCAGGAATGTCGCCTGGCCAGAGGCAATGGCACTTCTTACAATTAGCTGGAAATTAATGACAATCGAGCTGGGGCTTCGGTAAAGAAATGAAAGTGGTCTGCACTAAGTTGAAATGTAAACTTTACTATTTGCTGGTCTCTCGTCTGCTTTTTCCATTCTGTGATGTGTGCTGTACGTCTCGAGAGGATTATAGGCTGTAAAAGATATTAGATAGATTGATATATGTGTTTTATAGAAGCCGATAAATTGATAGTCCATATGAGATATGAATGTATCGGTAAAAATTAAAAAGAAATAGAGTTCAAGGTATCTGTTAGTCAGGCACTCCCAATTATTAAATATTAAAAAAGAACACTGAGAATCTAAACTTTCTATAATGCCTTCTTAGTTTATTGTTACTTAATATCTAAAGATTTTCTCATATTCTTCTGCCTCAACTTTCAAGACTTTTCGACTCCTTAATACACGAAACCTCAAACGTCCTATCTTTTTTCCATTATGTTCGACGTCTACACGCGCTCTCCAATCCTTGGAATGTCCGTCAAGTGTAGACAGAGCGAAAAGGGTCAAGAAATGTGGCGAAGGTAGCTAAGACAGAAATTTTTATTTTGATTCAATTTACAAGCGACATCAAAAGGCGGGCAAACACTTGGAGCGCGTGTAATATCATTTACAGCCACGCCCGGCCCAGCCCCAGCCCCTGCTGCTCGCTTAACTCCTTGTTGCCTACTTTTTTATGAAAATTACATTTTTACATAATTTAACAAGCCGAGTGGCGGATGAACGAGGAGGAAACCCAGCAACTTGAGCACTCGTCAGGCCGTCTATTCGCCTGTCTCTCTCTCTCTCTCTCTCTCTGTCTGTCAGTCAGTCAGCCATTTTTTATGGCCGCTACTTGAGCTATGTTGTTGCTGTTGTTGTTGTTGCTGCATTGACCACTAAAGTTGCCATAAAGCGGCATAAAATTTGTGTTCCATGCGCTGCGGCGGCACTATAAAAAAAACGGAGAAGGGAAAAAGAGCCGAAGTGCCACTTGAGTGGCGCACTTTGAATGGGGTTTTTTAAGGTGCCTTCAATCGGCGAACCCCAGCAGCTCGCCCCTCATATATTTAAGCTCAAATGATGTTGTAAATACAATTTTTTAGCAAGAAAAATGTCTTCTTCATCAAGTGGCAAAATGGCGTAAAAGCTTTAAAGCCGTGTAGTTGTAATGGCCAAAAGGTTGGCTCTAAGTGGCAATGGGTACTTTCTGCACAGCTCTGCGTGGGGGGGGGACTGCAGTAAGTGGGGCTAGTAAATGCTTTGTTCGAGCGAGGGTTGACTAAGCACTGAAATAGTTTGCTTGCCAGCGGGTGGCCTGCAATTGAGCTAATACGGATTTGCGAGCTTAACTTGAAAAGAATTGCAAGAAATTCCGATGGATGCAAGAAAAGGAGAGTGAGGGAATGAAGAGGAATATATATATAAAATAATATGAATATATATATATATAAATATATAATAGTATATGTTATGTTGAGCCAATAAAAATAATTTAACGAGAGAGCTAGATACGAGAAAGGCTTTTTCCTTTGAGGAAATAATTAAAATGGATTTCAAATATAAATATATATATTACATAAAATATAAGTTTATATTAATGTTTTTGATTCATATTTTCCAATCATACATCATACATGGAGATATAAAAAAGCTGAGTACTAATAATGTATGACAAATGAGAATTTATTTGATGATCTAGAGTCATAGGCGAAATATGTTCAAATTACTGCTGCTGCCTGAAATTGACTTTAATTGATATTTCAAGCATAAAGAAATTTTTATTAATTGCGCAGACTAATCTAACAGATATGACTATTGACTATTGTTTAAATAAAATTTATTAAACTATGGTATAAAATAAATTTATTTTATTTCTACAATGACGTTAAACTGTCACATCTATTTTATGAAAAATAATCAAACTCGATTGCCAACTTCATTCAGGTTAAAGTGAGTTGTTCATCAGATTGAAAATTGAAAAAACTAGAAAAATAAATACAGAAATTATATGTAGACAACAAGGCACATTAAGTGACTTAAGATATCAATTAAATAAATAAATAAGAGATATAAATAAATATTTTTAATATATACAAGCGCATATTTAATTGAAATCAATTCTTTATTATTTAACTGACAAATACATTTTTAATAAAAATTCACTTTTACTCGCTTATCAATAAGCCAAAGAATTTCCACTTTAAAATAACTTCAGTTCTAGTTTTTTCAATTAAAGCCAAGTTAAATGAATAAGTAATAAAAACAAAAAATAAACTAAAAGTCTCAGAACAGAGTTGCTCGTAAAAATAGAGTTGAAAGCTTAGCAGTAATACAATTCACTTGCTGGCGTAAGCTCACTTTTTGGCTTTTTGGCAAGCGGAATCTGTGTCAATGACTGTGTAACGCCTTTAACCAATTGCCAGAAAATCCAGAGCTGAATCCTTAAGGCACTGCTTAAACTCCAATGCGGCCTAATAAGCTGCACGCACAGAAAAATCGAGGCGAATGGCCAACGCTTCACTGCTTTTCGCTTGAACTAGAAGCAGCTAAGGAGAGACAGGGAGAGAGAGGAAGAGACAGAGAGAAATAGAGGGGAGTGAGAGAAAAAATATCATCATTACCAGAAATGTCCTGCAGCGTCAATTTGCGAAAGCCGTTGGCAGAGTGCCCTCTGGGCAGGAATAGAGCAGAGCAGAGCAGAGTGTAGCCAGGCAGGACCCTCAGTCAGACACTTAAGTCTAATGGTTTTGTCAGCCACGCCTCGGCCACGAAAGGGGGGAGAGGGCGCGCCACACTGCACGCATACAAATTGACAATTTTATTAGCAACATAAATTAGTAAAAATAATCAATAAGCAATGTGCCAAAAAGCAGTCGGAAAAAACGTACAATTGAAATGGGCGCATAAATTCAATTTATATGCCGCAATTGCTGCCACTAAGTGCGATGATATTTGGGTGTGCGAGTGTGCGAGTGTGTGTGTGTGTGGCAATTAGATCGTTGAATGTCCTCCGGGTTGAGCCAAACACCAGACGCATTTTCCGTTAATCTCATTTCTTTGGCCTGCAGGACTCCACTAACTGCCTCTAATTGCTTAATTTGCGCGCATTTGAGCATTTGGAGGTAGCTCTCCGTTTTGCGTGCGCGGAGAATGAGTGAGAAGGGGGCGAGGGCAGATGGGAGGGTAAAGTGGGAGTGGCAGGACCCTGGAGCTTTGCATTGATGCAGTTTGCAACTATTTTGCAGCAGCAACAACAAAGTTTTTTGCATTCAACTCTCGTTGATCCATTCAATTGGCGCACTAATTAGCTTCGTTTTTGGAAAACAGTTTGTTTAATTGAAAATTAAGCAAAGTTTTTCGCTTAATTTACAAAAGTTATCAGACAGGCAGTTGCTGGGCAAGCTTTTGTTGTGGTACTACTGGTACAACTGTCTATCAAAATTGAGGGATTTAAAATTTTTTAACAGGCAGAAGGAAGCGTGGCAGACCCCATAAAGTATATATATTCTTGATCAGGACGACATGAGAAATCGATTTAGCCCTTTTCAGACTGTCTGTCTGTCCGTCCGTATGTTTGAACGCGCCGATTTCAGCTATCATAAGAGCTAGAGACTTGTAGGTCCGTGTATGGCACGCGCAGATCGATTTTATTTAAAAAAATCGATAACTATCCCCAACTAATTGTTATCGATTAAAAACAAAATCGAAAAAATTATATCTCGTCCATCTTTTAAGCTAGAGACACCAACTTTTATATTTAGCTTTATATTTATTTTATGCAATTTTGAATTTTGTTATTTTTTGGATACCGGCCCCAATTTCCCCCAAATTCTATGAAAAACACAGATTCTACGGGGCTAAGGGTATCCCCTAGTCGGTCACGCCCGACTAGATTTTTCTTACTTGTTTATAGAAATATTTGTATTGTACATAAGATAAGTTTGATTGAAGACTTAAGCCTTTTTGCTAACTCTAATCATATATATCTTATATATAAACATCTCTCTCGACCAACTGAAATCGAGCATTGCCTTTCAAAATCTCGACTCGTGCCTCGTTTCATTAGCTGCTTAACATTTCCGGCTCACTTAAGCTGAAGTGAGCGCCATTTCTAGTATCTCTCGCGCGCTCTCTCTCAATGTCTACAAATGAATGCAAATTTTTCGCTGGCTTTTGGCCAAGTTGGAAAGAACTAAACAGCTTCACACTTAAATGGCCGGAAATGAAATACAAGCAAAGCGACAAACAGGGCGGCAAATGGATTGCAAGGGCCAAGGGGCCGACCTCTTATCTCTTCCTCGTCCTCTTCCTCTCCGCCGCTCGGTCTCGCCGTCGTCGCTCACAAATTGCTGTCAAACTTAACTGAAATTAGAACGTGATTAGATTTCATTTAAGCATTAAGCACAACTGACAGCCAGCATGACAGCTTAATTGGGGTATGATGCAGCACTGAAGCCGGAGACGTTCGCAACTTGAAAATGATATTTTGAGAACGCAAATTTATTGACAATTAGCCAGAAAGAGAGATATGGAAAGAGAATGATATGAATTGGCCATAGTGTATGTATATATATATATACAGAAGCTGAGCTGCTCACATTAATTATAACGTGTATAATTAACAAATCTCGACTCGATGCCAACGAAAGGAAGAGCAAACGCACACACACAGACACAGACAGATACACAGAGAGAGTAATCTAGATAAGTAAGCGTTTAATCAGAACATGGAATAGAAGCTAAAGATAGTTGGGGCTGGGAGAGGGGGCCTTGGGGGTCTGTGCTCGGTCAGGCGTATTAATTAAAGCTCGCAATGTCGAATTGGGTCGCTGTCCACGCAACTAGAAGTTATTAGTTGAGCGCGTATAGATAAAGCTGCTGTTCAGTCCAATTTACGGCATTAATGGCTGCCCAGAAGTAGCATGAAATTGTCTCATAATTGACCGGGCTACTTAAGCGAACGTAAATATAAATATATTTAGGGAAATAGAATAGATAGTTATGCAAAGAATATCGAGCGAGTCGTAAACCGAAGCGACTTGGCTGTCAGTCACAGTTATGCGCAACACCTATGTCAAAGTCCACAGGGCAAAAGGAGAGAGAAAAACAATTTGCTGGGGCACAAATGACAACCCGTCACGTAACAACAGCCGAGCAGCAGCACACGACAGCGAGTCAACTTAATCGTTGCAAAGTTAAGCAAACACAAATAGATTAGTTCAATGTGCGCTGCCAAAAGTCAAATTGTATCTGAGCTAGAGCGAAAGACAAGCAGAAAGAAAAGCGAAGCGCCAAGGCTGTCCGGAAACTGCAAAGCGAACAAGTATGTGACCATACCAAAGTGTGTGGGCGTGGCTGTGTGTGGGTGTCACGAGAAAGCCAGCACACGACAAGCAAAACAAATTGCCTTTGAGCCAAACTGCTTGGCGATTGACAACTGACGATGGCTCACCAAGCAGACAGCAGTTGGTTAAGACCAACTCATCGCAGCCAAAAATATCTACTGTTGCTATATAGTATATTATCTGAACTGACTAACAGAGAAACATCGTGAGACGTTGAAGTGCTTTGCACAGAACATGATTTTCTTTGTTGATTAGTTAATGTTTAATGTTTTTCTTGTATAAATGAATGATGAATGAATAGATAGAGATGCTATGAAATAGATTTTTTTTGCATTTTTGTCTAGTATTCAAAGTTATATAATGACTTTTGACTATCAACAGCTAAATAAATTAGATATATAATTTTAGCTTTTATTTATTTGCAGCTATTGCAAAATTTGTCTATCATCAGAGTTTGATTTCGATTATAATTTTTTTTAGAAGCTTTTTCTATGCTAGTGAAACAAGAAAGTGAACAAATTATTATCATAATTTTCATCTCGTATTATCTGGCGCATAATCATAGTTTCTTGGTAACTACTGAATCAAGACAACGAATCAAAGCTTTTATTTTCAGTGCTGTGCAAAGCTACATTTTTTTGTCAGCTTTTTTAACGCTTCAAGCTTTATTCAGTGAAATTGAAATATTTTAGTTTACTTAAAGTTAGAGACGAAGTACTTCAATTTTTCAGATGTTTCAGACAATATACAAATTCCATATTCAGAAAATTGTTCTTATTCCTTTTGAGACCTTCCAAGAATCAATTAACCTTAAGTAACTAAGTTTCTTTGGCTGTTTACCCAGATCATGAGCCGTCGACCGAAACGAATTGCAGTTGAAAAGGTCAATGCTGAGTGAATTTGACAGCTATGCTAGAGCAATCCATTGAAACGCAACTCAAACCCCCTTTTCGAGCTCAGCTGTTATGTTTTACAATCTATATTGAACTGAGAACATTTCTTAAGTATTTTATTTAAATTAAATATATTATTTATATTATAATATATACTAAAGTCATGGTAAAGTTATTCTCCTATATCAACATCTACGCTGCTTGAGCAGTACCACAAGTTATTCAATCTATATCTACCAGAGATTGATATAAAATCTCTAATAATTTCAACTGACTAAATCTGGCATTTGCACTCTCAATTTCCATTTATTTTACATAAATATGAATCTCTTCCATTTTATTCTTTTTTTTTTTTGCATTAATTTCCATAGTGAAGCCGCGAGCAGGTATTTAATATGCCTCTGCCGGCTATTACGAGTCATGTTGGGCACATTTACCGCATAGAAACCATCATGCGGCAAATGAAAAGCTTAACTACCCGCTCCCAATATCATCATCATGCCCATCATCATCATTATCATCATCAACACCGTCAGCGTCATCATTGACTAGTTGAGGGAGTTTGTTACTTTGCATAAATAGGAATATACTTGACTAGGGCAAGCTAATTAGCTTACAGACATCGCAACATTTCATTAAACAAATGGTCCCTGGTGTATAATTTTAATACGCAATTACAGCCAACTCAACGCTCACTCAATTGCCTGATAGTAAGCCCCAACCCCGACCCCAACCCCAACCCCAACCCCACCACCAAGCCACCCAGCTCCCTCTGATACTTGAGCATAAGCCAGGGCAATAAATTTGATTTGATGCTCATTGCTCGCGCTGGTTACCTACGCAATTCTCGGGTTGCCTGGTACTCGGCATGGGGGTTGGGTGGGGCTTTAAATTATTTGATAATTTATGCGAAAATTATGTGACAATTGAGCGAAAAAGCGTAGCGAATCGAGCCGCGGCTCAATGTTGCCCCGGCAACAAGCACTCGTCGGGGTCTTTAGGCTCTGGAATGTGCTTTATTGGAAACTCTTGCCCCGCAACATCATCATCAATCAATTAGTTGCCATATCAAATAAAGAGAAATAAACGAGAGCGCCAAGGTGGCGTCAGGTTTCATACCAGGCGTTCCGCTCCCGCTCCCGCTCCCGCTCCCGCTCCCGCTCGCCGGGCATCATCAAATCGTCGAATTCATTGATTATGCGTATCGGGAAGACATACTTAAAGAACTCATAGAGCACAAAGAGCATGGTGTCCAGCATGGCGACACGAGCAGAGATTACAGTACGTCCAATAGGAAATACAGTGGTGCGGATGGAAGCAGCTCACCAGCGCCAGCTGCTGTGTGGGACAAAGTGGTGGTGTGCCCAGGTAGAAGAACGATTTCGTTAGTGCTGCAAAGGCATTCAAGATAATGAATGTTGTTAACAACTGTTGGCACTCAATACTCTTACCTGCTGCCAAAGATCTTGCAATACTTTTAATTATTTTAAAAGGATGGGGTTTGCTTTGATACTTAAATTTCATTTCAAAAACTGAATTTCCAACTTGCGCCAAGCTGCTGAGGAAAACTTGTCCACACAACACTAAACTCAAAGCCTATGCTTAGTTGCTTTTAGATTTTCACTTGAAGAACTTTGCTCTGCGGAAAATTCTGCTAACCACACTCGTATTTCCAATTAAGGCCGCAGAACACGCAAAAATGTCAACCACAGCGTCTCAATTACATCTCATTTAGCTCTCGCTACACCTGCGTATTCAGCTCGACCACAAATTGTGTTGTCTGCATTATTAAAACGCTTGAATTTGCGCCTAACTATGCGCCCCAGCCCACTGTGTATTTAGCTAATGAATTTCATCGGACCTAATCAACGCCTTTCGGGGGTGTCGAGCGAATTCTAGTGTCTATCAGCCATAAACAAAGTCCAATTATTGCTAAGCACTTACAACACTCTAGGCCAAGGGATGAACATAAATTGCGATAGGTTTACTTGGTGTATTGTGTGATGGGAATATGAGAAATATTTATTTGTTTATTTATTATACAAAAATAAAAACATAAACGAATGGAAAATAAAATGTTGCCCACTTTGTAATTAAATACAAAAAAAAATTATATTTTTTCAGTCAGAATTAATTTGTGTTTGACGATTTTTGAGAGACACATAGAAAATAGGTTGTTCAGAAAAATAATAGTTCTGCATGTAGAGAGTTGAAAAATAATAAAAAATAAAAAATAAATAATAGAGAAAATAATGTAAAGTCGCATATGAGTCTATTAGGAGTAAGATATAGTTGAAATAATATCAAACTTTAGCCACCATGACTTTCTTTTTAAATAAAAAACAACATATATTTCAATAGAAAAAATTCATGCAATTTCAACAAGCTTTTCCAACTTTTGATGTATGTTCTTTATTTACAATGGTTAGTGTGCTGTTACCATTTAGGCAACTTAACCTAATCAGAATTGAGTATTATTTGTAGTAGTGTGTTATTAGAACAAGATATTTACAGTGTAAAAGTGATGTGTAAGGTGATAAATGATTTGTTTTTATGTCAAATATCAGAATTGAATATTATTTGTAGTAGTGTGTTATTGGAACAAGATATTTACAGTGTAATAGTGAGATGTGTAAGGTGATAAATGATTTGTTTTTATGTCAAGACCCGGTTGGGTAGGTCTTGAGGGTGGTGAGGCTTTTCCAAACCTTACTAAATATGTGGCCGTATCAGCATTTCAATCAAAACTTCCCTATTCTACTCTACAATATTTCAAGCTCATGCCATTAATTTGTAGCCAGTTTAAATGCGAGTCAGTATATCAGCCCCCACTTCTGCGATTGGAGCTATAGCCACATCCTGATGCAGTGATTAGTTTCACCCTACTCAATGGGATTGCTGTCAGCTTTGGTAGCACTTACATGGCATGTAACGCACTCGTTAGCTTTGCGAACTCACACGAGCTTACCTGTTCTATCTGACGCTTATAGACGGTGAAATTAAATATTAATTTGCGCGCACAAAATCTGTGGTTAAGCCGCGATTTATGCTGTAAAAATAAACCTACCGCTGCCCCCTCCAGCGCCACTCAGAGCCGCCAACAACCCTTTCAAATGGTAATTAAGAGCGGCACGTTGAGCACCTGTGCACACGGCGCAGCTTAACGTAAGGTAACAAAAGTAACGGAAATAAAGCAATTTTTTCACTTTTTAATTTATATTTGCCTTTCGTATTTGAATACAACAACGGAAAATATTGCATACTTTTAGGCTTGCGCTTAATATTTACCGCAGAGCGACAAAAAAGAAGCAAACAAACACATTTAAATTGCAATCAATCAAGGCCGTTGGGCGTGGCGCGGCCGTAATGCAAAATTGAAATTAATTATAATGCATATATCAACATTTAAGTATGTGTTTATGCACACACATACGCACATATATTTGTATTTTTATTGTACATTTTTTAATCAACTTTACTGGCTCACGATTTTTTTATTGAATATTAATTTGCTTCTGTTTTTTTTTTCTCTTTTTTCATTATTTTACAACAAATGCAAATGCGACAAAGAAAAAAGTCATTGAAAAGCCTGCACTTGGCCAGCTTCAATGGCTGTAAATTTTTTTTTTATATATGTATATACATATATATATAAATAAAAATTTTAATCAAATGGATTGTTATAAAATTTGCCAGCAAAATGTAAATTTTTGCTACCGATTTGCAATTTAATTAAGCACGTTAAATATGTCGGCTTTTATTGGTGTTGCTGTTGCTGTTGCTGTTGTTGTCGCGGCTTTGTCCTTGTTTATTCAGTCGCATAGATTTAATGAGCAAATTATGCGGCCTGTAATTGGGTCGAACCAAGGCATGACAAGAGCTAAATGTGATTAGGGTTTAGGCTTAGGGTGAGATGAAGATGAGAAGGTGAGAACTAAATTTTGTCGCCTGTGCAGCTGCCTAACAGTTTATATAGAAGTGTGTGTGTCTGCGTGCCTGAAGTTTAATGTAATATAATTTCAACTTGAGACATTTGCACTTGTTGTCTTCAGTCAAGATTGAATCTTTTTAAATTAAGCAAGTTTAATCATAAGAAATTAATTGAGCTGGTAGAATTCTACCTTTATTTAATTACTCTACACAATTAATTGAATTATATAAAAATAAATTTAGGTTTCTATTATATTTAATTGTTTTAAATTTTGAAAATATATATTGGTATAAAATAAACAAATATATTAATGTAGATTTATAATATAAAATATAAAAAATATTTTTTTTTTTATATTTTTTACAAACTTTTTTATAAAATTTGCTGTTTATTTATTTTTTTTTAATTTATCATCAAAAATAATAAATGATTTAATTTTCTATTATAGTGTAGAATAGAGTACAAAATAAAATTAATTGGCATAAAAATGTAGAATATATTTAAGAATATATTTTTTATTATTCCCAAAACTATAAACAATTTGCTAGCCAAGCTTACCTATCATTATACCTCTTATTCAATCGAACTGTCGTTCAACTTCTCAACAGCCTTCGACATTGGCTGTCTACAATTTATATGACATGCATACATTAACAATTTGTATACAATTTGTATATTGAAAGCGTCATAATTAAAAATTCCATTATCTGCTGTCCGAGTTAAAGACTTAACTGAAGTCTCGCTTGTTGCAACATCAACAGCAACATCAACTTTCTCAATGGGCACTCAATGGGCTCTGAAAGGCTGAGCTGCGCTTGTTGAGGGCCAGATCGGTACATCATTCGCATCGTTCACAGACCGCACACTTTAACAATTATTGCCAACCACATGGACATGGACACAGGCACACACACACACAGACACGGACATGGACATGAACATGGACATGGACACGGATGCGGCATATGAGCAAGGACATTCTCGGCTGCTTGTAATGTGCTCAATTTTTCGCATTTTGCACAGAGAACGCGACGGGCGGAACGGGCGGCTGAGCGATTGCTGCAAGCGGCAAATGTGCTACTGTTGCTGCCAGTTACCACCTGCCACCTGCCGCCTGGCACCTGGCACCTGCCATCTGACACGTGCTACCTGCAAACTGCCAGCCATAATAATATTAAACAATACATATAAATCACTCAGCTGTCTGACAACGAGCCAAACGTCCAACGACCCAACCGGGCAGAAACTGGCCGGGAAATGCTTGGGGAAACGGCTGTGACAGGCTGAAGGTTTTCATAAAAATTTACCGCCATAATGCTTATTTTAAAAGTCAATATGTTCGCTGCCTGTTATTTTAACACCCATCGTGTCCAGGTGCCAGCGACCGACAGTCGCTTCCTCATATCCTTTGTAAGAGCACAGAAGGCAACGGCAGCACCAGCACCAGCCACACCAGCCAGCACCAGCAAAAAATGTCAACCCACAACAAACGACACACACAACAAGCACAACAAACAGAGCATAAAAACCAAACTGAGGCAAGTAAACAATTTGCACTCAAATGCAATCGACTGTGAAATACTCTGTTTGCTAGATGAGAATTCAATTAAGGAATTGTTAGGACAAAGGACATGAGATAGGAGATAGAGATAGATATAGATATAGATATAGATATAGATATAGATATAGATATAGATATAGATATAGATATAGATATAGATATAGATATAGATATAGATATAGATATAGATATAGATATAGATATAGATATAGATATAGATATAGATATAGATATAGATATAGATATAGATATAGATATAGATATAGATATAGATATAGATATAGATATAGATATAGATATAGATATAGATATAGATATAGATATAGATATAGATATAGATATAGATATAGATATAGATATAGATATAGATATAGATATAGATATAGATATAGATATAGATATAGATATAGATATAGATATAGATATAGATATAGATATAGATATAGATATAGATATAGATATAGATATAGATATAGATATAGATATAGATATAGATATAGATATAGATATAGATATAGATATAGATATAGATATAGATATAGATATAGATATAGATATAGATATAGATATAGATATAGATATAGATATAGATATAGATATAGATATAGATATAGATATAGATATAGATATAGATATAGATATAGATATAGATATAGATATAGATATAGATATAGATATAGATATAGATATAGATATAGATATAGATATAGATATAGATATAGATATAGATATAGATATAGATATAGATATAGATATAGATATAGATATAGATATAGATATAGATATAGATATAGATAGGGAAACTACTCAGAAGCTAAACGACTCTCGTTTTGTGCTGACGAACAGGGAAACGAATAGATCCAAAAGGGAAACAAGTGCGAGTGGCCCCGCAGCCATCTAAAGTTAAGCGACACATGTCACCTGGCCAAAGCCGGGCACAAAAGATGCGGGTGCTGGATGGCTACTGCCGCTGCTCAACTTCAACTGCTGCTGCTGCTGCCGCTGCTGCTTTTTCTTGCTCATATCCTGGTCGCTGTCGTGCGCTTTATGTGACATGATTATGTGCAAAAGTGCAACAGGCAGGCAACAGACAGTCAAGCAGTCAGAGGCAGTCAGCCAGCCTGACCTGCACCCCTTTCACATGGCCGCTGCTCACACCTGTCGCCGTGTCAACTGGCCCTCAAGCATGGCCAACGAGCTGCAGGTGAATGGGCACTGGTTGAGACAGGAATTTGCTGTGCAGTTTCCTTGACAGCCCGACCGCTGATATTTCTCTGTCTGACCAGCTCGCAAGAATGCTCATAGATATAAAAGAAGAATAGACCAGATAGCTAATTAAGGGCGTGATAATGTTTAATAAATTATGTGAAGTGATCAAGAGCTTAAGGAAATTTTAAAGGTGTAATTATTCTTGTATTACTTGAATGAAATTGGATTTGAATGGGCTGATTAATATGAATAGTTTTGAAGCTTTGATAGGGATAATGAATAAATAAAAAATGAATGAATAATTGAATAATTAAAAAATTATATAATAATATAATATAATATAATATATAATAAATAAAAATAAAATAATATATAATATAATATATAATAAATCTATCTATTATATATTTTAGCCGGAGATTGCCGACATTAGTATAAGTTCTAAATCTGATAATTCCTGCTTCTGCACTTACCGCATAGAGTTTCTGTTTATGTTTCCCGGTAATGAGTGAATTCTTAATTTTCTTTAACAACTGGAGTATAATCATCTGACCTATATATTACTAATATTAATTTATAATAAAATATAATATATAGGTATTTTTATATATATTGTATTAAGTCCAGATAAATTGTATAAATTGTATGCATTGTTGCAGTAAGCAGTAGCGCGAAGAGCTTGCTAGTGATTGCATTGTTGTGCGCGTTCAGAGTTTTGCTGTGCTGAATCATTGAATACTGTGAAAAAAAACTCATTAAATCAGTTTCAATTATAGCGAGCAAATATGTGCAGCTTATATTATTCTAAGGCGCTGATAATTTTACAAATTATTTGTCTCTTTTTAATTGAAGTTAATTGTGAAGATGTAAAGATAGCTGAAGAAATTCAAACCACAACAAATAATAATGCCACTATACAGTTTCTGCCCAAGGTAATATGAGTGGAATGAACTCCTTTATTGGAACATATTATTTTATTATAAATAAATGTTTTATAATATGTTTAAATAGTTTGAGGAATCTGTGCATGAATATTCGGGCTGTGGCTTTGCATATGATAAGGGAAGATCCTGCGTTGATAAACAGCTAAATGAAACGGAGCTACGAATGGATAGGTTTCCCTGGACAGTGCTCATATTGGATAATTCAAGCTTTGTGGCATCTGGATCTTTGATTGCGCCAAACACTGTGCTAACAGCAGCCAGTGTGCTGATTGACTTGACGAGCGAGACTCTGGCTGTGTGCGCGGGCGAGTGGAATATTATGCACGACAATGAGAAGTATCCCCATCAATATAATTTTGTGGAGACAATTATAAGGCATGAGGAATACGCTAATGGATTACTCAATAATGTGGCTCTGCTCATACTCGAGTCGGACTTCATTCTGCAGCCGAACATTCGCAGTCTCTGCCTGCCCGCTGCGGGCACAATGCTCGATTACAGCGCCTGCAAGACAACAGCCTGGATACCCTCTGAGAGCACAGTGCCTATTATGTCGACATTCCACATTCAGCCCAGATCTAAGTGTGAAGAGCGTCTGCCTAGCTCATATTTGTGTTTGAATTCCACACTCGATGGGAGTCTGATGTGTGGCATCGATGCGAGTGAACAGAGCAGAGTTTCGAATCTGAACTCTGGCGCGCCGCTCTTCTGCCCCATGTCGAACAATCCGACTCGCTACACCCAAGCGGGCATCGTTATTGGCAGCATTGACCGCAGCAATGCTATAACTGAACTCTTCGTCAATATAACACATTTAATGCCCTGGATATATAAACAGCTGGGGCCGCGTAACACCGATTTGAAATACTATTTGCCCTTCAATGAGTGCTTGTGTCGCTGTTAAATGGCAAATATAAAATAATATAGAAATATATATAATATAATATAGATTCTAAGAATTTATGTTGAGCTGTTTGTAGGGATATGTAAAGGAACTAATCGGGTGAATAATTATAGTATAAATATATGGAAGAAAAAGGAAAGGAGCATGTCGAAAAGTCTTTTACTTTTTGTTATAATAATTATTTAATATACAGATTTATATTTAATATACAAATTTATATTTAATATACAGATTTATATTTAATACACAGATTTATATTTAATATAGAGATTTATATATAATTAAAATATAATTAAATAATATATTCATTACATCTAATCTATAACCCTGTTATACATAGATCTCATAGCTCTCACTTTTCTATACATTATTCCCTTTACTACAGTCTCCAACATTGACAATCTCTTTCTCTCGTCTCGTGTCACGCTCACATCTCTAACCGTCTGTTTACTGCTGCTGCTTTCTCTCGCGCCCTCACTCTCTCTCTCTCCCTCTCTCTTGCTTCGCCCGCATTCGACCCACTTTCGAATGGTTTTCGTGAATCACAAAACGCTTCGATCGCTGTCGCTGTTGCTGCCGAAAAAAAAAAAAACAAAGAGAAAGAAGAGGAAAACAAAACAAATCGAAAACGAAAGCCGAAAACCGAAAACCGAAATGCGTAACGCCTGCGTCGGCATTGCTGCTCGCCTGTTCAATTAGCAAACTATTTAAAATGTTTTAAACTTTTTTACGCTCTCCACTGTTAAATTTTATAAACAAAATAAAAATATTTATAAAGAGCACCGTCACCAGAAACAAATGCTGCCCAACGGCGGAGGATCGATCTGCTGTCGGCTCTAAAAGCTGCGTCTTCTTGTTTACCATAAAACGCGGCCCGGGACACAGAAATGAAGGCTGTACTAAAAACTGAATCGATTCGGCCCACTCTCTACCTCTCTCTTACTCCTTCTCTCCCTCTCTCGCTTTGCCTTTGCCCTCAGCATAGCATTGTGTTTGCTATGCTATTACGGCGTAACGGTAATTCCGTAAAACTCTAGGAAATACGGTATTATTTTGTACTAATTCGAATAGGCGTGCAGCTTTCCATAGCAACGCAACAGTGAGAGAGGAGAAAAGAGCAAGAGAGAGAGAGAGAGAGAGAGAGCGACAGCTGACTGATAATGCCGTAGTTGGCCCAATCATTGTATGCGAACACATACATACATACATACACTAATGTACACATGTTTGTATGCATGCACATTTGTATATACTCTGAACACACACTCGCACAATTATTTATCGCCTTTGTTGTGCGGGTTTAATTCGTTTACGTGTTGATTTGAAATTCTTTGCTTAGCTTTGGGCACATTTGTTTAAATAATGCCAAATACACTCAACGAAATTGGGAAGTGAGTTTAAGCTGTACATTAAAAAAAATTGAATTTGGAGAAAAATAAAATATAATAAATATATTACTATTTATTTTATTATAATTTATATATATTTTTGTAACATATTTTTTATTTATTTTTTTTTTTTCATATTTATAAATAATCATAATATAATTTATAAAATAATCATTTATTAACAACTAATTTTTTGTCTATATTATTGGACATTTTTATTTGGATTTAGAGATGAAAAAAGCTTAAACATAAATTATTTGTATGTATAGGAAATATATTATAATTTTGGCATATACAATTAATGTTTCTTAATTATTATGTATTGATATTCAGAGTTTTTTATTGCATTTTTTTTTATATTTATAGGAGAATAGCTTATATAAAATTGCGCTATATTTTTCTTTAAGTGTTTAAAGTATTATATACATATATATGTATACATTGTGCACAGAAAAATCACGTTTTATCCAAATGGAAGAGAAAAAGCTTAATATGACAGTCGAGCCGCGAGAGATATAGATACGTCTACTTGAAAACTGAACGCCTGGGCACTTGGATAAATGGTGCGCATGGAATTCGCTGCAGCGAACCCACTGAAATCGAAAGTGCTTTATGATATCTTACCAATATGCAAATATGGCTTGAAGATCATAAGATTGACTATATGATTGTCTCGTATGTACATAGTTATTTACATACATATATATGAAACATTGTGATTTGAGTTTCACTTGATACTGATTCAGCAGCACACGATATATATGTACATATCTATGTTAATTTATACTCTATATATATATATGTGTATATATTTATACATACACCCGCATCACATTCCATATCAATTTGAATGTTTGCTTCGCAGCTGCGTGCGATTGGCTCGCTTATCAGACAACCTTGTGTGTGGGCTTTGCTCGCTCGCTTGTCCGCCTCACTTCGCCCCCCCTCCGTGCCGTCAGTTCCATTTCCACTGCTACTTCCATTTCCAATTTCCATTTCCATGTGGTTGTTGGGCAGCGTGTGTGAAGTGCATTCGTACAAACGACTTTCAAGCGTTTGCTGTGCGCTTGTTACAAAAAGTTTATGATTTCGTATTAAACAAAAAAATTAATGTTTCATAGCGGACGGAAAAAGAAAAAATATATTAAGTTGGATGGTTGTTTGTTGCTCGGCAGCCTTTATAAGGCCGAACGATAAGCTATTGTTAAATTAACCCCAGAAATGTCTCTTTTTTTTTAAAAGTGCGAAAGCCCTCTGAGAGTTGACTTTGCTGATGAACTTATAGATGCTCATTATTAAACAAGTTTCAGTATAAAATGAATTAATAGATGGAGATTGAAATATATCTCATATATTTATAATGCTATATATTTTTGTATATTAGCATTAAGAAAATAAATGTATAAAAAAATATATATATTATTAAAATTATAATAGTATTGTAGTTTTTATTTATTGTATATAAAGCTCTAATTGTTGATGAGCTTGTAGTACCTCATTAAAATAATGGACTGATATGGACTGAAAAGTTACAAACAAAGACTTCTTATGATACAAGCAATATTAAATATAATAATAATATTATTTAGTCAAGTTTCGTTCATCATTATAATAACAGAAAAATAATCTTAAATTAATTTTGTGTTAGTATTATTTTATCTATTATTTACCCTGCATTTTTATATAAATTCATATGTATGTTGAATGATGTGATCATCAATATATGTAGAGATGTCCATATTTATATGACTATACTATGTTTATGCGATATTTCTGATTTTTAAGAGCAAGGAAATATTGCTTAAGTTGTTAGCAATTGAATCATCAAAAATACTCTTCAAATATAATTTATCCATGTAGATATGGTAGATATAAAATATATATATAAATACATGAATATTATTTATGATCTACAAACAAGTTTTATATATCATATAGAATATAAAACCAATCATATGTACTTATTTCAGTCATATCTCTATACTTTTTATCAACATATTTTTCACTTATTTCAGATCATTTTTCTTCTGTGCTTATATTAATCCCACCGGCTTTCTAGCCCTCAAGCGGCAACCAATTGTTGTTTGCTCACGTCACCCTCTCCCGCTCCCACGTGAACACACAATCTCTCTCTCTCTCTCTCTCTCTCTCTCTCACGCGCTCGTTCGCTCTTGTGCGCAACAAGTGTAGCGATCGCGCTGATGTCAGCTAACGCTGCCGCTGTCGCTGCCGCTGACGTTGCCTCTGCCGCTACGCTTGCTCAGTTCGTTGGTCTCTCTTACTCTCCTTCGCTCTGTCTCTCTCTCACTCGCTGCTTCGTTCCGCATTGCGGTCAACGATCTCCGAAAATTTCGAGCGTGCGCAGTTCATTGAACTGCCGAAAAAGCAACTGTAAATGCGAGTGGCAACTGCCGCGAGCGACTGTGCGCCTGCTACACGCAACCAGCGTCTGATTTTTCTTTCAATCGTCGCGTCGCAACGCGAGCGTCGATCGCTGGGGCTGGCGCTGGCGCTGCCGCTGTTGCTGGGTCAGGGGCGGTCCCTGAACGTGACACCATTGAGGGGCATTTACCTGCGTTTCATTGAACTTCGCGTCCGGGGTCAATGCGAGGCGTTTGCCCTTGCCCAAAAACTGGGTTAAACGCTGTATGCCAGGGCCCCGACCACGGCCCCAACCCCGACCGCGACCCCGGCATCTACAGTGGAAGCCAGGGCCAGGCAATGTATGTGGCCATCACTTTCGTTTTTTATGTAGAAATCGATAGCTTGCTTTGTTTATGGAACAGGCAAGCAGCTAAGAGCAGCAGCGGCAACTTGGAGCTTTTATATCAACAACAGCGACGACAGATTGAGGGCCAGCGCTGTTGCATACAATTATCATACCCCAACATTTATATACATATTTTTATGTGCGCTGTTGCCATGCCCCTCTGCTCTCTGCCCTTACCCCCGCCCGTACCCGTGCCCGTACTCGGACCGGACCCTTACTGTCGTCCCACTGCTGCTTCACTTTCGCTTTTAAAACATGATCGATAATATACAGGCACAAAGTAACAGGCAAGCATAGTCGGCCAGCTGAACGACTCTCGACTTTATACACATAGTTTGTGTTTTGTGCGTTTCGCCCTCTCTCGCTCTCTCCCCTTCTAGCTCCATCTCCCTCTCGCACACTGGCTCTGTCTCTCTGTTCGCTGACCTCGTTTGTCGTTGGTGTTGCTGCTTTTCGTTTTGGTTTGATATTGAAAACTTTAACAACTGATGGGAAACATAAACAGCAACAGAGTAAATTTAAATATCGTTAAAAAAAATTATATGTTTGAAAGGGTATTCGTGAAACGTATTTAACAAATGATATATGTTATGAAAACAAATAACAATAGGATACAAATTTGGGATAAAAGATCATTTAATAAGTAATATATTAAATTTATTATCTTTTAATATGAATAAAATGGTTATTTTATTTTTATTTTTTTTTTATTCTCATACATTTTCTAAATTTTTTTTATATATTTATTATTTATAATTTATTATTAAAGAGATATTATTTTATTCATTTGTATTATTATTATGATTTATAATATATATATTTTTTGTAATAAAGTAATCAGTTTTAATCTTAGTTATGTGAGACTGATTAAAATATATTTAATATTAATATCGTGTATTATATTTTTCTATAAAATATTTCTTGGGATTACATGATATTATTCTAGGAAATATTATTTAGTAATATACAATAATTCTAAGAGATAATACAATAATAGTCATATTATGTGTATATTTGGTATTTTTATAAATAATTTAATTTATTATTATTAGTATTGTTAATGGAGTTCCTATTTTTACCGCCTAAAGGATTCAATTTATATCTTTATTTTATATAATAATATTATATATTATATATAGACAGTATATATTTATTTCATATATTTACTGTTTTAGCTTAAATTTTTTTTTTAATTTAAAATTAGTATTATATATATTATATAATATTTATTTAAGTCTAGTCAAATTATCCATGAATTCAACTGCAATTTAGTTCCTTAGCTGTTCTCAAATAACCATATAAACGTATGTGTATTTATAAGTTCTAAATAAAAGTTTTCTAGACCTATACTTTATAAAGACTTAACTTTTGTTTTTTTCTCCCCTTATCTTTCATTCTCTTTTCTTTGTGCTTCATTTATAAGCAGTCTTGCTCTGTATATTCTAGTTTAGTTGTATGTTTCGTTTTAATATTTCTCTATACATACATATGTATATATACATATATACAATATATATACCTCTGTAGCTATGCTCGCTCATACATACACTCATACACTCGCACTCATTTGTGTAGCCTTGCTCATGATATGAGTATGCGGTAGTACGACGATTATTGTTGTACGTTTTTTTTTTGTATTTTGTTTTTTTTTTTTTTTGTTTTCCAAGGTTTTCCAGTCTGATCGCTATGCGATTCAAGGCTTCATTTATTTTTCGTTTTGTTTATTTGAGTTGAAACTTGGCGCAGAGCACTTGGTAAATCTTCTGTTGGCCTGGCCAAAATAGAACAGCAACGGTTTCTAAATAGTTGCAGCCACTCGAGCGCTCTCTAGACTATGCCACTAAGTGTGCCGGCAAATACTCAGCTGACTGCTCGCTTCTCATTTGACGTGTCTCGCTTCTAGTTGCCCAGCAAAACAAATACAGTAGTTGTTTTTTTGTTTACGCAAATTTACGCAAAGTGCGGCCCGGCTAGACGAGCTAACGAGCGCCGGCGTACAACATGGCGTATGTGATTAGTTTTTTCGTACTATTTGGAACCGGCGCACAGCTTGTGCGTGCAGGCACCTCGACCGCTGTCTGTCTGTCGGTGGGCAGCATGAAATTTTATGTTGATATGAAAACAACAACGCGTACCGCGTACAGAGCTCGCGAGTGCCATAAAAATCAACGTGAAACAACAATTAGCATTCAAGGTTAACCAGAAATGAGCTGACAGACGCGTCGCGATGCGAAACAACGGGCCCGCTACAGTTCCCCACTTGGGGACAATCCAACAACACGCAACGAGCTAAGCAATTGTCTTGCCCGCCGAACAGCAACCGGTTCCTGTCCCACCTGAAACACATACAAACTCAAATATTATGCGGCTTAATCTTCTTAATGTTGGCGTTGTCCCTAGACTAGAACTGCCTACCTACTCTCTCTATATACTACATACTATTATACTGTCTTTGCTTTGAAATGGGGAGTCGGTTTTTATATAATATATACATTTATATATTATATAAACTTTGAGTCATGGAATTCATGTCTTCATATAATTGTAAGGAATTTGCTATTCATATTTACATTTTCTAAGGATATTGAGTTTATATATATTTTAATATATTTTACAAAATTTAATTTATAGAAGCTAATGTATATTAATCTTATATATATTAATATATTATGTTTTATATATATATTAATAGCTTAGATTTATAAAGAAGTCCTTAGTTCATTCTATTTCCATTCTTGTTATGGTATTCTCTCACACAGAACTACAGAACCATATTTTATATATTAATTTTATGTTAAATATATATGATGTAATATATAATATATCGTATATCTAAAGCAAATATCTTAAGTTTATTGATACTACCGTCTTATCTTATAACTTTAGTCTGGCATACCCTGTAAGCCTAGCATGAACGTAAGCGCTGTTTGCTGCCTCGACTATTTGTTTGAACTCAGAGTTCATTAAATGTTGTAGTCCCAAGACACAGCTGTTGATACAAATGTCTACATATGCCTCTTTATATATGCATATATATATAGCTATCACAAAATTACTGAAAATTGTAGATAACTAACCTGAAAGGTATCTGAACGCCGTGCACACTCTCAGCTAGAGCCCTTGCCCTTGCTATTGCTCATTCTCTTCCCCTTGCCATCGCCGCCTGCTGTTTCTGTTTTCAGTTTCATTGTCGCGAGTTCATCGAACCTTAGAGTTTCTACTAATCTAGCGTTTACATTTATGAGCAGTTGAGGTGCTTTCCTGCAGCCCTGATCGTCGGCTGCCGCACAATTTCCTATGTGCTTCGCCGGCTTTATGATTTATGTGAGTCGGCAAGAGACGCCGCTCTGCCTGAGTCCAAAATACACAAAAATTCACTTTCGATTTTCAATTTTACTCGGAAGTTTTTTATAAATGTGGCCAGGCGCGCAGGGCCGTAAGGGTCACGCTGCTCGACGATCGGGCCAAAAGCAAGCAGCAAGCGGTCTAAATGTTGTTGCTGTTGCCAACTGCTATTGCTGTCTCGCTTGCACGTGTGCTAAAGGTGGATGTGTGTGTGTGTGTGTGAGTGTGTAAATATTTATATATGTGTGTATATATATGAGAGGTAGTTTCTTTTTGCTTGAGCGTTTCGTATGTAGCTTTACTTATCGTATACGTCACGATCTTTGACCTACTTTATGATTTTTGGGTCTGCTTACGTTTCTCTTTTCTTTTTGTTTTTTTGCTTTTTTTGGGAGCTTATGGAGGAGATATAATGTTGTATATATGTACAAAATTTGAGGGGAATTCATATTGTATGTAAGATATATGATGAAGATGTTAAAAGTAAACCCTTTTATATAAAAATGGAGATATATTATTAAATTATATAAATTACGTTGCAAATATAAAAATAAATTATAAATTTTTATTAACTGATTTTTCGTAGGAATAATAGTTTCTTAAACATAGGTAACACATTTTTTTCTAGTTTTAATTATTTAACAATTTGTATTATATACAAGACCAGATTTTCTATGCTATACAATCTAATTATCTGAATTTCTATCTGTCTAAGTCAGATGATTATGCTTCAACAATATTAATGTTTTTTCTCTACAAAATAGATTTTATTTATTATCATTAATTTACATATGCATATTAATTATGCAGAGTCTCCACTTCCTGGCAAATACTTAATCAGTTAATTATTTATCAAATTGACATATTTTGAAACGAGTTTTATCGCGCGCTTTCAATCGCATTTAGATTCTAATTAGGCTACTTTGTTAGATTATCGTAAGCCTATGCCCACGTGCACATACACAGACACATGTATACAAGTATATATGTATATGTGCATACTCCGGACCGTTTTCCACACGGAGGCTTACCTCAAAGTTTTTCCGTGCAAAAATCCAATGTAAGCCGCCTGGTATCATAATTAAGCTACAATAACTTGTCATATTTAAGCCCTTGTGACAATGCTTACCGGTTGCTCGACTTCCAGTATACATTTCCTCTCTCTCTCTCTCTCTGTCTGCCTTACTACCATCCATTCATCGTCTCTTTCTTTTTTTGTCTCTTTACAGACCTGGCTGTTGGGCTGCGCAATGTTAACGTTCACATTCCGTCGGCCGTTAAACGCGGCGATAATGCGCTCTTAATCTGCAATTATGACATCGAGAACGACACGCTCTATGCGGTTAAATGGTATAGGGGCCGCAGGGAGTTCTATCGCTACACGCCCAAGGAGAAACCTGCCTGGAAGATATTCACGAAAACCAACGAAATTGATGTCGTGGTGAGTCTCGCTCTGCGTCTCGCAGCAGTACCCAAAATCCTCATCATGAAGTTCCTTGATTCTGATTACAAACGAAAGAGAAAAAGCTGATGCTGATGCTGATGCTGAAGCTGAAGAGCTGCCAACGTAAATTGCTGTAAATAACTGCAAAATGTTGTTCTCATACACTAGCTGAGAGTATTTGTGTTGTGTCAGCCATGATGTGACTATGAAAGGGATATTATTTTTGAAGAGAAAGAAAGCTTTCAGAAAGCTGTCAAATATATTGGTCTTTTCGTACATATATATCTAACAATATACATTATTGACCCATGAATATGTAAAAGTAGGAATTATTTTTTTTTAACTACTCCATAATTGTTTCTAATATTTTAAAAAGGATTTTCTCACAAAAATTTAGTAAAATTAATTTTTTATCATAGATATATTTATTATGAGAGTATTGAGAATATTTTCTTCTTCTTTTCATTAAAACATATAGTTTATTAAATCAGATAAAAGGGTTAGCTCATCATTTCCTATTTAGATGTTTGTGTGTTTTATCATAGATATATTTATTATGAGAGTATTAAGAATATTTTCTTCGTCTTTCCATTTAAATATATCGCTTATTAAATCAGATAAAAGTATTAGCTAAACATTTCCTATTAAGATTTTTGTATATTTTTAGCTAAGCTTTCGGAATATTTAGGAAAGTTTGTTTGAAAGGGTATTTAATAAGCGCTATATAACCCGATTCTGATACATGTTGGTGTTGCTGTTGCTGCTGTTGGATGTGGTTGTATTAACGACAACAACAGCAGCAACAATGAACGCTAGCAGCACTGTAAACAGTTTCGACGCCCAATAGCTGGATGTGTGTGTGTGTGAGTGTCTTTATATTTATGTGTGTGTGTGTGTGCGTGTGTGTATATCGATGTTTGTTTTATGCATGTTAAAAAGTTTTAATTAACATTTTTGACTTTTCACTTGCTGCTGTTGCAGTCGTTGCACACACACACTTGCTGTACATGTCCTCCATGTCCTGGCATTTCATCCTCTGCATTTTATTGTTGACTTTTGCTGACATTGTGAAAATTAAAAGCGAACTGCCGCAAAATTGTGTTCAAGCTGTTGCATTCAACATGTTTGCGGCACAGCAGAAAATATCTTTTACAAGCACACGTGCAGCCAGCACTCAAATATATAATTATAGATATATAATATACATATATACATATATCTATATAGATCCTTTTTTATTTAAGTGCGCGTACAGTGGCTCAGTTTGTTGTTTAACAACTGCGAAATTTCACAAATGATAATTACTTTAAACTTAACTCAGCAATTAAGATTATATTCATTGAACAGGTCAAAGAGCTACGGCAATTTGCATTTTTATTTGCTCACAGTGAGTTGTGTTTTACTATTTATTTTAATTTAAAATTTATTTAAAATTTAAATAATTTATTAAAATTTAAATGCAAAGAGATTTCTGTATATATATGTTTGATGCAACTTATTAATACTGAAAATATGTTAAGAAAATGGAAAATAGTTAGTTATAATAGATATAATAGATACAATAAATAGTTATAATATAGATATTAGGATTTTGTAATTTAATATTCATTTATTTATATTGCTTCAATAATTTCTTATATTTCTATTTTAATTTAACTCAATTTAGAAGCCTTAAATCGTTGACCAGCTTTATAAATATAAGATAACCAATATTGAAAAATGCCTGAAATTATGCTAATAAAAGAGTTAACAGCTGCTCTTGAAATTAGTTTAATATTGCTTATAGTCATATGAAAAAATATTAAATAAACTAATGTATAATTTTGAGCATGAAATAAGTCTCTAAACAACAAGAGACTGTTTTACTTAAATTACAAAAAAAAAAAAAAAATAATAATATTAAAATTTATATAAAATTATTTATAGAAAACAAAAGTCTCTTCAAGAGTCTTTTTTGCTTTGAGTATTAAAGCTAAAACACTCGCTACAAAAATTATTATAGGGCAAATTAACTCTCGTTTCAACAAATAATATGTTTTAGAAAAAACTTTTGAATATGTTGAATTGTTCAGCATTTTATGAATTGCCCAATTGAGTGCTACATGTGAATACATATTTACTCTGAGAGAACATGTCTATCGTATATCATGGCACTTATTTATGTTTCATATTTCATCGCAATTCAACACATGCATTTATCAATAATTGCAATCGTGAAACACTTTATTGAAATGCCACAACTATCTGCCGTTCACAGACCACCCAATCGAATGCCAGCCATGTGCTGTTGCGTAATGTGCCCACCTCAATATCTGGCAAATTTGCCTGCGAAGTATCCGCCGATGCGCCCACATTCGATACGTCCATTGTGGCTGCCGACATGGAAGTTGTGGGTGAGTTGCCGCCCGCCTAACTAAACACCTTCAGGTTATTGATTTGAACATTCTCCGTACATATGCAGAGCTGCCCGCCCAGCGGCCCATCATTACGGGCATACATTCGCGGTATCGCCTAGGCGATATTGTCAATGGCAATTGCTCATCGGACTACTCGAAGCCAGCGGCCAATCTGACCTGGTGGATCAATGATATACAGGTATAATATGATTTACAGTTTATATATCTATAATTACCCAATTATTTATTACTTATTTTATAATTCTATTCATTGCAGGTTCCACCAAATTATTTGCGCACCTATGATATACAAAAACACCTCGCTGAACACTTGGAATCCTCCGTTTTAGAGCTCAATTTCGTTGTGACTACGCATCATTTTATTAAGGGACGCCTTAAGGTTGGTTTTCTCAAAAGATCATTTTATTGAAATTATTAAAAATATAAATTATTTTTGCAGCTCAAGTGCTCGGCTCGCATTCATGACATCTATGCACAGGAGAGCGAAAAAATGATTGAAGAGGATCGACCACGTATTTTGGCCTCGGGACGCTCGCCGGATATGAATATGTATCCCTTCGATCAGCCAGGCGATGTGGATGAACACAATGAACTATACTTGATACACAAAAGTGAGTGCGATTACGAATTAATTTTACTGCAATAAGTTAAGCAACTTACATAATTTTAGATATATAAATATAAATATATATATATATATATATATATATGTATATATTTAAACGACACATAAAACCCAAATTCATTTATCATATATCTTACCATATACATAAATATACATTCAACTTGAATGCTGTGCTATTCGGACCCTAGATTAGCGCTTACCTGGCAGCTCGTCCTACACCAACACCTTCGATCATTGCTTCTAATTTGCCATGGATATAAATTTAGCGTTTCTTAACGCTATAATCAAATCTCTATGCAAAAATTTATAGCTTGAAAAGGTTGGGGCAAAGTCTAGAACTACTGCTTCTATTAGATATGAGGACATAGTTCATTCGAAAGATTAGGAATATTAATCATAAAACAATTACTATTCTTATTATTTATATTATTTTGATATTTATATTTTATACTTCCAATTATTATTATTGAAAGTAACACTATTTTATCTATATTTAAATATTTTTTTCAATGTATCTAATTATAATTATATTTTTAATTATTATTATACCATATCTATATTTCTTATTTTGTATAATAATTATTAGTTTTGCTATTATTATATATTAAATTTATTAAATGTGGAAAAATATTTTTTTCTTATATTTTTTTTTAAGTCTTGTTTAGTAATTAAATTGTGTTTCTCAGAATAATTTTGGTATATATTAGTATAATCTTTCATTTAATCGGATATGTTTTCATACATTTTCGACAGTATGATTTGATAAATAAACAATTTTAATTTGTGTCTTGAGCTGTATGAACAAGAGTGAACTGGAGCAGCTAAAAATACTTTTCTAACTCCAATCAAATCGTGCATCAAACATTTTTCCACAACTAAACATGGAATGGGCGTTAGTCCTAAATTTCTTTTGTGTTTTTACGCTTGTGGGACCGCAATTTATATTTAATCCGCCACATATCTTGATTGTATTATCAAGAAATCGCAGTCAAGACCTCGGCAGTCGGCTGCTCTAGTGTTAAACAATTTCAGCAGGACTTAAGCGCTTTAAGCACCCTTCAGCTGACCTTTTTCCCCCCACATTTTGTGGCCAATGTGCGTAATCAATAACTCATTTGATTAAGGGCCGCACATTAGTTGGGCGCAGCGTAGTAAAAGTGCTGAACGTTTGTTTAAAAATTAGCCCAAAAGCCTAGGCAACAGATAAGCAATGGTCAACCCACACCAGGACACCAAACACACCAACACACAGACACACACACACACATACATATACGCGCGTCGTGCACGTAGAGAGATGGCTGGACTAGGTATACAAATCTTAGCCTGATTGTTTTGCAACTAAAACAAATGCGAAGGAGACCGCTGGGGATTGGGATACATTACACGCACGCCATTAGAATGATAAACGGTGGAGCATTAAATCAAAGTTAGTGGAAAAAGGACGAAGGATGCAGGACACTGTGAAAGCAGCTCACCTTATTAGCCATCGCTCTTGTTGTTGCTGTTGCTTTTGTTGTTGTTTGCTTTGTGCTGCGCCACGATTTATTAATGCTCTGCGCTAAGCTACAAGCAATTAATTCAAAGATTAATTTCACCAGCGGGTGCCACAGCTTCAACCAGCACACACACACACTCACCTACACACCCGAATACCCATACACACACGCACACATCTGGAATCAGTGTAACCCATGCCTAAGCCGCTTTCAATATGTTTCGCCCTCTTCTTTCTATCTCTACCTTGATACACGAACAGATGCCGCCGCCAGGCCCAGTGAACTCGATTGGCAACAGCAGCTAACTCGATTTCTGTTAATGGGTCTATTGCACTTGGGCTGGACTGCCGCTCAGCTGAGCAGAACGAGACACCAAAACAGCTGCAGCAGCTCCCAGACGCAACTGGAACGGATAAAGGTGCTGCGGTGATGAGCTGGCCAGGATCAGATCACAGCTGCGCGGAGAAACGGAGACTACAATACAGCTGAGAGGCGTCTGCTCTGCAGCCAAGGCAAACTGGCCACGAATATTAGTTAAATAAAGCTCCCATAACATTTATAGAAATCATCATGAACGAATATATTAAATGAAGGTTCTATTGAGTGGATAATTAGGGATTAAGAAATTTGTTTATTTTATTTTTTTTTTTTTTTTTAGATTTATTTAGAATTTTTTAAACACACTTTCTCATTTGTGGTACAGTCCCACATATTGAATATTTAGTTCAGTTCGATGAGATATCAATTCAAATCAATACTTTTACTTTCAAAATTCAATGCTGAAATAAAAAACTCAATCGAAAATATAAAAGAAAATTGGATATAGCTAAAATGTTTTAAATATTTCCTGATTTTATTAAATCAAGTAGAAAAACTATTCGTAAATCGATTTGTCTTTCAACATTTAACAATCATTGACTAGTTATCCACTCTAAGGAATCTTCACTGTCTATACATATGATTTCTATATACATATATACATACATAGCAAATCGACTAGTCACATTTGTCACTTAACTTTAATATTTAGCGAATGTTCGTTGTGCGTCATAGACAAAGAGAAAGTGTGAGAGAGAGAGAGAGAGAAAGCTGCCTCCTCGCACCCTCAACTCCCATAAATCAAATATATATATATACCTAGTATAGTTCACATATACAAACACTTAAAGAAAATGGTAAAATGGAAAAATTAAATCAAACATATGCTGTATAAATTCAATATTTCAATTGTCTCACCTAAACCTAAGTCAAGTGTACATAAATCATACCACATGAAAAGAAAGATCTACAAATTTAAGCGAAACATTTTCCAAAGAAAAAACTGTTTTTTGTGTTTTACTTTTGGTATCTTTTTCCTACTTTCTGCGTGTTTTAACGTTGTGGTTTCTAGGCGTCTTCTATATATATATGAATATATGTTTGCTAGTATTTAAAAAATACTATTAGTTTATAAAACTGTAAAACCTATCTAAGTATTTAGCGATTGTTAAATGAAATGTGAGTTGATTTTTAGTTGAAACCGTGAATAAAATGGCAGCCAAAAAAACAAAATGATTTTTATTTTTGATGTGGGATGTTATATAAAAGATTTTGGTATTTTCTTTGGAAATTGAATAAAATGGGTAAAGAGAGATTGGAATGATATATATTTTTTTTAAATTAAAAATTTGTTCGAATAATTCTGAATCTTTGAAGAAAATAGTAAGAGAATTTTCTGATAGAGGAAAGGTTTTCATTATATTTCTTAAAAAGAAGAATGTCTCTGACTTTAAGTTGAAAATTAGAAAAGATTTTTATGCAGCTCATATAGATATTTCTGATACTACACAAGGTTTTCCTATTGCACTTGTTCAAAACTGAGTTCCCCATGTATTATTTAAGCATTTCATGCCAGTTGCCCATCATTTGCAAATTACTATTGTAAAGCAGTTTAGCGTTTTTCTTCCTCTTGGTTCTGTGCGGTGTTTTTGTGGTTTGCCAGGTCGTCTCCGCCGACAAAGTGTAAAATATTATGGCGTCAACAAATGAAAAACTTGTAATTTAGGTGACAAAAACAACAAGACAAGGGCCAAACACTGCGACAATGTGGAGCACACAAAAAACAGCCTCAAATGGGTTGGCAGCGCTGCAAAAAGCGAATAAAAACCATTTGGCAGCACCCCACTTAACAACGCATTGGCGAGAGACAGTGCAGGGCAGCTGTTTAAGTGCGATTGGAAATATAAGTTGAAGATTTAATTTGACCTAATAAATAACTATTGTTGACTTATAGACAAATTAAATATAGAATCAATCAATCAATTTTTTATGAGACGTGAAAAATCTTTTAATAATTTAATGAATTTGTAGGAGATACTTATTAATATTAACTGACTTCCATAAATATTTAAAATCAATTATATATGTTTCAATATAAATACATTATTATTTTTAAATTATAGTATTAATTTATATTTAAATATTAATTTATTTTTAAATATTAATTATTTATATTTATATCTATATTATTTATTTATTTATTTCTCTCTAAATATTGAACTGCTTTCTTTAAATATTAGCTTGCATAATAGAATATATTTATATTATAAATCTAATACATTTGTTTACAATCGAAAATAACTTAAGTTATATCTATTTGATAATAGCATATATTTTTTCCGATTTCTCTGATTTCTTTCTAACTTTTACTCTACTCTTACTTTTTACTTTTATCCGTCTTAACATTTCTCAAAGAAACTAGTTGATTAGTCAACAGATTTTTTCCCAGCAGCTTAAGTTAAATAGTTTGTTCTCCTTTGTTCTATCTTATTTGTATGACTCGTGCTGTTTGGCCTCTCTGACTGTGTGGGCGCTGTCACTGTGTCGTTGCATACTTTTCAGCGAGTCGCCTTTGTTGTTGCTGTTTGCAATTTCACACTCGACTGCATCGCTGCCGATCTGAATGGGAATCAGAATTGTGTGTGTGTGTGAGAGTGTGTGTGCGGACCTCGTCTTGCTAAGCATCTGCAAAAGAGGCGTGGTCGCTGCCCATTGCACTGTTGCAAATTTATTGTGCATATGAATGCACAGCCAGCCCCCTCGCCGACCCACTTTATCTCTTGGCGCCTTGCTTTGGCAGTCAGCGAACCCAGCCAATTGCTCGAAAATGACTTTTGGCACGAGGCAGTTGCAAAAAGTGGCAAGCAAAAAGCGTGCGTGGCACTGGCAAAGCATGATACTCAGAAAGTTGCAGCTGCAGCTAGAGCCGGCCGAGAGGTGGGAGCAGTGGCAGCTGTAGCTGAATCTGCACTCTGGTGGATGCTGCTAATGGACAATCGAAAACGCATTCAACTGACAATTTCGGTTTTCCCCCCTTTACCCTCTCTCCCTCTCGCTGTGTGTGTTGGCAAATTGATTCCCCTTTTCGGTCTGTTGCGGTTGCTTGGCAGCAGGCACTGTCAACAGGCGTCGCCGCTGCTGCCGCTGCCGCCGCTAACCACCGCCAGGTGGCGCCCTCATTAAAACTGCACTGCCAACTCCTTCGCGTTGTCAAAAACATTCAAACGCGTGAGGCACAAGTTGGATAGAGGAAAAGCACTGAAGCCAGAGAAATCAGTTTGGCTTCTTGTTTTTGACTTGCATGAAAAACATTTGTTAATTGCTTTTTCAGGCTGTATGCGTGTGTGTGAATGTGTGAGTGTCAGTGTGGTCGACTCGAAGCAAATGCGAGCAAAATATGTGAAGAAAAAAAAGCAAAGAAATGAAAAATTGCATTGCTTGAAGCTGAAATTAAAAGCACCCGAGATTATGCAAGTGACTGATTTGAGCTGGAGCGCAAAAGCATTCTATATATGTTATTCTGCTTCATATAGAAGAATTTTATTTAATTATTGTGCCTAAAAGTATGAAGTGACGAAGATATTTGGGTGGAAGGCAGAGTGTTTTAATGAAGCTTAAAAGGAATGTCTATTTATTTAATTTGTATATGCTTTTCCCACATTAGCCTACACAAAATTTAATTAAAAATATTTTTTTAAGAATTTGGACGAACGTAGAATACATTGCTGAGGGTAAGAAAGAGTCAGCCTTATAACTCTATAACCTAACATAGGCAATGCTTAAGGCGATATTGGAAAAATTGAAATCAAGTTGCGCTGAGGAAGGTATAGATGGTAGTGGAGTCTGTGTCGTCTTCTAATTCTAGGGCGAATGCTTCCAGATGTTTTATAGATCTAGGCCAGACTGTTTGGTTGATAGTCTAGTCTCTCGAGCTATTATAAAGCAAGCTTCATTCTAAATTCGTTATATTGTTAATAAAATTCAGAAAGCGCAATAATTTGCTATTTTATTTAATTTATTTAAATATATTAAACATACACCTTAAATAAAGTTTTGAAATATTAATTGATTTCTAACTTCAAAAAACGGTATCATAATCTAATAACTATGCCTGAAGTCTTTCATAGACCATAGAAAAACTATTAAAATTTATTATTAAATAAAAATATATTGTTTTAAATATTTTATTACCTACCAACTACTCCTAAAGCCTTTCATTAACAAAAGAAATGCTATTAAAAATTCGTATTATTTAAATACTAAATAGTACGTTTTGAACATTTCATAAAGTTATATTTCATTCTCTTTCATGTCGACAAAAACTCTTGCTGATTTTTACTTCTTCTGCTCAGAATTCATAGAATATCAAGTTTTACTCTGAATCAATTGGCGTTGCAATTCTTGATGAACCCGAACGATTCACTCTGACAAATAATTCTGATTCAGCTATTTCATACTCCCTCACTTAGTCACTCGCTCACTCTAGCGCTGCCTTCGCACTCATCTTTTGCAGACAAAGTTTTAAGTTTTTAATTAATTTGTTTTGCTGTGGCTCGAGACCCAACGCAGCAGCAGCAGCTTTTCAACTCAACCACAACTTTTGCTCATTTTTCTCAGAGAAGAAAGGCAAAAGCAAAAAAAAAGAAATGAAGAAGCTGAAAAAAAGGTTAAGTGTTTCCATTTGGCAAACATTTAGTCAGCCCCAAGGACCTGCCCGGACCCAACCCCCACACCCACACCTGGCCCCGAGCCCAAGTGTGTGTGCGAGTTTTAATAGGCTTTTGTGTGGAAAATAAATTGATGCGGTGCACCTGTAAAGCGTTACGGCAATAGGCAATGCCGTGTGGCAAGCAAGTCGTCAGGGCGTATTGGCCAACGTCTGTCTGTGGGCCCTGAGGTAGACCGCATTGTAAACGGGCACCACTCAGCACGAATTCGAGTTAATTTCGAGTAAATTGTTAAAAGATTGCCAGCTCGAGAAGGAACTTCTAAGGACTTTAAAGTACAAACTACAAATTGTTGCAGTGTTTTCCTTGGCAATTAGTTTAAATAGAGAATAATAATACTCTATATACAGCTGATTATATTTCCCTTTCAAATGGATGTCCTCTCCAACACAGATTCTTCTCTTTAGTGTACTTTATTAGCCAGGCATTGGGTACATTGAAATATCATCCAAAGCCCGTAAACTCACGCAGTATATACGACATAGCTGCGGGATTGTCCTGCTGCACCAGGTGCCCCGCGCGGTACACCCAGAACATGCTGAAGCCGCCGCCCTGCTTCTCGTAGCCCTCGAGCATGCCGTCAATGCGCACGGGGCGACGTGTGGCGCTTACGTACAAATCCTTGCGATGCCATTCCATGCGATTGATCCAATTGACGGTGCCGGGCGTCGCGCACAGCAGATCCAGCATGCCCGAGTAAACGCCCACGCGCAGCGGCGTCTCATTCAGCAGTCGGGTTACTGTTGAAGACACGAGATTAGCTCAAGTTGTTGAGGGTGATTCTTGTGGGAGATGAAATGCCTTTGATAGTGGCAATTATGTAAGAGTCGAGTAGAGTAGGATATTTTGATAGGATATTGATAGACAGCCTTGGCTAGGTGGCTATAGCTGTCTGTCTACCTGTTTCTATGTAACCCAAGGGGTTTTGTATGTCAATTAGGCTTGAGATTCTTTAAAGCAAGGGAGCTAATTTGGAGTTGCTAGGTCGATAGGTCGATATATCATATAGCTAAATCATATAGTTAGAATTGATTGAAAGTGAACTTTTTGTTTGAAAAACTGTTGAATGGGAATGCATCTTGTGAAATTAAATATTTCTCCTGTGAGCATTTGCATATCATATGGTTGAAAATGATATAAAAGCTCAGTTATCTATGAAAAAACTCTTTTCCTCTCTTTAATCTTTTCCAAAAGAAGAATTTGCTTTACTCTCTGTTAATTCCCTTACAATCAATCAGTTCTTAATTGATAAAAGCTTAAACGAGTAGAGAACAAGTAAGAAACTGTAGTCGGGCGTGACCGACTAGGGGATACCCTGAGCCTAATCAAATTTGTGTTTTTCATAGAATTTGGGGGAATTCGGGGCCGGTATCCAAAATATAGCAAAATTTAAAATTGCATAAAATACATATAAAGATTTATATAAAATTTGGCTTAAAAGATGGGCGAGATATAATTATTTAACTGAATTTCGATTTTGTTTTAAGTCGATAACAATGAATTGGGGATAGTTATCGATTTTTTAAAATAAACTTGACCATGCTATACTCTATTCAAGTCTCTAGCTCTTATAGCAGCGGAAATCGGCGCGTTCAAACATACGGACAGACAGACGGACAGGGCCAAATCGATTTCTCTTGTCGTCCTGATCAAGAATATATATACTTTATGGGGTTTGCCACATTCTGCTAAAGGTAGAACCTGAAGATTCTAGAGAAGCCAACCTAAGGCAACCTGCTTACATTTTGTGTATTTAGTCTTCTTAATTTGATAATTAGCAAGCATCAACAAATACATAAGCTGAACTGAAACCGAAACATAGAAAAGTCTCATAACATCAATTCAACCCAATTCCTCAATTCCCACTCTCAACTCTCCCACCTTCACACACATCAAAGTCACCTCTCTCTCACTCCACTCCTTACCTATATTAACCGCTGGCTTGAAGATGTCGTGGCCCAGTTTGATGAAGACGGTTGCATTCTGTGACATCCACTCAGACATGTGGGTGAGATTCAGTGCCTGGGTAACATTGTTGATCATGAACTCCCGCAACTTGGGATCCTCGCCGTAGCGATAGACGTCGTTGATGTGCACGCGGTGCTGTGTGTTGTAGAGGAAGACGCCGCCAGTGTACTTCTCGATGACCTCCTGTATGCCCTGATCCATGGCCTGCAGCCACTTGTCGTCGTAGACAAGGCGAGCCACCTCGGCGGCTACGCGTGCTATGCTCCTGTAGCCATCGTGATCCACAATGCCCAGCTGCAGCAGGTAGGGTGCGTAGGAGAGGGTGCTGTCCAGCGGGGATGTCCATGGGTTGCCAACGACCACCGACTGCAGTTGGCATTCCAGGAGTTTGCGCTGCTTGGCCAGCTGCAGCTCGAGCGCGAATTCTGGCGCCATTTTGCCGCCGTAGCTCTCCGAGAAGATGTGCAGCGGGACGCGCTGAAACTCGGGATGGCTGTGGAGGAATGTGCGCATCAGCTTGACCAGATCCTTGGCGATTTGATTGTTGTTCTTGGCGTAGTGTCCGTGCGGCTCCACATAGCTGTAGCCCGTGCCCACGGGGCTGTCGATGAAGAGGACATTCATGTGCTGCACCCAGTTGCTGGCCCGCGGCTGGCCCTCGATGTCGATGGGGCCCAGCTGCTCGAAGCAGCCGCAGCCCGTCGAGGCGACGCCGGGTCCGCCCTGCAGCCAGATGACCAGCGGACGTTCCGTATGGGAGCTCACATTCGCCGTGGTGTAGTGCAGCCAGTAGAAGAGATGCGCGCCCTCCCGCACCTCCACATACGCCCAGTCCTGTTCGCCGGCCCCAAAGCCCCGACGTGCTGTCGATATGGAATAATATTTATAGAAAGATAAACTCCGATGAGGATGAGCGTACCTTCCAGCCAGCCCAGAGATTGCAGCAGCAGCAGCAGTTGCAGCAGCAGCAGCTTCATCACTAGCATTGCCACGCCCACACGAGAAAATCACACTTAACTAGAGCAGACGAACTGCTCCGATCTATGCCCAAATGCGCACTGAATATACGTGCAGCGTTTATTTGCTTCAATATTCAATTGGCTATTTATAAATTGAAAAACTGTTTTCAATCACATAAACAAAAAGGTGAACTTTATGGAAAGCACAAAAATTCTTTTGTTGCTCCCCGAGATACCGCTTGAACGAGGTGAATGCAATGAGGTATGCGAGTGGCAATGAGAGACCAGAGAGATTTTTTCTATAGAGAGAAACTAAGCGAAGTTTGTATGAAGTAAATGATATATGGAAAAGAGTTATAACTCTATAGATGAAATATATATTGTATGTTTATATGGCATAATTTCTATATGTATAATATAATATATAATATTATAATATAATATATAATATTATATATTCCATATGAATTTATGCTTCTTTCTACATGCATCTATCTAGTTAAGCCCTTCTATCTATTCGTCTATTTATAGACAAATCTATATATATATATTTCTTTATCTATCTATCTATTCATTTATCTCTCTATCTATCTATCTATGTACCCATCTATCTATCTATCTTTCAATCAATCTATCCCTCTTTCAATATATTGTATATAAATCGTTCTATCCCTTCATCTATCTATATAAATCCTTTTACGTATGCCTCTATCTAGCCATCTTAATATATCGCAATCTAATTATCTATCCATCTATCTATCTGTCTATCTACCTATCTAGATACCTATCTACCTATCTACCTATCTACCTACCTATCTATCTATCTATCTATCTATCTATCTATCTATCTATCTATCTATCTATCTATCTATCTATCTATCTATCTATCTATCTATCTATCTATCTATCTATCTATCTATCTATCTATCTATCTATCTATCTATCTATCTATCTATCTATCTATCTATCTATCTATTCATCTATCTATCTATCCATCATCTATCTATCTAACTACCTATCTACCTATGTATCTATCTATCTATCTATCCATCTATCTATCTATATATCTATCATCTATCAAACTATCTATCAATCTATCCATCTATCTATCTATATATCTATATCAACTTCTCTATCTAAAGCGCATTTATTAGTCGTATAGTCTCTGCCGTTGCAGTCTCACGAGAGCGCATTTATTAATTGTTTATTCCCGATTCTGCTCTCTATTTATTAGCTCTAGCTAAAACGCGTCTATAGCATAAATATTTATCTGAAGTGCGCGGGCCGTTTGTCATATTTCGTAGAACGAAGCTAATTTTTGTTTCAGTGGAACAAATCTGGTATATAGACCTAATTGGGGGTATCTGCTTAATTGGGTCAATGATCTTATATACCCTGCATAGCTAGATTAAGAGATATGCGTCTGTTAGTTCGGCAAGAATATGGAATGCGAAATGGTCTTTTGATCTTAAGCAAATATACAGATTTATTAGCGCCTATTTGTTCTCTTAATGAACAAGATTATTGGAATATGGAATGCGGAATAGTTCCATCTTTTCTCTTAAGCTTCTCATAGCATTATTTTAATGCCCCTTATTTATTCTCTCCATCAACAATGGGCAGTAAACACAACCCAATTGTATTCAATGAATGCGATTAACAATTGATTATCTCAATTCTTAATTCTCATATGATATCAAATTGATTAATTTGTCCACGTTGAACGCCTGCTGATCATCAACAACTAATTAGTGAATACTTACATAAAATTCGTAATCGAATAACAATTATCCAAGGAAGAAGCTTGGAAGTAGGTAGGTGGGAGGGGCGTGGGGTGTGGGAGACGGAGGGGGCGACTGGGCTGGCAAATGACTTTCCTCCGTTGGTTTTTCCAAGAGAGTTGCGGCTCGTCACGTCAACGCACAAGTAATTTTCACACAACTTAACGCCACATATCGTGCATATTAATTATGGTTGGAGGCGGATGGGCGGAACGGGCGAAAGGGCGGCGCCATCCTCATGGCGCCGTGGTTGCTGTGTGAAATCCAATTTGGTAAGACGACCTATGCCATAGTCACGTAGATTGGCAAGCGGGAGAGCCGCTCCAAAGAGCAGGCACATGCTAAATGTCATTTGCTCGAGGCATGCGGCCAATGCGTCTGCACGTATGCTACGCAGCCAGTATGGAGGCTGTACACTGAGCGAAAACAGGCGAAAGAATTGCAATTAGAAATTTTTTAATGTCTTGAAACTGAATATAATATTATTGAATTATTGAATATTTTTTAAAAATTAAAAATAAATTCTAGGAATTCTTTTAAGATATGACTTTAACTAAATTTTTTTTAAACAATTTTTTTTATTTTTTTTTACAAATTAGAATGAGTTTATATTAAGCAAATGTTTGTATTTGTAAATCTAAATTTAAATCAGCTACCTTTTTAATGATTTTTTTTAATATATTAAAATAATTTCTATAAATTCTAGGAATAGTTTATTAAATATTAAAAAAAGATTAAAAGAAATTATAGAAATTCTAGGAAGTGTATATAATTAATAATAAATAATATAAAATTTATATATATTAAAACGAAATATAAGTGTACTAATATTATATTGACCATTTTTAGATGAATTAAAATAAATTCTATAAATTCTAGAAATATTTTATTAAATATTAAAAAACAGATTAAAAGAAATTCTAGGAAAACGAAATATACCCCTACCATTTTATTAAATACTTTTAAATAATTTATATTTAATTAAAATCAACTCCAGGACTTATAAACGAAATATAAGTCTACTAATATTATATAGACTTTTCTTAGATAAATTAAAATAAATGCTAGAAATTCTAGGAATTCATTTGCCTTAAATTAAATTGAAGGCAGCTCAAGCGAGACTCGATTGTTAACTATATTCAAGTCTTTGGGGCTTTGGAGGGAAACTTTATTTATTCGCAGCACAAAAAAGTTCGATTTACACTTGATTTGCGTAGAAAATGCGTCTGTAATTCGTGCTCGTTGTATTTCTTTGTTGTGTTTCGCTAAGTGTGAGCTCTCTCATTGTTGCTGGTTGCCACGTGTACAGACGGCATAGGCTATTGTAGCCATGTCAAGTATTTATAGGTAGAATGCCAGGATTTGGCGCGTCGAGGCCAAAATTTCGGCTCAAAAATTGTTCATGTGAGCGAGCGATGTCGCTTGGGTTCTCGGTCGGCTGTGCTTTCTTGGCCAGGGCCAGAAATAAATTAAATGCCAGCGCTAAACAAAGGCGAAATTCTTCATAAGAAAAATGCGACTTGCCAGCATGAAAGACAGGTGCTACACCTCTTCTTGGTGCCGTTGCTGCTGTTGTTGATGCTGCTGCTGCTGCTTGAACAGCCAACAACAAGAAGCTTCAAGCCAAACAAAGGCAAATAAATGAGCGTTAATTAGTAATCAGTCAAATGCACATGTTGCCAACTCCTTATTTATAACAAACACTTTAGCTCTTGGCCATGCAACGCCACTTCACTCAAGCCTTCATGCCACTAGGACACACTCTGAAATCCTTTAAATTTTCAGCGCATTTTACACCTTTCACTTCGACTGAATCTGCCAAACTGCTGCCAACATGTTTAATTAAATATTTGCTATATACAATATACGTGTATGTAGTCGTAGAATAGGGTGACTTAACTAGCTTCTATAGATGCTATAACATACTCTCATCATGCGTCAAATGTCAGCTTAGCTCTTCGATTTTGTCTTTTGGGCTGACTTTATCACAATTCCAGGTATTCATTCTACAATATGTATATAACACACACATTTATATCGTTGGCAGCATGTGACAATGAATAAGAGTAAAAGTTATTCATTCTCACTCTCAAGCTGATTGGAAAATATATCTCTGCACATCAATTCAAAGGAGTTCAACTGACTAGAATACTCTTTTGTATGAGAGCTCAACTGTATGAGCTGCAATATCTCCTATGTATGAGTTGTAGGAGCTTACGTTAAATTGGTATGAGTGAGCTACAACGAGGCACTCTGCACTGATCTGAGGTAAACTTAGAGCGGCTCGCAGATCGAGCACATGATAGAACATGCTTGATGCATATGTTACGCTACGACGAGCGACGCCCTTTATTTAAAAATTCTTATTTATTGCCATGGTTGTGATTTTTTTTCTATGTGCCCATACTCGATCATGTTGACGTTGGGGCTGTTCAATAAATTCCTCAATACTCCGCAGCTCACCACTTGACTGCGTCAGGAGTTGGCCATCAAACCATGCTCATGCGTGAATACCTTTTATAATTAAATACCTACAGGGTTTATTTTATTCGCTGCATTTTTCATTTCTAATAACTCAGCCCCTCAATTTATAGGTATTTTCTTTTATTTGTATATATTTATTTACTAGTATTTGCCTTTTAAGCGTGGCGACTTGCACACATTCCAAATAACAATATATAGTTTATTAAAAATATTATTTGCATAAATTAAAAAACAAATAAGTTTTGTATAAAAAAAAACTTGCATAAAACAATTAATTTTTAACGTTTATTTTTATTAACGTTTATTATTTAATTTTATTATTTTTCAAATATAGATTTTCTACAATTTTTTTACATTTTGTGAAAACAAAACAAAAAAATAGTTAGTATTAGATTGTTTTTTTTTTTTTTTTTTTTTTGTAATACAAATTTGTTTTGTTATGCCAAACAAGTTTATTACGTAAAATTCTAGATAAACCAAAAAGGGCGAGGGCTACTTTGTCTGAGCTTTTAAATAAATTCAATAACCCAATACCTGAAATTCCAATCAAGAAATTTGAATCTGGGAAATAAATATTTTATATACAGCAAGTTCGACTTCCAATTTTATTTGCCTATCAACGGGAAAATTAATTTTCTGATATTCTATGCAACATATTTGCAACTAAGCCGCTCACACGCTGACTACAAATATGAAAGTAGCTTCAGTGTACAAAATATACAACAACAAAGAAGAAAAGAAAAAGGAAAAAATAGATTAAATGGCTTGTCAAATGGTGGGGAAGGAAAACAATAAAAACAAATTCCCAGCAACAGCCGAAAATATTTAAAGGTGAAAAATTGTCTGATCAAAATGCGAAAAGTCGAAGAGGCAGATCCCAACCAGCGCCAGCAGTTGCTCAAGGTGCTTGGCCGTATGACAAGCGTTAACTTTTCAATGTTGACATCCAGCCCGCTTCGACCTGCCACGCCTCCGCCAGCCACGCCTCCGCCAGCCAACGTGTGCTGTTTTGTGCGCTCAATCAATTTTGTCAATTTTCTTTTCCCGTTTTTTTTTTATTCTACTTTTCATTGTTGTTGTTGCCTGCCGCAATGCTACCCTGTATTTTGTTTTATGTTTTAAAATGAGGAGAGTATATTTGGAGAGTTCATCTGTGAAGCATGAAACTTTGTTAAAGTCAATAAATATTTTAAATATTTTCAAAGCGAAATATCTTGCATATATGGATTAGATTTGACAGATCTCTTAACAAATATTAGCAAACTTCTTGACAGAGTTTCTTTGATCTCTGATCCTTGAATTTTCAATTTCAATTTATTATCTACATTGATAACATTTGCAGAGTTCTCAAGCTATTAGTAGACTCATTTATTTAATAATGAATTATAAAATATATATTAGAATATCTTATATGTATGGGGTATCTCCAAGTCGTCCAAGTCCCTTTAGTTTGTTTTATTTTTATTTATTTTTTTGTATTTTTTATTTAGGTACAGCGCGCACGTTTGGTTTATTTATTCCTGCTGCTTGTCGCAGTTGAAGCTGTCTTCATAGCCATTACCGCCCGCTCGCCCCCTGGCGCCATGCCTTCAGCCGCGCTCCACGACCTTTCGACTGCGCCGCTGATGATGATGGCTGCACGTCTCGCAATGCTCTGATGTGTGTTGATATTTGACACTTTATTATGTGCACATCATCAATTTTGAAATTATTGTCAATGTACCGATAGATTGGAGAGCACAACAATATGTGCGCGATAAGACCAGGTGCGATATACTATATATGTCTATATGTTTTGCTAGAAATTAGTTTATAGATCAGAAGCTGAGATTATGCTTGAATTATATATAAGAATTACTATATGTCCATAAGTTTGCTAGAAATTAGTTTATAGACTAGAAACTAACTGAGATTGTGCTAGAATTATATATAAGAATTATATTATATATAAGAAAATATGTAAGTTAAGAAACATTGCAAATTGATTTAAGCAGAAAAAGCTTGTAGCAAAGTCTTTTCAGAGTGATAAGAGTGAGGAGTATTTATGTATATTTCTATATAACTCAGAAATGAATACTTCTGCAGTTTACCAGCAACAAAACACGAAGTTATTGAGTTAAGTTGACTTACGATTTATGTATCCTATATGTTCCTTTGCTTAAGAGACATCGCTTATATTGATCCCAATAGATCTTGCTGAACTCGGTTTTTTTTAAATATTTTATTACAAATAAACCTAGTACTTTCCTCTAAGAATAACTTATTTCTGCTACTGTGGATCAAAGGCTACAAGTATTTTTCTCATGTCCCTATTATCGACCTCTTGTATCGAAAATTCCACGCTCATGCTTCAACTTTTGCTTATACTAAATATCTATTATACTATGTCTTAGATGTACTTGATTCCATTACAAGTTACATAACCCCATCTTGTGCTTAGACACTTTACAAGAACTTTCAATTTTCTATATATATATATTTCGTCTTCATCATGGCAACAGAAGGCGACGCATTTGAATTTTTATTTATTTGATTGAAAGCAAACTTTCACAGTTACAATTACACAATTACAATACAAAACACCAGTAAAACACTAAAAAAAATATAATATTAAGAAAACTTAAAAAAAAGTAATATAAATACAAATAATTAAAAAACACTTACACAGACGTTCATATTAAATACACGATGCCGAAATGGGATCAAGAAAACAGAAAGCTTTCGCTCCTTAACGCTAACCTTAGGTAAGAGATGCAAGAAGATAGGAGACTTCCATGCTAATTGAAAAAACTTAGTGAATCCGCGGATTATGAGTGTACGACGTCCAGTTCTTACGGCAGCCTTGACGGCTATTCGCGGTGCGTAGAGTAGAGTAGAGCTATTCGACTAAAAGAGAAATGATAGGCCTATCCGATGCAGCACATCACTGCTGATACTCGACCATAAACAGTTTGTGGCGGCACGCAAGATCCAGGCCGCGTGGCGAGGCTATTGCTCGCGAGAAGACTTGCTCGATAGAATGGAGGCTGCCATCACCATACAGAGATGGTGGAGAGGCTATCACTGTCGCAAAGGCTTATTTGCCACCATCGAGGAGCGGCTGCAGCGGGAGGTCGTCGCCTACTACAACAGGCAGGCGACCAAGATACAGGCTGCTTATCGGGGCTGGCACATACGGCAGACAGTGCACGACATGGGCCGCATGCGACGCATGCAAACCAATGCCGCCGAGGAGCTGCTCAGCTGCGTGGCCTGCAAGATGCATCATCTGATGCGCACCCACTCCATACCTGGCGTCTACTCGCTGCGCAACTCAAAGTGAGTCGCTGTCGCAGACAAGTTCTCTGTTCGATGCTCATATACCCTCGCTCCCCCAGCTGTCTGTCGCAGGTGGAGCAGCTGATGAGCAGCGCGACGTACCGTTTTCTCAACGATCGCGTCATTTATCATCATACGCGTAAGGAGAGCTTGACCAAGGGTCTCAACGCTCGTTTCAATCAGGCGATCCGGTACACGGAGGTGCCCTATTATGGGCCAAACTTCAATACTGCGTGCAATCCGATGCCCGAAGAATCGGTCCTGCCAACCAAGCAGCTGGATGCCTGCATGTACAAGATTATCTTGGAGTTTGAGAAATCGCAGAAGAGCCCCAGGATGCTTAAGACACGCAAAACCCTTTATTCTCGTGAGTAGCAAACAGCTTCGGTGTAGGCAAGGGGCGAGCCATTCAAAAGTGGAATTGTAGAAAGATATTCTTAGTCAGGCAGAAGCATTTAATCAGCTCAGTTACGGACGTCTGTCCGATCCTCCGCCTGATTGCGCTTCAATCTTATTTCTTAAAAGATAAGAAAACTCTAGTCGGGCGCGACCGACTAGGTGATACCCTGCGAATCTGTGTTTTCATAGAATTTGGGGGAATTTGGGGCCGGTATCCAAAATATATCGATTTCTTTTGTCGTCCTGATCAAGAATATATATACTTTATGGGGTCTGCCACGCCTCCTTCTGCCTGTTACATACATCCAACATAACCATTATACCCTGATTTCCCATTTTCAATGGTTCGATTGCGACTGCGAGTTGAGTCACGTGAGAATCTAGTAGCAACTCTCACTAACACTCTCTTGCTCTCCCTGTCCATCCACCCAGGTAAAACCATCCAGCAATCTATGAATATCTGGCGAAACATGAACAAGAGGCGAGGCAATTTCTGCGACGATGTCATCGCCAGCATGCGTAAATGGAATATTTGGGATGGTAGGAGGCCAAGCTTAGTCCCTAACGAGCAGCAGCAGCTTCAAGAGTTTCTAGACGAAGTCGCCGATCTGTTGCACGAGCATACGCAGTCATGTTACTGCCGTGAAGACGAGCTCGCCAAATTGCGCGATCTCACCTGATGGCAGATCAGTGTTCGACCAATGCGTCGTATCGGCGAGCATGCACGACTCGACGCGGCTGCTCTCACACGGGAGTACTCTCCGTCGGCTCGTGCGAGCTCGAGGATGCGTCTCAAACAAGCTGACACGATGGCCAACTACGAATCGCAAGTGTAAATGCCTGGAATCCTAGATTTCAAAATCTATAGTGTGTGAACAATGTGCAGAAATAATATATAATAATAAATAATAATATATAATGAAAAAAAAAGGTTCGACGTGGCTTAGGGTATTCCCTAGTCGGTCACGCCCGACTAGAGTTTTCTTACTTGTTTATCTATACATTAGAAGCTAGCAGCTCGCCTTCTACTCCTCTTACTTTAGCTTCAGCAATGCGAGATCTTGCAAAAGATAAATTTAGGTAGGCTTACGATTGAAGTGCAAGTTCTAAGTTCTAAGTGTGCCTCCTTCGTCCCTTCGTTGAGCTGTAATACCTTCTTCCTGTTCGATCTGCCGAGAAAGAAAACTAATTTTCATCTTCTCAACTTTCGACTCTCTGCATGCCAAGCTGTTGCTTGAGAAGCCTTTCCAGCTTAAGTTATATTTGTAAGACAATATCAAAAAATTAAATGTATTTATTTATAGAAAACTATTCGTTTTTGTCAGTGTATAAACTAAATTAACTTTTCACCACGCACTTTTACTTTTATTCCACAGAACGGTTGATTTTTTCGCAGATCACAAGCGCATTTCTGTTAACACAAGGACACACCTATACACACACTCTCTCATACGTACATACACTCTCATACGCACACACTGACTTGCCGCAATCGAGGGGCACATTTGGCGCGCCGCAAAGTATGCAATCAATTTTGATAGCCCACATGCAGCGCATGGGCGTGTCCCGCCGCCCGCCGCCCAGCGCCCATTGGCGTTGCAATGTTTTACTAATAATTTTCAATATAATCAGCACCTGCGACGAGCAGAAAGGAAGCCGACAAATGTTGCTAATGTATAAACATTTGAGCGAATAAAAACTGAAATGGCCCAGCTAGCGAGACGGCTCAGGCGCGACGGGCGGCCCTCCATGTGTGGCTCTGTGTGTCTGTGTGTGCGTGCATGCCACATTTATGTGGCATCCGTTGAGAGTGGCAGAGTCGTGGCAGCGCGGCAGTTGGCACCCGTAATGCGTTACGGTTACGGCGTTAATTTCACCACATGCGGTTCCTGATGGCAAACGAATGGAAGGACGCACCAACAACTGCTTAAGGGAAAAAGTCTTGAAAGGCCTGCAAAAGAACTGATGCCATTTTTACTTGAGGTAAGTTCTCTGCTCGCCAAAATAAAAACTGAACCAAATGTGATCAATTAGATCAATCTAAATTGTTTAAATATAATGAAAACTCTTTTACTGTTGCTCTATAGAATGAGCAGATAAAATTTATTATATATATAGAAAAAAGAATCTTCATATATTATATTTCACTCTTCATTTTATATAGAATATAAATTTATTATATTATAATCTATATTTCAAATTTCTTTACTCGATAGCATACTTCTTCTTCCGTCGTCCAAGGTAGAAGATATATTTTTATTTAGTTTGTGAAAATATTTACAAATATAAGTAAATAATAGCTTAGGCGATTTTTATACCCTGAGTCCATTGAAAATGGGAAATCGCGCCGACTTTATTTTAAAAATCTATAACTATCCCCAATTAATTGTTATCGATTAAAAACGAAATCGAAATTCAGTTAAAAAATTATATCTCGCCCATCTTTTAAGCTAGAGACACCAAATTTTTTATTTAGCTTTATATGTATTTTATGCAATTTTGAATTTAGTTATATTTTGGATACCGGCCCCAAATTCCACCAAATCCTATGAAAAACACAGCTTCGACGGGGCTTAGGGTATCCCCTAGTCGGTCACGCCCGACTAAAATTTTCTTACTTGTTACTTATATTAATTTAAGTTGGTTTGATTTCGAATCCAAGCCAATGACTTGGTCACGTTCGTAAACATGACGGGAGCTGATGGTCCGTCGCCATGGCTCCAGATTCCAATTTGGTAATATCGAGTGGCGCTCTCGTTGATTTTGGGACACACGAGCGCCGATCCGGTGGCATATCTGAGCGTTCGCTGGTGGCCTTTGCCGCACAGCATACTGTCAGCTATGCCGTGGGCACACTCGCTGAAGCTCACTGTCATGCTGGTCATGAGTCGACGTCCATGTTTGATCCTCTCATTCCAGCCGACAACACGGCAATTGGCCATATCGAACGGCCCATTTTCGGGCAAGCAGATGCGCCCGATGTGGGGTGCCCGGCTGAATTTGGTTTTAAGTATGAGTAAAGCGATGTTATTTCCGTGCTCCAGCATGACAATAGTCTTGTTGACCTCACGCTCCTGATAGGGCAGAATCTCGTTGTCCGTCGCGGTATCCCAGTCACCAGCCCTGACCTTTAGGCGCGGTAACTGATGGACCTCCGTGGCCGAGCTGAGGACCACGCGTGGGGCAATTAGTGAGCCGCCGGTGAGGAACAGATTCGTATGCCTGTAAACGCCCACAACCCAGGGAAATTGCCCGAAGTTCGAGTGCTCCGGCTTATCGCTCACGACGTTCATGTAAACGCCTTGGGGATTGGTTTCGCCGCAACGCGGCCACACGAAGTCCCATGGCTCATAGAGTCCAATGGGTATGGTCTTGTTGCTCTTTAATAAAAGGAGAGAGAGAGAGAGAGAGAGAAATAGATGCAGTTAGCAGCGGAGAAAGAGAGAGGCAGAAAAGTAGAGAGATATAGAATAATAGAAATAGAGAAATAAAGGGAAAGAGAGGTAAAGAGATACAGTACTACGGATATAAAGGGATAAATAGAATAGAGAGATAAGGAGATACAGAAATATTATAGATAGTTTGAGAGATATAGAGGGGGAGAGAGAGAGAGAGTGAGAGCAAGAGCGAGAGAGAGAGAGATAGAAAGAGAGAGCTGTCACTCACTACTGGAGAAGAGTGGAGATATTTTAATTTAACTAGATACGTAATAAAGTAAGAAACTGTTTTCATAGACCTGGTATATTCTTCCACTTCTTCCCAATTTGGTTTCTACTTACGATTCTATATGTATTGCAACAGACTTCCAGATAATGACAATTGTTTTGCTCGCTCAGGTCGATGAAATATTTGTTTTGTTTTTTAATTTGATCTTGGCAATGCCAGCGCTTGATGCAATTAGCATCAGAATTATTTCCACATTTGGGGATAGGCTTTTCAGTTGTTGTCGTTGTTGTTGTTGTTGTGGCAGGTGCTGGTGTTGTTGTTGTCGTGGTTGTTGTTGTATCAGCGGGACATGGGACTGCTCGAAAATCTGGTTGTGTGTTGTCGGTAGCAAAAAGTGTTTCAAGTCTCTTGAAAGTGGAGTTGATAGCGGCTTCAAACTCAAGCACAGGTCGCTTTCGGTCCAACAAGTCCGTAATGTTCTTGATTAAATCCAACTTATATGCGTTGATTTCGCCGAACTTGAGCATTCCACCCAATGCATCATCGAAATCGCTCAAAAGCTCATCTTCCTCTGCAGCGTCTGCAGCGCCCAAGCAGATGTAAGTCAACAGAAAGCATAAACCACATCGTATTAACAACATTTCGAATGATTCGATTTTCCTGGATTCTGCAGATAACACTTTGTTGATAGCACCAAATCGGTTTTATATTATAATTCATATAGATAGAGTACAACGAGTCCGAGAGCAGTGCTCAGAGCGCGAGCTTTTCCTAAACTAAATCGAATTGCGAGAAATTCGCAGCTTAAATTTGGAACGACGCTCGTTACACTGAGAAAAAAATGAAGTGGCATAAATAAATTTTACATTTCCCATTCAATTTTTATGGTATTTGGAAGCGAAGCCTAGCTTATTGAGCTCGTCGAGAATCCAGGGTATGTTGTGCGGCACGTTGACATATCCAGCGGGACGTTGTCCAGTCCCTGGTCAAGATTGAAAAATGGATTGTGTATCTGTCAAGCGGAATGAGAGGCAGAGTATATTGGCTTTTAGAGAAAAGGAAAGTGAAGGAAAGAAGAGTGGAGACCAGAGTAGATTGGCTTTAAGGGGGAGTTTCTTGTTTGGCTAATCAGGATTTTATCTTGGGTTTACCTCTTAAGATCTCCCCTTTATAGATCTCACCTGTAATGATCTCTCCTCTACAGATCTCTCTTCAACAGATCTCTCCTCTACAGATCTTTCCTCAATAGATCTTTCCTCAATAGATCTTTCCTCTACAGATCTTTCCTCTACAGATCTTTCCTCTACAGATCTTTCCTCAACAGATCTTTCCTTTCAGACAGAGGTCTGAGCAGAGGCTCTACAGATCTATAGATTCTCTCAGCTCTGTGCTCTACAAACCTGTCCTCTACATATCTATTCTCAACAGATCTCATCTCTACACATTTCTCCTCTCTGCGGCTTACTCTCAATCTCCTCCACCATTCGCCCATTTGTAGGAGTGTAAATTTACCTAAAATCTTTATTATATATTATATTAGAAAACTAATATACTCATTTCACTTCGTGAATGAGTATAAAAATATGCAAAAATAAAAGTGTAGATAATCGTGCCACGTACGAGAGTAAAGTTCTTATCATGAGCGCACACAGAGAGATGTACACACTCATAAAAGCTTTCTAAATAAAATAGAAACAAAGAATTCATTTGTTGTTTTCGATCAGATTATTCAGTGCCTATTCCTAATTCATATTGAACGGATCGCGATTCTCGCTTTGTCCAAATGAACAAATTTTCGGGGTTCTGGCAATGTTCGCTGGGCCTGCTGCTAGCCACTGCTCAACTGATCTCAAGTCAAGTTGCGCCTGCTGGACGATCATGCGGATATCAAATGGAATGCACACCCCGAACCTTGTGCAATAGCGACGAGACCATGATAACGGACGGACGACTTCTAATCGACTTTCGCTCACTGGGATCGGAGACCTCTGAGGGCACTGGATGCGACTATTTCCAGAAATGCTGCTCAGTGAAGGATGTGGTAAAAGTAATATCATCTTATTCAATTGTACCAGTTCCGCCTCTCATCTCAATTACCAACTAAGCAGCCGACGATCGCGCCGGAGAAGTATGTGCCAGGACTCTGTGGTGTGCGCAACGAGAAGGGCATCAAGATGACAGTTGTGAATGCTCAGCACGGTGAGTCGCAGTTTGGGGAGTTCCCTTGGATGGTGGCTGTGCTGGCCAATGACTGCATAGAGAATACTCAGAAATGTGGATTTACCCCTGTGGGAGGTGGCAGCCTGCTTTCTGCCAAAGTGGTGCTGACTGCAGCGCACATCTTCAAGCATGGCCAGAGAGCCAACGAGCTGCGAGTGCGGGCCGGGGAATGGGATACCCATAACGAGTACGAAGTGCTACCACATCAAAACCGATCTGTGTCGACTTTAATCACCCATGAGAACTTCAATAACTTAAACGGGCACTATGACATAGCTCTGCTAATCATGAGGTCACCGTTCCAGCTAGCTCAGCATATTGGTCCCATATGCCTGCCCAGCCCTCGAGCTAGCTACGATGCGAGCAGATGCATCGTCACTGGCTGGGGCAAGCGTACATCGAATGATCGCAATTATCCCAACATCCTGAAGAGCATCGAGCTGCCGTTTGTGAGGAGGGACAAGTGCCAAGAGCTGCTCCGCTACAACACTCGCCTAGGCCGATACTTTGAGCTGCACGAAAGCGCTGTGTGCGCCGGCGGCGAAAAGGACAAAGATGCCTGCTTCGGCGATGGGGGAGCACCCCTGGCCTGTCCCATGGCCCATAGCCCCGATCGCTATCAGCTGGCCGGCTTGGTGTCTTGGGGTCTGGACTGTGGCACTGAGAATGTGCCCGGTGTCTATACGAATGTTGGAATGCTGGTTCCCTGGATCGGGCAACAGCTTATACGATATTCAATAAGAATCTGAAAACTGTTTCGAAAAAATAATAAATAAAACAAGTAAGAAAACTCTAGTCAGGCGTGACCGACTAGGGGATACCCTAAGCCCCGTCGAATCTGTGTTTTTCATAGAATTTGGGGGAATTCGGGGCCGGTATCCAAATTATAACAAAATTCAAAATTGCATACAATACATATAAAGCTATAAAATATAAAATATAAAATTTAGCTTAAAAGATGGGCGAGATAGAAATTTTTAAATAAATTTCAATAATGTTTTTAATCGATAACAATTAATTGAGAATAGTTATCGATTTTTTAAAATAAACTTGATCTGCGTGTGCTATACACTGCTCTTATACGGGCTGAAATCGGCGCGTTCAAACATACGGACAGACGGACGGACGGACAGACAGACGGACAGAGCCAAATCGATTTCTCTTGTCGTCCTGATCAAGAATATATATACTTTATGGGATCAGCTACGCCTCCTTCTGTCTGTTACATACATCCAACAAAACCATCATACCCTGATTTCCCATTTCAATGGGCTCAGGGTATAAAAATAAAATATAAAGCATGCAAAATTTGTATAGATTATGATTTCTGATTAGACAAGAACTAAAATAACTTTATGTTCAAATGTTGCTACCCTGGATCGAGGATCAGCTCTCTTCTATCAACGAAGATCGCAATCGGAGTAGAGTAGAGTAGTAGAGAGCTGACCCTCGATCCAGGGTAGCAACATATATATATATCAATATATATATTCATATACCAATGAATAGGTGGCAGTGGGTATTAGAGAGTATAGTAGTGCTTCTGGACGCCCAGCCTGTCGAGCTCTTTGATGACCCAGGGCAGGAGGTACGAAACATTGCTGTAGACAGCGGGCACGTTTTCCTTGCCGCAATCGATGCCCCAGGCCACAATGCCAGTCTGGTAGTATCGCTCGGGATGGCCCAAGACGGGACAGACGAGAGGAGCGCCGCCGTCGCCTATGCAAGCATCGACATCCTTCTGGCCGCCTGCGCACAGGTAGCTCGTGTGGAGACGTTCGGGTAGAACGATGTATGGTCTCAGCGCCCGAAGACATTCGGCACGCGGCACAATGGGCATGGTTACCTCCTTGAGGACATGTTCGTACGCCACGACATGCGTGGACTTTTTGCCCCAGCCCGTCACGACGCAGCGGGCATAGTCGAACTTTGCATTGCCCGTGGGCAGGCAGATGGGCGAGATGTGCGGATTGACGCTGAGGCTTGCCTGAAGGACGAGCAGAGCTATGTTGTTGGCGTTGGCACTCTGGGAGTAGCTGTCGTGGATGAGTATCTCGCTGACGTTGCGATCAACATGTGGATAGAGCTCCAAAGCTATGTTCATGTCCCATTCGCCAGCACGAATCAGCAGCTGTCCGGCAACGAGACTGTGCACCTTGTGGGCTGCGGTCAACACGACGTTGGGCGACAGAATCGAACCGCCTCCAATATAGGCGGGCTCCGGCTTCAGCATGATGGCCACCATCCAGGGAAACTCGCCGAACTCGGCCACCTGAACCGGTGCGCTCGCCAGCGTCAGATTGACGCCATTCACATGCCGAATGCCACACGGCGCCAGATCGTCCTCGTCCATGTCGTCAAAGAGGAGCGCCTCGATCTGAAAGAGAGTTCATAATGATGTTTCGATTTCGATCTATTACTGGGCATACCTTGTCTATGTGGCAGCAGGTCTCGACGTAGCTGCACGGATCATCACTCAAGGCGCTGCGGAATTGAATCACATAATTCCCAATTGCATTAACCGCTTCGCTCTTGCATTGCCCCTTCGGAACGCAGACGTGATCTGCGCCGCACGCCGCTTTGCCTGGATGTTGCGTCTCAGTCTCAGTTTCAGCTGAGGCCAGCGTCTCGAATGTGGCCTCGATTAGTCTGCTCAACTGCTCAGTCTGCTGCACAGTCGGTGCGAAGATCTTTGCGATTTTTGTTTGCAATTTAAGTTTGACAGCTGCATAGTCTCGCCTGCAGTCCTGACTCGCCGCGCAGCAGCCAAGCAGCAGCACGACTGCAGCTAAGCGAAATACCTGCTGCATTGCGATAGCTGGAATAAAATTATGAAAGGCTTTAAGTTGAATGGAATGGAAAATATAATCAAATCAGCAGCTGCCCCATTGCCTACCCAATATACTGTATGCTACTCAAGCCTTGCAGTCTACTGTAGTTCCACCTTTAGCTCTGAGCTTTGACTCAAGCAGTCGAACCACTCAGACTAGACTAATTGAAGCGTTCGTTCGCTTACATTTAAATAGCCGACATATGACGCTTGTCCGAGGTTGTAGTTGTATTAAGGCAGGAACTAGAGCGCAGCAGAAAGCGATAACCCGTGATCTTTAATGCTCATTTATATGTTTTCGCATACATATTTGTATTATTGCTATATATATTTATTTTTATACCCTGAGCCCATTGCAAATGGGAAATCAGGGTATAATGTTTTTGTTGGATGTATGTAACAGGCAGAAGGAGGCGTGGCAGACCCCATGAAGCATATATATTCTTGATCAGGACGACAAGAGAAGTCGATTTGGCCCTGTCACTCTGTCACTCTGTCCGTCCGTCCGTCCGTCTGTCCGTATGTTTGAACGCTCAGATCGAGTTTATTTTCAAAAATCGATAACTTTCCCTAATTATTTGTTGTCGTTTAACTAAACATCGAAATTTAGTTAAAAAATTATATCTCGCCCATCTTTTAAGCTAGAGACACCAAATATATTTATATTTAGCTTTATATGTATTTTATGCAATTTTGAATTTTGTTATATTTTTGATACCGGTGAAAAATTCCCCCAAATTCTATGAAAACCACAGATTGGACGGGGCTCTGGGTATCCCCTAGTCGGTCACGCCCTACTAGAGTTTTCTTACTTGTTTATAATAATATAAATAAAGTACATGAAATACAAGAAGAGCATTGTGAGAATGATGCAAGCTAGCAGAGTGAACCAACATAATATACTTAAAGAAATTGATTATTATTATTTATTCATTAATATTCATTCATAATAATATACATATTATTATAATATATATGTATATAAATATAATTTCAATATTTTTGGTGCAAAAAACGAATAGCGCAAAATATTTGTACGACAATTGGTTTAAGATGTTTCATAACTTTAATAATATTTTATATCCCTAAAACTCAAGAACTAAGAAGTCACAAAAGAGAGCAATTAGCCACAAGTGTTGTGTCTTATTGACAATTAAGTCAACTAATTGTGGTAACATGTGTGAGCCAATGAGTTCCTAACAAGCCAATTACTTGGTCAAGAAACAGTTATTCCCAATTTTAGCCAGCTGCCACTATAAAACCTTGACGATAGTATATATATATATTTGTATTTGCGATTCCCAGTTGAGTTCTTATATTATATATAAATTCATTGTCTTCAAATGGCCCACGACCTCAATTATAAAAGACGAGATTACCCGAGACTATTTAGCACTATCAACAATTTTAATCTTCATTAAGAGCGGCTGCACTCATTACATGACAATCACAGCTGGCTCCTTACAATATATTAAATATAAATATACATGTTTTAATTATATAATTTATTATATATAAATTGATTGACATCAATTACCCCATGTCCTCTCTTAAACTTAAATATTAAACACTAGACTAGACTAGACTATTTGTCTTGAGGATGAGCTGCAGCCATCGAATGATAATCCCAATTTACAATCAAATTCATTTGCTATAAATTACTAAAAAACATTTCTTAAGAATATATAAATCTTGTACTTGAAGATTTTAAATATTTCAAATGGATAGTCCTGCTATAAACATACAATTAAAATTGATATAATAATATATATATATATATATATATATATATATATATATATATATATTATTTCATATATTTTTAATTTTATTCTATTCCAGCTAGTATTTATTTTTTTAAGCTTCGCTTTTGATCTTTATACTGTAGTAGACAAGCCAATATCAAATATGTACATAGTAGCTATAGTATATCGATTCCCAATGGAGGCACGGAAAATCGAATAAGTCTGTATCTTCCATATTTGTAAGGCTACAATTCCCAGATTCATCGACTAAATTATTGTTGTCCTCCTCCATTGATTTAACAATTACCATAATTATAAAAATTCCTCTAGGGCGTAGTAACTTAGCGAATACTATGTCTTCCAACATTTTGAAGCTAAGGCAAAACAAATTAAGATTTCAAGAATTAAGATTCATCAAAATCTATTTTCTTTTAGCATGATCGAGTACTGTGAAGTCGGCGACGGTAGATTGCATATTTTTTCCTTTTATGCGAACTTGTGTTATTCATTAATGTCTTGAGCAATTAGCTCTGTAAGTCGTTTATCACAGGAGGAAAATAACTGAAATTCCAAATAACTCATATTCATATGGATTCAAATTGAGTCGAAAAACCTTGATTAAATAACTGCAGCATATTGCATATTGCAGTTGACTTTGCGAAAAATTCTTTGTTAACTGCAATTGGGCTGGGGCATGAGGCTCTGCCGTCTGATGTTTGAGTTATTTGGCAGCGCGGGGGGCGTGGCTGTGTGCCGTCCAGTGCAATTTGAGCAGACGTTTTCTAATAAACATTAAGTTGACATGAGAAGCACACCAAACAAATGAAGCAAATGCATTTCATGCTTTGGCCAGGCTGACGCCCCGGGGCGGCTGCCGGTTGTGAGTGAGTAGCGGCAGGAGGGGCGCTGCCGGTGGCGGGGGCGTGCCATCTGGTTGCAGCATTAGCAACCTCCTCTCTCGTTTTTTTCTCCCGCGTTTCGTTTTTCATTGCCGGCTTTCAGCGCTTGCACCGCAGGATATGTTTACAAATTGAAAAATATAGCATGCGACCGCCAGAACGTGCTAAAAAGGGCAGTGCACAGTGGTGCGAGAGCCATGGTAAATGGCGAAAGTAATTAATGGGTGTGCGAAGGGGGGATAGACTAAAATAAATAAATAAATAAAATATTAAAAAATATAGATAAATCTATAATATATAAACAATCGAATTCTATTTAGATATTTTATAATATTGAAATCTTTAGTCGATATATGATCAAATTTTAATACATTCCAGATAATGTATTTGCTTTATATATATTATAAATATTTTATATTATATGTATATAACATATATTCACTGTATTAGCTTTTGTCTTGCACCACTGTGCAGGCTGGCAAAGAAAAAATGCAGTTGCTGCATGGGTCAGTTGGTGAAGAAGCAGAGGCTGGGCATTTGCAGGCAGCGAGTGGACAGCCCGGCAGGCGACGTGCCGCGCGTTGCTACACGAACTGATACTACGGAACATATATACAATCATATACACAGCTATGTGGAGCACTCTATATATATGTTTCTGCGGCACAAAGTGGCTGGAGCAGCGTAAATCTGACATGAAACATTTGCGTGACAAGCAAAATGCTGGCGCCCGTTATCCCTAGTCCAGTTTGCAGTCGCCCGTGCAGGTCCTTGGTGGTTGCACTGAAAATAATTATGGCGCAAATCATAATAATGCAGCTACCCAAATAGCAGCAGATGGGCCAGCAGATCGTAGGCTGAATACGCTGCCAGATAGTTAAATAAAGATTTTGATTGAAGATGAAATGATGCAAATATCACTGAGAGTGAGAAGAGCAAGGAGTTGCCTTTTAATTGTAGAAATTCCTGTCATCATTAAAAATATAAATATATATTTATATAATGATAATGACATTAAAATATACTAGAAAAATAATTTTTAGTGATGAAAATTTCATAAATTTCATATAAGCTTCCATAGTAAAACTAATAATATTTTTATGACTCACTCTGTAAAGTGAAATTATTTAACAGTATAAATTTATATAGTAAATTTACTATTATATTATATTATATTATATTATATTATATTATATTATATTATATTATATTATATTATATTATATTATATTATATTATATTATATTATATTATATTATATTATATTATATTATATTATATTATATTATATTATATTATATTATATTATATTATATTATATTATATTATATTATATTATATTATATTATATTATATTATATTATATTATATTATATTATGTACTATTATATTCTGTACTTTTATATTAATTTTAAAATTTATTTTACCGTTTCTCTGACAAAAGTTGACTTTGAAATTGTTATACAAAGTTTGAGAAATTTTTAGTCCCATTTTAATTTCATTTGCAAGTTGCAAGCTTCATTATCATTGAACAACTTTCGTCCTATGCCCAGCCAGATGCAGTGTATAAGCCCTTAAATTAAAACGGAACACAGACGCCGGCAACTCTACAAAGGGGGACAATGTCAGCAGCCAGAAAATTAGCCCGCGGCCAGCAAGGAGTTGCAGTTGAGCTATGCAGTCTGAGCAGTGGGCAGTGCGCGGCGCTCCCTCATGACATTGATACGCAAAGAAGTTGGGAGTGCGCCAGTTTACTAATATATATTTCCCCATTAGCTCGATGCGAGTAAATTAACGTTAAAGCTAAACAAAAAGGCTAACAGTGGAGAGCGGACGACCTGACCGAATGATTTGCAATGTCAAATTGACAATTAGATTTGTCTGACACGCCTCGTCCTTCTGTATATGCGACTCGAATGATCTTTACTTTTCCACCCGCTGCTGCCTGTCAGTCTGTTGCGAAAATGTTGACAGCATTGAAATCAAAATGTTGACAACAGCGCAGACGAATGCCGTTGGCAATAAACTCCTGACTTCCGTCGCCGTCGTTGCTGCTGCTCTGATGAGCAGCCACGATAGCAGATAGGAGCTCGGAGGTTGACAGCGGGGTATGCTCGCTGTCATCGTGTACATAAATGTCATCTTTGAGTCATTTGACAGTTGCACCGACTTCGATTAGGGCGTGATTTGAATGGGAAATTAGCGAAATGTCGTTAGTCGCTGCCACATTTTTCACTTTTTGTGTGAATGATGACAAATTTAATTATGCCGAATACCCCATGATGATGAGATGCAAATGGAAACACGCTGAGCTTAAATAGAAATATTAAGCAAAAGAATTTGAGAATGAAATGAGCCATGGAAAGAGATTGTCTCTAGGGAAGAGATTGTCTTTATTGTTATAAGATTATCAGTTATCAGTTGATTGTTATTGCCAAAGACAGTATTATGTGGTCAAGTATAGATGATGTCTCAGCAGACTATATCCTCTTGGAAGGCGAAATGGTCTAGTGAAGAACGCGAAAAAAATATTGACTATGACTGGAATAACTCCCGGTTTTAGGGTGGAAGGGACTTGTTCTTGTATAAAGAATTTTTAGCTAACTCAATTACAAAGAATTCATAAAAAAACAAGTAAGAAAACTCTAGTCGGGCGTAACCGACTAGGGTATACCCTGAGCCTCGTCGAACCTGTGTTTTCCAATACACTTATATTTAGCGTAAAATTATACAAAAATTTCAAGTTTAAAGCATTTGTGGCAAATGTAAACTAAAGCAGCAGCTAATAATTCAACAAAATTCAAACGTAATTTGCGATTCTTCGAAGCGACTAGAATGCGAGCGTTTGTATGTGTGTGTGCAAGTGCGTTCGCTTGGCGCTGCTGCCACGTGAGTTTGCAAAGTAGCCAAACGTTTTGTTTAATAACTTTTTTGCTACTTAATGGATTTCAATGAAATTTTCGGCATATGATCAACATATTCTATGGGCATATTTGTCAGTTTAGTAAAAGTGCCAACTCATTCGCATTTTGGCTATATTTGAGACTGAACTTCAATTGGGGGAAATTTTGGGCCGGTATCCAAAATATAACAAAATTCGAAATTGCATAAAATACATATAAAGTTAAATATAAAATGTGGTGTCTCTAGCTTAAAAGATAGACGAGATAGAATTTTTTAACTAAATTTCGATAATGTTTTTATTCGATAACAAAAAAACGAATATATTTATCGATTATCGAAAATAAACTTGATATGCGCGCTGTATATAGGGATCTACAAAAAAAATTTCAAGTCTCTAGCTCTTCTGTGAGCTGAAATCGACGCGTTCATACATACGGACAGACGGACAGACGGACAGACGGACAGACGGACGGACGGACAGACGGACAGACGGACAGACAGACAGACGGACAGGGCCAAATCGATTTCTCTTGTCGTCCTGATCAAGAATATATATACTTTATGGGGTCTGCCACGCCTCCTTCTGCCTGTTACATACATCCAACAAAAACATTATACCCTGATTTCCCATTTTCAATGGGCTCAGGGTATAATTACTATCTATCGTAATATATATTTATGTAATATATATACATATATATCAATACTATATGTAAAGCTAGTTCGCTGAGACATAAATTGCGACTGCATACTAAGACTGTAAATGCTTGAGGAAGACTTTTTAAAGTGAATGCACAGATAAGGTCGACGCCATCCTTACCACAGTCGGAGCTCAATGAACAGTTATCCAAGCTATGATCCGCACACAGATGTAGCTAAGCTAACCATTTTTGGCCATATTTTGCTACCAAAAAAAAGCAGAGTTATTACTGTTTTTGGGTAAACAAATTCCTGCCGAGATGGCAGTTAGCAATGAGAGATGGATATTTCGTTGGAAATTTCAATAAATGCTCGATTCATGCCCTTTAGCAGTATGCCATTTTTGGTCCAGTTCAGCAGATTCGTTTGAAATGATATTTGAAGCTTTGACTGAAAATAAATAAACTTTAAACAGACTTTCCAGGCTGCGACTGAAAGAAGAGTAAAGTGAATAGACAATAAACTATAGAGCGCAAGTCACGAAAATATATAAAATAAAATAAGTAAAAATAGTTCTACATGAGTAACTAATAATCACTCAAAGAGCAGTAAATATCTACGCATTCCCAATCTCATTTTCGTCTTTCCATTCGTTATTGTCTTCAAATAAAATTCATATTTATTTTGACTCTCTGCATGCCAACTGCTAAGCTCAAATAAACTCTAGAGCTAACCATCTTCTAGTTAACTTTATCTAAATTCTTAAAGCCAAACCGCAAAAGTTTGCCTCAATCTCCTCTAGCAATTGCAATTCGAAGCACAAGAACTTTGCACTGAACTCCACTTAAAAACTGCTGGAAACAAGTGAAAAATAGAATTGTCGAATGCGAATACGAAGAAATCATCGAGCAGCTCCATTATCGTTCGATGCTATAAATTGTATGCAAGGCGAGAGAGAGAGAGAGAGAGAGAGAGAGAGAGAGAGTCAAAGCGAACTCGAGTGTCGAATGCTTTGGTGCTCATTGGCGCCGGCGCCGCCGCTGCCCCTGCCGAGTGCAGCCCCAGCCACCGGCACCTTGCAGCCGCTGTCTGTCCGGGCAATGAGTGCTTCCTGTTTCCGGCGTCTCAACTGTCTGGCAGTAACAACTGTAAGCAACTATAACTGTCGGCAAGTTGGCTTTATTATTTCCACACTGTTGAATATGCATATAGATGGGACGACTGCCCGGAGGCGGGACGAGGGGACAAAGGGAGCGACGGGCATAGTGTGGACTTTGTTTTGCTTTGATGACTAGCATGCCCTCTGGCTCTTTGTGGCGGCGGCTGCCGATAGACAGGGAGTGAAAGGGTTGGCTCTCTCTGGCCAGGCGGGTGCATTATCGCTGCAGCGGCACGGGGCAAGTAAAATATTGTGGGTGCATTAAATATTTCGCTCAGTCAATGCTGGCTCCTTGTCCTGCCGAGGCAGCCAAGCAGCAAACTATGTGGGCCCGAGCTGAGGCTGCGGCTCACTCGCTGCAGCTGCAACTGATCCTTTGTCTGCATTTTATATTAAACTATTTGCTGCTGCTGTTCCTGCTGCAGCTTCTGCTGGTATCTGTTACGCTTTCGCTTCTCTTTTTTTGTTCAACAATTTGTGGCAACAATTTATGAAAAAATTTGAAGCAATTATGTGGCTACAGCCGCAGCGTGCACCACAAATATGAACAGGAACAGGTAAAGGTGGGCAGCAGCAACAGCAGCAAATGGCTGTGGTGTCGTTGGCTTTCATCAAGATATGCGAGGCAATAGATGGCCATAGTGAGAAGCATAGATAGGCTAAGCATGCCAATTGGGTGAGCTGTGCACTGAACTGACAAATAATCAATTGAAACTTGTGATATGGCCTATTTGAGTGATGCATGAGAATCGCAAAGAGAGCTGTAAATGGCAAGAGACTAGGATTTGCAGAATACCTGAATGTTCCTTTTTTATTAATCATTTGTCTTATATATTTATATAATATTTGTTACAACTTCTATTATTATTATCATTATTATATTTAATTTAAATAATGAACTAAATTATTCGTATATATATTATAGATATACATATAAAAATAATATACATTAAAAAATAATTTAACTCCATTCGGCCCTAGATACACGCATAAGGGGAATAATCTTTTTCAAGAACAACTTGCTCTAATATTATTTCTTTATTACAGGGGCAAGCTCTATAAGTGATAATTCAATAAAGAAAAATAGTATAAAAATACTTTATTAAGGAGTTGGAGAAGATGATAGAAACACACCAGCTAATTCTCTATTGCTTCTTACTCACGTTGCTTTAAGACTGTACTTGCTTTAAAATTGCTTAGTTTTATTGCTCATTATTTTCTTTTCATGGGAATACATTTTTGGTACCCAGATATTAGAATCGTATTGCTTGAAAAATTTAAGTTAGTCTATAATAATATAGAATTTATCGTTTATTTGATTTTGTATTAATAATTTCTATTATTATATATCTGTTTGTTTTTAGGAAAAGCTCAGTATCACAAAAAACCTAAATTATATTTGTGTATTTGCCTTTGATATGAGAGATATAACACAAAAAGGAAACAGATCAGGTATGCTTCATTGTTTTCATTGGAATGCATGAATTCTCCCTTTCTAGTGTAAAATATTGCTTTATTTTGAGAGTCGTAGAGTATACATTTCTTTATATTTCTATACAATATTACATTCATTTTGGAAAATTACATAGAAAGACATCACCTAAGAAGCAGAGTCTTCAAATTTCTTAAGCTTTTTAATTGCCACTTGAAAACTTGTGCTTGGCTGTCTGGCTTGCACAGCTCGAGAGAACGCACTTGCAGTCCTTGTGACTCGCATAGAAGAGCGATATGTTACTTAAATTGTTTTCAATCAATAAACTGAAAGATATTCGAAGCCCTGCAGCATTTTGCGGCTTAGGCAATAAGAGCTCTCAGCAGCTCAATTAGTTACCGCTGGCCCGAATCAATAGACGAACCCACCGACTGCAGGCAGCGTTTCATAATCAAGAATTTACTACACAAGCTGGAAAATTCTTATATATTGATATATATATAAAAGAGAGAGCGAGTGAGAGAGATGTGCGTGTCTGTGTGTGGGCTTTGTGTGCTTTAGGTTGGGCAAACAATATTGTGAAGCAGAGATTAGTTGCTTATTTTGACAGTAGCTGTCAGTGTTGCATTTAGCCGAGCAGCTGCCTCTGTAAGCAAACAAAAATATTTTCAGCAGCAGCTAGAGAAGCTAGAGGCGGAGCAAGGGCAAGGCGTTCGAGTCGTCGTTGCTTTGGCCCTGATGACTATGATGATTCTCATATCTCTGGCGCAACGAGTCTATATGCTGCTCTGCTGCTCTTCTGCTCGAGTGCTTCGCTCAGAGTGCACTCGCTCAGGCCACGCCCACACGCCCCGACGCCCGGCTAAACCTCACCCGAAACTCAGTTTTTCGCATTTTCTTGCCTTTTCGTTTACTCATTTTTCATGTGCAGGCAGCGGCGCTTGGGCTAAGCTTTTAATTAAATGCAAGGAAAATTCAATTTTAATTAAAATTTCTCAAAAACTCCGGCCCGGCAAGCGCACACACAGAGAGACGGATATATACCGATTGTGATTTTTGTTTGACTCTGCATCTCTGCGTTGACTGCTCCGCTCGAATGTTTGCCAAACGTGTAAAATTGAAAATTAGGAAATCGAATTGTAACGCCAGATACGCTGCACAGTCAGGATGGCAAGAGATCAAGGGGGGGGGGGGGGGAGGGCGAGGGGAAGCCGATTGTAAAGAGCTGATGCCTACACTAAGACTATCGCTCGCTTCGAGTCGTTCCATTTGAGGCATCGCACAAAGGCAAAATTGTAAAGTAATTGAAAATGAAAACTCATTTTGCCAAAAATCATCGAGCAGATGGACAGAGAGCAGAGAGGGCGTGCCGTTGGGCGTGGCCGAAGTGCAAGCAAACTGCACAAATGCGTGGGCAGCGCCCCAGCTCCGAGTGCAAATCACATTTGCACAAAGCCAAAAATAAAGCATAATTTGATGGAACTTAAAGCGGCTCGCAAGCAGCCCGACTGAAGATTATCTTATGGTGGTGAGCTGGGCTTTAAAGCGAGTTGACAAGCTGAGCGGAACTGAACTTGAATGAAGATTCAAGTTGATAGCAAATAATTGAGAATATGATATATAATATAAAATAGAAGAATAGAAAATAAGATGGAAAAATATATAAAAGCTTCTGAAAGCACAAAATTTCTTTAATTTATTGAGGCCTTGCAAGCTTGAAGAATATTTTATTCCTATATTTTCTAATAATATTATTCATACCTATATATATTATATATAAGTGAATATTTTATTCTTTTACTATATAATATTATTATACTTAACAATATATTATTTATTAAAAGTCTATTTTCAATAATTTCGCATATTATTAATATAACACAAATTATCTAGTTTTTAGCATTTATAAAGTTTTATTTAAGATTTTTTTCAAGCTTCCAGTTGCTTCCTCCAGTTCATGCCAGAAAAGTAAATTTATTATATTAGAAAAGACAATAATGTCTGAGATCAAAGAATTTAATAAGAAAGAAAATACAAATATTATTTACACATATCCCATATAATTATTATATTTAAGCAAAATTTAATATTTACCTACTTGAAGCTGCTTCAAACAGCTATGTATTTAAAAGCGATAGGGTTACTATACCGCTCACTCGGCTTTCTTATTATTTATATCTCTTTATTCCAAGAATTTCTTAGAACGAACACAATTAATATAAATTCTAAGCTTATCAAAAAAGAAGTCCTCTCACCTCGCTCTACTACTTCTTTTTTCTTCACTCTCTCTGAGCTCATTCACTCACCTCTATCGATGTCAATATTAGCAGATTGCCAAAGACTATTGATCTGCTACACCATATCTAATGAAAACATGCTCAGAACTGAGTAAAGAAATCGTCAAAGAAATCCAAGCAGAAATCAAAGCGAAAGCTCAGCTAGATCACAGCTTCACCCAAGATTTTATTCTAATGTCTCTGAAGCTAGATTTAAGCTCTCATTGCAAGTCTCATATCTCCTCTTCTCCTTACTGCCACGCTCACCCATCCAGGCGTGACTGAAGCCATAAAAAACGTGTGTTAAAACTAAGCAATGAGACCTGTTGCAAGGCGACTTCAAACGTCCAGTTGCAGCTGCTGAGGAGAGTTTCCTTTGCACTTCTCTCTCTCTCTCTCTCTCTCTCTCTTTTTCTCTCTCTCTCTGCTTCTATGTATGCACAATCAAACGTGACTAGCTAGCGTTTGTGACACTCGAATGACATATAGATATATATAGTACATATATATATCTAATAAATTTTTGGTATGTTTGGTAAACTTGAGGCAAGGAAAAAGTTTTTTTTTTTTTGAGCTGGAAAAGCTTTTGGTAGCATTTTGCACATAATTTAAACGCACACATCCTGTCAGTCATAAATTACACATATTACATGCACGTATAAATCGCAGAGCCGAGATATGACTAGGCCAAGAGTGTGCCCGGAAAACTGTGAGCAAAGCTGGGCGCAAAGTGCTTAACACACTTGGCAAGGCCCAAAGAAAAGCGCTTTCCAGAGCCACAAGCACACCCTTACATATGTACAGTCTATGTGTGTGTGTGTGTATATGTGTGTGTGTGAGTGTGTGTGTGTGTGTATATATACTTGATTCACATTTACCATCGACTGGCACTGCGACTGCGACTGCGACCGCGACATCGACACTCTCATAGGCAAATCGGCGAATGCACGTTCCACACAAAAAGTTCTGAAACTTTTCCCGTTCACACACACACACACATATACAAACACACACACACACGTCGCATGCCAAGTGAAAGTTGAAAGTAAGTCAAGACAACTTTTACTTTTGCTCAAAGCCAAAGATTATGCCGACTTGACGTGTGCCAAAGTCCTGGCATATTTAAATTGCTGCGTTCTCGCAAAGCCCGAGCTATACTAATTTAGATGCCTCTCTGATAGCGTAATACCCATAGGTGTTATACTTTAGAAGCACGTGACTAACGATACCTCCGATAGCATTTATAATTTATAATATTTGAATGGTTAAAAGTGTTATGTATTAGCCATAAATTATGGGCTTAAGTGCAATGAATGTGGAGCTGAAAGAGATGTGAGTATTATGGTATTATATTATCATAATAATAGATTGGGGTGACCACAGCAGTTGCTTAAGTTATGGATAAATGCATATGGATAGATCATAAAATCATTTCACGCCTGCTGCACTTAAAATATGAATTGAAAAATCTAGAAAAATTCTAGTTAAATTCCTAATAGATCCTGACTTTACCCACTTCGTCCTTCGTCACTTTTCTTAGCTCAACTAGTTATCAAATCCAAGTTACCTTTCTTAAGTTTCTGCCAGTGTTGGAAACGCATTTAAGTCAATTGCTTGCTATCATTTGCTGCTTGCTATGCGACAAGAAAAAAGGAAAAAAAAGGACAAGAAAGGCAGCGGAACGGGAACATCATCAACCACGAAATAATGGGCAAGTGGATTGGGTCTGTGGGGGGAACGTGAAACCGCCATCAATGAACCGCAATTGTATTTGTTTGCAAATAACTGAACGTTATCTGAGACTATTTATCTTTATCTACAATAACAGCACAACGGCACTGCGCCAAGGCTGCCCCATTCAAGCGACCCACCGGGCCCAGACTCAAAAACAATGCAAAAGGACACCGCCGCCGCCGTCGTCGTCGCCGCGACGCTGGCTACAGTGGATCTAGAGGAGTGGTGCTTGAGCCAAGGCGCCAACTGAAATAATGATGCAAGCGCCATAACAATAAAAGTGGAGAAAATAGTAGCTGGACTGGAGCTGGAGACGCCAGTCGAGAGAGAAAGAGAGAGGGAGCGAGAGACTATAGCCGAGTCGAAGTCCATTCAAAGACAATATCCTTGTCCTTGCTGCCGTAACACTAGCCAGAGTACATGTTGTTCGAGTGTCCTTCCATATTACCATGACAATGCAATTGCAATAATGTAACCAAGGACCGCTCTCTCTCTCTCTCTCTCTCTCTCTCTCTTTCTCTCTCTCTTGACCTGACTTTAAATGCAGCTGAATTTTGTTAAGATTTGGTCTGTTAAATGTTTAATAATTTAAAGACTTTATTTGGACCCTTAACATTAAATAACAAAGCAGTGGGAGATGGAGCAAGGTGTGTGGGATGAGAAATACATTTTGGTATAACGAATTTGGGATGCTCTAACGTCCAGAGACCTAAAATGTTATCAACATATAAATATATAGAGATAGGGAGAGAATGATTGATAATATCGTATATATACATATATCTCTCTCTATCTTTGCCTTCTCACTCTTACTATTCTATCTCTCGCTATCTCTAACTCTTTCTATAACTATCTCTCTCTCTCTCTCAATGTACATATCTGTCTCTCTCTCTATCTTTTTATCCGTCTATCACTCTCTCTCCTATTCTCTCTCTACCTATCTATCTCTCTATTACTATATATATATATCTATCCCTCTTTCTGCGCTTCACACTCTCTTTCTCTCTATCTTTCTTACTCTCTCTCTGTCTCTCTCTCTCTCTCTCTCTTTCTCTATCTATCTCTATCTAACACATACACTTACTCTCTCTCCTTCTCCAACCCCGTCACAAAGCCAACCGGTAAGCGATATTACCCTCCAAAAAAAAGTAAAGGAAAAGTGTAAGGAAATCAGTATTTCACGCATAATGAAATTTAACCCGAAGCGTTTACTGTTGCCCGCCTGAACTTTAGCGCCTAAAACCATGCAAATTAAGTTTAATGGAAAATATATTTTTCCACATTTTTCTCATTTAGGGCGCCGGCGAACGTTGATTTTGTTTTCCGCGGCTTTTATTTTCAGCTGGCCTTTGGCTGAACTTTATTTTATTTTTATTTTTTTGCTTTAATCAAATTTGGGCCGTTATGGCATGCATTAATATGGATATACATAAATATATATAAGCAGTGGAAGGGGGGGTTGACTAGAGAGTTATGCAACAAGTGAGGCCATTAGTATTATGACGCATATTTGATTTGGGAATTATTTCGTTGCGTTTCGCTTTTAGCACATTAAATTGTACAAATATATGAAAATATTATAGTATTCTGTCATAAAATTATAATAAAAATAGGTAGGTAATAACAGGTAAAAAAACAAAAGATTAAATTGAGATGTATTTAAATAAATGAAGTCTTTACTCTCCCCCTAACGTCTTCTCTTAGTCCTAGTCTTCTGCCTCTGCCTTTCTTATTAAAACTTCCCCCTAAGCTTCTCTCACTGAAACTCCAAACCTTTCTTACTCCAAGTTGTATAGCTGCCTCGCTCACTCTAACTCTCGACTGAACCTAGAGATAAAAGACAGACCTCAGTCTCTGATTCTCTTACTTTAACTTCTGTCTCTCTTTATCACACTCTAATTGTTTCTTTTGTTTATGCCTTTTTCACTCTAACTTGAACGTAAGACTTTAGTACTTTAGCTTCTGCTTTCGTCCCTCTCACTGTAGCTTCTCTCTCGGTAACTTCTCTCTCTAACTTCTTCCTCTCCTTCGGCCAGTGTCAACCAATAGAAGACTTTTCACTTTCTTCTTGCTAGATTTCAGTTAAATGTTTCAATCTGTCTCTCGCAATTCCACAATAATTTCTGGTCTTAGACTTTCAACTTACGAATATTTCTCTCTTAAAACATTTAAATACGATATTAACTCTTAAGAGATTGAACTTTTTAAACCAAAGATGAATTTCTTACTAATTTTAATTACGTAAATAAATTATCTTTAGGTAAGCTTCCGTAATTCTCTCATTTCTCATTTGTTTAATTACTAAATCTTTCTCGCGAAATTCCTATACAACGTTCCTAAATCTGTTTATTTTAATAAAAGTCTCTTTCGGGGCATTACGCATACCTCTGCAGGCATATATATATCTGTGAGCAGATATTCTTTTGAAGATTTCACGAGGAAGATATTAAAGAGCTAAGCGGAGCAGAGCTCTTAGCATAATGTACATATGTGCATGTGTGTGTGTGTGTGTGTGTGTGTGTAATATGTAATCAACACTTAAAGCAGACGCTGATTCCACTGCACATTTCTACACACATCAGATGCTCCAAAGAGATAAAGAGCACAAGGGGGAGCGGTGGGGAGGCAGCGGCAGCAGCAGTCGAGTGATGGAGTTTTTGCATGAATTATGCAAAAGAGTTTGTTGAACTGCGGCGGTGCGTTTGCGGTCCCATAAAGGGAATACTTAAATGGGATTTGGGAAATCACAAGCACAGTCAAACTTGGCCGAGAGCCGAAATCGAAAAAAAAGAGAGAGAGAGAGAGAGAGGGAGAGAGAGAAAGAGAGAGAGGGAGCTGGCAAATAGTATAAGCTCTGCTCTGCAGTGCATTCGCTAAGTAATATAATAAGCGAGTCATCCAATAAACTGCTTGAATATTACATAATATATGTATTTAATATATAGGTAGTACTCTATTTATATGTTATATAACAGGTGGCACTGCCTACCCTGAGAGCTGGTCGGGCTGCCAGCGCGTGTATTCCAATAAATTTCCCAGGCGTTAACTGCGAAATCCCATTGCCCATTTACTTACGGCAAATGCAGCGTGCGTGAGTGTGTGGGGCGCACCTGCGAAATTGCAACTTAACAATGCTCGAGAGTGGACCGAAAGCGACCCGCACCCGCCCAACACGCCCCCAAGTGGATGCCCCATGTGGCAGATAAATCAATATTGGCAATTTAAAATTGGCTGGCGGTGTATGAAGCCAATATCCGGTTTGGCGAGTGCGAGTGTGCGAGTGAGTGTGCGAGTGAGTGTGTGTATGAGTGCGAGTGAGTGTGTGACGCGCACTCTTAGTCGTAGAAAAAACTGGGAGCTCTGCTGGGTAAGAGTGCTGAGCTATGAGATACTCTAGAAACTAGGAATCTTGTTGGTAAAAATAAAATGTTTCCTTTAGAAAAGAATTGTATTCTATAAACAAGTAAGAAAACTCTAGTCGGGCGTGACCGACTAGGGGATACCCTGAGCCCCGTCGAATCTGTGTTTTTCATAGAATTTGGGGGAATTTGGGGCCGGTATCCAAAATGTAACAAAATTCAAAATTGCATAAAATATATATAAAGCTAAACATAAAATTTGACGTCTTTAGATTAAAAGATGGGCGAGATATAATTTTTTAACTGAACTTCGATTTTTGTTTTTAATCGATAACAATTAATTGGGGATAGTTATCGATTTTTTAAAAATAAACTTGACCTGCGCGTGCTATAAACGGACCTACAAAAAATTTCAATAGAAGCGGAAATCGGCGTGTTCAAACATACTGACAGACAGACGGACAGGTCCAAATCGATTTCTCTTGTCGTCCTGATCAAGAATATATATACTTTATGGGGTCTGCCACGTCTCCTTCTGCTTGTTACATACATCCAACAAAAACATTATACCCTGATTCCCCATTTTCAATGGGTTCAGGGTATAAAAATATATTTTTAATATATATATAAAATATGCCCAAGCAAACGCTCACTTACCCTGCAATATACCCCACCTTAGACATCTACAGGGTATATATGTAGAGGGAGAGAAAAAACGTGGAATCTACTGGCTGCCGCCTCGACATGGCATGGCGGTGGCGCGCTGTGGGGCAAACGTGAATCTTAGACAAACAATGTGTGGCAAGCAGCGAAAAGCGTTCAATGGGTGCCCAAATATGTGCGAGTGTGTGTGTGTCTGTGTGTGTGTCTTTCAATCGAGTATAGGGGATTTTAGGGGATAGCGAACGGGTCGCGTAGAGTCCATTAAAAATGCGCGTATGTACAGTTGTTGCCCTTACGCTTAAACAAGTCCAGCATCAAAAGAGAGGGCAAAAAATAGTGAAGAGCTGAAGGAGTTCAGGTACAAAACGGACTACGAGATAAAAGTGTAGCATAAACGCTGACATCGCTGGCGCTTAGCGGAGCAGAGCGGCCATTGTATTGATACGGGGGGCACACACACGCACACACACACACACACACACACACACACACACACACACACACACACACACACACACACACACACACACACGCACACACATAAGTTCATTGAAAACGTGCTGCTCTGATTGCTGATTAAAGGCACAAGACAATCTGCACAATCTGTCTTCGGGTTGAAAGCAACAGTAAATAAATAACCTTGGACTAGAAATGTTTAAATAAGCTAATTGAAGTAGCTTAAAGCATGGTTGTTATAGAAGATGTTGTAGAGGGCATTGGAATACTTAAAGATTGCACTGAAAATAAAATACTGAATAAGCAAAGCAAAAATAATAATATTAATAGTAATAAATAATCAATAAATATAATAATAATAATTATATTAATAATAAATAATCAATAAATAAAACAAAAATAATAATGCTTGCACCTGAGTCCCAGGCCCATTTAACATTCCCATTGAAGCTGAAGCTAACATATTTTTTACATAGAGCTGTCAATCTTAGCACTGAAGCTTTCAAGTATTGTATCAAGTTTTCATGCCTAGAAATTAACTAAATTTCTTAAATATTCTTCAAGCATGAACATGGAATCTACGACCATTCCCAACGTCAAACCGATCAAGCAAATGGACATTGAAGAAACACTTGTGGCCTCTGCTCAGTCCTTTAGCTTATTTAACTGCTTTAATATTTATTCATCATGTATTTTTTAGGACTTTTAATCTTAATTCGAGAATGTCTTTTTAATACAATACATTTTAGCAATTTGTTTTTTTATTTCCTTTCAGATTTCATACATATTGAAAGAATATCCAAGCCTAATCTGTCTCTATTAGTCTCTTGAAACTTGGGAATCAAACATGTAGGAAGCTGAATTTGTGGTATGTATGTTTATATACACTTATACGTATGCATAATAAGGGATATATTTATATATATCAGAAATCCTGCGAAATCTAAAAAACAGCATAAATATGTAAGCTTACTTAAATGCATTGTGCTTCACTCTCAAATTTGTATATAATTTCTATAATCAATATGCAGCTTATAGAACCAGAACTATATTATTTAATTTATAGTTATATAAAAAAAATAAAAAATACAAAAAAATATAGGCTTTACATATAATTATAGTACTATTTAAAGAGTTAAGGTTAAAGAGAATATAAATATAGAAACATCAAATACATGTATAGACTTATATAGTCTCTCAAGAGATAAGAGACTCTGACTTTGCAACTTCATATGAATGCAGTATTAAAAGATGCTTGAGCAGAGTAAAACTCATATATACCAAAGCAAATAACTTAATACAAAATATGCTTATCTAAAAGAATTCTCTACTACAATCTGTCTACTGCGCACAAAAGTTCTTCAAATCTGTCCCGAAATAGAACAAAATGAAAACAAATTTAGCAATTAAAATTTTTACTAGGCAAACGCGGGCGAAACAGAGTGAAGTAAAACCGGGCAAAGCAGGGCAAAAACAAATCGCGTTCGCACTTGACACCCCATGTGAAATTGCCTAATTAAGCGCCAATAAGTATGCCAACAGAAATTTAAATATTATGCAAATTACACTGAGAGAAACGACGTGACGCGCACATTTTAAATGGTTTTTGTTTTGATTTCGCTGATGACATCATCGGGGAGCCGCGTCAAATGCGAATTATCAGACGGCAGAGCGAAATTTGTTTACGCACCCGCTAGACAGAGACATAGAGAGAGAGCGAGAGAGAGAGAGAGGGAGAGAGAGCGACAGCGCCAAAGAGTTGGAAAGAGAGCGAAGAGACAGTCTGAAAACAGTTTTGCGGCCATGCAAAATGTCGAAAATAAGAGAAATTGCGTATAAAATAAAAAATAGATATATAAATACATAGATAGAAGGCAAGCCAAAGGAAAATGTCCTGTAGTTCTTGATGGCTTTAGAGAGAGAGAGAGAAAAGCATTTGTTGTTGTTATTGTTGTTTATTGTTGATACTGTGCAATAATAAAAACTGGAAGAAACAGGAAATGAAAAATCATTCAAGCATAAAGTATGAAAACACACAGATAAATACCAAATTGCTTTTGCCCTAAAAATTTATTGCCCCCTCTATATATATATTTATTTCTATGTGTGTGTGTGTGTAATAACTATTGGTGAAAACGTGTTAGAGTATGTAAATATATATGGATGATAATTGCCATTCGTTCGAGATACAAACATCAATTGATACCACAAAATGTTGACCCGCATTTAAGCTCAATTCTTTAAAAGCCAGCAAAAAAATGAAAAATACTTTGGTAAATTAATCAGCTCTGAGCACAAAATAAATATCATAAATAAAATAATTCATCGATTTGCAATAGCGCTCAGGTGAAACTATAATAAATCGAATGGAAATTTCTACTCTATTCAAAAGTGAAAAGTGAAGTGAAAACATTTTTCACACCGCATAAACTGAATTTGTTGAGCTATAAATTTTGTAATCATGTCTTTTTCATGTTGCCTGTTTGCTGTAATAAAACTAATTAATAAAGTGCAAAAATACTTTATAGCAACAATAACTCGTTTTATGTTTAAAAAATATTTTAATATAAAATGTGTTGAATATATAAAAATAATTCTCTTGAGAGTTAAAAGCAATTTTAAATTGATTTAAATTGTATTTGTCCTTAGGTATTTACTTGAACGACTTCTTTTTTAATAAGAGACAAAAAATGTATATAAATCTGTAGATTTTTAATCATTTTTTTACTTCTAAAACAATGCATAAAGTTGGCATAAAATATAGTAAAATATAGAAGCTCAAAGGCACTTGTTTAATAAATTTTAATTGGTAAAAATTAAAGATGATTGTGAATCACTTTTATTGTATCTATGAACTGTCAATTTATTGCATTTATTTATTTAAAAAAATTTGTTTTTAAATTTATACAACATAAAGAAAATCAAAATTAAAATCATTAAAAAATGTCAAGTTTAATAATAAAATTATGTGAGTCTATATTTTTATCCCAATACCAAGAATTGCACAAGTTCTTTGAACTGCTTAACAAATATCTATTTCCATTTCATTTTATATATATATATATATTAAGTTCCCGGAAATGACCGTGTCAATCTTTAAAATGAAATACATTTGCTAATTAAATGAAATCTTGGTGCATATTCGCGGAAGTTGCCAGCAGGAGCTTAGCATTAAGTGCCATCTTCCCATTTAGTGCTGTCCTTTTTGGCACCTGCCAAAGGAGCAGCGGCAGGAGTGGCTGAATAAACGCGCGGGTTAAGCACCAAAAAGAAACTGTGTAAAAGAGTTGATAGCAAAAGGAATGAATGAAATGAAACTTAAGGCCAAAGTAAAGCTAATGAAAAAGTTCTTAGGCCCTCGAGCGAATTACGCGAATTAGTTCGAGCAGGAGAATTTTCGCGTTGCCAAATGGCGCGTTTGATTTCGGCTTTAAGGAATATTTGCTGCAGGCTAAAAAGGGTTCTTAAGCTAATTAAATTAAGTATTTATATAAATTAATATGATGACAATAATTTTTCTGTAAAATGATCCAAGTAGATAAAGTTCATAGAAATTGTAAATATTTTATTACCATTTAAATTTAAATATTTTTAAAATATTTAATTAAAATAGTTTAAATATTTTAGCAATTATTTATCATAAAAAAAGAAAGAATATAATAATTAAAAGAATCATGAATTGAACATTTTTTATGATCATTGTTTTAATTTTTTAAATATTTTAATTTTTTTTAAATATTTATTTTATCACAAGCAAATACAATATTCAGTATAAAAATAGAAATTTTAATTAATTTCCTGTCAGAAACAATTAAGTATACGCACTGTTCGCCTTATTCTATTTTTACTTGAAAGTTTAGTTTAAGCTTGACTATATTTTGAAAAGATAATCTTACCAAAAATGTTTAATTAATTTACATTTTATATATAATCATGCTTTTCACATTAACATAAATTTTCATTAAAATTATATAGAGCCTTCCTCACAAATTCTTAGTAAAGTCTAAAGCCACAGCAAATGCCAAGCTAATTTTAATTTATTAAAGACTTGTGGCATTATATATTACCAAGTGGTGTTTAATTATTATTAAAATATATATTTTATGGAGTATTTAAATCATTTTGAATACGAATCAAGCATGAAAAATATTCAAGGATTTAAATTAACTTTGCAGCAGAATTGCAGTTGGCTTATCGATTGAACAGAATTGTGTCTGCTGCTGGCAAATGTGCATTTCGGCACACACACACACACACATACTCACACACACACACACTTGTATGCTCGCCTAAAGTTGTGCTATTAATTAATTAAATTTTGGTCTATGGCAGCGCCGTCGCAAGTTCTGGTACACAATTAATCCTTATTAATTATATGCTGCCTTTGGATTTATGACATGTTTTGTGTGCTGGCATGCGCCCAAGACACAGGCAGACACACACACACGCACACTCGTACACACACACACACACATGACTGCATCGCTGGCCAAAGTCAATTGTAAGTAGTTGTTGTTGCGTGCTCGAGGACATCGATAGGGCTCTGCACACAGCTGGACGCAGCCCCCATAAGCCCCCAGCCCGCCGTTCGCTTGCTCGTGACAGTTGAGACAGCGACTACAGCTCAATAGACACACCCCGCAGCAGCCCCTCGAACCCATATGCAATGCCTGCACTCAAAGGCTTTTAATTGCTCAACAACATGAAATTGATAAGCCACATAAGAAAGCGCCATCTCTCTCTCTCCCTCTGTCGCTCTCTATCTCTCTCGCTCTGTGTTGCGGGTAGGCTCTTTAAATTTCAGGCATTTTCTCAGCTCTTAGCTAGGCCCAGTGGGAAATGCTTTTTCACAACTTTCGTGCGCGTCATTAAATTAATGCGCTTTGAGATTTGTATTGGAACAGCAACAAATTCAAATATGAACTCCCATTATAATTCTCCAAAGACCTCACAACTTGCTAGAAACTTTTACTTTAGCTAAGAAGTTATTTTTATACAATATATATAATATATATATATATAACTTGGGTATCACATAGACTGGGCTCGCAAATAAACAAAGTGGAAATAGCAAAAAAATCTTCGATTCGTAAGCAGCTGCTGTAAATTATATAAGGAATCAAATGAAAACGTAAAAAACTAATTAGATGAGCAAACAGTGGAAAATGTCAGCAAAGTTGTTGCTAAAGAGTTTGTTGGGGCAGCGATAGCCGGAGAGTCGTTGAGCTTAGGGAGAATGGGAGGATAATATATAAGGTGACTTGATAGCATAGCAAGCTCTACCCTAGGGCGAAATCTTTGAAAATGTTTTTACCTTCTGCCTGAGTGTGAATTGTAGAATGACTAAGGTTGCTCGTGGTGCTAACTTCATGTTTTGAGCTGCTGGGTTTCGTTGAAGCTTTGAGCTCTGGCTAAAGATGATGCAGATGAGACTCAGTGTGACATGGATTTTTCTGTTCCTAAGTAATTTATAAAAAATATTTATAAGAGTCGCATTGTATGAGCTTCCCTTCTCTAAGTCGCTGCCTCGGCTAGAACCTACAGTTGTTTATAGGGATCCTAAGTGGCAGTCTATGTATAGCATTGTTGTAATGCGAGAATTAACAATGGTAACTATGAGATCCATCCTTTAGAACTATAATTATTCATAGAAAAGGTTTTATCTGACTTTAATTTTCATTGCTTTAATAAACCAAAGCTTTAGTGTGATGAAGGCAGCATTGATTGCATTGCTTGGGAAACTATTTCCTCATTATAACAGTCCTATGTACTGAATACTATGAATAGGACAGCTGTCAATCATAATGAGAATGATAATGTTCATAAAAATACTAATAAATATGCAAATTAAAATGATAACAATAATTCATTATAATTATGATAATGAAAAAGATAGAAATAAAAATGTTAATATTCATATAAATTATAAGAATATAAATAAAAATAATAATATAAGAATACAAATAATATTGATATAAAAAAATAAGATTCTAATATAAATAATATTGATACTTTTATTAGAATATTGATAATTTTATTTTATTTATATTAGAATCTTTTTTTTTTATTTATATCAATATTATTTGTATTATTATATTAATCTTATAATTTATAACAATATTAAAATTTTTATTTATTACACCAAAACTACTTCAACTCCTTAAGGTATTAAAGCAAAAGTTCAGCAATTACTCTTGCCTATTTATAATAACAATAAAATAACATAATACCAAACTAATTAAAAGCTTACTCATTAAATCCCTTCACCTTTACCTATTGCCTGCTCACAGCTGCCCCAGTTGATCGTGTCACGCCACGCGGCGGGCACTTACTGATGCCGCCCACTGTGCGCGCTGCTTGGAGCTTCATCATCTTTTCCTCGTTTCTCCTCTCGTTTTTGCACACTTTTTTGCGCGCTTAACCCGCTATATTTATCTATCAATTTGCCTTCTGGTGTTTGACGTCAATCAGTGGGTCAAATAGATTGTCATTAACGAGGCGTGTTTACTGATTTGCACTTCAGCCAGCCAGCCAGCCAGCCAGCCAGCCAGCCAGCTTTATATTGCTTTTTTGTTTGGGACTCGTGCTATTTGCATTTCATTTAAAATCAATTAAGTAATCAACGAGGCGCATTTTGCTTAACAGTAATTAACATAAATCAATTGAAATTGCAATTGCTTATTGGTTATGTTAAATTGTTTATCCAAATGCTCGACGGCATTAATTAGGGCAGGCTCTTTTTGCGTGGACGTGGCCCCAATCAGGGAGCTATATAGAATTTATAGCTATGCATTCTCTTAAAACTCATTATTTATACATATTTATCTATGTTTTATTCACACAGATTATTTCACAAATATTCGATCAACAAATTGAAATGTTTTACGTGCCGAAAATTCCGCTTTGTTTACTTTACATAATTCTTTTTTATTTACAAAAATTAAAAAAAAAAAACTTTATTTGCTTTGTTATCAATGAATATTTGAGCGCGTGAAAATTAATTTAAATGCAGCACAAAACAATTTCACGGATTATTAGAAAAGTAATAACAAAACAGTATTCTAATTATTACATTGTTGCCTTTCCTTTGTGCCCGAACTGTGAATATTTTCCATTAAATTGGCAAAATCTCCAAAGAGTTATTAAAATTCATTTTCGTATTTGTGATGGTAAAAATGATTTTTAACAAGTAAGAAAACTCTTGTCGGGCGTGACCGACTAGGGGATACCCTGAGCCCCGTCGAATCTGTGTTTTTCATAGAATTTGGGGGAATTTGGGGACGGTATCCAAAATGTAACAAAATTCAAAACTGCATAAAATACATACAAATATATGGTGTCTCTAGATTAAAAGATGGACGAGATATAATTTTTAAACTGAATTTCGAAAATGTTTTTATTCGATAACAAAAAAAACGAATATATTTATCGATTATTGGAAATAAACTTGACCTGCGCGCTGTATGTAGGGATCTACAAAAAAAATTTCAAGTCTCTAGCTCTTCTGAGAGCTGAAATCGACGCGTCCATACAGACGGACGGACAGACAGACGGACGGACAGACGGACGGACAGACAGACGGACAGACAGACGGACATGACCGATTTCTCTTGTCATCCTGATCAAGAATATATATACTTTATGGGGTCTGCCACGCCTCCTTCTGCCTGTTACATACATCCAACAAAAATATTATACCCTGATTTCCCATTTTCAATGGGCTCAGAGTATAAAAATCGTTATAGCAAGGCAGGCCTTAGTCCAAGTTGGGCTTTAACTTGTTTAGCATAGGAATTCGAAACAGATTTAATATCCAAGCAGACTTAGTTATATTTTTCTATTTAATTTATCTATTTACTTATGCTAAAAGAGCCTTTAAAAATGTTTAAAAAATCTTTCAATTATCTCTGTTATATTGTCAGCTCCAGAAGCCTGGCCAAGAGTTTCATGATGGCAAAGCCTTATAGAGCTTACTAATCAACTGTAAATTTGACAAAGAATAGCTCAGTGTTAGAAAATGAATTTTGTATACATTTTTTCTAATTATTTTTATTATTATTTTTAATCTTAAAAATCTATTTTTAACCCAAAGTAAACTCTCTTTTTTGTTTTCTCACTAAGACACATGCATTATTAAATAAGTGTAATTATTTTTATAAATTGCGTAAATAAAATGTAAGCTGTTAACACCTCTGGTCACACACACACACACACAACACTCACGCACACTCGTTGTGCCCGAAGGACTTTTGCGGCTGGAGTAAAAATGAAAACTTAAAACGATTGCATTTAAAACAATATGTGACCCAATGCTGGGCGCAATCCCTTTGCCTGCTGCTGCGGCTGCTGCTCCTGCTGCTGCTGCTGCTGGGCCACATAAATTCCGGGGTGAAACAACAACCACAGGACAATTTATACATATATTTTGCAGGCAGGCAGCCCAAAGGACAAGAAATATTTTGTGCCCAGAGCAAAAGTAGCAGCAGGCGCTTTGTCCTTGTTTTTGTCCTGGCCAACGCCTTCGATGTAGCTGCAATTGCCCTTTATATATTTTTTTTTCTTACGCACACCCGAAGGCAATTTACTTTCAACACACTCACACGCCGACACACACACGCACACACACACACGCACACACGCACACACACACAGGCGCATATTGTATTGCATTTTTGTGCATTGGAATTGCTTGGAAAACGGGCGGAGAAAAACCATTAGAGCAACAGCTTACAACTAAAACAAAAGTGTGAAAATATTGAAAGCTTGCTAACAACTGGCCAAATCTAACGGCAACAGCAATAACAATAACAACAACAACAACAGCAATAAGAACCTTCGCCTGCCCAGCCAGCTAAGTTATTATAGTCGAGTTCCACAGTTCCATAGACAGTTCCACAGTTGGGATATTTCACCATGAAATTCTTCTCTTACTTGCACACATACATCGATACACGCTCTCACATTTATATATATGTATTCGGTAGACGTAGCCTCTGCTAATGGCGCCGACTGTTGCTCATGACTTTTAAATGTGATTGCTGCTCCCGCAAATACCCTTTAAAAAGTAAAACATAAGAAATGCATTAGCTAAAAAATATATTAATTTATATTTGAATATTTTTAATATTTTATTTTATTTATAAAATATATTATAATAGGGAAAAGTTTTTAAATTGTATCTAAACACTTAATACGCAATTCACAATTTACAGGTAATTTCCTCGTTCATCAACACGAATTCATTCGCTCTTTACTGTGTCTTCGCCTTGTTATTATTTTAGTTGCTTTCACTTAACGCCCAGCCGTATAATTTCTACACACAAAAAAAAAGAGCTAGCGAAAGAGCGCAAAAAAGTGCTCTTAAAGTGTTTTTTTGGCCGCAGCTATAAATTCTCTTAAAGCTTTTAAGCCACAGACCAAAAACGAAGAACGAAGAAACTAAGAGCCTTTAAAATGTGTTCATAGTGTTGAGGTAGCTAGACTGCCCTCTCTCTCTCTCTCTCTCTGTCGGCTGCATTCATCATGAGTGCTTTGCAGCTAAGCACCAAGGTTAGCCCCAGGGGATTCTGGCCTAATGCTAGGCCAGCTTTTGCTGACCCCACAGAAGGGAAGATGTCGTGGCCATAAAGACGTCGATGTGGGGCTGCCTAAGCTGCCCAAAAAACAGTTTGAGTGGTTTCTAATTGCGGTTTATGTGGTCAATACCGTTATGTGAGTTAAACTCAAAGTGATTTCAGTTGATTAAATAAGAGTTAAAGTAAATATTATTAAATATGCAGCCAAAGTGGGCCTCAAAGCTTTCACCTATTTCAATTTGGGCTTCAGCTATTATTCAATCCCATTCAACTGCATCGAAAACAAAAGCTGTGAGGTCAAGTGTCTTATGCACGGCACGTTTGACCCATTGCCTGAGGTCATATGAGCCACATAATTGATTCACCCCCACTGCGAATTGGCCAGAAGGCATTTAGATTAAATAATATAGCTGGGACATAGTTGCGCTTCAGTGAGGCGAGAAAAAATAAAATTAAATTAAATTACTTGGAAAACCTTTAAGAAAAAACACAAAAGTAAAGGGACTTGTATATTTCCCTTCGAATTGCTTTATTTTAGGTACATTTGCACTTAATACCACAACTTTAATTGAGTGCAAAAACACATGACAATTTGCGTGCTCTAGAATTATCGAATCAAAGGAGAACAGAAAAAAGGTACAAAGACGTGCGTGCAGATGTGAGCGTAACTTCGTGTTGAGCGAAGTGTTGGAGGGGCAATTGAAGTAGCGGCAGTCCTAATAAGTGAGAGGAGAGCGCAGCAAAGAAGCATACAAATATGTGAAAGTGTGAGTGTGGGCTGCTGAGAGAGGGAGAGAAATAGAAGAATTACAATATTATGAATGCGAACAGTGCGAATGGTGTGAGAGGAGGGGAAATTATTTTCGCTGAGAGATTGCTACGCCTGCTTAGTCTGCGCGCGTCTGCTATGCCGATCTGTTTGCCGCGCGTGTGTTAAATGCTAATGCAATTAATCCGCTTATCTTTAACGTGCCATTTGGGGTTATAAAATGTATTGTACATTTAGATTAAAATAATATAGAATATGTACACAGCCAATTATCGTAAATTATTTTTTAATGCCATTGAAAAGTGCGGTTCATACACATACGCTAATACAGTGTTTTTTTTTAGTGTCTAGATTTCAGTATAGTGCAACTAATCGGTTGAAATTAAAAAGGTATTAATATTAATTCAACTGAAATCATTTGTGACAAAGTCAAGTACATTAAAGTGCCATAAAAAGAAAGAAAGACAAAAGAAGTGCAAAGTGGAAAAAATAGCCGCACAAAAAGCAAATAGAGAAAGAGAGTGTAAATAGTAAGCGGCGCGAGTGGAAGCGCTTAACGAGTTGCAGCCAGTGTGAGCGGGACGGCTGCAACAAGCATATGTCTATTGCGCTCACGCTTTCAATAGTTAAGCCTCTGATCCCGTTGACTGAGTTGAGCGCAATCGCGCTAAGAGCACGAAAACAAAGTACGAGCAGAGAAGACAAGAGCGTGGGAAATTTGTGTATTTTGTTTTTTGCTTTTGATAGTTTTTATGGAGGCAAATATCAGCTCAGCGTTGGCGCGAGCTTAACTATAATAATTATAAATCTGAGCGCGCAATCTAGTATAAAATATAGTTGACATAAATATATATTTTTTTCTTAAATGTAGCACTTCAATCTGTCAACTGATTTATTCTATTTTTATTTCGTGAATTGCAGTGAGTATCGTTCAAGCCTTGTTAAAATAAACATTTTTATTGTCTTTACGCATTTATTCTAAAACTAACACACAGACATTTTTGATACCATTTGCATTGCACAAATATATATTCTGCCGCTGGCCATGGGCAAATTGAACTATTTTGGCCTTTGATGGTAACGAGCTTTGCACAAAAATCACTAAGCAAATAAATTTGATGTAATTAAAATCAAATATCTTGTGACTTGCCTCAATTTCCAATTCACACATGCACAGAGCACAGTGCACAATGCACAATGCCAACGTGAACAATGCCGCAACGAACTTGGCTAAAATGTAGGCAAATACGCCGCATCGGGCATCGGGTTGCCTCAAGGATGAAACCTTTGCAGCAATTGCAAATTTAGCTGCACACACAGACATATATACAGTATTTGTAAGGATCTATTGTGTTTAATTGTAAATATTTTCACACACACCTGACGCACTGCACACACAAACAAACACACATAGACACTGAGCGGGTGCGAGTGCGAGTGGGATGGAGAGCGAGAGTGAGAGGCGAGCACTTGATTTACATTGACTGAGTGCTATATACGCTATGCAGATAAAATGAGATTTTTTGCATAAGAATATTGCAAGTAAATTCTATAACATATATATAATAATAAATATATATAATAAATAATTTTCTTAAATTAAAATACTTTGATTTTAAATAAAAATGTATAGCAAATATTTATTGCAAATAAAAATAAAAATAAATAAAAAATATATAATAATAAATAAATATAATATATAAATATAATAAATAATTTTCTTAAATTAAAATACTTTGATTTCAAATAAAAACTTATAGAAAATATTTATTGCAAATAAAATTATAAATAAATAAAAAAATCTATAATAATAAATAAATATAATATATAAATATAATAAATAATCTTTTAAAATTAAAATACTTTGATTGCAAATCCAAACTAAATTTCAAATTTTGCAGGGCATTCTGTAGTCGCTCATGCCCGCCTAGATTAGTCTTGTTTTCGCCTCAAGGTGTTAGAATTACACAAATTGCAATTTATTTGTTTTGCAAACCAAAATCCAAAGCTAAAATTGAAACAATCCCCTTTGCCCCCAGCCATGCCACTAATTTTGCACCTCTCACAGACTGATTAATATGTCTTGTGTTGTGCGTGTGTGCTTGTGTGTGTGTGTGTGTGTGTGTGTGTGAAGGTGTGTTTGCATTTAACTGACGGAAAGGACTGACTGGGAGAGAGCGGAATGGGAGTTGTTACCGATATCCATGACCTAGACAAATATTGTGCGTTTGCAAGCACTTTGTCATCTGAGAAGCTGTTCTATCCTGTCCGAGATTCATGTGAGGATGCGCAAGTGTGTGCGAGTGTGTGTGTGTGTGTGGAGCAAAGGACACATTTGTTATTTTGAAATATTTTGTTTGATTTTGGCCAAGAGAAGACTTTTGCCATTGGCCAAGCGCAAGGCATTTGAGGTTTTCATTTGGCTAAAAGCTCCACACACACACACACACATGCACACACAGAGTCGCATCTATCGCATACATAACTTCCAGCTGGACTAATTGTTGGCCAAAAAATCCATTTCAGATGCTACTGCAATTGGTTTAACCTGGCGTATGAGTGATTTAATATTGAATTATGGCTTTTGATTTGTATTTTTTTTCTTCATTTTTTTTTTGCTTTCTGTTTTTATTTCTGTTTCCTCTGCTTGGCCTTTCCGTTACGCTTTTTGCACAGTTCGCAAAATAGATTTATGTGCGCCGGCGATTGACAACCCGACTAATCCAATATGCCAAGCTCTTTTGCTGCCATTACGGGGTTTTTGCCTGTGCCACGCCCCGACCTGCCGCCCCCCCCCCCCCCCCCCCCCGTTCAGCCGGGTTCGACAAGCAACTGCCATGTCCGAACATGGAAAAGTAACTGTAAACCATTTTGCTTTGCGGGGTATCCTTCACTACTTCTTCCTTCCTTTTTTTTGACGGCACATTGCCAAGAAAAATCAAATCGCTGGCCAGATTTTCCTTTGCCTCTTTCTTTTTCTCTGTTTTGGGCGGTACGAAGCGCACAAATTAGTGTTAAGCGTGTGAACGAAATGCAAATATTACACAGCTCATTAAACCCGAATTGGATTCGAACATTGCGCCCAAGTTTGGCAAACGAGTTGACTGAAAATAGGCAACGAATTGTAAACAGAAAAGTTGAAAGGGGAGAGAAAAGCGGGGGAGTCAAAGGCAAAGGTGGAGAGCGAGAAAGAGAGAATTGATAAGAGACTTGAATCTGTTACGAAAATATACCACAGTAAAGTGATTGGGTTATTTTTTATATATTACTAGAATAGTTTTAATCTGTTTCCGAATTGGAAATTTACATATGGATTTGAATCCATCCAAAGATTAATGCTCAGTAAGCCATCTTTAGCCTTTCATCAGTTGGGTGACATTTTACACAACTTCTTGTAACGCCTTATTGAGAATAAGGGAAAGGGTAATTGGTTAGCTTTTATATAATAATAGAATAGTTTTAATCTGTTTCCAAATTTTAAATTTACATATGGATTTGAATTCATTCAAATTTTAATGCTCATCAAGCAATCTTTAGCCTTTAATCAGTTGGGTGACATTTTACTCAGCTTTTTGTAACGCCTTTTATTGAGAATAATTACATCAAATCTTCTATCTATTATCCTAGTTATCGACGGCGTGTAACTGGAGCATAGGGCACATTTTTCTTTAATTACCATTTATTGGCAGGAGCTATGTCAGAAGGTCAAAAGCATGTCCATATTTGAGCATTTTCCCGAAGTTCAAAAATCAAGCTTTCCTTTCGTTGAACAATCCTTTCTTTCCTGGTGCACAGTAGAATCAACCGGACGTACATGCCGGAACTGTAGATCGTCTAGCTAAGGTTTCTTTCCTGATGCAGTTCATATTGCAACACTCTGCTTCAATGGATACAAAATCCCTAAATAAAAACCGTTTTCCACTGTTCCATATCTGTTGTATTTTCATCAAATATATATAAATTAGTTTCCATTGCACATTTAATTTTTTGCATACAAATCTCTTAAATTATATACACATTTAAATAAACATTGTCAGCATTTAATCTAATCTCTTGCTCTCTTTAATTTGCCCTATTTAAATTAAAGCCGCTTAGCTAATCTGTATTTGATTTACTCTTTAAATTCGTAACATTCCACATTTATCTCCAACTCTGGGCGGATCGAATGAGCTGCCCCAAAAATAATTGCGAATCGACTGTCAAAACAATTTGGCAATTTGAAATTCTGTCTGTTTGCCTGGCTGCAGCTGGCTGCGCTTCATTGGGGGCTGCGCTCCGTGCTGCTCTGCCAATTTATAATGCGGCCCAGCCGACTTCAATGTTAATTTACGTTTAATGAATTTTAATTGGTTCGCAAACATTAACAACAAACGCTCTCGTACGCCGCAGAATGCGACCGCCCAAAAATGACCCAAGTAAAATTGACAAATGACAAATGACAAACGACATTCCGTCGGCTACCCGGAGTCACGGGACAAAAAAAAAGAAAGAGTCCTGCGTCCTGTTCACAAAATTTAAGCTAAAATACATTTTTTTTGAGCATTTCATTGGACTTTTGAAAGCGGGCACGGGCACAGGTCCTGGCTCCGGCTCTGCCACGCGCTTTGCCGTTGCTGTTTACTAATCAAAAATTGCAAACACGTTTTATATTGGCAACACAAAAGTCATTTATTCAATTTGCAAACCAGTTTTACGTTGCGTAATCTAATCAAAAAGGTTGTCGGGAGCGATGTCGACGACTCGCTTTTAGGACTCCACAAATATATCTCACATAGGCAGGACAGCAGAGGGAGAGAGGGAGGGAGGTACGGGGAGACTAGTTGTATAAGAACCTCTCTGGCTAACTGCCAAAAATGTCTAGTGACAAAGCTAAACAAAAACAAAGTCAACAAAAAATATTGTTTTTTTTTTATTATTTTAGGTTTCAGTCAAAACTAAAAATAATAAACGTTAGACGTCAGCGAACAGGCCAAATTTATGAGTGGATGCCATTAAAGATTGCTATGTGAGCTGAAATATGGTTAAATGAATAAGCTACAGATAAGGTGTATAACTTAGTGTACTTTATTATAGGAACTTTATTATGAGAGTAGTCAGCAATAGCTCTATCAGTCTTACTCTCAAAGAGCTACAGTTTGATGATACAAGTCAGAACTGAGAAACGTACAGACAAGAAAATACCTCCACCAACACTCACACCAACATATCAAGAGTAAGAGGCAATCGTAAATCGCTTACTTAAAGGCTTAAGTTCAATGAAAGAGACACAAAAATATACAAATAATAAACAACAATATCAATGGATCAACATGAAGTTGTCCTTGCCATCTGTATAATCTTAAAGCAACCAAAATTTCATATTAATACACACTCCATATCTTTACACAAATAAAAACATTTAGTGAGTATTCAACTTTAAATCTCATCAGAGCTGATTAGGAAACCTCAAAGGTAAAATGACCTTAGCAAACAGTCAGACTGCATCAGAGAGAGAGAGAGAGAGAGAGAGAAAGAGAGAGGGAGGGGGAGAGAGAGACCCATAGTTTTGGGCGCAGTCAACAGACGTTAACGATTAGCGATTGTGAACATGAAAAACAGATATGCAAACGTGGCAAACAGCCGCACGGCTGCGGCCATGTTGCAATGCAGCTGGGCAATGGAGGCTTATCGAGTGAGGGTGGGTGGTGGGGTTGGTAGGGGTGCTTGGGGGCGTTACGGAAAACCAATAAAGTGCTTAAATTTGCGCCTGTACATTTTAATGGGCAAATGAAACAATTTCGAGGCAGCCAGACAGCAGCAGCGCCAAACAACTGGCACGCCCCGCCGACTCTATGCACCTCTTCAGCGGGCTGCACTGCGGCCGCTCGCTCTCACTCGCCCCGCATATGCAGATTAAGCGCGCATTTAACAATTTACGCTGCATACATTTAGGCGCCGCCATGCAACGCCCCATAAAAAGCTTGAACAAAACTTTCGTTGTTGCCTGTCAGCGTTGTTGTTGCTGCCGCTGCCACAATACCCTAAAAGCACTGGAAATTTGCTGCAAATGGGTGGATTCGTTTGGCGTGAGCAGGTCAATAAATTGAAAGAAATTTAGAGCGGCTGATTATAAAGAAAGAGAAGGAAAAGTAACTTAACTGCAGGGTATAAGCAAGTCGTGTAATCTTAAATTCAAAATGTAATTAAAGCAGGCGATACTAAGGAAAGATAAGCAAAGAAAGTAAGCTGCGTATGCTCCGTTCTATTATAGTTACCCCAACTACGGGGTATCTGCAAGTCGTATACTCCCACCTACGCTATCAGTCGCGCTGATTGTTCTTGCTGTTGTTGCATCAATAAATTAAATGCAGATTTTCATTTTGGCGCTCTGCACACGCGATGAGCCCAATACGCGACGCCTTAGAGCTGCCCGGCCTGGCACCACTGCCCCCCCTTGAGCCGGGCGCCCATCCGGATGCGAAGCCGCTCGCCAGAGTCCGTGGCTCGTCTGTCACTCTCGATTGGCAGCGGGCCGAGTCGAAGCACAGTTGCCACAGTTGGTAGTTAGGCGTGGCATGCAAATTGTTGCATGCAGTTAATTATTTTGCACAGGTTGCATGCAACGCCCATCGTTAACCAGCGATTGCCGAGCAGCCCGCGTCTTTTTTTCTCCTTGCTTTGCTTCACTCGGCGGCAGCTTCTTTTGCGACTAACTAATTGAAATATAACATGCCGCTGGCCCGCCCCAATTTGTGCGCCCCTCGGCGGGCCCACTGCTTAATTAAATGAGGTAAAAATGGCCCGCAGAAGCGACTTCGTTGCGTTAAATTGCATGTGAAATTTCATTTTCATGTTCAAACTTAAAACGAGCCCGCCAGCTGAAGGGCTCTCAGCCAGACGGCGCCAGCTGCATGAACTTCACAATGAAAAATAGAAGTAGTTCGTATATTTCAAAATAAGTTACAGCTCCAATCCTCCAAGTGACTGATTAGCTAGTTTGGCCCTCCCTAAGAAGCAGGGAGAAGCTAAGTAAAAGTTAACTTCTGAGTAGCATGGTAAATTCCAAAGTTTTCAGCTTAAAAATGTTAGCATTTCAGGCGGGAAGTTAAATTGATTGATGTAGGGAGAGAGGGGGAACAGTTGGAAAGGAAATATCTAAATGAAACTTAAAATTCATATAAATAAGAGAAATAAAAATTGTTTAAAATTAATGAACTAAGAGATGTATATATTAGTAATGTAAAAATAAATATTTACAAATTATTAATACATATTAAAACATTAAAAAGGGACAGAAAAAAATATTAAAAAATGGTTCAATAAAACACCTTATTTACAAAAAAAAAATTATAAATAAGTCTCCTTAAAAATATATAAAAATGTATAGATAAATGATTATATTTCAATAATATTATAATTACTTTATTATTTAATATCTCATTTTAATGTAATAAAATTTAAGTAATTTCCTAGTCAATAATGTATAGAATATTCAAAATATAAAAATATATCTAATTACAAATTATTTTTTATATTTTCAGAAAAAAATATTAAAAAATATTAAATATTAAATGGAACATAAGAAATGGAATAGAAAAAGGAATCAGCACTGATTAATGCCTGAGTAAGTTTTACTTAATATTTCTATAATTTCTGCAAATATTTGCCCACGCCCGATCACATCAATGCCAAAGTCTTTAAGCCCAATTGACCTGTCAGCCGAAAAGAGCAACGTTTTGCGCTACAAAACGGGCAAAAAGTGAGCAAAATTGGGAGAAAAAAGGAGAATCACGCTTTGAATGCGCATCACATTTCACTGGCAATTAGAAACCTCAAACAAGCAAAACCAAAAGCGAGGCGGATCGAAGCGAAAGTCGAGTCTAAAAGTGCGAAAGGTGCGAATTGTGTTTTGCCAGTTTTCACGCTATGAACATGTCTTGCCCAAATGTAAGGGAAATGGGCAGGAGGCAGCAGCTGGGGCAAGAACCGAAAGGGGGGTAGAGGGAGTGTAACCAAAAACCAAAGGGAAAAGCTAGATGCAGCAGAACGCAGGCTAACCAAATCCAATTGGCCAGCATTCGTATGCGATTTCCAAAAACCAAAAATGTTCGAAAAGTTGCCAATTCAAAAGCGTATCTGTGTGTGTGTGTGTGAGTGTGTGTAGGGGTGGGCAGGGTGTTGGTACCGTTACGTGTGATAAATAGGGTTTTGCTGGTCGAGAACTTTGCTTTGCATGGAGACCGTTGCACACTTTGCGCACCTTCTCGTGTCAGCTTCTTCCCTGTTCGTATCATCGTTTTACCTGCCAGCCATTTGAGCTGCCCAACAACGATTTTCTTTCAGCTTTCGCTCTGTGTTTGTCTCTGTGTTTTGTGCCCACATTTTTTTCACTTTAACTCTCTTTGTGGTCGTAGCTAACATTTCTTGCTCTGATACACTCACGCCGAGGGTGCTATAAAATTGGTGAGTGGACTTGTAGAGAAAGGATGATATTTATGGGTGTAAGCTGTATATATGTGATATTTTTTCATCTTTTATAGGCTTTTTTATAGGGGATGTCTCACGTTTCTCTGATTCTCTAATCCTCTCTAATTCTGTCTAATTCATCTGCTTTGCATACAGGAAATTCTACAATTTTCTCTTTATCTCAAGAATTGTTCTTCCTTTTTCTACAGAGCATCTCTGGTTCGACTATCTTGAGTCAAGTTTTTTGTCCTCTTACTTCTCTCTGGGCAATGTTGGGAGGTGGCTTTAGTAAAAATTTGCATTTTGCTTGATTTACGCAAAGATTTGCGGCTATTGCAACGAAACGTTGCAAGCAAGGTTGATGTGTGTATCAATTTAGCAAAGACTACGCCAGCGATCCGATTGCATATTCGGTACGATGCGATGCGATGCGATTCGATTCGATTTGCCTTGGTATTGGGATTGGAAACGTTGCAGATTGTAATGTTTGTCAGGGCAAACATTTTGCTATTGCCTGACCGCACAGATAAGTCAATTGCCATCCCATCTGATTGCGGCTCAATTCAGATGGGGGTTGGTGTTGGTGGTTGTGTGTATGAGTAGGTGAGTAGGAGAGTGTCTATGTGTGTTGTGTGTGTGGGAGCTTGATTTTTTCCACAGTTTCTTGAGCTGAAAGACAGAGTGAATGAGACATGAATAGGGAAATTTGAAAGCTTCTGTGTGTTAGTGATTTCGTTAAGTAATTATCTTGTGTATTTTGAGAAGCTAACACGGAAGTCTAGCAATAGATAAATGTATACAGATGCTGACTATATATATATATAAATATTTATTATATTATTTATTTCATTACTGCAACTCGAGTTCACGTATATTCTCAACTGTAACAAGAAGAATCACTGATGAAAGTTTTTTCTTTAAATATACATTCATTAAATTGATAAATTATATAGATAAATATATATTTATATACTTAAAAATATATAAATATCATCTATATACATATATTTATATGTATATAGATAATGTTTATATATTTTTATTATATACATTTTTTTTATCAACAATTTGCTTTCATTAGAGTAACAAAAAAAAGCCCTGATGAAAGTATTTTCTTTTTATATACATTTCATTAAATACATAAATTATATAGATAAATGTATAAATATATTTATATAGATAATGTTTATATATTTTTATTATATAAATTATTTTTATCAACAATTTGCTTTCATTAGAGTAACAAAAAGAAGCCCTGATGAAAGTATTTTCTTTTTATATGCATTCAATTGCTGAAATTCTTCTTTTTATCACACATTCTCATAATCTTCTGGGCCGAAAAACCCGTTTGCTTCTCATACCTTTCGCGGGGCACATATCATACTTTGTCGCTTTAATTTCTTTGAGCGCTCGCTTAACGACTTTTCGCAAAAGTCATAACCTGCGAGCAAACACAGACGAGCAAACAGACAAACAAAAAGACGCCAAATTCTACTTAAGTGCAAACAATTAAAAAACAAACAGCTCAATGCCAACACAGACACACACACACACACACACACACACACACACACACACACACACACCCGCACACTGTCAGAGTGGGGCGTGGGAAGATTTTGCGACATCACCAAAAGTTTTTGACAGCTCAAAAGTCACGACGACATTTGAAGCGCAGTTTTCTTTGCTTTTCTCACTTTTCTCATTCCGTATTCCTGCGCTCTGTGATACCCTCGCCAAATGTGCAAATGAGCATGTTGGTTTCCAGGAAAAACTCAGCTTGAAGAGTGAAAGTTAAACTGCGGCAATCGAGCGAGAGCTCGAGAAGTGGGCCACGACTTGTCCAAATGCTGCTGTTAGTTGTGGCTAAAGCTGATGCCGCACTTCATATTCATATTAAGGGTATTCCCAGCTGCTTATAATTATGCAAAGCAGTGTGTGGCAGGCACTGCCATATGCCGGCAAGTGTCTGGCTTACGCTTGTCAGGAATGCCGCTTGATTATTTGGAGGCCAGTCCACCTGCTTCGCACGCAGTTGCTTTTGCACCTTCTCGAGTCATTTCGCTTGCCAAAAATATGCTTTGCATTTAAATGGCATTTTCTTTTTAACCTTTTTTTTCTGCATATTTTAGATGACTCGCACTGTGTGAGTGTGTGTGTGTGTAAAGGCATGTCTCTGTCTCGTGCTTGTCATCTGCGTTGGCATGTCATTCAATCTCAATCATTTCTACAGCTTTAGCGTCAACATTCCAGGTAATAAAATGCCAGACAATCTGCGCGTGCCGCAATTTTGATTTTCAGCCCCAAAACACACTCACCCAACACACGGAGAGAGAGATGGAAGGGCGCTGCACAGCTCTGAAGCCTTGGCTAATCTTTCGACGACCAACAGACCGCACATTAGCTAGACTAGAGAGAGAGAGAGGGGTGAGAAAAAGAGAGAGGGGGGAGAGAGGGAGGCAACGAGGCTGCAGCGCAAATATTTTCGACCTGGCCTCGTGCATTGATGATGATAACGCGGCCCGTTGCCATTGTTGTTGTTGCCGTTGTTGTTACCGCAGGTTGGCTGTTGTCCACGTTGCATATTCACGCCGCATTAGCCGCTGACCAGGCACAGCTTAGTGGGCGGGGCAATGGTAATAGGGGCAGGTGGGGCAGTTGGAGCGGGGTGGGGGCGCGGCAGCAGCTGACAAAAACCAAAATGCGTTGCATCGCATTGCATTGCGTATACGCCGCGTTGTTTGTTAGCTGGCATCGGTTGATGCTTTTGACACGAACTGCTGAGCCTTCAGCCGACAGATGCGTGTCGCCCCCGCTCACCCCTCCCCCCATCTCCACTCTCTTTTGTAGTTGTTCCCCTCGGCTTGGGCTTCGGCTTTTGCGGCTTGTGCGCTGTCGCGTTAAACGTATGCTAATCTGATTATTCTTTCTTTTTTTTTTTGATGGTTCATAAAAGTGACAACAGCGAGGGGGAGAGATAGAGAGAGAGAGAGAGAGAGAGAGAGAGTGGGCAGAGAGATGGGTAACTAGATAGATAAGGAGAAAGGGTTTGCCTCAGTTGTGTCACAGTAGAGCTCTGCTGTTAAGTAGAGGAAACAGGAGTGGGTATAGTGTGTAAAGGAGAGAGAGAGATATTACGTTAGGCAGTTGAGAGATCAGAAGGTGTTCAGCTGAGAGTAAAAGAAAAAATATTGTTAGAGTATTCTCTTTTTGCTTTCTTAAAAATATAAAATTATTCTATGTATTCTCTCTCAGCTTGTCATAATTTAACGATAGAAGAGGCAAGCTTGGAATATAAGTATATATTTATTTAAGTCTATCCTTGCTTAGCTATGCTTCAATAGAATATACTCAGCTCATGCTAAATATCCTGATTTCAATAAAGTATGTTGAATCATGCTTGACCCAATTTTATAAAAAATCTATTATTATATATTTTATTATCTGTATTATCTGCATATTCAGAGATCATTTCAATCTACACTTAGCTGAAAATATATTTTTATTGGGCTAACAAATATCTAGATTTAAATACTGTTTTTAATATCTATTAAATTTTAACTAATTGAAACAATATTTAGTATATATGATCACAAACACTTAAAATATTTTAAAATTTGTTTTTATGTCTAGTCAAACTTCTTTAAATTACCTTCAAAACATGCTGTAGAAGAAGAACAATGAAATCAGTATGATTCCCAACAGAAACTTAAGCTGAAAAAGAGAAAGGACAATTATTTCTAACTAATTCACACTATAAATAAGTTCAAGTACAGCAAAACCTTTTTCAAATACGTCCATATAAAGGCGGCAATGAGTTACAATTTTTGTAACCAGTTGCCCATAACTTTTATGGACTTCATAAAATAAGGAAGGCGCTTAATTTTCACCTGCCACTCATGCACGTGCCTCAACTCTGCTTTGTCTCCCTCACTCTGTCTCTCTCGCTGTCTCGCTCTCAGCTACCCACTGAAAATGATATCTTTTATTAGCACAATGAAGTCATAAACATTTCAACAGTTAACCCAGGCAAAGTCAACAAGTCAGCAACAAAGATGAAATCAACAGTCGCCCCACATTATGCCAGGCAACACTTTGGCTCCCCACACAACCAGCCGCACACACACACACACACACTGACACATACACAGATGCACACTGTGATAAGCGATCAAAAAACTACATTTACATGCAACGCTGCGAGTCGCTGGCGCAAACGGAAGCGGAAGTGCAGCAGCGCTGAAATAATATCAAAAATGGCTGCCGGGGGCGTCGGCAAAAAGTTGGTCACAAATCATCTTAGAGCAGTGGGCGTGTGGGCGCGTGGGCGTGTGGGCTGTACACGTGATGCGACGACAACGACGACGACTGCGCCAGTGTTGTAAAATGCTAACGAGCCCAAGCGAAATGACAACCTTTGTTGTCCTCAACGTCCGCACGGCGCTTTGACTAACTTTTCCAGCCCAGTTTCCCTACTCCATCTTCTTCGTCTTCTTCTCCTCCTCCTGTTTTGTGGCCTGCAACTAATTTAGCTGCATTCGCCGACGGCAGCATCTTCATTTGCCTGCGCCCAGTTGAATAGTTCCCATAAACGTTTTCGCCTCAAAGTTTCACTATTGCATTATTGACTAACGGTGCTTGCATAACTTTTTGATTGAATACTATGATTTAAAGGGGAAAAGTTGAAGTTGAAATTGTGCAAGTCTTTTATTAACAATTATTAGTGTTGATGTTGAAGCGACGATGATTTCGTTTTGTAAATTGAAAGTTACAAGAAAGACAGTTTTATATTATATTAAAAATATATTATAGTTTTATATAATAATAAAAATATATTATAGTATTTTTAAGAAAGTTAAATAAAACTGAGCCAAACACTTATATTATATATATTTAAAAAAAACAAGTGTTGTAAAATAATGATAATACCTATAAAGACATTCAAAAGTCTTAAGAACTAAAATTTAGTTTTCAAAATATTCAGAAAGTATTAAAGAATTTAATTTAAAGTAACGAAAACTTTTGGAAATTACTGAATATAGTATAAATAAATAGATTGGGTACCGAAAACACTAAAAAGAAATGCATAGTTAGAGTTGAGATAGCAAAAAGAGAAGGGGATCGCGCGGCAAATATGGCTATTCTTTTGAAATAATAGAGTATATTCAAATAATTTTACTTACACTCACACACTCGTTATAGCGATAATATATAATAATAATATTAAATAATTATCAGTCAATGTTACCAAAACGGTGCTTAGACTCTTAGATTATTAAATAAATACTATAAAAGTTTTGTTAAAAATATAATGGATAAACTAAACCATTTGGGAAATTCACATTTGATACTGAAAAAATTAATGAAAAATAAAATGTCACAGCAAATATAGTTGATATAGTTTAAGTAAATATAGTTATTTTGCTCATATCATATATATTTTATATACATTATTAGTTATATATCAAGACAATGAGTTTCAAGCACATTTCTAAGCTCAACTTTTAAATTTTGGCGTTTTACTGGCGAAATCGTTTGCCGCCACAGCTGATTAAGGCTCGCAGCACAATTGTAGTATTATTCTTGTTCTTTCTTCATTTTTTTTGGGGGGCTGGCCAGCTGCAAGTTGCACCTTTGGCTGCCTTGGCAGAAGTTGCAACTATAAAATTCCAATTTTCTCTGCATGCGCGCGACGACTTTCTTGGCAGCCAGACAACCAGTGGCTCTGCCACGCCCCTCACGCCCCACGCCCCAGTCTCGTGGCGGTGGAAATGCGCGGCAAGCTGCAGGCTGTTGCCGCTGCTGCCTTTTGGCTGCTGTTTCTCGTTCTCATGCTCATTCTCATTCTCATTTTCGTTTTGGGTTGCAACTTCGTCTGCGCTTTGCTCTTTGGCAACTCTTTTTCCCCCCTTCCTCCTTTATCCCCCCATTATACCCTTCTTTTTTGTTTTTTTGTGTGGCGCAATTTTATGTATTTTTATGGTAGGTTGCAGCCGCTGCCGCTTGGCCCGGAAAACGGAAACCGAAAATTGCTACTTATTATGTTACTAACTTTGTGTTGCAGCTACGTTGCGCTGCTTTCCTCGACTCTGACTCTGCCTCTCTCTCTCTCTCTCTGTCTTTCTGCTGCCCCCCTCTCCAGCTGTGTGCTGGCTCGTTTGGCTCGTGTGATAATGTCAGGTTTTGTTAAAATTAAATTGCATGTCTTGCTGCGTTGAAGTTAAATTATTGCCTCCAGCTTCCAGAGGTGTAGACGCACCTCTTTCACTCTGTATATCTCCCTCTCTCTCTCTCTCTCCCTCTCTGCAGGTGCAACTGTGCTTTGTGTGTGTGTGTCAGCGAGATCTGCAACGAGTGTAGCCTTGTCGAAGTTGTCTGAAAGTTTAGAGCTTTGTAATACTCATTTGCACGTTAAACACATTTCTTTGTCCATGAGAAACATAAATTGTAGAACAAGTGATCGTATTAATTGCATATTTTTGAGATTAAAGATTTGAGATGGAGCTTTCGAAAGGGGAGTTAAGATGAGTCTTATAATCAAATATTTATAGAATTATCAATATATTTGGCATAGTAGATTAAACTACTTACAGATTTATAGGGTTTTTGGGTCATGAGTAAGCATAAGCTTTCTTGATTGCTCTGTATCTTGAGGTATAAAAAAATTGTGTCTTCCTTAATTAATATTCTATTTTTTATACTAAATACTAAAAACAAAATATTTAATACAAAATAATAAACACTAAATACTAAATATTAAATTAAAAATAATAAATAATAAATATTCCTAGATATTAAATTAAAAATAATAAATAATAAATAATACAAAATAATAATAAAAATAAAAAATGTTCATTAATATTATATAAAAAACAATAAATAATAAATATGATATATACTATAAATTATAAGTAATATATAACAAATGCCACACATACACTACATCCTAAATACTAAATCCTAAATACTATATTATCCTATATACTATATACTACTGATTTTATATTTTTAATTGCCTTATCAATCTCTTATCCCATGAAAACTCATACCTTCATTCCTTGAATCTTTCCAATTACAGTTTAATTTAAAACCTCTCTCTCGTCTCTTAAAGAACTTGACGTCCAATTCATTTGTTTGCCACAAACAAAGTAAACCTTTTTTTTTCAAGCGTCATTTTATACAATTCGCTTATTTTTTTATTTTTATAAATATATATACACATTTTCTGGCATTGCGGGAAGTCGGCAAAATAAAAAAAATAAAAATACAAAGATTTTGTTAGCTTCACAAAGTATGCAACAGATTTTTTCTTAGTACATGCACGCCGCATGGTGCCAGCAGCAGCGGCAGCAGCAACAACGGCGAGAAACGGCCTCGACAGGCAAACAAGCAGCGAGTTTTTGGCATGCGCCACAATGTAAGCTGGGGTATTCCCTTTTTTCTGCTTTGGACCGGTCACACGCTGCGATTTTTACCGGCATTACGAAATATTAACAACGCAAATGCGAAAAACGCCACCGCATGTGGCATACAAGAGAAATGGTTATGGAGTTAAAAATAGCAATGGGGTAGGCGCCCAGCGAGAGGGAGCTGGCTGTAGAGGAGGGGGCGTGCCCAGTGGGCGAGCGAGGTGTGTAAAATGTTGCGTAACGAATTGGCACCTTAAAGCACCATTTGCATAATAACTCTAAACGTCCACAGCCAGACATTTGATAGCGACGATAAGAGCGAATGGGGATTTAAGCGAGGAGTTAGTTAAAATGTATTTAAATGCAAAAAGTTGTTGGAAAGTTTAATTTGAATTAAGTAAATTTGAAAAGAACTCTATTTCAGCTGATGATAAATGGAATGAATGAGTATAATACAGGGACTTGCAATTCAGCTTTGTAATGATTGCAGTTTTAAGAGATATTATTCCAAGAGATCATTCATATATTAAGTGAATTGTCTCTATATATATAATGGCAAAGCAGATATGATGATTTCACTTGCAAAAGTAAACAAAGGATTGTCTAAGACTTATTGTCTTACATTTTTTTCTAAATTCTTAAAAGTGTTTCTGTACTAAAAATAAATTAAATTATTTAATTATAATTATATATTTTAATAAGCACTAAAAATGCTTTCATATATAATATCAATATTTAAAATGAATTAAAGCAATTTGCATAGCAAATCTTCTGCTATTTCTAGCATTTCGCAATTCCCGAAAATCATTCTACTATCTAAAACATGACACTTTTATTTATAATTCACAAATAGTTCTGGCACTTTGGAGGGCTTACATCCGTAAAGCCTAATGCTTTTACAGTGCATCGATTGAATTGAAAGTTCAATATTATGGATAATGTATCTGAAGAAAATAAGTGCAATAAAATGAAAACAACTAAGTGACATTAGATGGCAATCAGACACGTTTGAAAACCCATAAAAGTGGAAATATGTTGCCAAACTTCGGGGCACAACCGCAGGCGACACACACACACACACACACATGCATGGACACACATGTGCACTTATTATTTACCAAACACGTCCTAGAGAGAGAGAACAACACGTACTCAATTTAGAGCTAGACAAGAGCAGAGTTCAAGGGGAAGTTTTAGTGTGCAGCTGCAGGAACTTTAAGGGATTGGGCCACATACAACTGTCACTTATAGTATTTAGCAGAGAGAGAGAGAGAGAGAAGGAAAAGGAGGAAGAGACTATAAATTAAACGCAAATCAAACAACAAGAAGAACAAAGTAAATTTCACAATTTAAAATTGCCAAGAAGACGGAAACTTTTTCGACATCTCTCTTGACAACATATTGAACTTATGCTGTGTGTGTTGACTTTTCAAAATATTTGCCTCGATTATTTGTACAACAAGAATTTGAGGCCTGCTAAGGTCATATGACACTCGCACACTCGCCACGTGCTGCGGCCGTCGCAACGGACGGACGGACGGACGGACGGACGAACGGACGGACGGACAAACTAACCCAAGTCAAGGCACACGTCACACACTTGTCTCCAGCTCCTCTGTCCCCTGTCCCCTGTCTCCTGTCGTCTTTTGTCTGTTTTGTCTTTTCTTTTGCTTGTTTTTTATATTTTGCCGTACGTTGCTTCCGCATACGTGCAAAACATTTGCTGGCCAAGATTTATTATCGTGCCACGTGTGCGCTGCAAGCTGCAACAGCAGCCGTTGCCGCTGCTCCTGCTCCTGCCCCACAAATTGTTAGGCAAATCTATAGATTTGGGTTATTGCGTGGGCAAGGTCAGGGAATAACAGCTCTGCACGTGTGCCGAGCCACAGCATAAGGAAATACTGTCAAGTTGTTGGGTTATTGACAAAGAATTTGAGCCAGCTTGAGGCTTGAATGAGGTCAAGGAGGTTGTCCTCTGGCTTACATGTGTTGACAGCTTTTGCCAACTCTTAAATACTTTTTTTTCTTATGATAGATGCAGTTAGCATGGGAGATATATTTTATAGGGGTATATATACAAAAATGTATAGATTATATAGGACGTTTAGCAACAGAAAAGCTCTGATGATAGAAAATTGAAATGTTTATGGTTGAATTTCTGTAGCTCATGCCACAAATTCGATGGAAATTATAAAGAGACAGGCTATAAGAACTCAAGTAAAACAAGTAAGAAAACTCTAGTTGGGCGTGACCGACTAGGAGATACTCTGAGCCCCGTCGAATCTGTGTTTTTCATAGAATTTGGGAGAATTTGGGGCCGGTATCCAAAATGTAACAAAATTCAAAATTGCATAAAATACATATAAAGCTAAATATAAATAAATAAACATTTGGTGTCTCTAGCTTAAAAGATGGGCGAGATATAATGTTTTAACTGAATTTCGATTTTGTTTTTAATTGATGACAATTAATTGGGGATAGTTATCGAATTTTAAAAACAAACTCGATCTGCGCGTGCTATACACGGACCTACAAAAAAAAATTCAAGTCTCTATCTCTTATAGAAGCGGAAATCGGCGCGTTCAAACATACGGACGGACGGACGGACAAACAAACGGACAGGGCCAAATCGATTTCTCTTGTCGTCCTGATCAAGAAAATATATACTTTGAAGGGTCTGCCACGCCTCCTTCTGCCTGTTACATACATCCAACAAATACATTATACCCTGAGTTCCCATTTTCAAAGGGCTCAGGGTATAACAAATAGGATCCAAAAAATAACTCCAAGGAATCATAAATGATCAAGCAGAGAAGATGATTGAGAATGTTCTGTATATCTCTCTATCTCTTTCAATACGCCCCCTCATCAGCTTAATTATTCCTACTATTTTCTCACTCATTTATTTGACTATTTCACTGTGTCCTGCGACATACATTGTCTTAAGACTTCAAATTTTGGACAATAAATTTAGAATATTGATCTCCTAAGAGAGATCTGTATAAAATTGTAAATATCTATCTATCTGCGCTTAGAAACTATCGTTGCCGGTGAGAGCATCGGCCGATGGGTAGTGCGAGCGCAGCAGCATGCAGCGATCCCTGTCCACGAAGAGAGTGCGGCGCTTCAGCATGATCTCGCGCTCCAAGGCGCTGCGCACGCCGACGAGTGCCTCTTTGGTCTCCTCGGCCGAGGTGAGCTCGTGCAGCATGGCCGTGACGCTGCTCTGAATGGTGTGCACCTCGTCGATGAGGCGCTGCTGGGCCACGTCGCGGCAGCTCTCGACGTTCGGACGGAAGCTGCGGTTGTGCATGCGTGTCTGGGCGACCTTCATGGCCGCATCGAAGCTGCGAATGCGACCGTGCAGCTGCTCTATGCGCGTCTCCGTGTCCGCCAAGTCCTGCAGCACGCGGTGCAGATCGTTCTCGAAGCGCTGCACCGCCTCCTGGGTGCAGTTGATGCGCGCAGTGAGCGACTTCTCCACGATGTCCGCCTGGGTGCGAATGTCCCTGGCGCCGTTCAGCAGAATGGCGTTGAGCCTGCTGCGCAGGTCCGCCGATCTCTGGCGGCACTTTTCGCACTCGTTCAACGTCTCCAGGCTGAAGTGCTCCCAGTACTGTTCCGAGGACTGCTCCATCGGCTGGCGCACTGCGCCCATGTGGAACATAATGGTGCGCGAGTTATTGTCCAGGCCCAAGTTGACGGTATCTATTTCGTAGGACTCCTGCTTGTCGCTCCAGTCAAACTCCAGTCGCTGCTTGGCCGCACGATTCTCCATCTGCTGTGCCACAAAGTCGTCCAGTGTCTTCTGCAGGTTTCGCTTGACCTCGGCTATCAACGACAGCTCATTGACCAGCTCCTCCTCCGTCTGGTCGCGCACCAGCTCCGTGTCCGGCCGGCCGCAGCGCTTCTCAATGCATTCCTTAACAATCGACTGAGGCACGCCGAGCACGACGAGCGCTCGGCGCAGCCTATTGCGCTCCTCGTCCACCATGAAGATCTCGTCCGTCATCGCCTTGATCGCATTTTCCAGCGTGCTCTTCCACTTGCAGATCACCTGAGCGCGCTGCCTCAGCTTGTCCGTCGTCTCGTTCTGCGTCTTGGTAACCATGGCAGTGAGGCGCTGATACTCGGTGGTTGAGCTAAAGCGATTTCTGTGGAGCGACAGATGGGGAGATTATATTAGAGATGATAAGAGATCAAATAGAAGACCATAGAAAGAGGTAAAACGGAATAAGAAGGGATAGATCAACAATCTAAGGAGTTCTTAGAGATGATAAAAGATCAAATAGAAGACCATAGGAAGAGATAAAAAGGAATAAGAAGGGATAGATCAACAATCTAAGGAGTTCTTAGAGATGATAAAAGATCAAATAGAAGACCATAGGAAGAGGCGAAAAGGAATAGGGATAGATCAATGATCTGGGAGGTCTTAGATCACGTACTTATCGGCCTTGTCCAGCACAGAGTTAACGTATTGGACGGTCTTTTGGTTCTTGGCACGCCATTCGTTCGAGCTGAAGCGTGTTATCGAATATCTATCGACAACGGGCCGAGTGCCCGTCAGGCCGCCCATCGGGCTCCAGTCGACTTTGCCCGTAGCCCAGGGACCTATCGGACCCATGGGTGTCATTGAGTCCTTTTCGGGCAAATCGTCGCCCGGCTGCGGCAGATAGCAGGGTGGATTTTGTAGATTGTCTGCATCGGGATTGATGGAGCGCTGCGTGAGAAGAGAGTCTCTACTTTACAGTTGCCTTTTACAGGGTATATTTTCACTTGATAACTCACGGCAAACTGAACTTCCTCCGTTTTGATGGGCGCATTCCTGGCCTGCTCCTGCTTGATGTCCAGCAGCTGCTGCTGCTGATTGTCCACTGCCGCGTGCAGATCCTGCTGCACCTGATGGTGAGCCTGTGCCGAGTCGTCGGACACCTTCTTGAGGTACTCTTGTATTTCGCGCTGTTCCTCCTCTGTGGGCGGCACAAAGCCCACGGGCATCGGCTCCCATTTGCGGCGGCGAATGGGCCCCATCTCTGGCGGTGGCGGGCAGATCAAGGGCGCCGGACACGCGGACGTCGGATGCAAGTCGATTGGCTGGCTGATGCAATCCCCACCGCCACTATAGAGATCCTTCTCCTTGCAGCACGCCATCTCGCAATACGCTTAGCTATAAAAAGTATTAAAAAACAAACAAACAAAAACTCCAATATATTTTTACACTTTATCTTAAGGTTTTTGGCTAAACACCCAACACAAAACTCCGTATGTAACTGACGAATTTCACATCATTCTATTTGAGGGCTGCAAACAATGCGACAGGTTGCTTAGGTTATACAAATATTGTCAAGCAACAGTTGCCAGGTGAAATGGAGCCATGGCAGCAAGAGCTGTATCATTATAGTAATTGCAAGCTAGGACTATACCAAGGGATCCCTCTAAAAGTCAATTACAAATCTAAAAGATAGACTTCAGCAAAAGCTCGTTTGTATTTACAAATTGGTCTAGCTTTGCGCCATATTTTGGAAGAACATAATGGAGAACTCGAGCACATTGGTGGGCTTATAGCGTAGCACATTCAAGACATAGTCCTGCATGAAGTCAGCCAACTCGGAGTGGGTCTCGAGATATTTTGTGGTGTTCTCATAGTTCAAGGCCTTCAGCTCACGGTATTTGCGCGAGAGCACCGGATCCTGTCGCCACATCAGCTCCATTTTGGGCAGGATGAGCTCCTTCCGCTTGGGCGGAGCGCAGACGGCGTGCAGCAAATAATTGTAGCCCCGCCAGAAGTGTAGAATGATGCGACCCTCGGGCGTCATGAAGGTCTCGGCCACGTCCTGCAGCTCGTCGTTGAAGCACTGCTGCGTTATGATGTGGATGGCGTTCTTGTAGGTGCGGTAGAAGATGCGCACCAGCTTGCGATCCTTGTGCACGATCAGGTTGCAGCGCAGCACACGGCCGTATATATTCATCGTGTAGTACTCGAAGGTGCCCACGAAGTTGTGGCAGACGAGATGCCGCATGAGCAGCTGGATGCCGCCGTCGAGCACGAAGGTGTGATCGCGATCCTTGATGTCGATCGTCGCCTTGAACTTCTGCGACTCCTCGTTGATCTTCGTTTCGCGTATGGCCGTCAGGTATAGATCCGCATGATTGCGCACCTCGAGCGTCTTCTCCAAGAGGGCATGGTCGATGCGGTCCGTCTCGGAGCGTTTCTCACAGATCAGCAGAAACTGATCGTCATATTTGCCCTTGAGCTGATGCCCGCACTCGGTGATGCCCTTGCCCTTCTTCATTTTGCTGCTGCTGTAGACCACATAGCCATCGAAAGCCTCCTCCACATTTAGACAGAACTTTCCGATCTTGAGCAGCTCCCGCTCGAAGAAGATCTTCAAATTTTCGCTCAGTTTGCAGTTTGTGTTGCGCAGCTTCGAAATGAAAAGCGACTCCTTGAAGATCACAGCATTTTTGACTGGCAGAAACTTCTTTGGATCGATCTCCCAATCGCACACTTTATACTGATCATCGGATGGTTCGATGGGTCGGATCAGCGCAGAGATAATACTCGATACACTGATCTCATCCTGAGCGCTTAGCTTTTCCCTCTCCTCGCAAGCCGGCGCAGCTGCTACCTTCTTGTTCGGATCGCGAAACTCGTCCAGATCACAGGGCACAAACAGCGGCGGATCCAAGGTAAATTCTGCATTGGAGTCTGCAAAGCCATAACGCAACGCTTTAATACATGCATTACTTCAACTTACCCATGATTTAACAGCTGGCTAATATACGTTTTCTATAGCTGAATATTTTGCAAAATCTAATAATTTGGATAATCAGCAGAGTTCGATTTTAGCAGTAACAAATTTTGAATCCAATAATAAGATAAATAATAAATAATACTGATAGGAAACCCTAAGTCAACAGCTTGACCTTTAAAATTGAATTTGATTTGATTTGTCTGAATTGAATTTATTTGAGACTTTTTCTGCCTTCTTGATACAATAATATAAGACATTTTGCGTATGCCCTTGTAGTCCTTCGGTATCCTTTAAATTTCCCTATTGTAATTCATCTATGCTACCTTTTGACGCAACTCTCCTGCTTAACATTTTCCTTCTTAAACGTCTTCTTATTCTTCTCTTGTATTTAAATTAAAAACACTTCCTTGTGAGTTAGAGCTTAGATCCTTAGATCTTAGGCCCTTAGGTCCACAGGCTCTTAGGTCCTTAGGTCCTTAGGTTCTTAAGTTCTTAGGTCACTAAAAATTTCCCTATTGCCATTAGTATATAATATCATTTAAAAAAGTTTATATCTTGTATTCCTAAAAGTCCATAAACACATTCTACAATCTTCTTCAGAATATCATTCTTTAGTATTCAGATTAATTTCAATTGTTTTGGAAAAGACTTTTGTAGGCAAAATCTTTGTTTGGAACTGTGCGAGTGCTCGAGAAGTTGAACGCAATTAGCTAAAGAAACATTTCTCATATTTCAACAGTTGTTTAGCAATTCTGAAGAGTTTGCACATGACAAAGGAAGCACAAGATGAAAATGGAAATTTTGCAGAAAGCAACAGCTAATTGCAAGGCCAACAGCTCTAAGGACACAGCAGACATGGATGTGTGTGTCTATGTGTGTGTGTGTGTAAGGGTCAGTGCATAAGGCATAAGGATGCGAGTGGCTGACAGTGGCAGGACATGCTCATTGTTATTGAAGCGCAAACTGGAGCGAAAGGAGGGCGGTCGTCCCGGCAAACAGACTCATTAAAACGCATAAAACGTATGAGCAGAAAATCAACAGTTGAGAGCGGCAACAAAGGGTTAAAGGCTCAGGCAACAAGCAGTTAAAAAATAAATAAATACCAAAAAAAAAAAGAAAAGAGAAAAGAAATGAAAGGAAGACAGAGGCCTCGCCTCCTCCTCGTCCTTGGCCCGAACAATATTAAATTTGTTATTAAGCCCTGTAATTATTTGTTCAGGCGGAATTGTTGGCATTTTCTTGGCTATTAACTGCCGCTGAAAGAGAGGCAGAGAGAGTGGGCGGCGAGGCGTGGCCAGCGTGTATCTGAAGATGAAAATATAAATAAATTATGCAAACTGGACAAAGACAATGCGCTCGCTGTTTGCTCAGCTTATTTCACAGTCAAGTTAACTTTAAAGGAGCCTGCGCGCCTGCGAGCACATTTTCCACAATTCCCTTCACGTTTTTTTCACCTATTTGCCGCATTTCCCGCTTTCTTTTCATCATTTTCATTAATTTCTTATGCAGTGCGCGGCGCGTAAATTAACAACAATTGTTTTCTGTGTCGTCCACTTACATTTAATCTTCATCTTGGCATTCATTCACAATCACATTCACATTCACATTCACAGCATTCGCAGTCCTGCCAGCTTATTGTTCGCTGTTCCCACAAGTTTTCCACGTCTGCCACGCCCTCATGCAGCCCCCATTGAGTGCTAAAATAAATCAAAATGCCAAGCCAAAGAAATGAGAAAAGGAAAAAAGTGAGAAGAAAACACAAAGCGAGCAAAACACATCTTAAATGAAAATTGTAACCAACAGCCGCATGCAGATCCAGCCAGATTCTGCGGGGTAAGCGGCATAATCTGCTTGCTCACACACACACACACACGCACATAGAGTATATGTGTGGGCCTTGTTGTGGGCTGGGCAAGCTTAAGGGTCAGTAATAAATGTCATGATATGAAATTTATTTACGCGCCACGAAAAACCAATGAAAACCAAAGCAAAGCGAAAGGAATGCTGTAACAACAACAACAACAACAGCAGCAGCAGTAGCAGCAGCAACTACAATAAAAATTCCACAATACAAAGACAATTAAAAGCGAATAGGCAGCCGAAGCAAAGACAATAAAAGAGAGCAAAAGCGAAAATTCAACTGCAAATGCCAAAGGGCAAATAAATCTAAGCGCCAAATTGATGAAACGCAGCAAGAGATTAAGAGAGAGAGAGAGAGAGAGAGAGATAGATAGAGAAAAGGAGGGGCGCGAAGTGGAGAGGGCGAGCTTAATAATCAATAAATATGAATAATCGCTAGTTAATATAATATTTCTGTAGATATTTTAATTAGATAAATTTTTAATATATTTAAAAAATTAAATAACTGAGAAGTTTCATATATAATATTAATTTGCAAGTTTCAATTTTAATTAATGTTAATTTCCTAGTATTCTGATATAAAAATTGAATGGAAAACCCAAATGCAAAAGAAGAAATTTTCGAGGAATCTCCCAACGAAATGCACTGGAGAAAATACTAAAATATAGATAAAAGCAATAACGTCGATCTACTGAAGCTGATATGACAGAAATACAATTTTAAATTTCAAAATTATATTTTGTTGAGATTTTGATTAGACAACTTTCGAAAATCTGAGCTAGCTTTGATCTTTTAATTAATTTTCTTATCAGCTACAAACACTTCCTATTCTAAAAAAAAAAAACCTTACCTCTCTTACTATGGTATCCCACTCCTTGTTGTGTTTTTCTTATAATCGTTGGTCGTAAATTTCATGATAATGCTTGAGCAGGTATATTTTACTATCGAGTCTAAACTTGAATTGAAATTAAAGCTCAGAGTTCTGCAAGCAAAGGTCACACTATATATTAGCCTAATCCCAATGGCATGCAAACTATATGCTAGACATAACTTTACTCTCTTTTATATAATCCTAACTAATTTCTTTCACATGCTACAAAATATTATATTACAGAATATTATATATTATATATTTATGGCCATTTTCCAAAAAAAAAAATACTTTAAACTTCATCAGTTTAAACTAATCTAACTTCATAAAAAATATGATATCTGAGCCAATAAATACCAAGTATTTTCTCGCAGTGCACATAAGCTTTCACTTCACATACATACACATTTCTCTTATCTATACACGCTCTCTGTTAGCTTTGCTTTCGCCCATTTTGGGAGGCGTGACCGCTTCCTCTTTCCTGTCGCATTTATTACGATAGACAGACAAGACTCTGGCGTTGTCATATTTTTATGGCAATTAATTTATGGAACTTAACGCATGAATGCAAACATGAATAACATGAATAAATGTCACAAATGTTGAGCGCATTCATCAATCAATATTCAATTTATATAATGAAATGATTATTATCATATTTGTTGTTGTTTATTCTTGCTATTGTTGTTGTTGTAGTAGTTATTGTTTTTCTACGCATCATTGGAGAGAGAGAAAGAGGGAGAGAGGGAGGGAGAGAGAGGGAGACGAGAGCACATGCTGTGCTTGGTTTTAATTGCTTTTTACATGATTAACACGCTGCCTTGCGCTGCTCCTTTTTCACGCCTTTGTATGGCTGACAAATTGTAAACACTAAACGCACACACACCTACACACACCTGTACACGCACGCACAACAAAAGACAATGCAAGTGACGTGCCAATTTGGCATTTGAGTGCGAGGCAAGTTGGAGGAGGTGGGAAGCCTGCACTTAAACTTGACATGAGCTCATAAACAAACACAGGTTGCATGTCCTTTCACACACACCGACACACACACACACACACATGTAGCTCATAAAAATGCGAGCTGACAACACTTTTGTCTGAGCTGTAAATTGTGAGCGCTGCTGGCAACCCTCAACACGAGCACCCGTGAAACAGGCTTCTCGTTTCATGCCTGCAGCACGCAATGCTGTCAGCCATTCACTCAACACTAAGACACACACACAAACACACACACACACCCCTCTCCCTGCCAGCTGTTTTGTTAGGGGATGTGTTAATTACAGAAAAATTGCGAGAATTTGTATTATTTACTTTGTTATCAAGATTTCAGCTTAGAGCTCAACTTCAATCTGTTGTGCATTGTGTTTGCGTGCGTATAATTGCAAGTGTGTGTGTGTGCGCGTGTGTGTGTGTGTGTGTGTAGTAGTAGGCATCTTATGGCCAAGTGTTGCCTTTGTGCTCGCATCCACAAGGTTAACTTTTAGTTGCTTTTTCACGCAGCCCAGGAAACTTGTTGGGCTTTTCGAAGAATTTGAGTTTGGTAAAAATTTACTTTTATTTGCCTATTTTTTTAATTAGAAATATTTGAATAACCGAGTAAAAATCAATTTACAGTGCAGCTGACTTTAATTGCTGCAAATTCCAGCACACACATTTACTATCAAATGTGGTTCGAGAAAGTATTCAATTTATATTTGATTTATTTTAAATTGGGAAGTTTTATTATTTGCTGCGAATATTCTTAGCTTTGAGCTGAAATCTGGATTATTTCAAAGATTTGTCGACTTTACTGCAAATTGATGTGATTTGTGGGAAAGTTCAAACGGTGAAAGAGCAAAAATCCATACTTACTTACTTACAGTATATTATAATTATAAATAAACAATGTCTGTATCACAATAAATATATATTTAAATAATGTCTATAAACTAAATAATTATTATAAAAATTATTATTATTATTTTAATAAAAAAAAACTCATTTTTCATGCAATATTAAATATATAGTAAATTATATTTAATATGAAAAAACCTTTAATTTCTATATTCACCTGGAGAATTCATTAATATTTATTCATACTGTTTTTTTTTCTATATTTTTCTTATAGTTCGGTCTATAAAAGTATAAATATCAGGCCTTGCTTTGCTGATTCTGAGCGATGCTCTATCTACGAGCACCGTTGGATGAGCTACAAAAGCGAAAAAAGCTTGCAATAAATAGAGTAAGAGAAAGGTATGTCTGACCCCAAACTCTTACAGTTACAAATCTTTTGTTTAACTTTAATTAAAGAGGACAGCTAGGCCTACTACTATTACAATCCTTTACACTTACCTTATCTTCCCCTCTAGTATCTTCCCTTGAATCGTAGCTCAACTATAAACTGTTTCCCTTATCTTCGAACAAACCCTTATATAATTCGACTCCCTTTGCATCTATTATTTGTTTTCATATGCTAAATATCTCTCTAGATACTCAATCAACTGTGCCTTCGTCCAAGAGTGTTCATAACTTAGCAGCTGCTGTCTTTTGCGCTGGCAAAGCAAACACTCGGCTAAATTGTTCTTCTCTTACTTTAACAGAAAAACAAAAAGTTTTTGTTATTGTTTGTGTGTTATAAAATGCAAATTGTTTTACAATTTGATTTCATTATGCAATGGCGGCTAGTATTAACAACTGCTATGGCAGCCGCTGTAGCTCAGCTGTTGTTGTTGCTTTGCATTGACAAGCAAACAAAACTCAACACCAACTGCAGCCACAACAACAACAATAACAAAAAAAATGCTTGAGAAAACCAAAAACTTTTACTCCAGGTGTTGTAATACCTGCGCTTCTGTAACAGGTGCGCCTGGCAAACTGAAAAAAAAAAAACATTTCGAGCAGTCACTGGCAAAAGTTTATTGTTTAGCTCGTGTTGCTTATTGTTTTAGATAGTATATTTTATTTCACAATAATTTTGCTCGCCCCATAAATATATGTGCATAAATTTGCATTTGCACTTGGAGAGCGGTTATTGATTTCGATAACAGGTAAACAATTTTGGTTCCATTTGGGCCGGACAATAAATGAATCGAAAATATTCGAGAAATAAATGCTAAATATTGAGAACAATTTAAATGCACAGCTGACGCTTATTTATGTTAAATATCGAGAAAAAAATCCAATTAAAAATAAGTCTTTTTTACGAGTATAAATGCAACTCTATTGCTGACCGATTCAGTTGACTGCTTGAGCATGATTGACTGATCTGATGATTGACTTAAGGCATGGAATGCCTGACTGACTACATGGATTGGATTGAGTGCCTGAATATTCAATAATGAAATGACTTGTTAACTTACTAATTGACCGATTGACTGATTGATTGCTTTAAATATTACCAGCTGCTTAAAGCACTGATGATATTACTGTTTATTTACTGAATGTTGATTGACTGCGGATCGAACGGCTGATTGATTGCCCACTTGATAGCTTGATCATCCGCTGATCGATTGACTAGCTGTTTTAGTATTAATTGTTGATGACAGATGATTGAAAGGCTGATTTACTGCTGGATAACTGACTGATGGACAGACTAATAATCTGTTGATTGACTGCCAATTGACTACAGATTGATTGGCTAATTGACTACCATATGGAGTTCTTGATTGAGAGGCTGATTGACATTCTAATAAGGTAGTTGATTGACCATATAAAGGCCTGCTTAATTAACCAGCTGATTGACTGAATGATGAACTATCTAATAAGCTTATTGACTAAATGATTGACTGCGTGATGCGCTGGTAATTGACTAACCGATGGATTGATACCTTATTAAAGAACTAGTTGACTGACTAATGTGCTGCCTGCAGGTTGATTGACTCACTTATTGACTTCCTGAGTGATTGACGATTGATGATCTAAGAAACTGGTTAATTGAATTACTGATTAACTGATTGAATTGTTTTGTCCAATAGACAGGTGGATTGAATAAATAATTGCCTATTCAATAGGCCTTGAGTTGATTGACTAACTGAATGGCTATCGAAACCTTAACTGAATCACAACCTCAGTGATTTCCTGATTGACACGTTGACTATCTAATCAACTGACTGACTAACTGATTGACAACAGATAAATTGCTAATTGCTTGGCTGGCTACTGCTGGGATTAAGCCCAATTTACAAGGCTGCTTAAAACATTTTATACATTAAATCCATTTCAAAGTTATTTTCTATAAAATAAGCTCTGACGATTTGTATATAATAAATTAAAGTGAATGCTAAATTAAAGCCGAGCCAAGTAATACCCGCCAGTTGTATATGTATATACACTTTCCATGTGCTCTTCATAATATCCGAAAGATGCCAAATTCGTGACCTACTTGACGTTCACGCGGCTCATTAGCCAGTGGCCGACATTAAATAAACTTGCGCTCGAAACGAGATAAAGGAAAAATATAAATAAAAAGTCATAATAAAAACAGATGAAATAAAAAAGGCGCTAATTAATTAACGCCCGCCTGGAACGTAGTTGTAGGTAGTCTGGACGCCTTTCACTTTGTGGTAACTTCGTTAGCCGGCAGCTGGCACAAAATTTTAGCGTCAAGTGACTTCAACCTATCAAGGCGCCCGCGTGGCCCCCACCAAGCGGGTCAGGCGATAACCCCATTCGCCATTCTCCACTCCCCATTCCCCATTCCATTAGCTCGACTTCTTTTCAACGCGCTTAATTAGCTGACGCCTGCCACGTGATTTTCTTTTCTACTTTTTAAGGTTATGTTATCCATGCCCCGGCTTAAAATAGAGCACAAATAGAAAATGCAAAACAAAAATAGAAATGAGAATGCTGAAAAGTGAAAGGATTGCAGCCAAGTTTAAAACTGCCTTCGGAAATGTTGCTAATTAGTGTGAAAGCTTGGCCATAGCTGGACCCCATCAAGTACACGAAATTGAAAGTGGAATACTGAAATATAGATTTTAATTGGAATAGGTATTTCTAAATGATTTTTATATAAAAATTCAAGTTTAATAATAGTTATAAAATATTTTCATAGCACAAAAATAATTTAAAAATTCTATAATTCTATAAATTCTATATATTCTGAGACAAGCACTATAAGCAATAATTGAATATCATATCAATTTTAGTCAACTTGGCTTAGCTTTAAAATTAAATAATGTATATTATCATATAATATTTGCTAAAATCTATATATATATATTGATTTTTTGTTGTTAAGCATTTCTTTCACGCAGAATATTAAAAAAGCAAACGACTTGCAGCTGTTTCACTTGTGTTTGCACAACTACCAAATATCATATATAGACAGGCACCACACACTGCCTCTCTCTCTTCTCTCTCTCTCTCTCTCTCTCTCTCTCTCTCTCTCTCTCTCTCTCTCTCTTTCTACGCCTTTTTCTCTCTCTATTTATCTCTCTCTCTCTTACAGTATGTATATGGTAAACCAGTTGAAAAGCGTAAATAAATACGCTGCCCGCAAAGGTAGGCAACGCTTTTTGTTTGTCTAACCTGTGTATATGTTTATATAGGACTCATGTATGTGTCTATAAATGCGTTGATGGATGTGTGTGTGTGTGTGTATGTGTGTGTGTGAGTATGTGTTTGAGTGTGTGTTAATTTGCCAACAAAGACACGTACAAACATGCAAACAGCATTCAAGAGATTTTGCTAGAACTGAAAGGCATTCGCTCAATGTGCTAATGTGTGTGAGTAACTGAATGTGTGGGTGTGCTGTGTGTGTGTGTTGTGCGTCTGTGTGTATTGCGTGTATGCTGTGTGTGTGTGTGTTGTTTACCCAGCTATTGCTATTAATTTGTACACGCTGCATAATAGCTCTGTCAATATTTAACAAACATTTGCCAAAAAGTGTTGTAAACTGACGCCTAGCTATGAGGGCTGAGAGGAGCTAGAAAGAGAGAGAGACAGTGAAAGAGAGAGGTAGAGAGAGTGAGAGAAAAATCTAGATATTGTCAATGTGTGGTAAATGTATATAAAAATATGATTTGCTTTTACATCAATCAGAAGAAGAAGCAAAAGCTAAAGTCAACAATGAGGAAAATTGAATTTTGATAAAATGCATAAAAATATATATGCAAACTTAAAAGAGAAGAATATTCTATATTTTTATATATATATACAATTAATTTATATAAAAACCATATCAGATTTCCATTTTATATTTAATTTGATTTATTTCTTTCATTTCCTCAACTAGACATTTGATATATCCATCGCCTAATCGAAAAGAAATTCATGTTTGATTATTATCAACGGCTCGATTGAACTAACTCATTTAAGTAATAGGTTTTGGGTCTTCATAATGGAGAGGCAGCAGCAACAGGGCTTGTGGCATGCTCCAAACTGCATAACATCCTTCCAATGTCCTTGCTGGGGCATCAATCAGTGTTGTGAAAGACTCCATTGTGCGTTAACAAGTGGCACGTACTTCCATTGATCCACACACACACACACACGCACACACACATAAAAAGAAGAGCAGACCAGGCCACGACATATCTATGTATATCTTTAGCGCCTTGACATGTCCCCATCTCTCTATCTCTATCTCCCTCTCTCTCTATCTCTCTCTCTCTCTCTTTCGCCACTGTCAGCTGTACGTTAGATGTTGCCTTTTCGGCGAAGTATGCCAATGACAACGTGTACGGGTATCTGGCAGACAATAGATTGAAGAGCTGCAGCAGGCACATACAAGTCATCTGGCCATGTTCAGGAAGTTAGTTAGGCGTACCCGGACGGCCCACCAAGTACCAGGTCCTGTCATAATGTCAGCCAGCGACAAGTTGTGCCCTCGGTTGAAGACTACCAACGCCAGCAGCCGTAGCCAAAGCCAAAGGGCCAGCTCTTAAAGCTGACCCAGCCTACAATTTCCCATGCACTCGTAGCACTCCCATTTGCTATATATACATACATATACATACAATATATATACGTACATATTTTAACGTTTTTAAACAGTCGTTGGTCCCTTGCTGATAATGCCCAGGTGCTGGCGCGATAGACGCTGTGTGGGAGCCTGGGCTGGGAGGCGGCTGGGACTCGAGTGTTACTTTTGGGCTTGTTGAGGCACAAGAGTGCACTCGTCCTTTCAAATGCAACAACTGATAGCAGACGTTGCATACAAAGCAGGCAAAACAGTTTAGCAAACAGCGAAATAAAAAACATTGAGGGAATTTTACGACCCAAAGCCGTTTATAGAATGCCCTTAAAAAATGTTGGGCGAATGAAAAATGATTAAAGAGTTTTTATAAGGGGTTTACTTTCATGTAAAGAAACGAATTTTTAATGCGCACATGACAATCGATGATAATAGTATACAGAGTAACTGTTATCTAAAAAAAAAACCAAAAAAAGTTTTGCCGATCTCTTAAAATATTTTAAAATAATTTTGGAAAATGAGGTATAAGTACATAGGCCTCTCATGAATGAATAATCTACTGTATTCATGAGAGGCCTATGCGATTGTTTTCATTACCATTAAACTATTTGCCTCTCTTTAAAATATAGCAAGTTTCATCACATACGAGTAATACCCTTTCTTAGTGTATTTTGCAAGGGCAGAGATTATTTTGCCCTCGAGCATATAAAAAGAGGAGTAGAGAATAGAAAATGGCAGAGCGCGATAGGCGGCGAAGCTAACAACAGCCCTTTGTCCTGGGACCTTTTCCCGCTACTTGCATAGAGCCCGAAGCACTTTAAAGGATCTGCTTAAAATTTCCATTATTTAGGCTCATTCGTCATCGTTTGCCACTTGAATTGAAATTCATTAAACAGGAAGCATATTATATTATATAATATACCTGCACAGCAAGGCATCATAAGGCCTTTTACACGAAGTTCTTAGTGCGAAGCAGAGAGAGAGAGAGAAAGAGAGAGAGAACATTAGTTCTATTTATGTTCTTATCTACGCTCTATATCAGCAGCAGCAATGAAAGTAGAAATTTGTCTTCTTGAAAACGAAATAAATAATTGCTTTACTTATGATTCATTTCTAACGCATTTTTAATTCTTCATAATTACAGTCTGATATTAGATGCATGTCCTTTGGCTTGCTGCATCTGCGCGATCTCAATTTGAGCCTCAACTATTATACGCCGTATTTCACCATGGAATATTTCGACAGAGAATGGAAAATGCTAAGCCAAGATAAGCTTTAAGTTTGCCTTCTTTAAATTAATTTATTTTTCTATATTTCCTTAACATTTTTCTAGGCTACGCAAAGCTTTAAATTCCTTCATAAATTTCTTATAATACTATATTTAGCATATATTTTATTTTTTAGTAACAACAAAATTTTCAAATGTATTTATCACAACAATTCAAGCGTCAAAGCACTTTCGATAAGCATCGGGCGAAAGGAACAAAAAAAGGAAGAAAAAAAAACAAAACAAACAACGAAACAAAAACAAATTGGCTACAAAATTTCTGACAGGCAATTTGCCTAGCCATTCCCCCAGCCCAGCATGCCAGCATGCCTGCTCCCCATTCCCCACTCATATTGCTCTGGTAGCATTTCAAATGAGCAATTTTCACATATTTAGATGGCAATATTCACAGCGCTAGGGAGGGGCACCGAGGGGGGTCTGACAATCGCAACTGTAGCTACATTATGTCATAAAAATAAATAGTTGGACTCACACACACGCACACACACAGTGAGTTGAGGACCTACTGAGACATAGTCATGGCAACAGTCAGGCCCGCCCGCCCGCCACGCCACGCCCCTCGACGCTGACACAAAACGGAAATGAAATGAATGCGCACGTATGTATTTCCTTTCAGCAAACACGAGAGCAGCTCACCAGGCCAGTCCAGACCAGACCAGACCAGCCCACAGGGAGCAGTAGCAGTCGAAAATTCATAATGATGATGAGGGGCCACACAGTCACAGTCACACACACCCCCTCACCTGCCCCCTCTTTAGTCTACCCACTTTGCATACGCTGCGTATGTGGAATATTATTGAAGCTATGTACAGCTCGTGAATCTCCTCTTCTTTCTTCTAGACTTTTTTTAAGGTGATTTAACTCGACTCGTCAAGAATTGCCGTTAGCTGTGAATTTGTTAGAATTACAGCTTGTAGACAAATGTATTTGTATGCAGAGTAGGGCATGCTAGACGAGTAGTTACCCTGCGTATGGCAAGTTAGACAAGCAATTACCCTAGAGTATACTAGACATAGACTGACAAATTGAATTGAATGCAGGGCAATTATATTTCTGTATTTACCTATGGCTTACTTATTTCAAGAAACTTAAACTTATTATTACTTAAACTATTTATTCAAATTAGTTTTTCAGCAGAGTGTTTTAAAAAATTCGTTAGCTTTAAAATGTATATAAGTAGAATGTCTGCAGTATAGATATTCTCTATCAAACTAAAAAAGTAAGATATTTTCAATCGAGCTAAAAAGCCCATTCAATATGTTAAAATTGACTGTCCAAATAAATGCTTCTATGCAACAGGACCTCCCATTTCGTGAATCCATCAAACATGAAATAAATGTCTATACTTTCTCTACATATTCATATATTAACGAGTTGGATAACAGATTCATACTCGAATTATTTCCTTTTCATACCCTGATCTCATTAAAAATGCATCCATAAAAGATGGAAAGATCCAAGTTTCTGTAATGAAAGCACAGATTATGTATATTTTGCATTTTGAATACCCAAGCGTATCTTTTAGTCAAGCAGTCTCAACGACAGTACTCTTACTCTTTTTATTACTTATTTATAATAAGTATATTGTAGGTATATATTTTTATATGCTGCATATTATATATTTATATCCATTTATTTAGCTGTTACACATGCTTACATTTATTAAATATTATTAAACAACTCCAACTTTTGTATAAACACATATTTATACACAGCAGACAAAAATTCATGGACATTCGCTAACTTTTTGTGCTGATCATCAAATTGCAGACAGTAAAATAAAAGTATACGAAAATGTATATTTTTTTCTATAAGAATAAGAAATCATAAAGCAAACTTGAAAAATGCGCAGACCAATTAAAAGTGCAGCAAAGTTGAGCAACAAATAAACAGAAATTGCACAGGAAAACTTTATGAGCGTAGCAAGAGGAGTGAAAGAGGGAGGGAGGGAGGTAAACAGTAAAAGAATACCGTTAGCTGCAACATTAAGCGCTCAACCAAGACAATTAATAATGGCCAAAAAGTGCTGGCTACAGATATAAGTTGTATATATATATAGACGATATAAATATAGATAAAGATATTGATATAGGTATGGACAGGTCATGTCAAGCTGGCCGCTCACGTACGCAGTGTGTGGGTGGGGTTTTTTCTTGTGCGCTCCTAATCCCTGGCAAACAATGCAGCCGAGAAAGGAGCAGCGAGGTGCTGGCAGCTGGAGCTAAAGCCAAAGCCAGGAGCCTTGTCAGCAGCATAACTGGATAACTGTCGAATGAATTGATATTGTTTACTTTTAATTAAAAACAATTTGCTTCGCTGGCTTTCTTGGCCACAGCAGCTGAACAACTCGCCAGCCGCCGAATACCCATTGATGCTCATCATGACGACGACGAGGACGATGCTGCTGCTGATGATAATAATGTTGTTGTTGCCATTGTTGCTGATGATGGGGCGTCGCATTTCAAGTTTTCAGCACTCAGCGCTCAGACTTGACTTGGCCCAAGTGTGTGCTCTATGGCTATTCTCTAGACAAACCCGGCTGCCTGTTCGGACAGCCTCTGATGGACATGGCACAGGATAGAAAAAACGACCAAGAAGCAGAGAAAACAACCCATCAGTGAAATGTCCTGTTCGAGTGTGTGTGTGTGTGTGTGTGGGGTGCTGTGCTGTCCTTAGCTTTTGTGTTTGCCGTTGCTGTTGCTGCTGCTGCTGCCGATGCAGTTCATCGATGCGAAGTTCTCGTTTTTTGGGTAATGAAAATCAAACTGTCCATGAAGCAGTCGAGTTAACATTATACAGTTGCTGCTGTTGCTGTTGCTGTTGTTACTGCTGCTCATATTACGTGCAAGTCGCTTGATTTCAGATACAATCAAAAGCGTAAACTTATCGATACCTAAGCTGTAGGGCAGCTACGGATAAAGTCAGGTAAGCTGCGTGCTTAAAGACCAATTATTTGTATTTATGGAAAAGTTATCGATATCGATCAAAGACATGAGAAATATCTATATATAAGGAGATGAAAGTTGAAGCAGAAAGATGAGGAACTATAAATTGGATGACATAAGCTTCATTTTACAATAAACATAAAGGCTATCGATAACATTATCGATCAAGTCTTTCAAATATCTGCTGATTATTATGCAGTCAGATAATATTTGAAGCTGAAAAGAACTATAAGTAAATATAAATAATAAAAAAAAATACCTGCAAAAATCAATTAACAAATCTTAGACTTCATCGATAACTTGATAACATTATAAGTCTATAAACTGCCTTCTTCTGCTACTTGTTGTGTGAGTATGTTTATATATATGAAATTCCATTCAATTTTGATTATATCCCATCAATTTTTCAGTTGGCTTCTAACACAGTCAACAATGGAGCTCAGACAATCAGTCAGGAACACACACACACGCTCGCAGAGGCAAAGTATTTAAGCTGCTTAAAGTAATACGTCTCAGTTGCCGCACAAAGGAGGAGGAGAAGCCAGCAGCTCGTGGTAAAGGATATTCGAAAGGCCAACAGCAAAAAAATAAATAAAGGAAACTAACTGGCATTAGCGAGTCTTTAAGTACGTCTGGACATAACTTTCGATAAGTTTCGCCAGACCCAAAGACAATCAAAAAAGCAGTTATTGGCTGATGAATGATGGACTGAAATATACCCTGCACAGCTGTTAAACATTTTTTAGGTAAGGAATAAATTTGCTTTTATTTTTTAAATTTATTTTTACTTCTGTTAAATATGAACCATTTTTTGATTCTTAAGATTTAGATGAAATAAATGGGAAATATTATTCCATCTTATCAGTCTCTTAAGTAAACTCATTCGATACTCGCACAACACTCGCAGCAGTTGGCCGTGTTTGAGTTTGTGCACCTGGCGAACGGTTTACGCTTGTCGTGTGCTGTCGCAAAGCCGCTTTGGCCAATTATTATTGGCCGGGCGCAATTAAATTGCGGGCTTTGTGTTCACCTTTATGGGCGGCGAGTCGTGAGTCGTGAATCGTGAGTCGAGACACGCGGCAAGATATGCGCGAATTTAATTAATTTCGCAATGAATGCCAAACTTTAGTTTGCCGTGAGCCTTATCTGGCCCCGAAAGCCAAAAAACTTTAAAAGGTGCCCACATCTGGGCGGGGGCCGGGCTTAAAACTTTGCCGTGCAAAGTTAGGGCGCATAAATTGCGAGAACATGATTCTTTTTCCTTTTTTTTTTTTTTTTTTGTTTTCTGGCACACGGCTAAACACCTGGCTGGATGTCATCCTCCAAAGTTTCCTGCCGAGGCTATTTAAAGGATTTTTGGCCACGGCAGGAGTTGGCCTTTAATTAAATATCCTGCAAATGCGCATAAATATCAGCGACAAATGAATGCAGGGTGGGCAAAGTGAGTCCAACTAGTAATTGAAATTGAAATTGAATTCTGGGAAAGGTTAGCAGAAAGGTTACTTTAAATTGAAGTAGGCAACTAGAGGCGCAACTATTCGCAATGTAAATACGTATATCAATGTATACTTACATGTATATCAATTGTTTGAAGTGTAAACATAAATATAATATTTATCAAACCAAATCTTGGGCATTAAATGAACAGCTGAGATTCGATTAGGCAATTCGAGGCGGAAGTGCCTGACTAGGAGATACCTTGAACACTGCGCTAAGCTATTAACCAATCATTTAATGCTTTCTCTTATGCATACATATCAATCAAGACAAGCACATACACACACACACACACTCAGACACACAACACGCACACACACGCACACACTCTGCTTTCTACACTGTTTAGGCAACGACTGCGCTCGTATTGCAGATTTGGCTATGCTTAACTAATTGTTGATTATTTACTCTAGATGCGCCCACTCAATGAAATTTGCAGTGAATAATAATGATTTGTAGAGGTTTAGACAAGGCAGAGCAGAACTCTCCATTGCTTGATATTGAAGGTATTCAAAATGCTAAATATATCTCATCTGTGCATTCATCACAGTTTTTAGACCCTATTCTAGTTATGCTTATAAAGACAAAACAAGCTAGAAACTTTTCATATATGGTAATAGAAATTGAGGCTAACGAGATGAACAGACGATTACGCAGACAGACAGACGGCGATGGCTAGATTGACTCAGTTCTAGGGTCTGCCTCGCCTCCTCTTGCCTGTTACAAACATTCTCACATGAAAACCAAGTCCCATTTTCAATGAGAACTTAAGTCTATTTATATATAAAAACAGAGAAACGAATTCATAACTCAAGCTCAACTTAACTCGCTTAGAGTTCTAAGAAAGCTCTCAATTTATATAAGCTCTTAGCAATTATTTCATCCAATTAGAAATCTTAAGCCTTAAATCCACATATTCAAGCATATTCACAAAATCCACAAGACCCTGAGGTTATTATGCGGATTGCAGTGCAGTTGGAAGGAAAACCTGTGCCGAATCGAATTGTAAACTCAACAAATGCATTTCATGCATATTGCATTTTGCGCCTGATTGATTGCCCGGGCGAGTGGGCTAATGGGAGAGGGAGTGGCAGTGGGTGTGGCAATGGGAGTCAAATAGTAATACGACTATATAATGAAGTGCGACCGACAAGTAAACTCTTCATGCAATTTGCAGAGTTCGCACACACACACACACACACACATGCGCGCACTGTGTGTGTGTAAATAGTTTGCACAGATTTTGGCAACAAAATAAATTGCAATAATTATGCTGGAAACGGTTGAGTCGAGCAGTTGCCACACTTGCAACATGCCCCGCGGCCCGCTCCGGGAGCGAAACTATCGAAAACAGCACAAATAAATACAATGTAATTACTGAGGTATACAATGAACTGTTCCACACACACGCACACACACACACACGCAGTTGCATAGAGAATATTGAAAATCTATTTGCTAAGCCGTGAATCACAAAATACGCGACCTATGCAAATATCAAACAGTTTCCCAGCTTCGAGCTACAATCGACAACAGTTGCGAATCGCGCAATCCACTTTGGGCCATAGGCGACGGGGGATAATGAATGTGACAGTTGGGGAAAAAGTGGAGATAATTGGGAGCATAATATATAGAATTTGATTAGGAATATGCTATATATAATATCAAAATTATGAGATGATTAGACATCTACGAATCAATCATTGAACTTTTTTATTTATATAACAAATAGTTTCAAAAGTGCTGAAAATACAAGCCCAAATTTAACCAGGAATACGTTGCAATATGATTTATAATAATACCTATAAAATATTTGCTTTTGACTAACTTTTTTTATTTATTAAAATAATATGAATGTGGGAAATGAAGATGTGGACTGAGAACTCATCCATAGAACTTAGAATCTTCAAACTGTTATGGATGAAAATATGGATACTTGACATTTGTTGAGCGTATAGGCTTTACAAAAATAGCGGAAGGATGTTTAATATATTAACTAATGAGTATAAGCTCAGTTCAATATGTGAACACCCTTAGATATATAGTCGATCAATATATAGTCGATTAAATAGACTATATCTGCCTTTCTCTTTCTATATTTCTTTCATACTCCCCATTATTCTTTCACTCAGGCTCTTCTTGTTCTTCTAGGCTCGATCTGTTTACATTTCAAGCTCGCTCTCTGACTCTTCACTCTTTCCCTCTCGCTGTCTATCTGTCCCTATCTGTTTCCATCGCGATCTTTCTCCCTCCCACTGTCTTGCTTTCATTGTCTTTTCCCCTACAATGGCAGAGGCCTCTGTATTTTTCTCTCTCTCTCTCTCTATTTCTTTTTGACTCTTCTCATCTATTCATCTCTCTGTCTACCATGTCTCTGTTTATCTCTTCTCTCTATAAGTACGCTGCATTAAAGACACATTTTTACTAAGAATTGTACCCAAAATGTGATCTAAATACTAAATTTGATATGTAGCCCTTACAATGACAAGATCTCTCTTTATACTACTTCTACTTTTAACTTCAAATTTCTTTTTCTATAGACAGTTCATATTTCATATATATTATATTTCTATAGACAGTTCATATTTTATATATATATTATATTATTATTTTCATATTCATATATATTTATAAATATATTTATCAAACTCCCCTCGCTTATAGTGTATTCCATATTCGATTCGAGCCGCTCGATCCGTTTCGCTCATCGCTCATCTCACGCGCGCACGGCAATTATTGTTTGTGTAAATATTTAAGCAGTTTATTAAACAAAATCGTTGCCGACTTTTGTGCAAATTGTTGATACACACACACACACAGCCTGTTTTAGCCTGGTCAATTTACAATTTGCCAGCTAAAATTTGCATATGGGAAAAAGGCTTTTTCGACATTAACCAAATATGTTGCAGATTTGCAGCGAATAGCGTTAATTTATTTGTTTAACGCATTTGCTGTGGCGTCCGGCGTCCGTCTGAATGCTGGCATATTGTTCGCCCTTCCGCTGCCCCAGCCGCCGCACCTGCCGTCGCGCACCTGCCAGCTGAATGCACACATTGTGCCGCCGCCTTTCATGCGTGCCGCAAATATTATTATTAACATTTGCTCATTTTTGGGCCTCTCTCTTTCGCGCTTTTGTTCTCTGCCCTTTCATTTGCTTTGTTTTCCTTAGTTTTTCGTGCGGCGGCAGCGGCAGCGGCAGCAGCCAAAAGCCTGAAAGTTGAAAGCTGTCAGCCGCATGACGACAAATTTATTGCCAAAAATTGTAATTAGAAAATCGACAACATTTTCGCAAGCCCCCCCAAAAAAAACGGAGAGTGTGTGGGGGGTGTGTGTGTGCTGGCATGCGAGTTCAGCTGTTGGCCAAATTATAAAATTGTTTGTTGATTTTTGGTCAAAAGTCACATCATGTCAGCCACGCTGACAGCCCAATCTCTATCTACCTATATATATATAAATATAATATATGAGATATATATTCATGCAACATGATTTTTGGGAGATTGCTAATGCCCGGCGACAGCTGAAACTCGAAATTAAATAAAACAAATTTATTTGTTTTATAAAAAATTCGTTTCACTCATAAATATTTCGTCTGCGTTGACAAATTAGCTGTCAGCTGGAATTTGATACGTTTTATTTACATTTCTGATGCAAAAACTTTTCAGCTCCATGGGAGACTGACTCTCTGCCTTGTTTGAATTTCAAATTACAGAACATTTTCTTTATATGCATACTCTATGCTGTAAACGAAATGAATAAAGAGAAAATCATAATTGGCTATTAACTGATTTTAATCTTAGTGAGGGGAAGAGGAGAATTCTTTCTAAATTATATAAATATTAATGTGAATATAAAATATTTATCTTAAATCCATATTGATCCATAAATTTATACACTTTTCGACTTTTTCGTCATTTGCAAAAAATTGCAATGTTTTCCAATAGACTGATTACTTAAATAAAAATCGAATTAATACTTTTGTCCCACCCTGAATATATATAATAAAATGCACAGCATTTCAGAATTAACAGTATTTAATATAATTTAGTAAATGACTAAACTACACTCCCTTATCTATCTGCAACGGACCTTTACTATACAAGCCAGTCAGAGTGCTATAGTGGTAAAGACACGACTAGGAGATACCCTGAACCCTGCTAGTCAATCTTCGCTTTCCCTTATAGATATATGACAAACAACAACTGCATAGACTCACACATAAACACACAAACACGCTCTGCTTACTGCGCTGTTTACGCAGCGGCTGCGCTTGAGCTGAAGTGTGGGCTTTAGTATGGTTAACTAATTGTTGATTATTAAAATATTTGCTCTAGCTGCAATTTCTCAATTAAATTTGCACAGCGTAATAATGATATCAATGTTAGGTGTTTTCAATTAATTGCCGCTTGAAAAACTATTGGCATTCGATATAGTTTCGAGCTGAAAGCATCTAAAATATGGCAGCTTATTCTTGCCTACTTAATTCTGTTGACTTGTGTAATCAAGCAATTAAATTACACTTCAGTAATTCTATTTTCTCTATTTAAAATGAAGCCTCCATGAATCCAAAAAAAATGTTATATATGAAATTAGAAGATATTGTTAAAGCAAATAGAAAGAATGCCTACTTATAGACGGCTTCAAATTTTATAATATTAAAGTTTTTAAATGCTTTTTAAAGCAAAGAAAGAAAACAGCAAATTCTATATTTCTGTAACTTAATAAAATGTGAACTCAAAAGCAAACTGAGCCCTTTGCATCCCAAGCCAAGTTTCCTCCTAATGTCTTGCTTTAGCCAACGTTTTAAATGATTTATTTTTTGCTAGCGACGCCACTGAGATCGATTAATCAACAGCCATAGCCTTAGCCATAGCCGATTGGCCATTAATCAAACCGCGCTAATGAGCGCCAATAAATACTTGTTTTTATTGGTTAAATACAATTGAAATTAAATAGTTTTGATTGAGCCAATTTATGCAGTCGCTAATACAGACATTATTCCACATAAATATAAACATTTCTACACTATATATTTATATATGTATATACGTACACTCGCATGAATATAACTAATTTGCTTAACGAGCCAAATCACGTTTTACGCCTAATTAAAAAACTTAATTAGTCGAACGTTTGTGGCTGTCAGCGTTTAATAAATAAATATCCGCAAAGCAGTCTCGGCCCAAGCGATAAAATATATGAGCACACATAAATAAACGAAATTTGTTGAATGCACAAAACAAACAAAAAATGCTAAGCAAAACGTTTTGCTGCATGCGAAAAACTAATTATAAATTTGTTAAATCAAATATAAATATATTTATATATATATAAATATATGAAATGCATTAGGGATTTGGTAAACAAATATTAAAATTATCATACATTATTTTTTTGTATTATTATGAAGATTATAGTATTATTAAACTTAAATTTAAATTAAACTTATTATTTTTAAATTATTAAAACATATAAGTAAAACAAAATCTAAAAGAAAAAAATGTTCCAATAATAATTAGAGAAGAATTTTATTTCTTACTGACTAAAAAATGGTATTAGGAAATTTTATTGAAATTGGAAGAACAAATTCAATTGGGTTCTACGAAATCTAATTAATTATTTATAAGAAGCCTAATAATATACTACCTGACTCAACATTACGAGTCTTAACTAGCTCACACTGTTATTAGCAGCTTCTCCTTTGCTTAAATATACGCATGTGTGCATGAGTGGAGAGTAAAGAGAATTTTAGTGCACTAACACATGCGCGCACAGCTTAGCAATTGTATGACTGTATGTATGCGCTCAGCAACTAAAATTACGCTCAATTTAGCTTCCACTTTTTCGATCCCAGCTGCGCTCTATGCATTCTGCGCGCCTGTCTGTGGATTCCGTTTTGTTATTGTTTTCTCCTTTGCTCACAACTGTAAAAGTGAATTGTGGAGTTTTTTTCTTTTTGCTTTACCTTAGCTAAAGAGTAAGAGGACAAGAAGAAGCAACACAGCTGAGTAGATTACTGTGTAACTGTGTATGTTTATGAGTATGTGTATTTTGCTGTGGCTCAATTTGACATCGACGAAGCCAATCTTCCACTCAACTTTGTGCTCTTCGTATTCTGGGCAACTGACTTCACTCTTAGCATTTAGTTCATTGTCGCTCTGCAATGATTGCAGTTGAGCTTATGCAGAGGTCGGACTAATTTATGTATTCACAAATAAAAAGCAATTAAAATTAATCTTGAGCTGAATAAAATATAAAATTTTATATTTATTATCGACTCAACAAAATTAACCAGCTTATAGAAGCCACTCGCAGTGCCATTGAGCTGAGGCATTCCTGTGGAAAACAAGCCCAATTCACACTTGACTTGAGGGCTTAAATAGTTCAACTAAAATCGCGACACGTTTGTCATTTCAAAATGTGTCTAAGAATTTTTTGTGGAATTTATATGCGACTAATTTCAATGGCCTCAAGCACATATGTATGCGTGAAGTGCGACAACAAAACAAAAGACAACAACAACAAAGACAACAACAACAACAGGAGCAACAGCAGCAATGAGGGCAAAGAAATGCCTGCAACTTTTCATGCAGTGAAGACGGCCAAGGAACACAAACAGAAAACCAACTAAGAACAGCAACAACAACAACAAGAACAACAACGAAAGTTCAACTGACAAGACAACAAGGACAAGGCTAACAACAGGCAGCAGAAGCTACTGAGGAGAGCCAGCTGCTGGCAGAAGTGGGCGGGAGTAGGGGACGAAGAGCGAGCAGCGAGGCAACAATCGTTGGGGCAACTGCTGCCATGTTAGGAGCACGCAGCGAGACGGTTACAGCATGGCAAACAAGATGAGAATGACTTGCAAGCATTAGGTGGGGCGGTTGGGGCACCGGTGGGGGGACTAGAAACCGGGTCTAGTCTAGCAATGGCAAAGTTCTACAACTAATCCTGACTGATGTTGCGACAATATATAGAAAAGCACAACATATGCTGCTGCCGTTTCGCAGCTACGCTTTGCTGCCTCCCAGCACTCACTCTGTCTCCCTCTCCCTCCCTCTCTCTACCTCTCCCTCTCTCTCTCAATGGCTGCTGTTTGGCCATTTGCGCCAAAGATTTATGCCTTGACGCACAAAGTTGCATTTCAAATAGATTTCAACTAACGAAAAATAAAAACGAGACAAATAAATATAAAAAAAATATATATATATAAAATATATAAAACTGCACGAAACAACTGCAGCGAAATGGTCAAACGATAAAATATTAAGTGAAATATATAAACTATATAGAAAATAATTTATTTGAGTCAGAGACTATTTATTGTCCTATATTTTTTTAAGGGCTGCGCAAAGTTGGTGCTAATAATGAATTCGATGAATATCGAAAATATAAAAACTGAATTTATATATAAAAAATAATATATAAAAATATGCACTAAAATATAATATACAAATTAATATATATATGGAGGTTAGTTAAAAAAGTAACAAATTATGAACAAATACTTAAAGTAAATTAATGAATAAATATAATATATTAAGATAATATATATATTTTTTTATAATTGACTCCCAAAATTTAATTTTTATAAGTTATATATATAAATATGTTTTTATTTATTATATATATATATATATATATAAAAAAATATACAAACTTTTCGATTATCTTCACTATATAGTAAATGGAAATAATATTACTTTGCTTGTCAAGTTTACAATAAAAAAAATTCTCTAGACTGACTAAGCTCTATAAGAGTCTACACAACTCTAAAAAAAAAACCGTAGACTATTTATTTAACAAGTTTTACTTACTTTCTTCTGAAAAACACTTCAAAGTACTTAGCTCGGAAGAATCAGATGCTCAAGCTAGGTTTAATAGAAGATAATTTCTTTAATTAAACCAATATATTTTCCCTCATAAAATACATATTTTCCTGCTTGTTAATTATTATCTCAATTATTTAAAAATAAAAAAAAAAACACTTCAATTTAATACAAATTGAAAGGAATTTCAACTGCCGAAGTCTTTGACTTCAATAATATTGTAATTCATAAAAGGCAGCTTCAATTTTAATAAGCTTTCGCCCAATATTTCATTTATATTAAATATACAAATATACACACACACATATGTGTATACATGTGTAAGTGTAAGCTTTTCGTATTGCGTCCACTAATTAACCAAAAAGTCGCAAACGCTCGCCGATGCCATAAAGAAATGTTAATGCCAGGTGAAAATGCGTTTGCGGCAAAGGTGTTAAGTGCTTAAAGCTTGCTGCTTAACACAGCAACTGCCACGCCCACCTGCTGTGCGCGACACCATGTGGGCGTACACGTAATATTAAGTGTCAGTGTGACTGTGTGTGTGTGTGTGTGTGTGTGTGTTTCATAGTTCCCAAAAGGCAGCACCACAAAATTCAATCAATATAATTGCAACACTTTAGCTAAGAACTTTACCAAAAAGCTAGCAACAAGGCGCACACACACACGCACACACACACACACGCACACACACACACACACACGTAACTTTGACATAGTACGTAAACAATGTAAAACGCTTCAAATTTATACGTGAAACTCAAAAAAGGCGCCCCATGGGGGCTTCGATATGGCTGAAGCGAGCTGACGAAGAGAGCGAAGCGAAGCGAAAGAGAGGGGGAGAGAGAAGAGAGAGCGAAGGTAACTGTGTTTATGCTTAGAAGTTTATGCATTTAATTAAGCCTCTAAAAACTTACGTGGGCGTGGGCAAGAACAACAACAACAACAACAATGTTGATGGAGAGCGGGAGCCTTAAGGTGCCCGGACACATAGTTTGTCATTGCCGGGGCGAGTGGGCGTGTTTCCATTTTGCAGTTTTACGTGCGTCACTAAAAAATGTTGCAAACTCCGAGTTTTTCGCTTCTTTTTCGCCCCCGAAAAAGTTTTTGTCGTCGCAGCTGCGACTCTCTGTCGACTACATTCAATCATCGCTAGAAGAAAAATCAGTCAAAATATGAATTTTGCAGGCTATATAAATAGTTGAGCAGAATCAGCTGTTTGGCTAGCCAAAGTAACGGAGTCAATCAATCTAAAAATTAAGTGTTAATGCAACTTGAACTTAAAGTTTTTGCCTTTGAATAAGAGCAGCAATTGCGTGTTTTGTTGCGCCAATTACTTCCACTATGAGTAAATTTACGCGAGTGTGTGTGTGCGTGTGGACAGTAAAGTGTGGTGAGTAGAACTTTGGCACACTAACACATGTGCGCATACCTATGCAAATGCATCAATGTGTGTGAGCAAGAAGGCATGCGCTCACCGTTTAGAATTGCGCTCTATTCAACTTCCAGCTCTTCGCTCGCACTATGCACTCTGCTCGCCTGACTGTGGACTCTGTTGTTATTGTGCTCTCTTTTGCTCATTACTGTAAAAGTCAAATGTTTGGCTGTTATGCTCTTGTTCCTTTTACTTTAAATAAAGACCCAGCAAGCATTTGGAAGACTGTTTTAACAGAAATCGTCTTGATGAGTCTTTTTTGAGTCCCCTTGACGATTAAAAAACGACTAATCTCCTGTGCGATCGAAAGAAGACTCAGAAATGACCCTTCCATATGCTCAAAGTATGATTGGTTTTAAATACAAAAACAAAATGCAAAGCAATCGCCACATGAGCATGCAGGTGATTAAAATATGATCATTGCTTGGTTTTGCTTTGTTACTATGCACTCATGCAATGATGACTCGTGGAAGACTCTTTTATGATTAAAAAAAAAGAGTCATAAGCGACTTATCAAGAAGAGTCGCGACTAGGGTACCATTTTCTCCCGACTTTTATTCATTTTTTAGAAATTTTTAATTAATGTAAATGATGTTTATGTGCGTGTGTATTAGCTCTTGGACATCGACTATACAGTGTACCAATAATTTCTTCGTACAGCAGCAACTCTTCTTTTTGAACGAATATAAGATATATATTGCAAGAAACTAGCCAAAGTTTAGATACAATTTTATTATCTTATTTATTAACCTTAATTTACAAAAAGAATTAAGTCTATATGTTGCTTAGTTTAGAAGCTATAACTAAAAAACCATAAAAAGACACGTTTTTGCTTCCAATGAAGTAAAAGCAACTCTCCGACTCTCAACCACGACAGCAACCGCATTGCACTCATTCCACTTGCGCTCTTCGTAGTTTTCTACCACAGCAGATTCCTATGTATGTGTGTGTGTGTGTATTGACAAATGGTTATTGGCTGTCAAAGCAACAACAATTATGATCTAAATTGCGCTCTTTGTATGCTGTGCGCTCTCTTGTGGGATATGCTCTCTTGTTGCTATGCAAAGCTCTTGCACAAATAAATGCCCATGTGTAAATATGTGTGTGTGTGAGTGTGTGGATGTTGGTTCGTATTAAATAACAGCTGACTTGACAGACTGCTTTTATGCACCTATGCATTGGCCTTAGTATCGCTAATATGAATTTTTATTTTTATTTAATTAGCTTACCGAAAAAGAAATATAAACCTGACTTTAAAATTATTTACGCATTAACATTGATCACATCAGCGAGCAGCCGCTGTAGGGGCTGCGCTTTGGACTTGGCATTGGATTGTCTGACTGGCGGCGCAGCTGTTGCTCCGAGGGGGCTATTTCGGAGGAGTCCGGATCATCAGTGTCCTCGAATTCATTGTCGTCTTCGTCGTCTTCCTCGTCTCCCGCCGCGCTGCTGTCATCCGTCTCCAGGTCGGAGATGTCCCCTGGCGGGGGCAGAGACGGGCTCAGGGTGCTATCATCGGAATCGTCGAAGTCAAAGGAGCCGGACACTTGGCTCGCCTTCGAGCGGAGCTCGACACTCAGGGCTCTGGCTGCTTGACTCTCGGCCGGGCTAGCCTTCACCTCGGGCGAACTCTGGGCCGGTCCGGGAGCAGCTGGAGGAGCACTTGGAGCTGGAGGCTTATAGGGGGGTATCGGGCCGGGTATGTATGAAGAGATGGCGGCACAGGTGGCTGAGGAAGTGGTTGCAACACATGTTAAGGACGAAGGTATAGCTTCTGCTGATGTAGAAGGAGCAGGTGTGAGGTCCGACAGAGTCGACGAGGCGGCCAGCTGCTCCTCAGAGATGACTTCGACATTAGGCATAGTCTCTGGCATGTCCATCGGACAGTTGTCCGCCTGCTTCTTCTTCTTCGACGAGACCTTGGGCTCGGTGCGCATGCGCTTTGCGGGTAAGGCGCCATCCTGGGAATCATCGTCGCTGCGGGTAAATCGAGGCCAGTTACCGAAGATCTGTGGAGACACCTTTTGGAGAAGCTCACCTCTTCCGCTTGGCGGCCAACCGAGGACTCTTGCGCGTGTAGAGCGGACGCCGCTTGGTCGCGGCAGTCCCCGACCTGGCCGGAGGCTGCTGTCTCTTGCGGGCGCTCGGCGGGGAGGCTTTCATGGGTGCTCCGCAGCGGTGGCTTCTGTGGGGTAAGAGGATTATCGGGCTATTCGACTCAGCTAACTACACTCTCCTACACTTTCAGGCTGTTCGTGCACTTCCTTATGGACGTTGCGGTCTTCGTGGTCTTTGGGGTCTTCGAGGTCTTGGGAGTCTTCGAGGTCGTCGGAGTCTTCGAGGTCTTCGGAGTCTTCGGAGTCTTCGGGGTCTTCGAGGTCTTCGGGGTCTTGACGCTACGCCTGGCCTTCGTGGACTTGGGCGTCTTGTTGACGGCCTTCGTGGACTTGGGGGTCTTGGGCCCGGGCTTGGCCTTGGCCTTGGACTTGGCCTTGGCCTTGGGGTCAGGCGTGTGGATGGCGCGACGGCCCTCGATGTCTGTGTAGTTGCAGGAGCGCAGATCCACCGAGCAGCTGGGATGGCAGCGGTTGTACTTCTTCAGGACCTTCTCGAACGGCAGCTCGGCGCTTAAGTCCGGCCTGGTGAGCTCCGGGATGCGGGGCTGCAGATGGCTTGGATCGCTCACGAGCTCCCTGTAGTTGAGTGCGCGCAACCTCAGGCTCGCCTCGCAGAGATTGCGGTCTTGCAGAAAGGACTGCAGCACCGGCTCGGTCAGGGACTCGATCAGATGGGGCAGTGAGCACTGGCAGGTGCATCCTCGAGCTCGGAGGAGGCAGCTGCAGCTGCAGCCGCAGTTGCAGTGCCTCAACGCTGGCTCCTCGCTGCGCTGCCTGGCAGCGTGCGGGCTCGAGGGCGGCGACCTCGGATCATTCACGAACCCGCTGTAGTCGGGTGGGCGCAGTCGGAACTCGCAGCTGGAGCCGCACTTGCAGTGCTCCTGTACCAGCTGCTCGAATGTGGGCCCACATGCGCTGTCCGCACGGGGCGTAGAGTTGCCCGGCATCACGAACTGGGGCTCTCCCGAGGAGCTGGAGGCTCTCGACGGTCGATGCGGCTGCCCCAGCTGCACAGTGCAGCCAGTCAAGTCCGAGGAGGAGCGGTCAGGAGTCCCGCGCTGCCTGGCGCCCTGATCGTTGCGCGTCAGGTCGGCTATCTGCGCCGCTGTGGCTGCTGCCGCCGTCATCACGGCCTGCAGGAAGCTCTCGGAGTCGCTTGAATCGCCCTTGGATGCCATGAGTATCGGAGTTTCCCGTGGTCAAAGGGCTGGACTGGTTCTATGTATTTAGTCTAAGCTCTAGTTCGCCTCAAAATTTTGCTAATTTTCAGACCCTATTTGTTTAGTCGTCGACCTACTGTCGAAATTTGAAGCAAAGACCCCGAGCAGCTGCACACGTCGACAAAATCAATGAAAGTGGCCTCCGGCCTACTGAGATTATTTAGAAACATATTTATTATAAGTAACAGTAATAATAATAATATTACATTTTAAGAGAAAAAAATCAATAAAATTTTCTAAATAATTAAACAAACTCGTCTTTTTACTTGAATTTCCAATTTTCGACAAAATCAATGAAAATCGTACAACCTCCGGCCTACTGAGGTTATTTAGATATATATTTATAATAAGTAATAAGTAAAAATTTTAAGAGAAAAAAATAAATAAAATTGTCTAAAAAATTAAACAAACTCGTCTTTTTTACTTGAATTTCCAATTTTACGGAGCTGCAATTTGACCTTAAAAAATATGAATTCGTTGCATACCCTCAAGGGGCAGTTTAGGGTTTCGTTACAGTTTCGTTCGATTTCTAAAATTCGGCATTTGCACCAGGCGAACATAAGCGAGCAGTAGGCAGACAAATGTAAGTTAACATAATTAAATATTTTAACAGTGTGGATCGTAAGTCTGCTGTTAAATTAACATCACTCAGTATTTGAGTTATGTTAAATAAAAGTACTCCCTCCCAAGTGATTTTAAGAAAAAATACTCAAAAATTAGCTGTGTTAGGTAAGATAACTCTTAATTGTACTCCAGCAATGAGTGCTGTAAATTAACTATTCTCAATAAATGAGTAAACAGAGTCGGCAACTCTGCTGCATTAATCACTGCTAAGTCGCGCTCATTGAGTGATCGTAAAGCAACATAGCATTGAGTGACCTGTAAATCAGATGGGCATGCATAGGGGCTGCTGAGACAGGGGCATTCATAATTTCTAGGTTCACCAGGACTATACCCGTGGCATGGCTTGCCAAGGATATCTTAGTCAACTGGTTGCCAATGGTTGGGAGGGGGCCAAGGTCATGCAAGAGAGTGGCTGAAATAAAAGCATTCATCTGACGAACATCTTCACATGGGACTGTCCAATTTTCAGCTGAAAATATAAAATGCAAATAAAATTAAATTATTATAGTCAATAAAATAATATAAAAAAGCAGTGTATGTATGTACGTACATATATGTATTTATATATGCAGGTAAAGATGTAGAGAGCGCTGAGCTTTTGCGATCTTGCACAGGCTTACGCTCATCGGTTGTGCTCTCAGCTCAATTTTATTATAGAATTGTGGCTCTCACAGTTTCCTCTCCATTAGAGTCTACACTCTTCGCTCTTTGAGGACTCTATTCTTCTTTTCAGTACTTGTTGTGTACTCTTTCTAACACATTGAAAAAATTTCTCACGCTAATATCTGACCTTCCATCGCATAGTCTTCATAGCTGCAAAGACAAAAAGCTCGCACTTGTAACCGCGTTCACTCTCTGTAAGTGTGTAAACGTGATTATTTTATGTCTTTGCTCGTTAAATTCTAGAAATTGAATTGCTTTGGCTAATAGGCAATTTTAGTTGTGGCAAACTATAAACACACACAGCAAACTAATTACAGTTGGTTAATAATTCACAAAAAGTACATTAAAGTAAACACCCGGACTAAACCTATCAGCACAGCAGCCGAGCGGAGACTGAATCGTTGCATTTAGCTTACACGCGCGCTCAACTAAGGCGCGCACCCATACAATAATAAAGGAGCGCAAAAGAGAACCAACTAAAGTCTCACGTACATCTATTGCGCTCACTCACTCACTGAACAGCCTCGCACTTTTTACGATCCCAGCTGCTAGCTACGCCTGCTGAGCGCCCTCTGGTGGATTCTAAGTAAATTCCCACGCTCACACTAGCTGCACTGCTTACACCAGGCAGACGCTCGCTGGCAAATAAAGCAACGGGATCAGCATTTACCTCACTTGCGCTAATCAATAGCAATGCTTGCTCTCTCGTGATATGACTCATTTGATGTGTATGTATAGGTGTGAATAAGATGTTTGCATTTATTCTGAGTACTTTGCCTCTTCTTTGACTGTGGAGTGACTTTACCGTTTTCTCCACTGAGTAAACGTTTGAGTAGCAATTGCTGTTTCGATCCGAAGAGGTGAATATGAATATCTATTTAAGGTCCGCTCTCGCTAAGATAAAATAAATAAATAAAGTAATTACTGATGATTAAAGCTCATATTACCCAGAGGGGGGTGGGGAGGGGCAACCCTTCCAGCAGCCATCCAGGAAAATAACCGCTGTGAAAACTTTGCCAGCTGTATTACATTACGCCTTTAATTTCATTAGATGCCAACGAGCTGGGCGTGGGCAGGTCGTCAGCGTGGGGGTCGTGGGGGACACACGCAGTGCCAGTGGCCCATAAAATAGAACAAAACACTTGTAAAGCTGGCAGACGAGTGAGAGGGAGAGAGAGGGAGAGGCGTGAAGCTCATATTCCAGGGCGACATCGTTGACGGCAGCGCAGCGGGCAGTCTGAGAGGGGGGCGGGAGCGGGGGCTCGCATAGACAGAGTGCCGGCAGGATCAGGATGCCTTTTTCGTGGCAGGACGTCACGTTAGAGTTTATTATTTAATACTTTTAACGTCGTGCGTAGAAATTAGCAGCCATAAATCAATGAAACGACTCGCACAAGTCCACAATTAGCCAGTCGCCCCTCGCCCCCCGCCCCTCGCCCCACTCGGACTGAGTCTTGGACAGCCTGGAATCAGAGGAACCAGTGTTGGGTAATTAAGTTTTATGTTGTATGCACAAGATACACTCGCCTCTGTGCGGGCATTAACGGCTTCCATGGCTCCAACAACAAATTCAGGGTTGAGCCTGGGGCTGTAAGCAAATTATATGTGTCTAAATATGTGCTTAAGGATTGACTCGGTAAAGATACTTAAACAACGCTAAAACTAGTAATTTAACAGAGCGAAATAAATACATTTGTGATTATTTAATTTTTAAATTACTTAAGAATTATTCATATACAAGGCAAATATACATTCAGATCATAGAACAGAAAAAAGGTACAAGCTGCGCATGAGCTATTGCATATATTTTCGTTTGAGTGTAGGCTGCAATAAGTCAAGCGCAGCTCTCTTAGTTACACATCACACACACACATACATTCACATATAGAGCAGAAAAAGGTACGAGTTGCGCATGTGCAAATAGCGAATATTTTCATTTGAGTGTAGGCTGCAATAAAGTCAAGCGCAGCTCTCATAGTTAAACATCACACACACACACACATACATGTCTTTCCGTTTTTTGAGCGCAAGACTCACACACAAGTTCCACAGTGGGCGCACAGCATGACCAGCGCGTGGCTTGGATCGTAGCATAGTGGAAGCTGAACTGAGTTTTTTCTTGATAGTTGCTGAGAGGATCCACTCGTGCACACACACACACACATAAGTATTTCTATGCCAATAAGCGAATCGGTAGCGTGGTATGTGTGCACTGCGGCAGCCTCTCGGCAATGTGGGAGAGTAAGTGTGGGAATTATTCTTGAGTGCCTTTTGCGTTACTCTACTTACACAAGAATACAATTATTGCACAGCCGCTGTCAATCAGTTGCTTACGAGCTGTCGCATTGATCGCAAGGCAGGCGCATGCATATTCATATGTAATCTGCATTTATTGTCGTTATTGCATTTTATATTCACCTCTATAATAAAGTCCATGCTGAACATTCATCACTCAACTTGCATCACTCAAAGTACTAAACAAATAAAAAAATATAATTTATGGCCAACTTCCATCACTCGACTAACTTGAGCCGTCTGACTTAATATCACAAAATTCACTTGAGCTGAGCTCTAACTTTTCTTCTTATTCTCTTTTTAATCGAGTGAAAATTGTAATTTTGTCAGCAACTGTTCCGGCCGTTAACAAAAGTTCTCCGTGCTCCAAGCTAGAGGCAGAGCTGGCTTTAATTTATTGAGAACTGCAATTCGCATTTGCTTTGCTTTGTAATTGTTGTCGAGCTGGGGAAACATATGAAAACGCTTTACTAATTGCATTTGTTTGCCTGCGAGCAGAGCTCAGCATGGAAGGTGCTAAATGATATATGGAAGCAAGCACAACATATTGCCAGAGCAAGCAGATAAAGCATATTTAAGGCAGCATTAGGTAGAGGGAAGATATCAACTTAAAGTGGGATGTAAAAATTTACTCTATTTAATAATAGAATAATTTTTAACAATATGTAAGAATGAATATGTAATAAAAATAATAATTATACAATATACTCATGAATAATATATAATATAAAGAAATAAATAATATAATAATAAATAATATTATATATAATAAAAATAAATATATGTTATACTTTTGAAAAATATATATATAATATATTAATAAATAATATATAATAAATACTTTTCTTCTTGAAGGAAGGTTTGACAGTGACAAATGAGATTCGCCAGGGGAAAAATAGTTTTACTAGATATTATATAGAGAAACTAGAATATCTAGAAAGTCTTATATGAAAGTTATATTCTCTTCTCAGATTCATCTGTTGCCTAGTTAAAGAATTTCCTCAAACTTCATTTTAAGATTTGTTGCCTTTATTTAATTTTGCGTTGCTTTCATCAGTCTCAGCTCAGTTCTTCGTGCGATCTCCTTTTCCTGGGCACTCAAGGCGGCTGTCTATGGAAAGTTTCTCTTTTGTTTAAGATGCGGCATTTCATTTAAGCCCGAATTTAACCTGCTCGGGAACAAAGTGCGCTACTGGCACGAGAGCTTATCAAGCATGATTATATAATCTGCACAATTGCAGACAATAAACTTCTTTTGCGCCAAAAAGAAAAAGAGAAATGCACACAAAAATTTTATTATCACATTGCCACACAGCTAATTTGCAACAAACAGACAGAGCGAGCGAGACAGAGAGGGACAGAGGGAGAGGCAGATAGAAACTGGCGCAAAAGAAAAAGTGCAGTGAATTATATTTTCGCAATAACTTGGCAGTCGGCAGACGCTGCTTTTTGTACATCTGTGTGAGTGTGTGTGTGCATTTGTATCTGCAGCTCTGTGGCAATAATAATAATAAGATGCAAACAAAATGCCGCTGCTGCTGCTGCGCTACGTGCAGCTGCAACACGAAAAGGCGCACAAAAGTATGCTACGAAAATGGGGCCAAAGGGAGGGAGAGAGGAGACAGGGGGTGGGGCGCGGCAGGCTGTGTTAGAGCCTGTTTCTCATGGGCATATAAAGAAATTTACATAGATTTTTTAACGCAATAAGCGAAATGTGACTGCAAAATCCAATTTGTAATGAGAAAAGTAGTGTGTGCAACTACAGTAGGCAGATAACTATATATATATTTATATATAAATGTGTGTGTGTGCAATATATATTGCCGCATATTTCCGGGCGTATTTATGGCGCGCACTTTACATCGGAGCGTGCTAAAATTATGCAATACAATTATGGCAGCAGAACAAGAAGAAGAAGAAAAGGAGAAGAGGAGGAGCAGAGCACACTCGAGTCCTTTGCTACGCGTCGAGGGCTTTTTCTTTAGTTTCTGTTTATTTCGCAAACGCTTAAAAAACGTGACTTGTTTGGTGCGGCTTAGCTGGGTCGGGCGTACGAAACAGTAATTCCAGTTTTGGGCTTACAAATTGCAGGCAAAACCTTAAAAAACTTTGAATTTTGCAGATTTGCCATTTTAGTATTAAAGCTGAAAATTGCTGGCATTTACTATTTAGCATTTACTATTTAATATTTACCTAGTATGAAATCCGAGTCATGTCTCTTTCCCTCTTCTATCTCAGCTGAGCTGTTACTGAATATGCATTTAGTTATAAATAAACATACGCTCTCCTTTTCTCTCTCTCTCTGTATTTCTAATCCCACCGTTAAGCAACCAAACCTGGCTCTCTTTCGCGCTCACTCTCTCCCACTGCACCATTCCACTCAAAACTTCAGCTTCCAAAAAAACCCCGTTTTCATTGTCAACTTACACAGTACTGACCTCTCGCTCACACGCACGCTTACCTACTGCTCACTTAACGACTCCAGTTTATGTCTCGCTTCTGCTTTTGTGTAATTGCAAAACGTGATTTTTTTTCGACATTTTTTGTTTACTTTGCTTTGCTGCTTGTTTCTCTTACGTTTTATGTTAATTTCTGCATGCTGCTCATTTGCTGTTGTTGTTGGTTTAAATTATGTAAACGTCGCTGACCAGCGTCCAGTCGCAGCGACAATTTTTGGCGTTTTATTTTGTGTTTTGTTTTGGTGTTTCTTTTTTGCCCTGCTTCGCAGCTGGCTTCAAAGGTGTCGTAAAATGAAAATTCATAAATATTTAGCGCACGTTTTATTAGTTGCCAGCCAGAAGCCGCTGGCGTTTGATAGCCTTGGGGAAATGTTATTGTTCCTCTTGCTCTTCTATACATTTATTTAACCTTCCGCAAAAATCGCCGGACATTTAACACAAACTGGCAGCTGTTGACAGCTTTAAGCTCTGGAAATAATCCTAATGCCAAGTTTCCCTAAATACCTGGCTAGACGGCCAAATAGAGAGCTTTCCGGTGTTTCAGTCGATTACAGATGCAAAATGTGACCTTGAATGAGATGAATATAAATAAATTAGTTTAAATAACATCACTTTGCATATTGTAAGCAAGCTAATTACATAGCTTCCAGCTCTGCTTCCGCCTGCATGCAAATGTAAACTGTGAGTCAGACTAGAGAGCGCTTAATTCCACTTCTACTTTAACACTTCATTCAGCTCAAATCTCAATTACGATCCATGCGCGCTCTACTCAACTATCAACTATGATCCACGTCGCGCTCTTCGTATTTTGTGCGCTCAGCAGTGGATTCTGTTGCCAAAAACGAAACTTTTGCACTCCAAGCAATGAGACGCATATGTTATGTGTGTGTGTAATTCAATAACTGTTCTTAACGATGCTCACAGTTTCGTTGCTAGTGATGAGTGGCAATGTACCAATTTTGGTACTTTAGCTATTTACTTGTACCTTAAACATTATTATCATAATAAATTATATAAATAAATTATATATTGATGTCACTTAAAACTTGTGCATAAAATACATTTAATTTATTTAAATTTAACATTTATTTCTTTACCTTTATATATATTAAACTTCTTTTATTGCAATTAGGTACACTTAACTGTCATCTCTAGTGACCAGTGCTTCTTTCGCTCTCTCTCTCTCTCTCTACCCCTTTAAATTTTTATTCTTCTCCATCATTCATTCGTTTGTCTCAGCAGCCACATACACAGACAAGGTATGCCAGCTCTCTCAGTCTGGTGCTAGCATGCATATTGCATGGAACTGGCTGACCATATCAATGGAGCGCCGACTCCGCTGCCAGTCAGCAGCCCAGTGAACCGCAATGGCAATGTCAAGCAATTCGATGCTGCGGAAATCTTTCAAAGTTAATTTTCAACACTCGAGCACACAGCAGGAGAGAGGAAGAGAGAGAGAGGGCAACTGTTGGCTGGCCACTCAGCTGAGGCGACAAAATTGTACAAATTCGAGCGACTTCAAAGCGTCAATAAGCACACAAATCGTAGCACAAGGCGGGCGGCCGGCCGGCCGATGGGGGCGTGGTCTGTCTGGGCTTTTATGTTCGGGCTGGATTGGACGGGCAAACAAGCTGACTGATAACGGAAGCAGGCAGTGCACGTGTTTACCTTTGGATATTTGCTGCAGCCGAGGCAGGCTCGCTGATTATCATCATGTTGATGATGATGACGATGGGCAGGCGAGGGCGAGGGCGGAGGCGGCTGGCCGTTGGCATTGCTGATGTCACACATTCATGGTCATTTTGCTGAGTCAATCGTTTGAAAAATTTATGTTGCCTTCAAAAGCAAAATTTGCCATCGCCATCGCCGTCGCCATCGACATTGCCATGGCGAGATAGTCAATAGATGCGGTTCATTTAACTTGACTAAATGTGCAGCGCTTGCTGCTGCTCTCTGCTCTCTGCCTTGCCATCAGCCAGGTGCATTTACCTGACTCCCCTCCCCTCCCCTTTGCCGGCGACTGTTGAGTTTTTGGGCTCTGCTTGCCTGCCTCGCCTGCTCCGTCGTGTGCTTATGAAGTGTTGATCTGTGTCTGATTTAATTGAAATTTGATGCCGTTTTCCATGTCCGCCGTGTGTGAAGGCATTCCAAGTCAGCAGTTTTTGACACTCGTTAACATGGCAGAACCTTTCATGCTACACAGTCACAACATTCCCGAGCCCAGGAATGCATTGCACTCGCTGCAGCTGCCCGAAGGTGGATTTAGTGACTTTATGTAGATTTTCTATTCAGTTTCATATCATTTATGCTTATTACAGTGGGTAATTGAGGTATAATAAATGGGGCATGTAAATGTGGAGATAGAGCTGCGCTAGAGCCTTTAATAACTCAGACTCAGACTTCAAGATCATCATGCAAACATATTTCTATGTACCATATACATAATATGTACCATATCAAGAAAGTTTATCTAGAATAAGTTATTGATTAACGAATTCCCTCTAGTAAAGCATACAGTTTATTCCAAGTCTACTTACTGTATTATAGATTATATATGTATAGAACACAATTATGATTTAATTATTACTACTTTCCCGTCTTCAGGGTATTTCCAAGTCAAGCATTCCCGACTCCCGAGTACTCTTCCATGTTAACTCTATTTTTGACAATGCGCTTATAAATATTGTATGTTTGTTATACCCTGAGCCCATTGAAAATGGGAAATCAGGGTATAATGGTTTTGTTGGATGTATGTAACAGGCAGAAGGAGGCGTGGCAGACCCCATAAAGTATATATATTCTTGATCAGGACGACAAGAGAAATCGAGTTGACCCTGTCCGTTTGTCCGTATGTATGAACGCGTCGATTTCAGCTCTCATAAGAGCTAGAGACTTGAAATTTTTTTTGTAGATCCCTATATACAGCGCACAGGTCAAGTTTATTTCCAATAACCGATAAACATATTCGTTTTTTTGTTAACGAATAAAAACAATATCAAAATTCAGTTAAGAAGTGATATCTCGCCCATCTTTTAAGCTAGAGACACCAAATTTTATATTAAGCTTTATATGAATTTTATGCAATTTTGAATTTTGTTAATTTTTTGATTCGACGGGGCTCATGGTATCCCCTAGTCGGTCACGCCCGACTAGAGTTTTCTTATTTGTTGTCAATGCACTTATAAATATTGTATTTTTGTTTTTAACTGCTTTGCTTAGGGCATTTTGCTGATTTGCTGAACTCGCTCAACTGCAACTCCGTGGAATGGCCATGCAAATGCTCATTCGCTCTGCTTTATGTTCTCTCTATTCTGAGTGATTTATGGGCCATTTAAGGAGCTTCTTTTGATGGTTGTTCGCTGTTTTATAGTTTGCATATGCTCTGACAAGACGGCATAATCTGTCAAGTAGCGCATTAAATCGTCGCCCGCGACTTTGTAGCACAGTGCAGCACAATTATATGCAACGTTTTTAGTGTCGCCAATTTAAATTCCATTTACAGAGTTGTCGCCTCTCTCTCATTTCTTCTTTTTTTTTTTGCTGTAGTCGCATTTAATGCGCTTAAAGCGTGCGCCAAGATGTACCTACAACAACAACAACAGCAACAAAAGTGTGGCCACCAAAGTGTCAAAGGCAGCCGCAGGACAAGCCCCCCCTCCCCACTTCCCACACTTTGCAGTCATAATAAAAGCGGCGGCAAATGACACAGAAAAAAGGAGGAGGAAGAGCAAAACGAGGCAGAAACTTAACAAGTTCACTTAGCAGAAATTAAGTTTTCAGCATTTATGTAACGAAAACTATAAAGAAAAACTTTCTTAATGAAGCGACGACAATGTGGTGGGCATTTCCAAGGATATTCTAGAGAACAAAAAATAAATGACAACAATAATAGAGAGCAGAGCATAGCTGCATAGAAACTAAGAAAGTCGCGACTGGCACAGTGCAACGGAGTATGGAAAGCAGCTAGAAGAGAGAAAGTCCGCTGGAATATTTTATATATACACTTATCACAGTCTTAAAAGTTTTTAAAGAGGTAAAATATTTTTTTTTATATATTTATAATATTTATAAATATTATTAAATAGGAATACACTATAATGATCTAAGAAAAAGAATCGTGCTCTTAGCTCATGTAGTAAAAGTGACTTTCTCATATCAATTACACGCTCACCTTTTGCTCATAATATAATCAATGCCTGCACACTGTGCAAAGCTATGCGTGTGATCTTAGCTCTATTAAGAGTGGAACTCCACTCAATTATGAGTTACGATTCAGGCTGCGCTCTACTTTATGCGCTCAGCTGTGGATTCTGTTCTCTCCTTGTTCCCTATTTTTTAAAGCAAACAAGGCGAGAACAAAATACACAACTGCGTATGTGTGTGTGTGTGTATAGCTAGAGCTTATATAGCTGGAGCTTCACTCAATTCTAAGTTACGGTCCAAGCAGCGCTCAGCTGTGGATTCTGTTCTCTCCTTGTTCGCTATTTTTCAAAGCAAGCAAGGCGAGAACGAAATCCACAGCTGCGTAGGTGTGTGTATAGCTAGAGCTTATATAGCTACAGCTTCACTCAATTTCGCTCAAGTTACGATCCAAGCTGCGCTCTGATTTGTTCGTTCAGCTGTGGATTTTTTCCTCTCCTTATTCTTTATTCTTTAACAAGAATCAAATAAACTCTCGCGCTCAGAGTCCATATGTGTGTGTGGCGCTCAGAGCACATATGTATGTATGTAAATGTGTGTGTATAGCTAGCCTGCATAACAGCTCCTAGCAGTGCGCTCAGCTCACTTTTAGTTAACTCTTTGAGCTATTATGTAAATCAGTGTTAATATCAGAGTCGAATGAGACGTATTCCAAGTGTAAACACATAGTTTCTCTTCTGCTTTTTGTGGAACTCGTTGGTTTGAAGACTAATAACTTCTAATATGTGAGCATGATAAGTTCCACAATCCTCTTAAATGGTCTGCTTAAATAATTTATACGATTGCCATACGTGACTAGGCGCCCACCTGAGGCTTTTACCATTTGAAATCTGAAGTCTGAAAGCGTTCTAACAATTTTATTAATTATTTGCCAAGTGTTTTTGGATGGTGGCTCATCAATCGCATCCACTTCAAATTAACCTAATTTTTTTTAAAGCCCAACGAAACTGTGCAGGCTGTAAGTGCGCACACACACACACATACATAGACACACACATATACACATGGAATGTTTTTAAATGCTGAGCCATTTTTCAGCCAACACACACACACACACACACACCCGCACACACATAGACGCGCTCGAGCAGTTTGCTAGCACCCCAGAGTATTTTTGTGGGCGAGTCGGAAAACTTTTAGCACGCACTATAGCTGGCAATGCGCAGCCGAAAAAGCAACACGGTTTCCCGACTTCAGCTTCAGCTTCTTCTTCATTTTTACTTATTCCAGGCGCGCTTTTGAAAATTTACTTGCCTCAAGATAAATTATATGAGCATTTCCCAAAGGTTAACGTGATAAATTTCCGCCAGCGTAAGCAAAAATATTCCAAAAATAAAAAAGAAAAATATGTGCGGGAAAAAAAGGAAAATAAGGAAAATGCAAGTCTGTTGCCGCCGACGAAAAACTTTTGACTTCGATCTTGCGGGCAAGTTACAGCAAGGACACACACACGCACACACATGTACACGTGTGTGTGTGTGTGAGTGTGGCAGATAAATTGTTTATGTGTCTGTGGGGAAGCGATTAGTGTTAATGGGTTTTTCTCTCCCGCTCGCTCTCTCTCTCTCTCTTTCTCTTTCGCCCTCTCTCTCTCTCTCTAAGAATGTGTGATTTCTGCCTTTGGTATTTGGTATTTGATTCAACTTTTGTGCACATTTTCATTGCTATTCCATTCTATTTTTCTGTTTGCTGCTTTTTTCTCGCTTTTCCTGCCTTTCGACACTTTGGGACAACGCGACGTATGAGCAATCGATAAGTGCACACAGACAAGGCACACACACATACGTATATATAGACAGTTTAGATAGACAGTCATATGGGGAATACCTAGCATAGATATGTGTGCTTAGGCAGGGGCGAGAGGCAGGGGCGGGGCAGCTGCAGGGGTGGGACTATTTTCAATTTCTTGCTGCCCAACTGCAGCCATATAAAGTTTTTTCTTCTCTTCCTTCTTTTTTTTTTTTTGGTCAAAATGCTTGCAATGCTGAGATTGCAGTCGTGCTGGGATTGCATTTAGCTGAGGCAGGGGGGGAGGGGTGGGGGTGGCATTGCTTATGGTATCACGAAAAAGTGGCCTGCGCCATTGTTGTTGTTGTTGTTGGCACGAATTTCTGGCTGGAATTTCATGTTTAAATGTCAATTTCTCAACGAGCAAAAGTGACCAACGATGCGATTTCCTCTTCTTGTTGTTGCTGTTGCTGCTGCAGCTGCTGGACAGTTGCTGTTGAGCTATACGCTGATATATATATACATATATATATATATATTATATATATGTGTGTGTGTGCAGCTATGCGACACACTCCATTTCCAAGCCAGTTCGAAGTAGGAGGCGTCGCTGGCTGAAGTTATAGAGTAGACAGTAGCAGCTGCATTTGGAAGTTAGTTTTTTCAATTACTTCATTGTTGAGTTGAGTTGTGTGTGTGTGTGTGTGTGTGTGTGTGTGTGTGCGTGTGTGTGTGTGTATTTGTATTTGGACAGAGATTGGTCTGTTTGCTCAGCTCGATTAGGCAAAAAGGCGTTGTGATTTGTTGTGTAAGTTGTCTAGATTGCCCATCTATATATATACAGATCTGTATCTGTATCTGTATCTGTATCTGTATCTGTATCTGTATCTGTATCTGTATCTGTATCTGTATCTGTATCTGTATCTGTATCTGTATCTGTATCTGTATCTGTATCTGTATCTGTATCTGTATCTGTATTTGTATCTCTCACTCACTCCGCCCTCTTCTATTGTTCCTAAAACCTAAACGACATCTCATTAAATCGACTGTCTCCTAAACCAACAAAAAACTAGAAATTAGCTCTGGCGCTCTAAGAGCCCTTGACATGACAATGAAACATATAGAGGAGGGGGCGGTTGGGGCTGCTCCAATTAGCGAACCCTTTCCCGTTGTCCTCTGCTCGTCCGTGGCGCCTCTTCAGTTCCGGCTGCTAATTTTCAATTTTCATGGCACGCTGGCTGCCATTGATAGGCAGTTGATGCTGATCCCCGTGACGGCATTCAAATTGAGCTCCGCCCGAGCGACGGGCGCCGCCTGCGAAATCTCGATTCGTAAACAGTTTGGACATAAGTCGGCAATTTAATTGAAATTGGTGGCAAAGCCCACGGAAATGACTATTTTTTGAATAAATTAAATGGGGCCCAGTGAAAATCTTTATTTATAACAGCTGCTCTCTCTATATATACGTATATATACGTGTATTTGGGCCGATATCGCTGCGAGCTGTTGATTTAAGTTACAAATGCGACCCAGTCAAATATTAAATGAAACGCAACAAATCCCATTGTCAGCGGGGCCAATGAAATTGCCAAATAATTGACAAGCTATTTTCGAGGTGGAGACAGTGGGGGAGGGGGGGGGGGGGCAGAGAGGACGCTGCTGATTGGCAAAAACTAATGCCAAGAGCTGGACGGAACACAAATCGATACACACACACACGCACACACATTTGACTGATGGACAGTGTCACAAAGGCGGCGGGGGTCGCAGCTCAAAGAGAGCAGCAGCGAGCGCCAAAAAAAAGAGGAGCAGAAGAAGAGAAACGAAACAAAAAGCGCAGACAGACGTGACAAGACCGCATGAAATAAAGTGACATTAAGCCATTTCAACGCAAAGGGGATTTGCACGTTCCAGAAGCTCTACCCATATACATAGCCATATACATCTATATCTATCTATATACATATATATACATATATATATGTATATAGCTGACACATTGTATAAATTTACTGCCAAATCTAGCCGGAGCCTCCATGGCCTCCATGACATGCTCCATGAGCTCCATTGATGCGTTTTGTCTTGTTAAAATAATTGACAGGTGACCAGCGAGCGATGTGGCGATGTCGAGGTGGGCGTGGCAGTCAGGGCTACCGCGCCGAGAGGCGACGGTCCATGCAGCGCGGGCAGATTGGCTCAGTCTGGCGCCTATATAGGCATTAGTGCAATTTATGACAATGCTTCAACAAATTGCGGCTATTGAAATTGATTGGCCCAGGGCGAAGCGTAAAAGAGAGAGGGAGAGAGAGAGAGAGAGAGAGAGAGAGGAAGGGAGAGAGCATAAGTGAACGGTGGGCGAGAAGTTGTACCACAAGTTTTTTGGGTGCCCAGCCACATATATAAATGGAAATATTAAAAATAAAACGATGTTCACTTTTTTCGTTGAAAAGGTTAAGGATTGTTAAGGGGAGAATTACCGTAGAGTCTCATTACTTTATGTTAGAGCTCATGTGTTTCTGACTTGTTTAGGGAGGTGCTTTGAAAATAGGCTGTTCGTAGAAATAGTAGTTCCTGAGTTGAGGAATTTACCAAAGAAATAATTATATTTTAATGAACGACTTAATTTTGTTAATTGTTTCTTTACAATCCTGATGTGCACTTTTCACAAACATATATTTATAAATAATAAATAAATAGTTGATTTAAATATAAAAATTTATTTTTTTTTCTTAGAAAAAATAATTTACTAATATAAAAACAAAATATATAATGACAAAAAGCAGAAAATTAACAATAATCTATACTCAAGAGAAAAATATATATATAAATAAAAAGAAATAATAAAGTCAATAAGTTTTTTTAATTTTTTTGTTTCAGTGCTTCAAAAATAAATAAAAAATAAAATTTAATTATAAAATTAATTTTTAGTAAATTTTTCATTTATGTAAATAAACATATAAATAACTTCATTTTTCTTTCACTTAACTGAAGTAAAACTGAGCCTAATAATTTTATTAATTATATTTAATATAAAGCTCTAATAAAACAGTTTTCCTAATCAAATTTATATTACCAGCTGAATACAACAATTCGATAGCCGAAATGACGAAATATTCCTAATTTTCATTAAATTGACTTTAGTTAAAATTCAATTAACACTGTCGAGTCGAGTATTAAAGCCAACTTCAGGCTGCTTGATGGTTTTTCAATGGAATTAAGCGTCGAAAATAGTAAATCAAAACTAAGCTGCACAAAGCCTGCGAGGAAAGTATTCAATTTACATTTAGTTCGTCGTTCGTCCTCGAACACTCGACGTAACGAATTTAATTTCAAATAAAACAGCAGGAAAAAAGAAGAAGAAGTGGAAAAGCGGAGCTGGGGAAAAGGCAGAGGAAAATGTAGTTAGCAATTCAGTTGGCAGCCAATTGGAAATAGAAAGTAAATATTTATATAAATGAAATTAAAAGATCATGTCGCCGGCATCTTAATGAAATGAAAGCTTACAGGACATGGCACGCACACACACACACACAGACACACTCACACACACATACATATATATCTACGGAAAATGTGAAATCAAATGTTTTCATTAAATTTCATTCGAGACGTGTTCATGCAATTTTAATTAGTTGCCAGGCAATAAATTATTCAATGCCATGTCCTCGTTACAGCTCCGCATCGAGCGAGTCCTGCAAATCCAGCCTCAATCTAACTGCCTTTTTTTTTTGTCTATGCGAAATTTAATTTTAGAACAGAAATGTTGGTGGAGCGGAGCGTTGCACGAATTGACGAATATAAATGATTTTGTAGAGGCAGAGGCAGAGGCAGCTCGAAATATGAGTTCGAATATATCCAAAATTTGGATAAGCTCGAGTGTTTTTGGGTGGGGAGTGCACGACTAGCGAGACGAGGTTCGCTTATGATTAGTCGCTTTCAAGAATAATATGTTATCGATTATTCAAAAAGAATTAAACTGTGAGTACTAGTTAGTTAAGTCTTTAGTTAAAGTCTTTAGCTCTGATAAATTCTGTTTCGTACATACCGAAAAAAAGACGCTAGACGACGAAGCCATGTTCGAGCAATTATTGATCCTAATCCAGCACATGTATATCTACTTAATGAAATGAGCCACGCCTTCTTCTTCAATTGCTGAAATTACATTTTCAATAGGTATAACCGAGGTAAGTTCTTTAAGTTATTTATTATTTAACTTATTTTAAATTTATAGATAAATGTTATAATAATTCTATTAAACTATACTATAAATAAATTAAATAAATTTCTATAAATAAACTAAAATAAATTATATTAAAAATAAATATAAATATAATAAATAAAAATAAATATATAATATATTACATTACAATATATTATATTATTTATTATAATCGACATTTTTTTATATTTTACTCTACATTTTCTAATAATTTTTATATATTATGCTCTTAAATATTTTTTTGCATTCTCCATATTCATTTTAAGATCAACTTTAACACTTCATTAGCTTAACTTTTCAAATTTAGCCCTAGCCATGGATATTATTTTCATTCACAGCAGAGCAAAATAAAGAGCAAGAGACTAAAAGAAAACCCAAACAAGTAAAATATAAGTTTTAATTGACTTGCAATGCGCTGAAATTTGCCAGCCACGAGACGACGACGAGGACGACGACGAGGACGAGGAGAGTGTGAGCTATACCTGCGCCCTTGCCACGCCCACACCTGCACCCACACGCTCGCCCTGTCTAGTGCTAAGAGTGAAACGAAGGCTTCCGGCATTCAAATAGCCAAGTAAATTTCTTATCTTGAACGCAGCGGAAGTGGATCACCAGAATGAGTGTGTGTGTGTGTGTGAGAGAGAGAGAGAGAGAGACTGAGAGAGAGATAGAGTCGTTGTGGTTGCCATGTGTGTGTGTGTGTGTTGTTCCTGCGTGTTTTATGCCTTTGCACCCTGCGCCAAACTTAAATGCTAACTTATGTTTAGATTTTGGCCAAGCGCACAAAAAAGGCCAAAAGCAGCCACAGCGACTGCCAGTGTGCGTCTGTGTGTGTGTGTGTGTGTGTGTGAGAGAGATTTAGCCAGCTTTTTGGCTGCTGCAACTGCAACAGCAGTCAAATTGCAAAAGTTTTTTACTTTAAGCATAAAATATTTATGTCTGCATTTAGTTTTAGTTTTAGCCACGTTTTGTTCAAGATTTGGCCAGTTGCTGTTTGAGCTTTTCTTGCTGCTGTCGTTGTTGTTGTTGTTGTTGTTGTTGCTGTTGCAAGTTTGTCTTGGCAATTTTATTAAAACGATATTTACTTAAAACAAAGAGCCAGCAAAAGCTACTCATTTCACAGCTAATTGACGTTTCACTCGCTTTAACTTAACTTGTATGATGTTTGTGAAATATAATAATATGAACTGTGTTAATATGAAGTCTGTTTCTATTTTCAAATCATGTGAAATTAATATAAAAAATATATTAAAAATATAGAAAATATAGGGAAGTGTTAACTATCATATATTTATTATAAATATTATTATTAAAATTTAAAGAAAAATATTTTTTTAAAATATGAAAAGAAGAAAGCAGAACTAGATCGTTTATTTTTTAATACTAATTCATATGAATTAGTGTAAAATATTTACTTAAATTAATAAACTATTAAAATTATAGATAATAAGGGGAAATGTTTACTATTAAATAGTATTATTATAATTTCAAGAAAAATATTTAAAAAAAAATTTAAAAAAAAGAAAAAAAACTACATCGTTTTTTTAAATACTAATTAATGTGAGCTAGTGCGGACTATTTAAATAAATTAATATTGCAACAAATTTGTTCACATTTAAATTATAAATTAATTGAGAATATTTATAATAATTTTAGCTAATAACAAGTTGAATATAATTGATATATTAATGTATATAAAATGCAATTTCAAAAGGAATAATTTAGGTGTGAATTGATTGTGATTTGTAGTTTAACACTTCCACAGGACATCAACTGATATGCGGTTAATCATGATTATATGTTACAATATAGATTTGAAATAAATATATATTTATTGAAAACACACTCAATGGAATATTAATGCCTACATTTGCAGCCCAACATTTGCCAAGCAAATAGAAATATAGGGAGAGCAAAAAAGGAAAAACCAATTTAATTGTGATTCGCATTATTAATTAATAAGTGTCTCTGGCAGAGGCAGAGGCAGAGGCAGAGGCGGGGGCCGGGGGCCGGGGCAGACATGTAATTTTCTAGTATTAATATATAAAATTTTGGATTATTGCATAATAGGGGCTGGCGGAATATTAAATAAGCGTAGTTCGATTCGTAGTTATGCGCAGCACAAATTAATTAATACAAATGCGGTCTGTTAATTAATAACTAATTGCTGTTACGTGTCAGCCACAGACGAGAGTTCAAATGCTTTAAAAAAATTGAATAAATATATACATATATAGAGATCTACAATATGTATATTCATTGACAGTTTCATAGTCGAGTTGCTTTTTTATTTGCAAATTATATAATTTTATGCATGAGCAATTGCTTTGTAAACAAATTAATCAATGTGTCACAAACTGATCAAGGAAAAAAAAAGGAAATGCAAAATATAAAAAAAAAGCTGCAAAGTGCAAAGAGAATTCGTTTTAATCAGCTATTCAATGTGGGATTTCGCATCAGAAATGAACAAATGTTTTTCATTGAGCTTTGTTTTTTAATCAATGGCAATGTGTCAATCGTGCGGCTTAAAGTTGACTCGCAAATCAGAGGCCTGACTCTGGCATATTGCGATTAAATAAAAACAACAAAATCTATTTTAACAATCAAATGTCATGCATCACACATATTTATAAAATATATTTAAAAAAATATAAATGTGTATAAAATACTAAATATGTTTTTTATTATCAATTTTTTTATATTCATCTTCAGTTTCTACTACAGGCAATGCTTTGAGGGAAATGTTAATTAGTTGATGTATTAACGAAAAAGTCCTATGGTATAGAAATGAATTTATCGGCAAATTTCAGTTTTTAATATGTAGTTTTTAGGTCATATATTAGTGTTAAGAGTCAACATATTATATCTTTTATATCTTTGATGCTCTCAAATATTTTATATATATATATATTTTTTTTTCATTTTACATCTTCATTCTGCTACATCGACAAGAAGATTATATATATATATATCATATCTTTCAATCTTAGTAGAGGCTTACATATATATACATCACATGTTTCAGTCTTAATAGAGATCAAAGAGCTAACTCACTTTTATTGCAGCTGTGAAGGATACAGTTTTAGCTTGAATTTGCTAAACCTTTCCATGTGCGTAGCTATAGCAACGTTTGGTTGCCTCAGCTGAGGTAGGTTTATTAGCTGAGATATGTTCTTGACAGCTAAGTACATTAAATTTACGAGAAATACTATATCTATGTATATATATTCGTCTAGACTTTACTCACAACGTTCAATTCTTCTCTCTCCACTCGCTTACAATATATATGTATATGCGTACTATATCCATTGCCTTCTCTTTTTTCTTATTTCTTATTCACTCAGCGCCTTACAATCAGAACTTACTGAACAGGCGAGTCCATCTCTTCCTCTCAGCTGCGATGCATAAAAACTAAAAGTGTCACCCAAAAAAGAATCATGCACATATACTCATAATAATAGATTAAAAATTTATTTAATATTATTTGTGTTTTAAATTTTAATTTTAATAAGATTTTTAATATTTTTATGAATTCAAAAAGCTAATATTTAGAGTATGACACTGAAGATGTTATGGAGATTATTTAGTCTTTGAATATAGTGAATTGATTTAAGTAAACAAAAATGTAAAAATTTGTATTAATTATATATAATTTATATATATATCCATTATTCTCTCTGTTTATCTGGTTCTCCATCGCACTCCTCAACCGCCCTAGACTTCATGCATAGTCTTAAATGGCTACGTGTGATTAGTGATCGTAATTTTACGTATATATAAGAAAATTGAGATGGATGACCAACTAGACTGAGAGAAAGGTGGGAAGAGAGAGAAAGAGACTGGATAAAAATTAAAAAAAAAAATTTGTTTATAGGTGAAGGTAAAAAGAAATGCATCGATTTATACATAATCTGTTTGTTGATTATGTATAAATATGATATTTTTATATTATTTATTTATACAAAAAAAAAAAACCTTGACTTATTTTAATACAAATCTCAAGTTATTGAAACGAAAAACCACATGCCTTATCTCCTGCAAGCAACAGCCACAACAAATAAACTCCTCAAAAACTGTGATATATACACATATAGAAAGATATAGATGTGTATATACATATATTTGTTTCAACTTCCACTTGTCACACGAACTTTCTGTTGTCGTTAGTGCTCTGTAGCTGTTGTAGCTGTTCCAATTTTTTGTTTATTTGCGAGTGCCGTAAACAAATGATTTGGGTTCATACACTCATTTCTCAGCATGTTACCTATTAAACTTTTGTGGACAGGAAAATTTAATTAAAAGCAACGAACAGCTGCTCTCAGGCAACTGCCACCCACAACAGCAACAACAACATTTTCAATTATAACTCAAGTTGGCCAAGTTGAGACGGCAATAGCTGGTGCGAAAGGGACGCACGATTTGCTGGGCTTAGACAAAGCGAACAAGCGCAAACATAATAATTTATGCTGCTTAGATATTGGGGAACAACAACAAAGGCAAATAAAAATCAAGACGAAAACGCACTTGAATTTTGAGTTAATTCGAAACTCGAATTCGAGTTCGAAACGCTTCGGCGAACAGTGTAAAATAAATGTACTAAACAAATCAAAACTTTTCACATAACTTTCACATCAATAGAGATGGGGGGCAGACTCCCCTTCTCCCCCACTCTCCCTCCTTCTCTGGGTCTTCTACAAAGTGTGGATTTATTGTGGGTTCTCATAATGGCAAATAGTTGAGCAGGAAGTGCTTAACAAAATGGCAACAGCGAAAGCGAACAATTTTCAAGCTCAAGTTTAAGACGCATTGTTCTGCTTCTGCTTCTTTTTTTGATTGTTGTTGTTGTTGTTGTTTATCATGTGACTTGCGTTACATTTAACAATGGAGCATTTTCGGTAGCTTTGTCCTGATGACGTGTCAACTCTGCCAGCGCAAAACTTTGCGCCAGGACAAACACAAAAAAAAGAGAAACGAGAAAAGAAAAGAAAATCAAAAGGAAAATTCGGAAAAATACAAAAAAATACAAACTGCACGACAAAGTTTCTGCTTCTTTCATTTGGCTCTTGCTTTAAATTGAATTAACTTGAGAGCTGGCTCCACGCCGGACAGCGCCAATGCCGTTGCCGGTGACGGTGACGGTGGGGCGAGGCGGAGGGGGGGGGGGTGGCGCGGTTCAAAGGGGTTTCGCCCTTTGCACCGGCTAAAAACTTACGATGATTTATTTGCTTCACATGGCAAAGTTGAGTGTCACTTTTTGAGCTGAATGTCGGCTATAAAACTCGAGTGGAGCGAAGTGAAGGCAGCAACGACATCCGAGATATGTCTCCCCCCCTCCCCTCCCCCGCAAGTCGCCAGCGAAGCGAAATGGCCAAAGCTGCTTTTTAATCCAAGCAATCAAAATACCCAAAGCTGAGGGCTCAGCTGGCCGAGGTAATTCACCTCATTGAAACTTAATGTCCATATTTATTAGATGAATTTCATTGAAATTTAAGCTGGGTAGTATTTGAAATTAATATGAATATGGTCTTATCATTTGATATGGGTTTATAAGTCTGGTAATATCAGATATTCGTCTTCATTCTATTCCAAGTCTGCATTTCCTTCCACCTTCAAGTCTCTTTGTCTTCTGTTTTATTCGAAATTTGAGTCTCTTCTCTCCAGTTGCATACGATTTCTTACCTTTCCTTCTCTTTTTCTATATTTTCATGTATATTTGATATATTTCATATCTCAATTGATCTCTCTCTCTCTCGTTTTATTGCTCTGCATCACCTTCACATTCCATTCCACAAAGAAAGAAAGAGTAAGATTGAGACTGGCAGAGAGCTCACAGTCTGACTTTTTCTTCTTCGTTCCCTCTTGCATTCTATTCTCTCTCTATATATCCTTTCTCTCCAGCTTATTTCCTCTACTGCATTCTTTCTATCTCAATTTCGCGATATGTCTCACTATTATTTTCGCTCTCTATGCCTTTCTCTCACTTTTCCTCTATCACTCTCTATCATTCTTTCTCCCTCGCTCATTCTCTCGTTCCCTCTCTCTCTCTTTCTCTTACTCTTACTCTCTCTCTCTCTCTCTCTCTCTCTATTTCTCTCTCCCTCTCTCTCTCTCTCCCTCTCTCTTGCTCTCTAGATCTTCTTTTCTATTATTATAATATGTTATTCTTCATATACCCAACTTAAATATCTATCAAAAAGCTATTCCAAATTTCTAATACTCTAATAAACTCCCCCTGTTATATATCTCACTTCAACTTTACAACAAACTTTCCGCCCTGCCACGCCCATCAACTCACTCACTCACTCACTAATTAAACTTCAGTTTCTCTGTCCATTAAAAGCACTTCAAATGCAGCGACTGCAACGTTGACAACTAACTAAATCATGGCGACACCTCATTGAGCTTTAACCACCGTGTCCTAACGGTAAATGTAACTGGATATTGCATATATATACCTTTCGATATGTGTATGTGTGTGTGTGTGTGTGTGCGTATGTGCAATGTGCCGTGAGACATTAAGGAGGCAATCAGGCTGTTGTTGCCGTTGCCGTTGCCGTTGCTGGCATGCAAAGAGGGAAGCCGCCGTCTGGCTTTGGCCTGGCCAAAAACCTGGCGAGCCACTTAAAATTTAATATGTAACGGGCCGATTGCTCTGGCATTAAAATCAGAGAGAGAGAAATGGGGGGGGGGGGGGTGGGGGGGTAGAGGCAGAGACAGGCAAATAAGCCACGGCACAAGGAAACTTAACGAGCACACAAAGCCAAAGAAGCTTTGCGAGTGGAGAAAAAAAAAAAGAAGAAGCAACACAAAGCATTTTACTTGCAGTTTACTCGACTCCAAAGTCAAGTATAACCAAACGAAACAAGTAAAAAAAACTCTAGTCGGGCGTGACCGACTAGGGGATACCCTGAGCCCCGTCGAATCTGTGTTTTTCATAGAATTTGGGGAAAATTGGGGCCGGTATCCAAAAAATAACAAAATTCGAAATTGCATAAAATACTTATAAAGCTAAATATAAAATTTTGTGTCTCTAGCTTAAAAGATGGGCGAGATATAATTTTTTCGATAGTGTTTTTAATCGATAAAAATTAATTGGGGATAGTTATCGATTTTTTAAAACAAACTCGATCTGCGCGTGCTATACACTGACCTACAAATAAAATTTCAAGTCTCTAGCTCTTATAGAAGCTGAAATCGGCGCGTTCAAACATGTGGACAGACGGACAGACTGACGGACGGACAGACGGACATGGCCCAATCGATTTCTCTTGTCGTCCTGATCAAGAATATATATACTTTATGGGGTCTGCCACGCCTCCTTCTGCCTGTTACATACATCCAACAAAAACATTATACCCATTTCCCATTTTCAATGGGCTCAGGGTATAAAAAGCGACAGAGAGAGAGAGAAAGAGAGTGAGAGAGAGAGGAGGGTGCAAAGAAATGTACATGAATTTAGTTCTGCTCACTTATTTTCCATCAGAGAGAATGTCATTGAGACGACGGCGAGGACATCGCCAAAAGTCGCTGTTGCCATCGCCCAGCGGGCCCATCGGGCGTATGATGGATGCTTCACATTTTGTTGAGAGCGCATTTCTTGCTGCTGCTGTTGCTACTGCTGCTGCTGCTGCTGCTGCTACTGCATCATCATCATCATCAAATGCTGCTCTGCTTGTACTTGATGACAAATAAGCCAGGCAACATTTTAACAAATTAGTTTTCCCCGATAAGCCAAAAACTGACAGAAACCCGGCAAATGGACGAAAACTTAAATTGAAACTTGAATTGCGGCTGCAAGTAAAACTAAAACAAGAACTTAACAGAGACTAAGTATACGAGAGTGTATGTGGATATTTAATGTTGTTGTATATGATAATCTCAATCTGTCCTTAGCCTTGGTTTAAGCTTAAGCTATAATTCTGGCTACAGTTTGAGTTTTTATATTATTATATTATATATACTATATTTACTGACATTTACGGTATGTCTATAATATATTGACATTTCGCTAGATATTTCTTAGCATTGCTTGAAAACTTGAAGAGCTAAAAATATTTACAAGACATGTATATTGCTTAAACTAAATTTTTTTACTACTTGTGGGCAAAATTTATGCATATTTTCTTTAGTTTTGGCTTTAATAACACTTATTTTGTGTCTTTAAATTTAATTAAAATAAAATCTATGCAAATTTAAATTTAAATTAGAAAGATAGATATGAATATCATTCCAATTTAAATTTAAGTTTGTTATCATATTCATATATTTTATACAGAATTATCATAAAATTTAAATTAGAAAGATAGATATGAATATCATTCTAATTTAAATTTAAATTTGTTATCATATTCATATATATGTTTATTTATTTATTATATATCATCATGCATCATATTTATACATATATGATGATACATATATGATGAATCATGTATGACAATGTTTCATCAAACGTGTACGTCATATATATATATGATATGATTCATCATCATCATACCCGTATGATCATACATCAACATCATTCAGGTATTATCAAACATCGCGATCATGCAGAACACATCATATATCATTCAAATGGTCACCTCAGCTTTGCACCTCTTCTAGCATATGATTCAATGAATCTGATCAATATTTGATATGGTGTTTCAACAATTGTGCCTTGATCTCTGCCAAAGTGGGTCCCTCTCTTTTTTAGCGTATGCTAAGAACCTGAAAGAGATCTAGATCTAGATCTAGAGCAATAATTTGAGAGGCAGCCAATTTAAGAGGAGCCTTACATGCGATGACTGAGTTGCTAGAATTCCACTGCTCATTCAGTTACAGCAATTTGTATGACACCTTTTTGATCACTCCATACATCATTCAATTTTCTCACATCTGTATTTTTGATTTGCTGCCCATAAATGTCACAGTTTCGCTAATAATTCCCATCAATAATGTCCTTCAGCTGCTCTCGCAAATTTCTCATTCAATTCACCTAATTTGATGCAGAATTAAATTTCGTGTTTTATTGCCTTGACATTTGGACTTTGGAGTTGGAAACAAAGGGAGGAGAACATATGTTAATGCAGTTTAATCAGGACAAAAGCTTATTAAATATTAATGAATACAATGGGACGAAATCTAACAAATGCAATAAAAGTTTCGCCAGCGCCACGCTTCAATAAATTCCGAAGCAGCAGCTCAAAAATGTTCAACTACTTTGACCTTCGGATGGGCAGCTGGACACTGCCTTAGCCCCACACTCCCCCTACCTCTCCCCCCCTCTCTCTCTCGTTCTATGGGTCATAATAAATTTTTAGTGTGCAGCGTAAAGTTTACGCTTGTCAGAGACTTTACAAAATGTGCGTGTGTGTAGAGAGCGAATTTTTGTTGGCTGTTGAAAATTTGGCAAACGAAAAACTCGAACAAAACTTTTGCCATGCATGTGCAGACATATCACTCGCTCTCTGTCTCTCTCCGTGTGGGTGTGTAATATATTATGGTCAGCTCTGCAGCACGGCAGCAGCGTCTCCTCAGCCACAACTCTCCGCAAAAGTTTGCAAACAATGCCACATTAACACATTTGTTGAACGTATAATCAATTTGTAATTTGTAGCCGCAGCAAATTCGTGGCACATAAGTCCACTATACGGCAACAACAACAACAGCAGAAGAGAACCCAACGATGTTGCAACAAACGAAAAACTTACAACGTCCCCCCTCACCACGCCCCCTTTCAGCAATTCCAACAAAAAGCGGAAACTTTTATGTCAACAAGAAACGTTCGCAGACGCAAAGCTGCTCGAGACGAACTGGCAGAGGGTGTTAAATGGGGCTGGGGGGACGGTTGGGGGCCGCTGCAGCTAGGGGTAGCTCCAGCTAACATCCCACATATGCGGCGAGCATCCAGCAAAATAACAACCAAAATGCGAAACCAATGAAAAAGTTAAAACTTTATGCTACACTTTAGTCCCATCTAGAGGTGGGAGGAGGGTGGAGCTGGGGGGCTGGGGCAGGGTAGGTAATTGTAAGGGTCGTTTATGTGCACCAAAGAGATTGACAGAAAGTTACAAATTTTACCAAATTTTAAGCAAAAACAAAATGTGCACACGACACTTTTCCATTGTTGCTGCTGCTGCTGCTGCAAGCTTTAAGCTGAGATTGAAAAACAAAAAGCAAAAAAAAAAACATTAAAAAGTTAAGAAACTGCACAAAAGTTTTAAGAGAAAGCGAAATTAAAAGTTCGTGTTTTTTATTTCCACTTTTATAGAAAAATTGATGCTGAATATTTCTAATAAATTTTCAATTAGCTTCAACTGCAACTTCCATAGAAACTCTTTTAAGTATGCAAATTAAATGAGTTAACTTGTAAATTACTATTTTTTATGACTTTTTTATTTTAAATCGGATATTAAAATATGTAAGGAAAATATGTAAATTATATTCAAAAAATTAATGCAAAAAAAAGTAATACTGATGAATTGATTATATTCTCTGTAATATTTCTATATAAATATATATTTATAAATGCTTATACTAAAAAAAAAAATATTCTAATACTAATATTAAAATTAAAAATTATATATTTATGAAACTAAACTAATCTACTTTCAAAGTTTTTTTTTACATTAATATAAGCTTTCATTATTTTATAATAAAACTTACATCAACAATGAATCGATTTATTGTTTTAATAATATTATTGTCTATTTTAATAAAAAAAAATTGATTAAGGCTTAAAATTTTAATAAAAATGAGTATAGTTTAAATTAAAAAAATAACAACATTTTTTGAAGGTTAATAAATGGAGTCATAAAAAAAGGGTAAATCAAATAAAAATAACGATAGTAATAAATTAATAATTATTAGAATTTTATTAAAATATTTTGTATTAAAAATTAAAAAGTAAATTTAAAATATTTTGAAAAATCTAAAAAATAATTAATAATAAATATCTTCCACTCTATGTGCACCTCTCTTCTTTTTTAGATCATTAAAAAAAGGTTGTCAGTACAAAATGAAAGGGAAAATGAAAAAACAAATTCAACTTTCACTTTTTTTTTCGATAATTTTCAATTTTCTTTTGTCAATATGACAAAGTATTGACAGATTTATTGGGGCAAACATGTCGACAATATGCGACCAGAAACTCAGATAAGAAAACTTTCATAATTTATATGATTTGCATGCAAAGTTTTTATTTTACACACACTAAAGAGTGTGCGAGTGTGTGTGTGTGTGTGTGTGAGTGTGTGTGTGAGTGTGTGTGTGTGTGTGTGTGTGTGTGTGTGTGTGTGTGTGTGTGTGTGTGCGTGTGTTTCGCTCATGCAAATGAAGTGCAGCTGTTATCTGAGTGGAAGAGTCGAAAAGCAAAATAAAGTGGAGAAGCGTAAACAGATAATGCGTGATAAATGTGATACAATGTGTAGGACAGCAGTGGAGCAGCGGGACATCGGGCGAGTTTACAGCACAAAGCGCCTTTTAACAACTCGACAAGCGGCTCGTAACCTTTACCACGCCCCCTTCGCGCCGCCTCTCTCTCTCCCTCTCTCTCTTTCTCTGTCCGCCCCAAGCGGCTTTTTATATGCAAATTTGTTAAGGGTTAACATTCCTGGATGAAGGTCAGTTGGCACACACACACACACACACGCATGTATAGATATATGTTTTTGTATTGCCACAACATATATATATAGAGTATATATCATTTTTTGTAAAGCGACAAAATTGATTGACATTTTGCACCCTTCAGGCAGTTGGGCCTTTATTATATTTTTTTTTTGCCCAATACGAGCTGATTTGGTGCTGATAAAAGCCTTTAAGCCATTTTTAGTTTATTGTTATAAAAAAAAGTAAATAAAAATAAAAATAAAAAATGAATGAAAAAAAAATAAAGCAAATAAATTTTCATATAAATTGAAAGCGAGCGAGTGGATGAAAAGTGTGTGCGTGCCCTTTGCCCAGAGGCCAGAAGCGAGTTGTGTGCGAGGGGCGGGAGGCGAGGGGGCGTGGCCGAGCACATATGATGATAGCTGCTGGCAGAAACTTTTGTAAATTAATCTGCAGCACTTTTTGATGAATTGAAATTGAAATTGAAAAAAAAATTACCTAAGATAAGTTTACTCAAGAGACATTGAAAGAAACTAGGCTGATGTGCATATGTTTGGCTGGAACTAACTACAATAATAGAAACTTATAAGGGAGGTAAGTAATATAAACTTATAGCTATAGTCTATGAAATTCTGTACATAGTCTATGAAGAATCAATGAGAGGAGGAGAGAGCATAATGTGATATGGGTAATTGATTTTTTTAAATTTTATTTTTAAGTTTTTAAAGGCAAATATTCAAAATACTTTAATCAAATATCTACTAAAGTTTCTTAGCAAAACTTTGACATTCATTTATATTACAATTTATTTATTTCATTTTTGTTTAACTTACTATTATTCTTAAAGCATTTATCAGAGGTGAGTGACTATTTTTTTTATTTAATATTTATTTTTAATGTGTAATATTGAAGTAAAGATTCATATACATATTGTTATATTTTTTGTAAGCCACATGGTTTCAGTTTCTCTTTTGTTGTTCTGGCTCTTAAATCATTTGAATTTTATTGTACTATTTAGTATTTTTAAAATTTTTTTAATCATTTGAATTTTATTGTAATATTTAATATTAAATTAAATTAAATTAAATTCATTTAAATTATTACATATGGTAGTAATTCTTTTTGATAAATAATTGGAATATTATATAGTAGTCATCTTGTTGCTCTAATGCAGCTACACAGAGTAGACGCCTAATTGGAATACTTCTCTTTCACGAATGACAATTTGTTATTTAAAAAATATAAATATATCTCATATACCTTACTCCACCTCCCCTGCCCCTGCCCACACTCTACTCACAATTAATATGCCATATGTTGCAGAGATTTTTCATAACTTTGCCAAGTTGTTGTGATTTTCCAGCTGTTTCACTGAGTCATTTGAATACTTGTCTCCCTCTCTCCCTGTCTGTCCACCTCTTCGCCTCTATCAGTCTCTCAAATTCATCAACTTTTCACTCGACTCGAGTCGAGTCTCAGTTGTTTATAACTTTTTTGTTGTTGTCGAAGCCTAAGCAAAGTTTCTCAAGTGACGCCTCGCAATATGGCAGCTCTTTCTGTTCTCGTTCTTTATTTATTTACTCGCAGCTAACATGTGTTGTCTTTGATTAAATATTCCATGCACATATATACGACTATCTGGGTATTTTTAGAATTCTTATTTTATGATTTCAATTTGGGCAAAAATATTCCGAGTTTGCAAAAATATTTTCGCAGTCCAGCAATCAAATTGCTCATTAATTGAACCAAGCGAATGAAATGAAATGAAACGAAACGAACTGAAATGAAACGAAGGGCGAAAGGGCATAGCAAAGCGACTACGCACACACACACACACAGCCACACACACACACACACACCCAGGCAGCTCGGCTAAATCGAATGCTGTGGAAAATGTTATGGAAATGCAATTGCATAAAACCAATTCAAAGTTCTCTGCGCTGCGATAATTCATTAGAAAGTTCAACGGCGCGTAAAATTGAATTATGCATTTTGTAGATGATTTCGTTGCCGATATATATACATATATACATCCGTACCGTATATATGTATATATTTTTCCATTTTTCCAGCGCAAGCTGCGACTATGTAATTAAAATTGTATGTATTGGTATGCTTAGGTGTATGTGTGAGTGTGTGTAGAGTTATAATAGCATAAAACTCGATAAGCCTGGCAAAAAGACAACAATCTGTTGTGTATATAAAGCATTAGGAACACTATTTACGAGGGGAACAAGTGTGTAATACTTGACTAGAATATACCCTGCAATAGCTTAGCAGACTTAGGATAGACTGTAAATGGAAACACAGATATATGCGTGTACCTAAGTCGAAAGTACTTATTGAAGCAGCAGGCTACTCCACTTTACTCTACCTTAGGATGTGAAGAATGGAATAATATTTATAAATATGATATATGAATTCTAAGCATTTATACAGAAATGTAAAACTAAAAAAAATACAGTAATGAGTTCCAATCGTCATATTTATTCATATTTCGATATAGACACCTAATCAATGTTTAGCCTGTAAAATTTGTTTATAAAACTAGCTCACTTCACACTTTACAACTCCAAATAAAATTGACATGTGGAAGTAGTGCCAGACATATATAGCAATATATATCTATGCACTCTAAAAATATATCTATATATGTTTGATATATTTATCTACCTTTTCTATGCCATCTATCACATGTATAATCCAATTTATAGCCCTTTAGATCACGGCGAAAAACCAACTAAAACTCAAGCTAAAACTATTCAACAATTTTTCCACAAAGTTTTCCCCCAATTTTTTTTTGCCACGTTTTTCTTTTCTAATTTCTGCTTTGGCGCAAATGCAATAAAATGCAGTTAGATATTCTGTTAGTGGGTTTCGGCCAAACAAACAGTTCAGCTCCATTCATTTAGCGAGAGTCATTTGCTGCCTAAGCCCATAAAGCTGCTAGCCACCTGTAAGCCGCATGCCAAACGCTGACAGGCAACGCTTAACGGGAAAATCCTTTAAATCGCTGAACCCCCTACCCTTCGCCCTTGCCATCGCCCTCGCCCTCGTCCTGTTGCCATCGTTGGTCAGTGGCCTCGCACTTGAGGCAGCTGTGGGCTTTCCACGCTCCCCCTCAGGATACAGGTAAACAAAAATGTGTTTTCTATGGCGATTGTAGCGGGTTTCCATGTTGCCAGCTTAGAGCTAAGTCGAAGTTGAGGCAGGGAAAAATTGGAGGGAGCGAGAGAGAGGGAGAGAAAGATCTTGTGAAGGCTGCCCTGGTAGATGAACGTATTGATAGATGAATTGATGATATCAATATTCATAAAGTATCTGCAGTATCTTACACTAACAAACTCCTATTTTAAGTGAAAAGTGGACCATCTCCAGATTTAAATTCAATTTTTTGGCTTATTATTGGAGAATTCTGAATATAAGTTATATACAATATATATGTAATTTTTATATACATATATAAGTTAGCTTAGCATACAAATTAAATAATTTCCAGCGAGAAAATGAAACACAAGCATGAAATGTTAAACGTGGCGTATACGCAATTAGATGTGCTCGAACAAAATTCTGCAGAAATTGTGCTTAACGAATTTTTTTTATTGCTACTCAATAAATAAGTCTAAGATATAAATAAATTGAGATAATTGGACGCATGCATTTTTCATAGAAATAAGTTTGATATTAAAAAATTATATAATATAATAAAATATATAAAATAAAATGTACATATAAAGATAAATTAAAAAAAAAAATATTATTTAAATATATTTTAAGCTCAAACTTTTTTTTAATGTTATTTACTTTTGAAAATCCTGTAACTAAAAATTTAAAAAAACAAATTGTTGAAGGTTAAATGTATTTATATAAAATATTTATCAAAATATATAATAGAAAATATTTCAATACATAAAAATATAAAATATGTAAAAAAAAAAATACAAAACTATTAAGGTAATAAATAATATATAAATATTATCTTTCAAATGCATTCAATAGTCAAAATAAAAAACTTGTCTATGTTAAAAAAAAACTTTCTCTCAGTAAAAAAATATTTTTTTTAAATTTAAATGCTATAATTTAAAGTGAAAACCTTAAAGAGCATTTGCAAGGTCTTTCGATGCTCAAGTGTAAATATATTTGTATACATTTATCTCTTTTTATATGTATGCATATGTATATAGGCCGTTGCAAAATGATTTTCTACGCAACATTTAACAGATACGACGAGCAGACACACACGCTTTAGGTATATTTCCGGCCCCGATGGGCCAAGCTGCGTCTCCCCCAAGCCAAACACACAGAAAAAAGGCCAATTGCTACGGCCAAAGGCAAAAGCAAAGCAGGCAAAAAAAGAAGAAAAAAAAACACAAAAAAGGGTAGCCAAAAAAGGCAACAAAAAATCGGCTTTGATGTTATTGCCGCAAATTAGCTAGAAATCTTTTGGCTGTTTTCGCTTGCACCTTTACCATTTACCTTTTGCCAGCTTACATTACTGCCCGCACCACCCCCTCCCTCTCCTTCCCCATCTCCCTTCGTATTTTTCGCTCTCTCTCTTTCGGCTCGCTTCGTTAGCTGCAGCTGTGCGTAAAAATCTATAAATTGATGAAAAATAATTTAACTTAAATTGAGTGCGAGCATGTGCGGAATTTTAAATACGAATTTTTACTCAACTCTTGTCGGCCAACGGCTCGAATTTCGTATTATACGGTGTACGCATAGGTTGAAGTGGGGTATATTAGTTGGAATTCTTAATATTTTTTTTTTAATATACTGAATGTTTTATAAAACTTGAAAGTGTACTGAAGAGCTGTAAACTCTTGTTGTATTTAACTATCTTTTTTTAGATTTTAAAATGGGGTATATTAGCTGTCTATATTACTCAAATATATATTATTTATATTTACAGTTTGAGCTTACTGTTGACTAGACTAACTCTTATAACTAATCGAACCTTTTTCCTACTCTCAAATATCCTCAAGATACCTTGTTTACATAGTCTAAAAGAGAATATTGATTATGTGTCAAGCTTCATCTTCATCTCCTCATTCTTTATCAACTAAAGCACATCCATCTCTATTAACAAATTCGCTTTTCACTCTCTCTCATATCAACTCATTCTCTTCTATTAACAGAGCATTAGTAGTACGCACATATCCCTTCAGTATTAGCAACTGTTTTCTGCTTTTAGTCTATTTCTGTGCTCTTATTTTTCTGCAGCATTCTTTTGGGCAACTTACCAAGTGCAAGCACAATGTGTAAGCGGATTTTTTTCGTTCACCAAAATGTATATAAATTTTAGAAGTGCAGCAGGAGCAGCAGCAGCAGCAGCAGCAACAAATTTTTGCTGCTTCAATAGCTCAAATACTATTTTATGCTTAGTTGATTATTGACTGCAAGTGGAAATTTACTTTTGCCTCCCAACTCGATTCTCGTTTTCTCGATTCTCAATTCTCGTTTCTCGTTTCTCAACTCAATTGCAGCTCCATCTCCAGCTGCTTGTTGTTGCTGCCGCCGGGTTAAGTCTGGCAGAACGTTAAAAATTGGCAGTCAGCTTGTTTGTTTTTCAACTTAACACGGAAATTGTATTTTTGCTCCAGTAAAACACAAAAAAATACCAATAAAACAAATAGCAAAAAAAAAGAGAAGTAACTCGTAAACAAATTGCTAAAAACTATGCACACTATTTGTAGAGCTTGCCAGCTTTACCACTTTTATTGTGTTTCTCCTTAGTTGTTTGCCCTTTACTTAAGTCATATTGATTAAAATGCTGAAGCACTTTAGTTAAAGTCACCATCAACTGGGTCAGCAAGTATTTGTATTAAAAATAAGTTCATAAACAACTTTTCGCAACTATTCAAATTTATTTGAAGAAAAAGCAAAACATTGAGACAATAGCAAAAGTTGAGCAAACGAAAAATGCTGAGAAAATCAATTAAAATAGAAGGGAGAAAAATATTGAAAATTCTCACAAATTTAATAGATAAAATTGTAAATAGGAAAATGATTATATAAATCATAAATTAAATTTAGATAATGTTGGCAAGCATATAAAAATAGGGATGAAAATCAGAGTGAAAGCGAGAAAGCGAAAGACTGAGCTGCCTCTGGACTTTCTATAAAAGCTAGCGAACTTTTCTTGTTCTCTCTGTATTTGCCTCCCTCTCTCTCTCTCCCTCTCTTTAGTTCTCCTTATCTCTCCCATTCTTTTCTTTTCTATAGCTTTTTCTCACTCTCTCTTTCAATTTCGATCTATATTCCTTTCTATTTCTTTTTCACAATTCTCTCCTCTCTCTCTCTCTCAATCTATTTAATTCTCAACTTATGTTTCATTGCTTTCTTCACACTCTTCCCCTTACTCTCTCAAACTCTTCTTATTTATCTTGCAGTCTCAGCTTTTCTGGGAATCCTCCATGACACCTAACAAGTTTAATTTCCAGTTTAGCTCATGTCCACCTCATCTCCTTCTTCTTCTTCATTCCATTCCTTAACCTGTTTCCCCTACGTTTTTCGAGCAGTTCTGTTTTTCAATTACTTGTGCACGCCTCTACCTGCTGTTAACCCTAATTTTATTAGGAATAAAAAATGTAGTTAAAAATATATTTCATTATTCTCGTTAACCCGCAGCACAAAGAAAAACTATGAAATCAACATTTCTGAAATGCTAACAGGAACAACAAAACAATTTGCTAAATCAGCGCTTGCCGGGACCAAGAGGTCCAGATTGAAGCAAAAGCGAAAGGCAGCAACAAAACAAAAAGGTAACAAAACAGCAAAAGTACAGGAAAAAAATATATCCGGTAAACGAAATAAAAAAAAATTGAAGAAATTCAAGAAGAGAAAATGCCAAACAAAACAAAAAAAACTCACACAAAGAGAGACCGCAGAAACACATGCAAACAAGATGAAAACTGTCTGACGGCCAAAGGCGAAAGGGAAAATGGGCAAGCGGGGGAAAGGCAGGCAGAGGAGGAAGCGGGCAAAAAGTGAAACAGCTGGAAAACGCACTCAGAAGGTCCTTGGGTGCTTCACTTGTTGTTTCTTATATTAAAAATTGGAGTAGAGCTTTTGTTTTTTCGTATTTCCTTTCCATTTCTTTTTTTTTTTGGTTTGATACCCGAAATCCATTGAGAGCGAATCAAGAGGGTATGATGTGCTGATGCAGCTGCGAGTAACAGAGCAGAGGGCTATATTGGATATTTCGGAGTAGTCTGCTAAGCTCAGTGACAGTTGGATTGCTGCGTGGAAGGTGAAAAAGAATTATAGTAGTTCAAGAAATAGAGACTTGAAGGATATATAGATTTAATATAAGGATATCAAGTTTTAAGTATGAAAAATTGGATATTATATTAGATTGATAGTATTTTATATCATTATTATATTATATAGCTATTATATCCATCTATATCTATCTATATCAAATGCAAGTGAATTAAAGAAGTTCAAGAAATAGAGACTTGAAGGATATATAGATTCAATATATTTTATTTAGATTGATAGTTTACTATATCATTATTATATTATATTGCTGTCTATATATTTTATTCACAATAGTATCTTCCGAATCAAGAAGTTAAAGAAAAGTGCTAAGAATTTTCTCTTTATCTAGTAAACTGACTCAAAGTCAGGGTATTTACTAGTCAGTTACTATCGCCTAGCGCACTTTTACTTGTTTTTCTTGGCTCTGGAGCAGCTGCTGCCATTGCGTGGGCGGCAAAAAATATTTTAGTTGGTTGTGGAAATCAAATTCTCAGTTGGACTTCAATTTCGTCGGTGTCCCTTTTTTCTCTCTTTTGTTTGTTGTTGTTGCTTTTTTCTGTCTCTCTGTGTTTTATTCTCGCTGTTGTTGCTTTTGTTTCTTTTGGTCGATTGTCCTTGCGGTGGATGTCGCTGTCAGCTTCAGTTTCCGTTTGGCTGCCAACTTTTGACTTCCTGTCAATGGCGACAGCTGCAGCCGATCTATGTGTATGTAAATATATATAAATATATATATATATATTTCCTTTAGCATTCAATTTGATTTTAAAGATTTCGCTCGCTCTTCAAAATTGATTAAATTTCATTTTACTTCAATGTACTTTGCATATTTTCAACTCAAAGTTCAGGCCTGACCTTTCCAATTGAACACGCCTTCAATTCTGTTTATATTTTTGAAGGTTTTTTCGCCAGCCAAATGGTTTGCGCCTTCGTTAACCCAGTTTTTCGTCATACAAGAGAGTTTCGTATGTGAAGGCCTCCAACTATAAATATGGCTTTCTATGCAAGTGCATTGAAAGCGAAAGTTTCAAGTGCCCCAAGGCAGAGGGCGGAACAAGCCACGCTAACTAGACGCAGGCAAAAGTGCAAGCGAGCACAAAAGTGTTGCATACTTTTGTGGGTCTCATATTGCGTCCAAATGCATGGCTTAAACCATTTGTATTTACCACACACACACCCTTAAATACATACATATATGTCAATAAAATACTTTAAAAACCATAAATATTTAACACAATAAAATATGTGCAAATATTTTAAGAAATTTAACAAACAAAATAAATACTTCATATATAAAAGTAATAATACAAATAAATACAAACAGAAAAAAGTTTAGAAATAAAAAAATCAGTAAATTTATATAAAAATATATACTCTATAGACATGTCAGTGTACATAAATATATAACTATAAATATTATATACATATTATCTTATATTAATAATTTATTATATTATTAAAATATATTTTATTGAGAGTTTTGAATATATATTTGATTTCATTGTGTTATTTTTCTTTAAATTTATTTTTTAAGAAAATGTTAGAAAAAATATATTTAAATAAATATTTATTTTATACGCATATTTTTATATTATTTTATTAAACTAATTTATAAGACATAAATTCTTGTTTATTTTATATATATATATATTGTTATTTTATATATATTTTATATATATATATATATATATATATATATATAAGAATTTATGTATATATATTATATTTTTGTTTTAATAATTGTTTATTAAAATATAAATTTATGAATTAAATAAAATGGCATTGGGAAGCAGTCTAAGGTCAAAAGAAAAGAAATACAAAATAAATATTTTAGATATGAATTGGTTTGATCGAGGCTTGCAATATTCATACATAAATTGTTTATTTTATCAAAGGCAGACATAAATGCATGAGTGTATTTAAATTTCAGTTTAAGTTCTTGAGTTTCTTTTGTTTGACAGAAAAAGCGATTCGAGGCAAGGCAAAAAAAATGTGCGAAAAGCTGTGAAAATAAATTTAATGCAGCCAAATTTAATAGAACAAACGACAAATGTATATAAATTTATATATAAATGTATATAATACATATTTATATATATATTCTATATATAAATTCAGCTCTGCAATGCAATTCACACTTTTTTGTGCGCAACTTTGTTGCACAATATTTTTCACAGTCAACAAAAAAGTTGTTTGTGTTCTATATATGATTCTTTTTTTTGTTTTAACTTTGCCCAGTAAAATATGGCTCCATAGCAGAAAGAGAGAGAGAACGAGAGAGTGAGAGTGAGAGCAGCACAGTGAATGGTTCTAAAGTTTTTAAATTGTAATATTTATATGGCTCATGGTCAAACGCGAAAAGTTTTGCTCTAATTTTATTTTTATTTTTCACTTTTTGTTTTGTGTAACTGTGACATGTAATTTATTTTCTAAATGTGTTTCAAATTTTACGTTTTGTTTGCTTTCAAAATTAGTGAATATTTAAAAATATATAAAATACATGTGTTTTACAGTTACAAATGGCATTTGCATTTGGCATGTAGAAAAGAAAAAGAGAAACAGAGAAAATGTTTGAAAAGTTACGTAAGCCAAAGATTAAATATGATGGAAAAGTAGATTAAAGCTAGAAGCTGTTGGCAATGAATTGAAACTCTATGTAACTATATAATTAGGTATTATCATATTAAAAATAATTCAAATAAATATGATGATATTAAGAGCTTATTATTTTGATAATGCTAATCAGAGAGCATAGTTAATTTGGCTTTTATTGGTCTGTACTTCTAAGGTAAATTTATATTCTTACTGAAGCTATATAAAGAGAGCTGCCTTTGAAGAATTTTTTCATAGTTGTTAGAGGTATAAGAAAACTTAATTTTGATATAGCTTAATGAAACTAAACAAGTAAGAAAACTCTAGTCGGGCGTAACCGACTAGGGTATACCCTGAGCCTCGTCGCACCTGTGTCTTCCAATACACTTATATTTAGCGTAACATTATACAAAAATTTCAAGTTTAAAGCATTTGTGGCAAATGTAAACTAAAGCAGCAGCTAATAATTCAAAAAAATTCAAACGTAATTTGCGATTCTTCGAATCGACTAGAATGCGAGCGTTTGTATGTGTGCGCTCATGAATAGAAAAAGTGCGTTCGCTTGGCGCTGCTGCCACGTGAGTTTGCAAAGTAGCCAAACGTTTTGTTTAATAACTTTTTTGCTATTTAACGGATTTCAATGAAATTTTCGACATATGATCAACATATTCCATGGGCATATTTGTCAGTTTAGTAAAAGTGCCAACTCATTCGCATTTTGGCAATATTTGAGACTGAAGTTCAATTGGGGAAAATTTGGGGCCGGTATCCAAAATAAAACAAAATTCGAAATTGCATAAAATACATATAAAGCTAAATATGAAATTTGGTGTCTCTAGCTTAAAAGATGGGCGAGATAGAATTTTATAACTGAATTTCGATAATGTTTTTATTCGATAACAAAAAAACGAATGAATTAATCGATTATTGAAAATAAACTTGATATGCGCGCTGTATATAGGGATCTACAAAAAAAATTTCAAGTCTCTAGCTCTTCTGAGAGCTGAGATCGACGCGTTCATACATACGGACAGACGGACAGACAGACGGACGGACGGACGGACGGACGGACAGACAGACGGACAGGGCCAAATCGATTTCTCTTGTCGTCCTGATCAAGAATATATATACTTTATGGGGTCTGCCACGCCTCCTTCTGCCTGTTACATACATCCAACAAAAACATTATACCCTGATTTCCCATTTTCAATGGGCTCAGGGTATAAATAGTGCATATATGCATCAGCGAAGATGCTTGGCAAAGAGTCTGTGACTTCGCTGAAACAGTGGAGCCTGGAAGCAGGTGCTCAGTGAGAGCACATAGAAGTGCTCCACCTCAAACGTTGCGCGAAGAACGAAGAGACTTCTTGTAGTCAGTAAGCAGCAAATGCAGTCTGGCATGCCCATGTCAGAATGACAGCCCGACTGACGTTGCATAGAGCAATTTTCACCTACCTCAGCCACAAATGCAACCAAAAATATAAATCATATAAAAAGAGCAAGCAATGACAGTTATATAATATATAGGAAGTAACCTTAGTCACTTTTTTTTTTTGTTAAATATAATATTGTTTTTCAAATCTGTAAAATGTAATGAACCTAATTTTTTTAATTTTGTATAGGGCTTAATAAGAATTATAAAAAAAGCTATTTCAAAATATATATATTTTTTTACTTTTTTTATTTACTTATTTTAGATTTATTCGTAAGGCGAACTGTTAAACAATGTTTGAAAATTGTTTAATATATATATTATTATTATAAGCTAGTTATCTTTTAAAATCATTCATGTATTTCTCCCATTCAAACACCTTCATAAAAAGTCAATAAATTCATCTCAACGAGCTAACCATTTGAGCACAGCTCTAAATGATTCTCCATTTGCTTGACATCCATCAAATTGTCACAACAATTTAATTTCTTATATAATACTATAACTAATTTGCACTTTCACTTTTAAACATTTCTTAATTCATTCTTCAGCTTGCCCCATTTAATTTTCAAAGAAAATCCTAACTATTTATAAACAAAGCCAAGAAATTTATAAACAACTCTTAAAATTTCCTCATAAATTGCTGCATACTTCTTCAAAAATTTAAGACCAGTTGTCAAATACTCATGCAATTTAAGCCCATAACAAAATTTCTATTATTTAGCCCCTTCTCTCAACTTTTGAGGCCCTTCACTTGGCGAAATCACTTAATTTCGTGCCACAAAGAAAGCTTCACTACACTTTAAAATGTGGCTCGATAAATTTAGGCGGAATTTGTTTAAAGCTCGGCGCGCTCACCTTGACACAGCCGTCAGGTACACAAATTACGCGTAATAATTTTATTTGCATGTTTTATTTAATTTTTCATGCCACTCTGATTACAAAATTGAATTGGCAGCTTAGACAGGCGGAGCAGTCGGAGGCTGTGCCGTCTACCCAGCTGTATATAGCAGGGGTATCTGCTCCCTGCTCCCTGCCCCCTGCTCTCTCTCTCTCTTTGCCTTTCTCTTTATCTCTCTTGCAATTCCCAGTTGCCATACAATTAGCATGGTCATGGCATACAGCTCCGCTCCCGCAGCTGCCTCTAATGATGTTCCTCCAGCCTGAGCCCTGTCTCGACATTTTCATTTGGTTCGACATCTACGTCGTTTGCCAACATGGCGGGATTGTTGTTTTTCCTTTGGGCCAAACAGCGCCCCGCGCACCCAGTCCAAGGCGAAATTTTCGGTAGAATCATTATGCCAACTTCGTCTCCGCTCCCTTTACACCCCGCCCCCCTCGTTGGGTGGCACAAACTGGGCGTAACTTAAATGCGCTTAAAATTAAATCTGATTTCATGAATATTGATTGATTGCTTTCACCTTGAATGAAAATCCGCTTTTGTGCTACTTTTTGTGTGCTTCTCGCTGCTGTGCGTATCCCTTACCTGGCCTTACCCTCAACTTCTACCCCCTGCCACTCCCCCCCCCCCCTCAGCTGCGCAGATTTTGGTTTTTTGCCTCAGCTTTCTGCTGGCTCTGACGCCGCCTTGAACTCTTAAGTTAAATTAATGAGCTTCAGCGTTCGTTTTTCGTATTATGTAAAATTATTTGACCAAAAATAAGTTGATTTAATTGAGTGTGAGTCGAGGCCCTGACGGCTTATGCAAAGGCCATTATATCAGCCATAGGCAGGAAGCCGACTGACTTAACATGATGAGCGCACATTTTATTGCCGAACATTGTAAATCATGTCGATGGACAAGGCGACGAAGAAGGGAAAGAAGGCGAAGACAGACCTTGAACAAGTCAAAGTATTTGTGAGAGCCAGAGAAGTGGGCTGCCATTAAATATCTTATCTCGCTTGCGATATATATATATATATATATTAGGCTAAGGCTTAAAGTACATCGAGTATATTTTAGATAAATGCCTAAAAGTAAATGTCTATATATATATGCTTGAATTGATTACAATTCCTAAGCCTTGCCGAATTTTAACTATATTCAAGTTTTTAACATACATTTATTGAATTCTTTGTGCAAATTGGAAAGATTTTATAAACAAAGTATATTTATAAGAAATATCCATTAAGTAATCTAATTGTAAACTTTCTTTCAAGTATATTTAAACTATGAATGTGAATTTATTATTGTTTGCAAATCAGTTCTTTAAGTTTTTAAAACATTTTCATGTAAATTCACAACATTGAGTGAAATTATATTTATTTAGTTAGTTAAAAAACTATTGTAAAGTTTATTTATTCATGCCGTCATAGGACTGATGTTTTAGTCCTTAAGCCCTATCCCACAATTTAAGCCCGAATAATCCACCTTATCATAAAAATTATTTATTGTGAAATGCGACAGATTAAAATTAAAAAAAAAAATAAAAAAAGGAATTTAATTGCGTATACGTAATATAACTTTTTTTTAATTGGATTTATTTAATTAAAATTAATTTTTATAATGTAAAAATTATTTAAATTTAATTTTAGAACTAATTAAGGAATTATATGCTTCGACTCAATAGTTACTCAAATTACTTACAATACAACTAACTTTCTCAAATATAAAAGCAAATTCATATATTTCATACAATTTTATCTATCTTCAAGCTTTAAGCGTGCATTTTGGATTAAGAGCAAACGAATTTTTTAATCATTATATTTTTGTGAATTTTTTACTCTCTTTTTAATATACTTTAAATCGCGATTATTTCTGAATTTCTCTGCTTTGCCTGATTTTGTGCACTCACTCCGCGTGTGTGCATACACTCTCCAACACACATAAACACTCTCCCACACACACACACTCTCATCACACACTCACACCTCACCTCTATAAGCGCGCTCTATACAACATTTTTGTCAGCTTTTCGCATTTTGCTCTTTTCTTTTCTGTTTTATTATTATTTATTTTCGTAATGCTGTTGTTTTAAAGCTTAATTAAAAGGTAATGAAACGAAAATAATTCATAATAAAAAAAATTATATATATGTATGCTGGCCCCAGGTCTGGCCCCAAGATATATGTATACAAATATACATATATATATGAAGCTATAGTCCGTGGTCTGCGCCATAACAAAAGCAAAGTTAATGAAGTCTTTAATTAAGTTTTTATCTGGAATGTGTGTGTTATGGCTCTCTTTCGCTCCCTCCCTCTCTCCCTCTCTTTCGGAGTAGCCACAACTATGAACAGCGTGTAGTTTAATGCAGCTGCCTGCCTGCGAATGCAAAGATGGGTGCCGAAAAATAAATCCCCCAAAACGAAAATCAGACAACGCTTAAACCCAAACCTCAGGCAACGCAGCGCGCGCCCCACTCCGCCCCAGCGCCAGCTAATTTAATATGTGTGGCAAATCCCCGCCCCACGTAAGGCGCCCGCGCCCGCGCCCGCTCGCTCTCGCTCAGTCGATTGCGCCCTGCCATATTCAAAGTGGTAGCTCATTTTTCACATGCTGACCCTTTTTGGCCATCCTGTTGACCTTTTTTGTGGCAGACCTAACCCACTTCGTATGCCCTGTAAGACATTGCAAGTGGGGCATGTTGCAGTCGAGTGGAGGTATGTCATAGTGAATAAGTTAATTTGTAATAGACTTCGTATACCTTGTCAGGATAGTTCAACTAGTTCAAAGGTATGTTGGAGTTGACTGGAAGTGAGTAATGGCTACTGCTTGAATCTGTAGAGTATATATAGACCATATCAATAGCTCTATTTAGTTATATGTATATTTCTGTCTGCTTAAAACTTGCAGATTTAGTTTGATGTATGTTCTTTAATATGCATTAGTCATGCTATAATTATGTCTATCAATTATGATGTTTGCATATTTGTCGATTAAATGGTCGATGGTCTATATTTCGATGTCTTTTGATTAAATATGGAATCATAATAACAGATAGGTATAATTAAAGCAAAATGTTATCAATATTGATAAAAAATAAAAGCAATAAGATTGATATGGGTTAATTGATAATTATCGATATGAAATTATTTAAAATTTCCTTAAGTAAATATGAAGAAATCATTCATAAAATCACGATATTTATATATAACGATAAATATCTATATATGAAAATAAACAAAGATCTATATCATATACTCTATATTTCTAATAAGATAAGATATATATTATCTTATTATATTACTAATATTAAATACTAGGAAGAAGCTTGACAAAGCACTAATTCAAAAGACAATACAGATATAGTATGCTCGATAAATATCATTATGGGATTATCGATAAATATTGATATATGAAAATAACCATAGATCTACATCATATACTCCATACGTATCGAAAAACGAGAGAGAATATCTTGTTAGTTAATAGAGTAGTATGGAAAGCACAAATAATATAGGGTACTTTCAAGCTGAAATACCCTGTACTAAGCGTATTTTCAGTGTTGTTTTAAGATTTTAGTATACATACTAATATTCTCGCTTCACATTAGTATTTTAAGAATTGATAAAGAAATATACATTTTACAAAGGTAAAATCCTCCACGAATAACTGACAATATGCCAACTACTGGGCATCTGTCGGGCCATCAACTATAGCAAGCGCACTCACTTGGCTCTTTTTTATGGCTATCGCTACGGAGATTTGTAAATTTGTGAAGCATTTTTTAATGTGCTTAATTTTATTTCAGTTCCTGTGCTTTTATTCTCCTTTTTTTGGGGGCCTGGCGCAGGACATGTGTTGCTGGCGGAAAACTTTGTCGTTGTCCTTGTATATCACACAAGCGGCTTTATTGGTCAGCAGGGGTTAGCGCAAGCAACAACAACAACGACAACGGCGACAGCGACAAGGACAACACCATCGACAGGACAAAGCACAGTTAGTTTTGTGAGTGACCCAGCATTAAATACCCTCTACCATTTAGCCCCCCTACACCTTCCCTCTCTGTGTCCCCCTTGTTGTATCGCTCAGCTCTGGCCGCGGGCTATTTTGGTTGGGTTTGGCTTAGTTTTCTTCTTTTTTTTCCCAGCGCATCCGATTTTTCGGCTTTGGGATTTTTCGGTTGCGGGGTTTTAGTGTAGGCGTGGATATTATCGCCCATTTTGCGCTTATTTAGTACGCTAATGGGGCGTAAGTGTGATTTGGCAAGTGTTTAATGAGCTTTTCACCTTAGTTGCTGCCACTTCTTTTTGTTGTATTTCCCATTTCAGGTGAATTATGTGCCCAGGGACCGAGTCGGACATTAAGCATAGATAACCCCGAAGAGGATGTCAAACAGGAACAATATACACATATGAATATAAAGCTAAAGCCGAAACAGAGTTCAAGCGGGTCACTCGAAGCCGATAATCAGCTTAGCTTAGTGAGTCGCTTGCGATAGATTATAAATAAATATATGATGTAAGTTAAGGTAACTGAATATATAACTTTAAAATGGAAAGGAAAAAGAGGGGAGTAAAGGGACATAGAGAGAGGGAGATAGAGAGAGTGAGAGTGAAAGAAAACTGAGATAGAGAGAGGGAATACTGGACGTAAAGATAAATAGACGGACTCTAAGAGACAGAGATATAAAGTGAGAGAGACAGAGATATAAAGTGAGAGAGACAGAGGATAAGGCTGCGACTGAGGCTGAGGCTGAGGCTGAGGCTGAGGCTGAGGCTGAGGCTGAGGCTAAGGCTGAGGCTGAAGCTGAGACGAAGATCAAGAGATAAAAAGTCAAAAGAAAGGGGAAAAAAAGGAAGATAGACAGAGTATGATGATACCAGACATAGGCGACGATATATGCAGAAACGGTGTATATACTAAGAAACCCTGAGATTTTATGATCAGCCTTACGCATTTGCATTTGGCCCATTTCCTATTTATGATCTTCACCCTAGTTTAAAATCTCGATTCACTTGGAATAGTTACTTTAGTGCTCTAATCATATATAATAGATTATAAATCTTAATATTGACTAATTTTAAAATTATTTAAAAACCCAAAGAAAAATCCTTCAAGCGATATATAAATTTCCGTGTCATTATCTCTCTACTAGCTGAGCAACAAATATACCATATAAATATTGTTCAAACACCCAAAAAACAACCGAATTCTATATTAAAAAAATAATTAAAAAATACTAAAATTAAAATTAAAATTAACTTCTTCCAACGCCCAAACACCTTCATCAGTTTTCTCAAACTGGCAAACTTATTTTATAATCACGCCTTCAGCCATTTGCGAATTACGCGTGTTAGTTCATTATAATGCAACTCGACGCAGCTTATAGCCGAGCTAACTAGTGAGTGAGCCGCATTAAATATAAATGTATTTTGAAAGTAAGTGCACAGGTAACGAAAGGGCTGACACTAACTACTTTTAAAGAGCTTTGCAAGCGCAAAAGCTAATTATTTTTCACCTTAGCCTCTGCTCGAGCGACGGCAGACTGGCTAGAGTGGGCGAAAAGGGGAACAAGGTCTGGCTATAACAAAAGCCGATTAGCTGCATCGATATATAAGAAGTGACTGATGAAAAAGAAAGCCCAGCAGAGTCCCACACACACTCTCTCCCACACACAGGCAGACACAGTCGCACACTCTTGTTTTTACACACTCGATTACAATGGGTTTTAGTAAGTCTTGGGTACAGGCGGCTAGAGAACTATTATCTACCTGGCCCCACAGCATGGCACGGCACGAGTGGCACAGAGAGCCCGCTACCTATCACAACATTCGCAAAGTAACTCCACATGCCTGACCTGACAGTTACAAACTGTTGTAGGTCAGTAGATAAAACCCGAACACCAGAGACTAACAGGCTACTTGATGGAAGCCAAAGAGAGAGAGAGAGAGAGTTGCTGTAAACCAGTGAAACGGAGAGAGGGAGAGAGAGTATGGGACTAAAAGAGCGAGCAGCTATTCAGTTGATGTAAGGGAAGCTTTTTCGAACTGTATGTTGCGGCTTACATGAGGTTGAGGATATTTGTCCCAAAAGGGAAATGTTAAAATGGGAAATTTTAACAGCGAGAGCAGCTGACAGAATGTGAAGTTAATGCAAGTTTCTGGATTTGTTAAATTGTATGCAAACAGACAAAAAATACGAGATAAGAAATATAATAGTCAATACTTATAAAATAATTAATATTTATGAAATAAGAAATATAAATAAAAATGTGAACCTAATTTTTTGAGCCTATTAAACATTTATACTTATACATATATAACTTATAAACAAATATATAAACTTATTATTTAAATAGAAAATTCAAGGAAATATTTCTACATTTCTTCGGAACTGTTTTATAATAACATTATTGTATTGCGAAAGCAATAATATTTTTTAAGGCAATGCTTTTTTTTGTAAAAGTTCCTTAAAAGCAATTACTTACCCCGTTATTATATGAGCAATCTGAAGTGTTATTAATCCGCAATTTTTTTGCACAAAATGTTCTGAAATTTAAAAATAAAAATTATTATTTCTTAAAAAAAAAACAAAATATATAATAAATAAAATATTATCTTACATATACTTAAGTTGAAAAAAAAAAATATTGTAGAAATAATACTAATAAATTTAAAAAATAAACAAAAAAAGAGAACTATAGTGCATTTTGTAAATTTCTTTTTTCTAAACTATTGTTTTCATAATACCAAGAAATGAAATCTAATTTTGTATATGACAAGTATAAACTTAACAAAAAAAAAAAAAATAAATAAATAAATAAATAAAAATATATAATAAATAAAATATTAGCTTACATATACTTAAGTTGAAAAAAAAAATATTGTAGAAATAATACTAATAAATTTAAAAAATAAACAAAAAAAGAGAACTATAGTGCATTTTGTAAATTTCTTTTTTCTAAACTATTGTTTTCATAATACCAAGAAATGAAATCTAATTTTGTATATGACAAGTATAAACTTAACAAAAAAAAAAAAATAAATAAATAAATAAATAAAAATATATAATAAATAAAATATTAGCTTACATATACTTAAGTTGAAAAAAAAATATTGTAGAAATAATACTAATAAATTTAAAAAATAAACAAAAAAAGAGAACTATAGTGCATTTTGTAAATTTCTTTTTTCTAAACTATTGTTTTCATAATACCAAGAAATGAAATCTAATTTTGTATATGACAAGTATAAACTTAACAAAAAAAAAAAAATAAATAAATAAATAAATAAAAATATATAATAAATAAAATATTAGCTTACATATACTTAAGTTGAAAAAAAAATATTGTAGAAATAATACTAATAAATTTAAAAAATAAACAAAAAAAGAGAACTATAGTGCATTTTGTAAATTTCTTTTTTCTAAACTATTGTTTTCATAATACCAAGAAATGAAATCTAATTTTGTATATGACTTATACTTAACAAAAAATAAATATCATTTAATATCTCAAATAACAAAAAAAATATATAACTTTAATATAAAAAATATATATCTTTTTGGAAGAGAAATAAAGCAAGAAAAATGAAAAACATATGTAAATATGTATGGCAAATATATTTTTTACAATTCACACAAATTAGTATTATATAAATTGAATTAAACTCAATTTAATTTACTCAATTTAATTCGAAGGATTCGATTCTACTTGCCAACAGTCACACTATATTTATAGGTACACATATATATATCTACATACATACATACATACGAGTATATATATAGATATATAGACTGCGCTAATATTTACATTAATTTGATTAAAAGCATTTTAATGGCTTAAGGTAAAGTGCGTTTGGTATGCAGCGCTTCCCCTTGGCGGAAGTTGAGCCTGTAAAGCGGAAGTGCACATTACTACCAAAAAAAGAGAAGACGAAGAACGGGGGAAGCTGGAAGCCCATTTAACGCATGTGTGCAACTAGGGTGGCAAGGGAGGGGAGGGGCGGCTGCTGCTTCTCTTTTCTTCACATTTCCAGCAATTTCAGCAGAAAACTCGAAAAGGCGAAAAGTTCAACTGCAGCAGCGGCAGCAGCAGCCGCTCAGCCATTTTTACCTGACTGCAAGAAAGTTTTTCATTTGATTTTTGGCTGACTGAGTGTGTGAACGTGTGTGTGCGTGCGTGTGTGTGTGTGCACAAAACATTTTTCTGCTCTTTGGATTTGGATCTGGTCTGCTGCAGGTCTGCTGCGAGTCGCTGCTGTGGCAGCTGCGGGCGCTTCGCTCGCTGCTTATCGCCGCATTCGAACTGTTTCATGGATTACTTGCGGATTTGTCCATGTCGCCCGGGCAGTTAAGAATTTAAGCTTTCAGCTGGCTAACATTACAACTCCGGCCACACACCCCGCCCACTTTATTTGTTTTTCACGCTAAGCATCCAAGTTCGGCCGGGGCCATCAAGAAAACTTCAGCTGCAGCGCAAGTCAAATTTTTGACCAGAGCCAGCGTCAAAGTTTTCCAACTGACGTTTTGCACTTTTGCATATTTCACCACAGAGCAGCTGCGAAAGAAAACTGACAAAAAGAAGCGAACAGAAAGGGGACTGAAGGCCGACTAGATGATGCTCTAACTAAAGGAACTGAAGGAAGCCTTTGCCTTTGCTTGTAATTTTTTAGAAATATATTTTCTAGTTTAAGTCTAAGCTTTGGGTGTGCTGGGGAGAGCAAAGCAAAATAAAGCAGACTACTGTATACTCTAACTAATTTTTTTTTAAATTTATATGTTGGAATATAAAACTTTCAGATAATCTATCAAATTTTCATATCATTAGATATATTTTAGGTCATAATAGTTCGCCCTTTCAAAGAAAAACTCAATTTCCCTCTGTCAACAACAACCTGTTACAAACCGAGCATTATAGCTAATACGTCCCTTGTTAGCGTATTGCTATTTTGTTGTACCTTGGACTGCCAACCGGCATCGTTTATCAGAGGTTTTTCGTTCCGCTCATTCCGCTGCATCTTTCTTTTAAACACTTACTTAAGTAGAAATTTATGTTGTTTTTGTGCCTCAGTCGCTTGCCCTCTGCCCTAGCCTCATCTCTATCTCACTCTCTCTTCCCTTCTCTCTCGCTCTCTTCTCGTTCCTCTTTGGGCTCGAGTTTGGAGCCGATTGGCGCAAAATGTTGCGTTTGATATGTTCTAGACAAGCGCCAAGCATCGAGCAGAGCCAAGACATTTGTTGATGCATCCGTTGCACACACACACACACATATATATATATATACACACACGTACACACAAACACACACACACACATACACACAGCTGCAGCTATATATGCATCTGTGTAAAGGCGAGTTGGCAAAAGTTGAAGTTTTGCTTTAACAAGATAACACGCACCAGCATGAAAAACTGTGGGCAAAACTTTTCTTCTGCTCGATTCTTTTTTTCTTCTTCGTCTTCTTCTTCTTTGTTGTTGTTGCAGCTGAGAAAGAGATAGCAGCGAGAGTGTGAGACAAGGTGGAGAATGTGAGAGACACAAAATGTAAACTAAAACGCATAAGAACGTTAGCTAATGGCAGCTAAGCCCCATATTTGTTATTGCTGAGATAAGGAATTAATAAATAATATTAATATCATATTTTATAATGAAATATATGTGAACTAAAATATATTTTTTATAATATATATTTTAAATAATAGTAGATATTAAATAAATTTTAATATATATAATATGTAACAAAATATTTATATATTATACGAAATATAATTTAATGTATTATAAATTATAATTATAAATTATTATTATAAAAAATATAATTTAATGTATATATTTTTTTAATTAAAAAAAAATTATAGTTATAAAAAAAATATATTTATATATATTTGGAATAGTATTTCTCTATAAAATATTAATTATAAAAGTCAAAAATATATATAAATATCTATAATCTGACATGTTAAGTCAAAGATATAGATAAATATAATAGAAATAAATAACAAATTACATTTTAAATTAAAAAAAAAAAAAAAAAACATATTAATATCTACTCAAGTTATTCTTACATCTAAGCAAACCAAGAGCATTTGAATTAGTTGCCAATTGACTTGCATTCATCACTCTCAAACCACAAAAAAAAATCCCCTTTATATGCCTTTTGTTCGCTCTTTTTTCATTTCTCTAATACTCCAACACGCAAATCCAAAAACAGAAAAAAAACTCTATCTCAATTTGGCGCAGATCTCAACACGTAGTTTGCCACGCGGCTTCGAAAAGTGTGCTTCAAAAATTAACAAAACTCGATCCAAAAAGTCATTGAAAAACAGAGAGGAGAAGAAACGCCGAGGAGCCCATGTTACAACAGTCAAAACTCTACAGCAACAACAAAAATCATTTAAAAACTCGACTAGATAGAAAAAAATCTGTGAACTTTACACAAAAAGCACTCAAAATATTGTTGATTATGATGGCACACAGAGGGAGTAAGAGAGAGGGAGAGGGAGGGGGGACGGGAGGCTTAGCCTGGCTCTCACTCTAACTCCCAATACCTCCAACTGCGCCAAATGCTGTCACATGGGCCTCGACCATGTCCATAGGGAAGAGAGCGGGTTTTTCCTCTATTGAAAAATGTTTTATTTTTCTTTCTCTTTTTATACCCTGAGCCCATTGAAAATGGGAAATCAGGGTATAATGTTTTTGTTGGATGTATGTAACAGGCAGAAGGAGGCGTGGCAGACCCCATAAAGTATATATATTCTTGATCAGGACGACAAGAGAAATCGATTGGGCCATGTCCGTCTGTCCGTCTGTCCGTCTGTCCGTCTGTCCGTATGTTTGAACGCGTCGATTTCAGCCCGTATAAGAGCTAGAGACTTGAAATTTTTTTTGTAGGTCCGTGTATAGCACGCGCAGATCGAGTTTGTTTTAAAAAATCGATAACTATTCCCAATTAATTGTTATCGATTAAAAACAAAATCGAAATTCAGTTAAAAAATTCTATCTCGCCCATCTTTTAAGCTTGAGACGCCAAATTTTATATTTAGCTTTATATGTATTTTATGGAATTTCGAATTTTGTTATATTTTGGATACCGGCCCCAAATTTTCCCCAATTAAAGTTTAGTCTCAAATATAGCCAAAATGCGAATGAGTTGGCACTTTTACTAAACTGACAAATATGCCCATAGAATATGTTGATCATATGCCGAAAATTTCATTGAAATCCGTTAAATAGCAAAAAAGTTATTAAACAAAACGTTTGGCTATTTTGCAAAAATACGCTGCAGCAGCGCCAAGCGAACGCACTTACACACACACATACAAATGCTCGCATTCTAGTCGATTCGAAGAATCGCAAATTACGTTTGAATTTTTTTGAATTATCAGCTGCTGCTTTAGTTTTCATTTGCCACCGCTTTCTAAGACAGTGGAGTGGCGTCGTTGGTAGAAGCGATGCACGAGAAACGTGAGGACCTGGGTTCGAGACCAGGCGAAATTTTTTTATAATTTTACGCAAAATATAAGTGTATTGAAAAACACAGGTTCGGCGGGGCTCAGGGTATCCCCTAGTCGGTTACGCCCGACTAGAGTTTTCTTACTTGTTTTTTTTGGTCGCGAGTTTTCCTCTAAAGTTTTCCTCGTTCAGCTCTGCACTTTGCTTTATTTTTTCTTTTTTTTTTGCTGCATGCTACGGTGTTTAGTTTTGGGTCATTGCGCATTGTTATTGTTTCGCAGGCTTTGGCTGCATATTTGTTTTGCACAGCCAGTCCGCCGCGCCCCTGCATACGCAGCATACCCAAGCCGCCAACGCCCCCGGTGCCGCCTGCCGCCTGCCGCATGGCACAAAGAGCGCTCTTTACGCTAAACTTTGCCAAGCTGCAGTGCGTTTAGATGCATAGGTTTTACATGGCATCAGGATACGTATATATAGCTGACCGATGTCTTTAAAGAGTGTTGCGTGAGATTGGATTGACTTATATTTGGAATACGTTTCGTTAAACGGACTCAGTAATCACACATAATGTATAAAAAATTAAAATATAATTTAAAAAAATAAATAAATAAATAAAATACTAAAAAAAAGATTAATAAATGCCCTTCTAAAAATGTGAAAATAAATAGAATCAAATAAAAATAAATTAAGAATAATACAAAACTAAAAATAAAAATAGACAAAACAAATTTAAAAAAAATAATAAACAAAATATAAATAGGCGGAAGTAAAGTAAATTAATAGTCAAACAATTTTTTAAATTAAAAATAAGAATTAATTTAGAAAAATTTATAAAAAGAAAAAAAAAACTAAAGAAATAGTATAAAATAATATATATTTCACAATTATTTTTTATATTAGATATGAATATTTCTTAAGTTATTTATATATTTTTTAAGCTATATGAATAACTAAAAAATACTAATAAAATATTATACAAGAAAAGTCTAGACAACAAAATTTGCTTAAAGTATTTAAGATCTATTATGCAATTTATTTTAAAATAATGACGAATTCTCTGCCGTAATACTGCACGAAAGTATGGAAAGCCCATCATCAGCTGCCTACTTAATTATAAGAGACTTTCTGTTGATTTTTCAATCAGCAAACTTTCAATAAAGCTTATCAGCTAGTTTAGTCCACTCTCTGCTAATCGCAGCTTTACGCATTGAATAATTCAGTTTTGCATTTAAAAAGTGTTAAAGACTTCGCTCTGGAAAGTTTGCTGCCCTCTGACTTAAGGCATTAAGCCGAGTGCCGAGCAACTAGCGAGCATTTTGGAGCAGTTGATGTCTTGCTTCTAGCTTCTAATTAAAGAGGATGAAAAAGTTGAAAAGCTTTTTAGTAGCTGCTCTATGTCAACTTTTTCAGGTACAACAAACTTGCATTTTAATGACTTTTGAGTTTTAATTCAATTTGGCACTCACCTGAAAGTAATCCCCAGCATTTTAGCCGCTCCACTTCCACCTCCACCCAACTAATTTTCACTAGTCCGATATTTTGGCAGCTACCCCTGGAAAAAAAATGGGGAAAACTGCATTTGCATTAAAAGGCAGCAAAGTTTTGGCAAAAGTTTGATGCGCAGTTAAAAATAACATTACTTAAGCTCGAGCGTCCACGGAAATTAAATCAAGCAACATGTCAAGCTGCCAAGAGCATTATAAAATGCACTCTGCTCCACAAACTTAAGGGAGTACAAGCTGATAAGTATTTGTTATTTTTATTTTGTTCTTGTTTTTGTTTTTGTTTGCTGGCCAAATCAGTTTATGTTAACGCAAAGTTTGGCTAATGCCTAGAGACTGGCAATTAAAAGGCGCCAGAAGCAGCAGACGCAAAACAAGATTTCGAGTGGGCTTTCGACTTGAATATTTGTCGATTGAAAGAAAACAGCATTTTGTAAAAAATTTTAAAGAAATATTTAACTATTTCTTATAGATTTCTTAGACGGTAAATTGGCGTTGAATTAAATGAATTCATAGTACAAAATGATTAAAAATTGTAATAAATCATCAAATGATTTTCATGTGGATATTTTAACTTTAGAATTTTTGTAATTCTTTAAAAAGTTCTATCTTTTCATATTATTTATTTTTATTGTCTAACGAAGTTTACTCTAGTTTAAATTTTTCAAATATATTTGCTTAGTTTTTATTAACTTAAAAAAATTTATTTCTTTCTTTTATGTTTAATGCTTTTTTCTCAAACGTATAAAATAATTCACAAAAAATCATGTGTCCTCCGCATTAAATTCAACTTTCATCAAATCACATTAAATACATTCTCTATATATATTTTTTAAATTTTTGTCGATTGAGAGAAAACATTTTATAGAAAATATTGAATAAATATTTAGCTATATCTTATCGATTTTTTAAATGGTGGGTTGACGTGTAATTAAATGGATTCATAGTACAAAATTATTGAAAATTGTAATAAATCATGGAATAATTTTTATGTGATTATTTTATCTTTGGGGCGTAATTTTTTAGAATTTTATTTAATTCTATAGAAATTGTATCATTTAATTTAATTTATTTTTATTGTCTAACGAAGTTTCCTTTAGTTTGAGTTTTCTAAATATGTTTACTTATTTTTTATTAAGCTTAAAAATATTTTTATTTCTTCCATTTATGTTAAAAAAAATCCTAAAAATCATGTGTCCTCCGCATTAAATTCAACTTTCAGCAAATCACATTAAATACTTTCTGTAAATTTCACAGAGATTAATTTCAGCTTCATTTGCCACTCAGCTGCTGTCTTAGAGCTCTTTGTGCATGTGCTGTATATGATATTTGCAGTCTGTATAGCTTTGACATGAGTCTCATTTATTTTACATAAAATTAAAACCTTTGCTGGAAGCAAAAAATAAACTGAAAACGAAAAGTGCCAAAGAAAAGCTAATTTTAATTACACGCATGTATTTCTTCTTTTTTCTTTTTTTGCATACCTTGAACTCTGTCTGTCTATCTGTCTGTTGCTCTAATTAAATGAGTACTCGCAGACGCACACATACTCGTATCTACACCCACTCAGTCAGCAGTATGTAAATGGCATCGAGTTACTTGTACTCTTTACCTCACTCCTATGCTCGTCTCTCTGCTTTTTTTCCGTCGCTCAATCACTTTCGCTTAATCAGCCAGCTTGTCAGGCAGGTTGCCAGGCATGTTACCAGGCAGTTGCCACTCCCACTCCCACAACCTGTTCCCTACCCACCCTTACAGCAACCCTTAGCCGCTAATAAAAATGCCGAAAAAAAAATGTTGGAAACCACAGCAGTGCCGACGAGGCAAACAGAAGTTGATTGCTTAATAATATTTTGTGATGATGTGAATTTACTTTTATTTCTCATTTGGGAGCAAGAGACCTTCAACACCTACACCAACACACACACACACATACTTAACACAGAGGCAACACTCACTGGCTTTCATTCATTGGCTTTTTGGCCAAAGTCTGCTCAGTGAACCCCAAAAGCAGGTGACACTTCATTTTTAGATATACCCTCGACTAAGCAGACCAAATGGGGTTGTTAGAAGAAGTTGCAGACTTTATTTCAGTGAATATTTAAATATGTGTGTATTTTTAATATAGGGAATACTTTTCTATTTCATTGTAGAGTATGCAGAAAATGTAAATTGAGATTATGTTGAAGAAATTAGATTCATTTACGTCTCTTCTGCTTTCATTGTTGGGTATAAACAAGTCTGATGCTGATGGTTTAGGTATCTTTCAGTCATTCATTTACATCATTTTTCAACAGTCATTACAATACCGGGTATCTAGCAGTCAACCCCAGATCTTCAAAGATGTCTATCTACAATACATCTAGAGAACGTAGCTTTATTTGCTTTATTAATGCTTAAGCTCTGTCTATTCATTTATTGTAGGGTATCTCTAAGTCGTTAATTTCCCCTCGTTCTGCTGCATTTCTTTTATTTCATTTCTTTTTTAGCAATCTGTACGCATTATCAACAAGGCTTCATACACACACAGAAAGCAGAAAAAGAAATGTGAATTGTGCGAAACTGCGGCGCCAAAACATGTGTAAATATTCATAAATGTGTGTGTGGGCAGGTGCGTCTGTGTGCAGGTGAGTGTATTCGAATGTGTGTGCTTGTGATGTGTGTTTGTGTCGCTTTGTTTACTTGCAGCCCGCTTTGCATGTTTATTTGCTGTTGTTTTGTGCTTTTCGCTTTGTTCTGTTTTGTTTTCCCCTTTTGGCATTTGTTTGCCCCAGCGATAAAAATGTAAATTTATGAAGTTTTAATCAATTTGGGGAATTCGCTCTGTACAATTTCTCCTGCTCTCTCTTGCTCTCTATTCCACTGGCCCCTTTGTTTTATTGTGCTGTTTGCTGCCTAAGGGCAAATGCCCATACATAGAAATAAATGCGAATTTTTTATTTACTTTTGCGCTTCTCCTCTCTTTCACACACTTTCCCTTCCTCCCTCTCTCTGTCTGTCTCTCTCGTCCTTTGAGTGTGAAACATTTAAAACATATTCGAATTTTTTTATTTTCGTTTTTTGTTGGCTTTTTCTTTTGGTTTGCATTCGCGTTTTTCATTTCGGCTTTGTCAAGCGTCGCCCAATAAAGACCCTAATAAAATTTTAATTTACTGTTATTTCTCACCAGAGGCCAAAGTGGGTGAGCGCGAAAATTACGTATCTTTCGACATATATATGCGTTACTGTATATATTCCTATATATATCTTATTTAGTTCGATATCCCCCTTCTGAAGAAAGTTTTTCTTTTGTGCTTAGCTGCAGCGGCCAGGGCGAAAAGTTGTCTCCTTTTTGGAAGCTATTAAAATTTATATACTAAGTATTCCTAGGAGGCCTACGAATAGGAATTTAACGCGATTTTGTTTTTGTGTTCAACTGGGCTGGAGGTAAGCGCAGTTGGCAGAAAGGTAAACTTTTAAGTAGATATATGTAAGGATAGACTGAAATAGATGGATGGATAAATAAGTAGACTTAAGGAAAGACAAATATATGAAAGGATAGTATTATATACAGATCGATGGATAGTTAAAAAAAATATATCGATATATAGAACAAAAATATAGATGAATAGCAAGATTTATTGATATAGATAGACAGATAAATAAAAATTTATATGGAAATATGTTAAATAAAAAAAAATAGATAGATACATATATAGATCGATAGTTTTATATCATAATCGGAAATATATACAGATGAAAAGAAGAGTTAAGCAAATACTTTTACCTACAATATGTTGTATTATATAGGTACTTATATATATTTTTAGACCTACAATATGTTATATTATATAGGTACTTATATATATATATTTCATATATTAAGTGTCCAATATCTAAGGTAAAATATATAATTAACCAAAATTAGAAATTACTTCCATTCAACATATAATACAAACTATATCAATATTTCTTCTGCTTTAATATATGCAAACAAATATTAAGCTAATTCCTCTATCCAATAAATGCCCTATTTAAACCAAATGTAAATTAGATATTTTAAAATATGTGCAGTTCTCATTCCTAACACCAATTACCCCTGTGTACTAAAAACATTTTCCAATTAATTATAATTAAAATAGAAAAAATATGTGAGCCTAAACTCAACATGCAGCTAGGGTCAAAGTGCATATGCGACCATTTGAACTATCAATAATTTGCAATTACATTGACATCTAACTCACAGCTGCGATGGGTCTTGATTTATAACTAGCTGTATAATATTTAATTGAACTAATTGACATATCACATCAAGCCCATAAACATGTGCCCCAACTGCAGCGAGCGCTTTATTTATCATTTAATTAACATAAACCAAAAAGAAGCAGAGAGAAGAAAAAAGTGAACAGAAATAGAAATAAATACGAGAGACCTCTAACAAATTGATTGTTTATTGTGCACACATTAACACACACACACACACACCTAAACATAACAGCTCACGGCAGATTTACGACTCTGCTACAGCAGCTTGCAGCACACGCGGCGTATGAGCAATGCGACACACTGAGTGAAAGAGAGAGATGTGGGGGAGAGAGAGAGGCTGCGGCCACAAAAGGTTATGAAACATGACCGCAAGGCCCAGGCAAATTATGGCCGCACAAACTGTGACAACTGCGTAACGGTAATTTCCCAATGTCCAGTTGCAGATTCGCAAACAAAGCGAACGTTGCTCGCGTCGTGTGTGTGTTTTTCTCTCTCTCCCCTCTCTCTCTCTCTCTCTCTCTCTCTTGCTTTTTCTATATTTATGTGCGCGACCCGTGGGGCCTGCGGCTGGGCGGGGCAACTACATTACTCAGAGCATAATTTTAATGTGCGCCGCAGTCAGCGACCAACTAAACAGCAGGCACAAAATAGCCATGAAATATGCCGCAGCAAATAGATGGCAACTGAATACGCTGCGATTCCAGGCAGCTGCTGAAATAATTATGAATTAAGAGCAGGTCAAAGGGCATAAATTGCGCGACTGATATGAAAGTGGGGAATAATTATTAAGGTGAGCAATGAGCGAAAGACAAATAAATATAATGAAACAATTCATTTAAAGAAATATAAAGAAAAATATTTGTCCGAATATATTAATTGTATGGCTTTAAGGTAAGCAAAATAGAGAATTTACTATTAGATATTTTTAATATATAAATAGACGGATTTGTTTTATAATAAAACACAAATCTTTAAGCTGACCTTAAGATAGATAGGGATAAAAATGGGATGCTTATTGATCAGTAATAATAAAAATACTAAAGCCTGTATAAGATATTGCCTTAATTGATGTGTATGATCTCTCTCTATATATAGGCAGTTTCTTAGACGTCTTTAGGTTTACTAATACTAACACATAATAATACATACTTATAACACATACATATAATAATACTTACTTACCAATATAATTACTAATACTAAGCTAATGCTAATATTAATACTGTTTCTAGTACTACTAATACTAATATAAATACTGTTTCTAATACTATTAATACTAATATACATACTGCTTCTAATACTACTAATACTAATACTAATACTGATTTTAATACTTATACTATTAATTCCAATACGAATACTAATATCTACACTAACCATTCAAGGAAAATGAATGAAGGAAAATGTGAAAAAAAAATATTTACACTAATACTAATCCTTAAACTATGGGCTACTATACTATTGTATAATATATTAATATATATTAATAATTTATTTAATAAATATACTAGCACTTATACTACTACTAAAACTAATAGGAATTGCAGCACTTATACTAATATTTAAACTTATTCGAATTGTAGCACTAATACAAATAATACTACAACTACTTAAACTAATCCTACTGTCAATACTAATACAAATCTTCAAACTAATACTTAAGCTGCAATATTAATAAATACTAAGCCAATCCTCTCTTTTTGTTCTGAGTCTGAAAATAACTCAATAAATAAAATCCTAATAACTATAAAATGAAAATAAAATAAATTTAAATTTATATATGCAGATACAATTTATATCTATTTATTATAAATAAAATAGGCACATATATATTTATATATATAGTTAAAATAGGCATATATATATATCTATCTATTTAAAATAGTCACATAAACTGTCTGTCGCAAGTGCGAGCGAGAGAGAGAGCTAGAGTATTTGTTGGGCGCTCGCTCGCTGTTGTCACTGTTTAGTTAGTAGCTGTTAGTTAGTAGCTGTAATTTATGTAGCCATTAGCGAGAGCCAAACGCACTTAGTCCGACAAACAGGCCCAAGCAGAAAGAGAGGGAGAGCGAGGGAGTGGGGGTGGGCCGATTTATGCCAGCAAACTAAAAGACAAAAGCAACATAAATAACGCACAGTCGCGCCGAAAAGTATGCAACTGGTTTTCATATGCGAGAGCAGTGGCTGTCGACACGCTGGCCGCTTCGCCGCTCCGGCCGCTCCGTCCGCTCACATCTCATTATCAGCCATCCGACAAGCGCTCGACTAAGACTCCGGCTAAGCTCTGCGGGCGGGGAGGCCTATTTTATCGGCGTTTGTTTTATTTCCGACAGCGGAACCAGAAACGGAAATTTCTCATTTCACTACATTTCCGTTCGCTCACAGACGGCGTGGGGGGGGGGGGTGTTAGGAGGTGGAAACATGCAGCTCATATGCATAACAAGTGGGTGGAGCTGGGCTCGCCGAAGGAGCTCGCAGTCAAATGAAAAATAAACAAAGAATCGTCGTGTGGCCTGAAATCAAAAGGCAATGGCGGCATTCGTTCTAACAAATATGTGAATAATGGGGCGATAAAGCAGACACACAGGACACACAGGACAGACGGACGGACAGGCAGACAAACAGTCAAAGGACACACACAATACAGACAACAGAGGCAGGAAGAAGCAGTTACTAAGAACAGCAAATCGTACAAATGTTAAAAACTGCCGCCAGGCATAATTTCGCCTCGCTTTTTGCCCTTTTTTTTAACCAAGAGGAACTTGAGCAGGAACTGTGTGAACAGTTGACAGCATTTTGTTTGTGTTTTATGCTTCCCCTGTTATTTTTTTTCTCTCTCTGTGTTTGGCATTGTTAGCTCCGTGTCCTGGCTGAGATTTGTTTTGTGTGTAGAAAAGTGTTTTAGGTGCAGGGCATTTGAAATTCCAAGTGCACAAATCAACTTTGAGGCTAAGCAGCTTCAGCAGTGACTTACACGAGCTGATGATCTCTGTGATATGTCAGTCGAATTGGCAATGTTTGAGACTATAAATATGTTTCGTATAAGTAGCTGATGGAATTTAAATTCAATTTGAATTAGAGCTCTCAAATATTGTTTGTACAATTGAAATTATTGATAATATTCAATGGAAGTTCTACTCTTGTTTTAGGCAATGTTAGGATTGTTCTGTGTAGGATATATAGCGAAGTCAGTAAGACTTATATGAAATTGTTATCTATCTTTACATAAACAGCTTTCTCATATGCAGATACTTAACCGAATTTCCTTTCCATTTAAAAATAATTCTATGAATTTACATAAGCCTGTCTGTTTATACTAAATTCATGTTAAATGCCTATTTAAATTTTCCATATAAGCAGCTTCATTTTAAGCCATATACTATACTATATTCTCTTTCAAATTTCCTTTGAAGCGCACAGCTGGAAAAACTCCTTTATTCCCCCTAAAAGTCCCCTAAAATTCGCCTAAAATTCCTACAAATATATTACAAGTTTCGCTTAACAAAACGCATTGGATGCAATTCCTTTTGGAAATAGAAAAAGGAAATAATTAGGATAAATTCTATTAGAAATTGGTAAAAAAAACACTCATATGTAAAGACAAACTACAATAAAAGAAAATTCTAAAAGGCACTCTGCTATAAAAAAGGGAAACTTTTTGAGTAGATAAAATAAATACAAGCATAATTTCCACTCATGAAATTTGCTAAAACATAAATATATATTGCAGCCTTATTTTTATATATTTCAATGTTTTTCATTTTTATCAGAAATGCTCTACAAATATCTAGCATATTTCTACTACAAAATATTTCAGACTAAACATAAATATATATTGCAGTCTTATTTTTATATATATATTTCTATACGTTTTTTATTTCTCTAAAATATGTAGCATCTTTTCTACTATAAAACATTTCTGAGTTATTTTCTTATAATATTTACGACAACTTTCATATTTTCTAGTCTATTTCTGCAGAGTTTTAAGTAATTTCCTCCAAATATTCTTGCCAAGCTGCACTTAATTCAGTTTACACAACAAAAGCAGAAAATACTATGCATCTTGCTGTCAGAACGATTATTATATTAATTAATTTAAGTTTAACAATAGCAGAAAGAAAGCGAAAAGAAAACCTCCAAAAAAAACTCTATCCCCACACTCTAAGTCATTCAAAAAAAAAGGGTTAAGGTTTTCCTTTAATTTCTTAGCCTCGCTCACCTGTGTCAACTCTTTTCCATTTGCTGTGCTCCAATTTGTAAGCGCGAATTGCCACTTGAATGAATTTTTCACCGAAAACAAATTCAATTTGCATTTTCTGACAGCTGCAAAAAGAAACAAGAAAGAGAGAGAGAGAGAGAGAGTGAGTGAGAGAGAGAGAGAGAAGGTAAAAAAACAAATTCAGGAAAATTTGTAAAAAGAACTCGAAGAAATTCAAAAGAAAAATGCGCCTCTGTCGCTAATTACGAAAATTTATTGAAATCAAAAGTGTCGCCCCCAGGGAGGGTCCAGAAATCGGCTTTGGTTCGCTTCAGCTGCCCGCGGGTCGCGAGCCTGGAGCCCCCTCGAGCTCCACTTATTGACACTTGACCAAACGACCAGCGGCCAAAATGTTAATTTCTATTAAAAACTTTACGCCGAGTTTTCCTAAAAAGAATTTTCTTTTTCTGCTTTTTTTTTTTTGTTTTCATTCGGTTTTTTCTTGTGCTAAATTCGTTTGAACCCAGGCAAGTAATGAAAGCGAGGAAAAGTTTTCGATTTCAACGCTTACAAATTGGCATTAATTAATTTTCAATGTTTTTTTTTTTAGTGAGAACTTGAAAGAAAAGCTTGGTTAATGTGCTCAGTTCTATATATATATTTTGGCTTTTTGTCTGCGGCTTAAGAAAAATGTTGGGCAATTTGTATGTTTGGTATTTAATTAATACCGCATAATGCCATTAAATCCTAATTTCCTTGGTATAAGCCAACCCTTGCCTAAGTCCATTTATATTCCAATTAAAAACTGAATAAAACTCAATTAGGCAAACATTTCAAGGAATTTTAAAAATATGAAAATGTAGGCGTGAACAACAGATATATAAATATACGAAATTTATATATATAAAACTCGCGCGCACTCTGCATACTTTTTCAATTAAACTCGGGCATAATCATAGAAGCAGAAGCAGGGCATATCGAAGATCTTATACACTCATCTATATGACCATTATATGTATACCTAGAGATATAGTACTCTGAATAAGCTTTCATAATCATAGAAGAATACTATATATTCATATATAAATATAGTATATATATATACTATATAATATATCTCTAGATAATCCTTAAGAAGCAATCAAAATCTAAGCAAGGTCTCAACTCAAATCACTTACTTAACAAACATCAGGCGCACGAGTTTCCTTATACAAATCTACTTTTTGAATCTCCCTCATCTTCTTCATTACAAACAGTCTGGCGAAATCATAATACCCACGATAAGCGCATTAAAAAAGAGTTGAGCGCTAAGCCAAATTATATGCAGATATCTTTTTTCATCCTCTTTTTTTTCATTTTATTTCGAGCGTTGCCTATATAAACTTTCATATCAGGGCCGCGCCCTAAGCCCACCTGAGTCATGTAAATAATTCCCTTTCATTACAATTTTTTTTTCCATGTATATATATATATATACATATATATGAAATTGTACTTTTTAGACTCGTTCTCGTTTTTGTATCTTTTCATATAATGAACGAAGGCGAATGGCCTTGTGCCTAATACGAATTTTATGCGAAGGGCTAGAGCCGAACCGAGCAAAGGGTTCGCAGGAATTTGCGCTCAACAGCGGTCGTAATACTTAAATTTTCTACTCTTCTTTTTACATTTTTGGTGTGGTATGAAAAAATTTAATGCGTTTATGATGTGAGCTGAAAGACGTGCAGATGAGTGCCATAAAAATGCTCCCGAAATTTGTTAGTTATAGAAAAAGAGCGCAGAGGCTCAACTGAGGATTTTACACTACAATTTGCACGAAATTTCAGTTTGTTATGTGAACTTTTCTTAGAATGCCATATATTATGCCACGCAGTCGTTAAGTATGTGTTGGGGATATAAGTGGGGATAAGATATACTACTATTTAAATACATTTAAATATATATCAATTGGTTATTAGATTAAATAAATAAAATAAATAAAATATAATATATGTTAAAAAAAGATATAAGAAAATATTACCCCAAGGACAATATTTTTTTTTACAGGATATTTTGTCAACCAACTCACTCCATAAGCAAAAAAAAGTTTTGTTTATTTTTTCTTTTAACATAAAAAGTTTTTGATAATTTTCTGTGAACATAAAAGAAATAGATGTCCAGTCGAAGAGGCATGTGTGTGAGAGTGAGTGTGCGAAAAAGTTTTGGTAGAGCTATAAACTTGTGTTACGGAGTGGTTTTTCACATTTGGATCTGCTGCTTTCCGCTGGTCAAAAGTAAGGAAAACAAATTGTGAAAGTGGCAAAGCGCGAAAAGAGTTGTGAAGCGTGCAAAACTAAGACAAATGAGACGATAATAGAATGAGTATTACTTCTGCTTAAGGCGGAAGGATAAAGAGGGGGAGAGAACAGTAAGAAACACAGTTCATTGGCTGGTAAATAGTCTTACACTTGTTGCACTCTCTCTCTAATTGCTATTAGCGATATTTCCTTCGACTTTTTGCAAATATATTTGATTTTCTGGGAGTATCATAAATCACAGCGCTGCACAAAGGAATTGGCAAGACTGATAAGTAGCCGTCAGTTCAAGCTGTTGGCATTTTTGAACAAAACACAACTATAAATAATAAGCGTTCGTATTGTATTTCATTTGAAAGGACGACCCAGTTTCCATTTGGGAAGCCAACACCAGCTCCGACGTCAATAACCAACAAGATTTCCTAGTTCTTTGTCTAGTCTCGACGGCTTCTTCATCTGCTGCTCGAATGGAACAAAGGAGCATTTCGCTCTCTTCACAGACTTTTCTTCTCTTCCTTCTTGTTGTTGTCTTATTTTGTCTTGTTCTCGAGCACGTGTAGTGTCCAAGCTTATTGATGAGCTCACAGAATCCCAATGACGACAATGAGTGAATAAATGATGAAATGACGAAATAGGGAAATGTGGAAACGCGGAAATACGGAAAAGCGCAAATGATTTGCTCACACTTCAAGCTGAACGAGTGGGCGGAGTTGCATATTGAAACTTGACTCTTTGAAGATGGTCAATGAACTACAACTATTTACAATATATTATGGAACATTTTAAAGGAAAATATTTGCATTATTATTGACAAAAGCCTATAGTGTCTCATATTTATAAATAAACCTTGAGAAAGCTCAAAGTCTGTTTGCATATTTTTAATTTATTTCTGAAAATATCCAATCTAAATTAATTATTTACTTTGATTAATAATAATTTTTTATTTTAATATATATTAAATAATAATTTATAATTTTTATTCTTAACCCCAACATGAATAAAATAATTTTTAAGCGCATTTCCCATTTACTTTTAACAAATCTGACTTCAAATATAAATTTATTTTCCTTAAGCCTTTACACAAAGTAATTGAATTTTCCGGTAATCCCAGCCGCAGCGCGCTATAACTTATGACACAGCCTACATTTACTATTTCTATTCGTTTTTTTCTGCTCACTTTTGTCGCCTAGCAAAAAGCCACATATTTTGCGCACATAAATTTCTCGGCGTTGAGCAGCAAGAGCTAAAAACACACAATTTTTACCATATTTTCTCTACTTTATTTTTTTGTTGAACGCAATGCAAGGCTTTATTTTTTTTTATGGCGCTTCAAACCGTTGCCTGGGCATTATGTATTTCCAACATGCTAATGCCAAGCCACTAAAACACACATTTCGCGCCAGCAACAACAACAACAACAACAACAATGGGCACACCTAGCAGCCAAAGAGGCAAAAATCGCCAGCAAATTGAAAAGCGCGCTAAGGGTTCGCAAGTTTTTCATATAAATCTGAAACAGCTGGCGCTCAGAATGGGGCCAAATCCGCAGCAACAAGCACAAAAAAAAAGAGGCACAAGGCTAAGAAATTGAAGGTAAATAAAAAACTGCCTTGGCCTAAAGCAAAGTGCTTGCATGAAGGGAGGGGAAAATGGCCACAAAACCAAGTCTAAACTAATTTCGGGCATTACGAAATATCATAAAATATTAACTACTAAAAAGTTAGAAGATTATAAAAATAAAAAAAAAGGATAGAGGCTTAAAAGATGAATCTTGAGAACTATTCCAATATTGTTTAATATTTAAATCAAGTTTTGTATGCATCTTAACATTTCGTTGGGATTCTTAAATTCTTAACAGAATCGTTGGGATTCTAGTTTTTATAAATTCTGAAACAATTCCCATTACAATTTCTAAACATTATTTGGCATTCAGAAATTCAGGGTTCTCTTTTAATTTCCCTATAATTAATGCATTTACCACCCATTCTTATCAATTTCATTTCAATTTCTTTTTGTAAAAAATGTATATAATCTAACAAACTATTTTATAAAATTTTTCCCCAAGGCTTTATTTGCATTTATTATAATCAATACATACGATTCCAATATCCATCATATATAATCTCAAATATATATCTTCTACATACGTATTTCTACTTCTGTGAATTCCGCTTCATCTGACATCTTTCATCTTCTAACACCTTCATCAGCTCGTCAGCTTCGAGTGTCAGCCAGGCCGCAAGGGTTTTGCACCTTGCTGAATTCTCAAGGATGCGTTGCCCGTTGCTTGCCTGGCAGCTAGCACAAATCCCTTCAATTATGCGCACATTACAAGCTAATAATATAAACTAAAGGATTACCCCTTGGCGCTATGAGCAAATAATACATATGAAATAGACGCCAGCCACTTGAACCAAATGCCATCAAATTGCTGACAAAGCAGGAGAAAAAGAAGCCCTTGCCCCCTGCCTCTCCTCTGCACCTCTTCGCATGTCCTTCGCGCTGAGCTGTAGAGAGGCTTTAAGCCAAAAGCTGACACATGTGGGTGTGAATGGAGTCAATGTGTGAGTGTGTGTGTATAGTGTATGTGTGTGTGTGTGTGTGTATATAGTATGTGTGCGTGTGTGTTCAGGACTTTGCTTGTAATTCAATGCCTGTCAAGTAAACCAAAAAAAAAAGATACCAAGAGCAAAAAATAAGACGTAAAAGCGCATTGGAGGAATTTTAAATACACTTAAGATGATTATGGAGATATTAGTTGGACTTACTAGATTTGACGACGCAGTTTATCTTTTCTATGATTTGCTAGGCAGATTTTTGGAATTATATTCTCTACTTATAATTTAATATTTAAAAAATGTTGGATATTTTATAAATAATATTTATATATTTAATTAAAATTATTACTAAAAATATAAAATATAGAAATTATATTAAATAATTTTAATCTCGTTGACTTCTAATAAAGATGTTATTTAAAAGTATATTCTTGAAGAAATTTAACTACCATAAGTTTTCTATCAAATAATGTGGCCAAAATATATTTTAAGAACAAGCAAAAAAAATATATAGTTAGGAAGGCAAGCTTTTAGCGGAGAGATGTATGCATATGATACAATATTTGCTCCGAAATAGTACAATAACAATAAAATATAAATTTAATTTTTAAATTGTTCAAGCTCTGCTCATAACTCTCTCTCTCTCTCTGAATTACACAGCTTGATTAGAATTTATTTTCAGTATATTAGATATGCCTGAATATGAGAAAAAAAATATATTTGACCTGCATTTGGGAGCCATGATCAAGAAGACCCACAGAAATATATATTAACTCTTTGATATACACACTCATATACGCTATATATATTTTTCAAAATAATATTCGCTATCTATCACAACATCCATCTTCAATAAACACCCACTACCCCTAGTATAGTGTATCAAAAATTGAAATAGAATTTAAGAGCATTTGAAATACGCACACAGCGCCTAAAAGCGCGCGCGCGGGCGCGTCTCGCACGTTGTGCTTAACGCATTTATGTTGGAAACGTGATATAATAAAGAGAAACACCAAGCGAAAAAAAAGGAAAATGGGAAGGAAAATTCGGGGAATAAAGAACTACCACCGAATCGTTTTTTGTTTGGGGCAATAGAAAATCCAACAGAACGGCCTGCTTTTGATATCAATATCAGCGCATCTTGTGGCGCTCAACCCTTTGCACACGCAGCACACAAATATTACTCATACGCCGCGTTGAGCCAACGAAATCAAGTCAAAAAAAAAAGAAGAAGAGGCAAAAAATATGCTATAGGAATTTCTGTTTCTTCATTTCGTATCTTCCTTTTTTTTGCACCCTCGACACGAGTCGGCTGTAAATTGAATTGAAATTCGATGGCACTTAGCCTAACGCCCCCTCAGGTCGTCTGTCTGCTGTCTATAGCTGTCTATATTAAGGTCGTCCACGGCTCAGCCCAGCTCAGCTGCCGTCATCATCATCCTGGCGCATTAGGCGCGCATTTTCGAGTGCCTTTCCCAAGGATAAACGTAAATTTTATTAGTTTTCGTCCTCATTTTTTTTTCAGCTTCAGCTTCAGCTTCGGCTACTGCTGTTGCTGCTTCTTCTTTGCATTAGCGAAAATTAGTCGACGAGCAACAACAACAACAACAACAACGATGAATCGAAGCTTATTTGACGAGCCAATCGACTACGAATTCAGTTTTAGACACATTCACACACACATAGACGAGCACACATACACGGCTTTTCATATGTATAGTCATGAGCTACGCAAAGTCCTTTTATAAGTTTTCTATTTAAAGCTCAAAATGTGCTCCAAGTTGTAGGTAAAAAGAGCTAAGGCAATACTTAAATCAAGGCAGCGATAGCAAGGCAATAATTAGGCGATAATAATCGATACCCGAAAAGACAGACTAATAAAAAGATTTATCGATTTATATACCAGGCTTAACTTTATGCAGTTATACTGAACAGAATACTCTACTAAATCATAAAAGTCAGTCCAATTATATCAGCCACATGAATCTATATTTATCAATTACTAATCTATAACAATATCCACCTGATTTTGGCTATTAAGCAAGCTATATATAATTCCAACATATATATAGTTATTTATCAATATATATGACAATTATATGAATTTATTCGCAGCCTCTAGATCTCTTCAAAATGTATTTTCTATATAATACGTAACATTTCTTCAGCTACTTTTCACATTAATATTTATTAATATAAATTGAACTAGAAATTTTAAATGTCCACATAATATTTAATCAACACTAAAATTCTCTAATAGCTCAAATATTTTTCTGCTCAAATTAATTTGATGAAATATATTTTCATATTTTGAACAAGAATTTCAAGAATTTATAAAAATGTTCATGCAGCCAGCTAGCAAAAGAGTTGACAGCTTAGCTTGAAAAAAAGCTAAAGAGCAAAGAAAATATGCAAAAAAAAAAAAAAAGAAGAAGCTGAAGACGAAAAAAATAACGCGTCATTTAAAATGAATCTAAATTAACGTAATATAATTTGACATTTGCGCCTTGTCAAATGAATGTGAAACTTTTTCTTTGTTCTATCGGAGGAGTAGGAGTTGAGTGAGTGGGAGAGTGGGAGGGAGAGGCTTGCAAATATGCTAAGGGTATTCATTTACTGAATTGCAATCAAGCATTTCTGTGCCCTGATTTGTAATGAATTTGCCTAGAGACAGCCAAACGCGTCGCTCGCACATTAGAGAAGGGCACTCCAGATTGAATTTCAAAATAAACGAGTAATAGATCTCTGACATTTATTGGACAGGCCCAAAGCAAAAAAATCAGAAGATGAAAAAAAAATGTGGAAGAGGCAAGCAAAGGGTGCCCCGAAATTGAATAGCAAATTAATTCTGAGAATGAATGGGAGAAATTATAAGAAAAAATGAAATATATATAGATATATGTATATAAAATATTACATAGTTCATATTATGAGTTGCTGTATATAAAAATGATTATACTGATGATTCGATAACACAGAAAAGCTTATCATCTACAAAAATAGAATCAATCTATTATATTCTTTCCATACAAAGATTAGTTAATTAATGAAAGTTTAGTTAATAATGATTTATTTCCTTTGCTCCTCTTGCAATACAATACAAAATTATATTTATTTGGGCTTAAACAGTATTGCTTGATAGTATTTATATTTACGATAATTTATAATCGATATGTATCGATCAATCAATATAAATATTTGTAGCACTTAACCATGTAGAAATTAGTGAACTCTTATCTGATAGTAAATGTATTTTTAAAAAATCGAAAATAAAGATTTGTTTGCTATGATATATGTATATAACGTATATGATATGTATGTAACGACTGAATATTATTAATATCATATATTACAAATAAAAAATAAATCTGTATATTAACTATCGATATTCATAGAAATATATATGTTTAAAAGCAACTCAAGTTTTCTAAACTATCAGCTTTTTGGCTTTGCTCAGTCACAAATTTAGTTAGTCTTAACTCCTTGTGGTTAATCAGAGCAAAAGCTAGCAAACGCCTCAGGCGAGCTGTAAATAAAGTGACTCGCATTTGCCACGGGAATCAGTTCTTGCCACAATGTTGCATATGTTGTGCAATAAATTTCAATTGGAGCTCAAGCAAAAGTAACTCAAAAGCGCATTTGCTAAATGAGCTCAGACTTTGATTATTATGTGCAGCACGCCTGCGAGGGACGCTTTATAAATAATATAGATATATATATAAAGAGAGGGAGGCAGAGAGAGAGAGAGAGAGAGTGAGAGAGAAAGCTAAGCTTTGCGGACAACAAACGTAAGCCCCCCACTCAATACAATCTAAAGCTTAGGAAAATTCCATTTTACATTTAACCAGGTGTCAGAGCTAGCAAAATGGTTTTACTCTGTATTTGCTTTGCGCTCCCCACTCAAGGCCCCACTCTCTCTCACTCTCCCTTCTGCTGTCGCTGCTTATGCAATTGGTCAGGTAAGCAAGTGTCTGCGGGATTTGCGCCACGTTGCACGCTGCACGCTGCACGCTGCGTATACGCAATAAATTTTCACATTTTCCAACTGGCAAAGTGTCCGCCAAGTGTAATTGTAATATTTGCTGAATGCGTGTGCTTAGTTTTGGACAGCATTTGATATTTGCCAAGCCCTTGGCTGCAGATGCGAAGACAATTCCACCTGTCCCACAGCCAAATCTCCCCCAATATTTAACCATTTAAATAGGTGTGTTAGCAGGGGAGGGGAGGGCGTAGTGTGCGTACATTTGATATGCTTATCCAATTGACAGTTAAGTTTGCACGCTCATTCAGCTGCTTGATGGGGTGCAAATTGCAGAGGGGGATTACTGCAATTGAAGAGCTTATTCCACAGATTCAAATTCGATTTTTGTTAGCTATATAAACACAAAAACTCAAATTTAAATGTAAAATTAAATATATTTAAAATAATATACCTATAATGTATATTTTATTCCGTCTTTTATAAAAAAAAATAAATAAATAAATAAGTATAATTAAATATATTTAAAATAATATACCTATAATGTATATTTTATTCCGTCTTTTATTAAAAAAAAAAATTAATAAATAAATAAATAATTATATAATTTTTAACACCAAAACTTAAATTTCAATTACGTAAATTTAAAACTAAATATAATTTAAAATAAAAGAAAATAAATAAAATAAAATAAATAAAATAATTTTAATACATATGAATGTATATTTCAAGTACATTATTCCATCATTTATTAACTCAAATTAGCAAAAAACTTTTAGCTCACAAAAATATTTCAGCTAAAGCTAATTAAATGCCTCAGCTAAGAACTCGTTTTCTCAGATGAAGTTCCCATGGGGCTTGAGGATTTGTGGGCCCCTCATTATAGTTATCCGCACATTAATGAAATCTCTAAAGGCATATGCCACAGTGTGTGTGAGTGGTTTCTTAAGCAAGATAACAGCAGAAATTTATATGCCACAAGCTGCACAGACGCATGTGGCACATCTGATAAGCAAATAGTTCGAGAATAAGGCGAATGAGCGAAAGAGCAAGAGAGGGAGAGAGGGAGTAAGAGAGCTGGGGAGAGCCACTTCGACTGACGCTGATTGATTTGAATAAACGCGCGCATATTTATCAAATTAGCCACAAGACCCTCTGAGAGTAAGAGCAACAGACATGCTTAGAGTTACAGTTAATTTGAGCAGTGGCGTCGATAGAAAGGGGCAAGAAAATTTTGAGCTTGTTAAGAATTCAAGTCAAATAAAGTAAATATTAAATAATAATAGTAATATAATAATAATAATAAATATTAAATAATAAATTGTATTAGAGTAATTTATATAAGTATTTTTACCTTTTACCAGCATTTTCTATGCACTCGCGTTTATTTTTCTTCTTTCTCGTCTTTTCACTACATACTTTGGTTCCTATTTTTCCTTTGCTACCGTTGTGGATCGTATGCTCTAGAAACTACAAATAAGATCCACACTCGCTCTTTTCTGTCTCTCTTGTTTTTTTTCGATACGCACTTGCACTCGTCTCTTAGACTTAGCTACTTTTTCTTCGCTGCTGCTGTAGATCTTATCCAAGAGTAAAATTACGATCCACACTCGCGCTATTCTGCATCTTTTTCGTTTCTTCTTTACACACTTTAGTTCCACGCACTAACACAACCTCCGCCTGCTAAGCATTGCACAACCGATCGCCACCCGAGCTGCAGCAAGATTGACGCTCACTTCACTGCAGCCTTGACATTGTCATTAGTGTTGAGTATGCTCTCTGTGCATGTAGTGGTCATTATTGCGAATGTAGAGATAATAGAAAAAGAGAGCATAGAATGGAGAGCGTCTTGAGCTAGATTTGCATATAGCTGGTGCTATGAATGGAAATGAAGTGTGGAGCAAAGAGAGCAAAGTGAAGATTGACAGAATAGAGCAAAGTGAATTTTGAGTGAAGTGGGCAAAGTGAAGTGTGAGTGAAGTAAGTATAATAACACATAAATATAAAATATAAGACTTGCAATTCCCCTTTAGCCTAAGCCTCTGAGCTATTGTTTCTTTCTCTCTCTCTCTCTCTCTCTCTCTCTCTCTCTCTCTCTCTCTCTCTCTCTCTCTCTGTGTGTGTATTTATGCTTATACAAAATGTCATCAACTAATCAAGTGGCATTTGCCAAGAGAGAAAGGGATGGAGCGAGGAGCTCTAAACGGGGCCAAAATGAAAATGAATCGCTTGTGGTCAATGGAAACATAAATTTGATGCGCGGCGCGAGCGAGCGATAGATGAATATAAATAAAAACAAATAGGCGCATCAAATTGATAAAATGCGTAGACGTTGCGATGCGTTGCGTTGCGTTGATTTTGATTTAAATGCTCCAAGCTCATAAATCAATAAGAGGCAAATGAATAAATATCACAATGGCGGCGCTCTGTGGCAAATAATAATAATAAATAATATCGCGTGGCAAGTTTTGCCGTTTTTCAACACTGTCCATTAGCGGGGCATAAATAAAAAGCCCCAACGACAGCCGGCAGCGAGCCGAAGGCGAACAAAAGGCTTCGTTGGCCAGCCATTAACATACTTTGTTTAGCCAACAATATAATCATAATCATAATCAGAATCTGAACAATAATCATCATCATCATCATCGTCGTCGTCGTCAAATGGGTTAAGCCGAGCTGCTGTGGACTGACACAATTTTAATATGTATTTACTTAGCGGCTTTTTATGCATTTTCTTAGCTCTGCTCGCCTTTTATTAAAAACTTGGCCAAATACGAAATGCGCCAAGGGTTAGCGCAGCCCACTGAAACATGGTTTATAATTCTGAATAATTTCGTTCTTTTTTTTTCGGTTTCTTGACCAGCCACAAAGGCCGAGCGAACAATAAAATTAGATTGAGAGAGCCGAAGAGCCTGGCCTGCGCCTCGTAATATATTTTCATTAAATTTTATGCAATTTTATGGTCCACTTTTTGGGATGGGGGGGGCCCAAAGTATATGCATATAATTAAATGAGTGTGCGAATAAGTTTCGACTGTTTATTACCAACAAAAGGTTACTCAAAGGTATTTATGAGCCCCCTCGCACGGGGGCAGTACGAGACCCAAAATTAATCTCTTAAAAGGGAACGAAAGTCGCTTCTTATGCTAAAATTTATGCTAATAAATAATGTAGATCAACTATATAATATAGAAGTATAGGAGGAGGGTTGGAGAGTGATTTATAATTAAAAAAAAAAAAAAAACAAGCAAGAAAACTCTAGTCGGACGTGACCGACTAGGGGATACCCTGAGCCCCGTCGAATCTGGGTTTTTCATAGAATTTGGAGGAATTTGGGGCCGGTATCCAAAATATAACCAAATTCAAAATTGCGTAAAATACATATAAAGCTAAATATAAATTTTGGTGTCTCTAGCTTAAAAAATGGGCGAGATATAATTTTTTAACTGAATTTCTATTGGGCTGTACGGACAGACGGACGGACGGACAGACGGACGGACAGACGGACGGACGGACGGTCATGGCCAAATCGATTTCTCTTGTCGTCCTGATCAAGAATATATATACTTTGTGGGGTCTGCCACGCCTCCTTCTGCCTGTTGCATACATCCAACAAAAACATTATACCCTGAGTTTCCATTTTCAATGGGCTCAGGGTAAAAAAAAATTTTTTTTTAATCTTACTATGAGAGAACGTTCTACAAAGTTGAAGTAGTTAAAGTGTCTGGCTGTCTACTATATCTATAAGATATATCTAAATTACAAAACTGCATTGTAATATATAAATACATTTCTAAAAGATAAATGCAGTAAAAAGAAAGCCCAATAGCAACAGATTCCACATAAAGTAATTCCCATTAAAAAAGAAACCAAAATATATATATCTTAAACCGTAAAAAAAACTTGCAACTAATAAATATTAGAACCTATTCCATTCCACTCAAACGTCAGTTCATAAATTTATTTGGCGAGGGAAAAGAACTTATTAAATTTATGGCGTGCAGAAAAGTTTTCTTGCTCCTCTTTGATTCTGGCTCATCAGTTGAGTTCTAAGCCATTAGCCAACACTGGCCAACACATCAACAGCTTTTTGCACTTGTGCAGCAATAACAATAACAATGTGAAATTAAATAAAAATAATGCCAAAACAAAAGCAAAAGAGAAACAATTGAGAGGGAGAGAGGAGAGGAGGGAGAGCTGCGCTTCTCAAGGGGGCTATGCGGCGTATACGCAATGCCAATAAAAAGGCAAACGCAGTCGGCGCTGGCCAAGCAAGCAAACGAAATACCAAATACCAGAAATGCCTTTTATTGAAATTTATGACATCAACGCCCCCTGAAGAGGCAGCCCGAGCTCTGATCTCGCCCAGCTGGCCAACCACTTGGCACATTTCAATTAGTTTCAATTTGTTAAAAAGCCAAAATAATGCAATAGAATTGCAGCATTGATTCTGATTGCATTCTCTCTCTCAGTGTGTGTGTGTGCAATTGTTTAGGCCAACAAAAAAATAGAGCCAAATATGTATATAAACATTTACGTCTGTGTGATAAAATAACAATTGAATATTACGCATACGCCCCATGGGGCGTGCATATGTTGTCCCAAACGAAGTTAGCGCAGCTGCACGAAACTGTTAACCCTTTTTTTATAAATACCCTGTGCCTATTGAAAGTGTAGTGGGGAGGGTATGTTAGCTTAGTGGGGGCATTTAAGACTGGTAGATGAGGGTAAGATAAAGATTTCACATGGAAGAAAAGTATATTTAGAAGTATTTAAGTAAGGTTTACGTAGTAAGCTTGGTTTAGTCTGTTCCATCTCTGTATCTGTATGGATGTTAGTCTTTCAATATTTTTATCCATTTATGCAATATGCTCTCTATACTGTACTCTCTGTCTCGTCTTGGTCTTTATCAATCTCTCTAGCTCTCTAGCCCTCTAGCTCTCTAGCTCTCTAGCTCTCTAGCTCTCTAACTCTCTAGCCCTCTAGCCCTTTAGCTCTCTACCTCTCTAGCTCATCTAGCTCTCTAGCTCTTTATCTATCTCTCTCCATATGCTTGTCTCTCTATTGATCTGCCTAACCATCCATCCATAACTTCGTAATTTTATCCTGACATCATCTTTCCCTCATTTTCTACAAACCCTCCATCCATTCATGTACTCAGCATATATCAAATGCTTCTATCTGTTTAAAACTGAGATTTCAAATTACATCTAATCTATATGGAGTTATTTTAAAGTTAGTTTAAGTAACTTTAACTATTTCTACTGCTGCTTCATCCAAATTGTAGATTGGAGCTTTAATTTTTATTAACTATAAAATTGTACTACTAAAGATATTACATTTTGATCTTTGGAAATGTTGGTATTTTTTCATTTTTTGTATAGCTCTATAATAAAGGATCTTTTGCTAGTTAGGGTAAAAGAATTCTAATATATACTCACAATTGTTAGGCATATTCCTAAGAGTCACAAATTTCGTATAGCTGAAAGTAAAGAGAAAGAAAGCACAGTTGTTAAATGTTGTTCTCCAGACTAGACTCGACTAGTTATAATGCCTAGTACACCTCAACGTTGCAGGGTAACCGCAAGTCGGGCATACCCGCTTGCCGCACTCTTACTTCAATTTTTCTGGCTTGCTTTCTCGCATTCATTTGTTGTTGCTGCTGCTGCTGCTGTTGTTGTTGACTGGGCAGCATTGTTTATGGTCAGCTAACGGTATCTATGACTGTGGCAACATCCGTCGCACATTTTGGGGGCTGCCAGCTGCGCGGCCCATTCGAACGGAAATGAGAACTCAACGCAGCGGAAATTTAATAACGACCAGCAATTTAGCGACAAGTGGACGCTGCGACGCTGCGACCAATGCTCGAACGACATATTTATGCGGCCATTTTGACTGACCGCAGTAACCAGAGTCAGACCCAGCCACGCCCCCCTATCAATTGTTGTGCCACAGTGTGTGTGTGTGCGCGTGTGTGTGTGTCCATTGACAAATGACCATTTCATATGTGAAATGGCAATTCAATTGATTTTCAGCGCATGTGTGTGTGTGTGTGTGTGTGTGTGTGTGTGTGTGTGTGTGTATGTGTGAGTGTGTGTGTAAGTGTGCGTGTGTTTGTGTTTGCAATTGAAATGAAAATAGTTCAAATATGTTTGCCCAGGCTGCGCAATAATGAGAAGTATTTCATAAAGACCGCCACACACACACACACTCGCACACACTTACACACTCACACATAAATTGTATCCTTCTGAATAAGGACAACAAAAAAATACTGACAACAAATTGTCAATAACAATGGCAAAATGTTAAACGGCCCGCGCTGCGCGCACTGCAGCTCAAATTTATGGCTTGCCCAGATCAGGCACTCATATGTCACGGTCATAATAATAAATTTCATTATTTAATTTGGCATCGCGCACAATTGCCGCGCGCTCGTCCATGCATTGTGCGCGCATTGACGGCAATTAGGCAACATTTAATTATATCCACATTGTATATTTAGATAGATATCTAGATAGATCGCTCTCACTTAGTAGATAGTTGGTCGAATGAGTTAAGAGCGTGAATAAGTTGAGTAGGATACTAAAATAAATCTTTACTTTTTTCAACCTCATTGTAAACTGCATGTTAATTTGACATGCATTTATATTCTTCCAATTTCCTAAAAGTCAATCGAAAAAGATCAGGAATTAAATACTCAAATGAGATTAAGGCTTAGCTCAATTTGGCAAATTAAAAACCTTTACTTTGTCTACTTTCTTTGAGTTCATTGTAAACTTCATGACAATTTGATGACCTGAAATTCACAAGAGATAATTGAAAGCGAACATCAAACACTTCATGTTCGCTTTCAATTATCTCTTATGATTTTCAGGTCATCAAATTGAATGTACTTAAAGCTAGATAAAAATTAGTTAAGCTCAAGCTGATAAGGTCAAACTAACTTCATTGTAAGCTTAATGGTAATTAGACAGGCACTTACATATTAGGGGGCTAGATAGATATTTAACTTCGTTTTATATCAATTAAAAACCGATATTAATGAGTCTAAAACTTGATCAAGATTAGTTAATCTGGAGCTGGCAAATAAAAGACTTATAATTTTACAAATTTTGACGAGTTCATTGTAAACTTAATGACAAAGTTTGATTTGAATATATATCTGCGTTATAGATGAAGTGAGAGATAGAAAGATGGATTGACGATGAATGGACGGATGATGGACAGATGGATAAAAACTTGGATGGACAGACAGACCCTATGAACTGACAGATAGAGAGACTGAAGGATGTATAGATAGACGGATGGACAGACACACAGCAGGTCAGCAAGCTCTATGAATAGACATATGAAGAATATGCAAGGGGAGGCAGAGTTATGAACAGACAGAGATTCAGCTATTGCTCCCAAGACTCATACATATACTTTTTCTATCTGATTCATATACTTAAATAAAAATCGAATGCCCTGAATCCTTTTCAGTGGTTACTTGCTTAAATAAAATTTAACTCTCAACTTATTAAATATTTCCTAGAAATATTTTAAAGGCACTCAAAAGTGCAGAACCTCAATTAGAGCAAGCTTCATTAGGTCAGTTAATTGGATGCTCGACTTGGGAGCTCATCAAATTGGAATGCCTTTGTTGAGGGCATTAAGCGCACGTCTTTCATAATCAGCTCACATAATTATAATTTTGCACACACACAAAGGCGCTGGGAAAACAATTTTCTATGAAATTAATTTTCTCAAATCAGCAGCGAATAAAAAGTCACTCACTTGTCTATTGTTTGGCTTTGCCGTCCAGAGCACACATGGCGCGCAGAGCGGGAGGGAGAGTGGGGAAGTCAGATGTCGACCCGCTCTATTTAGACGGTTATGTTTGGGGTCTGGGCCACATTATCTTACTCTTGACATTTCTTTTTGAAAGGCAGCCGCTTTACACAATTTTATCCCTGACTTGCTGTGCGAGGCAGCAAGCGTCTAAGCAGTCTCAGCAGCATCAGCATCAGCAGCAGCAGCAGCTGCGCCTGTCAAGATAACAAAAAGAGTTTTTCGTCTTGTGTGCGTGGCTTTGCTGCTGCCATTGTGCACTTCCCTTTGGCCAGATTTTACAATTAGATATATTTAATTTTAGCATGTGCATATTTTTTTCGAAAATCAAATTATGCAAAAGTTATATAAAAAAAGAAGGAATTATTCAATTTGATTTAATTGAAATTTGTTAAAGTAATTAAATTTGACACGAACTTTGGCAGACGCAACAGCAGCAGCAGCAGGACTTGGAATTAATTTGCCAACGCTTAAGCCAACAAGTGAGTAAGGGTAGAGTGGTAGACTAGCTGATACCCTTTGATTAAATGGAATATTAGTTATGAAATTTATATAAATAACAAACTTTACTGTATTAATGTTTTTAAATATAGTATTTGAAGCTCTCTAGTAAAGTCCTTCAAACTTGTGGAAACGTTTTCAATTTTTTAGAAATTAATGAGCTATTAGATAAAAGATTATTTAGAGGGTAATGAGCTGTTAGATAAAAGATTATTTGTACGTCTTACTAGTTAATGCCAGAAGCCTCATAAATAATTATAAAATAAAATAAAAAATATATAGTATACAAAAAATTATAAATAAACAATATAAAATATTCTAATTTATTATTTTTGATATTTTGAAATATTTTGAATTCACTAAAGTAATAATATTGTGATTTAAAAAAAATCTTGGAATTATTTAAATTCCGTAAAAGTATGTATAAAGACAAGCTAAGAGACATTTGAGTATAGACGGTAATAATGGATCAACATATGTTCAGAAAAATAATTTTGCTTTGCTCACGAGTCAAGAAACTTACTAAAAACTCAATTCAGATTAGCTTCGAGTCCCATTCTCATATATATTCATGCACAGCTTATCCAAACTCTCCTTATCAAGACACTACTTTCAACAGCCACAAGGCCAACCTTTTAACACGACCATAACTTGCTTTCAATTCTAGTAACCCACACTCCACTTTTCCAGGGTACAAAAAGTAATTATCCATTATTTACTTTATTTTACACAAGCCTCTCTCACACACCCACACACACACACACATTGACACTCATACAACCAGTTGTAGATCTATCTGTCTGCATCTATTCATTCCGGTATTCAGTTGTATTCACACCAGAAATTAGCATAACAAAAGGCAGCTGCACAATTCAAACATTGCTAAGTCGATTCTTAATTTTCAATTAAAATCCAATTTGTGCACACAAAAACGCCAAACGACAGAGCCAAATGCTTTTTCTTCAGCTTCTCCGGCTGCTCATATTTTCTTCCTCTTTCCCTCCTCTTTCTTTTTCTGCCAGCTCCCAAATGAAAATATTTTTTTGCTTAAATCCATTGTCAATCCTTAAAACGAACGTGCATCATGTGCATGAATTACTTCAATTGAATGGAAGGTTTTATCAATTTCTACACCAAAGCAAAATAGGGATTTGGGATTAATTTATTAGTCGAAAAAAATGGTTATATTTGCTTAGCCTTAATTACTTTTTGGGCATTAATTCAAGTTAGCAGCTGAGCGAAATAATACTCAACAAGAAAACTCTAGTCGGGCATGACCGACTAGTTGATACCCTGAGCTCCGTCGAATCTGTTTTTCATAGAATTTGGGGCCGGTATTCAAAATATAACAAAATTCAAAATTGCATAAAATACATATAATGCTAAAAAGCTTAAAAGATGGTCGAGATATAATTTTTTAACTGAATTTCGATTTTGTTTTTAATCGATAACAATTTCTTGGGGATAGGTATCAATTTTTTAAAATAAACTCGATCTGCGCGTGCTATACACGGACCTACAAAAAATTTCAAGTCTCTAGCTCTTACGGGGGCTGAAATCGGCGCTTTCAAACATACGGACAGACGGACGGACAGACACACGGACATGGCCAAATCGATTTCTCTTGTCGTCCTGATCAAGAATATATATGCTTATGGGGTCTGCCACGCCTACTTCTGCCTGTTACATATATTCAACAAAAACATTATACCCTGATTTCCCATTTTCAATGGACTCAGGGTGTACAAATACTTATATATATAACTATACTAAATATGTAAATAAATATTAAATATATACCATACTTTAATATATAACTAAATATTGTTAGTAATCAAAATAGAAAATTTTATTAATATAAATATATAAATCAAAATAATAAAAATAAATATTATTAAATATATAACTATACTAAATATATAAATATTAAATATATACCATACTTTAATATATAACTAAATATTTTTATACCCTGAACCCATTGAAAATGGGAATTCAGGGTATAATGGTTTTGTGAAAATGTATGTAACAGGCAGAAGGAGGCGTGGCAGACCCCATAAAGTATACATATTCTTGATCAGGACGACAAGAGAAATTGTTTAAGCCCTGTCCGTCTGTCTGTCCGTCCGTCCGTCCGTCCGTCCGTCCGTCCGTCCGTCCGTATGAACGCACCGAATTCCTAAACTACAAAAGCTAGAGACTTGAAATTTAACATGAATACTCGTGTATACCATACGCTGAACAAGTTTATCATAAATTATCGAAAAGTCATCCCATTTTCTTATTATCGATAAAAATCGATAATTTGACTTTGTTTTTCAACACTAGGAAATTCCAATTATGCCCTTTTTTCGCTACCAACTTCAGATTTCTAAAAGGGTCAGCAGGTACCAAAAATATGTAAAATTCCCACCTCTATGCCTACGCATAACTGTGTATTAATGTGTGCATGCGTTATATGCAATGTATATATAAAAGAAGCGTACAATGGTTTTAGTAACAGCTCCCACAGGGTTCAGGGTATCTCTTAATCGAGCCGTCTCGATTAGAGCACTCTTACTTGTTAGTAATCAAAATAGAAAATTTTATTACAAATTTGTAAATACACTAAAATAAATAAAATGTTGAACGGTCAATTTAAATATTGCCGAAAACTTGTTTAAAAGAAAGAAGATACAAACCAAAAGTTTAAAATTTGTAGAGCATTCATATTCGATTGTCGCGTCTGGCCAGTTAGGGATTCTTTTGAATTTGGAATTTTCGTTGATAGCGAAAAGTGTGCACGATTTTCAATTCTCTATAGCGCTGCCCGTAGAAGCCGCTTTGATCCAGCCTCTTGGCCAAGTCGCGGCACGGCGGGTCGTTGGTGTTGTAGAGGCCTAGGAGTAGGTTGGCCAAGGCCAACTGAAAGTCCTGCTCCAGATCGTGTATGGCATCGCAGGTGCTGCGACAGCAGCTGCGCACCTGCTGCATGCGCTTCAATATGTCATCCGCGTTGAGGGCCTGGCAGACCGATAGGAACTTTTGCTGCACCACGTCCAGCTGGAAGATGGGCTCATAGAGCTGCACCAAAAGCAGGCGCAGCTGCGAGTGCTCCCCGGTCAGCCAGAGCCCGCTCAGAATCTTAGTCATATATTCGCCGTGCAGCTGGAGCAGTTCGTCCAGAGTCTTCACCGAATTCCAGCCCGAGTAGACCTCTTCATAGGCATTGTCCAGCACATTCTCGAGCATGTGGCAGCGCAGCTTCAGCATAAAGTCCTGCAGCCGATCGATGAACTGATCGAAGCGGTCCCGCACCTGGCGCGCCTCCTGCGACTGCTCCAGGCTGATGCGCTCCCAGAAATGCGACTGCTGTCGCCGGATGCGCTCGTTGAGCACGTAGTCCGCGTAGTGCAGCTGCCAGAGGCACACGAAGCTCGACTCGTACTGCTCGAGGCGCAGCAGGGCTTTCCAGTGGCTGGGCTGGTGCCAGCGCAGGAGGAAGCAGCACCAGCAGCGCCGGCCCTGCTGCTCCCCGCGAACCACGTACAGCGGCTTGTTGTACACGCAGAGGAGTTGATCCAACATGGTGTTCAGCTGCGGGGCATTGTAGCATTCGGCTGGCTGCTCCAGCGCCGGCTCGAGCAGCTCAATCATCTCGCGCACAAACTCCACGTCGGTGAGCAGCAAATATTGATGGAGGCGACTCAGCAGCTCCAGCGGGCTGGGGCGCAGCTGCTGCAGCTGCTCGAACAGCTGGCGCGACGTATCCAGCTGCAGGGTGCCCATTAGCTCGGCCAGGGGCTGCTCGTCCAGCTCCCGGTAGCTGCTGACACAGGCAGCCGCCAGCTGCTGCTCCAACTCCCTCTCCTGCACCACCAGCTCCAGCTGCCGGCCCAGAAATCGACGGGCGAAGTGCTGATTCCGGCCCGTGGCCAGCATCTGCTGTGCCACGCGCTCGCCCAGAAAGTGCGGCAGCTGCTCCGGCAGCAGCTCCAGCTGTTGCAGCCAATAGCTCTCGATGGGGCAGTCGGCGCGCTCCACAATAAAGAACTCGCTGGTCGGCAGCTCGCCGAGCTGCAGCCAGCTCCTGATCCGCTTCAGCAGCGGCTCAGCGGCGCACTGCAGCCACTGGTGGAGCAGCGCATCGTAGTCGGCATTGCCCAGGCCCAGCTGCAGCTGCAGATACTGCAGCGGCGACTGCTGGCGGCTGAGCTCGTCGCACAGCTCCAGCAGCCACTGGAAGCGACGCACGTAGCGGCGCGTCTGGTGGTACAGCTGAATGAGACTCGGCGGCTGCTCCTTCAGGCGCTGATAGAAGCGCGAGTACTCCTGCAGCTCGGCCAGCAGGCACGGCGCCAGCGCCCGTCCGTATTCGCCCAGCTGCTGCAGCTGCTCCTGCTGCTGCTGCAGGCTCCTGTAGTAGTAGCCCGCCTCGGCCAGGCCGAGCAGCAGGTAGGACTCGCTGATGTTGCGCTGATGGTGGGGCGAGCGGAGCATCAGGCGCGGCTCCAGCGCGGAGGCGCGCAGCTGCAGGCACTCGTAGCCCAGCAGGGCGTGCACGACATCGCGCAGTCGATCCTCCTCGCTCAGCTCCGTGGCCAGGCCGCGGTCGCGGTGCTGCCAGCGCAGGCTCTCGTACTGCTGCAGCTCCTGGGAGGTGAGCAGCTGCTGCAGGTGGCACTTGCCAATCGCCGCCATGCACTCGTCCGGCTTGTACAGGTAGCGCTGGCGCATGCAGCGCAGATAGGTCTTGAGGCGCCTCTTGATGGCAGCGACATCTATCGTCTGCTTCGGGCAACTGGCCACAATCTCGTGGAACTGCTTCCACTGCTCGTAGAAATCGGGCCCGTCGGGCTGCATGGGAGAGCACTGGTAGGCGGGATTGCACTTGAACTGCTTGATAATGAACGGGGATGCGGCTATGACATGGCGCTGGTGCTGCCACCTGGGCAGCTTTGCTATCATCGGCTGAGCGAACGTAAATCCCACGTCTTCGGTTGGCTTTTTAATCTTCGCTACTGCCTCGATGACTTCGTGGAAGGCCCGCTCGGAGATTCTGGAATACGTCGCTTCACTTATTGCTACTACTGACTCCTGGTCGGACTCCGTCAAGGTCTTTGCAGATCCCTCGTCTGTAGTCTCTGGCTGAACACACACAACGGACGGGGCAGTCAATGACTCCTCGCTGGTCATCGATTTTTTGTCTTTTATCGCTTCATCGGACATCACTTGCATCCGATCCACCGGCTGTAGGATTTGTATGAATTTCGTTATATTTTTAAGTATTGCACTCTGCGTGTCGGTTAGCGCATCCGAGTCATGGAAGCTTCTCTTAGATTCCTCTTCAGTTCCCAGCTCAACTTGCCGCATGGACGAATCAGACTGAGAGAAGTCGGGCACAAAGGGGGTGTTCTGAGACACCGACTGCTGCTGATCCTCTGTCGTCTGTTCAGTGTCCTGTGTCGTCTGTTCAGTGTCCTGTGTTGTCTCTTCAGTGTCTTGAGTGAGAGTGCTTCGAGGTTCATCTACGAGCTGTGTCATCGATTGCTTAGCGGACTCAAAGCCAAGCTGAACTTCGAACAAGCTCAGCTTAGATTCCTGGGACGCCACTGGGGTCAACAGAAAGTTATTGGTAGAGATCGATCTAGTCTCTGTTAACTGTGTGTCGGACAGCATGTCCAGCTGATGATCTAAATGTTGTGAGCTCGTTGGTGCACTTTCAATGTCATCTATGATCGCTTTCAAATCAACGTCATCCTCGTACTGTTCAAGTTCCTGCTGTAATATCGACGGATTCGTCGACTGATTTATCGACAGATCGATTTCTAGGAGACTTGTCTTTGATTCTCGTTCAGTTTCCTGCTTAGAGACTTCGGTAGATTTCGACATAGTCTCCGTTATCGGCATATCAGCTATCAATGTAAGCTGATCGATGAGCTCTTGTATCTTTACAAGCTTGTCCGCTTTTTTATCAATGTCGCTCATGGTATATGTTTCTGGTATCGATTCTTCCGCTGTTATCGACTCTTCGTTACTTATCGGCGGGTCGATATCCATCAGCTTATTAATGGATTTCTCAGCTTCCAGTCGCTTTTTAAATTGGGATGACGAAGGCAAAGATGTCTCTACAGTTGTCGATTCATCAATTTTCGATCGACAAGGCATCATCTTCAGCTGATCCAGCTGCTTATGGATTTTCGCCAGCATTTCCGAGGTGAGCACTAGCATGCCAAAAGTATCGTTGGGAGGTTTCGTTTTTTCTTCTATTTTCGACTCGTTCCCATTGCTCGACACATGATCAACGGGGCGATCCATTTCCATCAAGATGCTCTTAGTGGACGACTGCTTGGGCGTTGACAAATGATGGTACGCTGTCAGCTCAGTCAATTCCTCTTCTGTAGACGATATTGATTGTTGATCTGATTTCGATCCAGGATCAAGTGTCTTCTCAACTGTTGTAGTTGTAAACTGGTCGAACTCTGTCGACTTATCGCTCTGTATTTCTTCAGTAGATAGCTTAACTTGCTCTATATATGGGACGGGAGTATCGTGTTTTGAAAGCCATTCATCATTCGTCAGGGACTGATCGGTTTCTGTCAAATTGATCAAACTCTCTTGTGCTAACTCTTCTATAGTGGGCACCCGTTGATCTAGACAACTGTATACATCGGATGTTGGCTTAGAATCGGAATCATTTGCAAGAATCAAAAGATTTGATTCGGTTTCAGATATCGGTCTATGCATTATCAATGGATCGCTTCGGGGATGCCACTGTGTAAAATCGGGCTCAGCGAATTGGACAGCTAAAGGTAAGCTTAATATCTCTCGCATAGGTTTGTCGAGCAATAAATGTTCTGGTGGAATTACAAGTGATAACGGTGAAGGATTCACTGGCGTCGAATAAGTCTCCTGTGTGTCATCCATTGACCATGTTCTATTTGATGGACAGGGATCGGAAGCTACCAAGGTGTTCGGTGTTAGCAACTCACTTGGTTCGAACTCTTGCTGCACTAATTGCTGATTGATTTCTGGCAACATTACTTCCGACGCTGTGTAGATCCAATCCTTCAACTCCTCTATTGATGAAGATATAGTTTCTCCGGGCATTGTATGTATCGGCCTATGCTGCACCATGGAGCTCTCGTTCGTCTGTTCATCCTGCAGTGATGTGTAAACGATATCGGGCAGCATCTCTTCCGATGTGGATAGTATGAAATGTTGTCGCAGTTCGTTCGCAGTTCGCAAAGATTCCGTCGGTGTGCAATCGTATTGCGTGCCTGAATCATTTGTCAAAAGCTCCTTCAGATGATCCATCGTGCTTGTTCCCACATCCGAAAGTTCCCGGGTGCTCATTCCAGTAGCAGGCAAATCATCGGTCGTTGTAGCAATATCTGAGCTAACTGCGGCTCGATACGTTTGTATCCCTCGATGCAGTTGTATGGTAGAGATTTCTGTTTGCTGCGACTTACTCAATGCAACCAGTGGATTGGGATCCATTAATCGACGCCCCATTTTAGGCATTCCGTTGATGCCCTTACGCTTTGTATGTGCGTCAACAGTTTGAAGAGGCTCCACAAGCTGACTGCCGATCTCAGACGACTCTTTCAAGATCTTACTGTTTTGGAACAACTGAATAGTTGGAACAGACTGCATAAACTGAGTGCCCACCTCGCACGTCTTTCTGAGAAAACTCAGAGGATTTACACTCTTTTTAGCTGTAAATGAGATCGATTATTTGGTTATTTATAGTCTTAGATTTGAAGAATTTATGTGCTATACCGGCTTTTAATGTCCGTATCTGCCTACCGATATCAGCGTACTGCATGGTATCGGAGCTTATCGATAAAGATCGTCTTGAACTCTTCGACTCTGCCATGAAAATGAGCTTCAATTCTTTATCTCTGATAAGTTTCTGTTTTTCCATAGTTCTATTCATTGGAATATCGCTAATCTCCCATATTACCTGCTCCCAGCGCAGGCCTTTGATGTAAAAGCGAACTATTGTCGACTGACATTGCACGTGGGAAAAAAACACCAGAATTATTTTGAAAGTTTTCGGTTTTGCAGGACTGGCTACTTTCATTTGTTTCTCATTCAGGTGCAGCACACTTTGGGCTAGCGTAATGAGATTCTCCGTGAAGTCTTCCTGGTATTTCAGTTTGCCTTCCAACTGCATTTTCGGTGGGCTGTCCTGATCGAAAAGATGATAGCAAAATACTAGATATCGTTGGCGCTTCGTTTCGCTGGGCTCGACGCGTAGAAGCAACCGATACAGATGCAAAAACAGTTTATAACGATGCTCTTGAAGACATTGCTCTTGCTCATCCTCCGTTGACTGTAATTGCTTGAAGCGTTGCCGAAAATCGTTAAGTTTAATTTTCATACGAGTTTCCGGCTTGATGAACGCCTTGCCATGGTCAAACTTTATGCGTCTGCAGCCCAGAGCTACGCCGAGCTTCCATAGAAGCACAGGTATAGAACTGGGAAAATCCTTGGTGGTCTGGCCCGACGGAGACTTGACAGGCTGCTTCAACTTCTGTTGCTTTTTGTTATCAGCCATGACATCATCGAATGCTCAAAAACATGTGGTAAAAAAAAAAAACAAAGCTTGAAAAGAACTGCAAAAAGAATTTAAAATTACTTAGAATACTTAAAAAAAATCGAAAAAATTCAGAAATTGTTAAAGAAATTGAAGTGCAAAATGTAACTGATCAAATTTATATTTTTAGCATCGTATAGAGTGCATACAACTATCGATTTATCCAAGAGTAAACTAAAATCTACCCAAATCTGCACTATAACGTTTTCCACCTCGTTTCCACATTCACTCATTATTCTTAGCGGCTTACTTACAATTTTAAAAAACCGCTTCCAACTTTTAAGCTATAAACCAAATATAAAACATTTACTTAAGAATTTGTATTAATATTTTTTATAGAATTTTTATATAATTTATATATATACATTTATATATATAAATATATATACTACTATTTGTTGTGATGTGATTAAAAACCCAGAGATTTGTCAGCCTGGAAAGCAAATTCAAATAAATCATTGCTTAGGTTGCGTTCTACGTAAATCTCCAGTGCAGGCTCTCGCTCTGGAAATGTATGATGCCACTTTTAACCTGAGACCGTAAAAAGTTTTGCCAGCGCAAGAGGAAACTATGCAAAGATAAGTGAAAAAGATTATAAATGCATTGTAGTAAAATTTACCGCCAACATCAGCGACAAAAGGCACAGGCGTAAAAACAAATTGAGGGTGGCAGTGCACGACTCTGAGATACCCGGTAGACAACAAAGAATTCCTTTAAAGGCCAGTTTAAATTATTTTCATAAGTAAAGGCTTTTGATACTTGATTAAGTGCAACTTTTGCGTCTTTCTCTTCTGCTATCTTTATCGATATTTATCGATTGATGAAGGAATCTACAGTAGTATATCAAAGTACAGAGCCTCCAATCTACACTCACTTCAATCTCAACCCCTTTCACAACAAATCATCGCTCAGCCCATCAAGTACCTACTCAACATGCCCCTTTGCAGGAACACTCCACGGGTCTAGGGTATATATATAAAAACGGAAACCGACTGACTGAAATGGCACACAATTTACGTGCAGGCAAGTCAAACGCAACGGAAACGGAAGCGGAAACAGCCATTTAAAAAACTGTCACCAGACAGAAACAAGCGATAGAAAGATAGGTTGGGGCATAAAAAGTGGGCATGGAGAACACGGAGCAAGGAGCATGCAGCATGAGGCGTGCCACATAGATGTAGTGTTGGGTAAATTGTCAAAGTAGTTGTATTTTGGCAAGACGCCTGCCAGCAACAGTCGACGGTTTGGTCTTTGAATCGCACGAGGTGACAGATAATTAAAGTTGTGCCAGAGGTTTGGGTTTAGCCCTAATTGTTCTTGGGGTGAAAGAGGTGAATCGGCACTTAGGCAATGTGTACAAGTTGTTGAAAGGGAATACAAATCTGGGTATATCAGTTTGGAAGATGCTTTGAGGGATATTGGAATATAAATCGCTATCCCTTACCTATCTCTTCTCTACAAATGTCTTCCAGCTTCAGGTCTCTCTACAGAGTTGCCTGTAGTTAGCTCTCTTTCAAGAACTTCAACATGTAATATCTCGATGGCTAGCTTCTCCCCTAGTTGCCTTTGCCCACTTTGTCTTCCCATTTTTCACAACGATTCTGCTCATTAAAAAACTGAATGCGTGACATTTTGTCAGGCTGGGATAATAAAATTACATTCGAAGCTACGACGACAAGCGAAAGGCAAATGCGCTGAATCAGCGCAAGGAATTGTCACAAGGCAAAAGAGAAGCGAGGGAAGCTGAGGCAAATGTCAAATCAAATTTATTGACTTTCATTGTCATGTTGGGTAGTTAGACGGCAATAGAGGGATGGGACAATGACACTAGGATATCAAAGGACTAACCCGCAGCTTAACGTTCATTCAAATGTGCAAAGCCAATGACAGCGTAAGAATCGCTCCCTCGCCCAGTCGCCATCCCCCCTCCCCGTTTCTCCACATAATGTGCACCTTTTTCACTTGCTTTTGCACGCGATTAAAGCGCCTTTTAAGAGGGGACAACAGCATAGACAATCAGCAGGCAGCATTCGAAGTTTTCCTCCTAGTTTCCCGCACAGTTTTCTTGGCGCGCTTTTCCGATTTTCCACAACTTAGCACAATGCCTGTTGGCAGCGCTATAAAAATCATACGCTTCCCCCATTGTGGGCATACTTTTTTCTTTACTTTTCCATTCTTTTCTTCTTTCTTTTTTCTTTTCTCTTTTTTTTTTTTTTTTTGCTCTTCATGCTCCTTTGTGCAATGTTTGACAATTATTTGCATTGTTCAGTCGCTCGTTTGCTCAACATGAACACGAATCGGTAACTACAGCTTGAGTGTCTATATTTAGATATATATGTGTACACACATACACATGGATTGAGCTGCTCAACTTGGTTCGGTTAGTTAGGTGCTTGCACTTCCATTGTTTAGCTTTTCAGCGTCGCCTTCGATTGCACATGCAAGTGCTTTCCATAGACTTGTCAAAGTGGCCAAAAATAGAGAGGGCATATTGATATGTGGGCTCGTTTGTAACTGGTAAAGGTAGATGAGAGATTATAGGGTATCTGTTCTCTATCGATATGCAGCATCAATTGTTCATAAGCATAGAGCTTCCTGTGCTTTTAAGGTCTATGTAAGCTCTACAAAGTATCAGTAATCTATATGATCAAAGCTCATAGGATATCTATAGTCTATATACTATTGATACTGGTACTAAAAGACCTTTATGGTATCTTTGGTCGATAAATGCGATGCACACTATCCATAGTCCATAAGCTCACAGTTCTAGGGCATCTTTAAAGTATCACGAGTCCATAAGCTCAAGGCTCATTAGATATCTATAGTCTAAACAAGCTCTTCAAAGTATCAAGAGTCCATAGGCTCAAGGTTCAGAAACTGAGAGTTTATACCCTATACCTCTAATCAATAAGTTCAGAGAATTATAGCTTTAAGCGAGGTATATCATATCTCGTAGACTTTAAGCTGTTGAAATGAACTTCAGTTTATCGATTAAATAGCAAATTGAATAGCTTTAATAGCTAAAACTTAAGACATATTTATGTTATATACCAGCTCAGCTTCAATTAATTTCAGTGTAAGCAAAATTGACCATGTTTTATATAAAATCAAACCATGGAAATCAAATAAAAATCAAAAAGCATTATAGTCTTCCATAAGCATCAAATGTGCTCAAGTCAATGAGTTCAATTATGTTTTCTTGGAAACACTTAGTGTAAGTAGTTATTTGCAAAATGTGTATGTAATTTGATATGATAAGATGTGTGATATGAAAACAATACATTTAGTATTGCATTCAAATTTGAACTTAATATATATATATATAGATATATATATTTGGCAATTGTGAAACCACTTAAGTAAGAGTAAACCAATTGAGCAATTATTTGTTTCCTCCTTTTGGGCCAATCAGCAATAAAATCAGCATTTAAACAATCAGCCTAATTGTGTATTGGACTCGCATCGAGTTTCTGGTTGTCCGGGCTGTTTATTAGCCGTCAGAGTCAACGGAAGGTGCCCGATGCAAATATATTTCGACCAACTGCTTGCCTGCTTGCGAGCTACCAATTAGAAATTGACCTATGCGCCACATATAATTAATGATTGCTTCTCGGGCTTCACTACTATACTTCGATTGCCTCAGCTCCTCCGCTGCCTCGGGCCTGTGGCTTTGGCTCTAGGTTAGACTTTGCCTTGGGCTCAATAATTATGCAGAAAATTTATGCATTGCAGCTAGTTGCACATAATTGCAGAGCTGCCGCCTTCGAGCCGGGCTGCAGCCTTGGTTGAACCTCATTTATTAATATACTGTTTGTGCTGGATATGGACGAGTGTTACGCCTTGACGGAACACAATTTGCAATAATTACGCAATTCTATCTGCTACAATAGCGAATTTAGCAAATAAACTTTAGCTTCTCAAGAAATGTATCAATTGGGTGGAATTCAGTTCAGTTTGGTCTACTAAAATAAGTCGATATTTATCGATAAATGTATCGGTTCGTCAATTGCTTAGTTATTATTCTCTTTACTTCAAAAGCCAAATTTAAATTAAATTTTGCCAAGTTGTTCATTTTGTCATTCATTTCTTATCAATTCTTCCACTTTTGTTGAGTTTATAGCATTTATAGATATATTTACCGATTATCTTGAATTATTTAAAATTCACTAAATTCAGATTTCTAACATACTTAGGTAATATTTATTTATATATATATAAGAAATAGATCTCTAATTTTCCCTCAACACACTGCCATCCCTAGCACACTCTTAACCAAACGCTTTAAGGCACCTTCGATTACTTGGCTAACTACTGGCTACACGTAGCCTTGCTTCACTGGGAAAGCGCTTCGCTTAAAGCCTTAAACCAATTAATATCACACAAGCCCGGATACGCATAGTTGCGGCAATTAGGCAGACGCAGACGCAGACACACATAACTAGACATAACTGCAAAAGGACACGGCAATTACGTGCAACATTTGAAGCGTTATTTTATTAGAGACAGCCAGCCAGCCAGCTGAAGTGGCAGCTCGAATTGCAAATGTCATAAGCCGCTACTTAAATGAGTAGCTCGACTCCTGAGGCCTAATCCCTTCGGGCTCCACACATTAGAACGCACAAATTTAAAACGTTTTAGCTCGCCAATTAAATGCATTTATATTAAATATATATATATGTTCAGATATATATACATATAATATATCTGTCTGGCTGTGTGAACAGCAAGCATCTTCATAATAAGTGTATTCCAGCAAGACGTGTAATTAAAATCTTAAGCTTATTACATTGAATGGGCCAAAACAAGCTCAAAAGTTATTATACCCTTTAGATGGATATGTTGCCTGCATGTATAGATCAAGGTTAATATATTATTTACTTTATTAGAGAATGGAAGAGAGTTGAATATAATCAATCTATTCTTTGAATAATAATAAATATTCATTTATTATATATATTTATTAAATAAAAATAAATAAAAGTCTTGAATTTCAGCTTAAATCCTTTCCAAATAAAAAAAAAATTTTTTAATTACAATTAGTTTGATTTTTTTCGTTCATTTATTATTTAATAATTTAATTTTAAATATTATCAATTTTTAATTTATATTATTTTAATATGTAAGATATTCAGAAATATGATAGATTTGAATATATTTTTTATTTTATTATAAAAGTTTTTTTTTTATAATATTTTTTAAATATTTATTTAAATATTCAGTTTAATAATATTTTTCATATTTAATTTGTTCTTATTCAAATGATAGATTTGAATATATTTTTTATTTTATTATAAACTTTTTTTATATAATATTTTTTAAATATTTATTTAAATATTCAGTTTATTAATATTTTTTATATTTAATTTATTCTTATTCATAATTATTATGCTTGCCGAAGTTAGAGCATTTCTCAGTCGGTTTGATAGGCGTTTATATTACATGCCTTCGTCTATGAATTTATCGTTGGGCAGTTGGGCAGTGGCAAAAGCAAATGCATTTTGAATTAGGCTTATTACAAGGACTAAGAATATTAGTGATATATATATATAGATATTTACATATGTATGCACATATAAATATTTATTTATAACTATAGATTTTCGAGTATGGCTTGAGCATAAATTTCAATTGCAATTTGCTTATGGTCAGAGAAAAGCTGCTATTCATATACAAATATATATAATATATACATATCTACGGCTCGAGCTGGAATTGAAGTTTGTTTTGTTTTGTGGCTGCTTGAATTATTATTATAACATTATTTATCTTTCGAGTGTGTGTGTGTGTGGGTTAATTTGCGTAAATTGTGTGGTTATTTGTGGCTAATTGAATGCATAAATCTGAATTGTGAATTGCGGCGAATGCGAGTGTAATATGCAATTTAATTGGCAGACTTTGCCTTCAACTTGTCGGAAAATTAACTGAATTTCCTGCTTGATCATAAGTGTAATAAAAAGTTGCAAGCAGCAGTTGAAGGAGACGAAGTAGCAGAAGCAAAAGCAGAAGCAGGAGGAGGAGAAGCAAACCTCATTTTAGATTAAAATGCACATTCTGAAGGAGCGAGCGCCAACGCCAACGCCAACTCTTGCTTTCTATCTTCGCCGTCATGCAACAAATTAAAAAATTGTGCAACAATTGGAAGCACACAAAAAGCCAGCAGCAGCAAAAGAAAATTGTCAGGAAAATGCAGCAAAAAAATTAAAAAATAAATAAGAGAGCAGCGAACGTAGCAAACGGACAAGAAATTAGAAGGCAGCGAGAGCCAAGCGCCGAGTAGCAGCAGCACAATAAGATGAGCAATCCGTTGGAGAGCGGGGGCAAGGGGGGCGTGGCTGGCACTTGTGGCACGTGCAACACTTGCCACAGTAATTGATAGCACGCTAGAGTGATTCGTAGCTTCCAACCCGCGCCCAAATGACAATTTCCTAAGAGATGCCAACTGGTTCTTTTTGCCCCATCCTTGCTCAACTTTTTTTTATTCCTTTTCCATTGTGAAATAATGACTTTTAGTTTATATATAGAAAATAGAAATATATCTCTGCTATATATGCTATATATATTATAAGAATATATATATATATATTATAAGAAGAGAAAATAGAAATATATCTCTGCTATATATATTATAAGAAGAAGCCCTTAACTCACTCCTTAGTCTCAGTATAATCCCATTTCTAAATGATTATACTTACTCTGAATATAATTCCATTTCTGACTGGTTCACTTCCGCGAACTACTACTAATATTCTTTAAGCTTTTGTGAACTAGTTCCACACTCCATACTGCACAAGGAATCTTCAAATTGTAGAGCTTTTCTATCATTTGCTTCGCCTTAATTCATTACCAGAAACTAGTTCCATTTTCAATATCATTTCCCGAGTTTTCATGCTGCCCGTCGTCTTCGAGTCTGCCTGGCTAGGGGTAAACAACATTACTGTTGCCTTAAATCAAGTGCCTATGCATTGTAATTCCAAGTAAATTCCGCTGTGGGCACATTTCGTGCACAGCTTCCGCTCGCCGTAGTGAAAACTTTTTATTTCCCATCTTTTTACGACTTGTTTATGGGCGAAGAGAGGCAAATTGTGGCTATGATTTAGTGTCAACATTTGGCTGTGGAAATCATCAAGAGTTTCAGTGTTGAAAAGTGCTCGAAGTAGTCGAGAAAATAAATAGAACGACTTTTAGTAACGTGCCTCAGATTTTACTATTCTGTCAATCTCTTCTAACTCCAAAACTCTCTCTCTCTCTCTCCCTCTCCCCTCTTATTTCATATCCAAGAACAAGTATTTTTTCCAACACTACGCAACTTAAACACTTGGCAAGCTCTGCTGTGCTGACATCTTTTATTATTATTGACCAAGTTTATGAACTCAATCATTTAGCATCCAATCAAGGCAAAGCCGCTTCAGCTCCATTTCCCTAATCTACATCGTCATAATCTTTTCAGTTTACTTCTTGTCCATTGTCTTTGCACAGTGCACAAATCTATTTTAATATTTTCTTATTTGCCACTGACATTTACGAAAAATCACATAAATTGGTGCACACAGCCATTTTGTCTTGCCATTGTGCTATCCTTGATGGGGAATGGGGCGGCACAAATCTGCCCGAGGGGGCTCTCTGCTGAGCCTGAGGCTCTAGCTAAGCAAGCAGCCTGAATGCTAGAGACTACCTTACTGACTACTGTCATAAGATACGGCGCAAGAGAGACAGAGAGAGTGAGAGAGAGGGAGAGAGAGAGAGGGAGCTAGCTAAAAAGTGAGATAGATAGATAGAGCGACTACACCACACAAAAGCTTTTTTCCTCTACTATTATTCCCACGTACTTAAATTTGTATACCCTGTAATGTGTGCTGGGGTGAGTGGGATGTGGATTTATAATACCTAGCTCAAAGTGAGTCTTAAAATATGGAGTTAGATAAATATTTAACTAATCAAACTATCGAATAAAGCTTATGTAAATAGATTTAAAAGTGTGTTTACTATAAGGAGGCATGGTTAGGGGCGTAACCATGAAGTGAAGTACCTATAAGAAAAAGGCCCAAGTTTCTTTTGAAAGTTCTTCATATTTATCTCCATATTAAGCATAGTTTAAAGTGAGCTTTAAATATTTAAATATATATTTTACCAATCAGATTATATTTAATCTAAATAGATTTAAAAATATGTTTCCTGTAAGGAAGCCAACGCCAAACCATGAAATGAAGTAGCTAAAAATAATATTTGTTTACCCAAGTTTCTTATGAAAGTAGTTCATATTTGAATACTCTTAAAGGTACATTACATTATAATATTATACCATAGTCGTTCATATAAATTCAAACTCATTTACATAAAGGTCAACTACACGCTCTTTACAGGGTATTGCCTAGTCGTGCTTACATTTGGCTCTCAATCATTGTTTTTGTACAACAACAAATTTCCACACACGACGAGCGTTGGCAACGATGTCGACTGAGAGATATGCAGAGAGATATAAAGCAATTTTCTACGTAAATACTTTGTAATGGATTTAGTAAGTAGTAAAGTATGACGCGTTTGCCATCTAGAGCATGTCTGCGCACAGCGTCTATATGTGAGTGTGTGTGTGTGTGAGAGAGAATAAAGTACGGACTGTCTATTTGTGTGTGTGTGTGTGTGTGTGTGTGTGTGTGTGTGTGTGTGTGTTTGATATTGTAAATCTCAGCACATCTATATAAATATATATATTTTTGCGCATCATATAATTGATGAATAAGTATTACAGCGATTTTCAGCGGCATTTTTCCTCCTTGCCTTGCCTTGGCCCATAGACTCATGTGTGCGTTTGTGTGTGTATGTGTGTGTGTGTGTGCGTGTGTCTGAGCCTTTATATGGCCTTAGTAAATGGAGCGTACTGAGTGAATTATATTTAATGCTTTGTGTAATTTAAATATAATAAAACGTCGTACGTCTTGCAAAAAAGCAGCAAATGCAGAGGTAGCCGAGAGAGTGGCATAAAAGTACGCGCAGATAAAATATTTTTTTTTACATATATGCATATAACTGATCCAGGGCATATTTTTTGGTTTGCCAGAAAAAAAGGCAATCATTTTGATGCCTCATAAGGAATGTTGTGGACTAAATTATTGCCCTGTAAAGTGCAGCAGCAACAAATAAAAAGAGAAGGTAAAGAGGTACAGAGAATACAATTTTGAATATTTAAACTAATATACCTGAGTCAAATGGAAAATGTAATTAAATGTCTTGAACTAGGACAAGTGTTGATAAATTTAATAAAAATAAACTGGTTTAATATATCATTATATACATATCTTTAATATTTTTGTCTATAAGAAAACCTAAAATGTATTATTTAAATACTTATTTTAAGTTTTTATTTCATTATTTATTATTGAAAAAAAATTTAATATTTAAATACTTATTTTAAGTTTTTATTTCATTAATTATTATTGAAAAATTTTAATATTCAAATACTTATTTTAAGTCTTTATTTAATTAATTTTTATTTGACTTAAATTAACTTCTTAAATCAAGCTGACTTAAAGCTCTTTAATATCAACCCCTCACATAACCATTACACAAATACTCAATCATTCGGACGGATATCAGTCTCATGCTACCCCGAATCTCTAGAGTCTGTTGTTTTCACTGGTTTCTCATGTATTTTTGCTTGCTTTTTACTTTATTTTCTGTTTTATTGACAACCTGCAAACCGAAACATCAACAGAAAAATTTGGTGGCCAAACAACTTGATTAAAAACCCACAAAAACCAACCCCCCATAGGGGGCATAGGGCTCTATCATCAACAAAAAAATGACCCTCTGATTGTATTCTTGTTGACCATTCCAAAAAAACAAAATTCAACAAAAAATGGGACTTGTCCCTGCTCAATGAGCATTCGATTGTGAGGGATACACAAAATGTTTCAATATGCTGCACCCGCCATGTGCTGTGACAGGGAGGTCAGCCACAGCCACAGGGTAATTTAAATGAAATGAACAACAAATGCACTCACACTCACACTCACGCACTCACACTTACAACCGTAAAACAAAAAGCAACAACAAACCATTCCAACAAACACTCACAAGCTTTCCATGAAAGACTCGCAGAGTCCAGTCCGGCGACATGTGCCGCAAATGTTACCCAAAAAAAAAATATATATAAATATATATATGTATATAAATAAATAGCAAGCTGTAAATTGAGCAGAGTAGCTGGTTGAAGAAACCCTTCCTCCCCCCTCCTGAAGAGTGTGGGTGTGTCCGCATATTGCTTTTCAAATTGGTCATCGAGCATAATAAAAAGCATGCGGGTATTGAGTTTTTATGGCGTTAACAAATTGCATTTTATAACACAATTTTGATGTGCGTGTGTGTGTGCGTGTGTGTGTGTGTGGCTAACACGCAAAAAATAAATAAAATAAAATAAAATAACGACAATAATATTTGGCTATTTGTTTGTGGCTCACAGGGGGATTTATGTATACAAATTTGCAACCAGCATGGGAAAACCAAAAACTGAGAAAATCAAGAGCCAGAAAAAAGCGAAACTTCATTTAGACGATTTCAAAATAGTTTGGTATCTTGTGGATCCACATGGCAATAAAGACATATTTTATATATCAATATATTCTATATTCTTTTAGGTAATATATTTTATATATTTTTTTTTTACTTTTTATTTAGAGTTTTTTATCATTTCATATTTGCAATACCTAGCCCTAGCCTTTTCCTTTGATTACAGTAAAAATAGAGCTCAGAGTATCTACTAGTCGCGCACTCTCGACTAGAGCACTCTCAGTTACCTCTCCCCATTTTTTGTTATTCGCCTTCATTTGTTCAACTTGTTCCACTCGTGTTTTCGATACATATTACAACTAAATTCATTCCATTTTTATTTCGATGCATAAAATAAAAAATATAAATGCCACGCCCTAAATGTAGCCTTTTAATTGTTCAACAAATAAAAAATAAAAAGAAAAAAGCAGAGCAATGAAAAGGAAAAACTTTCAATCGGAATTGTATCATTCCATTCCATGCTTCCGCAGCTCTGTCTCTCTCTCCCTCCCTCCCCTCTCTTTCTCTCTCTATCTGTGTGTGTGTGGCCTTTCTATTAAAAATAAACAAATCCCTAAATACGCCACTCAAAATTCAATTAAAACTCTCGACGCACAAGCGCCGACAGATTTACAAAGCTGCCCCCTTCACACACACACACACGCACACACACGCACACAAATCCATGGAGTATGCGTGCGTGTGCCTGCCTGCGTGTGTGCGTGTGTGTGTGTGTGTATGGAATACCAACAATTGAGTGCTTTCAACTGTATTTTGAAATATTTATATGCTTGTCAGTGAGTTAAATCGATGCTTATAAATGGTTAAATGGTCAGCCCCACGAATTATGCAACACAATGGGTTTTTGGCTCTTGCATTTAGCATAAACTTCATGTTATCGGCTTGGCATATTCGACACATTCGATAATGTTGCCAATTGAGCCAAAGGCAATCAGAAAAAAAATGAGAAAAAAAATAAAGAAAAGCACCTTACCAAATTTCAACATCAAGATAAGGGCTGCACTGTTCATGATGAGTTAGAAGCGGGGAACAGCCAAAAGTTGAAATCGAGCTGCTGCACATGTCTGCAGTGGCATACAAATGTCATTAGGGTAGCGGCCAAGAGATGACGGCCAACTACAATTTTCGTTGCCTATTATAAGTCTAACTTAAAGACGGTCGCGTGAGTCACGAAAAATAACATACAAACACAACAACACAACTTAGTACTCTCTTATACGCTCGACACATAACATCTTCACCTTATACTTTAAAAAAATATAAGAGTATGAGTATTTTTGTTCTGCCTTCATTTCGCTAACAGCTGCCTTAAGTCGTATGGCCAACATAGCAAATAATTACAATCCACACTTCGCCATATTTCTTTACACTCTTGCGTTCCACAAACTAAATTCGACACACACACCAAGCGTAATCGACCGATCGCCACAAAAGTTGCGCGCAGACTGCAGCTCGTTTCTTAGACTGGACTAAGCCTAGACGTTGCATTAGGCGGGAGAGAAAGAGAGAACAACATTAAGAAGATGACAGCTTCAAATGCAAAGCAAACTGAAAAGGACGCAACACACTAATGCATAACAGTTAATGTGCAGTGAGAGTAGGTAAAATCTCTCTTATACGTTATCATTTTGCGTAAGGCTTATATTCCTCTCTCACTCTCTCTCTGTCTCTTCTATCATTTTCAGTATTATTATATGAATATAAATAAATATAAATATTGAATACATGCTACACTCTAACCAATGAACATTGATCAAATATATATTTTAAAGCTCACGCCATCTATTCACGCTCATCTCTATGGCAGTGAATGGGCGACAAGCTGCGACGTTGTTGAAGCCATTTTGAGCAGCTGTTTCGCCTGCCGCTCTTTTTTGTCAGTATGTTAAGTATGCACTTTTTTTTCCTACGAGTGTGCATATGTATGAGCATGAGTATGAGCGTGTGTGTCTGTGTGTGTGTGTTAAATGTGTGCGATTTGTCGTGGTAGCTACATAATGGCCAGTGGAGGTCGGTAGAGCCGTTATGCTTATGGTTTTGCATGGCGGCACGTGTGAAGCATGCAGATGCTAAGCTGAAGAGCGGAAAGCGTAGAACGAAGAGCGGCGAGCGGAGAGAGGGAGCGGCTGGTCAAATACAGTCCACCAACCCCAACGAATCACCCGGCAAAGCAAAACTGAAATTGAACAAATTCCTAACAAATTGGAATTTGGTTTAGTTTTTTTTTTTATATACGCTTTGCTTTGTTTTGTTGTTTTTTTTTTTTGTCTCATTTCTTTTGCGCTGCCAGCGAAATTTGCTCACATTTTTCTTATTGTTGCTTTTGCCGTTCCTTTTTTTTTGACGTTCTATTTCTGCTGTTGTTTTTGCAACATTGCTACGCAAGATTTCGTCTCAAATATGCGCTGGGGCCATTATGATTATTTCTACATTGCGTTTTCGCCCCCGCCCAGCCCCTCCCACTGTATTGCTGTGCACTTTGAAAAATGACACTTTACAACTGTTGTAATTTGTTTTTGTTTTAGTTGTGTTTCTTGTGCTCGCTTCGGTCAACTATGTGGGCTTGGTTGGTGCAAATTGTGGGTGTCAATGTGATTTGTAGCTGAGCCAATGACAGGGGCGGGGCAGCCAATATGCTGACACGAAGCGGCGTAGGGCAGCGGAAAGATGGGAATACTTGAAGGAAAAGGAATGCGAAATTGAATGCGAAACACGGCACGATATATCGATATATCGATAGACTAAGAGCAGCGAAATATGGACACACTGGCTGAGTAGATCCTTACATTTTGTAAAAAGAATTCAATTTAAAATATATAAAAGTTAAATATCTTGAATTTATCAATGAAAACAATTCTTAAAAAAATCAATTAATATTTTTAATGAATTAAATATTAGTTAGCACACTGAACTTGATCAGTTAAGTCGTTTAATATTTATAACAAATGCAAAGCCTCGTCGAGCTTCACACAATTTGTGATTATTGTGTCATCCGAGAGCTTCGCATCCTTTTGACCACTTGACCAGCTGACCGCAATTTAATCATTTGGCCCAGCTGACAAACAAGCGAATGTAACGGGCCAAAACGAACCGCAGAAACCAATGTTTATTATTTTAGCATACAAATTAAATGCAATATTTATAGATTTTAATTCGCTGAATAATTACCATATATTTATGCCCCATATATATACAAATGCGTCTGCATAGTGCCCCCATTTTCAATTAGATGCACAAATGTCTAAAATCACATTTGGAGCTAACTTTGCGGTTAGCTGGGGGCGGGCTGGAGGGCGTGGCAGTCAACCAATGCCCCTGAATTATTGAAATGCAATGCAAATTAGTTTCCAGCTGAACAAATTGCTGCATTTTTCCCAGCCCGACTCAATGATTTCCATTTAAATATATATCTATATATAGAAATTATCGTACGTATATTGAGACTTATATTTATTTTATATTTATTTTTGATCATCATTTGTTATTTATTAAAATCATTTGCGCCGCACTGAATGGTAATTAATTTTTTTAGCACATTTATTTAATAATAATTGCGCATATTATTCATTTTCATTATGCATTTCATGTGATTTATGGAAATAACAATTGGAAGTGACTGCTAATGGGAAGCCATAGCTTCGAGTTGGAACTTGTTCATTGGAACAAATTCTAAAGCAAGTTAGAGAGAGAGAGAGAGGGCAAGAAATATAGAGGCCCAAAAACGAAGAAGAGGGAAGTATGGACAGAGAGTTTGAGAGAATAAACTAGAGAGAAAGAGAGAGAGAGAGCGAGAGAGAGAGAGAGAGAGAGAGGGAGAGAGAGAGAGAGACACAAAGAGAGAGAGAGAGAGATAGAGAGAGACGAAGAGAGATTTATGAAGGAGAGTGATGAAAGTAAGATGAGAGGGAGACAGATATATAGTGAAAGTGAGAGAGAGAAAGCTGTATAGTGAGAGTGAAATAATAGAGGCACAAAGTAAGATCGGAAGAAATAGAAAAAGTAAAAGAAATAGACAGAGAAAGAGAAAGAGAGCGAAAGACAGAGTGATGAGAGAGAGAGAGAGAGAGAGAGAGACAGAGAGAGAGAGAGAGACAGAGAGACAGAGAGACAGAGAGAGAGAGAGAGACAGAGAGACAGACAGAGAGAGAGAGAGAGAGAGACAGAGAGAGAGAGAGACAGATAGAGAGAAAGACAAAGAGATGAGTGAGATTGATGAAAGGAGTGAAAGACATAAGAGGGTGAGAGTGAGTGTGAGAGGGTGGGAGGAAGAAAGTTCGCGTTTCAGCATTGTTGACAAGGCATTATCAATTAATACGCAACTTTGGATAAATGTAGTTCATTTGAACAGTGGCTCACTTGATATATATAGTTCACTTGAACAATAGATCATTTGAACTTGCTGCTATCAAGTCTTGACAAATTTCTTGGAAATATATTTAAATAATATTGAGTTTGATTGATATACCATTCCGAACCGCATTAATCAATCAATCTTGAGCTCACTGTATTATATATATTCAGCATATATAAATTTAAAACTCTTTTTAGCTTGATCTTGAACACCTAGACGAGGTCTTCTCCCATGCTAACCCCAATTAAGCAATTATATTTTACCTAATTTATACTTTGCCTAATCTTAGGCAATTCGAATTAAAAACTATCTCATTTCCTCATATTTTCAGTTTACCCAATCTTTGTCACTCATTTCCACATTTGGTTAATTGGGGGATCGCTATCAGTCCCCAGTCAAGTTCAAGCTCCAGCAAATATGACATTGAGTGTTCCGCAATGAACTTCAGCCCAAGCAAATCTCCAGCATTTCGTCAATTAAAACGAAAAGCCTTAGCTGAAGTGTGTCTAGAGCAAGTCATATAAACTTAATGATGATATCAAATGGTCAATGAGCAGTAGAAGAAGAAGTAGAAGAAGAAGAAAACTTGGGAATGGATGCGCCCAGCCGCAGCTGGCGGAGAGAGAGAGAGCAACACGTTGCGGCCGTTATTATGGGGCGCCTTGGGGCATTATTAAGTCACGTAGCCAGCGTGTGTAGCTGACATTTTCTTCAATTATTGTACTTATGGTTTCCATTCGCGTTTTACCCGAACGACTACATTTGTTGCATTTTCTTTTCTTTTTCTAGTTTTTTCGCTTCTCTTTTCTTTCATATGAAGTTTGTCTGAGCGCTAAATGAGTTGTGGCCCAGGAGCGTGTTGCCCACTTTAGTTAACTTAAAGAGCGCACATTTGATAGACTCAATTGTAAATTCTTTACATTTAACTGTTTATTTTAGCTGTACTTAAAGTAGTTTTACTTATTTACACCAAGAAATGTAATTAATGTAAACTAAATTCAAATTTAACAGCTTTGGCAGCTGCCTAACAGTGCTATGTTAACTAACAGCGCGCTGTTGCTAGCGATAACACTTATGTTATACACTTAGGACACAGCTGTGAAGTATAAGAGTGGCGCAGTATAAGACTTTTTAGCCGCCAAATTTGAAAGTGTATAAGCTACTGCTCAGCTCTAAGCATTTAAATGAGAGAAATTAAATAGTTTTTGTTGGTTTTTTTTTCTTTTGCGAGCATTCGAGAAGTTTTATAAATGTTTTATGCATGTAATGGGAGCTCTATTTATAAGCTCCATAGGCTTTGCGCAGCGCGCGCCTCTTGCGCTTGCCCACGGCGGGCACGAATCCGCCGCCCAAGCCCGAAACTGTGCCCAGCTGCAGCAGCAGCGGATTACTGACCAGAGCAGCCGCAATGCCCAGAACAGCGGCGCTGGCCAGCGGGATGAGGAAGCTCTTGGCCAGCAGCGCCTTCTGCGACAGCTCCGGCGGGCCCTTGTGGCTGGCCAGGTCGTGCGGCTCCAGGTAGGCGTATTCGCCGCCGCCGCCGCCAGCACTTGGGCCCGGATAGTGGATGTGATGGTGACTGCCATGGCCAGGTCGCGAGCCATAGACATCGAAGGGTATGCCCGCCTCTGCGCTGCTGCCGCCATAGTAGCTCCCATGGCCAGCGGCCACGCCGGCGTACTCATAGGGATGTCCCTCGTAGGCGTAGCTGGCGTGCCCATGGGGCGTTTGTACATGCGCCGCCTGCCCAGCGCTGCCCCCATAATGACCTAGTGAGTGATGGAGTGAGTGGTGGCTCTACCTAAGCTCTCCTAGACCTCCTACATACCCACGCTGATGCGATCATGTTGTCCCGCGCTCTGCCTCCACTTGTTGTACGCCTCACTCAGCGATTCACCCACGCTGCCCAGGCCCGACCCAGTGCTGGAGCTGGAGCCGGAGCCGGAGCTGGTGACTGTGCTGCCCGGTCCCCGATAGAATTCCGGCGGCGGATCATAGCTCTTGGCGATGTTGGTGCCGGCGTAATCCAAGCGGTTAGGCACTTCGCGCTTGCTCGTGCTGCCACTTGGCTCCCAGACGACGTGGCTGGCGTTTTGCGTGGAGCCCAGCGCCAGGCACAGGTGGAGGCACACGCCGAGTAGTTTCCAATTGCTAACGCTCATCGCGACTAAGTTGGCTGCCAGCGCTGTCAATGGCCTTTATAAAACATTTCCCAAAAGCCAATTGCCAAATGGCTCTGCGGAATATTTCTTTCCATTTGGCGACAAATTGCGCTGTGGCAATTGGAGACTGAAATTGTGAGCGCGTCGCTTGGCGGGCTTCGGCCTGACTCCAACTCTCCGTCGCGCAACCATTAGACAATTAGGGCCGTCAAGCGCGGCGAAGTTCTTTCGCCAACACATTTTTTATACCCATTGAAAATGGGAAATCAGGGTATAATGGTTTTGTTGGATGTATGTAACAGGCAGAAGGAGGCGTGGCAGACCCCATAAAGTATATATATTCTTGATCAGGACAACAAGAGAAATCGATTACGGCCCTGTCCGTCTGTCTGTCTGTCTCTCTGTCTGTCTGTCTGTCCGTCCGTCCGTCCGTCCGTCTGTCCGTATGTTTGAACGCGCCGATTTCAGCCTCCATAAGAGCTAGAGACTTGCAATTTTTTTTGTAGGCCCGTGTATAGCACGCGCAGATCAAGTTTATTTTAAATAATCGATAACTATCCCCAATTAATTGTTATCGATTAAAAACAAAATCAAAAAAATTATATCTCGCCCATCTTTTAAGCTAAAGGCACCAAATTTTATTTTTAGCATTATATGTATTTTATGCAGTTTTGAATTTTGTTACATTTTGGATATCAGCCCCAAATTCCTCCAAATTCTATGAAAAACACAGATTCGACGGGGCTCAGGGTATCCCCTAGTCGGTCACGCCAGACTAAAGTTTTCTTGCTTGTTTTTATTTTCGTTTTGTCCGTGGAATTTGTACACGTTAGGGGGGTTTCACTTTTTGGCTCTACAAGGCGCAGAGACACGAGCTGAGTGCGCCTGCTGCGGCTCGTTATCTTGGCCAAGACGCGTGTAGTTGCCAATTTGCCAGCAGCGGGTTAATAAAATAAACCTTATCAAAATAAATAAATGCCTCACGCACTTTGGCATAACTTAACAATAACTTGAATACATTCGTATGTATTTAAGTTATGAAGCAACCCTCGCTGGCGTCTTTAGCAACTTGACAACCCTATATAAGTGATGTTTCATTGAAAACTTTGATATTGCCAAAGAGGTTTAGTGAATTGAGTTTCGGCAATCGGGTTTGAAACACGATTCTGTTAAATAAACTAGTTGGAAATTTTATAGATAATACACCTATAATATTTTATGATCTTGAAATTGTAAGGATCAAGGATTGTTACTGGAAGTCTCCAAATGAGTAACAACGTAATCCCAGCAATGATTAATATAATAATGATTATGAAAATGTTAATTATAATGTATGATAGAGATAAGGATAATCATCAGGACAAAAACTATGAATAAATGAATGATGATGTCAATTATAATAATAATAATAGAGAGAAAATGATAATAATTTCTTATAATAATTATAATAATATAAAGAAGAGAATTGATAAAAGAGCTTGGTATTTTAGGCTAGGATACATTTATTATTGACTTTTATAGCGAAACGCCTTTGAAAATAGACTGTTCATAGAAATAGTAGTGCTAAATGTACGCAAATGTTATATGTTAAGCATGTGAAGTTAGTCTAGAGTTTTTTTATTTTTTCTGGTAAGACTAGAATTCAATTTAAATGTGCTCATTCTAGCTGGAATCGAGCTAAAAATATATTTTTGGGCATTTTTTTAGACACTTCTATTTTTATGAACAACTAGCTTTTTGTTCATTTTTCTTTCTAAAGTCCCGAAGTGTGCAGGTTTTTTAGAGAAAAACCAAAACAATATTTAAATAAAAATAATAATAATAATAATAAAAAATGAATATACATTAGAATTGGTTTTAATAACCCAGAGTAAAGCCAAAACAATATTTAAATAAAAAAAAATAATATACATTAGCATTGGTTTTATTAACCCCTTATTTCTCACTAAATTTAGTTGCCCAACATATGAGCTCAGTAGCGCTACTATTTTTATGCACAGAGCTGTTAAAAAATATATATAATATATAACACACAAACCTTGAGCGTTTCATTCATATAGAAATGGCAAACTTTGCCACTGCCTGATAATAAGTACAATTATTTTTGCAAGGTTTGATTTGATTGTGGGCTGATCAAGAACATCGAGTGATTGTTCAACGTTAATTAAAATTCTAGTTCAATTTTGTATACATTTTTTAATTTCATTTGATCGACAGACACTTGTAGACGAATGAGTTTATTTCAACTAGAAAAATTATTAAATATTTTATTTTATTTCATTTAGTACGCAATTCATGGGGCAACCCTCGCTAAGGCTGTGCTCTTGCACATAGTTAAGAAATTAACGCCGTTTGTCTTCGCTGCATTCGCTAAGTGCGTGGGCGGCATTGTGTTGTGGGCGTGCCCAAAATTATTGCGCAAGTTTCTTGACATTGGCAGAAGATGAAAATATTTATTTTATATTTTATTTTCTTCTTTTTTTTCGCAATTTTCTGATTGCAAAAATAAGTTGTAGTTTAACCTTCACGTTTCGGATGACGCCTCCCACTGGGAATGCAGACGTCTGCCCTCCTCAGAAACGTGCGAAATTTCCTATTATCAGAATTTCGGTGGCATTTCGTCGAATCTCTTTATCTGACTGCGAGAATACAAGGTGAGAGTGTTGGGGAAATGAAACAATTCCAGTAGCTCTTATCACCGATTCTTGTTGGATTCATATGAAAGATGACGCGCGCGCAAAAAATGATAGCTCTACATATATGTAGAGAATGTTCAGAGCGCACTATCTATATGATACTCTTACACAATGATATGAAGCGATTAATATAGAAACTATTATCAGTTTTCAAATTACTCTAACATTGAAATTGAGCAGATATTCTATTTATATTTGAAAAAGATAGAGATAGAAAAGAACATAAAGTGAAAGAGGAAATAGATAAATAGGTGTTATGTCTTGGTGAGAAGGAGAGAATTGGAGATATAGATAAACAGAGAGTGGGAGCGAAAGGGAGAGAGAGAAACAGAGAGAACGAGAAAGTAAAAGAGAGAGAGAGAGAATAGACACACAAAGGAAAAAGAGAAAGAGATAGATAAATGTAGAGAAAGAGAGAGAGCTTATGAAGAGTGAATGCCAGTAAATGTTATGGGCATGTATGAGACAGAAAGAGGAAGAAAGACAGAGAGAGGTGCATATAAACTTATAGATTTATGCAGACAGACAGATAAAGATTATATATGAGAGAGAAAGAGATATATAAATTGTCTTCATATACACAAGTAAGAAACTTTGAAACTTGAAAATCGAATAGAAAGGCACTATTGACACAAGAAAGAAATGTAGGTAAATAATATCTATGCCTAAATATTGCTCAAATAACATTGTATATATACCAGAATATACCCAGAGGCATATTCAGATAAATGTATAACCGCACACAGAATTTGATTTCTTGCTATGATTATAAACAGCACAGAACAACATGAATCACACCTTCAAATCAGACAAGCTAGACAGGTATTCGAACTGAAAAGTGGTAGCACTTCAGGTGTACATTTCCGTTGCAGTATTATCAAAAAATGTTTAATTTTATAGACTTTGATTTGTGGCTGTCTCCTGCTCGACAGTCTCGTTCGACAGATTTCTTGATTTCTATAAAGCGATAGGGCTACTCTGGTCAAATAATCTAAATTAATTATATAAAATATTTAATATAAATAATAATATATATAATTGATATATATAAGCTACTTACAAATAATCAATATTAATTATAAAAAAAAAATAATATTAAGAATAACTAATTTTAATAATATAATATAATATAATATAATATAATATAATATAATATAATATATCATAATATATAATTGATATTAAATATAGTTTTTACTATAATATATAAAAATATTTTTAAAAAATAAGAAAAATATTTGTATCATTAGTAAAATTAAATAAAATAAATTAATTTTATTGATATCAAATAAATAGTAAAACTTTAAAACAGATCCCGATCCCAGTTGCAGTGTCCCACGCATTGTGGGCGGAATGGGCGTGCGCCCGCCAGCCACAATGTGTGCGACAGTGCAACGTGGACAGTGGCTGCCGTAAGGAAATTTACTTGTGATAGGGACCCTTGCGGAGTGAATCGACGCGACGGTAGTCGTACGGCAGCCAGGCATTCTGTCGCTTGAACTGCTTCTGGTTGGCCGGCATGTAGGCGAAGAAGGTCCTGGTGCTGATGGTCGGAGTGCGCGCGTCGTTGCGCAGCGCGAGCCAAATGAGCCGCGTGTCCTGCAGATCCATCTCGTTGAGGCGGTAGTGGTACTCGTCGCGCATCCGCTTGAAGCGGCAGAGGAACGTGGCCTCGCTGCACTTGGCGTCCGGCGTGCACTGAAACTTGACCTCGTCCGGGTCGGGGAGGATGTTGAGATTCTTATTCAAGTGCAGCATCTCTACCATGGCCTTCGTGTCCAGCACAGACGCCGTCTCGTTCTGTGCCCGCACCCTCCTGCCGTACCGCTCCGCTACCCAGTCCACCAGCAGCGGCAGCTTGTGCGCATTGGGCAGGGTCACGAGCACGTAGCGTGCATCCTTCCTCAGCACGTCCATAGCGCTGTTCAGCAGCTCCGTCAGCATTTGCCTATCCTCCGGATCGATATTGGTCACCTGCACACGATCCGACTCCTGGCCCATGTCGACCACCAGCGAGACGTCTTGCGGGCCCGCGCGAAACACTTGCGCGGCAAACGTGTCGGCTGCCTCGCGGGCCACAGTCGCGACGGGTCGCTGCTGCCACTGGATGCGCTCCATGTACTTCTGCTCCCTGTCGGCCTGCGTCGCCTTCTGCAGCGCCGCAACGCAGTAGCTGCGTATGATCGGCTGGGCGTCGGCGAAGGCGAGGTTCGGCTGGTACTCGGGTGGACCGTAGATCCGGAAGAAGTTCCAGGCCAGCATGCCGTTGGGCATGAAGCGGCGAAAGCAATGATGACTCCCGTCCGAGCTGGAGCCGGAGCTGGTCGAGCCCGTGGAGCACACCTCCAGCACGGGCGCCTCGACCCGTTTGGCCGGCTTCTCGCTGCTCTTGCGCTGCACAACGTGCTTTTCCCTCGGTCCCGGACAACGCAAGATTTCGTCTCTCAACACCTTGATATTCTTGTACTCCATGGTCCGGCCCCACTTGAGGACATGCACGTGGTCCACATCGTCCTCCTCGGGCAGCGGGTGAGCGAACTCCGCCTCGTCTGTCACCAGGAAGGGCAGCATGCAGCCGCCGTCCTTCACCGCCGGCTGGGCCATCTGCGGCACCGCGAGCATCTGCACGCACATCCGGCAGCCGCCGCCGCACTTCATAGCCCTGTAGGTCATTATCCGGCGCACCTTCTGGATGTGCTGCGTTCGCTTCGTTTCCCACCTCTGCGCCGCCCGCAACACCTCGCGCTCCAGGTCGCGCACGATGCGCTTGCCGCGCCGCAACCGCGCCATCTTCTCGGAGTCCAGCAGTAGCATGCAACGCTGCAAGGTCTCCGAGGTCAGCTCCTGCTTGTCGCGTCTCATCTCTTGCTCCGCCTTGCGATGCATATTGCACAGCGGCTTCTCCGTCGGCTTTCGCTCGTCGCCAAAGATCTGGGCAATGGCATCCATTAGGCACTGCTTCACCTCACGCCTGATGGACGACGGCTCGTACGTGGCGAACCAGCGGAACTTCTCGTTGGGTATCTGGTTGACCTTAAAACTGATCTTAGGCTCATCGACCTTCCGCTTGCGAACCTGGGGTACGTAGGGCTTGGGTCGCACCTGTGGCACGACGTAAGGCAATTGATTGTCCGGCTCTTTGGGGCGACTCTGGCGCTGCTGCCGCCTCAGCTCCCGCCTGGCCTCTTCCTCCTTTAGCTGATTCAGCCGCTTCAAGCGCTCCTGAAACCTCTTCCCGTTCTCCGGCAACGGCAGTACCTTATCCAGGCCCTGCATGGTCATCGCCATGTCCAGGTGGGCAATGCTCGTCAATATCAACTGCTCGTTGTTTCTGTAGGACTGCCCCACGGATTCTTCGCGGCAGTCGCGGTTCCTGTAGTGCGCCTCCCACAGGAACCAGAGAAACGCAAGATCGCTGCTCTGGCTGATGCCGATTAAGGCCTTCAGCTGCTTAGAGCTGGGCAACGGGTGCACGCCCAGCACATCGAGGCAGCGGTGCACCCGGTACGTTGACTCCTCGCAAATGTCGTCGCGCAGCGCGTGCAACAGGTCCTCAGCTGCCCCGATCTGTTCCTCCGAAATGTTGCGATACCAGCGCACCGATTCCTCCACGTCGTAGAACACCTCCATTCCTGGAAGTCGTTGCTGTTGACCCGACATCTCTTACGTTGTCAATCGAACCTTTTTTCTTTTTTTTTTGTAATTATTTGAAAATCTATTTTGTACTGACAATTTGGACACCTACTTGGATTTATATACCCTTCCCTTTTCGAATATACATATTTTGGGATATATTATGGAAGGCCAGGGAGGAATCTTGCAATTGGACGCAAACGACATCATAACACTGACTCAAAATGCAGTTAAATGTATTTAAAAATCAATACTACTTTATCAACAACAAGTAAGAAACTCTAGTAGGGCGTGACCGGCTAGGGGATACCCTGAACCGTCGAATCTGTGTTTTTCATAGAATTTGGGGCCGGTATTCAAAATATAACAAAATTCAAAATTGCATAAAATACATATAAAGCTAAATATACAATTTGGCGTCTCTAGCTTAAAAGATGGGCGAGATAAAATTTTTGAACTGAATTTCGATTTTGTAAAATCGGTAACAATTAATTGGGGATAGTTATCGATTTTTTAAAATAAACTTGGACTGCGCTTGCTATACACGGACCTACAAAAAATGTCAAGTCTCTAGCTCTTATAGAAGCGGATATCGGCGCTTTCAAACATACGGACAGACGGACGGACGGACAGGGCCAAATCGATTTCTCTTGTCGTCCTGATCAAGAATATATATACTTTATGGGATCTGCCACGCCTCCTTCTGCCTGTTACATACATCCAACATAAACATTATACCCTGATTTCCCATTTTCAATGGGCTCAGGGTATAAAAAGCAAAAAATTTTGCAATATTTTCAGTATTTTCAATGAATACTTGAAGTTTGTTTACCCACGTCCTTCAAGTAATACCTATTTATAGCTTGATTAGCTTTAAATATGACGAATTTCGATTAGCCGAACAGATTTACCAATCATCAAATTAGTGTCTAGATAGTGCAGCTTGATTTAAAGTCGTGGCTAGATTAATTGCGAAGGTTTTCGTGTCGCTCCGAAGTTATCAATGCACGAGTACAACCTTTCAGCCAGTCGGTCGCATATAACAAACAAGAACATAACATCGAATAGATAAGTTATATTCATAAAGAACTAGTATAATTACAGCCGGGGCAGATATCAGGCCCATCGGCCGACTATATAAGCTGCGCCGATTCAACTGAACGAACACATTTGGTAGCACTCACTTCCCTGACTATAACCAAAAATGAAAGCTGGTAAGTTCACTCAATAGCCTCAATATATATATATATATATATATATATATATGTCTCACATTCTTTTCGTTAGCTCTGATTCTTCTCTGTCTGGCCCTGTTCGTGGTGGCCATCTACGCTGATTGCGATCCCGATGGCAATGGATTGCCCAGTTGCTCCGGCACCAGCACCACCAGATATCGCAACAACTGGGATCCCACTCGCTACTGGGTCTGCCAGGGTAATACCGCTACCGTTGTCCTTTGCGACATCAACACCGGCTTCGATCCCGTGTCATCAACGTGCGTCCCATGGAGCAGCTGGCAGTGGTATCCCCCATGCCCAGCCGCTTAAGTTTTTTCTCCTTTGAAAAACTCAAATTGCAAATAAATAATAAAAAAAAAAAAAAAAACAATTTTGTGACTATACTAAAATATTTCTATTGTATTCTGTCTGCATGACATTAGTGGTACCGATCTATTAAGCCTATCGGAAACATACATTTTATACCTTATGGTTTCAAAAATGAAAATAGAATTGCAAGAGGCCTGATCAAGACTTAATAAAAATTATGATCAGGAATTTAAGACCTACTCATATCCTAATCAGGTCTTCTTTCAATTATTGTTTTGTTTTCTTCCCATGACAGCTATATAATATAGATTCGACTTAATGTTATTTATATGAAGTAACAACTAACAACTAACTTTCAGGCAGATATTTCCTATGGCAGCTATATGCTATAGTACACCAATACTGACCTAACATTCTTAAGACATAGCAAACATTGCAGAAATAATATATACAAAAATTGAATAATATACACACAAACAAGTCTTTCATATATAAATGCAATAATTAATCAATGACTTCTATAGCACAGATATATGATATAGTGCTTCGATCCGGTGTAAAATTGTCTATGATATTACAATGAGGCTATTTAAAGTTTCAATTGAATAGCTCTCAAGCCGAGTCAACTTATTTGCATAGAAGCACAAATATCAGTTGTGCTGCTGCTATTGCTCAAGAATATATATACATATATATATATTAATATAGTATATATCTATATAAAAAAAAAACTTGTGAACGGCATCGTCTTGTGCCTAGCCGTTCGTTTGTGTGTTCCATCCTTGTCTAGGGGAGTGCTAACTTGCTCTCCTTCCAAACAACACGAATGAACGCCCAGCTGAACCCTCGTTTTATACGTGACGTTCACCGAATAAGCACTTGGGAATTATAACAAAAAAAATTGGCACTGGCTAATAGGGAAATATACGATAATTACACATAACATCAATATTTTTTCTAAATATTGATAATAAATAAATGACAAATTATTATATATATTTATATATATATTTATATATATTTTTATATATATATATTTATAAATATATTTATATATATATATATATTTATATATATATATATATATTTATATATATATATATATTTATATATATATTTATAAGAATATAACTTATTTTATCATCAGTTCCTATTTTATATTTAATTTTATCGATTAACTCTTTTACCAATCTATAGCTGCACTCCATATTTGCCTGAAGGTTTCTCCATTTATTATACACTATAAATATTTTTATAGAGACATCAGCTCTATATCTGTTATATGACGGCATTGTACGTAAAGATTATAATTGAAGGTACCAGATCCACGTAAGTGCCATTAAATCTATTTATTTTGATATTTTGCAGGTTCGCAACTTTCTGTCCATTTGATAAAACGAAAGCTATCTATATAGAGGGCACAGTCCAGTTAAGAATCAAGACAAGGTAAACAGTTTTTTAAATGGATTTTTACAAACTTTAAACGCAATTTATTATTGTCTTTAGTTATTGTTTCAAAATTGTAATGCAGTTACATGAGTAAGTCATAAATTACAGAGATTGAAAAAGCAATTCTCTGGCAAGTACAACGTAATATACATATAGAAGATATATATATGTATATATATATTTATATACATGAAGTGAAATGTGCCCAGCTCTTTGTTACGCCAATTGTCCAGCAGTCTGAGTAGAATATATATATATATATATCAAGAGATTTGTTCTCATTGGCCAGGCACACTTCACCGCATATGTAGCTAGGTATGTGTGATGTATAATATAATCGCTACGTATATTGTGTCGTATATCATATAGTACAGGGTATGATGTAACACACGCACGCATACATAAAACAGTTATAATTTGTTGGGGCCGTTGGCATTTGGAATGAACTGCAACTGCGCTTGGCCTAAAACTAAAATCCTAAACAGTTAAAACTAAACAAACATTGTTTAGAAATACTATACGAAATCACTTTTTGGCATTGTGCGATAATCGAAACGAACTGTAAACTTAACTAGCTTGACATAAAACAAATGGAAACAAAATTATTAAATTAAACCACAACGATTTTTGGCCTTAGAAAAATGCTAATTATTGTCTGGTACTGAGCTTGATATATTGAGCTAAACTAAATAAATAAAATCAGCTAAGTTTAACGTTAAAAAAAATGGTTTAAAATCGAATCCGAATTAAAGCACCTGGCGACGTCAACGTCTTCGGGCAATTAAAGGCAAAAACCTAAACACGAAACTAAACAAAAATCGAAAGAGACCTATATATAAAAGGAAAACTTAGCGTAGAGTTGTAGTCAAAAAAGGAAACTACAGTAAAGCCTTCGTCGTAAATTCGCACACAATCATAAAAATTATTGGAGATGGTATCTAGTCTATGCTCGGATTTATAATTTGAGCCACGCTCGCCCAGGTGCCAAACACAAAGCCGCACAGACCAAATATCAATATGAGAAAATCCTTCCACAGCATCCAGTTATAGCGGCCGTAGCCCACATTATAATAGGTTATAATCTCAATGATGGGCGGCGCAATGAGCGCCAACGCCGAGCTGCTGACGGCGCCGACGAGCGAGATAATCGAGCCCAGATTGGGTATGACGGCGGCCAGAATAACTGGAATAAGAAACGACTTCAAGTGTTAGAGAAATGTTCAAGAGAAAAGGTGATGAAGCATGAAAGAAGCACGTGAGAGGAAAGACAATGAGAGCGAAGATATGAAAGAAATGAGGAGGAAAAGTATATAAAATGCATCAATTGAGAGAAAAGGCAGTCAGAGAATGAAAAAAAGACAATGAGAGTGAAGACATTAGAGAATGAAACAAACATTTGAGAGAAACATTAGAGAATAAAGGAAATGAGCCCAAAAAAGTATATAGAATAATCTTCATCATTTGAGAGAGAAAACAATCAGAGAGTGAATAAAAACAGTTGAGAGTAAAGACAAAAGAGAATGAAAGAAACAAGTATATACAATATTCTCATCAAAAAGAATTCGTGATATATGATGATTAATAAATTTTAATATTAATATGAAAAGCGTAAATAATGAAATATTTCAAAAACCAAACGAAATCAGAGAATTCAAGCAATCAGTGAAGAATAATAAGTGTATATAAAATATGATACAAAGAAAGTATTTAGTGTAGGCGATAAGAGTCTTAAAATTAATGTGAATATATAGGAAACACAGCCAAAATGTATACAGATAATGTAAAAATTATGGAAAGAAGTCGCATGCATTTAGACCTTAAGAATTTAACATAAAACAGATCTTCAAAATACCCAAAGAAATGTGTATTTAAGAATACACAAATCAATTTGGATCGATATTTAAAATAAAATATTAATATATATACATGCCATACATTAGACATGAGATATAGATAGGTAGATCAAAAATATATATATATATTCATTTCGGCAATTCTCATAAATCAATATATAGTAAGAGTGTTAATTATTAATTCATAGTTATAGTACTATCAAAAATATGTTTATCGATGAAATGAATATGGCATGCGTGATATATAATTTGTATGGCCAGTAACTGGCAGATAGATGCTTATGTTACAGATGCTAATAACCATAAATGATGATCAGGAATATATATAAACAAAGTGATTGATTGACTTACAGGTAAATGTGACCAGCACTGTACGTAGCACCGTAGCAGCCAAATCCTTAGCGCGCTGTGTATCAAAGTTGCTGCGTACGAAGGGTTCCACCATATTGACAGGCACGTAGAATTGTAGTGTATAGGAGAGGAATATAGCGACGGCCATGGAAATTCGTACCATCTGAGATAGACTGAAAAGAGGAAAATAAAATCAATTATATATTACAATTCACATGAATTATCCATCTATTTACTTACACATCTCCCTGTGGCAAGTTGAGCGTAATGCTGCCCTTGACACTCTCACCGTACTTCAAATAGCCAAAGAACCCAACGGAGGTGTACAGACAGGCCACAATGACCATGCCCGTATTGAGAACTCCAGTGCGGCCGCCAAAGTCTTCGGGTGTGCGCATGTTATTCTCCAGCGGCAGCACCACGCCAATGCCCTCGAAGGCATAGATGGCCGTGCCAAAGTACAGGGGCAAGGTGGCCCAGGTGGCGTAGGGCTTTACCGTGTGCGTGTCGGGCAAATCGTGCAGCATGTACGAAAAGCTAATGGCTAAGCCGGCCACTGTCAGCACGGCCGCGATCAGAGAGACGGGCGTCAGGTACTTGAGGTTGCGCACCAAATTCAACAGCACCATGGGCAACAGCATCAACAGCAAGTAGATGCGGACATCCAGCTTAAAGTAGTGATCCATCACATCCTTGATATTGAGCGCCACGAACAGAAAATAGACGCAGCAGAAGCCAATCTGCGTGATGAACAAGAACGTGGTCACAACTCGTCGCGCCAGCTGCGAGTAGCGTCGCAGTCCCAACGGGCCCGTGTCGAAGCTACAGAAAGCCACCTCCGAGAAGTCCAGAGCCGGCTGCTGCAGTCGTCGGCACAACTCGTGCGAACAGTTGACCAGCATGTGCATGCAGTGCGTACAAATGGCGCCCATGATCAGGGTGCCAAACAGGCCCACGTAGAGGCCGGCGTTCTTGAATGCCTCCGGCATGGCCAGTATGCCAGTGCCGATATTGCCTTTGAGCAAGTGAACCAACGTGTCGAAGTTCGATGTGGGATGTTCCAGTGTGCGATGAAGTGTGGGATTGTAAAGCGATTTGTTGAGCTGCTCCTCGCCCGTCTGACTGCTCTCCTCATCATCTCCAGCGGCTGCTGCGTGCACTAAATAAATTTAAATGTTTTTTTAATTAATTTCTTTATTTCGATTTTGCTACAAGATTTTTGCTTCAAGCGGCCCTTTTATATTAAAATAAAATATTATATATTATATATCTCTTTACAGTTTTTTATACATTTGATATGATCCAAAATACAGATAACACTCCTATAGAAATCAATATTTTTTCATATCTCTAACTCTTGGAAAAACGTTTGACGTTTACGGGAATCGGACCTAGTCCATCAATTATATTTCTTATCAACATCGAATTTATAACAAACAAAGTCATCGATTACTATATGAAACATGTCGTCTACAAATGTTGGTACATTAATGTATGTGTATATATATATATACCATAACAGATTTAAATAGTTTTTAGAAAACATTATTTACCCCAACAAAAGTTTAGATAAAATAAATGTTAAGTTGATTAAAATTTAAGTAAAAAATGTAAATAAAATTAGAAAAAAAATATATATAAAAATATATATATTATAAATATAAAAAGAATAGTTACAAAAAAATTAATAAAAAATTTTATTTATTATAATTTAAGTAAAAAATTTAAATAAATTTGAAAAAATATATATTTAAAATAAAAATATATATATTATAAATATAAAAAGAATAGTTACAAAAAAAATTAATAAAAAATTTCTCTCACTTTGATATTTTAAAAGATGTGAGCTCAACTAAATTCTATTTAAAAAATTTTTATTTAATGTAATTTAAGTAAAAAATGTAAATAAATTAGAAAAAATATATATTTAAAAATATATATATTATAAATATAAAAAAAAATAGTTACAAAAAAAATTTAAAAAAAATTTATTTATTATAATTTAAGTAAAAAATGTAAATAAATTAGAAAAATATATATATTATAAATATAAAAAGAATAGTTACAAAAAAAAATTAATAAAAAATTTCTCTCACTTTGATATTTTAAAAGATGTTTCTTTTCTACCATATCAACAAATGTGAGCTCAACTAAATTCTATTATTATCTCGCTATTAAGCCCAACTCTCACTAAGACTTCAAGCTAAGATCAAAGATAACTCTTCTACTTTCCATTAAGACCTAACTCTTTTGGCCAGCTTGAAGCAAGTGTCATTTGATAGCCACTTACCTGCGATGCTATCCTCGCTGTGCACATTGACCAGCGTACTGTCCGGCGGTGAGCTGCGTACCGGCGGCCGGATTAGGCCGTTTCCGCTGCGATTGCCCTCATAATCGGAATTGTCACTTTGCTGCAGCAGCAGCGGCTGTCGCTCGGTCATCTTCGGCTTGCGCTTGGCGGGCTCGGCAAGCTGCAAGATCAATTGAGTAAGAGCGAGACAATAGAAGACGCAAAGAATGTGTGTGTGTGGGTGTAAGTGTAGGTGTGCGTGTGCGTGTGTGTGCGAGGCAGGGAGAGTAAGTGCGTAGTTGATGCGCTCGACTCGCCAGCTGAAGTCACACTGAAAGCAGAAACACTGCTAATGCCGCTTTCGGGTCTGGCAAATTTTCCGCTGACTCAGTTTTTCTACAGAAACTCGGACAATGGTCGGATAATGTGTTCGCATGATAAGGGATATGGAAGGAGAAGTGGAAAGTTTTCTGCGTGCAACTATAGCTGATATGAGTGTAAGCCTTGGACTTGGACTTGCACTTGATCAGTGGCAAGCTCGACTTGATTGCATTTATATAAATATACATATACTGAAAAGCATATATGCGCATTATTCATAAGACGATACGAAATCGAGGAGGCCAGTGACTCATTTGATTTTGGTTCTAACGTGGAGGCTCAGGCGCAAAAACAATCCGCAAAGCGATAAGCATTAAATACATATTTATTATATATATATATATGGGTATATAGTATATATGGCCTGTCAAATCTGCCTTTGTCGAAATATTTGTGAATTAAGTATATGTATATCAGAGCAACAATACGCCCACAAATACGAAATGAATGCAAGCTACAAAAGAACGCATTTAACCTAATTTTATAAGACTATCTAATCCCGTCTGTACAGTTTTTTTTATAATCATTATACTAGACTCTTAGAGGCTTAGTACTTGTTGCTAAATTATCTAACTGTGTCAAATGAAAGTAATGCAAATTTGCAGGGTGTGATATAGGACTATGAAAAAAGTCTCAACGGATCTATTATTATATATATTATATATATTATATATATTATATTTATTATACATATTATATATATTATATAATTAAACAATACATTTTGCTATAACTAAATAAAGCTTTCAGAGATTGGAACATTTAAAATATAAAGTAAAATATAAAACTAGAACCTATCTTTAAGTTCTAAATTATTAAACGATTTTTCATCACGCCAGACCTCACTGTATTTATAGTTTTGTTTTGAATTATGTTATTGAGACTTTGCATAATATAAATTGATGGAATATTTCAAAAGATAACAGAAACTAATAGAAAAAAAATAATAAATTGTAAGGCTCGCCTATATAAACAATAAAGTATTATAAACCCCAGCGTAGACCTCGACCCAGACCCACAGCCAGACCCAGACCCACAGACAAACTGTCGCACGCTCACATTTCCTGGTGGCTCGAAATACAGTAAGCTCACTTGTCCAACTTAGACGACGTATCACTTAGAAATAAAAAATGAAAAAAATACACACTTACAAATAAAAATCGTAGATAAGTTATCTATGCACGGCTGTAAATGGATATATATGCGGGCAGTAGGCTGGCAGTTAAGAAAACATAGAGAAATTGTGAACTAAAACTGTAAGAAACGTAAATAAAAATTAAGTGAACTCAAATTGGAGGTATACCAACTATTTGGTACATACCTGTTGAAGGTTCGTCAATGGGGTTAGGTCTTCCATTGATTTTTTTCCTTCTTTCTTTCTTTTGCTTTTTTTTATGCACTGCTGACACTGGCAATGAATGTGGCGCAGCGAAGGTCACGGCGCAAGAGTTAGCACAATTCCTGTTGAACAAAGAACAGACGGGTTTTTTTACTTGCTTTCAAGCGTAATTCGATTCTACGCAAATCAAACATATGTGCAGATTCTTAGCATCTGCTTCGTCGTGCAGCACAGCAAGTGTTGTTGTTGCTTCTGGCTAACTGTTTTCACATTGCACAATTGGCACGCACACACACACATATACACACACACACACACACACGCTGCAATGCAGCATTCAATTACACTTTAATAAATGAGTCAAGGACTGTTGCCGTGTCATGAGTTCGCATTACAGGTAACACATTAATTATCAATACCTCGTTAAAGCCAATGATGATGACGCGACCACAAACAAAACAAAACCAAAACTCTTGCTCTGCTGCTTCTTCTTCTTCTTGGCGCAGTCAGTGGAATTGCCATTCACAGCGCTACGTCGCATTTGGCGGCGTTTTGCAACACTAGTCGACAGGCGTTTCGCGTGACGTGTCTGCGGTGCGTCCAAAAAAAAATTAATAACAAAATAAATTGAATACGAGCGAAAAACAATTAGCCGCAAAATGGTCGAATTCAACAGCGTAATCGCCAAGTTTTACAACGACTATGTGCAGAATACGCCGAAAAAGCTGAAGCTCGTGGACATCTACCTGGGCTACATCCTACTGACCGGCATCATACAATTCGCCTACTGCTGCTTGGTGGGCACGTTCCCCTTCAACTCATTCCTCTCGGGCTTCATCAGCACCGTCAGCTGCTTCGTGCTGGCCGTGTGCCTGCGCCTGCAGGCCAATCCGCAGAACAAGGCCGTCTTCTCGGGCATCTCGCCGGAGCGCGGCTTCGCCGACTTCATATTCGCGCACGTCATCCTCTTTCTGGTCGTCATGAACTTCATTGGATAGATTTATTTTAAATTAAATTACGTCCCATTCACTAATCGGAATCATTAAATGTATAACTTAAAGTAACACAGTTCGAGCTTTTTATTTGTGGCGATAGCACTTGTTGTAGGCCCGCAAGAAGTCAAATTCTTGTGCAGGAAAGTCCATTGTTATATCCGGCTCGGGCGTTACCAGATGCACAAACTCAATCTGTTCCACGTAGTCGACGAGCACGGGTTCCACAATATTGTTTTTGGTGCCCCCCTTGGATCGAATGATTTTCGGTCGCTCGATCTCACGCAGCGTGTCGTTCACATTGATGGGTATCAGGTCCCTGAATACTGTGCGTGCTTGTGGAAAGTTCAGCTTTTGGACAACCTAGGGGTGAAGATAGATTTTGAGAGTGCTCAAGCTGAATTTCGAATAGCTGTCCATTTGCTTACCTTGGGCACGATGGACGCCTTGGTGCGCGGCGTTAGCTCAGGCTTCAGCTCCACCTGCATCTTCCGCAAGGAGGCCACCTCAGCTTGGGTGCGCACCATGGTATTGAACTGTGGCATTGCAAGCTTGCTGGGCGCCGCCTGTAGAGGCGCTCGTGGCGGGTCCGGCGGGGACGCCAGATTCTCTGCGGACGATCCCGTGTTGGGTTTGACGTAAACATTCGGCGCCGATGAGGTCATCTGCACTCGACGTGTCACTTGCTTTGGATTATATTGCAAGCGTGTTTTACGTTTGTGAGGCATTTTAGATGTATCTTTTTATTTAATGTAAAATAAATTTGGTTTAGCTTTCAAATATTTACTATGGCGTTGACTGACGTTTCACAGCACTGAACTGGAGCAGATGCGCATTGATGCCGGCGTTTTGCAACACTGCCACCGCGTTGTCGAACAGCTGATTTGTTTTCATTCTTACGGTTAAGCCGAATTATATTTTTTATTATTAATTAAAATATGGCTTTATCACGCGGCAAGACTAATGAGCTTCCCGCTGATGCAGTCATCATTTCCGAAGATCAGGCGCTTCGATACCAGTGGAAGATCATAACATCCTGGGACAAAATTGGCGAAGTGTATGTACATTATTCAAGCCGCTTATCTAACCGCTGATCCGTATCTCATTTTATATAGTTGGTCTCTGCGATATACACCCGGCATACTGAGCGCCATGGCGGCCGCCACAGGCGCCTACATCAATAATCATTATCGCACTCGCTTGCGTCTGGGTGCCCATGGACGAATGTCTACCTACCTGCCCATTGTGGCAGTGCCCGCGATATTCACAATGCTGTCGCACAAGTTCTTTATACAGCGCCCGCTGCTATTGAATCCTCTGGCCGAGTGTCCCGTGTGCACGCAGGTGCGCAGCGCCGCCTTCCAGACCACACTCGGCGTCGTCTATCCCACGATTTTGGCTCCCTTTGCCGCCTTTATGTTCGCCACCCGATGCTATACCTATCGGTTGCCTTCCATAACAGAGAGTCCACGGGAAGTATTTATGCTGTACCGAAAGCTAACACGTCCGATTATACCCGCGCTCACCACAATAATTGCGATACAGGCATTTCTCACCATGTACCTGACCGGCAAGGAGGAGAAACAGAACTTTAATTTATTGTTGCGCATGAAGCAAATAGAGCATGAGGTGGAGGAAGAGCACATGCCACAACGCTTTAACTTTTAGTTAATATAGAAAAGAAACTTACAGCTTGTTTTATTTACTTTAAATATATGTGAATTTCAGCGCCAATTACACAAAGTTGTGTATCGATAGCAGCTTTAACCGTTTCGATGCTGGTTCGATTCAGACTTATCGAACTAGTCATGTAAATCGTATTCTAAGCTGTCGAGAATAATGTTATTGTGATTTCGAGGATTATTTTTGCTAACAGCTCAAATATATAAATGTAGGCCAGTTGAGTTGTTACTATTTGTCTTCTGACATTTGTAAATCGCACATCTATAACACATCGTCTTAATTCATTAGCATTTCAATCAGACGGCACTTGCAAGTCACAGTGTTGGAGTCACAAGTTCACCATAATTGCGCATCTCTAACCACTTGTCTAACTGGTTCACAGCTGAACTTGCCGCATTGGAATCGGTTCAACTTACACGTTGCTGCAGTCGGTTGACGAAATTGTTTTGTATTTGCATTAAATTCCTCAAAACGTGAGTAATACGTAACTAATACACGCACAAATCGTAGTCGTAAAGTAAACAACTTTGTGAAAGTGTATCAGTATTATTATTTTGTACAATTTTGTCACGTTAAAGACGACTCGTGCACTTTCACATTTTGCATCGAATACGATTACAAATACAAAGACAATTTTCAGTCGCGTGGCAATGGGCCAAAACTAACCTTTCTTTCGGCTAATGCACTTTTAGTTAATATCAACAAAGAAAAAAAAAGAAGAAGCAATATGAAGTTCCTCACCGCCAAGGAGGTGCGCGATGCCTACCTCAACTTCTTCAAGGAGCAGCAGCATATCTATGTCCACTCGTCCAGCACCATTCCACTGGATGATCCCACCCTGCTCTTTGCCAACGCCGGCATGAATCAGTTCAAGCCCATTTTCCTGGGCGTCGCGGATCCCAACAGCGAGATGTCCAAGTGGGTGCGCGTTGTCAATACGCAGAAGTGCATTCGCGCCGGCGGCAAGCACAACGATCTGGACGACGTGGGCAAGGATGTGTATCATCACACGTTCTTCGAGATGTTGGGCAATTGGTCGTTCGGTGACTACTTCAAGAAGGAGATTTGCAGCTGGGCATGGGAATTCCTGACAGACCGTCTAAATCTGCCCAAGGATCGCTTGTACGTGACCTATTTTGGCGGCGATGCCGCCAGCGGACTGGAACCCGATCTGGAGTGCAAGCAAATGTGGTTGGACTTGGGCTTGAAGCCCGAGCACATCCTGCCCGGCAGCATGAAAGATAATTTCTGGGAAATGGGCGAGACTGGCCCATGCGGTCCCTGCTCGGAGCTGCATTTTGATCGCATTGGCGGACGCAGCGTACCAGAGCTGGTGAACATGGATGATCCCGATGTGCTGGAGATATGGAATCTGGTGTTCATCCAATACAATCGCGAATCGGATGGCACGCTCAAGCAGCTGCCTAAGAAGCACATCGATTGCGGCATGGGCTTCGAGCGTCTAGTCTCGGTCATCCAGAACAAGCGCTCCAACTATGATACGGATCTGTTTGTGCCACTCTTTGACGCCATACAGGCGGGCACTGGTGCGCCGGCTTACCAGGGACGTGTAGGAGCCGATGATGCCGATGGCATCGACATGGCCTATCGCGTCCTAGCCGATCATGCGCGCACGATAACCATAGCTTTGGCTGATGGCGGCAACCCCGACAATACGGGCAGAGGCTATGTACTTAGACGCATCCTGCGTCGCGCTGTGCGGTAAGGAAGGCATAGCATATATAGACATTTAACTTATTTCTATTCCTCTCCAGCTATGCCACTGAGAAGCTGAACGCCAAGCCCGGCTTCTTTGCCACGCTGGTGAATACAGTTGTCCAATTGCTGGGCGATGCTTTTCCCGAGGTCAAGAAGGATCCGCAGCACATCATGGACATCATTAACGAGGAGGAGCAGCAGTTCCTAAAGACATTGTCACGTGGTCGCAATTTGCTGAATCGAACCATTGAGAAGCTGGGCGCCAATCAGACGACCATACCCGGCGATGTGGCCTGGCGCTTGTACGATACATATGGTTTCCCCGTCGATCTTACCCAGCTGATGGCCGAGGAGAAGTCGCTGCAGATCGACATGGCTGGCTACGATGCAGCCAAGCATAATTCGTACATCCTTTCGCAAGGCAAAGGTGCCAGCAAGATCGATGAGATCAACCTGGATGTGCATGCCATATCGGAGCTGCAGGATAAGGGCGTGCCACCAACCAACGACTCCTTCAAATACATATACGAAGCGGTGTCCGATGAGCGTGACTCCGCCTACAAATACAGCGATTGCACCAGCAAAATCGTCGCCTTGCGATATGAGAACAAGTTCGTGCAGGAGATCAGCAGCGGGCAGAAGGCGGGCATTGTGCTGGACAAGACGAACTTCTATGCGGAGAGCGGTGGCCAAATCTTTGATCAGGGTGCATTGGTCAAGCTGAACGACGAAGCCAATGAATTCCTTGTGGATCGCGTTTACAATCGCGGCGGCTACATACTCCATATTGGCGTTGTCGAGGGCAACCTGGCCGTGGGCGACGAAGTGCAGCTGCACATTGATGTCGAGCGTCGTTGGCTGACCATGAAGAACCATTCAGCCACGCACGCCCTCAATCACTGTCTGCTGCAGGTGCTCGGCAAGGATACGGAGCAGAAGGGCTCGCTTGTGGTGCCTGAGAAGCTACGCTTTGATTTCAACAGCAAGGCAGCCATGACCATTGAGCAGGTGGCCAAGACGGAGCAGATGACCCGCGATATGGTGTACAAGAATATGCCGATCTATGCCAAGGAATCGAAGTTGGCGCTGGCCAAGCGTATACGCGGCCTACGCTCCGTCTTCGACGAGGTCTATCCGGATCCCGTGCGTGTCATCTCCTTTGGCGTACCCGTCGATCAGCTCGAAGCCCAGCCCGACGCCGAGGCAGGTGAACAAACCTCCGTGGAATTCTGTGGCGGCACACATCTGCGCAACTCGGGCCACATCATGGACTTTGTCATCAGCAGCGAGGAGGCCATAGCCAAGGGCATTCGGCGCATTGTCGCGCTAACTGGACCCGAGGCATTGAAAGCTCTCAAGAAATCCGAGGGATTCGAGAAGGAGATCAACAAGCTGAAAGCCACCATTGAGGCGGATAAGACGGGCAAGGATTCCAAGCTGTACGTGAAACAGATTGTCGACCTAACCGAACAAATCTCGCACGCAACCATACCCTACGTAAAGAAGGACGAGATGCGCAATCTGCTCAAGTCTCTGAAGAAGACGCTCGACGATAAGGAGCGTGCCCTACGTGCCGCCGTCTCCGTTACGGTTGTGGAGCAGGCCAAGGCTCTATGTGAAGCGAATCCCAAGGCGAATGTTTTGGTCCAGCAACTGGAGGCCTACAACAATACCAAGGCGCTGGACGCTGCTCTGAAGCAGGTGCGTTCCCAGCTGCCCGATGCAGCTGCCATGTTCGTGTCCGTCGATGCCGACTCCAAGAAGATCTTCTGCCTCTGCTCGGTGCCCAAGAGCGCCGTCGAGAAGGGCTTAAAGGCCAACGAGTGGGTGCAGCATGTATCCCCCGTGCTCGGAGGCAAAGGCGGCGGCAAGCCCGAATCCGCTCAGGCATCGGGTGGCAATTTCGAGCGCGTCGACGAAATCGTTCAATTGGCCAGCAAATTTGCCCAGGCAAAGCTGAACTAAATCTTGCTTTCAACCACAATTTGCATACTCAAAAGGCTTCTTAAAAATACACCCCAAAAATACTTTAGACTGTTCGAAACAGTCGTGCTGCATTTGAAATGAATTACCGCTTATTTATATAAAATAATATTAAACATTTGTACCATTTTGTAATAATTGGCAAAAAAAAGATCAGTTTTTGGAAATTTTAAATGTGAAATTTGTTTAATTGCGGAGGCGTCATAACGAATATTGTTTAGATATAGAATTGAAAAATTAGGCCAAGAGAATCTGCTAAGATTTAAGAACCAAGTATGGGTTGAGACTTCTTTGAAGAACTGAAAAGTAAGTAAGTTTCTCTGAAATATCTTCTTGGAATAACTAATATTTAAGAATTCCTGAAATGTACCCGGAAAGAGAGCTTCTTTAAATCAGAGCTCCTTGAAACTATGACGAGTTAGGAATATCATGAAATGGTTTCATTAGATGAAGACTTGAAAGGACGGAAAAGTAAGAAAGAAAAGATTTGTCTTAATATTTCCTCAAATGTACCTGAAGAGGGCTTTCTTAGATAAGAACTTCCTGATATATAAAAGCTATATATTATAGTCTCTTTAGATACAGATTAACAAGATCAGACAGTTTGTTTGTCGCTTTGAGGATCGAATATTTCAATTCAATTCAATTGAATTCTTATCAATTCATTATCATTCCCTAAAGCCAACTCGTATACTCGTATACAACAATATTCATGTATATCAATTTATTTATACACAAAAACATGTCTTATATTCACCTGCATTTGTGTGTTCATTTCGCTGCTTTTGAGAAGTCCAGCTAGTTGCTTTGTTTCCTGCACAATATCCAATCGACTGCCTCATTGAAATTCGGGACCACAGCCGTCGGTGGCGGCGAGATGGAGGCCAGAGCTTCGGGTAAGAATTTACCGGTCTTGACGAGTATGCCCTGCATGCCCGCCTGCATGGCTCCGGCGATATCATCGTTGGCATCCTGGCAAGAACAATCCATTTAAATCGAATCAAACATACATATTTGTATATGCTTATCCTACATCGCCAATCATGATGCATTCGCTGGGCTTCAGCCCCTCTGGTATTGCACTGTTGAAGAAGAACTGATTGGGTTTGCCTATGACCGTCGCCGTCTTGCCCGTCGAATACTCCAAGCCCTTGACAAAGCAGCCGGGTCCCAGAGCCAACCCATCCGAACGTTTATAATATTTGCCCTGATGCACGGCCACAAGTCGGTGCGACTTTTGCTGCATCAGCACACTATAAAAGAGAAAGGTTTAATGCATGTCCGCTGCTGTATATCACTCCCCCTCTCTCACTTGAATGCCTTATTTAACTGCTCATATTCAAAGGCATTGGGCGCCAGCCCCACGACAACCGAATCCAGAGGACGCGACGAGTCTGCTTCGGGAAAGTCTTTGCGTGCATCGTTCGTGAGCAAATAGAGAGGATTCAGTTTCTCTTTCACCACATAGGCGGCAGCTGCGCTCAACGAGCTGTAAATCTCTGCGGCATCCAGTTGAAAGCCAATTTTGATCAATCGGTCGTACAGCGTCTTATTGGAGTCTTTCGTGGTGTTTGTTACAAACTTAACGGTAATATTACTGCTGCGTAATCTGCAAGAAGCAACGCATATGTAAGTACACCTATTTAAGTGCTATAACTATTGATATCACCTTTGCAATCCCATTACAGCGTTAGGTGTCGGCTCATCCTCCACATGGAGAGTGCCACTTAGATCAATTAGCGCAGCTTTTATGGACATTTTTCTAAATTGCTCCAAACTCCTGAGGCGCAACATTAATGGGCTATCGACAGTAGCCGGTAATTATCGAGTAATAGCTCATATGAAAACTATCGAGCTTTGCATTGAGCCATTTTATCGCTGCTTGTCCATCCCTTGGCAACTGTAAATAAAATGAATGCAAGAATTTAGCGGGCAGCCGCTTTTAATGGAACTCAAATACTTCAATTATGCATGCGAAAATTAGCTTACGTTTATATTTGCCACCAATTTCATAGTTTCTCGTTGATTTTGTGTATAGTTTGCCGACTTTAATAACGAACTCCATTGTAATTGCTTTTAGTTTCACATACCGACTTATCGCATTTTCATTTATTCTTTCGATAGATTGTGCATGGGCCAAGTATATTCCATTCGATTAATTTCGACATTAGAATACTGCACATATATCGATATATACTGCTGCCGGCTTTATAATAAACATAAATAAAGCCATATGCCAAAATGTCGCTATTTCCAATATCAAGTCAATTTATAAGCAAATTTCTAACGAAAAACCGCATAAACTATTGCCAAATAGCAGCCGCGCTGCGTCCCAGGAAAAGCAAGTCCACTCGGAAGGAGGTAAAACACTGCCACAAATACATAAATGTTTATATAACTAAGAATTTGAGATGCTTCATTCTAGGCCCAATATTTCTCGGATGCGAAACGAGTGCGAGCTATCGGGGGCAAAGGAGGCGATGGCTGTGTCTCATTCCTGCAACTGTGGTGCAACGAACGCGCCGGCCCGGATGGCGGCGACGGCGGTAATGGCGGCCATGTCATCTTCCAGGCCTCCAACGATGTGCGCAACTTCAATCATGTGAACAGCGTGCTGCAAGCGCCCGAAGGAGAAATTGGCACAGCTAAGGAATGCCACGGGAAGAATGCCAAGCACACGGTGATCAAAGTGCCCGTGGGCACAGTCGTACGGAATGCCCAAGGTGTGATTGTGGCCGATTTGGGCAAGGTGGACCTGATGTTTGTGGCAGCACGTGGTGGGGCGGGTGGCAAGGGCAATCGCTTCTTTACCACCGACAAGGAAACGAGTCCCAAGGTGTGCGAGTATGGACCCGCCGGCGAGGATTGTATCTATATGCTGGAGCTGCGCAGCATGGCCGAGGTGGGCCTCATCGGCTTTCCCAATGCTGGAAAGAGCACGCTACTCAATGCGTTGACGCGTGCCAAGCCCAAGGTGGCGCCATATGCCTTCACGACGCTTCGACCGCACCTGGGCACCGTGCAATACGACGACCATGTACAGCTGACCATTGCCGACTTGCCCGGCCTGGTGCCGGATGCGCATCGCAACAAAGGATTGGGCATACAGTTCCTGAAGCACGCCGAACGCTGCACCCTGCTGCTCTTCGTGCTGGATGCCAGCGCGCCGGAACCTTGGATGCAGTACAAGCAGCTCATGCACGAGCTGGAGCAGTTCGGTGGCCGGCTGGCGCAGCGTCCCCAACTGGTTGTGGCCAACAAAATGGACGTGGAGTCCAGTGCGAGCAACTTCGAGGAGCTGCAGCGGCAGCTGCAACAGCCCCAACTGCTGGGCATCAGCGCCAAGATGGGGCACAATCTGGCTCAGCTGCTCAGCAACATACGCGTCGCCTACGATCGCCACAAGGCGCAACAACAATAATTAATTAATTGTTTTTCTAATTTTAAATATTTAGTTATACTTTACTTAAATAGATAAAAAATTAAAAAATAAAAGGAGAGAAAACTTATCAAGCTAGACTCCTTCCTCGGAGGTGGGCAGCCAGAAGGCCATGTTCGTGCAGGCTGAGGCTAGCATCATGTACTTGGGATTGAATTGGACGCATTGCACTGGGCCGGGATGGTCGCCGTTGAGCACGGACACCTTGTTGCCGGTGTCGGCATTCCAGATGTGCACGCGGCCGTCGGTGCTGCCGGAGAAGATGAACTGCGAGTCCGGACTGAAGCTGGCCTCGATCGCAATGCCCTTGTTATTCGGATAGCCGGTGAACGTCTGCAGCGGTGTGCCATGGAAGGCGTCCACCAGTCGGATGACCGAGCCATTTGTGCTGATCAGGATGGTCTTGCCGTCGCGCGAGAATTTCAGGCCCGTCCAGTCGCACTCCTTCTCCTGGTTGAGCTTGAATGTGACAAAGGGTCCCTTGTCGAAGGAGCGCAGATCGTACAGCTTGATGCTCTCCGAATTGACGCCGGCTGCAAAGATCAGGCCCTCCGGATCGTAGGCGGCAATGGGTCGACCGGATAGATGCATGAGTCCCTGGCAATTGGGCGAACGCAAGTCCCACAGCCGCAGCGTTTTATCCAGCGAGCCAGACAGAAAGGTATCCTCCACGGGCGAGATGCACAGCGAAATTACCTTTTTCGTGTGGCCGGGAAAGTAGCGCAAATATTTATTATCATGCAGACTGAGATATCTAATCGTGTCGTCGACCTTAGTTGAGCTGTGTATGGCCGTATTGTTGGCGTGCGTGAAGTGTATCAGATCTACGCCGTATTTCTTCGAGTTTACAGTCCTCGATTGCGTGCCCTTCTCGCAATCGTAAATAACAATTTGGTCGTCCTCGCTGCAAGAGATCAGATGCTCGCCGTTGGGCGCAAAGTCGATGGCGTTGATTTTGTCGGTGTTTTCGCGAAAGATTTTGGCCACCTTGAAGCTGCGCACGACTGAATCCATTAATTTGATTTTCATTTCGACAAAATGTTTGTTTTCAACCACAAATCTAATCGGTAAATGTTTTGCTTTATTTTTCTTTTTATTTTACTGCAATAACTAGTGATGTGCAGCCTGCCTCAACGAGGGCTGCTTTTCTTATCGATAGCTCTGCTATTTACTCTAATATCGATATGTTCTGGCGTGTGATGGTTTTCAAATGTATCGATATTTAAAGCTGTAATAAAAATTAGTTATATATTTATATAAATATATATTTTTGTACTGAGTTAAGTATAAAGTAAATGTTAGAAAGAAATTAACTTTACACAATAGCAGCACCATTGAATTCCATTTTTAATGGGTTCATGCACTTGTTTAAATTAGTAAAATATCAAATTATTTAAGTCCAGCAACTTATTTATTTTGAACACTGTATGTTCTCTGAAAATATATGTATATGGTAAGCACATCTGGTTACTCCATTTTCTCAGGTATAGTTTCATAAGTATTGTTGTTGCCCAACAGCTCCTTGGGATCCACATAGCACATGCCCTCCTTGCCACGTGCATAGGGCGTCATGCCATTGGTTTGTAAGTAAAAGTCGCCGCTTATACTGCAAAAGAAAAACAAAAAAAAAACGAATATTAACGGCTCGACTAGGAGACACCCTGAAATCTGCGAAGAGCTGCTAGCCCACTCATTATACGCTTCTTACACACATACATTTTTACATATAACGCATGCACACACATACACACTCATGAGCGCGCTCTGCTTACTGCGCAGTTTGAACAGCGGCTGCACTTTGGGCATTACTATTGGAAATTGAATTTATTGATTGTTGAATAAGTTTTCTTTTAGATAAACTTTCTTGATGAAACTTTCAGAGTATAATGAGGTTGTTTATATGTTTGTATTTGCTAAAGCACAAGACTAGAATTTTATAGATGTTTTTTTTTTTGGAAATTTCGAGAAAAGGACAGCCGGTATCCAAAATCTAAAAAATGCAAAATGTGCACATTCTTCACAAAAATACACTTCAAAAGTCTTAAGCCTCTAGCTCTTACGGTTTTTAAATTACGCTTGAAAAACCAAGTCAGATCATCGATTTTTATCGATAATAAGGACTAGTTATCAACAAAAAAACATAAAATCTTTCAGCCTATCATAAACACAAGTATTCAATTTAAATTTCAAAATTCTAGCTTTTGTGGTTTACGAGATCGCTACGTTCACACGGACAGACAGACTACAGGCCTATATCAGCTCAGTACTTTAAGGGGTGTGGCATGCCTCCGACTGCCTCAATTCCCATTTTCAATGGGTGCAAGGTATAATAAGCTATACATATAAGAACATATAGGAACTTGCAACTTACTTTGTGGGACAATTATGACCCATGACAACAGATTGCTCAGATTCAACTATTTTATTTAGCTTGAAGTCATTCCAGTTTTTGGCCGCCACCGCATCGAATTTGATGGGAAACCGATCGGAGACGCTCTCCGCCCAGAACCACCAGCTGCGCCGATGGCTGGACAAATCATTATCGCTGAGCATTTTATAGTTGCGCTTCGGACAGCCGGGCTGCAAGGTCTTCCCGCCGTTGGGCCAGAAGTCCACGGTGCCCGTGCTGCTGGGTGCCCCATATAGCCAGGCGTCTGTGTGTATGACATCCACGAATTCGGCATCGCTGGCGCTCAGATGAGCGGCCAGGCCGGCGGTGAGGTAAAACAGCGGAAAGGCCGGATCCAAGCCGGTAATTCTATTGAAATTGTGCAACAATATATTATATGAAGAAATACCTGAAAGCCAAAAACGAACCTTTTTATTTTCAGCACACCTTTGGATCGTCTATGGATCTCACGACCTATGATGCCTGCCATCTGACCGCCCAGCGAATGCCCAACAATATGAAATTTCTCGATGTCCAGGCCGTGCTCGAACATCTCCATCAACACCTTAGCTAGCTCCGGTCCCAGTTGCTTGGCATTGACCACCGCATCGAAGATATAGTTGCCATCGGCCAGCTCACCCCAGTCCAGGACAATTAGATTTGTATCTTTGCGCTCCAGATAGGCCTCCGCAATCACATGTATGCTCTCCACATCCGGATCCTCCAGATATCCGTGCAGATACAGTACGGTATTCTTCGTCAAGTCCAGGTGCTTATCCTCAAGCAAGCTCTTGGAGTCAGTCAAATCGTAGATATCGCTATCAGCTACGCTGGGTCTGACATAATACGAAATAGATGTTAGCTCAGTCACTCAGACTAAAGGTTAACTGCTGCGACATACCCATAGTACAGTATAAATTTGGCTGTAGTTAAGTCTGCCTTCGAGCTCTTGAAGCAACATAATAACCCTGAAAAAGTAGACGGAAAAATGAAAAATAGAAGTAAAAACTTTTAATTACGTAAAGTAAATGAAGATGGGTGGGAAAGGTAAAACGGTCAAAGATAATAAAATTTCACAACGCTCGCATAACATTTTCAGATTGTGGGTTTATCTACTGCGATATACGAATTAATAGCTGGGCATATTTTCGCTTTCGAAACGTAAATGCCTAGACTTAGGGTAATAAAATTAATTTACAAAGAAAAACTGTGTTAAAAATTTAAATTTTAATTTTTAAATTTAGTTTTGTATTAAATTTGTGTTTTTATTTTTTGACTTACTGGATTTATTTTTAACCGCTTTGTGCATATTTCCGCTGCAAGCAAAATAATATTAATAGTTAAACAAATTATTAGCATAAATATTTACATTTCAGAGGTATATTTTATCTCGAATATAATTTTTTCTTAATTTTAATATTTATTTCCGGAATTTCTTGAGACTCTTCGACTACTTCCACTCAATGGCGCTGATTAATAAATACTAAGCGAAAATCCTCCAAAAAAATTATTCTGAATAAATCTAATTAAAATGGGATTTGTGATAAGATAGTAAATAAATGCGGGCAATATATGTGCATATTTATATGCATATATTTGTATGTATATATACTTATATTACATTTTCGTCGTATAAGAGTTTGTGTGAATTGAGGTCTATGGTTCAAGGGGATAACGCCGAAGGTGGGTGGGAAAGAGACACAACTATGTGATTGGCCGGCTTTGCTTGATGTTGTTATTGGTAAGCGTCGACCGCTCGCTCTAGTCGGACTCTAGTGGAAATACAAAACTATATGCATATGCATACGTATATACATATATATGTGTATATATATATTTTGTTATTTCTCAGCCGTTCAAGCTGCGCCACACACTTGATTTTAATCGCTGCCATAAATGTGTGTCTATCGGTGCACACTTCCATTTACATTTATGAGAGTGAAACACTTAGTAGCACCTGGTCAACGGCGCTTACGTTTCAATAAAACGCGCCACTTGAGCTCAAAGTGCGATTGAGCCCGTATATCCGTTTTAGTTAATAAATGGCTGGCGCTTGCAATCCACTAATATTTGCTATAAATAGCTGCAGTAAATAACGGTAACATCAATTGAACTGCCGTGGCCTTAATTGCACTCTCTGAATTAAATCATAACGGTGCCCAGTGCACGCACACACGCAGCATTACATTTGCATAGACACACACACACACACACACACACAACACTCAGGCGCATTTCGATGGGTTTGTGTACAAATACGCGACGAACTAGAAAATTATTTATTGGCTTTCTCTTTGGTTATATGAACGCATAAGCACAGGCATACACACGTGTTTACTGTAGTGTTTGCTGGACAATCAGTCAATGTCGTTTGACATGTAATTTGTAATGAATATTAGGCTAGCACTCAAGCAACCTACGCGCAATAAATTGAAAATTCCTTTTGATCCGCACAACTTCATTAACCTGCGCGTACGTCAAGGTACAACGCGTCGCAACGCAATGGCAGCCGCTGTCGATCTGCGCCAGTAAACACACACTTGCTCTTGCGCTCTTCATCGAACTCTCTCACTGTGCACACACATTCGTTCGATGCTCTATGTAAAAAAAAAACAGAGAGCGGGTGCTTTCGTTGGCTTGCTCACTGCAAAAGCGCGCACTCTCTGCTTATTATGCAGAGAGCAAGCCAACGAATGCGTGTACAGAGAGAGAGAGAGGAAGCGTGAGAGAGCAAGTGTGTGTTTACTGGCGCGCAGACCGATTTGCAGAGAGCGAGCCAACGAATCTGTCTTGCACACACACACCCACACATGCACGCAAATAGCTAAACGAGTATCATACACTAACAAATTTGCCATGGACTATCGAATTGTGCAAACAAGAGACAGACACAGCAAATAAATAAATAATTTCAGATAACCGTTAGAAATCGGCGCTAACTGTGTAATGCCCAATTAGATTTAATAAAGCCTCTAAATAAATAATAACCAGCATTGCGGCAGAAGTACTCAAAAGCCAGCACGCTTTCGTAACGATATTTCGCAAAGTATCGAAAATACATGAGATTCTTGTCAATTTTAAAGTAAATCTTTATTTCTTTTACAATAATTGCATTGAGATGCGATTAACCAATACATTTTGTTTTCAAAGTCTACACAGATTTTCTTTGCTTTTGTATTTTTTTTTTGTTTAATTATGAATTTTTTCTTAAATGTTATGCAGTTAATAAGTATGTAAATAATATATATATTCATGTGTGGCGTTTTCTGTGGCTCCTTATCGTCCTTCTGCACGACTTTTGCATTTTTGAAATGTTAAATATGTAGGCTTCGAGGATCTGTTTAAGTGTTTTCTTTGCAGTTTGGCGGCTCCAGTTCTACGTAATGGTTGGTTCCGTGTGGATTTGATTTAACTACAAGTTTCCGTTTTTAAGTGATGCTACACAATAATTATATTTTTGTTGCCAGCGTGTGTGAAATACATACATTTTAAAAATAGAATAAAAAATTATAGAGTTGATTACGCTTTGGTTTTCAAAAAATATAAATTACAATCCACGAAACATTCGACATGTGATACCGGGAAAGAAACAGAGAAGAATGTACATAAAATATCAATTAGTATTTCGTATATATTATGGTTGTATTCAATTAGTATTTCGATTCTGTTGAGTAACGCACACAATTTACATGACATGGACAAATTTTAAAACACTTGGAAACACGTTGTGGGCTGAGGGATTCCGTTTGGCGAATGGTTATATACTCTGACTATACACACAAGGTGTGAACATTTCTGGTTTTAACTACTCATCCTCTAACATTCCGAACCACTTTTCACGATCAACTGCTGCTCCTGCTCCTGCGGTTGCGGCTGTGATTGTGGCTGCTGTTCCCGTTCAGCCTCAATATTGATGTTCTCGATATTAGCATTAAGTTCGAGCAGAACGCCAGGCTCAGCGGATGCTGCAGAATTGGGCGGAGGTTCAACGACCAGCTTGGAAGCCAGGGCAGCCTCGAGCTTGAAGCCCATGCAAGGCGGCACAGCGGTTCTAAAGACATTCAGTTCCATTTCTAAGGATTCGATATATAGATTATACTTCCAGCATATGGCGGAAACTTTTACTGAATCATTGTGTGGCCGTGTTCAAACTGTTTGGTGTAAATGTCGCTTCATCAATTACTCTTTCTTACCGGCTGCTATTCCAGCAATCGCCTGAGCAGCGAAATGCTTAACATCCACGTCGGCATCGGCATTCAGTTTGTCCAGCGTTGGCTTCACTTGCGCATCAATAACGCTCGCCTCCAGGAACGGTGAAATCTTCTGCAATGTCTTGGCCACATTGAAACGCACATTGGCAACTGGATCGGCGGCGAGCAACAGAACAGTGGGCAGTAACAGCTTCGTGGTAATGTCCGTGCCGCACACCTCAGCCAATACATTCAGGCAGAAGAGGCAGGTCATTCCTTAAAAGCGGAAGCATGAATATGAACGATAAATAGATAAAAATCTGTAACAATTGTGCTTACTGTGCAAATAGTTCTTGTTGCGAGACATAACTAGTATCATTGGAATAATGGCCTGCTCGGCCCATGGGGCACCAAACTGTTCGACAAGTTTCTTCATATTTAATGTGGCTGCTTCGCGGATGGCATAGACGTGATCGTTCAGCCAGCCCATGCACAGGCCGCGAAGCTTCTGATCGAAGAACTCCTGACCCAGCTGACCAGCTAGCGCGGGCATATACTCAATGATAGCGAGGCGTACACGCCACTTCGAATCCTCTGCGAGCTCCACAATGGCGGGAAGAAGGGACTGTGAAAAAGAAGACATTGCATAAGAATATAAATCAATCAATGAATTGACATAGTTACACTTCACCTGCGATAGCTGCTGAATGCCAATGACATCGTTGACGCAATCCAAATTTGAGATTATGTTTAGACGGACCTCCGGGCATTCGTCCTTCAGCTGGATAAGAAACAGTGGCAGCAATTGCTCGACTGTCTGATAAGCACCCAGCATGGGACTCAGACCCATTATGACAGAAGCTAGCGCTGACTTGACATGTGGATTGGGATCGCTGACCAGATCGCGCACATATGGCAAAATGGAGCTCAAAATGATTTGCACCTGATTGGCTTTGTCCAAGCTGGCGCAAAAGTCTTTGACTTTGGTGGCCACAGCGGCGCGCACCTCAGCCTCGGCGTCCTTGAGCAGATATTGAAAAGCGGGCACTAGATCGACACGAGTTATTTCTGGACCCACAGCCTTCTGTAGATCAACAAACTTCTCGGCAACCATGTAACGCACACGCCACGAGGAATCGCTAGCACACTGACGCAGCGTGGGCAAAACCAGCTACAAAGAGTTTGCAACATTAATATAATATATTAATACAAATTATCATTGTTTCACAAACATGTTCAACATCGTCCTGTGGCAGCAATTGGGCAATGCTGACACACGCTTCGACGGCTAGCAGTCGCACAGAGTCCTGATCGTCCTGCGCCAGCTGCACAAAGTTCGGTATCAAGTCCGATTTGAGATATTCCGTCTCCACCACCTTGGCGAATTCGCCTAATTTATTGGCTGCGGCTCGTCGTACCATCGGCGTTTCATCCTGGCACAATTTACGGAAATTGGCACGCAACTCCGCCTTCACAGGCTGTGTGACGCGTGGGTAGCACACGGAGAAGAGGCCGCAAGCCGACGTGCGTGAGGTGAACCAATCGCCAGACACCAAACGTTGCAGTGTCGGCACCACATGTATCTCCAAATCTAGAGCACTGTGCTCCGCAGCGACAGTGCGCAGAGATTCAACTGCCTTGTCCCGCACAACTGTTTCTTCAACAGTAGCCAAGCTCTCCAGCGGCGGTAACAAATACATCGCATACTCGGGCCCGCCCACCAGACCTGAAAAATTAACAAATACATACATATTTATATATATTTTAATATATCTGTATAATAGGTATATTTGATTCGATTTCCATACTTGTAAAATTGCCCAATTGATCGGCCAATGCGAGCAGCACTTCATCCTCGTCGTATATGGTCTCAGTTAGAAAAGGTATTAGTTCGGAGCGTGTGCGTTCCTCGCCCAACGCAAGGGCAATAGTCGATAGCTTTTTGATCGAATTCAAACGCAGCTGCAAAGTCGAAAATTATTAAATTTAGCGTGAGTCTAATCAAACGAAATCAAAATAAAATTAATTGATAAGCTATAGCTATATTTGGCTTGCCGAATAATAAATGCTCTAGCAGTGAAGTCATATTCGCATACAATAATATTTCCAGATGCTTCAGCATAATTAATGCGAGCAAATTATAGTTAGGCTCTTTTAATAATGAATATTTAGCATTCCTTTGTTCCCCTGGGAGCAGACAATCAGACAGATTGGCAAATTATTAATGTTGATCAGGAATATATATATACACTTTAAAAGCCCTTAAAAAACACCTACTTCGCCGTTACATGTCTTGTGACAAAGTTATAATATTAATAGCTTTGCAAGAGTATAAGAGCAAAGCTGCACCTATAACACACACACATACACATACAGACGATTTGCTATTCACACTGTGACGCATTTTTTATTGCATAGATATATGTGTGTGTGAGTGTGTGTGTATGTACATACCTATGCTTATACATACCTAGATATTGACATATTATAACCAAGTTTACACATTTGTTTTATATTGACGTTGTAACTAACCTGCACATCCTCGTTTTTTAGTTCGTCGATTAATACCGCAATGGGATATAGAGAATCGTCGACAGATTTGTCGCTTGCTGCCATTTTTCTTTTCTCACTCACACAATAGTATAAAAAATCGGTTTTTTCTTTCAACTATTCCGCACGAAATACACTGGAGGCCCAACACGTCGATTTCTCTTGGTAGTTTTGATTAAATGCTTGCGCACAGTATTTATTTGAATCCAATTGATAATGTCCACAATTAAAAAATGTATTCTGATTGATTTTCCAGTGAAAATGCGATGTCGTTTCCGTGCAAAAATTTTTTGATTCTATGAAATGACACAACGAGACAGAACGATGCTACTCGATACTTTTGCATTAACAGAGCCATTGGCCCGGTTAACAGTACTGCTCCCCCTGTTAACAGACTGGAGAACGAGAAAATGCCGGAATATACAAAATAATTCAGTTTATATTTATTTTTAATTCTCTAAAAACGAGACAAACTCAGTTAGTTTCAACAACTGATCATCGCTGGCCACACGTGGCGTTGGCTCTTTCACTTTCGGCAGCAGAATCAGCCTATCACCGTCCTGCTCCCGCGTCCAATCCGAGCACGCACTTTTCAGCTCCTCCGCCGTCATCTGCGCCATTTCCATCAGATTCTGCTCGTATATTGAGACGTACGCCGTGGCCGTAAGGCTGAGCAGCTCCTCGCGTTGCTTAGCTGCAAGCGAAGGAATATATAATATATAACGTATATTATTTGTGTGGCTCTACTTACCAAAGAGATCGTCAATAATTGGTTTATTTAGCTCGGACCATTCGTATTTAATGTGCTTGAAGAAATCTGCATAGTTGTTGTGCTGCAGGGCAAGATTCAAGAGATTTAGCTGCGCCAGTTCTTTGTTTTTCTCCTTCAGATTGTTAGCTATGCGCATCCAAAGTAGTTTGGCATCGGCTCTGCAAGCATCGAATTAGTATAAATAATATAATAGCAAAGCCTTAGTTATTCTGCCTCACGCACAGTTTGTTTTGATACAGATAAATCGCCATCAGCTGGTGGTAAATTTCAATGGCCGGTGCAATGCTCTGTAAAATGACAATTAATATTATTGTTTACCCATTTCGTTTAGCTACTCGCCTCTAGCTCCTCATTTTGCAGTTTGTTGAGCGTATCGCTGTATTTATCTTGCTGCATTTTATATATTCTACAAATTACAATTGATTTTAGAACAAATGTTGCACTGAGCGAATCTATCTACATATAAACAACGAGTAACGAGTCTGTTACTGCTTGTGTGTGTGTGGAGCAATTCTGTCCAGTAGCGAATATGTCAATGCAACTCTGTGTCAATTTTGTAGAGTTCGTTTGTAGAGTGTTGCTCCGCAAGTCTCCACTTTCTTTTCGGTGTAAAAAACTAAGCTAGTAACATCATGGGTCGTATGCACGCTCCTGGGTAGTTGATTTTTATATTGTTTATTGCCGTATATTGTTGTAATATGTGTTTGACTGGCGTGCCATAACAAGCGGACACGTTATAACCCCAGATAATATGCTAGTTATGATCGAATTTGAAGCCACCATGGCAAGCACATGTTGCGATCGAATATGCGCGCTCTTCTTCTTCCCATTGTCGTTATTCAGAGTTTCAACTAACAAATTAACAATTTACTTTGCAGCAAGGGTATATCCCAATCAGCCCTTCCCTACAGACGCACAGTGCCATCATGGCTGAAGCTGAACGCTGAGGATGTCAAGGAGCAGATCAAGAAGCTCGGCAAGAAGGGTCTGACACCCTCGAAAATCGGTAGGAATTTTGGATTTGTTTACCGTTTGAGGTTATGTTAATTTTTGGTATTGAACCATTTCAGGCATCATCCTGCGTGATTCGCATGGCGTGGCTCAGGTGCGCTTCGTCAATGGCAACAAAATTCTGCGCATCATGAAATCGGTGGGTCTCAAGCCCGACATCCCCGAGGATTTGTACCACATGATCAAGAAGGCTGTCGCCATCCGCAAGCATTTGGAGCGCAATCGCAAGGATAAGGACGGCAAATTCCGCCTGATTCTGGTCGAGTCCAGAATTCACCGCCTGGCTCGCTACTACAAGACCAAGAGTGTGCTCGCTCCCAACTGGAAGTACGAGTCCAGCACCGCCTCTGCTCTTGTTGCCTAAGTTTTCAATCATGTACGTGAGAAACAGAAGAGAATAATAAAAACTTAAATTTACAAAAAAATAAACAACTGAAGGTGAATGAAATGTGCATATGTATATTAGCTCCTGGACAGGGCGGGCCCCTTCGCTGGTTGCTAACAACAACTTGTTTTGCATACATAGCTAAATAGGCGGATTATTTACTCCAACAAGGACAAGCCGATGCCGTAAAAGCATTTCTATTGATTTAATATTTGAATAAATAAAGAGTGAAATTTAACATGCATCAATATGTATTTGTGTACTGAAAGTAACGACGTAACTAACTTAATGGAAATGAAGGTACAGTTCAAAAAGGTACAATTTTTATTATTATAAGAGGTACATTTGGCTAGTAGCTAACAAAAAGGTACATTTTCAATTTCAGACGCACATGATGGAAATATAGGTACATATATTAACTTAAGTGTAACATTTGACTAACAAAAAGTTACATTTTAAAGACCTAATAATGTAACTAGAAAATAAATTGCCTACTGTAAATGTACCTTGTGTTGAACAGTTGTAAATAAAATATGTAATAATATTTCAAAAATATTAATTTTCAAAGAAAATAACAAATTTGTGTACCTATCCATAATATATGTGCCGTGTCAATAATCCAGTGGGGTGAATCCAGTGAGCAAATTGATTATTGTTCACTTTTAATATTATTAGTTTGGTACAATTTCTCCCACTGCTGAACTATGTTCTCGAATGCTTTCCAATTATCAATAACCAATAAACTTGTTGATTAATTCATTTCACGTATGTATGTGCATATGTAAGTATGCATGCGAGTACATAAATACATACATACATACATACATACATGGCATGTACATGCAATGGCAATGCTCACACTGTGGCGAATTCAGTTGAAAAGAGCTCAATGTGCCAGCTGTTCTTCAGTAGCATGCTGCCCTTTCAGGCGGACGGTTCGGCTTTTTCTTGTTGTTGCGCATTTGTGTTCGCCTGCGTCATAGTTAATTGCTTTTCGTTTCCAACAACAACAGCAACAAATTGAAGAGAATGATTTTCGAGTTCTATTGAACATTGTCTAATTTAATAAATAAAAACGTATGTACATGTGATTCGCACGAATCGAACAATTAAATTAATTTGCAATGTGTTTACAGTTATTATATATGTATGTATGTGTGTGTATGCTACACTGTGCGATTAGATAATTTAGGCGGAATTGCAAAAACGACCTTTATCTCGTAAAACAATAGCTAATAGCAATTTGTGAATAAGCAAAGGAACTGAAATTTTCGCTAACTGTTATTACGGATATAAGATAAGCGCGCCTACACATGCATTCCTGTGCGTGTGTGCGTGTGTGTGTCTGTCTGTGTGTGCGTGCACATATAAATAGAGGCATAAAGGAAGACGAAAACCGCGTGTTCTTTTAAAATACATTTATGGTACTGTAAATTGCGTGTGTCGGTGTGTGTGTGTGTCGGTGAATATTGCGGTACGGAAAGATTTGCGTTGGAGTTGGATTTAGCGAAAGTTGTTCTGTCTTGCTTTGGGTGCTGTGTTTATAAACAATTGTTTACGCTATATATTAAGTTTCATTGATATTTATTTGATTTGCAGTTCTGCGAACATGAATAACTTGATAAATATAGACTTTGCTTTATGCACATATGTATGTAATTACCTACATGCTTGTGCACATAAATAGATTTGGTAACCACCGTTAATTGTGCGATTGTAACAGTGTTTACTCAATTTGCCGGCAAGCCTGCACACACACCTGCACTTGCACTTGCTTCCACGCACACACAAATGTGTGTGTGTATGTATGTGTGTATGCGCTTTGCAAAGTGAAGTCATATTCAAATTTCACACAACGCACACACTCACACACTTTTTCGTTCATATTTACATACAAACACACACAGACACACACTCACGCAGCCAGACATGTAAACCGCCGCATCATCAGATTAGGGCGCAGCCTTTGCAGATAAATAAATATTTTTTTCTCAATTTTTTTTATTATGTGTTCAAGCTCATAACGGGCTTGTTTGTTTGTTTGCTTAAAAAGTTTTACACACAAAAACAAACATCGATTCAACTATAATTACACAAATACATATGCATCTATAGTGAACTGAATAATAACTCTCAAACAGAATCAATCAATGCGATTGCAATAGTAATTAGCAATTAGAACAAAAAAGCAACAATGCCAGACGTTTTTTTATCTTTATTTCTCTTTTCTAGTTCAACTAGTTTTTGAGGTCTAGCGGTAAAAATGCAATCTGTAAAAACGGCGGATTTGCCGGAAAATCCGCGGGAGCACGCGAATTTCATATCGGCAGCATGTTTCTGGTAAGTAATTTCTCACTTTTGACTATAAATATGTGTATATTTGTAAAATATATTTCGACATCAGGTATACTATGCCCACTTTCCTGAAGGGACGCAAGAAAGTGCTGGAAACTGAGGATCTCTTTAAAGCATTGAAGGAACACAAGTCAGGTGGGTTTATTTATATAAGAGTAATACGAAAGAAAATGAATAATAAATAATAGTTCTAAAAGTGCGAGAGATATAGCTTAGTACACTCTAAAAATAACATTGCAGATATACAATTATTAGCCACTCCCAAAGAGTATAGCTATACACTATATGTATTACATAGATGCAATACATTAGGTAGAATAAACCAGTTTATATTCTGAAATTCTAAGACTCTAGAGCCTTAAATCATAGAGCTTATATGACAAACTATATAGTATTACCCGCTTTGTGTACTTATCGAATAACTTTAAATACATTATAGAGAAGAGTACCCCATTTGAAGTCTCTTTTGACTGTTATCGGACATTGCTCAAACCCAATATACCCTTCTCACCTCGTCAGCGAGTATAAAATATTGTTTTTGAGGTTTTTTTTTATGTAATATAGAACGTGACTGAACAATTTCATCATATTATGGAAACAAACACAATTACTCAGTTTCCCATATACATGTTCAGCCTAATCAATCAGACTATGCATAAAAAAATGTCACATGATTGATATGTGAATATATACAAATACATACATACCTATATGTAGGTATATACACATGCATAACTATCATATTTGCATTTCTTTAAAACAACAAATTTCATTCAAGGAACCCTTGCGCTAGTTAATTATATACGGCAATTACTCAGGCTGCTAGCAAACGTTTTTTTACAGCCAGTAATTAAAACTTAAATTTAAAAATATCTTTTAGCTGTATATATTCAATATTATACAATTGCTCAATCTGTTTGTAAATGTTTTTACTAAAGACAGTTATTTTTTCTTAAATATATTTTAACTTTATATTATAAATAATATTTATTTATTAAAAATATATATTTTTGAATTAATTTTTAAATAATATATTTTAACTTTATATTATAAATAATATTTATTTATTAAATATATATATTTTTGAATTAATATTTAAATAATATATTTTAACTTTATATTATAAATAATATTTATTTATTAAATATGTATATTTTTGAATTAATATTTAAAAAATATATTTATTACAAATTTGATTAATTACTATATTTTTATTACTGCATCATGAAATTAAAACATATTTATATCGCCGATCAATTTTTTTTTTTTTTTTTTTTTAAACAATTCATAAACTCGAAATATAGTAGAGCTTTGAGAACAGACAAGAGTCGACTTTATAACAAAGACGTTCTTCTTTGCGAGGATGCACTGCTGTGTGCCAATCTCTAGACAGCGTAAATAAGACTATATAAAATTGCATTAAAACAATCGACAGCATTGGATGATCTGAACTTATCAGGCCTTAACAAATAAACATGTAAAATCGGTCATTGACTGGCGAATCGCTTGTTTGGGATACATTTTGTAATGCTGCGCGTTGATAAGACTTGGCCTACAATGCCTTAATTGCTTTATTTACGAACCTTGCAAAGGCGGAATGTTTCTGGGCGCAGTATATTGCATAATTGGCTGAGATAAGAAAAAAGAAAGTAATATATAATATATCTTCTTTTTCGTTTAGAAACCCTCGGCAATGAATTGTGCGACGCCTGGGAGCGAGAGCTGCAGAAGAAGCAGCTGAACTCGAAGAAGGAGCCAAGTCTGCTGCGTGCTCTGGGTCGCGTCTTCGGGCTGCACTTCGGCATGCTCGGCCTGGTGCTGTTCATGCTGGAGCTGGGCCTGCGTACGGCACAGCCGCTGTGTCTGCTAAAGCTGATCTCCTACTATACGCACGACTCGGAGTCGAAGGAGATTGCCTATTACTATGCAGCAGGCGTCGTGGCCTGCAGTGCCCTGAACGTGATCATTATGCATCCCTATATGCTGGGCACCATGCACGTGGGCATGAAGATGCGCGTCGCCATTTGCAGCATGATTTACCGCAAATCGTTGCGGCTGAGCAAGACGGCGCTGGGGGATACCACAGCTGGGCACATTGTCAATCTGATGTCGAACGATGTGGGCCGCCTGGACTTGGCGACAATATTCGTGCACTACCTGTGGGTGGGGCCGCTGCAAACGCTCTTCATCACGTACCTCATGTACCTGGAGGTGGGTGTTCCACTTCTCTCCCTCTCACTTGCTCTCTAAGTAATTTTAAATTCTCTTTCAGATTGAAATTGCGGCTGTCTTTGGCGTGGCATTTATGCTGCTCTTCATACCCTTGCAGGCCTGGCTGGGCAAGAAGACGTCGGTGCTCAGGATGCGTACGGCGTTGCGCACAGACGAGCGCGTCAGGATGATGAACGAGATCATCGCTGGCATTCAGGTGATCAAGATGTACGCCTGGGAGTTGCCCTTCGAGACAATGGTGGCATTTGCGCGCAAGAAGGAGATCAATGCCATTCGACACGTATCCTATATACGCGGCATACTGTTATCCTTCATCATATTCCTGACGCGCGTCTCCATCTTCCTGAGTCTGGTGGGCTACGTGCTCTTGGGCACATTCCTGACGCCCGAGGTGGCCTTTGTGATAACGGCTTACTACAATATATTGCGCACCACGATGACGGTCTTCTTTCCTCAAGGCATCTCCCAGATGGCCGAGGCGTTAATCTCAGTGAAGCGTGTGCAAACGTTTATGCAGTACGAGGAGACGGATGTTGCTGACAAATCGCTGGAGGTGCCCTTGGTCTCTCCGGGCAGCAATCAGACTACAGTGCACTCCAAGCTGGAACAGGAGACAGAGGATACGAAGCTGCTGACGCCAACGAAACTGCCGCACATCAATGAGAATGCCGTGCTCTCCGAGGCGCAGATATCCATCAATGCATTGAAGGCCAAGTGGGATATCAGCTCACCGGATTACACCCTCAACGGGGTCAATTTGCGTGTTCAGCCGGGCACCATGCTCGGCATTGTGGGACGCACAGGTGCCGGCAAGTCGAGCTTGATCCAAGCCATACTCGGCGAGCTGCGTGCGGAGTCGGGCGAGATACGGGTCAATGGCACGTTCTCCTATGCATCCCAGGAGCCCTGGCTCTTCACTGGCACCGTGCGACAGAACATTCTCTTTGGCCAGGCCATGGACAGGCGTCGCTATGCGCAGGTGGTGAAGAACTGTGCCCTGGAGCGCGACTTTGAGCTGCTGCCGTATGGCGACAAGACGATCGTGGGCGAACGCGGTGCCTCCCTGTCGGGTGGCCAGAAGGCGCGCATCAGCTTGGCCCGCGCTGTCTATCGCCAGACGGCGATCTACTTGCTCGACGATCCCCTCAGCGCCGTGGACCCGCACGTGGCGAGGCATCTGTTTGAGAAGTGCATGCGTGGCTTCTTGCGGGACAGAATCGTAATCCTCGTCACGCATCAGCTGCAATTCCTGCAGCATGCCGATCAGATTGTCATTCTCGACAAGGGACAGGTGAGCGCTGTGGGCACATACGAGTCGCTGCGCGAATCGGGTCTAGACTTTGCTGCAATGCTAGCGGATTCGTCGCGCGACGAGCATGGCAGTGAGGAGCGCTCACGCTCCAGATCGGGCTCGGCCAGCGACAATCGACGCAACAGTGAGCAGTCGCTTCTGTCGCTGGCCGATTCCTGTTTGGACGAGGCTGCAGCACAAATGCATGTCCAGGAGTCGCAGGAGCAGGGACGCATCGGACTGGCCCTCTACAACAAGTACTTTAAGGCAGGCGGCGGCATCTTTGCGTTCATTGTCATGGCCGGCTTCTGTGTGCTCTCCCAGGCGATGGCCTCGCTGGGCGACTACTTCCTGTCCTATTGGTGAGCATGGCAATATTGCAGCTGCAATTTCTATAGCTTCCTTTCCTCCTCAGGGTTGCCAAGAAGGGCAATGTGCAAAGCATGAGCAATAACAGTACGCTTTTAGCTGATTCGACGGCGTCGCCCGTTGCCAACGACACCACCACAATGGGGTCGGAGCATGTGTTGGAATCTCGTCTGAGCAGTTGGCTCAACGAGCTGGGCTGGCCCGTGGATGCGGAGCGGCTGGACACCTATATATTCACACTGATCACAATCGCCACGATTGCCGTCACGCTGGCCCGCTCGTTCCTGTTCTTCAACCTGGCCATGAAGGCATCCACGAAGCTGCACAACCTCATGTTCCGCGGCATAACGCGCGCAGCCATGTACTTCTTCAATACGAACCCGTCGGGGCGCATATTGAATCGCTTCTCCAAGGACATGGGCCAGGTGGATGAGATATTGCCAGCTGTCATGATGGATGTCATACAAATCTTCTTGGCACTCGGCGGCATTGTCATCGTTATCGCCATTGTGAATCCGCTGTTTCTCGTTCCCACGGCCGTGCTGGGCATTATCTTCTATCAGCTGCGCACGTTCTATCTGAAAACGTCACGGAATATCAAGCGCTTGGAGGCCATTAGTAAGTAATTTGTTAACACAGTGAACTATTACGTTCGGTTCACTGTACGGTAATTCAGAGTTTGTGCATGCATCTCCAGCTAATTGACGTCAATTTTACAGCTCGCTCGCCCATCTACTCGCACATGACGGCCTCGCTGACGGGCCTGTCCACCATTCGCGCCTTCGGGGCGCAGCGGGTGCTGATCAGCGAATTCGACAATCATCAGAATTTGCATAGCTCGGCCTTCTACATGTTCATCAGTACGTCGCGTGCCTTCGGCTATTGGCTGGACTGTTTCTGTGTTATCTACATTGCCATTGTTACGCTTAGCTTTTTCATCTTTCCGCCCGCGAATGGCGGCGAAGTCGGCCTGGCCATAACGCAGGTATGTGGCATTTTTTCTGCTCTGTAAAGCCAATTAATTACATTGAATCTAATTAACCAGGCCATGGGCATGACTGGCATGGTGCAGTGGGGCATGCGGCAGTCGGCGGAGCTGGAGAACACAATGACCGCCGTGGAGCGTGTCGTCGAATACGAGGATATTGAGCCGGAGGGCGCTTTGGAAGCGCCGGCCGACAAGAAGCCGCCTACCAGCTGGCCCGAGCAAGGCAAGATTGCGTTTGAGGACCTTAGCCTGCGCTATTTCCCCGATCCCAAATCCGAATATGTGCTCAAGTCGCTGAACTTTGTCATTAAGGCGCGCGAGAAGGTGGGCATTGTGGGTCGCACGGGTGCCGGCAAATCGTCTTTGATTAACGCCCTGTTCCGTCTCTCCTACACCGATGGCTCCATACTTATCGACAAGCGGGACACCCAAGCAATGGGCCTGCACGATCTGCGCAGCAAGATATCGATTATACCGCAGGAGCCGGTGCTCTTCTCCGGCACGATGCGCTACAATTTAGATCCCTTCGACGAGTACACCGATAGCAAGCTGTGGGCATCCTTGGAAGAGGTGAAGCTGAAGGAGGTCGTGGCCGAGCTAGCCAGCGGCTTGCAGAGTAAAATCACAGAGGGCGGCACCAACTTCAGCGTGGGTCAGCGTCAATTGGTTTGCCTGGCACGCGCCATTTTACGTGAGAATCGTATACTGGTGATGGACGAGGCCACCGCCAATGTGGATCCACAGACGGATGCACTCATACAGGCCACCATTAGGAATAAGTTCAAGGACTGCACCGTCCTCACAATAGCCCACAGGCTGCACACGATTATGGATTCGGACAAGGTGCTGGTCATGGATGCCGGCCAGGTTGTTGAATTCGGAGCGCCCTACGAACTGTTAACCAGTGCAGAGAGCAGGGTGTTCCATGACATGGTCAAGCAGACGGGCAAGGCAACTTATGATAATCTGCACCACGTGGCCAAGAAGGTAGGGAATCTCCTGAAATTTATTGTATTTTAATTGAAATTTAAAATATGTCTTTTAATTGCTTTCAGGCATTCGAAGCAGCTCAGCAATCTCGTAGACTATCGTCGTAAGGCCAACTCTCTTCGTTGTCCTCTTCAAATCCAGGCCGGTCCTTCGAATGTAAATAGATTCATCCAATTCCAGTTTATGATACAATAATTCCTAAACATTTTATGTGTACTTATGTGTGTGCCTATGCATTGAATATTGATTTGTTAATGTTTATATATTTGTATGTGTATGTTAAGTGTAAAAGTGCAAGGAACAATGTGCCTTCGGTAGAATTATAAACTACTTACAAATGTACTTATAAAAATAAATTTACCACAAAATAAAAATACATTAAGATCTGGAGTTTTATATAGAAAGGGTGTAGACGAAAAAACTATAAAGTAAATGAAGGGATTTAAAAAATATATATATATAATAATATAATATAATATAATATAATATTAATATTTTTATTAAAAAAGATAAATAAAAAAAATCATCAAAATCATAAATTTTGAAAAGTGTACAGTGTTAACATGGTCCACCCTAAAGTACACCCACAAGTATATATATTCTTAACAGTATGGCAGCACTGTAACAGTTGCCGGCAACAGCTGTTAGAGCAGCTGATAATTAAAATTCCAAGAGACCAAATTAGTTTTAGTTGTGTTTGGAGCTGCGAGCGGATAACTTGTTGGCGTCTGCACCCAAACAGTTTGATTTACTGAATGGAAAGTTTCTCTTGTTGTTCATTTCGTTTACGCAAATTTCTGTGATAAAAGCGCGCCATTGCATAAGTGAAGGCGTCTGAGTGCATGTGCGTGTGTGTGTGCGCGTTCGCGTCCTTAGCTGTGATGAAATTATCTGCATAACTGTAAATTGGATGCTAACAGCGCAAAACGTTGCAGAACGTTTGAAAACGTTTTCATCAGCTTAAAGTCTGCCGTCGGCGCTCGGCATGCGGCCAGTGTGCAAAAAGTGTCCAATTACAGTTACGATTCCAGCTAGACTCCAACAGCTTTGCTTATATGAAATTGTGTAAACTTGTAGCAAGTAAATAAAGCGAAATTCGTGTTCTTTTTTTTGTAATTCTTAGATATTGCAATTATTTAAAGATGGCAGCTGACAAGCTGGCGCCCAATCCGCGAGAGACGGCTAGCTGTCTCTCTGCTATTATGTTCTGGTAAGCTTCCAATTGGAATCCGATTGACTGTGTAAATTCCGGTTCAATTAGACTGTTACAACATTTTATTTATTGTATTTTATCGTTACAATGCGAAGTTTTGTTTTTACAACCAGGATTAACTGTCCAGGCACTATCTATTTTCGGTTGATAAGATAATAATCATTATTGTCTTGCATCAAGTGTAATCATTCATCAAGTGCGTGATCAAATTTGTTATGTTAAATTTAGATAATACAAAAAAAAGATTGTTAAAAAGCTTGATTGATTTGTTAGGCCATTTAAACAAATTAAATAAAAAATTAAATAATTAAAAAAATAACAAATTTTGATATTTTTTACAATAAATATAATTTCTTTTTAATTATAAAAAATTTTTTTAAATTTTCAATATTTTTATAATTAGTTAATTAATAATTAATAATCCTTAAATAATAAAAATAAATATATTTTAACTTAAATCTATCATTTAAAACTGCTTCAATTAAAATGCAAATTACTTGATTGAATAATTAAACTTTAACATACTTCAGGGTATCTGCTAGTCGTGCTCTTGCTGATTGTCACTAAATAGGAACAATTTTATCTTTACAGCTTTGCGCTACCCATTTTATTCAAGGGTCGCAAAAAGAAGTTGGAGCCCAGCGACCTCTATGATGTGCTCAGCGAGCACAAAGCGGACAAGTTGGGCGAGCAGCTTTACCAGGTGTGGGAAAGCGAGTACCAGGCGCGGCATGAAACGGGCGCCAAAAAGCCGAGCATGCTCCGTGTGGTACTCAAGGTGTTTGGCTGGGAATTGATACTATCTGGTATCGTTATAGGCGTATTGGAGCTGGGCCTGAGGTAAGTGTTCGATATATGCATATATATATCTATATGTATGTAGCATAAACAATATAATAATTTAATAGATAAGATTGAGATAGTGGAGCTACTGAATGTGGTAGGCATACGGCAAGTGCTGGAATAGTACCAGATGATCTAAGCAGATAAATTTGTGTAATTAAAAGGTTTATTTTATTTGATGACTAGACGATCTGCAGACTAAAATTTGGTATCTCATTTATATATCATATCTTTGTTAGGTAACAAAAGTATCTTCTTTCGATATTCACCCCAGTTTGAAGGGTATTTACAAGTCAGTTAGTCTCAGTATGAATTTCGCTCCAAATACAATTTCTTCTTTAGATTTCCGTATCTCTTTACAGGGTACCTCTTAGGCACTTACTCTCACTTTAAATATTTAGTTTCTTCTCGATCTATCAGTATCTATCGCTCCTTTCTATAGAGCACCTCCAAGTCACTTACTCCCACTACAAATACTCACCCATATCCTTCCTTTACTTCCCAGAGCCACGATTCCTCTGCTGCTGGCCGGGCTCATCAACGAGTTCACGCTGTATGGCAATGGGAGCAGTCTCAGTGCCCAGCTGTATGGCTTGGGGCTGGTGGGCTGCACGGTGTTTAGCGTGCTGCTGGTGCATCCGTACATGATGCACATGATGCACCTGGCCATGAAGATGCGCGTGGCCGTCAGCAGCGCCATCTATCGGAAGGGCGTGCGGCTGAGTCGCACCGCCCTGGGAGGCACCACCACGGGGCAGGTTGTGAATCTGGTGTCGAATGACTTGGGACGCTTTGATCGCGCCTTGATCCACATGCACTTCCTGTGGCTCGGGCCGCTGGAGCTGCTGTTCGCCTCGTACTTCCTGTACCAGCAGATCGGAGTCGCTTCCTTCTACGGCATTGCTATCCTCCTGCTCTATGTGCCGCTGCAGACGTACCTGAGCCGGCTGACATCGGCGCTGCGCCTGCGCACAGCGCTGCGCACGGATCGACGCGTGCGGATGATGAACGAGATCATAGCGGGCATTCAGGTGATCAAGATGTACGCCTGGGAGCAGCCCTTCGAGCAGATGATCGCCCGGGCGCGCGGCTGCGAGATGAGCGTCATACGCAAGGTGAACTACATACGTGGAATCCTGCTGTCGTTCGAGATCACGCTGGGTCGCCTGGCGATCTTCGCCAGCCTGCTGGCCTATGTCCTGGCCGGCGGCCAGCTCACGGCGGAGCAGGCCTTCTGTGTGACGGCCTTCTACAACGTGCTGCGCCGCGCCATGAGCAAGTTCTTTCCCAGCGGCATGTCCCAGGTGGCGGAGCTGCTGGTGTCCCTGCGCCGCATAACGGCCTTCATGATGCGCGAGGAGACGGATGTGGCCATGCTGGAGGAGGAGCAGCAGGATGAGGAGAAGCCGGCGGAGAGCAAGAAACTCCTAGCCAACGGCAACCAGCAGCAGCTCAACTCGGATATTGGGCTGGAGATCAAGCAGCTGCGGGCACGCTGGGATACGGAGCACGCGGAGCCCATTTTGGATGGCATCAATCTGCAGCTGAAGAGCCAGCAGCTGGTGGCCGTCATCGGGCCGGTGGGCGCCGGCAAGTCCAGCCTCATTCAGGCCATTCTCGGCGAGCTGCGCGCGGAGGAGGGCGAAGTGAAGCTGAACGGACGCTGCTCCTACGCCTCGCAGGAGCCGTGGCTCTTCTGCGCCAGCGTGCGCGACAATATACTCTTTGGCCAGCCGCTGGACAGGCATCGCTACCGCACGGTGGTCAAGATGTGCGCCCTGGAGCGGGACTTCGAGCTGTTGGATCAGGGCGACAAGACGATTGTGGGGGAGCGTGGAGCCTCGCTCTCCGGCGGACAAAAGGCACGCATCAGCCTCGCCCGCGCTGTCTACCGCAAGGCGGATATTTACCTGCTCGACGATCCTCTCAGTGCGGTGGACACGCACGTGGGGCGACATCTGTTCGAGAAGTGCATGCGAGAGTTCCTGCGCAAGAAGCTGGTCGTCCTGGTGACGCACCAGCTGCAGTTCCTGGAGCACGCCGATCTGATTGTGATCATGGACAAGGGCCGCGTCCTAGACATTGGCACCTACGAGCACATGCTCAAGAGCGGCCAGGACTTTGTCCAGCTGCTGGCACAGCGGCCGCCAGAGGAGGACGAAGTGGAGCAGGCAGAGGACGGGGACTCAGCCGGCGCAGGCGATGCCAATGAAACCGCCAAGTCTTACTCACGCCAGAACAGTGTGGAGAGTCGCAGCAGCCTCTCCACCATGGGCTCCAGTGCGGACGATTCACTGATGGCCACCAAGGAGCACCCAAAGGAGGTACAGGAGTCGCGCTCATCCCAGAAAATCGGCCTGGGCATGTACAAGAAGTACTTCACTGCCGGCTGCGGCTGCCTCATGTTTCTGCTGGTGGCCTTCCTCTGCCTGGGCACACAAGTGATGGCATCCTTCGGGGATTACTTCCTCTCCTACTGGTAAGTAGAAGGAGTTAGGTTAAGATGTCTAGGGATTTTTGTGAGAATTTAATTGGAGTTGTGTTAAGAGCAACAGGCAAGCGCTTGGGTGCGTATCTTAACATATCCATGTAATGTTAAGTAACATTGTTATATTATTTGCGAACATTTTATAAGATTGATGTAGTAGAAGATTGAAGTAGATGTTTCATAGACTAAAATTGGACATATTTGCTAAAAAGTTTAGTGTAAATGATGCATATATTGCGTGATATATTACTTCTAAAATTGCCTTTTTAATATAATTCTATACGATTTTTATAAGAGTATAAGAGTATATCTAGCGTATATTGGTCCCATTATCAATGTCAAATAGAACAGCTTATTCATATGTATAAGACTTTTATAAGACTTCAAAGAACAGCAATAGCAGCGCTTATAACAGTTCTTATACGACTTTACATGGTTACACTGGCTTTTAACAGTGTGATGTTATATTAGTAACATTAATATGTTAAGTTAACATAAGATGATCAGAGACCAAGCAAGGCAACGGCAGCACTCACAAAAGTTCTTTTAAGCTCAGGCACTCACTCCTAACAGAATTATGTTATGTTAGCTGCAGTTGTAGTAGCTGCTGTTAGCATGCCTGTAAGCGATAGCAGTCGCTGTTAAATAACAGCATTTTGTACATAAATTCGAATCATCACATTATTATTATTATTATTATCATAAATAACAGCATTTTGTACATAAATTCGAATTATTATATTATTATTATTATTATTATTATCACATTTAATATATATTCAATTTGTAATATTTTTTTTGCAGGGTTAAGAGCAACTCGTCCTCTGCCGCGGACATTTACTACTTTGCGGCCATCAATGTGACGCTGATTATATTCGCCCTGTTGCGTACGCTGCTCTTCTTCAGCATGGCCATGCACTCGTCCACGCAGCTGCACAATTCGATGTTTCGGAGTATTACGCGCGCCGCCATGTACTTCTTCAATACGAATCCGTCGGGGCGGATCTTGAATCGCTTTGCCATGGACATGGGTCAGGTGGACGAGGTGCTGCCCGCCGTCATGCTGGACTGCATCCAGGTGTTCCTCACCCTGGCTGGAATCATAACGGTGCTGTGCGTGACGAATCCCTGGTATCTGATCAACACGCTGGCCATGCTGCTCTCCTTCTACTACCTGCGCAACTTCTACCTGAGCACGTCGCGCGACGTGAAGCGCCTGGAGGCGGTGGCCCGCTCCCCGATGTACTCGCACTTCGGCGCCACCCTGAACGGACTGCCCACCATCCGGGCGATGCGCGCCCAGCGCATGCTGATAGCCGAATACGACGACTACCAGGACAAGCACTCCATTGGCTACTTCACCTTCCTCTCCACCAGCCGCGCCTTTGGCTACTATCTGGATCTGTTCTGCGTGATCTATGTCTTGATCATCATACTCAACAACTTTGTCAATCCGCCCGAGAATCCGGGACAAATCGGCCTGGCCATTACCCAGGCCATGTCCATGACCGGCATGGTGCAGTGGGGCATGCGCCAGTCGGCCGAGCTGGAGAACTCCATGACCTCTGTGGAGCGCGTGATCGAGTACCGAAGCCTCCAGGCTGAGGGCGAATTCAACTCGGTGGGCGATAAGAAGCCGCCGGCGACTTGGCCAGCCGAAGGTCAAATTGTGGCTGACGACTTGAGTCTGCGCTATGCACCCGATCCCCAGTCCCCCTACGTCCTCAAGTCGCTGAATTTCGTCATCGAGCCGCGCGAGAAGGTGGGCATAGTGGGTCGCACGGGCGCAGGCAAATCCTCGCTGATCAACGCCTTGTTCCGGCTCTCCTACAACGATGGCTCCATACTGATCGACGAGCGGGACACGGAGCAGATGGGCCTGCACGATCTGCGCAGCAAAATCTCAATTATACCCCAGGAGCCGGTGCTGTTCTCGGGCACAGTGCGCTACAACTTGGATCCCTTCGAGCAGTACGAGGACTCCAAGCTGTGGCAGGCCTTGGAGGAGGTGCGTATGACAGATATTGCTCGATATACATAAATGTCAACTTATCCTTAATCTCTTACAGGTGCATCTCAAGGCAGAGATCAGCGAGCTGCCCATGGGTCTGCAGAGCAATGTCTCTGAGGGTGGCTCCAATTTCAGCGTGGGTCAGCGCCAATTGGTCTGCCTGGCGCGAGCCATTCTTCGCGAGAATCGCATTCTGGTCATGGACGAGGCGACTGCCAATGTGGATCCACAGACGGATGCGCTCATACAGACGACGATTAGGAACAAGTTCAAGGACTGCACTGTACTTACCATAGCCCACAGGCTGCACACGATCATGGATTCGGATAAGGTCTTGGTCTTGGATGCTGGCCACGTCGTGGAGTTTGGCTCGCCCTACGAGCTCTTGACTAGGTCGGAGAGCAAGGTGTTCCACGACATGGTGATGCAGACGGGCAAGACAACGTACGAGCAATTGCTGAAAATCGCTCAGCAGGTAAATAAATAAATTATTTAAATTTAAATTAAAATATTATATTTTAAATTTAATTTTTTATAAATATATTTTACAGACCTATGAAAGTTGGAAGGAAAAAAAGCCGGAAGACCTCGAAGAATAATTATTTTTATACATATATAGCCAGGCTATATTTTTTATATACCTATATCCATGTTCAAGTCTTGTGACAATAATGTTCTGTACTTAGCGTAACTTGAAAAACTTAAATGTTTTTAAATATTAGCCAAATCATTTATTTTTATAAACATATAAAGCATTATATGCGATGTAAAAGCATTTACTTAACTAGTTACTAGTACAAAGTAAGCAAAGAATTGTAAAGGCAGTATAGATAAATATAATTTATAATATATGTGCGTGTTTTAGAATCATTAGGAAATAAAAAATATAAAAAATGCCATAAAGTTAAGCTATACCAATATTCCTGCCACCACTGTTAAGTTAAACGATCAAATATTAGAATAAGCGCGCATTGCTAATCGATTACGGCGACATTACTATCGATAGATATCGCATAGAACACATGTTTTTGTTTGTTTGCGTAAATTGCTGTAGTAAAAACGTCTGATCTCTCCGACCTTGTTATTTCCCTTATAAACTTAATTCAATGTTTGTGTAATGAAAAGAAGCTGTACAATGGATGCGCAATTAACTTATGAGACAGCAGTCAAGAAAGGTAAGTAAAAATGGCTTAAAATATAGGTGAATAAAGACGTGTGTGTGTGTGCATTCATTGATAGATAAGAAATAGTTAATAATCTTCTTTCGCTTAAAACACAGCTCAATTGGTGGAGCGTAATCCGCAATTTCAGCTGGACCCAATGCGTGTTTCCATGCACGACGAAGCCGACATCATAAATCTAGCACAGCAAATACAATCGGCGGATAAACAATTGAAAAATAGCACCAGCCAGAAATTGGTTGTAATACTCGATCAGGTGAGCTATATAAGGGAAATAAAATTACTTATCTATACTATAATAATATATTCATATTTTAGATAAAGCTGCTGCAAGCACAGGCGATGGAAATATTGAAGGAGTCCAATGAGAGTCAAGCCCTGCACAGCGCCGCCTGCAATTTTGCCAAGAAACCTGGGCATATTTATCATCTCTATCAGAGATCAACGGGGCAGAACTATTTTAGCATGTTGTCGCCAGCAGTAAATACAATCAGCTAACATTTATCATTCCTTTTAATAATTTAAATTCAATTCAATTGCAGGAATGGAATCCGGTGGATCAAACCTTCAAGGGCAGCTACAGACTCGAATATGATTTGAGCTGGACGCCAATCGATAAGATTCGAGAACACGATGAAAAGCTCAAATGGGTGGAGCAGTGCATGAATAGCAGCAGTGGCACAACTGCAGCCATAGACTTTAATATAACAAATAATTAGGAAAATAATAAATTTAAAGTTAAGTTTCATTGCAATCTAAATGATTTATAATTAATAATTATTATTTTTAATTCTAAGCGATATTTAGACATTCTAGAGTCCCACTGCTATTCGATAACATATCGACATGCTTGACATCTCTAGTGTCAGTGCAGCTGTTTTGTTTACGCAGCACAGCTGTGTTATTTTTTCTGTGAAAATTTTCTAATTTCTGTTTCATTTTTATCATATTTGTTGTTTGTGCACAATGTCCACACCGAACGGAATGTATTATAGTTTGTTGGAGTGGTTCAAGACGCTCAACCTAAATGCGCCGCACGCAAATGCCGAGGAGCTGGCCGATGGCGTTGCACTAGCGCAGGCCCTCAATCAATTTGCGCCTGAATCATTCACAAATTCGTGGCTGTCGAAGATCAAATCGAGCGCCGTGGGCAGCAATTGGCGTCTCCGCATGAGTAATCTGAAGAAAGTAGTCGAGGGCGTCTACGAATACTACACGGATGTCTTGAACTACACGCTGCAGCAAGATTTCGTGAGGCCGGATGTCCAGGCCATAGCGGAGAAGTGCGATCTGACGGAGCTGGAGCGCCTGCTGCAGCTGGTGCTGGGCTGTGCCGTCAACTGCGCTAAGAAACAATCGTATATATGCGAGATAATGTGCCTGGAGGAGGAGCTGCAGGCGAATATAATGCGTGCCCTGCAAGAGCTCGAATCGTCGACTCGCCAAAGCGCCGAAGGAGGCGGCGTCGTTAGCTCCTTGTCACGCAACTCCCTGAGCAACATGCTTGAGGGCAATACAAAGGCACAGGAGGAACGCGATGCCATGGCCCAGAAGTGCTTCGAAACCGAAAAGAAAATGCTGCTGCTGATTGATGAGAAAACGAATTTACAGCAGGAGCTGCAGAAGATTCAGAAGGAATTTGCACGCCTGGAGCTCAATACAATTGGCGACGACGGCGTCTCATTAGGTCCCATTCAGGCGGGCTCCGTGCGCTATAATGAACTGAGGTGGGTAACGAGAGACTGATGAATTTAATAGATTATTTAACAATTTCTTTCTTTTAGACGTCAACTGGAGTTGGTCAAGGAGGAACTGCTGCAGTCGGAAGGCGCGCGTGAAGACCTGAAGATCAAGGCGCAGCAGCAGGAGGCAGACATGCTGCACATGCAGCAGCGCATAGATGAGCTAATGGTGGGTGTCTTAAAAATATATATAAACTGAGCAAATTTATCAAATATTTTATATCCCAATATTTTTCTTCTTCCGACAGAAAACCACCGCCGAGCTGACCTCTCTCAAAGACGAGGTGGACGTTCTGCGTGAGTCCACAGATAAGCTGAAGGTATGCGAGGCCCAGCTGGAGACCTACAAGAAGAAGCTCGAGGAGTACAATGACTTGAAGAAGCATGTGAAAATGCTTGAGGAGCGCAGCGCCGACTATGTGCAGCAGAATGCTCAATTCGAGGAGGATGCCAAACGATATGCCAACACAAAGGGTCAAATTGAGCTCTTCAAGAAGGAGATCCAAGACCTGCACACCAAACTCGACAATGAGAGCAGCAAGAATGTGAAGCTCGAGTTCGACAACAAGAACTTGGAGAGCAAAGCCTTGGCGCTGCAGCGCGAAAAGGATAGCCTGCTCAAGGAGCGTGATAACTTGCGCGAGGCCTTCGATGAGCTGAAGTGCGGACAGTTGACGACAAACTCTGGCAGCCTGACGGGCAACACGGTGTCGCGGGAGCTACAGCCCTCGGCTATGGTGGACAAAATCCAACGCCTGGAGGCGGAGAACAAGGCACTGCGTGAGGGTCAAGGCGGCCAAACGGCTTTGGCGGTGAGTTGCACATGTCATTAAGAAGAGTAGAAGACTCTGGCAGTAAGCTGAGCCGAAGACTACAATAATCTCATTATAATTGTAAGATAGATAAATAAATATAATTAAGATAAAGATTAAGAATCTGTATAAGACTTTCCAAGCCAAGCTGCAGAGGGCATAATAAGCCTCATTGCTTAGATTTTATAGAACTTATTTATAATATTATTTCTATTGTAATTTTGTACATTTATTGCCTCAATAGCAACTGCTGGATGATGCCAACAAACGCTGCGAACATTTGCGTGAACAAATGAAGGCAGCCAATGAGCGCATTCTCTCCCTAACGCATGCCTCACAAAGCGACGATCCCATATTGAAGGAGTGAGTATTATAATGAAACCATTAAATAAACCAAGAACTAATTTCCTACTCTCTTTGCTACAGAAATGAATTGAGCAAACAAATTAAGCAGCTCATGGAACTGAATGAACAAAAAAGTAAGTCTTTAAATCATTTTTTAAATATGTAATATATAACTAATAAGTTTTGCTCTCATTTTGTAGCTTTGCAAATCGAGGAGGCAAGCACACAGAACTCCACAATGCAGTGCAAAATAACGCAGCTGGAGTCCAGTTTGAGCACGCGGGAGCAGGAGCTGATGGCCTTTGAAGTCAAGTATCGCAAATGCGTTGAGAAAGCCAAGGAAGTCATCAAGACAATTGATCCGCGCATAGCGAGTGGTTGGTTTATATATAAATGTTTAACTATATATCTATTGCTAATATGCCCTTCTCTTTGCTTAGGCTTGGAGGCCAACATCTTGGAGAAGAGCATCGATGTCATTGAGGAGGAATCCAAGACCAAAATGAGCAACATGGAGGAGCAGCTCATGGCTAGCGCCTATTACAGGCTGGGCGTCAACGCCCATCGCGATGCGGTTGAATCAAAGTTAGCTTTACTAATGGGTTCGGGTCAGACATTCCTGGCGCGTCAGCGACAATCCGCGCCACGCAAGTCCCTAACCACAATGAAATCCAAGTAAATTTGATCCTCTCTTCGTAAGTTCAAGGCAATATTTTAAATCGTTTTAGCGTATCTATATATATATATAAATATATATTTGCATATTTATATTATGCTATTATTTATTCAATTATGTTTTTTTTTCATATACACAAAATTATATACATACATATATAAATATATATATACATATATGCAATGGTGTACCTTTCTAACATAATAAATATATATTTATATAAGTTAATATATATAACAACATTTGACAGATCGTAACAATCAATTGCAAATGTAACAATAAATTGATCTATATATGAATTTGTTGACGAGTGAAGAATTTTACGCATGTTAACCATGTTAAAGGAGTATATTAGTTGTGTGTGATGTCTGTACTTTCGTCTAACAAATTAAAAAATATATATATATATAGAATTACAGTTCTATAGCAATTGCTTATGGCTTACACTTGGACAATCACCAAAAGGTCCCTAATCATTTATCATTTCAAATAAAACACTTTTTCCCTTGTAGTCTTAACATTATATATAGAATTAACCTTGTCAAATGAGTATATGAGTTTTGTGAGATGTCTGTACTTTCGTCTAACAAATTTATATACAAAAAAAAATTATATAAGCAAAGCTCACAGTTTGACAGTCGCCAAAGGTCCCTTAATCGTTTTTCACTCGACTTCGGTAAAGTTTAATCATTATATACAGTGTTAGCCATGTCAAAGAAGTATATAAGCTATATGACAAGCTCATTCTATCTTTCGTCTCACAAATCTATATCAACTTTTCCTCCAGACTCCCAGTTTGACAGTCACCAAAGGTCCTTTTCACTTCAAATAAAACACTTTTTTCCTTATAGTTTTAACATTATTGTAGTTTTTTTTTTTAATTTCAGTATTTGATACATTTTACGAAAGGTATTTGAACAAATCATAATTAGTTTTGGAATTTTACAATTACGATCGGGTAGGTTTCTTTTTCGCTTTTCCTTCCTTCTTTTCTTCTCTTTTTCTACTTATAGAGTCTTTATTTTTTTTTCTTAGCATTGGCACACGTGAAAAATGCATTTTAAAATTCGCATCTCGTGCTTGAATTTCCATATACGAGCAGGAGGAGCTTAACAATAGAGGGGAATGCTTTTTTTCTTTTTGGGGGTTTCTCTTAAATATGTCGATTTACGTTAGGAGCGAAAGGAAAACGTCGTACTATCCATAACAAAGCAACAAATTTGCGCAGTCTACATACATATACATTTATATATATATATTTATTTCATATATATTTATCGGGGCTGCTAAAAAAAAAAAAACGTTGACTATGGGTTGTTGTTGATTTCTATATTAAATATGCAGAAAAAATATAGAAAATAATTTTAATTATTTATATAATTAAAGAAACTTAATGAAAAATCTCTATATATTTTATAGAGTCGGAAATTCTTGGACTTGAAATATATATAAAAAAGGAAACATTTAAGTCCCATCATCGATTTCTCAGAGTGTTAAAATGAAACTCTTTGAGAAGTCTCAATATGTCTTATATAGAGTATATATAATCTATAATTTTAGGACTTCAATATAAATGAACAAGAAAGTAGAGTCTTAAGTCGAAATATTTATCTTTTCAGCCCAAGTTATCAGGAAATTGTGAAATTCCGAAATTGTAGTTCCTGTTGCTGTTGGCCGCCCCGATAGCTATATACACGTGTCTATATGCTTAGTAAGATCTAAATCAATCGAATCTGTACACAAGGCCGCTGTGTTCTACCAGGGCCGCCACATGCTCTCGTCGATCACCTGCTGGCCGCCGGCGCCCACCTGTTGCGCCCGATACTCCTCCTCCTGCCGCATGCGCAGCGCCTGCCTCGCCGCGCTGCTCGTCTGCGGACTGGCGTCGAGGGTCTCGTTCTCGTTGGAGCCGATGCCGCTCTCGGAGCGTGGCGACGACTGCTGCGTGGCCGGCGCCGACTTCAGCTCCGAGACGCCGGAGCTGACCGAGGCAGCAGCCGAGGAGGAGGCCACCGAGGCGGGCCGTTCGTTCAGCATGGCCGTGGCGGCCGCCGCCGCTGCCACATTCGTGGTGCTGGCCATGCTGTTGGCGTAGGCAGCTGCGGCAGCGGCAGCCACATGCGCCGCCTCCAGGCTGCCCGCGAAGTTGGGACTCAGCTTGCCCGCCAGATGCGGCTGCATGCGCTGCAGCTCGATCAGGCGCTCGAAGTCCGTGCGCGTGGCTATCGGATCCACCATGGGCTGGGCGCTCAGGCCCAGGGCAGCCGCCAGCTGAACATAGTGTGGCGGCAGCACCAGGACTCCATTCGGTGGGGCGCTGCCCTCCACCTGGGTGTGGGCCTTCAGCTGCTGCTTGTACTGCTCCAGCACGTTGACGCAGACGACCTTGTTGACGTCCTGCTCGTAGCCCAGCTCAATGACTGCGCCGCTTGGCGGCGACTGTTGCTGTTGCTGCTGCTGCTGCTGCTGCTGTTGCTGCAGTTGCAATTGTTGCTGCTGCTGTTGCTGTGGCAGCTGCGTTTGCACTGGCGGCGGCGCCTGCTGGCCGCGATTGTTGTTCTCATCCTGCTGCGTTGCACGCGGATCACTTAGCAGGGGATTCTCGCCCAGCTTCAGACCTTTGCTGTAGTCCAGGGGATTCGAGTCCTGGCTGCTGTAGTCCAGCGAGTGCTCCTCCGCCTGCTGCGCCGGCGTCTTCTTGATGTCGAAGCAGGTGCTGCTGCTGTTCGGACTCTCCGCAAAGGCGGCGGCGGCGGCGGCGGCGGCGGTCGCTGAGTGCGGGCAAATCTCGACATCGATCTCGGCTATGCACTGATCCAGATGTCGCAGCAGACGCGCCTTGGAGCCCGGCTCCGCCAGCGTCGGCATATTGCCCATGGGCGGCGGCTCCGGCGTGGCCAGATAGCGGGCCACCTCGCGTGCACAGTCCGTGTAGCCGGCGCGGTATTTGTTCACAGCTGCTGGACGGGGGCAAGAGTCGCAGTTTAAACCATGGCCAAGAGCGGCAGCTAGTAGCTTGGGCAAACCTACCTGGATCGTCCAGATTGCGGTGCCGCTGAAAGTGGCGAACCGTCAGCTCCAGTATGTCTGCCTTCTCCAGTTTCGTGTGCTTGGCCTGGCCATCGCCGTTCTTGGCATTCTGATGCTTGGTGGACTCCAAGATGAGGGCCTTCAATATGGCCAGGCTCTGGTTGATGCGGGCACGTCGACGCTTCTCCATGAGTGGTTTATTCGTTCGTTTGCTAATGTCCTGCGACGAGGTTACATTTTGTGAGGAGCTCACCAGACCAATCGATTTGATGCCGCTGCCATTGGTTGAGCTGGAGGCGGAGAATCCGAGGCCTACACAGTGGAAATTAAAGAAAATTTATGGTAAGTTTTTATTTCATATATTATATAGAAAATTTATGGTATGTTTGTATTTCATATATTATATAGGATATACTAAGTGTGAACTCGAATAGGGCTTAGGCTTAGTTTATAAAAAGTTTAAATAGAAAAATAATGTATATATTATAAAATAATATTTATAGAATTTTTTTACAGAATTTTATGGTTTATACATTATATGTATATATTATATATTATATGTATATATTATGTATTATATGTGAAGTATGTCAAATAATAATATAGAATAGAATATTATTTAATTTTTTTATTATTTTCTACAATTTATTTATTATATTGGTATATCGGTATTATATAGGATATACTAAGTGTGAACTCGAATAAGGTTAAGGCTTAGTTTATAAAAAGTTTAAATAGAAAAATAATTTATAAAATATTTATTTACATTTTTTACTCTATTTTATGTTTTATATAGGATATATAGAATAGAATATGAAAAAGAATAATATAGGATATTTGAAAAATATATCATATAATATATTTAATTTTGTGATTATTTTTTACAATTTATTTATTATATTGGTAGATTATGTATTTCAGTTAGGTTAGTTAATATATAATATATTCTTAGTTTAAGTATTTTGACGTAGGTGTTATAATTTTAAAATATAGTTAATAAATTGGAGAGCTCTAGAGGTTTTTTAAAAAGTCTATCTAAAAGACCAAATACCAGACTATTCAATTTCATTATCTGTATAGGAGTATGTCGTTCTATAGTTCCAATATGCCTATCGTTATACTGCCTTTGGAAAGTTCAGTTTAAATAACTATATTTTAATAATACAGCAGCTAAATTTGTGCGAACTTCACGTTTAACGCATCTAAAATATATATATTTAATCTATTTCTCATATTTAAATACTAATATTCCTTAGTTCTGAGCTAAACTCTAAAAAATGCCAAATGTTTTTAATTCTTGGAATTTTTGTATGCAAAGTATGCAATGCATTATGATATAAAGATATTCAGCTTCTTAACGTCCTCAATACTGAAGAAAAGTGAGAAAATGCACATTTGCTCTTTAATAACTAAACCTTTTTGAGGCCTCTTTTATTCCGATTTTTATCAGCTTGTTTCATATTTAAGTTCTTGAGTTTTTTGAGTTGAGTTTTTCTTAAAAACTTTTCAAAATTTTCGGATTTTTGAAATTTGATATTTTAAACAGTTTTTTCTATACTTCTTTAATACTTATTTATTCAAATAATCCCATAACTCAAGCTTCAAATACACTTCTCTTATTCACATATTTTTCATATTTTCAATTCGAAAGTCGAGAGTCGAACTTGAATGGGGAATTTCAAAGAATATGTTTACCCGCTGTCGATTTATTTTTGGTGTAATCCTTATCACGTTTTGCTGTCATTTTGTCATTTTTGCCGAACTCTTAATGAATTCCTCACACGCGCGAACTTTCAATAATTTAATTGCAGTAACTAAGTTTATTCCCCTTTTCTGTTGTTGTCGCTGTGGGTTTTGCCGTTGGGTTTAACACAAAATTACGTCTTTTTTGCGAGACGTTCGAATACCGCAAGACGGCACGAAAATACCGTTAATGTCTATTGCCTGGGTTGCGAGCGAGACACAAGACGTCCGCACGGGCCGAGCGTTAACCGAGCACTGAAAGCCGAAGCACTCGAATGGCGCATAGTAGCTAACGGTAAGCGTAACGGTAGAAAGGTACTTCGACTTGGCTCGCCGTCCGTCGCTTATGACGCCCGCCGTGTGCGCATCGCTCGTACAAAATTTGCCGACTGAATGAATGGCTTGGCCTGGCGCTCGCCACAGCCACAGCCACAGCCATCGCCATCGCCATCGCCAGCGCCACGCCAGCGCCAGCGCCATTGCGAGCGTCGTGTGGCGCAGCAACCAAAGCAGATTGGAGTCAACCAACAATAAAAACAAGAACAAGCAACAGCAACAACAGTGGCAACGGCGGCAACAGCAACGCCTGGCTGACTGCCTGGCACGTTAATGGTGGTTGTGGTAATGGTTGCCATACACACACACACACAGACAGACACACTCGCACACACACACATACTCGTAGCAAAGCTTTAACGACGACGGCGGCGGCGGCGGCATGTTGCCAGTTGTGGGCGGTTGGGCGTTGGCAAATGCGGCAAATGTCAGCCAGTCGACGTGCCGCCACCGACAGTCGGACAGACGGCGTGACCATGTCTGGCTTTGGGCGAGCACAGAAAGTTCGCACGTACGCGCGCCCCTCATACACACACACACACACACACAGGCGCATGCTGACAAACCCTCACACACACACACACGTGCTCACAGTGGCGTACAAATCAATTCGTTTAGGCACAAATAGAATATGCCAGCAAACATTTTAATGGGAGTTTGGGCAGCAACACAATGGGAATATATATATAGAATTGCTTGGGAAATTAGAAAATGTATTATAAATAATAAATTAATTATAAATAAAAAAATAAAATATTATAGATGAAATCAATCAATATTAGATATTAATATATCTAATATAATATATCTAATATTGATTGATTTCATCTATAATATTTTATTTTTTTATTTATAAATAATTTATTATTTATAATAAATTTTTTAATTAATTGTATTAGTGTTATTATTAAATAATGTATATATAGATTAAATTAATCAATATTAGATATATTATATTAATTTTCTTAGTATTATTAAATAATTTATATATAGATTTAATTTATCAATATTAGATATATTATATTTGCTTATTGTTTTGTACAAGACAGATTGCAAATAAAATATATATAAAAAAAAAGATATATTATATTATTAAATTTATTAGTATTATTATTATGCATTAATGTTATGAAAAATTCTCAGCTTAACATTATTTTCAAGTATTCTATTCATGTTAAGCCTTTGACAATGTTATTAACAGTTCTAAATGTTAATAATAACAGCTGTTACAGTATTCATTAATTTTTGACCTTATTCATTTATAGAGTAGGCTTGGTATAAGTAGTTAAATTATATAGAAATCGACTGAATCGATTCAATTGGCCCATATTCAAGTACTCTCTAGCCATTCGCCAACTCTTCAAAATATTGTCTATTGGGTGGCCTGCGCAAACGCCGTCAGGGCAGTCAGCCAGGCAGCCTGCCAGCCAGGCAGCTAGCTGGAGTTAGCTATGGTTGCGGCCTGCGGGCTGGTGTGGGTGTGCACATCTGTGTGAGTATTTATGTGCGCGCGTGTGTGTGTGTGTGTGTGTGTCTATGGAGATGCTGACGATGACGGTTGCGATTGTGGGCTTGGGGTCGGAGAGTCGTGGGTCGAGGGGTCGAGGGTCGTCGTGCCGTTCGGCTGCCCACATTGAAATCATAACACCAACGAGGCGAAACTTTAGCGCCGCAGCAGTCGTGGCAAATAATAAGCCAGGCGACAGCAATTCCTGTAGCATGGGGCATCAACGCCAGACGTAGAGCATTCTGACAGCAGCAGCAAGCAGCAGGCAGCAGCAGCAGGCAGCAGCAGCAGGGACTATTAGATAAATACGACATCGATGTGGGCAAAAGGATGGCGTTGCTTTGGACAGCTATCACAGCGACAGCGTGAGCGTTCGTTGACAAAAGGAACAAATTGCAGATATGCTTTTATATCTCCAGATTGATCAATGCGTTGCCAGCGATACCATCTGCATTTATATATATACAGATATATATATGTATATATATATATATATATACATATATTTAGATATATATTATTTATTAGGGGCTCTAATATTGTGTAGGATAGAAATTCTTAAAGCAGAAGAGATATAAGATTATGAATAAAAGGGGGAACAAATATATATTAAAAATATGCATATATATTTGCAATTTCTTAATATTTTATAAATTATATAATACAATTTTATATATATCATTTTTATATATATAATTTCAATTCAATATTGCGACTGATGAGGATAGAAATTCTTAAAATAGAAGATATTTTATGCAAAAAAATATGTATATTAACCATTTGCTAATGTTTTGAGGTATTAAATATTCCATTTATATTATTTTATATATAAATGTATTTAATAATTTTAATTCCAGTGATAACATCTGCATTTATATATTTAATATATTTTTTTTTTATATTTTTTGTATATTATAGGAGTAGTAGGAGCTATAATTCTATTCTCTCAAGCTTTACAATAGAGCTGACGAGGATCAAAATTCTTAAGGTAGAAAAAATTTATTACAAAAAAAAAATTTATGTGTTTTAAGAATCAAAATTAAGTATTATTTAAATATTCAATTTATATATTTTTAGAATCAAAATTAAGTAGTATTTAAATATTCAATTTATATATTTTTAGAATCAAAATTAAGTATTATTTTAATATTTAATTTATACATTTTTAGAATCAAAATTAAGTATTATTTAAATATTCAATTATTCATTATTTTATATTTAATTCAATTTTAATTCAATATTGCAATATTCCGTTGCCCTAGAAAATATGCTACATTTTTAGGTCGAGTCGAGCCACTGTAAAGCTAACGGCGCAAATGTGCCGTTGTTTGGCATTATATTTTTACTTGATTTGCTTGTATTGTTGCGCATCGCCAGCAGCGCTTGGTCTTAGCTAAATTGTTAATTAGCATCGGCCGCTTGCTGTTCGGTCTAGACGCGCGTCTTCCGCCGTCCGCCGTCAGCGACATGCACTTTTACAGATGCAATCGACAACTGTAAAGCACACACACTCATACACACACACAGAGACACACTCATGTGTGTGTGTGCCATGCCACTTAGAGGCGAATGGAGCAGAGGCAGTCGTCGGAGCGCCATTTGTGCCTTCTGTGCGCAGTCTGTAAAATTACTGAACCGAACTGAACGATGACTTGAATGCCGCCGTTGATTGTGGGCGCGGCATGGAGTTTCGGGGTCGAAATCATGTGGCGCTTGGCCTTCACGAGCATACACATAAATCGTTTATAGCCACACCACAAGTCCCCGGCCGGGCCGCCCATGCTAAGCTACAGCGGCAACAAAGCTGTCGCTGTCGCTGATGCCGATGCTGATGCTGATGTTGCCGCACGGCTTGTGTTCTCACACCAAATCCCCAAAACCCCCCCAAGTGTGCTATATATTTATGTGTGCATGTGTGTGGGTGTGCGGGTGTGCATGCAACTTGGGTATTCACTTTTTATGCGTCGCATGTGCGGCCTAGGCGACAATGGCATGTGCGCTGCTCGCCTACATCAGTAATCGATGGTGATTGCTTCGATAAGTATCGCTACTGATCGGTGCAGCAGTACTCGATGCTAATTGCTTCGATAACATTTGCGCGCCATAAAGTATCGCTAAGAGTATCGCTACTGATCGTTTCGTTAACTCTTGAATCGATACTCGCAGCTTTGCAATGCGCATCAATCGAAAGCAATGCAAAAGAGAATGCATAAAAAGTTATGGACAGTTGTGAAATGAGCGCGCGCAACCGCAGCGTGGCAGTTGCAAAGTAATACTTCAACGGCAGCCGGCAAGCACAACAATAACAAAAGTGGCCAAAAAGGTATTGGTGGCAGAACAGAAATGAAAATCAAACAGCAAAAAAAAAAGAAAGGAAAAAATAACAGCCCAGGACGTTTGGGGGCAGCCAGCGCCACACGCCAAGCGCAATCGTCGGAAGTGTGCGCACACTGCCAACTGGCTGGTGGCTGGTGGCTGGTGGACGTGCGGTCCCAGGCACTGGCACAGACAGAGGAGCCAGCCACATGGCTTGTTGGTTGTCGGCTAAAGAGAGAAAAATGACTAAATCAAAGGAAGTGCGCCACACGGTGTGAGTAAAAGCACGTACAATAAGGTCTGCTTCGTGTGTGTGTGTGTGCTCGTTTAAGTGTGTGTGTGTGTGTATGTATTTGCGGGTCGTGTCGTTATATGTATGCCTGTATGCGGTTGTGTCCTGGCGCGTGCTTCGACAACATGCAGCATGGCGTCAAGCACAGCCGACAATTGAAACCAGTTCGTGAAACAATAACCCAAATAAACTAATATAAGGCAATCATAGAAATTTAAGAGCAGAAAGAGCAATGGAGAATAACTGTAAAATGCGCGCTCAATTTGTCGGCGCTAAGAAGATCAGCAGCAAAGCGCTGGCATCGATTAATATTGAAAAAGTACTCAGTGCCATTTTGAGCAATCAAGTGAAAAACACTTGCGACACATTTGTCGGCTGGACACACAACCGCAATGTGGCAAAGGCAGAGAGGGCAAGCCCGAGCCATTGGTGTGAAAAAAATTGAAATTTGCGTGAGTGCTCCAACTGCTGCATGGCGGCGACGGCTGACTGCCCTGCTCAGTGTGACTGAGCGCGCGTGTGTGTGTGTGTCTCTGTGTATGTGTGTGTGTGTGTGTTTATTTGTGTGTCTGTGGGTGGCGTCGTTTGCACACTTCAATGCTAATGTTGGCCCTGGCAGCGTCGTCTGTCGTCGACATGCTCTGCACCGTGGCAGGCCCTGGCGCTAGGGCGCGTGTCGCTTGTTCGTTTTGGGATTTTGGGTCGAGAGTGTGAGAAAGAGTGGGGGGAGGCTTCAAGATGGTAGGGCGGTGGGAGTGGGGGGTGGTCTGGGTCTGTTCGCCGTGTGGGGGTGGGCGGGTGCTGAAAGTTTTACCGTCGGCTGCGCTAATACAAAACAACAAGAGCAACAGCAACCACAGCAACAGAAAGAACAATTACAGACACTTAAGACTAGGCAACTGTATTTCGCTCGTTTCGTTTCTTTTCTTCGCATTTCATTTCGTTTTAAAGTTGAGCATGTTTTTCTAGTTTCAGGCAGCTAGAGCCGCTGCCCATTTAAGTAGGCAACACTTTTCCTTCACACGCCACACTCAAATTGACTGCCTGCCAGACAAACTAGGCGAAGAAAAAGGTTCGCAAATCATATGCCAGAGGCCTTGCGACCCTTAAAACCATGCAAAAGGTTGCTTATATATATCAACCATATATATATATATATAAGTATATACACACCAGCTTTCCAGGCGTATTTGTGTGTGTGGGTTTGATCCTCTGTCCTTAAATGACTTGCTTGTGCCGGCAGCGCGCCGCTGTGTCGCAAGGCAACAATCAACCTAAACCAGCGACGGGCCCCTCCACCCCGCCAAACCGCAAATTCAGCTCATAGAACTTTGCCGCATGCCAGCGGCATTTGAAAATGCAAAAAAAAAGTAATAATAAAAAAATAAAATACAAGAAAGGGTTCGGTGGGCCGAAGAGCAAATACTCTTGCATATTTTAGTGATGCTACTAAGGAGGGAATGTTGAGGGAGCCATTCGATGTATAAGAATATATAATATAGCATGTAAAATATAGAATATAGAATATAGACTATAGAATATAGAATATAGAATATAGAATATAGAATATAGAATATAGAATATAGAATATAGAATATAGAATATAGAATATAGAATATAGAATATAGAATATAGAATATAGAATATAGAATATAGAATATAGAATATAGAATATAGAATATAGAATATAGAATATAGAATATAGAATATAGAATATAGAATATAGAATATAGAATATAGAATATAGAATATAGAATATAGAATATAGAATATAGAATATAGAATATAGAATATAGAATATAGAATATAGAATATAGAATATAGAATATAGAATATAGAATATAGAATATAGAATATAGAATATAGAATATAGAATATAGAATATAGAATATAGAATATTGAATATTGAATATTGAATATTGAATATTGAATATTGAATATTGAATATAGAATATAGAATATAGAATATTGAATATTGAATATTGAATATAGAATATAGAATATAGAATATAGAATATAGAATATATAGTATAGAATATAGAATATAGAATATAGAATATAGAATATAGAATATAGAATATAGAATATAGAATATAGAATATAGAATATAGAATATAGAATATAGAATATAGAATATAGAATATAGAATATAGAATATAGAATATAGAATATAGAATATAGAATATAGAATATAGAATATAGAATATAGAATATAGAATATAGAATATAGAATATAGAATATAGAATATAGAATATAGAATATAGAATATAGAATATAGAATATAGAATATAGAATATAGAATATAGAATATAGAATATAGAATATAGAATATAGAATATAGAATATAGAATATAGAATATAGAATATAGAATATAGAATATAGAATATAGAATATTGAATATTGAATATTGAATATTGAATATTGAATATTGAATATTGAATATAGAATATAGAATATAGAATATAGAATATAGAATATAGAATATAGAATATTGAATATTGAATATTGAATATTGAATATAGAATATAGAATATTGAATATTGAATATAGAATATAGAATATAGAATATAGAATATAGAATATATAGTATAGAATATAGAATATAGAGCTGGAGCTTGTTGTAATAGAGAGATGTGATAATTGCGGTTAGATAATTTAGGTTCTTATAGGTTGTCTAATGGGAAATAAATTCTACTAAGCTAAACTAAATAAAGCTGAAAGAACTATTCTTCATCTGCATCGCTCATGAACTATTAAACAGAAGAATGATTCCAAAATGAACTTGCTGAGTTTATGCCTCGAATTGAACGAGAAATCTAGCTTAATGAGTCCAAAGTCTATTGTTATTTGAGATATTTATAAGAATAGAGGTATAATATATAGAGGTAGGCAATAGTAGAAAGGATGTTAGAAAGGATTAACGAAGCTGACTTAACTTAAAAACTCACAGCATTATTTAATATTCCCTTCTCCCTTTCTAGCATTATCATTTAAGACACATAGTCCCACATCTCTTTAAAACTCATTTCTCATCTAGTTTATAATACCCTCTGCTAGAGTATATAGAAATGTGGCAAGCGAGAAATCCGTTTACCACGAACAGCTCGAACTTTTGAGCCGCATTTAAGAAGGCGCGAGGCGGCTTACGGCTCGCGCTCGCTGCCTCGATAAGCGTGACCTGCCACATTGATGCTTGCTGAAATATTTTGCGTTGCCCACACACAAAAGGCGCAACAGCATGGAGCCGCATTAGGTCGCCGTGTGCGTGCGTGTGTGTGTGTGTGCGAGGCATAAGCAACAGCAACTAAGACTTGCTGCAGGTGCGACTGACCGTGCTTGCTATTAAGTATTTTATGGTTTCGTTCGCGTTGCTTTTTCCCCCCATTTCTTTTTTTTTTTTTTTGCACCTTGTTTTGCTGTTTTTGTATGCAGGCAATTTGTAAGTTACGGCGTTGCCAGCTGCCACCAGCCACCAGCCACCGGGCTACACAGCGCTGCCACTTAGCGGGGCCAGCGTAACAAATAATCGCAGCCAACTTCGCACGGCTATAAAACGTTTAAGCACGCACACATAAACCCCTTTCGTTGTCTTCTCTTCCACGTTGCAAGATCATGTGGCGTTAAAGAGCTAACTGGTGATAGATACTAGTATACACTGTGTATACAGTGGGATAGAAGAAAGGTTAGACATTTTTGAGATATGTGTATAAGGAGAGTGGGTCAAGGGAATCTATATTAACTACAGTTAAGCTTAAGTAATTGGAAAGAAAATTAATATAATATAAGTATACATTGATTTTAAGTCCCTTCAGCGCTTCTACGATCACACCTTTAACAATCATCTCTTTCACCAGTCTGGCAACACTGCGATACTGATCTTCATTGAGTTGTTTGCCTTTTGTAATGACTCGATCTTTCAATACTTCATGATTTAAGCATGCGGATTAAGTTTACTCTAGTAAGAAGCAGGCTTATTAAGTTGGCTGCAGTAAAAATACATTAGGCCTATTAAGTTAGCTGCAGTATGCATATGTCAGGCTTGTTAAGTTGGCTGCAATTCGCTATGTAGAATGGTTCACTTGCTGTCCAAAATGTCTAATTTAAAAGCCATTAATAATAGCCAGCTCAAATATCTACCCCTCTCTCTCACACACACACATAAAGCAGGTATTTTAATTTAAATTTCAGACAACAACAAGAAGAAGCGCTGCCCACTGTCAGGGAACACCTGGTCTAAACCTCAGGCAGCGGCTGGCTGGTGCTGCCTTTAACACGCCCATTGTCTAGCGTCATCTGAAATTCTGCTTAATGAAGCAACGACTACGCTTCCTGTTTCAGCCAATTTAGTGTGAGTATGTAATTCTTTAGCTATTACGAACAGCCCACAGACCCCATAGACCCCACAGACCCAACAGACCCCCCAGACCTCAATCCCGAAACCGTATCGCAGGGCATAGCACCTGTGACAGGCGCTCGCTGCCAGCTGGCGGGGGGAAATGAGCTGGGGCGGCGCGTGCATAAAAAGTTACGCATACATAAAGGCCCCCAACACGCCCCACAATCCAGTTGCCCAATCAGAAAAACTTCCCAACCATAAGCCACCTGCCCGCTGGCGACGACCCCTGCTTTCAACGTTTATCTCCGGAGCCAGTGCCCCGAGCTGCCGTGACGCGCAATCAGACGCAGTCATTGTGTTTGAGTGAGTGTCTGTGTGAGTGTGCGTGTGTCTGTGTGTGTGTTGGTGTGTGTCGGTGTGTGTTGGTGTGTGCACAGAATGGTGGCAACAAAATGTCCCACAATTACCACTGAGGCCACATCTAACGAAGCCGATGATGATTCCTATGACAATTTCTCTATAGCTGGCAAGTGGCAACGTGCTGTCCCAACTCCCGGCTGTTTCGACTGGCTTTGGCCCGGTCTCAACTGGCGGCTGCCCTTCTGCTGCTGCTGCTGCCCAAATCCAACTAACAATCAGACATTGCCACCGCCACTCGTGCTGGCTGTTGGGGATTGGGTTTCGCAGGGGGGTCGGCCGAGGGGCCAGCCGGGGCGGTCGAGCAGCCAGTCAGCCATCCATTTATGCCCAGCGGCAACAACGGGCCTGTCCGTCCCCAGCTGTCCGTCCGTCCGTCCGAACGGTTCGTGCCTCAAGCCCCGCCATGTCTTCAGTTTCAAAGTTTTCTCATGTAACCAGCCAGACCGGCGTGGCAGGGGGCGTCGGGATGAATGAGCGGACGTGCCAGACCCAGAATACCCAGCAGCAGCAGCAAACGTTGCCTGCCAACCGACGCGGCATTGCGGCTAAAAAGCCATGCCAATGCTCAAAGGCAGCCAGCAGCTAAAGCAGCGATGGAATGCCTATTACAACGACAGCAATAACAACAACAACTAACCAACCAGCAGCAGCAGCAACAACAACAACAACAATCCAAACAACAGCAACGTTTCAGACGACACACGCCAACGCCAACACCAACAGCAACAGCAGCACCACATGGACATGGCGTGTTAGACAGCTACACGGCTACACACCCAGCACACAGCAAAAAAAAAAAATACTTTAGCATGACAGACAAGCCAAGTGCGTTAAGCAGACGTTCAGATACCCTAGGAGTGTGTAGTGGCATACAAAGAACTAGAAAAAGTGGAGCCCATGGGAGCTATATGATAAAGGGATCTAACTCGGATAATAAGGAATAAATGGAGAGTGGAAGATAGATAACTATAATAGTAGGAAGTAGAACAAAAATAGATAGATAGATAGAGGATAAGATAAAGATAGATAGATAGATAGATAGGTGTATAGAATAAATAAGAGAATGTGTGGATAGAAGGACAAATGGATAGGAGGCTCGGCAAATAGAGGCCTTCTTGAATGTAAAGATGATATAATATTGAGTGAACTTTTCATCGTAAATCTATATATATTAGGCATTAAATATATATATTTACATTCAAGAAGGCCCCTATTTGACCAGCCTCCTATCCATCTATCTATCTATCTATCTCTCTATATATCTTATCGAAGATTGATACTGGGGCCGCAAAGTAGCAAAAATAAATTTTAATATATTTTTTATGTATATAGTATTATACTCAAAAACCCTGTTGAAGTTTATGAAGATAGGAGGAATAGTCATAAGTATTATTCCTCTATAGCGAGACCAAAGGTTAACTTTCAATAATATTAAATTGGCTTCCGATATAGGATAAAAATAGTAGTTTCATGGCGGCTATGCTCGAAACATATAAATCGAACTGATAGTTTTCCTAGATGATATTGATAAAGTTTAGATATGATATTTATTACATTTTACATAAAATACTTAGCAGAACATATAGTAGAATATATTAGTATGCTTTTCTATATAATTTCAAACATGCCTACTTCTATGTCTAACGAACTGAGTGTCTCATCGCATATACCCCACGAATAGTGTGTGAAGGGACCAAGCGCACACTGTGGCCTCTGGCGCGACCTTTGTGCGAATGTGTTTGTATGCCCTGTAGGAAATTTTACACTTTGTTAATACAGCAAACTATGCTGAATGCCTCGCTATAGACTTGTAGCATATTCTAACGATGCTGGGGCATTATATGAAAGAATATAATAGATAAAAGCTGTAAAATGCAACTACTTAAGGACAACAAATGTGTGCGAGGCAAGGCAACACTTGTAATATCGACATATTATGTTTAACATTTAAACTTTATTTTATTATGAGAAATCTTTCTTTGAATCGTAAAATACATGAAAACTTGCCTTCTTTTTGCATGCCAACTCACGCTTTTTGCGCAAAAAGTGCTTAGCGAGCAATTTATGCAGCTGGATATGCTCAGCGCATGTAAAAAAGTTATTTATTTAAGGCTCAAATAGTGCTGGGCCAAAAGCATGTCAGTTTCAGGGCGTTTTTCAGGCATCCATTCGCACCTGGGTTCGGTCTGTGCGTGGGCGTGTGTGCAAAATCAGCCAACGCAAGCTGCTGCTGCCGCCAGTTCGTCTGGCTTCCGTTGATTGTGGGTGAGTGTGGGTGCGAATGAGTGTGTGTGTGTGTTGCTGTTGCTGCTGGAGTTGCCAGCAATTATTCCGTTAGTGCTGGATCACACCCCCAACCAAGCATTCGGGCAGCCTTCCTGGCAGTCAACAGCAGGAAAGGCGCGTTCGCGTGGCTCGTTACTCACACCGAAAAAAGCGCAGCTGCTGCTGCTGCTGCTTCGACTTCTGCAACCCGCCGCCTTCATCCCTCCCCCCACCCCCTCCCTGGGCTCTGCTTCATTCTGTTTGTTGCCAGTTTTTCCTTTGGGGCTGCCGCTGTTGCCGTTGCTGTTTTTTGTCGACACTTTTTCACGGTTTGCTCGCTTGGCTGCTCTTTCGTGCGTTGCCAGTCCCAGTCCCAGCCCCAGTCCCAGTCCCAGACACCGCATTCCCGCCCACACGCATAGCGCCCTGTTTTCACAATCCCTAAAGCCAGCTGCACACTGTGCGCTGCTGCTGCTTGTTATACCCTATGTTCATGTCTCAAATGGGGCATATTACATATTCAAATGTGGATTATATAAATTCTTGAGCAGCATTAATAGTTGAGTTCTTCGAATCAATTTTATCTGTCTGTATATTTATCCCTTTGGGTTGTTGAATCAAAGTTTTATGAGAGGTTTTGAGTTGGGATTTTTAAAATAGAAATGGAATTTAAAATTGATTGTATACCAAGTTAAATTAATATTATTAATCAGAATCAACAAAATTAATCTATTTTTATCGACTTACTTTATTTTATTTATTGTGCTTTATTTCCCTTAAATATTTTTACAATCCCATAAAGGTTTTGATGCAAATTTAATATTTGCAGAGCTTAGCTATTGCTTTTCAAGTAAAATATTAACAGTTTTATATAGATTTACATTTTTAGACCATTTCCTATATATTAAAAAAAAAAAGTAGCATGCATTAGAGCGCAAACGCAAAATTAGTTCTAATTTGTGTTAAGTTCTTCTTTGTTTAGATTAAATTATAATAGCTAACACTTTATATACACCAGTTGGTATTTTCTATCTTACAACATTTAAAATTCTAAAGGGCCTCAAATTATTTTAAATAATAATCTATACACATAGAAATGTCTACTTTTATTCATAAAAATACCAAAAGTAGAGACTAAAAAATACCAGTGATTAGTTAAATATGCCCGTCAAACTGAAGATTTCTATCGACTCTTAATATGGTCACATATGATAGCTCCGATTTTAGATCTACACACATATAAATGCCTACTTTTTATCCTTCAAAATACTAAGAGAAACCACTAAAAATACCAAAGTTCGTATACATTAGACAAAATGAAAAGGAAATCATATTTATATATTATGCACATATGCTAATACATATAAAGAAGTCAACATTATAATGGGGTATTCAACTAGTCGCGTATTCCCTATAGCTTGCTCCGCTTTAGGGGTGTGCGCGCGCGCGCTCGCCACGTTCGTTCGTTGAGCTTTGGCTTTGCCGCCGCCTTCGTTCCATTCCGCTGCCTCGCTCGACACTCTTCTTTGGCTGAAAATCAAAACACACGTCTCGGCGTGCGGCGCACATCTGCATGGAATTTCTAAAGTACGTGCCGCGGACGGACGGACGAACGAACGACCGGATGGATGGGCAGTGGGTTCGGTAGTGTTTGGGGCTTTTGCTTCGCCTTTTTTCTTTTTTCTTCCATTTTTTTTATTTTTTTATTCTCCATTGCGGCGCTTGGCCCGCCACAGACGCAGCCGTTGGCACAACCAGCAACTTTGGCGTCTCGTCGACGTTGTGCACATTCATGGTGTACATAGCTATACCACAGCAGCCAGGCGCTGTCCTTGCGTCCTGTTTGTATGTTTGACGGCATGGCATGGCATGGCATGGCATGGCACGGCACGGCATGGCGTGGCATGGCATGGTGTGGCATGGCGTGAACAGGACCTTTTTTCCAACGTTGCGCATAAAGTGAAAAGTTACACTGTGCAAAAATGCCAGCGCACTTAGCGAACTATGCCTTTGGCGCACGACCCCCGAAACAGCTAATAGTGTGGCCAAATTTTTATTGCATACTTTTGTGGGCTTTGCAAAATTTTTATTGAAGCTTCTGTCTAATCTCTTTATATATTTTTTTGTGTTTTGTGCATTCAAATCATTTCAGATTTAAGTATTTACATTTGCAATATGAGTAAAAAATAACTTTAGATAAAATGTAAAATCATTTGATTTTTAAAAAAGTTAGCTAAAAAAGTAGCATATTCTCTGCAGTATTTCTGCTCAATTTTTTTATATAATTTGAAATAATTTTGATATATTTGTCAGGCCTTTATTATGAGCTAAGATTAAAGTAAAATCCAGAAAATTATCTATAATCCAGAAGTATATCTAAAACTCATATTCTTTATGCTTCACGTTGATCGCATAGACGAATAGCAAATTCTTTTGAAATTCCAATATAAATCCTGATTATCTATGTGTTAATCATCCCTTAGTTAGCCATAATGCCCCTATCCAATCGATGGAATTTACGATTGTTATTTGACTTAATTGGCCAACGGCTGCTCGCCGTTTAGATGTAAATATTTGGTTGCCGTGTAAAGGCGATGCGGGCGCGTGCGATGTTCCTCGGTGCCGTGGCAGGATAATTTCTCGCTCCACAAATCAACTGGTATGTACGCGCCGAGCGCAATTCTAACACCCTTCAACAATAAACAGCATGTCACTTAGCTCAAACTTCAAAAGTGCGCTGCGGAGGAGGGTAAGAAATGGCAGCGCGACGCGACGCGACGCGACGTGGTGTGGTGTGGTGCGGTGGGGTGTGGTGGGATGGGGTGTGGTGTGGTGTGGAAGGACGATGACTACACGCTCGCTGAGAAGGGCAGTCATCGACGTCGTTACGCGTTGCAAATGCCGCCAGCGCCAGCCAACATGCTTCCGTGCCTCGTGCCAGAGCATTTTTTTTTCTTCTTTCGTCTTGCTGTGTGTTTTTTTATTTGTCTTTGGCGGCGGCGGCAGCTTTTGACTCGGCAAGTACAGTAGCACAAATTATATTTTATATTGAAGAATATAACATAAAGGTGGGAAACAGAAAAACATTGATAAGAACAACTTAAAGAATGCCTTTTCCTTAAGTATACAGATCAAGTTTCTTCTCTATATCAAACTTCTATTAACAATTCAAATTAACAATTAAAAAAAAAAATTTTATCAATCTGCTTTTCATTCAAAAGTCTTCATTTAATAATAAATGAAACGTTAACATAGCTCACTTATGTTAAACAGCTGTTAACTAACAGCAAGCTGTTAGCATTCTACCTACCTAAAATCACATCTCAATCCCCCATTTATTTTGATTAGATTTTCATGTAAATCGCCCCACTGTACGCTGCGAACGACAAAGTTCTGTTTGCTTGAGGGCTCGAGCTTGACAATGTCGATGGGGCAGCAGCAGCAGCAGCCAGAGGTCGGCGGGGGTGTTGCTGCTGTGGTAGGGGATGTCGCACTGGCGATAATAAACAGACACACACACACACACTCACACACAAGCGAACGAAATGACAGCTAGAGCTGAAGTGTGTCTGATGGGCGTCGTCAGGCTCAAGCTCTGGCGGCAGCTACGCTTGTTGATATTGTCGCACTTGTGCTCGTGTTCGCACAGTGGTCAACAGAGCACAAAAACAGAGTCAATTCCTGCAGAAGTATATGATAAGGTTAAATACGTATACATAATTAGGCGTTAATTAGTATATTTATGGTATATACTATAAGTTTGAGCAAATATTGCAGATTTTATGCCACGTCTGGTCACACTGTACCTGTAAGCATTTTGATTGTCATGGCAATTCGAAAGCATTTGTCGGTGGCTCTGCCACCCGCCCCTCGTTCAACGTCTGGCTCACTCACTGGCAAACTGGCAGCCGCACAGTCCCTCCCCCGACTTGACTGCCCCCACAGCGCTGGCAGCAGCTACTTGCCACATTTGGCTTTCTGCCAGGACCATGACTCTGTGTTGGCATCGGGTGCGGTGGGTGCGGCAACTAAAAATGCGACGTGCGAGATTATCGTGTCGCTTGTTGGTCGGCGACGTTGCCAAATACACACGCACACACACAACGGCACACACACACACATGCACACTGAAGTAGTTGTTGGTGCCGTTTTTGCGGCTGTGCGCCCGCCCCTTAGTCCGCGCGCTGGCAGAACAACTTACGCTACTGATGGCGTTGATGATGGCAAAAGGGCAACAACAGCAACAACAAAAAGTGTGCAGCAGCGTGCGCGCGAGGATAACGACACGAAGCGAACGCCAACGACGGCTGATGTGGATGGCAGTGGGAGAGGGAGAGAGAGAGAGTGGGCAGCGTACATGTGCGTGTGTGTGTGTCTGTGAGTTTGAGTAAGCGTGCGTGTGTGTGTGTGTCTGTGCGACTAATTGGGTGAGAGAGAATGTGGGCGCTCAAATTGGTTTCGTGCTTTCGTGTGACGCGTGCGGAGGCGTGTAAGCTTTGTGTGTATGTGTGTGTCTGTGTGTATGGGCACACTGGCTGGTTGTTGTCGTTGTAGTTGTTGCCTGGCATGAATGCTTGATGCGTGACGGCAGCGGCCGCCAGTTGTTGCCAGCAATTGGAACGGACGCAGGACATTGTACGGACATGGACACAGGACAAAACAAAAAAGGAAAAAAAAGAAAGGAAAAATACAATTTGCGTCGTGTGGATGTGGATTTTATTTGTACGTTTCATTTTTTTTTTTCACAAGTTTACTTTTGTTGTTTTGCGCCCTGTGCTTGGGATTTGCACGCTCGTGCAAGGACTCGACACCTAGCGCACCCAGCGACCCGCCACGCCACGCCACGCCCCGCCCACTCACGTTGCCTGTTTATGTCATTTTGTTTATGCTGCCCGCACCGACGCAAACTGCGCCATTTTTAAGCGACCCGTTTTAGTTTTTCTTACACACAGTCGCCGGCGTCGCACCCTGCGCCCGCGCTCCCCTTCCTGTTTTTGTTTTGCGGCTGACTAAGTTGAATTCAACGCTGACGGCGCCGCGTGGGCAACATCTGTGTCTAGGCAGCCCTATAACGATTTTTTTATTTTTGCATAAAAGTTGCATACACAATTCAAAAGAGAAGGAGTGAGAGAGAGAGAGAGGGGGGGGGAGAGAGTGTGAGTGTGAGAGACGGAGTGCGGTTATGTATGCAGATCGGATCAGAGAACTAAAATATGTGCTTAATTGCACTGGTTTTACGATTTTTGTTGCCATTGCTGAACCGTTGATATATAACTTTATATAACTCGTAACCACTACAAGTTTAAAGCCAACGAGCTGAGGCGTGATCGTTAAAATCAACTTATTTCTCAGTATTAAATTTGCGCCTGCTAAAATATGCTAAAATTGACCGAATAGACAAGAGGACATTTGTGTTGCTGTATTGAACTAGTATTGAAAAGTCCCTAAAATGAACAAAGATTATTGAAAAAGAACTAGAACTAGTATTTATGAGAACTACAGCGATGAACAGGGGAAATTAAATAATCGTTTGCATTTATCGTTAAATAGTCGTTAAATCTTGCGCACTCAAACGTTTAGCGCTGTAGGAGACAAATGAACCTGTTCTAACAATGAACCACTAAATACAGTTAGAACTAACCTAAAAGTGCTTCTCAACGTGGCTGCTTCGAAGTTGTAGAAGAAGACGCAGAGCGGAGGTATATAGCCAGAAGGAACCGCACTGGGCTTAAATCAAAAAAGCACCATAATTCGCCACAGGATGTCTGCAGCAAACTTTGCCACTGTTTCGAGTGTGGGTGCGCGATAAGGGCGACAAGTGCCAGTCGAGTGCGAGCGGGAAGGAGGGCAGGAGGGCGCAAGGAGTAGGACGCATATCGCGCTGCGCTCACTTGACGCATTTGGAGTTCCACTTGACTGTGCGACTGCGACTTGGCTAACGGCAGGGCGCTTGCTTATCCCTATGCAGCTGTATGTGTGTACGTGTGTGTGTATGTTATGCTTACACAAGTCACACGCACACGCACACACACTCAAACACAGTCAGACAAACATTTTCGCATGACTCCGACAGATGGACGTTTACTTGCTGTTGTTGTTGTTGTCGCACGCTTAAGTAGTATAGCAAACCCGTCACACCCACACCCACACACACACACACACACTTACTGAGGGAATGGCGCCGGCAACACACAGACAACTTGCTGCGCACGCCGGATGTGAATGGAAGGCAGTTGTACGGCGAGGAGGAGTGGGCCGAGCACGTAAACAGCGTTGAATTACAGCCTGACAAACGGGGCGTTGAAGTCTCGAACTTAAAAGTTATGTCTGTGTGTGTGGAGTGGGGCTGGGGATGGGACTGTGGCTGGGACTGGGGCGGGGGCCGGGTTAACATGCTGATGTCTGTAGGTCTGGCTGTGGGCGCACGTCTGAGCCCAGCCCGTGCATCATTTATAAGCCATGCTAGGCCACAGATTGTCTCGACACACAGACCCCCCTCTAAAAACAAGCCCAAGCCCAATTCCCATCCCCTTCCTCCGCCCCCGGCCCCGGCCGTGTCAGAAAAGCGCGCACGCAACGAAGCTGATGATGAGTGCACGCCAGCCATAACTTGATGACTCTGCGGGCAGGACGAGCACAAGGAGCATGGCCCACTGGGCTTAAGGTGTCACGTGCGCCGGCTCCTTGTTGCTGCTGCTGATGCTTTGGCTACGACTGCGGCTGTTTGTGCACATAATTCATGCGACCAAGTTGAAATGAACAGCAATTTATTGAATAATACTTTCTCGCCATGAGGTCAATATACAATGGATGAGGTCGGCCACAGCACCACAGGATCAGCTATCATCGAGCCTGCGAATTCGAATGCGGCGCACATGTCGAATTACGAGTCAACTTTTGCCAGCCAGCCGTTAGGCTTGCCTTCGGGTTAGGTGAGCAAATATATATGGAATATATTATGATATATCAAATTGAAATGTTGTAGCTTGAATAGGTTAAGTGGGTGAACTGATCCAGGATTCGATTACCAGACTCGAGAATACTCGACTAAGACTGATAATGAACAGGCTAAGGACAGGCTGTTGAGTCTTTAACAGCCTTGAAGGGAAATTGAGACAATTAAGTATTAATTTAGTTTTTTTTATAGAGGGAAACGTTATCAAGTATTAATTTGAATTTTTTTTTGTGGGGATTAGTATAAAATTGGTGGTGTGAATGGGGTTCTTTAGGTGGGAATCGTAAGTTGTATATATGAGTATATAGAATTTCATTTAATTATCTAATTATACCCTGAGCCCATTGAAAATGGGAAATCAGGGTATAATGTTTTCGTTGGATGTATGTAACAGGCAGAAGGAGGCGTGGCAGACCCCATAAAGTATATATATTCTTGATCAGGACGACAAGAGAAATCGATTTGGCCCTGTCCGTCTGTCTGTCCGTATGTATGAACGCGTCGATTTCAGCTCTCAGAAGAGCTAGAGACTTGAAATTTTTTTGTAGATCCCTATATACAGCGCGCATATCAAGTTTATTTTCGATAATCGATTAATATATTCGTTTTTTTGTTATCGAATAAAAACATTATCGAAATTCAGTTATAAAATTATATCTCGCCCATCTTTTAAGCTAGAGACACAAAATTTTATATTTAGCCTTATGTATTTTATGCAATTTCGAATTTTGTTATATTTTGGATACCGGCCCCAATTTACCCCAAATTCTATGAAAACACAGATTCGACGGGGCGCAGAGTATCCCCTAGTCGGTCACGCCCGACTAGAGTTTTCTTACTTGTTTTCATAAAAGTTTCTTATTTATAAATCAATGATTTAATTTTGACTGTGCTTTATATTTATTTGTATATTCCATTTATCTGTATATTTAACTGTATTCTTAATTCGTAATTCTTTAATTCCATTTTAGTTTGCTTCTATCAATTCCAAGACAAACTTTAAAGTTTTCTTAAGCAAGTCCTCAAGGCTTTTGTTTAGCGTGCTGATTCTTACTCCTGCTTCACATATTAAATATTGAATTCTACAATTAAAGTTGGACTTAGTGCACATTCTAAGCTAATAAGCTTCGCTTTCCACTTGAAAAACTTTTTTTTTTATTATCTTTAACATTTGACATTCCTCACTTCTTCTGGGGCAACGAAGCAGCTGGACAGATATCTCTGTTTAAGCACTTCGAGCAATTGGGCCTAAGGGGCGTACAAATTGTTTGTCCAAAGCCCACGAGCAAGTGATTGACCTCTGCCCAGAGTGGGCGTGGCAGCCAGCTCTCAAGCTGAACGCGCGTTTGCTCCGGATCTTTGGTGGACTTCCTTAGCCAAGCCAAACGGTTGGCAATACGATGCACATGTGTGTCGACGCCAATGCCCGTGATTTCATGCCACGCCGTGGCCATGCAAATGTGCGCCATCTTGGGACCCACTCCGGGTAGCTTCAGTAGCTCCTTGATGTTGTTCGGAATGTCCTCGTTGTATCTGTCGACGAGTATTTCTGCTGTTTGCTTCAGGTATTTAGCTTTGTTCTGGGAAAGTTTAGTAGATATATAAGTTTCTAGGTATCTTCAGACTCCGTACATATACACACCTTATAGAAGCTGACGGGATGCAGCAAACGCTCCAACTCAGCGACAGGCAGATCCTTGAGGCGAGCAGGGGTTAGGGTTAGCGCCTTCAGGCGGTTCATTGCCTCAAAAGTGGTTTCGTCTCTCGTCTGGCTGGACAGTATAAGACCCACTAGTATATGAAAGCGTTGGGTCTGTCAAATAGGTAGATATTTAAGCAAAGTTTATGTGATTTCTCTGACATATTCCCAACCTTTTCGTTGGCATTCGCATCGGCACATTTATGGCATCCCATGGTATCAACTGGCGCCAGCTTTGCGTTTCGCATCAAGCGAATATTTTCCAAGTGCTGCAGCCAATTGACGTTTGGAAAGTCCGACTCGATCTTGACAGCATCAGTTGCTTCTAGCTTTATGTCGGGTGTGTCACATTCCGGCACCACTTCACATTTTATTATTGTGGCTTGGCCCATTTGGATTTTTGTGGTTTTTGAAATCTCGGCAAGGCGCGACTTTTTGGCGGGCAAATTTGATTTTGGCTGCGAGTTCAGTTGTCGTTGCTTGCGTGTTTGTACAGGTGAAAAGTATCGTGATCCACCTGCAACAGCAACGTGGGGCAAGTCCTCAATGTCCTGAATGCGAAAAATGTTATGAACAATTTAAATTTTAATATTTCAGCGTGCTCACCCACAATTCCAACTTAATATTTGGTTTCTGCTGCTTAACCTGCTTAGCCAGTTTGCTTGACAGTGTTGCCTTTTTGCTTGCCATGGCTCTAACGCTAGCTTTGCATAAATGTATCATACAACTTTGAGAAATACACGAAATATTTTGCAAAATAACAATTATAAACAAAGTTTGCGTCTTGCTGACGGCTAACAGTGTGACCGTTTGTATATGTGCTAAACAGCTGTTTTGTGTTTATAGATGTTGTCAGGGGTAACACATTCGTTCAGTGTGGAGTCGTTCGTTTAGTGTGGAGCATGTGCTTTCGGTATTTCTCTCAACATTTTTTTTGCAACACCTACTCTTTAACTCGTTTGCAATTTGCAGCCACACTGTTTTACATTCATAAAATTAAAGTAAAATTAACTTTAAGGTACAATTTTGGTTAATAAAACTAAATTAACATGCTTGCTACGTTGCAGCATATCAATAACGGGTTGTACTAAATTATATAGTGAACATAATCCAATAGAAAGCAGCAAATTACGCTAGCTGGTGTGACAAATTGTGCATGATACGGTTTTTGTGTGTATTATAAAACAAATACAAAAAGTAATTAATAATAATAGTACAAGTCGCCAGAAGCTGACGCACACAGAAATGCATGGGTAGACTCAAAGAAGAAATTAAGTGCGCAACGATCATTGGGATTAGAGTGTAAAAAGTGATTTTATAATACTGCCAGCAAGCACACATACAAACACACACACACATACACAGTTGTACATTCGGACGGAAGCGAAAAATTGGCTTTGGTAAGTTGTGTGTGTCCCCATCACAACAAATAACAAACCAATTGTTATAATTTTGAAATAATAATTAGTTATCGCGTGCTGTTGTTGACTTGCGGCAACAATGCGTAATCGCTGGCATGGAATTTGAACATTTCCTCAATAAATACTTGCCCCCAGCTATCTCTGTGTGTGTATGGATATGCTAATATATAGGCTATATGTATCCATATGTCTTATCTCGTGCGTCACTTCGATTTCTCAGCTCGCGGCCGACTCCTGCAGCTGCAGCGAAAACGAGGACGACAGTTTCTACATAAAATATCTTAATCATTATCAATTGTGATTCATAATTGCTACCCCTATCTGAAGAATGTTCGTAATGTTCGTCATTCGCCCAGCAAAAGCGCGCTCAGCGTGCCAAAATCCCCAAAGTCACGCCCGACTAGGGTTTTTCTTGTAATTTCTTTAACGTTTCACTTAGCACATATGACATGAGTTTGGCCAAGCTGCTTGTTAGTATTTTAACTGGCTAACCTGCGAAAATTACCCAAATTACCCAAAAGTATTTATTTAGCTGCGACAACCGATGCCGGCCTGCTCCTAGTTGTCCAAAAAATGTACTCAATTAAATACCCTTTACCTTATGACACCTAAAATACTAATCGAGAGAAAATACTATACAAATATACTCAAACATTAAGTAATAGTATTTTGGGCAAATAATTCGATTTGTATGCAGCGCGCGTTGCCCGCATTGCATTTCTCTCTTTGTAAAAATAAAAAACAATAGAAGAGAAAGAAAAAAATTCGCATTGACCCGCGTCATCTCTAAATACATAGTACATACATATATAGCTACACATGTGCGTGTGTGTACAATTTCCAGTTAGACATGCGCTGATTTTGTCGCTTGACCCAAATATATTCGCTGCTCCCTGCTCAACCTGCCCGCCATATTTTATCAATGATTTAATATACATCTGTATATATATTATATACTCTTTACAGGCGACCGAGACGCAACAATTAATTACTGGAATGCGCGCCTCCATTCCGCCCGGCGTACGTGTTGTACGCGGCCCGAATTGGATTTGGTCGAACCAAGGTAGGACGTAACTATATTTTTGTTTACCCATTTCAGGCATTGACTAGCTAAAACAATTTGTTTATAAGACGTACGAATATATACCTGTGTGAGTGTGTGTGTGTGTGTGTGTCTTCACACACTTACACACACTAAACGATCCGCACTTTGCTGCCAATGAGTGCAAAGAGGACGGGGCGCTATTTATAGCCACACTCGCAGCGGAATGTTTCCCAAATCTCTGTCTCTGCATTTTAAACGCACATAATATAGAAACTGTAAGGGGGGAGGGGAAGGGGGAGCAGGGGTAGGTACATGTGTGCCTCTCCTCTTGCCACATTGTTTTCACTTCGCTGTCATAAAAGAAGTCGAACGGCTGCGTTCGCCGTCTGTTTGGGGCGCGTGCCATTTGAATATGTTTTATTTTTAAACATGGAACACTAAAAGTCGTTGCCAGGAGTAGAAGTCTTATGCTGAAAGGGAGAAAAGAATGATATAAATAGCATTAGTCTGTAATTTATAGCCTCGCATAGGAATATCAACTCCCTTTCCTCGTGCTGTTACTTGATTTCTGTTAACTAACAGTTTTATGTTAAATGCAATGTAATGATTATTATTATCTTAAAACTGATTTGAACAACTCTTATCATTGAAATTTGCAAGTAAAATCAGAGTCTAGATTTAAGCAATTGCTGTGCAATACCTTCTTCAAACAACTTTCAATTTTTTACGGCGTATAAATAGTCTGAACAGACATTAACAGCCTAACTCTAACATTGCAAGTGTTAAATGGTTCACAGTCCTGCCCCAACTTGTCAGAAATATATCAAACGACAGCCTATTAACAAAGAGAATTGGGGGTCTTTGGTGGAAGTTGAAGATGGTGGAGGTGTTTAAATATAGAGTGCAGCTGCATGCGCCGTATTTGTATATCCAACTGAGAATTCCTATATAACTCGCCTTGTTTGTTGGGGCAGATGTTTGGCAAGAGCCAGCGAGCCATAGTCTTTGTCTGCCGGATGAGGCATTTCCTTGCTACTTCGTGTGGTTTTTGGGGTGCGCGGCGACTCTATAAATAGTTGTCGAGCTGACGGAAACTGGGGAGAAGTGCTCTGTATAGAATAACCAAGAAACTGAGCTCCATTACAGCAACTTACTGTAATTGTATTTTATTTCCCAACCAACAGACGACGGAGAAGGTCACGTTGGCACCGTTTGCGAAATCGGACGCAGTGGATCGACACACTCACCAGAGAACACGGTTGTGGTCAATTGGGATTCCGGACATCGCACCAACTACAGAGTGGGCTATCAGAATCAGTACGATCTGATAATTGTGGATAATGCACAAGTTGGTAAGGGAATGGTCTATTTCTATCCCATTAATCACTTCTAACAGCTGTGTCTGCTTTTCCAAGGTGTTCGTCATTCAAATGTGGTTTGCGACGGCTGCTCCAAGGCGGGCATAGCTGGCATTGTGTTCAAGTGCGCTCAGTGCACGAATTATCATCTGTGTGCCTTCTGCTACGGCGGTAATCTACACGACTTGGAGCACACGTTTGTGCGATATACCACGCCTACTTCATTGGGCGTACGCGTGCCGGCCAGGAAGGGATCATTGCGCATACAGCTGCGGGGCATTTTTGTGGGCTCGAAGGTGGTGCGCGGCCCGGACTGGGAGTGGAACGACCAGGACGGCGGCGAGGGTAAAACGGGTCGGGTTATGGAAATACGTGGCTGGGACAACGAATCGTGTCGCAGTGTAGCCAACGTATCGTGGGTAACGGGTTCAACGAACGTCTATCGTCTAGGCCACAAGGGAAACGTGGACCTTAAGTATATATCAGCGACGTGCGGGGGGTATTACTACAAGGATCATATGCCAGTTCTGGGTCAGCCCGAGGAACAGCAGCCCATTGTATCCATGGTCAAGCCAACCTTCTCTGTGGGTGATCGCGTCAAGGTGTGTCTCGAGGTGGATGCGCTGATGAAACTGCAGCAGGGACACGGTGGCTGGAATCCGCGTATGGTCGAGCATCTGGCCAAGCTGGGCACAGTGCATCGCATCACCGAAAAGGGAGATATACGGTTAGCAGAACAAGCATTTTTAAATATTATATATTTTCTAATAATTATATACTCGTAGAGTCCAATATGAAAACTGTCCCAATCGCTGGACCTTTCACCCCGCCGCCCTTGTCAAAGTTGTTTCGTTTCGCGTGGGCGATTTAGTGACAATCATAACCGATGCATCCAAAGTGCAGCAACTGCAGAAGGGACACGGCGAATGGATCGACATCATGCGCTATGTAAGAAAGATTAAATGTGAATCGATAGATACAATAGATACTAAATCATCTTGCTTTGCATTAGGCTCTGGGCAAGCTCTGTAAAGTGGTCAAGGTATATTCGGATGGTGATCTGCGCATACAGCAGCTGGACGACGGCTTCGAATGGACACTGAATCCCAAATGTGTTAAGCTGGAGCGTTCACCATTGGCCACGGCAGCTGAACGTTCCAATAGCATGATGGATCTGAGTCATCGCCGCACGGATCATGTGATGACGCCGCTGTCGGGTCTCTCTGGCAGCTCGGTGGCCGACAAGCTGGTCCGAGAAGCGGCCCAGGGTCATTTGGATTTTGTGAAGCAATATCTGGATGTGAATCCTAGTCAAGTGGATGTGATGAGTGGCGGCAAGGCCTGCATACAGGTGGCCTCGCACCAGGGCTATGTCGAACTGGTCACCTACCTCATCTCGAAGGGCGCCAATGTCAATGTGGTGGACAAGGAAGGCGACTCAGCTCTGCACTATGCCGCCTTTGGCAATCAGCCTGAGACGATGCGCGTACTGCTCGAGCATGGCGCCAGGGTGAACTTCCTCAATTCCAGCCACTGCTCGGCGCTGCACATTTGCGCGCACAAGAAAACGCCTCATTGCGTGCGCGAGTTGCTGAAGCACAGCGCGGATGTGAACATTCAGGATTCGTACGGAGATACGGCACTGCACGATGCCATTGGCAAGGAGAACACTGAAGTCGTCGAGCTGCTGTGCAATGCACCAAATTTAGATTTTACTGTGAAAAACCACCGTGGCTTCAATGTGCTCCACCATGCGGCACTCAAGGGCAACGTGGTGGCTGCTCGTCGCATTCTGCAGCTGTCACGCCAGTTGGTCAATGTGCGCAAGGACGATGGCTTCGCAGCGCTGCATCTGGCTGCTCTGAATGGACATGCACAAGTGGTGGAGACATTGGTCACCGAGGGACAGGCCGAGCTCGACATACGCAACAACCGACAGCAAACGCCATTCCTGTTGGCCGTCTCCCAGGGACATGCGAGCGTTATCGAGCGTCTGGTTAAGCTGTCGTGCGATATAAATGCCAAGGACGAGGATGGCGACAATGCCATGCATTTGTGCGTCATCAAGAAGTCGAATTTACAGCAGGCCGCAGATCCCTCACCGGAAGAGGCACCCGAAATACACAAGTTCTTCGTCAGCCTCGCCCAGACGAGCTTGCGCAGCGAGGATCGTCTGATGTACAGTATATTGATCTATTTGTCGCGTCACGGCTGTCGTGTCGAGCTGAACAATGCCAACGCTAGCATCTTTGAATGGATCACTGACCGTAACATACGTCAGCTAATCTTTGGCCAGCAAACGGAGGAACCCACTGTGCCAGCGTCGACAGTTCCGACGCCTCTGCAGCGCAATCTGCAAGCCTTGGATATAAGAGCAGATGAGACGCCACCGAACGTAGCTGGCGAGGATGCAGTGGCGACAGTTAGTGCGAGCACATTAGCTTTGCCGCCACCACCGCCAAAACCAAGTGAGGTGGCACCCGCAGCAGCTGGTCTTCAGCCGTCGCCGGGCAACAAGAAACTCAATTCGGATGCGCCCAGCTCCGGTGTGTCGCCGCAGGTAGCGCCGCGCAAGAAGGCGCCCAAGCCACCGGTGCAATCGGGATCAGAAACATCGGGAGCAACGAGCAGCGAGTCGAGCGGATCGCTGAAGGCCTCACTGGCAGGCGCCACAGCAGCTCTGCCGGCCATCATATCTAGCCAGCAGGAGTGCATTGTCTGCAATGAGCCGCTGCAGCTGGTGCACTTTGGTACGCTTAATGCCATTCAATTGTAATTGTCTTTTGGTAACCATGTCTATGTCTTCTTGCAGAGCCCTGCCTGCATCAGATCGCTTGCGAGGAGTGCAGCATACGCATGAAGAAATGCTTGCGGTGTGGCGTGGCCATTGAGCGACGCATCGATGCCAACGGCCGGCAGGTTGTGGGCCATCAGTTGTCGTTGACAGCGTCGCCCAGCGATCAGGCACGGCTGCCGTCGGGCGATCTGTTGCGGTATCTGGAAAACAAGGTGCAGGAATTCGAGGAATCTCATTTCTGTGGAATATGCATGGAACGTAAGCGGGATGTGGCCTTCCTCTGTGGCCATGGCGCCTGCTCCCATTGTGCCGAAACGCTACGCACCTGCCACATGTGCCGCAAGACAATATTAAAGAAGATCAACCTGTACTGAGCACTTACTCAGTGCGCTCTAGCAATACGCAACCAAAGTGGCTTGTATATATACATATATAACATAAAGATGTTAACAATTTAATTACTATCAAGGATTTACGTTGCGTGACAACGACACCAGCAGCCGATACCATCATTCGTTCCAGAGTCCTTCATGCATGAAAATTATTATCCAACTTTATTATTTATTAAACACCACCACCAACAAGAACAACAACAATTATTTTGCACGCACACACCCACACACACACATGTCGACACACGCACAGGCACCCACACATGTCTATAGTCTATTAGCATCGTTTAACGACAACGAAAAACCAACAAAAATATGATTACATGATTTATAATATAAGCATTTTAATTGCAATCGAACGTGAAGCGATAATATTAATATACAACAGCATACAATTTAACAAGCGGGGTAAGTAACAAGTTTTTATTACAAACCTTTTAGGGTAGATCTATGAAATAGTACCCAGATAGGGTTCTTTGAAAGGCCCGCCAAATAAAAGTAAAAATCAAAACGTAACGGTGTCTTACGTATGTTTATGTAAACTAGTTTTGCACATAATAATACCAGATAAAATACTGCACTCCTTCGATATAAATTGAGCTCAGCATCGATAACGCACAACGTATCGAAACGAGTACATATCGTTTCGGCTAGTAGCCGTACTTCAACAGAACGCAAAAGAAAAAGCACACACGTCACAACTTAATAACACTAAAAGTAAAACGTACCCACGCGTGTCCAGAAAGGAATCGAAAACATGGCAATACAAGTGGCTGATTACCAGCCAACAAAGTTGCAGTTCTATAAGAAGGTGGCACTTGGCATTTTACTAGTGGCCATACTGCTATCCCTGCCGGCAATATGCGAGAGCCATAATAATCCCAGTTTTAAATACTCGCGCGAAGCCAATGAAAATTTTGATGCTAAGACTGCGCCGCGGTCACAGCATCATCATCATCACCATGATCATGAGCATGATCATGATCATGACCACGATCATGACCACAATCATGACCACAATCATGAATCTGTTTCGTTGGGTAAGCATTCGCTTCCTCTTCATGTTTTGTTATGATAATGGAATATTTTGTGATAGATTTGAAGAGCATTTGGCTGCACTCAATCGGTTCCACGTTGCTTATCAGTGCTGCTCCCTTCGTGCTGCTCTACATTATTCCACTCGATAATAGCGAAGCAATGAAGCCGCGCCTTAAGGTCTTGCTGGCGTTTGCTTCTGGTGGTTTGTTGGGCGATGCCTTCCTACACTTGATACCGCACGCAACCCACCCGCACAGCCATGGTGAGCACGACCACGGTCATGGACATTCCCACGATCATCACCATCATCATGACCATGAGGAGGGCGAGGAAGGACATGGTCATGCTCATGATATGAGCGTCGGCCTCTGGGTACTAGGAGGCATTATTGCTTTCCTGTCTGTGGAGAAAATCGTGCGCATACTGAAGGGCGGTGGATCGGGTGGACATGGACACAGTCATGGCGCACCAAAGCCCAAACCGGTGGCCAAAGTGGAAGAAGTCGTTGAGAAAAAGAAGGATAAAAAAGATAAAAAGTCCGCGGCGAAGCCAACAGAGAATGCCAAGTCGGTAGCCAAGAAAGCGGATGACGAAGGCGAAGTGGAAATATCCGGATATTTGAATCTAGCTGCAGATTTTGCGCACAATTTCACCGATGGCCTGGCCATCGGCGCCTCCTACCTCGCAGGCAACAGCATTGGTATCGTTACCACCATAACCATCCTGCTGCACGAGGTGCCGCATGAAATCGGCGACTTTGCCATACTCATCAAGTCGGGCTGCTCGCGTCGCAAGGCGATGCTGCTGCAGCTGGTGACTGCGCTAGGCGCCTTGGCGGGCACAGCCTTGGCTCTGCTTGGAGCGGGCAGCAGCGATGGCAGCTCAGCGCCCTGGGTGCTGCCCTTCACAGCGGGTGGCTTCATCTACATAGCCACCGTGAGTGTGCTGCCGGAGCTGTTGGAGGAGTCGACAAAGCTGAAGCAATCCTTAAAGGAAATAGTGGCGCTGCTGACAGGCGTCGCATTAATGATTTTTATAGCTAAATTTGAGTAGTGAATGCCACCGTTTAGCTCCTTAAATTGGCCCGAATGTACTTCCTGAAATCTAATCTGCGGGCATGTAAAATACTATGTGAAGCGAGTAATCCAACAACTTAACTATGAAATTTGGGAGCAGTTAGACCCTTGCGATATTTTGATGTGTCTTTAGATTTAATGTCATAAATTCAACAAACTATTTCTATTTGATAAACACGGGAGAACATTGTATTATTTGCGCTAGAGACTGCTCAGCCCTTCAAGGTCGACTTAATCTCGTTCAGGCAATACTCGGCCTGCTCGATGGCATCTGCACTTGAGTTGCTCTTGCCAATCTTCCAGGCAAGCTTGCAGAACTGCTCGGCCTCACTTAGCAGCCCTTCGCGCAGATAGACTAGGCCCAAATTGGCCTGGATTACGCCCTCCTGGGCGGCATCCTTCAGCTCCTGGGCTATGCCCAGTGCGCGTCGAAGTGTTTCCTTGGCTTCGGTGTACTTCTCCAGCTATTAAACACAGATTTTTGTTTATATTTATATGAAATATCTAAAATCTAACTCACATTCACGTAGGCCACGCTAATGTTATTTAGAATTGTGACCGAGGCCTCGTTGAGGTTTCCGTAGACGTCGACGAGAATGGTCAGAGCCTCTTTGAATAGATTCTTGGCCTCCTCGTATTTGCCTTGTTTCATCAGCAGCTGCCCAAACCTGGAATCCAATGCAATGTTAGTCGAAACATATTCTCTTAAATAATTCATTTGGATTTTATAAGAAGCATGGAACAACCTTCAATACCAGTTCTTAGTCAAACCATATAGCTCCAGTAGATCACCGTCCTCGGGCGCTTCCTTCACCAGCTTGGCCAGCCGTTGCAGTGTCCACGTGAAGCCCTGGAAGCTCTTCGCCAGATCACCCTGCAGCTGTGACATGTGCGCGATCTTCGAGCTGATGTGCAATATCTTGCGACTGTCCTCCGTATGGCCGTCGGCCATGAGGCGCTTCATGACGTCCACGAAGAGGGTTTCTGCCTTTTTGAACTGTTCCCGTTCCATGGCCAGGTTGGCCATCAGGTCGTACACGTAGGTAACTCCGTTCGCCGATCGAATATCTTGGGCCATGCGCAGCGCCAGATGTAGCATCTGCTCGGCCTTGTCGTACTGCTCCTTCTGTATGCATAATATGGAACGCTTTATGGTATTCACTAGCTTCGTTTCGGGTGTCTCCTCCTCCTGGTCGCCGCCGCCGCCGAACAGATTGAAGCTAATCGCGGTCGTGAATACCAGTCCGGTGTGGGGACATTTGGAGTTCCCTTCGGACTGCTCCTCCTTCTGCCGCTGCCTCTGCTGCGAGTAAACTAAAGCTAATGCCCGGGATTGTTGCACCACGGATTTGTGGCTGCTGTGTGCTTTGAATATAGAGTCACTCGAATTGGCTACCATGGAGCGCATGAAGCGCATGCGAAGCAGCACTCCTGATAGTTTGCCAAAGTTCTTCGCCATCATTGTGTAGTGCAATGCATTCTTAAATTAACTTATAATTTATACGGCCAATGCGCTTACTCGCTCGGTTGCTTAGCGCAATTACGAAATATGAGTCAAAACAGTGTTGTAAAGAACGGACTGTTACGGTTTTGTTAGTATTTAACGTAAACCATAAATTAAAACTGAAAAGAAAATGTTGTATGAAACTAATATTTTACATTATATATATATTCTATTATTTTAGTGCTTACAAATAAGACACATCTGCACGATTAATAATCGTTGACGGTTATCTTGAATTAAAATCTTTACATAACTCAATTATGTGAATGCTTTCAGCTGTAAATAATTGATCCAAGCTGACTATTAATCTAATCATGCTATCTAAAGACATTTATATCCCTATAATTCATATAATCTCATCTGCGGCACATTAATGCTTATCGATAGTCAGAACATGCGATAGTTTGGCAGCATCGATTGGCACCGAAAAAGCAACCCTACCTATAGATGGCGGATTGACGCTTTTCGCTGGCAACAAAAAATTTTCTTTTGCAAGTAATCACAAACGTAGCACGCCGCAAGCTAAGAAAATAATAGTGCATGCGATTCAATCGCGTACTGCTGACATTTAAAAATAAGTGCAATCGCATCTTATTTCAGTGCTAGAACATCAGTGGCATTAGTGTACGGCACGAGCAGTATTTTTTTAGTTACAGCTATGAGACGTCGTAGCGAGCGAAAAAAGTCTACTTCGCCTGCACCTTTGCCGGCACGTCGCAGTCGCCGATCACGTAAAATATCGGAAAATGAAAAAACCGAAGAGGAGACGCTTGTGGAAAAAATAGAAGAAACAAAAGCGCCGCCCATAATTGAGGAAATCAATGAGGAGCGAGGAGAACAGCGAGCGTCAAGCGAAGAACATGCCGTCGCATCGCCAGTGCGCAAAAGCCGCACCACACGCACGACACCTAAGAAGCGCCAAAGCGCTAGCAGTCAGCGTGAGAAAAGCAGCGAGCGTAAGGTGGAAACCATACCGGAGGAAGCAGAAAATGGGTCTGAAGCAGTTGTAGTAGCGGAGGAAAAGGCGGAGGCAGGGGCAAGTTCCACCAAAAAGAATTCCGATATCGATAACAAATTATCGGACGAAAAGGAAACAGCCAACAAGCTCGATGAGCCGCAAGCCGAACAGCAACTGCAGAAGAAGGAAGAGGAAACAAGAGCCGAATCAGATACAACGGATACCATGAATAAGTCGAACACACTGGTAGATGAGGTAGAGAAGCCGCAGAAGAAGTGCTTGAAGGAACACAATGATGATGCAGCTGAAGCTAAGGGAGCGCAGGAAACGGGAAGGGAAAGGGAGAGCAGAAGTGAGCCTACCGTGGAGGAAGAGGTAAAAGTTGCGTCTTCTTTAAGCTTAACAGCTAGTAAGGATGAAGTACATCTAAAAACCACAAGCGATGTATTAGACATTCAAACAGAGGACATGGAAGAGAGGAATACGGATAGACCAGACCAAGCGGATCAGCCCAAAGTGGATGATAACCAAACGCCGGTTAAAAGTGATGAGCAGAAGGAGAATCACAAGGAAAGCGCTGAGCACTCAGCAGAAAAGTCAACCAACAAGGAGCATACAAACAACGATAAGCAGGAAAATGTGGCACAGCAGCGGTCCGTACGCAAGCGCAAGTGGCTGAGCAAAAAAGTGGCCGAACGGGCGCCACCCGTGCTGGCTATATCGACCGATTCACTCAAGAACATTATAGCAGACGTGGTGAATCCAGTGCCACTCAGTGATGTGCAACTGGAGTCATCATCGGAAGAAGAAGGCCTTGTTACCAGCGATCATGAAACAGACGAACGTTCGTTAACCCCCGAGCTGCGTGTCACCAAAGACCGCGATGAGGGCAATGCAACTGATGAGGAACAACATCAGCCGAAGCAGAAGTCGCAACCAAAATCGAATCATGAGAAGGAATCGGTGCCTACGGTGCCAGCTTCAAGTAAAACAGCCATCGAGCCCGCCGTCTCTAAAGCAAATGCTGTTGCCCGCTCACCCAGTCCGGCACGCAATCGTGCCAGCCACGTGCTTTTCATTACTAATTTGGTGCGTCCGTTCACGGTGCTGCAGCTGAAGGGTTTGTTGGCTCGCACAGGTAAGATCGTCGATGAGGATGGTTTCTGGATTGATCGCATCAAGTCGAAGTGCTATGTTGCTTACGCCACAGAGGAGTAAGTCTATTAACTTAGATCCTAGCACCCAACAACATGCTAATGAACGGTATTCTCATTGCAGCGAGGCTATTGAGACGCGTCATGCCTTGCATGGTGTACGCTGGCCTGTTTCAAATCCCAAATGCTTGAATGTGGACTTTGGCAGCCGTACAGACATGGATCGTGCTATACAATCGACCAAGAACGAGGCACCCAAATATCCACAGGACAATACAAGAGATAATCAGCACGCGGGCAACACTTGGTCACGTTTGGATGCAAGCGATAAAAAGGTATGCTGGGTACCAGGAATCTTTATTGAATCATTACAAATCTCTTTTCTTTTTCTAACAGCCAGCACGTCCCGTACGGGAATGGGATGTCGGCAAAAAGGAGCCGAATGAGCGCGATAAATCGAGCAACGACAGACGCCGCAGCAGCAAGGAGCGCGTGGATTCAAGATTACGTGAATCGGATCGCGGTAAGGAGGGTGAGGATTTAGAGCGTGCTAGACAGGATCGAAAGCGGTCACGAGAGCGCGAGCGGGGAGGCCGCGAACGTGATCATGAACGCAATGAACAACGTGTACATGGACGCAGCAGAAGCGGATCACCAGGTAAGGAGGACTTTACCAATAGATTGATTAATGTATAGTAATAATTATGATCATTTCGCAGCGTTAAAGTCCAGAAAGAAGGAGAATGAGCCACCCATCAGACTATTAGATGATCTATTTCGCAAAACTAAGGGCACGCCATGCATTTATTGGCTGCCCCTGACACCGGAAGCTGTAAGTAAATGCAAATAGAAGCGATTTAACTTGTGCCTAATATCCCGCTTGAATTGCATTTGCAGATTGCCGAAAAGGAGGCGTTCCGTCAGAAACGTATTGAGGAGCACAAACAGCGCATGAAGGAACGTGAGGAGCGTCTCAAGGAGCGCGAACGTGAAAAGGACCGCGATCGTCCGCGAGATAATCGCCGCAATCGTTCAAACGAGCGCAGACGTTCGCGCAGTCGCGAGCGGGAGCGACGGCGTTACTAAACAGTAACTAAATGAACAAGCGAAATAAAACAAAAACAAATGAAGTCAACTCGACGGCAACAATTATAAAGCAACAAATAACAAACAAAAACAGAATATGAAAATACAAGCAAATACAGCAACGTTCGTCTCAAGTGCATTCTCCTGGAAGTTCGAACCTTTTTCTTTTTGAGTTCAAAATATTCAATTTGAAGTCAAACTAAACTTCAAGTTGAATATTTCCCTAAAAAACAAAAACTGAACGATGAAACTTAACAATGAGATTTAAATTTCTTTCTTTTTCCTCCCCCTTTCTATTTGCTGTTCTATATATACCTACTTATATATTTATATATATACATAACTTGATTTGATTTCTTTCCCAAATGTAGCTTTTTACAGTGCAACAACTACAACCATCAACAACAACACCAACACCAAGCAGATCAACCGGCGACAGTCAGTCAATAGAACGGCAACGATCACGGCACACTTGGATTATGCCTCCGCCTCGAAGTCCTAAAGCTGTAGCCGCAAGTGTTTAATTAATAATTATATATACATATATACTTAAACAGCAAAATGCAAATTAATTAACTGAATTATTGTAACTAATTGAAATTTTAAAGAACTTAAATATAACTAAATCACAGAAGGCAAGCTTGTGACCATGCCAAAAATTTAATACCAATCTCTTTATTCTGACACATTATATACTGCACTTATAATAATGATATCGTTTTAGTAGGAATATAAATATATAGTTTTGCTACTTTAAATAGATGTCTTTAAAACTGTAGTGAAGGTTTCCTAAACATACTGGATGCTCTCAAAAATTATTTTTTTATATAAATATTCAACTTTGAACTGTCTGTAAAATAAGAAATACACAGAAGAATATAACGCTTACCCAACTTTTTTCATAATTGAAACATAAATAAAATAAAAGTTGAACATTTTAAAATGTTCGCTTCCAAAGTACTCGAACTCTGTCAGCAAACAAGCATCGATATCATTCACAGCTGCATTTCGATTAAGCTAAAGTCGGTCAAAGTAATACTTGTAATCGTTATCGAATTAATTCATTAAAATTTTACTTTGGAAGAAAAAAATGTGGTCGGACACTTTTTTAATTGTATTTATATCAATATGCACGGCATTTTTGGGCGAAGGTATGTATTAAAGCAAAAAGAATATGCAAATTCAGTCATTTAAAGAGAACAAATTACACGTATGCATTTACAGGACTTACATGGGTGCTGGTATACCGCACCGAGAAGTACCAGCGGCTGAAGACAGAGGTGGATAAACAGAGCAAAAAGTGTGAGTAAATTAACCAAGCAGTTGCGGTAAAAGTTGTAGGCTAATGATGACACGCGGTTTACATTTAGTGGAGCGGCGCAAGGAGACACACGGCGACTCTTTGGATAAATCGGTCAAAAAGAAACTCGAACGTTACGAGGAGAAACTAAAGAACAACAATCGCGACTTGTCGCTGGTGAAGATGAAGTCTATGTTTGCTACCGGATTCGCATTCACCGCCTTGTTGAGCATGTTCAATAGCATATTTGACGGGCGAGTTGTGGCCCAATTGCCCTTTACACCCATTTCCTGGATACAGGGCTTGAGCCATCGCAATCTCTCGGGTGATGACTACACCGACTGTTCGTTCATCTTCCTCTATATACTCTGCACCATGTCCATTCGGCAGAACATTCAAAAGCTCTTGGGCTTTGCTCCGTCGCGTGCGGCTAGCAAACAAGGTGGCGGTCTCTTCGGCCCTGCACCAGGTCAATTTAAATAGTTATTTCTTTTATTGCAATTTGCCTAGCTAAATTTTGGATTGGATTTCTGTTAAAAGGTCACATAAAATAAATTACATTTAATTTAATGCATTGAACTCGTACATGGGTTTATCAACGACCAATCGATCAAAGCCCAAGCGCGACAGATCCAAAGTGCGAAACTGGCCGTCCATAATTAGCTCTGAAATGGCTCGACCCAGCGCCGGTGTCTGTTGTATGCCCTGCCCACTGAATCCCGTGGCAATGTATAGATTATGATAGTACGGATGTGGTCCTAGGATGCCGTTGTCGTCGTACACGTTGTAGTCGTAAAGACCCGCCCTGCTGCTGATTACCTCGGCGTTGGCAAAGGCGGGCACACGGTCGACCAACGCGGGGCGAATCTTCTCATCGAAGTATGCTGCACTCGCATCTAAGCAGTCGCCGCTCACTACCTCATCCGGCAGGGCATTGTGCCCGCACACGTAGTCGCCGCCTAGGCCCAGTCGACGGATATATGTGCCTGTCGTTGAGTCCACAACCATGGGCATTGCCATGCCAGGGCAATCCCGATCTTGTGTGTTTATCTTGTACATATAGCGCTTCCGAGCATCTATGGGCAAGGGCAGGTGCAGCACTCCCTCGCCACGGCCAATGTGGGCGAGGCGTGCCAAGGCTCCACTATTCACGCCCGCAGCGATGACGCACAGAGCGAATTTAATGCTGCGCTGTACACCATCTGGCTGCTGGACGACCACCTTGTCCAGACTTTGGTAGCCACCTTTCGCCGCCCCGGTTACTATGATGTCGGCTTGACTCTGAAACTCAAAGTCGATAGCTTCGCCATGCACAAAATGCGCTCCATAGCCATGGGCCGCCCTCTTGTAATTGGCTAAGAGTGCCCAAGGATCGAACCAGCCTTCACGTTCCTGCCCGAAGCACCCGAGTGCGATGCCTTTTGTGTTTAGCCACGGAAATTTGGCGGCCAACCGATCCACTGTGAGCAACTCATTGCGTGCGCCCAGCTCGTTTTGCAGCTCTGATGTTTGCTTCAGTGTCTCCGCATCCGCCTCTCCGGCTAGCACCAGCTGTCCATATGGCATATACTTAATCGGTATATCTGTGCCAAAGTGTTCAGGCGCTTCACGTAGAAAGTCGGCACCGAATAAAGACATCTGTATTGTCTCTGGCAGTGAGAAATGATGGGACAGGCCATTGATGGACACATGGGTTGCGGATTTTTCATGCTGAAATGATGGGTAAGCTGAAATAATTTCTGTATTTATTCTCGTCAGCACTTGCCACAGACCTTGATATCCTTTTCCACCACAACTACGTTGAGACCATCGCGTGCCTTTTGCTTGAGCCAATAGGCAATGGAGCTGCCCATTCCTCCACCTCCGATGATGAGCACATCGCAATGTGTCGGGAACTCCTCGATATTTCCCTTGTCGCCGCCAAAATTAAATTTTTTGCTTGTAGCTATAGGCTGGGACTTGGCCTCGTTCTCATACTTATCCTCTTTGGGCACAAAGAACTCCTTAATCTTTCGCATATCGTTGCCTAGCAGACGAAACGTGCGTCGGATGGGATGCTTATCGTTTGGCTCATCGCCGCCGGGCGGATTCGAGGCAGTGGAGTGGGCACGTAATAGTGGCACCCGAATCTGACGTATAGCATGTCTGCAACGTAACATGTTCCTGAGCAATAGTTTATTTTAATTCATTAAATGTGGATTGTTATGCTATCTCATAACGGTGAATGGAAAACAGCTGATGAAAATGGACCTGTTAGGAGTTACTCGTTGCACTGTTAACCTTAACACTATCCTAAAATGTTAATAACATTTCAAAAATCTACCTATAAAAATATAATTTAGTTAAAAATGTGTGCACCAAAAATTAGATTCGAATATAAATGCATAATTAAAAATGCATGGTTGTCTTACTTTTCTTCAAATGATTTTATTCAAAATTTAACTTTTAATACAAATTGTATGGCAACCACAAAATTAGTATCGATAATTGTGGCGTCTGAGTAGCATTCAAAGTACTTGTCAAAACTATCGGCCACCACTAGAGTCTGGCATTACTTGGCAATTTTGTGTGCCGAGTTTAGAAAAATAATAAGTTTTAAACAAACAGTAATTATACGGAAATTACAAGTGCATTAAAAATGGCGAGCGTGGCTGTTGATATTGTCTCTCAAGACATCGACATGGATGTGGATGCTACAGCTGAAACATTGGCAGACGAGAAGAAAAATCAAGACCTCGCCGCTGTGCAAGAACTCCGCGAACAAATACGCCAAATTGAGAAGTCCGTGGCTTCGAAAGAATCACGGTAAGTGAATCAGCAATATTAGTCTACTGCAATCAGTAATGTTTTACAAAACAACAAAAAAAACCAAATTTAGTTTCATTCTCCGTGTGCTACGCAATTTGCCCAATACACGACGCAAATTAAACGGCGTCGTGTTCCGCAACCTGGCTCAGAGCATTTATCCCGTTGGCGCGGACCGCGAGGCAGCCTTGGCGCTCACGCCTGCACTCGAAAAAGATGCAACTGAATTGCCCGATGTGGCTAAGAAGCAGGTGGCAACAAAGGCGCCTATTGCTGAGGTCGACGCGTACTTCTACTTACTGTTGCTGGTGAAATTGATAGATGCTGGAGATTTGAAGCGTTCTGGCGTATGTGCGGATGCGTTAATGTCCAAAATATCTATACAAAATCGTCGCACATTGGATCTGATAGGCGCCAAGTCATATTTCTACTACTCACGCGTGGCGGAACTCAACAATGGACTGGAGGGAATTCGCTCGTTTCTGCATGCCCGTCTTCGCACCGCGACGCTGCGCAACGACTTCGAAGGACAGGCCGTGCTGCTCAATTGCCTGCTGCGTAACTATTTGCACTATGCGCTGTACGACCAAGCGGACAAGCTAGTGAAGAAGTCGGTGTATCCCGAGTCGGCCAGCAATAATGAGTGGGCGCGTTTCCTCTACTATTTGGGTCGCATCAAGGCCGCCAAGCTCGAGTATAGTGATGCCCACAAGCATCTGGTGCAAGCGCTGCGCAAGTCACCGCAACATGCCGCAATTGGATTCCGCCAGACCGTGCAGAAGCTGATCATTGTTGTCGAACTGTTGCTGGGCAACATACCGGAACGTGTTGTGTTCCGACAGGCTGGTTTGCGTCAATCCCTGGGACCGTATTTCTCGCTCACGCAGGCTGTGCGGCTGGGTAATCTGAAGCGCTTCGGGGATGTCGTCTCCCAGTTTGGCCCCAAATTCCAGATGGATCATACTTTCACGTTAATCATACGTCTGCGCCACAATGTCATAAAGACGGCCATTCGCTCGATTGGACTCTCCTATTCTCGTATCTCGCCGAAAGATATAGCCAAGCGCTTGATGCTCGATTCGGCAGAGGATGCCGAGTTTATTGTGTCCAAGGCTATACGTGATGGTGTTATTGAAGCCACCTTGGATCCGGCACAGAACTATATGCGCAGCAAGGAGAGCACCGACATCTACAGCACACGCGAGCCCCAGTTGGCGTTCCATGAACGCATCTCGTTTTGTTTGAATCTACACAATCAGAGCGTCAAGGCTATGCGTTATCCGCCCAAATCGTACGGCAAGGATTTGGAGAGTGCAGAGGAGCGACGCGAGCGGGAGCAACAGGATTTGGAGCTGGCAAAAGAGATGGCCGAAGACGATGAAGATGGTTTCTAAGCGCTATTTGTGCACTCATTTTCATAAATATTTACATGAATATTTCATAGCAGATGTGTGAACGATTATCATAATAAAATTAATTTCCAAAATTTGTAAACCTACAGTGAGCATTTGTTATCAACAATTATTTGAAATTCATGCGGGGCTTTCCCTTAACAATAAATTATTCGTATTTTTTTACTGATAATATCGAACTTAATCAGTCGTTAAGTAAGCGATGAAACCGTTGTTAGAGTAACGAAAATTGTTTAGTATTTATTCAATACTTAAAATAATTAATGTACTATTTTTTTTTCTTTTTTATATTGTTTAATCAATTGCGATTAAGTTCATTTAACGAGCATATTAAATTGTATCAAAACTATTCACAATAGCGAGCACTATCGATAAGTACGCACGCTGCAAATGCGAAATGTATCGAGCATTTTGAGGCATCGATACATCTTTGCAATATCAACAACCCTATCTAGTTGCATTATTCTTGGAGCAGAAAGCAGAAAATTTTTGTGAAAACACCACGCATCGAAAAATGTAAAGTGCGCAAATGTGAAAAGTAACAAAAAAGAAGGAGCAAAGCATGAACTTGCAAATTGTGTTCAGATAGCTATTAAAAAGTGCATGTGCGCGTTTATTGTTGAAAAACTACATGCAAGTAACCAGCAGCCACAGCATTCTGTGGCAGCGACTCGTCGTCGTCCAGTAGCAGCGAGTAAATTGTGGAGTCTCTCTGGCCACATTGGTGCACTAGCGCCCGCAAATGTATGCGACAAACTAGTAGTGGGCAGCAGCAGCAGTCGTTGTCGTCTTTGTGAGAAGCATCATACGCGAAAAGGCAAAGGAAATAAATAAACGCCAAAACAAAAGAGTGAGAAAAAAAAACGTGCGTAAAAGTTAATTAGCGGCCGCCAAGCGACGAGCAAACGCAGAAGCGAGTGGAGGAGCAACAGCAGCAGCTGCTGCTCTATACAAATCGACAATCGACATTATTGTTGTTATTATTGTTGCTGTTGTTGTTGTGGTTTTTGCACCCACCACACGTAACTAGAGCAGCAGCCACTATACACATACTCACACAGACACACACTAAAGCACACATACACATACACACCAACACACACACACAGACACTGGTACACACACACACACAGACACAGACACTGGTACACACACACACACACACCCCTACGTATAAACACTCCAGGCTAGACTTCGTAGTAGATGCGTGCGTGCCACAACAAAATTGGAAATGATTTGTCCAAAAGACGTCCTGCAGTGGTTTAAGACTCTGGAGAGCTACAATCGCATCGATACCATGTGTTCACTGTTCGAGGCATGTCTGCCGTTCGAGTTGCGGTTTCTGGGCACCTTCTTGGAGGAGCTGGGGCGCAGAGATTCGCCGGAATTGCGGGGCATGGAGCTGCGCGCCAATAATCCACAGGATCTGGCTGCCGACATGCACAACTGCCAGAAGGGCGAGCCAACAGACAAAAAGATCCGCCGCAAGATGGCGCTATATTTAGCGCTGATACGTGCCTGCAATCGCAACTGTGTGACAGAAATATTTCGCACCCTCGAGTGTTGGGGCGAACGCGACTTTGCCAGCATTAACGACCAGGATACGTTCCTGGAGCTGTTGCTCGTCTACACAATGGCTGCCAAGCATCCCGTCTTCTCTTACCACCAGAACACCAAATGCGGCGAGATTCTGGCCAAGATTAAGGAAATCAAACGTATGGCGGAAGAGACGACGCAAATCATTAACCAACAGCAGCAGTCACAGCAGCAACAGCAACAGTCGCAGCCGCAGCCACAGTCGTCGCATCCACAACACTTGCTGCACCAGCAACAGCAACAGCCGCAGCCGCAGCCACAGCAGCCGCCACCGCCTTTCCATCATCCAGTGGTGCCAATGATGCAACCGCAGCAACCAGCGCCTCTACTGTATCCACAGCCTTGGACCAAGGTAACAAATCATCGGTCATGATGAGATCATTGTAGTCTGTTATATTATCCAAAGGAATTATCTCCTACAATATTTAATATTTGCTTCCTTGGTGCTTTGCAGCTTATGCCCGGCACAGAAGTGGACGGCATGCAACATTTGATGCAATCCAACATCACCATTCCAACGGACTCAAATGCCATAGCTGCGGCGGCAGCGGCAGGCGGCTGGTCCATGCGCAGCACCGTGCCCTGTGCAGTGTACACAGTGCCGCCGCCACAGCCACAGAGCCTGGATCATCAGGTGCCGCCACAAGCCAGCTCGCCCATGCTAAGCAGCCAGCAGTCATCGCCATCGACCAGTCGCACCACCAGTCCACAGCGCGAGCGTGGCAGCAGTGCCCCACTGCTCCAGCAGCAGCAGCAGCAGCCACAACAACAACAACTGCGCAGCTTGCCGTTGCGCTTGCCGAACAGCGTCAAGCATTCGCGTCGACCCTCGGTGGAGACAACGCCACCGCCAACGTCCACGTCCGTTGGCAGCGGAGACGCCAAGCATTTTGATGAGGTGGGTTAATGAGTCATCAAATCAATAGCAATAGAGAAATGTGCACCCTTGATCAGCGCTAACTGTGCTTCAGATGGTAGATCTATGGTAGAAGAGCTCGGGCTCAGTTATCAATTCTATCTGCTTATCAAAGAATAGATAAACAGAGACTTGACATTTTCTCACATTCGTGAAGCGCTAGTGATTTGGAGTCTTTTTGAATAGGCAAAGGAACCCCTTTACATATCCTGAAAGCAAGCAAAAAATTAGCTTATTAATTGCTATAAACCAATTTAATAATAATTTATTTGTGTACTTATGATTGCAGGGCATCAGCGAAGGCGGCGGCGGCAATCCGGTTGGCGCCAGCTTGTCTAGTATTATACGCAACGCGAGTTATCCACGTGTGTCACACCAGCGTATCAATGCGTATCAGCAGCAACAGTCGCCGGTAAGTCAAGATCCACAGCAGCAGCAGGCGCATCAGCAGCAGCAGGCGCAGCAGCAGCAACAGCATTATCAGATGAACAGCTTTATCAAGGCGAACACACTTGTCCACACGATGCACAATATGCATATAAGCGATGATGGCAGTGGCCCGACGCGAATGAATTCGAGCAAAAGTGCGGCGACTACAAGCAGCGAGTCGGGTTGCTCGAACGGCTCTTGTGGCGAGACAACGCCACCGGAAACGCCTACACCCACGATGGCCAACCACACAGTGGGCATCGGTTATCAGCAGCAGCAGCCGCAGCAGCAGAAACATCATCTTAGCAATAAGCCATCTAGCCTGCAGCATCGCCTCAACGGACGCAATGGTGTGGAGAAGAGCTATCAGCAAATCTATGCGCCGAGCAATCCCAGCGAGCAGCAGCAGCAGCAGCAGCCGCTGCTCATGAGTCCCTCTGCTGTGAGTACGCCACCAACACCTGTGCTGCTGCAGCCACAGCAACAGGCGCAACAGCAGCAGCAGCAGCAGCAACAGCAACAACAGCAACCACAACCACCGCCAACAGCGACGGCGTATAATGCGCCAACATATCCATATCATGCGGCGAGCGGACGTGGACCGCAGCCGGCATTGATAAAGCCGCATCATCCGCCTCCGCCGCCACTTGCGCTGCACAATTCCATACGCCTTCATTACCAGCCCAACGGTGATATCATCTTTCCGGGCTACCATCCGAGCTTGACGTATCCTGTACCCGTTACAGCACCGCCAGCTGGTGCACCCACAGCTGTGACGGCGGCACAATTGGTCCGCAATACGGCGCCCGTCGTCAGCACGAATGCAGTGACAGTGCAAACGCAAACGCCCGCCACACAGCAGCCGCCACAATTGCTAGCTGCACCAGTTGCGCCCACGCCGTATGCGGCGTTAGGCGTTTGCCCCATAACTGGAGCGAACAGCGCGGTGACTCAGAAGATCATCTCCTGCTACAATTGCGGCTCGCAGACGCACAGCGGGCGCGACTGCCAGGAGGCGTCCATGGAGGATGTGACGCGCAGTGCCAACTACAAGCTGGACTTCAGCACGTCAAACAGCGCCGGCGGCAGCATCGATGGCGGCAACCTAGCCGAACACAAGGACGTCGGCAGCATGCTGAAGAACGTGCCGGCGACAACGCCCACGGCGACAGCAGCGGCAGCATTGACCAGCATGGGCAAATAAGCCATGTATAATACACACACAGACACACACAGATAAATATATATAAATTTATATATATAATTAATACATATATATAATTAATATACCTATTGTAATTCTTAACTACTTACACAATTGAACATTTATAACGTTTGTAAAAGGGCGGAAATCAAATTTCTCGCCTTTAGCCACGTCTCTTAGTTGTTTAAGTCATTTTTGCAAATTGCGTTAGCCAGAACAAGTCGCCTAAAACTAAACAAAACGAAGCAAAAAAACAAAAGCAAAAAATATTATAAACAATTAACAACCTTGCACACCACAGGGAAATTATGCAGATAGTAACTGTAGTTATATACTATATATATATATAAATGATACTATATCTATTGTATAATTGCGCGAACTATACGAATATTTCTACCATTTAAATTATACGCAAAACAAATAGGAGAAGAGGAAAAAACAATACAATGATGAGCAATAGACAACAAACAATTTACATTACTCTGAAATCAATGGAATAAAAATATATAAAAAAAAAACATAAATTAGTTAAAGCAGCTGTTAAACGTAGTAATTATCAAAAATATAATTGAATTGATATTGGGCTGGAGAGAGAGCGGAAGGCGAAGGACTTCACGCTCGGTGTGTGTTCGCTTGTGACATAAGCGATATCCACTTGTAATTGCGAGAGATAACTATATAATTTGTAAGCGCAAACACAGAAATAAGAATTAATAGAGGAAAGCAAAAGCAGAGAGATAAAAGAAAGAGCAAAAAGCGTGTAAAACAAAAATGTAGCATTACAATAAAATGTTAGCGAATACCCTATAAAATGTGTATAAACAAAATGAGCGTAGTGTAGCACACACACACACACATATACACTCCCACACCCACACACACACAGACATACTCCCACTCGCACACTCATGCACACACACTTGAGAGAGGGAGTGTGCGTGTGTGTGTGTGTTAGCGAGAGAGTTAATGTGCTTAGTTAACGTTAACTATTAATCTAATTGTAACTAAATTTATTCATACTAGTAATTATTTATTTTATTTGCTGCTCCTTTGTTTAAACAGACTTCAGCATTGGTTTTTACATTGTATTATATAGATTATATATATATATATGTGTGTATATATATATAAGATATATAACTTTATACCTACACACACACACACCTTACATTTAATTGAATATGGCGTATATTATGTATAAAACGCGTTACTTTATTTTATATATATATTTTTTTTTTATAAATATATTTAACCTCGGACTTGACCATAAGTAAAACCATATATATGTCTTTATATATAGTATATGGCCAAGTTGAGATTTATGTAATGGCTAAGATCACGCCCATAATTAGAACATAATTGCCTGCGTTTTTTTTCTTGTTTTGGTTACGTTATGTAAAAACGTTGTTACCTTTTTTATGGAAGCAAAAAAAAAAACTTACAAAAACGAAATTAAGAAAAAGCTAAAAAAAAAAACAAAACAAAACAAATGCAATTCAAGCAAGAAAACAAAAACAATATTGAAATGAAATGAAATACATTATTAAAGGAGTTTCTGCTAATGCGTAAGTGCATGACAAACGATTATTATATTTCAGTGAAAAATAAAAAAAAAAACAAATTGTTTCTTAAATTCGTGTAAAAAAACACAAAGCTACAAACAAATGTATTTTTTTTCGCCTCCATTCTCACTCGACTCTAAAATACCTTGAATAGATACTGTATATCTATAAGCCATTCCCCATTCATTGTTATAAAATTGTGTGTCAATTCCAAGCGGCAATACTCATACTCATACTCCCCATGTATACGAGCACCCATCTGATGTATATACACAGATATCTGAGTAGATATATGCTGTATATGTGGATACTTCGAGGCAAACAGTGCATGGTGAGTATGGATCTTGAGGGCCTCTCTCTCTCCCTCTATGGCCTGAGCTAAGCAGCAACTAAACTCCATTTAGAGTGCACCTTCAATATACAAACTTGTCGAACTGAGCGGGCGGCCACTCTTTAAGTACAGTGGAACCTAGGCTAAAAAGAATTTTAGAATGTCTAAAAAACTATTTGCTGTTTACAGATGCGATTTAAAATACTTTCTGTAAATACAAGTTTTATTGGACTAGATTTATGTATTTTAATTTGTTAGTAATTTATTTTGGAAATATGTATTTTAATTACTCGAATTTCGTTTAAGTAAGAAAGTATAAAATGTATTTCTAAATTTTTTTACTTTAGAATGTCTAAAAAACTATTTGCTGTTTACAGATGAGATTTAAAATACTTTCTGTAAATACAAGTTTTATTTGACTAGATTTATGTATTTAAATTTGTTATTAATTTTTTTGTAAATATATATTTAAATTACACGAATTTCGTTTAAGTAAGACAGTATAAAATTTATTTCTTAATTTTTTTTTTTACTTTTTTATTAATTAAGTATTATATTTTCTCTAAAAGTATGACTTACAATTGTTCTGCTCATTATCAAATGTATATATATAACATTAGCCTAATTTAATTAAGTCTACGATCTCAGATCGTACAACTAGTCATACCAGTCTCTACAACTAGTTCACTCCAGCGCGAGTTTACTGTCTCTGCGGATACGAGAAATAATTGTTGCGCCAGAGCTCTCGTATGGCACAAGCACAATCCAAAATGTTGCTAAGACATATCAACGTATTGCAACGAGCCCATGGAAAAAGAAACATATATGAGGCTGAAGGGGCGGGGCGGGGTGACAGGCGAGAGGGGGAGGCAGCCGTGGCGTTCTCTCAAGCGTTACAGTTTCGGCTGGTCGTAACGGCAAGTAGTCTTCAGTTGAGCATAGACCTGGATCCGGTGTAGAGTGTTGCGCCGCCAGAAGAAGAGCCCAGCAAACAGCCCGAAATAACACAGAGTCTAAAGTCTAAAGTTTATTATTTAAATGTAATTGGTATATTTAAGAAGATCTAGTTCTAGCGCAATTAGTTTCCGATTATTTCTTCGAATTATTGCGGATTATTCGAGGTGTTAGTCGGATCTATAATATATATTTTCGGCCGCTTTGGCTTGACTCTCTGGGGTGGTTGCTCATGCATGCAGTGTGGTAAGTTGTTGCCACTCGGACCCCAGCTCCGCCCACGTCGTTGAGCGCTAACGGAACAACCGAAGGAAACGATCGAAAACGAAATCGAAAACAATGCTTAAGGCCGTAAAGAAGACGACGGAGGTAAACAAATCGAAATTAAAAGTTGCGGCCAGTCAGGGCAGCGAGAACAGCAACAAGAACACCAACGACAACAACAACGCCTCGGAGCTGGCCATCGCTGGCCAAAGGCCAGAAGTCGCCCCCAATGAGAGTCCCCCACTGAAGAAGCTGAGCCTGAAGGGCAACCAGCTGTGCGGCAGCATTTTGATAGGCAACTACAATGTGAGTCCAGGCCCCGACTATACAGAACTTAACTATATCTGATCTCTCTCGGCAGTACCTGACCCAGCTGGAGGTGTGCGAGAACGAAATGGAAGTCTTGGACCTGAGCACCTTGGCGCAGTTGGAGACCCTGAAGTGCAGTCGCAACAAGCTCATTGAGCTCATCATAAACGGCACCAATCTGCAGACGCTCATAGCGGATCATAACTGTATGTATTAAAGGCAATAAGCCTTATCCCTAGATTTACTTAGTTAGTTAGATAACTCTAATCTCTTTGCCTCGCAGGTCTGCAGAGCGTGTCCATAGCCAAGTCGGTGCCGCAGAAGCTGCTGCAGCTGGACCTCTCCCACAACTACCTGAGCACGCTGCCGCAGTGGGTTGGCGGCTGCGTAGCCCTGGAGACGCTCAGCGCCACGCACAATCACCTGAGCCACGTCAAGGAGCTGCTGCGGAACTATCGCATCAGCTGCCTCCGCTCGCTGAATCTCGCCTACAACGCGCTGCAGCAGCTGGACTACTTGCCCGAGGCCTTCTGCAGCGTGACGCGGCTGGAGCTGCAGAGCAACGAGCTGCAGCGGCTGCCCGACAACTTCTTTGCCGTGACCCACGGGCAGCTGAGCTGCCTGAACGCCGCCTGCAATCGGCTGGCCCAGCTGCCGCGCTACGAGCAGAACAACAATGCGGCGCTGGAGGAGCTCTGCCTGACGGGCAACCAGCTGAACGACAGCATTTTCGAGCCGCTGCTGCACGCGAGCAGGCTGCGCGTGCTGCGGCTGGCGCACAACCGGCTGGGCGTGCTGCCGGCGGAGTGCGTGCGCAACTGGCCGGAGCTGGAGGTGCTGGTGCTGTCGGGCAACATGCTGCAGCAGCTGCCGGACCAGGTGTCCAGCCTCGGGCAGCTCAAGGTGCTGCGCTGCTGCAACAACCTGCTGCTCAGCACGCCGCAGCTGTCGAAGCTGAGCAAGCTGCGCATACTGGACCTGGCGCACAATCACCTGGATCGCATCAACCTGCTGTCGCTGGTGCCCTCACGGAATCTCAAGTATCTGGACTTGTCGGGCAACCTGCAGCTGCAGGTGGACGAGCAGCAGCTGAAGGTCTGCCAGACGCAGAGCCAACGGGTCTGGAGCCTGGTCGACGTCTCGGGCAACAACCGAGCGGCTCTGCCCACCAGCACTCGACGCCTGCCCACGGAGTATAGCAAAGCGTCTGTGCTCAAAGCCAAGTCGCTGCCCTGGTCCCTGGGCTTTGCCGAGACTCCTGGAGACCTGCGCAAGCTCCTCGTCACGCAGCTGCGCGCCAGTCAGTTCAACGGCGCCGACGAGGCGCTCTTCGGCATGTTTGAGGCGCAGGCGGATGCGCGACAGGCGCAGCAAATGGCGCAACTAGTGCCTGGCCTGCTCAAGCAGGAGCAGTCGCTGAAGGAGTCGCCGCTCAACGACTACCTAAAGTACACGCTGTTGACGGCGCAGCGCCAATGCGGCGGCTGCCTGCGCAGCGCCACGCTGCTCCACCTGCTGCGACAGCCCGCCAAGGTGCGCGCACTGAAGTCCAAGCGCTATGTGTTGAGATTGGCCCACCTGGGACACTTTGACGCCTATCTGGTGCGACGCACCACCCACCTGCGGCTCACGGAGGCGCAATCCAACTGCGATAGCCATAAGCGCAACCAGACACCACACACGCTGCCCGATCCTGAAATGCTCGAGGTGAGTTCTAGTTAGATATATAAGTTATTTATTTAGGATTTCGAAGGTAGCTTAAGATTGTTAAGGAAGATGATAGAAGAGGCATAAATAGGATAAGATAGATAAGAGAAATATGTAGTTCGATGTATAGCAATCATACTATAAGTTATTTTTATTATTTAAAGGAACTAGTTGAAGTGTATGAGGTGAAGGACTTGAATTATTATATAGGCAGACAGAATGATATTTGCAACATATATATAGATAAGATATACAAATATATATATGGATATATGGAAGAAATATAGAAGAGATATAGACAGATGGACAGGCAAGCAGACAGACAGGTTTACATGTATAACTCATAAAGATTATAGGTAAAAGATGTACAAAGGATGTATGCCAACGAGGCAGATAAACAGATTGACTGGCAGATCGGCAGATAGACAGGCAGGAAGACAGGAAGACAATTCAACCGGAAGACAACCAACCAATAATTCGGTAGCTAATACAATATAAACAAGTAAGAAAACTCTAGTCGGGCGTGACCGACTAGGGGATACCCTGAGCCCCGTCGAATCTGTGTTTTTCATAGAATTTGGGGGAATTTGCGGCCGGTATCCAAAATGTAACAAAATTCAAAATTGCATAAAATACATATAAAGCTAAATATAAAATTTGGTGTCTCTAGCTTAAAAGATGGAAGAGATATAATTTTATCGACTTTTTTGTAATCGATAACAATTAATTGGGGATAGTTATCGATTTTTTAAAACAAACTTGATCTGCGCGTGCTATACACGGACCTACATAAAAAATTTCAAGTCTCTAGCTCGTATAGAAGCGGAAATCGGCGCGTTCAAACATACGGACAGACGGACGGACGGACAGACAGGGCCAAATTAATTTCTCTTGTCGTCCTGATCAAGAATATATATACTTTATGGGGTCTGCCACGCCTCCTTCTGACTGTTACATACATCCAACAAAAACATTATACCCTGATTTCCCATTTTCAATGGGCTCAGGGTATAAATATGTAAAAATTATGGATCCATAGAAGAACGTGTGATGGTGATGGTGATCGTAGATATATATGGATATATAAAGGAAGGAGCACAACCAGCAAAACTACACCAGGAATATTGAAAAGTTCAGAACAAATATAAATCATTTCAAAGTATTTAATAAATTTAATTTAAACAAATGCACAAACATAAAATCTGCACCCGAAAAGCACAAAACTGAATAATAAATAAATATAATATATAAATAATAATATATAATAAATAAATAAAAAAACCATTATACCCTGAATTTCCATTTTCAATGGGTTCAGGGTATAAAATATGAATAAATAAATAAAAAAAATAAAAATAAATAAAAAAATATATAAATAAATAAATATATAAATAAATATATAAATAAATAAATATAAATATAAATATAAATAATAATAAATATATAAATATAATTAAAAATGCACAACTTTATGCCTAGAGGAAATGCACACGACACTAGCTAAGAGAATTCCACTTCAGTAATAAATATTCCTGTTGGGTCATTCACTGCAATGCCCATCTCATGCAGATTACGCTGAGCAACGACGATGAGTACCTGGTGCTGGGCAACGATCAGTTGTGGAGCGTGATGGACATTGGACGCGCGGCGCGGGAGATACGCAAGGAGGAGAATGCCTTGTTGGCGGCCAAGCGACTGCTGGAAATAGCCCAGAGCTTTGGGGCGACGGCGAACCTCAGCGTGATTGTGGTGCGCTTCAGTCACCTGAGCACCGATGTGGACCACCTGATACGTGAGCTGAAGCAGAGCGTGCGCAAGAAGCCGGTGCTAGTGTCGCCGCCCCCGTCGGCCAGCCTGGCCGTGAGCAAGCGCACCTGCTGCGACCGGAGCAATGCGTGCCGGCATCGCACCTTGGAGCAGGAGCTGCTGGCTGGCCGGTCCTCGCCCAGTGGCCAGAGCAACCCGGACTTGTTGAGCAAGGATGCGCCCGTGGCCAAGGATGAGTTCATATTGGCGCATGCGCGCGTCCTGCAGGAGGAGCAGCAGCTGGAGATGCTGGACGAAACGGAGTCGGTCCTCTCCGAGGAGCAGTTCAAGTGCTGGGAATACATGCTGGAGCAAAACACACAGCTGCTCTTCGACAAGGAGCTGAACACCATTTCCAAGTCGTTCTCCAAGCAGCGGCTGCCCACGGCCAAGCTGACGGCGGGCGAGGGCAACGATCTGAAGTCGAACCTCATACGCAACGTGACCAACAAGTTCATCTCGAGCAGCACGCCCCAGCTGACGCAGGCGCACGCCCCACTGAGCGCCTACCAGCACATGAAGCAGCTGCCCACCGAGTACTTTGGCAGCATGCGCTCCTTCCAGCAGTCGCCCAACTATGGCTACAACCTCTTCGACGGCAAGTCCCGGGACGCCTATGCCAAGCTGGGCGGCGGACCGCATGCCGCCTACTTTGGCTCCCTGCAGCGCCGTATGCCATGCAACTTGGAGTACGAGTTCCCAGTTACGCAGGAGCGAGATCGCAATATCTTGGACGAGGAGGAGCTGGACGAGGATGGCTACACGGAGCACGAGAGTCGCATGCGCAAATACTGGGGCGTGGCAACGACAGAGCTGTAGGAGCAGGATGGCCAAATAAATCAAAGCAATTTATTGGCATCTTTAGCTGTACTAAATCTAGGTAAAGCAATTTATATAGCAAGAGTAAAATTAGGAAAGCTGCAAGGATAGCGCTATAAATATATTATAAAATAAAAGACTATATATTTTACATAGGTTCGTATTATTATTATCATTATCGTTATCATCATCTTTCTCACTATCATTATGCATATTATCATTATTTTTATTATCATGGAATTTAGTATGATTATCTTTTAGCTAAAGTAATTTATTAGCTGTAATCTATCCATAGCCCTCTGTTGATGAGAAGCGTAAGTTGTAATTAAGCAAGCAGTTATTTTTTGAAAATCTGAACTTAACGATGAGTAAGCAGTATACTGCTTTTCTAGCAGAATCGCTTCGCCTTATTGCCTATAGAATCCAACATAATACAAACTGCTTGACAGCTTACGCCTTTTGCTAATAGGTGGCTTTAAATGTAAAGGACTGCTTGATATTTTATTATTTGAAATGGTTTGCCTTAGTGCCGCTAGAGCACACACTGCTTGATAGCTTACGCTTTCAGCTAATAGATGGCTGCAAATGTAAAGGACTACCTTATATTCTCTGCAACTTGAGCCTTTTGTCGATAGAGGGCTAACAATATTACTTATTCATATATGAGAGGTTTTATATAAATAGTTAATCCAATCAATTAATTTTAGCTTGTATTCCTATTGAATTTATCTTAACCAATTCTCTAAGAAGTAGCTTTAAGTATTAGATAATTTAAATTCGCCAAATTATAATTACAATTTCTGATCTGATTATTCAATGTGGCATCAAATAAGCCCAAACAAGCAAAAGTGCCCATTAAAATTGAGAACTTAATTTAACAAGCATATAATTCGCACAGACTCACACACACACACACATGCACACACATACGCATACGCACTTAAGTTTATCCCTGTAATAAGGACACTCCTCAGACTGATATAGGCAGAGACTTGCGCCCCGTATTTGTAGGGTCACTGAGGCGAGTAATTCGTGTCAATATCAGAACTCATTTACTTGCGGTTGTTTTTAGCGACGCGTTGCGAAAGAAAATTCATCTAAATGGCAACGACATCAATGGGGCGCTAGCTGGAGGGGGGGTGGGGGCGGATGTGGGGGCGCGAGTTGCCAGAGAGATAGATTTGCGTGTGGCTTTCTAATCATTTCGAACCGCTCAAGTGTACTACCGTTATAGGCCGCGTCGGCAAGGCGTGGCGAGGCAGTGCGTCGGGCAAATATGAAACTTTTGTTGAAGCACATCCGTTATCCGATCCGATCCGATCCGAGTAGTGGGCGCTACGGAAGTCTATTACTCAAGCGGCGGGCGACTAATTTTAATTACTTTTTCAGTCCCATTTACTTGCACTTGTTGCCCATCAGTTAGAGCCGAACTTCAACTGAAATGACAACTCCATTCTCATTCGCCCCTTTCCCTTTCCCTTTTCATTTTGTCACATTTTCCACTTGAAAGCACCCGCCCCGCCCCGCCCACTCTGATGTCTATCACAATGCCCATTACAACTTATTGCTGTGGCTACTTTTAATACAGTAAATTAACTTTTTGGGTCTTGGCGCCACTCCGCCCACGCCCACACAACAAGCGCCACGATTTGTCACCAATCCGCAGACGACGCGGACTTTATCTGCCGCTTATCTCGCTAGTGTTGATAAATAGCTTTGCGGTAATTAATTTGGCGTGAATGAAGCACAGGAAATAGAATAAAAATTAACGAGAAACCATAGTGTTAGCAGAGTTTGTAAAAAATTTATAAAAATATGTAGAGGAAGAAGGTATTCGAACAGTGATAGGTGAAAGAATAAACATTAATATGGGGTTTGCAGAGGTGGAGAATGAGAATAATGAGAAGAGGAAGAAAATATAAAACAGAAACTGAAAATCTGAGAAACCAACTACTAAGAATTCTTTTTAATTCAGAGCTTAGCACTCGAATTGTAATCAACTTCAGTCTGTTTTCAATATATTAAATATGAGCAAGTGTTAAATAAATGTAGATATCATATTTAGTTTGCTTTAGTCCATATTTAAATGATATGAGTGAGATGGAGTATAAATTAAATTGAATTGAGTAGCTAGAAACATGATCTAATGAATGTGGACTTAAGCTATAACATCAACAATTAAAGTCATGGAAGGATTAATTCTAAGCGAATCTATCCTGAAGATTTTACCATCATTATAATAAACTAATAAAATAATATAAAAACAAGTAAGAAAACTCTAGTCGGGCGTGACCGATTAGGGGATACCCTGAGCCCCGTCGAATCTGTGTTTTTCATAGAACTTGGGGGAATTTGGGGCCGGTATCCAAAATATAACAAAATTCAAAATTGCATAAAATACATATAAAGCTAAATATATAATTTGGTATCTCTAGCTTAAAAGATGAGATGAGATGATATAATTTTTTAACTGAATTTCGATTTTGTTTATAATCGATAACAATTAATTGGGAATAGTTATCGATTTTTTAAAATAAACTCGATCTGCGCGGGCTATACACGGACCTACAAAAAATTTCAAGTCTCTAGCTCTTATGGGCTCAGGGTATAACAATCCCAAACAATGCTCTGAAATCTAAAGAACAAAAGTGAAGATTATGCGTAAATGAAACTAAATCATAAATGAAATGGTTTGAATTATCATTTTTATAAGATCTCAAGATCTCTCTCTCTCTCTCTCTCTCTGTTTCTATCTCTATCTCTCTCTGTCTCTCCCTCCCTCTCTCTCCAAGATCTCCCAAAAAAAAAGAAGGAAACTAAATTAATTACCCAAATAGCATAGACAAAGAGCTGAGCCAGTCGTATAATGCGAATAATTCAATTGCACTTGGAAATCAGTTAATAGAGCACAGTTGGATGTGTAAGTGCTGGGGCGTCAGGGGCGGATGCTGTGTTACCTGGCGAATGCTTAGGCAACCTAACCTATCAACACACATCCTGCCAGCGCTCAGACACCTCCGAAACTTTTCTCATTATGTGTATCCACACGCACATGGCATAGAAGCTGCCTGCGTTGGCTGCGAACTTCCTGCCCGAGTCCCGGCAGGCAGCTGGGGCTGCTCCAGCCCCTTAACCCCTGCCCCTGCCCCTGCCCCCGCGCCTGCCCGCCCGCCACAATGCCGGTGCAACGCATCGGCGCTTTCAATGACTTCCGTCAGCGCCGACACACTCGACGTGTAAATTTGCATTCGCTTCTAATTACGGGGAGTGGCAGGGGGATAAAAATGAGAGAGCCGAAAGAAAAACTACAGATGCTGGCTGCCACGCCCTGCAGCCCGCATTGGCAGAGGCAGCGGCAGACGCTTGTGGCAATTGCAATTTAGAATTTCAATTATATTTATATTTTTATGAGGGCCCACTCCCACCCCACTCCCACTCCGAGCACACGGAAACACTACAAATCAAGTGCCACGCACGCAAATTTCCTTTAATTAAAACTAAACTTTTAAGAGTTTTGCCTACGGCTGCTAGGCTCCTAGTGCTGCTCCTTATCAGATCTGCATCTGCATCTGCATCTGCATTCGGTAAGCACCGGAAAATTGCTTGGCTTCAACTTACGGGAACTTTGGGTTAGGCGATGTCATCTAACAGTTGTATTCGCCGCCACTCGACTTGACGCCAACTTTTACCAAGAGGCTTTCCCCGGCTAACGTCCAAAAATAATGATGCCACCTCAAGGTGGCTGTCCTTATGTGTGTGTGTGTGTGTGTGGTTTGTTGAGTGTGAAAAGTTTTATTCATCGGGAGTACTATCTCTTGAGAAGTCTTCTAAAATATTTCTAGTTATGAACTGTTTCGCTGCTGAAGTATCTTGGCTTAAGTAATAATAATGAAGGCTCATTGGATTTAGTTACTTCGAGATGGATTATAAAAGCTCATATTTTATAAACTTTCTTAATCACATTGCGCTCTCTTTTGTTGGAGTAGTCTTTAATTTAGGGTTTGAGATGGGGTTGATAACTTAATGATATCTGAATGTATTGTACTATATTTATATTCTGAAAATCTTTCTACTTTAGACGATTTTTTATTTTTATTTTATTATATATAATTTATATTTTTATATATATAAAAATAATTTATATTTATATTATATTTATATACAATTTTTAATATTTACAGATATCTAAATGTATTGTACTATATTTATATTCTGAAAATCTTTCTACTTTAGACGATTTTTTATATTTATTTTATTATATATAATTTATATTTATACATATATAAAAATAATTTATATTTATATAGACTTTTAATATTTACAGAGGTTAGCTATTGCTTCTCATTGAGATATTTAGAATTTTTTGTTTTATTATTAAGCTAAGCAGCTGCCCTAAAGCCCTTATTTCCCCTCTCCCACTTTGTCCTGCGTGCATCTAGAAGAAAGTGAAGTTTTTCAATAGAATTCCCGTCACATATCTAGCCTTTTGATGCTGTCCTTTGCCGCAATGAACATTTGAATTTTCTGAAAGTTTGTCAGTCTCTTAGGTTTTATTTTAATTAAATTTAAGCAAGCCATAAAAAGTTTCCGCTTCGATCGGGTTGGCAGGTCTGTGACTTGATTCATTTCATACAATTTCTCAAGTAGGCTGTCCAAATTGACTATAGTTTGTATTAGGGATTGTTAAACCATTTTACGTACTACATTTTATACAACACTTGTGATTTAGGCATTTTACAAGCTAGAAATAAATCGAACTTTTTGGAAGTGCTAAGAAAACGGTCTCAAAGACACAATCAACACTCTGATACGAACCGATTGCGGGTTGACTTCGGCATAAAGCAGACACTCTGGGCTTTGGGAGCTTGGTGAGCATTGGGCCATCCATTGTGCAGCTATATTTCGGATCTGATCAATATATCATTGCATTGCTTGACACACGCAACGATATCGTTTCGAACATAATACCTGAGCACAATACTCCGTCAACAGACCCAACCGGCTGAGCTCCGAAGGTTTGTCGAGCGAGCCTTCTCTCTGCCTTATATTTTTTTATTTTCCGCTCTCATTTGCCTCGCAGATATATTTGCTCTATATTTGCTTTAATGGAAGTACTAGCGATTGGCGATAAGATCAATATCAGACGATCCGACGGCTGCATTCAGGCCGCCTCAGTCGGATTGAAGAGTGTCGAGCGCCAGATTGTGACCGTTGAATGGACTCAGGGCAGCAAGGTTAAAGGTAAGGAGATACCCTGGGGCACCATACTGGAGCTCAACCCATTTCTGGCGAACCCCAAGCAGAAGCAACAGTCCACGCCCGACAAAAAGGAGCCGCCCAAGGCCGAGTCCAAGCCGCACAATCTCTCCGGCTACAGCATGTACCGCAAGAAGGCGGCGAACAGCAGCCCGTACAAGAAGCGCATGCGCGCAGCCAGTCGCTACGAGAGCGCTGTCAACGATTCGGCTGGCGTCAAGCCGAAGCCGCCGGGCCATGCCATTGTGGCCGTCACTCAGATCAATAATCGCTCGAGAGTCAAGGACACGTCGAGCCTGAGCAGCGTCAAGTGCTCGAACGTCGTGCGCGAGGTGGAGCGCCTGAAGGAGCAGCGGGAGCGCCGGCGTGCCATGCAGGCAGAGCAGCGACGCGAGCAGACTGCCCTGAAGAACAGAGATCCGGGCAACCCCAACTGGGAGGTGGCGCTGATGGTGCGCAACTATCGCGAGCAGCTGCAGTTCAATCCGCTGCGTTGCCTGAGCTCGCGCGGCGCACGCGTCCAGCAGATCACGGTGTGCGTGCGCAAGCGCCCCATGAGCCGGCGCGAGATCCAGACGAAGGCCGTGGACATCATCTCGGTGCCCAGCCGCAACTCGCTGATCGTGCACGAGCTGCGCAACAAGGTCGATCTGACCAAGTTCCTGGAGCACCACAAGTTCCGCTTCGACTACACCTTCGACGAGGACTGCAGCAACGCGCTGGTCTACGAGCACACGGCTCGACCCCTCATCCGCACCATGTTCGAGGGCGGCAACGCCACTTGCTTCGCCTACGGCCAGACGGGCAGCGGCAAGACGCACACCATGGGCGGCGAGTTCTGCGGCAAGGTGCAGGACTGCAGCACAGGCATCTACGCCCTGGCCGCCCAGGATGTCTTCGCAGAGCTGTCCAAGCAAAAATATCGCGAGCTGGGCATCTGCGTTACGTGCAGCTACTTTGAGATCTACGGCAGCAAGGTGAGTGTATCGCTCGATAAGACTTCCTAGACTATCGATAGCTAATAAAATCGGTCATATTGTTAGCTTATAATGGGATATATTTGAAAATGTCGATCGCTCCGATTCGGTAGTCGGATAAATTGATAACATAATTATTTTTTTTTACATTTCGTATTAATTATATCGCCATTTATAATTGATATTAATTTAAAGATTATACCATAAAAGTAGCAACTCTATAGATAACTATCAAAAGCGATATGAAGTCTTTCAGATCTATAATCGATTATATCATTATATCATTGAGACTCTCCATTCTTTGTTAGAGAATATAGTGAATTATTAATATTTCTTTTCAAGTATCCATATGATTCATTATTTTTTTTATATCGATAACTATCAAAAGCAATATGAAGTCTTCAGTTTTTCTGATCTATAATCGATAATATATAAATTTATTTAATAAATTTTTTAATTAAATAAATTTATATATTTAATATTTTATGGGATAAGCTATAAAATAAATTATTTATTATAAGTTTTTCAGATCTAAAATCGATAATATCATTAATTATGCTAACATTGAGACTCTCTATTCTTTGTTAGAGAATATCGTGAATTATTAATATTTCTTATAAATTATTCATCAGAATTTAGAAATTTTCGGGCGGGCCACATAAAAGATAGCATCTTTAATTTTCCAATTATATAACTAATAACATCTTTATCTATTTATCCATTTATTTATAGCTTATTAATTATCAATTCATAATTAGTTCCATAGGTTTATTAATCGATATTAATGCATATTATTTGCTTGCTCAACTTATATTTAAGGATTAAAATATTCTTATTTTCAATCCATTCAGCCGCTCTATAAATTCTGCTCGAGTAAAATAAATTCTAATTGAAATCTCTTCGAGCAGGTCTTCGATTTGCTGCTGCCGGACAAGCCGATGCTGCGCGTGCTCGAGGATGGGCGTCAGCAGGTCGTGATTGTTGGGCTGACCAAGATGCCAGTGAAGAAGGTGGAGGATGTGCTGGGCCTCATCGAGCAGGGCAATCGGGAGCGCACCTCTGGCCAGACGTCGGTGAACATCAAGTCGTCGCGCTCGCATGCCGTCTTCCAGATGGGCCTGATGATGCCCGACGAGCAGGAGCCGTGCGGCAAGTGCTCCTTTGTGGATCTGGCTGGCAATGAGCGCGGCGCCGACACTCAGTCGGCCAATCTGCAGACGCGTCGCGAGGGCGCCGAAATCAACAAGTCTCTGTTGGCGCTGAAGGAGTGCATTCGTGCCTTGAGCCGTCATTCGAGTCATCTGCCCTTCCGGGGCTCCAAGCTGACGCAGGTCTTGCGCGATTCCTTCATTGGGGGCGAGCAGAACAAGACGTGCATGATAGCCATGATATCGCCGGGCCTGAGCTCGGTGGAGAACACGCTGAACACCTTGCGCTACGCGGATCGTGTCAAGGAACTGGTGGCCAAGGACGACGAGCTCGTGGAGACTGACAGCGAGCAGTCCATCAAGAATGGCGAGCCGAACTCGGCAACCAACCGGGAGATCAAGCCAGGCCTAGAGTCCTGCGCCGAGACAGACACCGAATCGGACGAGGAGCTGATGGACGATCCCAGCGGCTACGGCGAATTCAACTCGAGCCTAACATCAGACTGCAACAGCTCCTTCCGTAAATTCAATACCAATCTAGAGATGAGCGATCTCGACTGCGATGCCGATGGCGAGCCCGAACTTGCTGCCCAACTGTCCGGGATTCTGATGCAGCACGATGTTATCTTCGCCTTTTTCAACAATTACAAGATGCACTTTGAGCAGGCTACTAGTGACTCGTCAGCCGTCGACAAGAACGAGCGCATATCCAAATTTCTGCTGACCGCGGAGCCAAAAATTTGCGAGCTGGAGATCCTCGTGAAGCACACCCATGATCTCATCTCCAACTATAACTCTCAGCGATTCCTGGAGAGCGACCTGACGGAGAGCGACGAGGTGCAGCAGCTGTCAGACTAGGGCCTAACGATTGAGGACCTCGCCACCAACATCAGAAACAATTTATTTATTTTGTAACGTATTGCTTTATGGATCTTCTAACAATTATATAAATTTCATACGAGGCAGTATATGAAATCGTAGTTACTTTAATTTGCTAACCACTATGTACGTAGTGTAAGATATGCAGATATATGTACTTATGTATTTATAAGAGGAGGGAAAAGAGGTAACTGTGATGTACTTTAAGGTGTGGAAGAGTCAGTCAGTCTTTGTGAGTTGCAAAAGTAACTGAGATACAAAACTAAAGGACTAAATAAGTACGCGTAAGAAAAGCATTCTGAGGAGTCTTTCTGATATAGTTAAATTTAATATGTATAAGATAATCATATTGTAAACTGTCTAAGTTTAATCCTATCTGGGACACACAAAAGTCTTGGTGAGAAACAAATGTTTGTAAAAGGCAAAAATATCTGTGAGATCTGTGTGTCACATGGAATGGTACGTGTGAGATATAAAAGTTTCTGTAAAATGCAACAACAGGTGCTGAAACATATAAGCTAGTATACGAAAGTGTCTCTGATAGAAGAGTATATGATGACTGTACAAAATTAGCTGTAGGCTAAATTAAATATTAGAGTACTATTTGTCAGATTCAGAACTAACCCAGGAATAAGCAAATGGGTTAAAAAAGTGGCTATGTGCTTAAAATTATGCTGAAATAATTGTAAAATGCAGCAAATTATTTGTTAGCTATAGATGTATCTAAGAAGCAAAACTATATTTATTTATCTGTCAACTACTCAGCCAAGTATCTGTATGAGACATGTATGTATATGCAGAGTGCATGCCAGCTAACAACATAAAGAGGTAAGCTTAGATGAATTGTGGATGTGGTAATGAAATAAATCTGGCTAATATATTAGTTTATAAGCTACAACTAATAATATAATATATATGAACTAACCAGCTAATAATCCTAATATTATTATTAATATTCGGTGTCTACATCAACATCTTATAATAAGTTTATCTCATACTAGTCGTGTCAATAACTTCTATATAATATATATGAACTAACCAGCTAATAATCCCAATATTATTATTCGATGGCTACATCAACATCTTATCATAATTGTATCTCATGCAGTCAACTACTCACGTCAATAATTTCTATTTAATTTTGTTGGCATTTATTGAATTTGCTCATGACTTTTATTTTGTTTTCAGCAACTTCCTATGATGCGCGGCAGATTGTGGGAAGTGCAGCTCGTCGCACATTTATCAAAAGTAAATTCAATTCTTTTGCTACGCACATTTGTCGAGAGCGCAGTTGAAAGGACTTTCGCCTCCCGGTGAGTGAAATGCAGTGCAGTGCAAAAACTTTGCGCTCACATTGTGAGCGGAGCAGCTGAGATATGAATATGAGTTAGGCGGGTTTATCGCCATGCGAAACGTCTGCGCGATGGCAGTCAATTGCTCATTGACTTGGCACACGATGCGCCGGCTAGCGAGTTCTTAGCACAGACTGGCTGAGAGCTGAGCCGTAAGCCTTGGTAACATGCCAAAGCCGAGATGCAGCTGTGGCAGCGGCGACAACAAGGACAGGAACATGTGGATGGGATCCTGGCTAGGGGTTGAGGCTGGGTCTGGGGTTGGGGTTGAAAACGGGCTGAGCGTGGTGAGAAAGTTCAGGGCAATAGATACGAGGCAGGAATGCGAGTTTCGGTTTAGTTGAAGTTTAGTTTACGTGCGCGTGGATTTCAAGCTGTGCGCGCACATAAGTTTGCGGCTTAAGCATGTGAAATTCATAAGAGCACAGCCGGATGGCAGCAGAGCGCACTGCCACACAGCGCCCCAGCCGCCCCCTAATAACTCCCCTTACATCCACGGACGAACTCCTAACCCTTGCTGCTGGCTTCGCGCTTTCACCTGTATCCACATAAAATACAGCTCCGGCTAATGCATTTGCCAGCCACCTTCTAAATAACCCCAGCGCACAGCCCACCCTCGCCACCAGGCGGCAGGCGGCAGGCAGCTAGTCAAAAAGTTGCCACATGAAAAGTTTAAAATTAAATGTAGCTGGCTTTTCTAGTTGAATTCCTTTTATTCCACTAGCCCCCTTCTCATGTGCCATAGACGAGCCAAAAAGGAGGGAAAATTAACTATGACAGGCGCTCGTTTCGAGTTGTAAATGGGAATTACTCCCAATGCGTGCTGAAAAGATTATTATTAAGCTATAAATCAGAGATATATCTACATATATATATTAATAAATTCTGTTAAAGTTTCATATATCATTACTATATCGATTCTCCATCTTCATCTATCTGTAACTAACTTTAACCTCTCTCCTCTTCTCCCTTCTAATTCCTGTAAGTGTTCAGCCAAACGCCGCGTGCTGTGTCTAATTATGCTTTCGCCTAATAGAATATAATTTGAGTAAAATTATTGAAAATTGACGGTAATTGAAATGAATTTGAACAAATTTGAATGCATGGCCCAGTGTCGTGTTGGGCAACCATCAAAATGCCGAAAACTGCTCAAACCAGACGCTTCGAGTCGAGTCGAGTCGAGTCAATGGCACGCGACGACACTGAATGAAAGAAAGGCTGCAAGTGGCGAAAGGACTGCAATTTATGCTGTGTGGAAGGAAGCGAAAAGCGGCTATTAGACATTTTACTCCAGCTGTGGAAATTATGGAGACCCTCCCTATGATTACCCCCAGTGTTGTGGACTTTGGGATATGCAAAGTTTAAGGATACATGAACGGACATTGGGACATGCAGAATATGGAAAAGCGAAGCGGAAAATTCACATGACAAACGGATTGCAAATGCATTAACGCTATAAAGCTGAAGGTAGGTTTGATGTTGTCATGTATATTTATAAAGCTTATTATATAGCAGTGACTCGACTTACAACTTAAGCAATTGTTTCTTATCAGACGAGCTTCGTAAACTTACAAAATATTCAGATTCGTAATTAGATACATTTTACAAACTTACCAAAGGGAAAAACTTACCATTGATATCATCCCATCTATGTATATAAATATATGTATATACATAGATATTCAAGTGCCTTTTCCCTTGTTTTTCTGCTACTCTGTGAAGGGTCGATTGCAAAATAAACTCAATAAATATAAAAATAAATTAACTGCAACTAAATGAGCCAAATAAATTCATTTACCGCTTACACGCATCACTGGCGCCGCAATCTATAGCTCTCTCTCTCTCTCTGGTCCCTCTTCCAGCTTTTTATCTCCTACTCCTTCTCTCTCGCTGTATATCTTTCGTGCTCCCCTTCTCTATACAAACACGTATCCACTAAACTCAATTGCCGGCGGCTACCCCAGCGCATTGGGGAGCAAAGCCAAGTGCAGTCTGCACTTTGGGGAATCCAAGCTGCCAAGACGACAACAACAACGACAACGGCAAGATTGAAAAAAAAAAACAACAATTGCCAAGGCGACAGTCGAGAGTCACACGGGTCACACTTTAGCCGCTGCCAGCAGCAGGTGATTCCGTTGGAGCGAACGCCCAATCTGCCCCAAAAGTGACTGCTCCGTGGCTGACGGAATTTCGTTTGCTTTGCTCTTGTCAGGTAACTCTCAAAAGTATCTTTTAACTAATCCAATTGGGATTTTTTTTGCGACTATACGTAAACATCCATAGTGTCATGAAATTTCAATTCATAGCAATGAATATATTCGTAAGACTTTTTAAATCAACAATTTGTAAGCTGACTTTATTGAAACAACTTTTACTGCTTGCGTATTACGAAAATCATTTCAATTATCGATCGTAAATACGTGAGATATTCTTCTCGCTCACTCGCTCAGCAATTGTTATATTGACTCAGTGGATAATCTCCATTTCACTTCCTCATACGTGCACTCGTTGTCTACAATTATTGCCTTGCACTACAAACGAAATGAGATCAAAAGCGCAAGCAGTCGACCCATTCGCACTCACATGCAAATAAAGCGAGAGCTTAAATGGCGACGCTTATTAATTGAATTATGTTTAACTCTCCCAATGCTTTCTGTCGAGTCTGCACTCCCATCTCTTGTAGACAACTCCCTCGCACACACATATTAGCCGCCCTACTTGCTCTGCAGTATGCACAGCGCATTAAAAGGAACAGCGATAATGGCGCATGTAGACAACTGAGTTGTCTCCTCTACTCTCCACTGCAATGAGCAACTCTACAAATTATCCACTCTATTGCTTTGTAGTGCAAGCAGACAGCTGATTGTTCTCTCCCGCTGCCCACTCTTCACACCCAAATTTTGTCTGCTGTCAGTAGTTCGCGAACTTTCGATGCGATCGCAGTCAATGCGCGTGGCTTTGTAATGAAAAAACAAGTAGTGATTGTTAAATGTGCGCAAGTGCTGCTTTATTCAATTTTATTATGAAAATGATCTTATTAAGTGATTTATATTGTATATTAATTTGTTAACTTCTAATATATTTATAAATTATGCGGTGCCCACTGCAAGTTAAATGAATGAAGGTATTTGGCATGCACGTGTTTTTACACACACACACACATATACGTATATTTAAGTGTATGTGTTTAAGTGCATGCGATTTAGTGCCGTTTGAGTGTGTGATCCAGCGTTTTGCCTAATTCGAGTTCTTCTCTTCTTTCTTTCTTTCGTCGGTGTATGTGCTTGTAAGGGGCTTGGCGCAGCCAGAAGGTCAGCCAAAACGGATTTCGTGTTTGTAGCGGCAATCGATGATGAGCGTATGGAGCGCAAATTTGATTGGAAATAAAAATAAATGCAAATTGAAATTAAAAGTGATATGCAGTTTAAGTAATGAAACGATTGATTTTTAAATATTTATACGTATAAAAAATGTGATTTATTTGCAAAGTTAAGTGTTGTCCCGCATTCGATACGCTATTTCTTCGGCCAATTGTGTTCATGGCCAATTGTTATGGCCAAAGTTTTGCTCAAGCCGAGTTCGCCAAACACTAATGAGTGTTATCGCCTGAAAATCTGAGTCGTAGCTATATCGAACTAATGCTCTGTTGTGTGGCGCTCCGGCCCTAAGTATCTGGCCCCATATCCTCTGGCCATGCACCACATCAAACTCATTAAGCAAAAACCCTTTGGCTGCTCTGCGCCAATTTCGGTTCGGCTTGTAATGACTTCATCTTTGTGGTTCTTTCTCTCACTGCGAGGACAATTTGGCAGCGCTCTCATAGCCATTGCCCTGGTGTCTACCAACAATAACAACAACAACAATTAGAAGTTGAAGCACTTTTGTTGCGACTAAGAGATACCCTAGTTGCATTTAGTCGTCGAAGTGCTATAGAAATTTGTAAATCCCTAAATGATAAATGCTATTCTTTATATATGCGTCAATTCCAATCAAGAATTTATATACCATAATTATTTATTTATCTTCCATTTCTTGATACTGCCATAGCCCGCCACTTATCAATGTTTACAGAGTATTGTAATAGCAAGAGCAACAGCAACAGCAATAGCAGCTCGCACACAAAACGCAACATTCGCAACTACAAACAACTTTTTAATTGCAATTAAATACGTAACAAGTTTTTAGTTGTAAGTGCGCAGAACTTCGCCTCGCATCAGAGTTTTCACAGTGGCCATTGTTGTTGCTCCTTGGTCTGTTTCTTCTTGTTTTGTCCTTGTCGTTGCGGTTTGCTATCGACATCAGCTATCTTCTATACATACATATATATATATATATATATATCTGTATCTCTGGGTGGGTGTGCGCTGGCTGGTGTTGTCTAAAATTGAGTTGTGCTCTTTGGGGTTTTAATTGTTAATTGTTAGCTGGGGCCCACGGTTGACGTTGACGACAACTTTCCGTCCCCACAGCGAGCGAGCAGCAAGATTATTGACGTGTTTAATGGCCAACGAGCGAAGCGCTGCGTACGAATGCTTCTGCCAGGGATTAGAGCTTCAAATCCTTAAGCCTGTAAGCCATTCCACGTTTAGGGGCAATCAAACAATTTCACATTTTAAATTCAAAGTATTATTTTCAGTAACTTTATTGTGCGGCCCATAATGCACTTTCAGCTCGCTCTTTGGGTCTTTTGTGGTCCGAGGATTAAGCAGAGTCCTTTGTGGCGCATAATATTCCAAGTAAGTTAGTAGACACAAATGAGAACTTGGCTTAGAGTGAGTAACTCGATTGTATAACCATTTTGAGAGAACTTGACGTTGAAATTGACTAAGAAAAAGTGAAAGGCTTTTGTTTTGTTTTATATTTTTCGACTTCTAGATTAGTTGGACTTGAATTTCTTTCCATAGCTTTAGCTCTCTATATGCCTGTCTAATACTGAAAGCCATAGTCTTGTTTTCATATTTAGCTAATTTGGTAGATATTTTCAATCGTTTTGAATTCTGTTCAAAGCCCACCTGCCAGGCCCACAAGTTCGTTTTGTGCTGCTGTCTAAATGGAGTCAGTTGGCTCGTCTTCTTTTGCTTTCTGACATATATGAGGAGCGAACAATTGTCTGTTAAATGCCAGAATCGTATTCATATTCGTAAAATATTATTTTACCTTATACGTGAGTGCTGTGACAGGCGAAACGCTGCAATTGCATTTTATGTTCATGGCCCCTCTGCCTTTCTCTCTCTTTCTCTCTATCTGTCGCTCTCGCTCTCATCTCTCACTCTCGTGTCTACTGCTGTGGCTTTTGTTAGGCTGTCAGTCAGTTAGTCTTGGCCATTGTTGGTAATTATTCAGATTTTGTTTGCATTTTATGCATAAATAAATCTGCAAATTACGAAAACTCAAAACTCGAAATGCAAAGTTATACAGCTGTCAGGGCATCGAGTACGGCAAATCTACTTGGACTGACAGCACGAGCACGCAGAGCAAGCACTAAAATGCAGCTGCCTGTCATTAGTGAAAAATCCCCCAACCCGTCTACCCACAGATATCACCTCTAATTTAATCAAGTTATGTGGCAGCTAAAATGCCCTGGATTTTCTCTTTTGCTTACTTTTATGTAAATGTAAACAGGCTGAATTTGTAATGCATAGAGGATGATAAAATTCTTAAAACTCTTTTGAGTGAGAGACCAAATCTGGGAGAGTAAAAAGAATTAAGTTGGATGCAAAGCATAGCGAGCATAGCATAGCAGAGCATAGTTCTGAGAACTAATATTCGAAATAAAGAGCTAAGAGAGAAAGTAGATTGGTGGCAGGGTAGTTTCTCGTCGTGCTCTCCTAACTGGCGTATTTTTGTTCATCATATTTTCTTTACTTTTTTTTTACATTTTCAGTTTTTTTTCTTCTTTTCAGTTGGAATTATGTATATGGAGAAATTACGTTGGCTAACAACTTTGGCAGCGCGGCCTTTATGTAAATTGGCCGGCAAATTAGTGAAAACCGCGGGACAGGGACAGGTCTTGGAAGGCAGGCGGCAGGCAGGCAGGCAGCTAGCGAAGCAGCCACGCAGCCACTTAAAGGTGTGGCCCAAGTCGTTCGCCCTGCTCAATGACCTGTGCCCCTCCGGCCAAGTGGTCGTCATAAAGTTTCATTAGATGTAAACGTTAAACGGCAACCGCAACACCAACAACAACAGCAACAACAACAACAACAATAGCAGCGACAGCAATGACAACGTTGTCATCTTTTAATTTGTATTTAAATGAAACGGTAGATCAACAAAGAACGACAAGGACAATGATACGCAGTGAAAAGGACATGTTCTGGGTGTGTTCAAAATGTTATTATCCAGATGGTCATAATCGGCTAATTCCTTGCCTCGGGCATATTGACACACACACACCTATTGCCGAGAAGCTAACAACTTGAAGGTTTACAAATTATTCGGAACTCTTACATTACTTAAAAGCGAACTAGGTGAGTACTCGAAATTTGTTAGGCATAGAACTTAATCTTAAAGAGGCAGATAAGGGAATGATATGATATGATAGATAAATCTTTAAGTCTGGCTAGGTATCTAAATAGAGCGATTGGCACAGATTTTGTAATTTTTTTTGACTGGAGGCAGATTTGATGCTTCTTCTTGTATATAAATATCGATTTGTATAGCTCTGACTCTTAACTCTCGACTAGGAAGGAGTTGAGCTGTTACCGAAACGTAATTTTGCAGTAGCTGCCTTAAGACCACTTGACGCCAGATCGAGCTAATCATAAATCGAACAATAAGCTTAATAGAGCCAGTTGCAGTCCCATTCAGAGCCATCTTCGAACTAGTCCACAACAGGCGCTGTTGGAGCGCTGCTGGAGTAGCTTCGCGCAATTCCCTTTTGGCCTTTTGGCTGTTTGGCTGTTTGTCCGTTTGGCCGTAGCGCTGGCCCGCCGTTTTCATCGTCTTTCGCCTTTGGCATTGCCATTTCTCCTACTGCAGCAGTAAAAATGACTGCACACAGCTGTGCTTCATGGCTCTGCGACGCTGCGGCAGTAAGATTTTATTAGCGGTGGTATTAGCAGCGACAGCCACATAGCGCACCACCACCCACCGCCCATCGCCCACCACACCACACCACCCGACGGCCAGGCAGCGCCCCCACCTGGGGCCACAGTGGTTGACGGTTGCATATTAATGCAGGCATAAAAATATTTACAACTTTTTTATGCAGCTGAATTTTTTGGCAAATTTAATATAATTTCTGGTCGTTTAATGAGCCCATTGAAAAATGTTCCCGACTCATCAGAATCGTCCCTTTCAAGAGCGCGAGCCGGTGGCAGAAGAGAGGTTGGAGGTGGAGGGTAGGAGGGACGGGCGAGGAGGGTCAACAAGTGTTGCGGCCATTATGGCCTCAAGCCCTGGACTGGCTGTAAAAATTGGCCGAGCCAACATTATGCAAAGTACAAGAAATGGCCGTAAAAATGTGCCCGGAATAGCTTTTCGACCACTGTGCTGGGTTTATTTTTGCATAGGTTGAGCCGAGAATTCGTTGGCTTGAGTTTTTGTCTTTGCACTAATCCGAAGTGGGGAGCTCGCAAATACCGATGCCTGGTTTCTGTCATGTGCAAGAGCTGGTGGTGTCGGTGGGGCGTGGCTTGGCTCGGCTAGGCTTGGCTTGGGTTGGCATGCCATAAGCGAAAGGATTATACAAATAAAAATAAAGGCCAGGCGAGAGGTGTTATAAATTTGGGACAGCAGGTGAAAACAATTTGGTTCATAAACTTTTCGCTTAGCATCAGCAGCAGTAGCAGCAGCAGCAGCATCAGAGTGTTGGGAATCCGCAATCCACAGCCTGGGCCTGACTTCTGTTTTTGGCCCATGCGGTTTGACACAGAGCAGAACAAGGATAAGAATGCTGAAAGGAGCAGCCAGAGAGGACAATGCTGACAGAAGAAAAAACCATTTTGCATGCAGAGAAATATATGTTTTTGTGATTGCTCGAAATAGAGAAAAGTATTGAGAGAAAAATTTGTGATTCTATGTGCGAATATGCATTATAAATGTGAAGCTCGCAGAATATGAAAGAAGTTTTAACTAAATTGAAGTATTTAAAAATATCTTGAAATGAAAATTGAACTAGTGCAACTGTGGACATTTTGGTGTTCATTTCTGTTCGTTTTTTGCTTGACCTACGGGTCGTAGTTGTTGTTGCATATTCTCAGAAATTAAATATATTTGCAATGATCTATGGCAAACTGAAAAGAAATAGAGAGAAACCAGAGAATATTGAAAGAAAGTGCCACAATGACGGCCATTTATCATGTTAGACGTGCTTTTTATGTGTACGGAAATTAAAGTAATCATTTTTTATTGCGCGAACAAACAAAGGCATTATATTTTACAATATCAACAACAGAGAAAAAGAGAGAGAGAGAGAGAGCGAGAAAAAATGAGTGGGTGAAAGAAAGAAACAACGCCAACTAAAAAGCCGAAGCAAACCGCAAAATGCGCTGAAGGACAATTGAGTGCAGAAATATGGGGCGCTTGAGAAACTTGCAAACGGATACATAGTCCAAACAAGCAAGCGAACCAAAGTAAACCCAACAAACTAACCCCAGTTCCCAGACCCAACAACAGCAGCAACAAAACTCAACGAAGCGACCAGCGGTCGCTGCGACATCGGACCTAGGCAAGAACAAAGACTTTGGCAGCTGCGACAATGACAACAGCGAAATAAAAACATATAAAAACCCGTAGAAAATTGCATTAAAATCTATGGAGTGTGCATAGAACGCGCCGTTAGTGCCACTTCCCCCTGCGCCCTGCGCCCGCGGCCCTCTCTCTCTGTGCTCTCCGCTCTCACTTACACAAGCGCCGCCCCACTCCGCACTCCTCAAGCAGGAATTGGAGACGGAGACCCATTATGAACTGCACGAGGGAGCACGAAGAAGCGTGGAAATGCACTGGCTAGCAGCGGCAGTTGCTGCTCACCCTTCAGCTCCTCTCCTCTCTCGTCTCGTCTCCCGCCTGGCTCTTGATTTTGGGTTTTCGGAACTACGAAACGGCGAACTCGTGAAAAATTAAAGGAAAAAGGATATGACGCCACATTGCAACATGAACGCAAAATTGCGATTTTATTATATTTTAACAATGCACTTCGTTACGTGATTCCCACTAGAAATTGTCCTCAACATGCCTTTGCTACAGCCGCTGCCGCTGCTGCTCCTGCTCCTGCTCCAGCCCCACTTCCTCATCCTGTTTGCTGTTCGCCGTCTGGGGACACTCGAACGAATGCTTCTCTAGTGCCTAGCACCAATGATGGCTATGCATGCGATCCGGTCTCCTGCCAGTTACATAACTTTCAAATTTCACTCACACAGTCATATTTTATTTGTTCGAGCATCGTAAATTCATTTTATTTCTTGCATGCGCCAAGCATATTTATTAGAGAACGCATTGTTTGTCCAAAATTTGTTACAATTTGTTTATCAAATGATGCTCTTTTGGGCACAAGTGTATCCTTGCCATCCTCACATTAGGCCCACAACATGCAAGGGAATACAACAGCAATAGCAAAAAGTAACAAAAATAAAGCCCAGAACAGTTTGCCATTCGTTATACACAAATATTTGTGCTGTAGGTTTATGAAAATTGAGGTTTTCTGTTATGATATTTATAAATAAAAATATAATTGCGTTTGTCAGGCATTTCAGCCCAACAATTGATGAATGAACGAACTTTTGGTGCTGGCAAAATACAAAGTTTCATTTGAATAAATTCTCTTTACAGAAGGTTAAATGTCCTTAAAATGTTATTCCTATCGAATAATTAGACCATTCACAGTGCATTTAAGAACAAAGGCCAATCAGCTTTATATTTTATAACATTTTTGAGGCAGTTGATGTAGATTGGTTATAGAGATGCGACTGCAGTGCTGTTGTAAATAGGTATCCTTATAGAAAGATAGATAGGGAAGCAGATCTATATTATTTAAATTTAAGTTCAAACTTTGCTTATCGTAGAACTTTTGCTACATCCTTAATTGTAAGGACTGCCGTTTGTATGCCCTGAATCCATTGAAGCTGCTAATTCAAGAAATTTAATAACTAATTTGCCATATTAAAGCCCATTAGCGTAGCCCAGCCGCAGCTGTTGCATAAAGTGCGCACTAAGCAGGGCGCGTGATATTGCGTGTGTGTGTGTGTGTGTGTGTGTAGGTGTGCGGACGTGTGCGTGAGTGCATGTGCTGTGGGTTATGACTGTATATTAGAAGCGTAGAATGATTGAAGCAACAGCTCTCTGCACAGTTCAGAGTATCTTCTAGTCGAGCATTTTCGCATTGACTAAATAGTTATCTTTACATTACTTTACTTTACTTTACTCTGATCTTCCAAATTTAATTTGAGTATGTTACCTACCTATTTAAGTATTATCTATAATACATGCTTGGGAATATGTCGTAGCTTTTATCCTATAAAAGTACATTAATAGCTGACATATTCGGGAAAATATTAAGTGCTCCAATTTATATTCGTATTGACATTTGATAAAGACAATACAGTAAATAATATTCCCATAATACTTACAGTTCAATAGACTTGGTAGACAAATAGATTTTTATTTCTGACTCATTTCAAATTGTTGCTCAATGATTTATTCTATGCAAATATGAATTCCTTCGAAAGCCCATCCATCTGACATTTATGCTGATTAATTGACAAAGTGTGCCAAACATGCGGGCGGCATAAATCACATTGAAAACGAGACTTGACATTGCCAGCAAAAATCAACTTGTAATTGTTGTTGTTGTAAATGCTGTTGCTGTTGATGCAATGCAGCAATTTGTTTACAATATTTATGCAACAATTAATTGCTCGGCAAATGCTTTAAAATGATTGCCAGCTGTCGGCCAGCTTTTCACTTTAAATGCCAAACAATGCTGGCCATAAATAATGGCCAGCACACACACACACATCCACTCACTCTCTCTTGCATTACATATTATTTGCTTGCTTTTCATTTGAGCTTCAAAAATGCTATTTACATTTTATGACTTCTTTATTTAACACTAATTGCTGCGTTTCAAATTGTGAGCAGACTGCAGCAGCAGCAAAACTGCTTCAGGCTCGAGGCCAAGTCCAGATTCAAGACAGAGTTACTAAAAGCGATCCTAATGAGACGTAAAAGGTAAACAACAATAACAATTTAGCAAAGTGAGATATTTAACCAGAGAGCTGAATACGAAATGCTCTAGCAGAAGGCTCTTAAATTATTTAAGATTATATTTTACTTATAATTACTAAACAGGTTATTTTTATTAAATCTATAAGGTTGGTAGGAAAATGTTCTAAAATTATTTGAGGTTGAAGTTATATAAATATAAATACAATTTATATAAATACAATTTTTATTTTAAGAGATGTTAGGGTTCATTCGGTAAACTGTTTGTTTGGTATAGATTTCTCGATATAATGACTTCTTTTAATACAAAAATTATCTAAAATATTTTTAATACAATTTTCAATAATTTATGGTTTTTATACTGATTGATCAGCACAAAGAAAATGATTTTCTTAGAAAATTAAAGAGAGGAGCTATTCTAGATGTATAGTAAAACCAGAATAGCTCTTGCAAATCTTCTGTAGAAGACCTAACTAAGAAGAAACTTTGCATAATTTTAGCTAGAATAAACTGAGCTACAAGAAGTGCTTCAGCTTGCAGTTGTAGTTGATCAGCTGCTCAGCAATATATACAATATAACCCTTGAATGTGTATAATTTTGTCTGACTTTTTCTATTTGTCTGGTCAGGGATATGACCAGCAGTTACATGCACTGTTTGGTGCAGGCTTTTACAAGACTCACTCACAACTCATCAGCGGCAACAAAAAATATAAACACTCACACACACTCACTCACACTCACTCACACTCACACACACACATGTAGACAATAGCGTACAACTTTTGCTTGAGCTTCTGCTTCTTTGGTTTATTTTAATGCCTCTGCCTTAGCATATGCTTCTTTATGGCTTCTCTCTGGCTCTCGCGCTGTGGCTCTGTGTAAAGTTTATTTTTCTTACTTATTATTATTATTTTGGCGCTGCTAGTCTTGTTGTTGTTGTTGTTGCTGTTGTTGTTGTTGCTGCTGTTCTTTGTACAGCTCTGGGTGTGTGTGTGTGCGTGCGAGTGCTTGTGTGGGTGTGTATTTTTGTAATTAATTTCGTGCTTCGAAACATCTGCAGCTGTATTTTTACTGCAGCTTCCGCCAAATTACGCATACGCCCCGTATATCTTGGGTTTTCTGGGCTAAAACTTGATGAGTTGGCTTCCTTATGTTTGTTTTGCTCATTTTATTCTATTTTATTATTTTGTTTTGGTTTATTGTGTTTGTTTGCCTTTTTATTCAGCCGGCAGCAAACAGCTCGCTTTAAGTTCTCTGCCAATTTGTCTAACTTGATTTAATGCGATAAACAAATATTTGCCAGCCAGGCACTCACACCGACAGACACTCTCACAATTGACACAACAAATTCTTGCAAATTTCATAGGCGAAAGCTGGGCGAAACTTGGCACAGATGCTGCAGCACACGGCGTAAGTGCAATGCGCCGTAACCGGAACAGTCGGGACACAGCCATAGCCATAGCCGCAGTCACAGCTACTGACAAAGCACAACAGCAACAACAGCAACAACTACAGCCGCAACAACAAAAATACTCAGCGTAAGCACACAAATGTTGCTCGGGATACACATGAGCAGTTGTCGCTAGTCTGTCTGGCATAAGAAGGTAAGCGCATATACTCTATATTTGACTATGTTATACGAATATGTCGATTGCACTGAAAATACTTAAACAATTTAATTTTGATGTATAACTTAAGGTAAGGTTCGAAGATTGTATAAAATATCAGTCGAGTTGATATGGCCTCACCCTGTGGTAAGACATTCATGCTATGCTAACTAAATCTGAGCCTGGTTGTGGCTTGTTTTAATCAATTTACAATTTGGCCTACGCTTAAAACGAGTAAAAAATGCGATTATCGAGTCTATGTAGAATACATAGCAGAATTACTTAGATGTTGGAGACAATGTTTATTTATTTAATTAGTTAATTTAATGAAGAGCAGCCCAGGTTTGAATTAGAAGTGCCTAACACATAGATTATGTTGGGCTAATTGTGATAATGTCTTTCATATATTGACTAGGAATATGTCATATCAAAAGTTAGGCGCATAGAGCACTTGGCCGTCGTCTCTTGCAGTTGCCCTTAGGTTTGCATTGGGTTGTTGCAGTTGCATTTGCTAACCTGCCGCAATGTCGCGTTGCAAGGTAAACAACTGGCAGACCCACAGGATTTTGCATTATACAAGATATTTGAAGCTGCCTTTGCGGGATTTGGGAAATGTTTTTCTTGTTGCTTTCGCTACGTTTGCATTTCGTTCGGTAGTTTCTTTACACTTTAGAGTTTTGGGTTTCTGGCATAATCTGACGCCTGTCTGCCGATCAAACACTCAAAAATCACGGGGCGTGCAACATCGTCGATTGTTGGGCGGGCGTGGCATGCGACTAATCTGGCAGGCAGAGCGAAGGCTGCTTGGAGATTTGCCGCAGATTTCACACTTCAATTTCGAAGGTAAGAAAATGTTGTGCTGTCAGCTCAAGTTATTTGTTGTTGCAGGCAGCAATTGTGTCGCGTTGCATGTCGTTTTCCATTCCGATTGTGTCACTTACATGTTGCACACTCCTCAGACCCAAGCGCCAACTCCGGCAACTCCGGCAGCTGTGGCAAAGACGGCCAATGATTGAGCAGCGCCCAGGCAATTGCACATTGGGCACGTATGCAAACAGTTTGGAAATCAGGCGGGCCGGAGGCATGATGGCCATGCCTCGTTGTGCGTTTTGGTTAGACAAACTTTCGGGCTGCAATTTTGTCAGGCAGCCGGCGTAGTAAAAGCAAGGGAAAAACAGGTGAAAAAAAAAGAGAAAAGGAGAAAAACTGGAGAAAAACAACACTGCGTACAACAGAAAATGACAAATTCATTCGTTCGTTTCTCGTTTCTGGTCTCTGGTTTCTGGTTGGAATTTTCGGTTTTCTGTTCACCTACCGAACAATTTCCGTTGCATTTTGTGTGCCAAAAAATTGTATTGCAATGCCTAAATACAAAGTAAGCAGCAGCAGGAATGGCTCGAAGGCCAGGAAGCAAACGTCTAAAGCTCTGCAGATTGAGCTGCCGGTGCTGCTGCTGCTGCTCCTCTTGTTATTGTTGACTTGCCCCCTGAAGGGCGGCAGCTACATTCAACAAAAATGCTGCAATAAACCTGCACCGGAAGTGAGTTCAGTAACTAGAAACGACAATAAGTTTCATAGATAGTCGGAGATTGTTTGAAAATATGCATAGCCTTTGATTTGGCATTTTGCAAGTGTTAAGCGAAAATGGGGAATAACCAGCCCTGGGGGCAATTCGAATATCCGTTTAGCAGAGAGATTGTTGCCAATTCACTATCTTCAATCTTTGAGTTTAGCTTATGAGTTAATTCTGTATCCTTCTAAGGATGTTGCCTCTTAATTTGCATTGCCTACTTTTCAGAGAGAGAGGCAGAAAGAGACAGAAATCATTTCAGTTGCTTCCCCATTTAAATTTCATTCTCAATTTGATTTTTGCTTTATTTGATTTAGTTTCTATGTCACTTCACTTTCTTTTCATACAATTCTTCATTGTTTTTGACACTCATCTTAAGTTCTTCACTTTTTATTAATATTTTTGACTCGTTTTCTCTTTTAATCTTTGGCTTCATTTAATTTAAGCCTAAGTCTTTGTGACTTTTGCAACAGCACTTATTGAAGAAGAAGAGACAAGCTATTGTGTCACGCCCACTTTTCTTTTATTGCCCATGATAAACGCGCATTTTCGCGCACTGGACACAGTGCAGCACATTGTTCTGCATCAACAGAGAGAGTGAGAGAGCGAGAGAGCGAGAGAGAGAGAGGCAGTGCATGGGGCAGGGGCTGGGAGTGGTGGGGTTAAGAGGAGCACAAACGGAACGCGCTGTAAAATATCACACGCTGAAAGCGTTTTGTGCCGCATTTGTGTGGCATTTAATTAAATGAATTTTTTTGTTTTCTGTGTGTGTGTGTGTGCTTTTTTTGGGGCCATGACGTCACATAAAATATGCGCACAGCGAGCATAGCTTGGACCACAAGAAATGAATGGAAACGAGAATGTAAGAGCCAAGAGGCGACTGTGCAAAAAGGTGTTAATGGTCGACTATGAAATTCCATTTGCATTTTCGCACACACCTCGGTCAGAAAAAATTATAAAATTAAAATGAGCATGTGACAAACCAAAAAACAGCAAAGACGAAAGAGGCAGAGAGAGAGAGAGAGGAAGAAAGGGAGAAAATGCCAAATTTTTAATGTATTTTTTTTGCATTGCACTGCACTGTTGTTGCTGTTGCTGTGCTTCCCCCTTGCTAACTAATGGTAATTAGGCGTGGAAAAATCCATTAGCTCCATGTACCTGGTCGCTTTGAGCTGCTGCACCTGCTGTGCCAGCTGCATCCGGTGCAGCTCCCAACGCAACAGACGGCTGCAATTAGCAAGGGCCAACGCTAGGCACAGGCGTGAATAGATCACATGGAAGTGATGAAAGCCAGTGCAATTCTGGATATTATATTGTTAGCACTATTTAGATTTAATTTATATTATTATTATTATTTTACTTGAAGAATGACAATTTAGAAGGTAGAGCTCAGATGTGTGATTGAGTATAGATAGATGTTAGAATTATATATTTATTGTTTTAATCATATGCCTTTATCTATTTTCTTCAGTATTCAGATATGTGCTTAAATGGAATCTTGGTGCATAATATTAATTATGCTATGGATGACCTAATGGATTTTTTAAGGACTAAACAGATGTTGAGGAGCTACAGTAAATGGCAAAGGCGTGGATCTGTTGAAATCTGTATTTGGGTAAGTGACAATTTTCAATGTAATTTGAAGGGCATCAGCTCGTCGAACAGAATCTGTGTCAGCATTTTTTATTGATGCATGCTCATACATTTTTTTTATATATTGTACATACATTCATACGAGTATACATATGTCAAAGTCAAGAAGCGATGATTAACTCTGCAGACTGGTCTCTTTTTTTGCTTTTGGTTTATTTTTATTTATTTTTCGTTTAATCCAGCCGTGAAAATGCTTTACCATAATTGCATAACACTCGAACTGAAAATGTGCGGTTGACAGGCGACATGTCATTTCACCGCAGAGTGGGGCTTTTTTGTTTGTGTATAGTTCTTTTGCAAGGGACGGCAACATAATTGTTTTAAATTAATTGCGAATTGTGTATGCAAAAAGCATAAAGTGCACTTCAAATATGTTAAAGGAACAATGCGAAAGCCTCCGCACAGCGGGTTATTTATTGACCACAGCAACAACAACAGACACTCGTCCACCCACTCGCACAACAACAGGCTTAACTCTGGCTCCGATTCCGAGTCCAACTCCAGCTCCAGCACCGACTCTAGTTCCAGTTCGAGTTGCAGTTCACATAAATCAAATGAAATTAACTCAATGCGCACAGCAAGCAAATAGAGTGTTGAATTTTTATAAACCACAAAAGGCGAGACTTACAACACACACCCAGCGCAGACACACACCCAGACACTCACACACTTACACACTCACATGCACACCCAATCATACTTTATTTACTCTATAAAATTTGGAAGCCCGCCGCATAGTGAAACACATCAAGTGAGACATCAGCTCGACGACAATTTCTTAAATGTTTCGTACAAATGAGAATAGAATCGTGGCTAGAAAATAACACATACAGGCGTGCGCAAGTTGCTCAAACTAAAGCAATTGAAAGTGTGGGCATAGACGACTACGAATATACCCTATCGATGAAGGTGAACAAATTGAGGCTATAGAAATAAACCGCGATAATATAAATTGCAATAATTGACTAAAACTTAAAAGAATACGTCTTTAGCTTTATACTCAACACATCTAGCTATATTCTCATAAGATTCCTGAATAACTCTTATTACAAAAAAAGAGTTTTACTTCTCTCAATTTATGTAATTTCATATTTTGAGCTTTTTCTTCTACCCTATTTGCCCTCGCCTAAAATAACTTTTGCAAACTATGCGCTTAACTAAATTTATAGAGCATACATTTTCCACCTGAACTCCTGTCTAACACACTCATCACATGTCTACAAAAATCAGTATTATTTTTTATTTTTTTTTCTTCTCGCCAAGAAATTGCGCGCTGGTAAAAAAAGGCGAAACGTTTTACGATTTGCCATGTGTGGCAGGACTATAGGGCGGACGGTAGGGCGGGCGGAAGGAAGGCGGGCGGTAGGCGGCAGGGGAACGGAAGATGATGGGGTGGGCGCAGCAGGGGGGGGGGGGTAAGACCGCCAAGTTCAGCACTTTGGCGAGTCAAGTGCTTTTCATTTTCCGAGCACGTCGCCGCGTCATAAAACAAAAAACGCATGGAGCGCAACGGGGCGGGCACGTTTAGCATATATATTTTCACACTTGCAATCATACTTTAAGCAGATGAACACACACACACACACACTAGCGCTCAGTGCCACACATTCACAATAACGTTGACACTAGAGATGGCACTTTTGGTTGAAACAATGTTCAGTTATATTTTAGTATATGAGAATGACTTGGGTTAAGACTTTGTATTTATTGGGAATGTCAGGCCTAATGTAGCTCAATTTTGCCAATTTATATATAATGTAATTCTTTTATATATTTGCAAAATTTCTTCGAATTCCCGTCCCAAAAATAGCAGTTAAAAAGTCTATCAAATATTTCTATAGCTAAGCTCTTTCCTGTTTCAATCTTTCATTTTTTTTTTAGCTATCAGAAATCTATATTCAATCTCCCTCACAAAACAAATCATAATATCGAGAGTTCATGTCATAAACGTCTTAAAAATAAATTAAAATTAAATTCTATGGCACTCCCATATTACAATTAATCCTATGACATTTCTATTAGCTCCATAATCCTACTATATCGGCTGACTTCAGTTCATAAAGCGTCTTAAACAAACCAGCGTATTCTCTGTCTTTCTCTGTCTATTGCCAACATTCACTTTCAACTCTTCTTCACTTTCATCCCGATTTTTTGGTTGATCTATTAAAGTCGAGCATAGTTTGTCTTTGCCAAACTCTCGCAGCTCATCTCTAACTGCTGCACAGGATAAGGCCGTGTTATCTTCATTTACACTCACAAAGTCGAGCCATAAAAGTGCGTCGGGATTGTCGCCAAAACTTTTGCTTTCTTAATTTTTTGTCTTCACATGCACTGATAATAATTTTTGTCTCCTCTTTTTTCGCCTTTTCCTTCGGCTTGGCTGTCGAAGCGTTTTGGACTTTGTTGCTGCCCCAATCGTAAATGCAAACCCAGCGCCAGCGCCAGCCCCGGCCCTAACGACACTCTGTATCTCTTTTTTATGTGTGAGCGCACTTTATGAGGAATTCGCTTCAGTTGGTTGTTTTATCTCTCGGCTGATGCGCTCAGTTGTCAACGTGGAGGTTTTAATTAAAAGCTCATAGGTCGACGCGCATCATAATTACCAAAACTGACAAAATTTCATAAATAATTTATACAAATAAATTAATATTAATGTTGTCCTGCTGGCCCTAATGGGCCCAGCCTCCATCCACGGCGGCGGCTCTGTTTTGTGTTCATTATAATGGCTGACATTGTGAACCGGATTGACTTAGGTTCGCAGTTTGCCTGCTAAACTGACATTAAAAGGATTTGAGCTGCCACGCCACGCCCCGCGCCCCATTATGCCTGACACTAATGATAGATATTGTTTAGAGTTGGCGAGAATCTATAAATCTGTACATTAAATATGCCCCAATGCGAAATAATAGTAGTTGAAAAGTTCAGAGCGCTCTCTAATGCTGATGAATGGGGCCGTCTCTGGAGTTTGATAAGCCACGTCGAATGTCTAATGGAACAGAATGCGGTGCCAAGCCCCACAGCTACTAATGTTCTCGTTCTCGCACTCGCTCTCGCTGCGAAACTTTACTCTGACGAGTTTCAGGGTTGCTTCGTGGTTTCAACTGTTTCGGTTACGTTGGCAACTTTGCATGCGGTTTGTCTTTGGTTTGTCTAAGGGCACTCTGGCCCAGCTACCCAGCGACCCAGCTACCGTTCAGTCGACACCCGTTGCCAGGCCATGCCGCAAATGAATTGCAGGCCAGCTGCAATTGCTGCACTTGATTTGTGGTACGACTTGATGGCTAACAATTATCTGACAACAGTTTGTCCGACCGACTGTCAGCTCCAACTTTGAATAAACTGTGGCCAACTGTGGCCCGTTGACACATTTGACCAAACATAGTTAAGATTTAGCCAGGGCATAACATTTGCAGCCACTGTAATTGCAGCTGGTATAAACACTGCAGCAATTGGCTCATTGTAATTGATGTAGCTGCCCATTAGACAGTTAATTGCTGGATATTTAATAATTAGCTAAGCACTTGCTAATATTTGAGCAATTATAATTCTGTATTATATAAATGGAAAGACTTGAAAATATAGATTACTCCAAGATACTTTAAATGTAGTTTCTCTCTATCTCTATCCAATTCAAGCTTTATTCAATTTAATCTTTTTGCTCCATCTTTTGTCAGTTTCCAAGCAATAATATTTCATTACGAATTTCCCAATTGAAAGTTCTTTATTTTTCTTATATTCAAATATATTATAAGCAATTTTATATATTGCATTTTCTCATTTAAATATTTTGCAATGTTTAAAAGTGAGAGTTATCAAGGGGTTTCATGCCAATCAGCTTCTGTCACTGTGCTGCCGCTGATTCATTTATCAATTAAACGTAATTGGAATTTCACTTTCATTTACTGCTGGGCAACGCCTTCATCTGTTCGCTTTGGCTAATTACAAGCGAAAATCTTGGCGCCAAAAAATTGATGGGGCGTGGCTCATTAACCTATTGCCTCGGGTCGCCAAGGCGCAAGGCGCAACGCAGCTAATTGCGCTACCATTTTCCATTTTCTATTTTCCATTCTCAAAGCTGTCAATAGAAAATTTTCCTTTTTTATTTATGTTAATTTTATTTTCGTTTCTTTTTTCCTGGGCGGAGTTTTTTTTCCATAGAATAAGGTTGCGCTCAATTGCTTTTGTAATCAATCAAAGTCAGACAAAAAGTGGGTGGCGGGGGGTGGGGGTGTAGACGAGAGTGAGAGTGTGAGAAGTGAGAAGTGGAGGTGTGAGTTTTATGCCGTTCTAAGCTGCGCTTCTAAAATGCTGCCAAACTCATCTCCAGTTGCAGCAGCAGCAGCAGCAGCAGCTGAAAAGGAACCAAAGCCAAAGAGCGATGATTGTCATGTGAGCTGCTCCATTTGCTGTTTTGTGGTGTTGACGTGACACTTGAACGACACTTGACGCCCGATAATTGATATTGTAGCAGGAAAAGGGTTTACAGAGGGAATAGACCCTGGCAGTGGGTGCAGGGGGCAAAGCATATACTTGACAAGCTGCTTGTAATTATCGCTGACACATATCGTTGCTGCTGCTGCTGCTGCTGCGGCGACATTCAATGAATCAATGTCAGCCAAATTTACATATTATCAAAAAAATGTACAAAAATATATAGTATAGCTTGGTTAAAGTGGAATCTCTTTAGCCCTTCAACGATTTCTTAAAGCATGCCCAAAACCTAATCTTTGTTAATTGCTTGCATTTTATTGAAGCTCTAATGCTTCCTTTCCCCTTTAAATGCAGCGATATTGGACACGGCAGTAAACAGTCTTATAAACTCTAAGATACACACATCTGCAAACACAGGCGTGCAGTGAGTGGGTGTGTGTGTGTGTGTGTAGCCCGGTCATTTAATGCACAGCTTCTGGTAGTACCTGCCTTTTGCTTTACTTTTAATTACCAGCTCAAATTACACGGCCAGACACACATACACAATGGGGCTCACACACACGCACAGGGAGAAATAGGCACCTTCACAGACACACACACATACAGTTGCATTTGCAAGCGGGAACACAAAAACGTTGGAACAGCTGTTTGGCTTGTACTTGGCCGGAATGGCATAAGAGAGAAAATGGGGAATGGAAGTTAGAGCGGTAGACGGAGATGTTCACGGAGATGAGGTGGTGGAGCTGATGCCGGCAGTCCCGAGGAGGAGCACCAGCTCACGGCTTGTTGGAAGGGCGAGAGAGCAGAACCGCAGAACTAAACTTCAGCAGTCGCCATCGTTTGCTGCACATTTCATTACAATGCCATTGTATTCAAATCCTATTATAAAACGCAAAGCACTGCAGTGGGAACAAGGGGCACGGCGAGCGAGAGAGAGAGAGTGAGAGGCTAGATAGAGTCGAAAGGGGAGGTATGGTAATGGTGCAGCTGGAGAAGTTCGTGTTTGCAGCACGTTTCCACTTTCGCACTTGGTAAACATAAGTTGGCCACGCACACAGACACACAGCCCAACAGTGGGCGGCGGGCTGTACTGAGGTGGGTGTGGCTGCGTAACGGAAGACTAGAAGGCAGACCGTGTGCAACACTCCATAAAATAATTACCAACACCAACGCAGCGGCCGCAGCAGCCCAGCCAGAGATAGGTAAGAAAAGGCAATGGCTAAAAAGCGATTCGGAAACGGCATGAAATAAGCCGCTCTTAACCCAAGAAAACCCAGAAATGAATAGACAAATTTTTATAAATTCAATTTTAAGAAATGTTTTTATTATCATATTCATATTATTTAAATATATATAGATATATTTATATTATTTGTTAAAATTTAATTTTATTATAAACTTTCATAAAAAATGTGCGCGGCTTTCTGGGTTTAAAGAGCTGCCCAGGTAAATTCAGTCAGTAAAATGCAAAAGCGGAAGAAATTATTCTGTAAGTCAGTCCGAAAGAAATTAAGGCGCAAAATACATATTTGCAGGTTGAGCTGCAATATTCAGCTAAGGTAAAATATGCATTTAGATGTGCACAAAAAAAAGGGGAGCAAAAATACCTGACAAGCGCAGAGCTCTCAAGTTCAATAAGCTAACTTTTGCAATATGTTCTCGGCGCTGCCTGGGTCAACTCAATTCTTTTTCTCTTAATTTTTTTTCGTTAAGCCAAATCTGATGAAAATTACCAGTAAGCCCTGGCTGCTCAATAGATAACAAATTAATTACAATAAAATATATAAAATAATCGAAAATAAAGTAGAGTAGAAATTAAAGCTACGCATGGATAAATTTTCACAAATAAATTTTTATATGCATATTTCTTAAAAATATAATGCTACGGAATACATGTAAGGATAAAGAAAGTATTTTTTTTAGTTTTTTTTTTCTTTTTCTGGATGATAACAGTTAATCGATATCTTGCTCTTCAGCGCCAGTCAGTGTGCTCTCGTCTTCGGTGACGCCTTGCATCTCAATGTAGCGCAGCTTGCTCTGCGCTGACCAGGGCCTGATCCAAGGTAGCGACATCAGCATCATGATCTGGGATGGTATATACTTGCACGGCAGCAGAGAAAGCAAATCGTCGTTCTTTCTCTCTAGCGAGTGAGCATCATCATCCAACTCTGGAAAGAGCAGATGCCGCATACTATCTGTCTCCGGCTCTGGTTGTTGTTGTGAATGCGATTGTGGCTTCTGTGGCAGCTGCAGCTGCTCCTCGCACAGCATGGAGAGCAGCAGGTGCTCGGTGAAGAGCGCGTGCTGCTGCCGTTGTTGATTGTCTCGCAGCGTCGCCTCCACGTCTGCGTTCTGGTCAGCCATCCACTGATGCAGCAGAAACCGATCTGACTCTGGGTGCTCCAATAGCAGAGCCGGGCTGCCACCATCGTTGGCGGGGCCATTGAGCAGAGCGTCAGGGCTAGCAATGGCCAGGCCAGCCGGACGTGAACGTGAGTCCCCTTCCAGATAATTGGCTGGCGTCTGGCTGAAGCGCAATTCCGGACGCAGGCGTCGCAGCTCGGACAGCTGATAGAGTATATCGACACCAGCGTCCGGATCAATGCGGCTGCTATTGGAGCGTGCAGAGCTGCGGCTATTGCTGCCATTCGGATTACCCGAACTCGACGGCTGTTGGCGTCGCCGACGACGCGACACGCGGGCCAAAGCGTGGCGTAGCGGCGGCGTATGTGGATCCAGCAGATTGGCATGCTCGATGTGATTGAGCAGCAGATGGCGAGCCAGGTTGCGTATGGCCACCAACTCGATTCCCGGCAGTCCGGCACACATGGGGCACACCACATGGCTGTCGGCTTGGCGGTGCATCGTCACAACATGATCGATCAGCTCCTTGGCCGTGTGCCCAAAGATACCGCAATAGGGGCACGTGTAACAGTTGGGCAGATGCATCAGCTCAAGCAGCTCGCCATTGAGGAGCAGCTCGGGCAGCTGCTGCTGGTGCCGGTCGAGCTCGATAAGCAGCTGCATGGGATGCTCAACGCGATGATCCAGCGTTTCCACATGCTGGTCATAGCACTCCCCGCACAGGTCGTAGTTTACGCAGCGTAAACAGTGAAAGCGTCTGCCATGGAAATTGTGAGTTTGACAGCCATCGCAGCAAAAATTTCGATGGCCCATAGGTTTGTTCGGTTTGAATATTAACGATCGCCACTTCAAAATTGGACACAGAATTAATAATCGATTTGTTAGACAGATTAGGAAATGATGCTTGGAGAGGAAATTAAGTAAAAATGTGGTCGAAAAAGTCTGGCAAGCCGTTTGGAATTTCAATTTTGTGTGTTCCAATGACAGATATCCAAATGTACTGTACGTTAAGCAAGTTTTTCTCAAATATGTGACTTGAATCATTTATTTGTATATTTGCCTAACGTTAACCCATATATATTTGATTCAAAGACATTTTCCAAATTAATAATAATTTTAATTATAAGCAAATTACATTTCTCTTATTATAGCAGTGAAAACGTTATGAATGTTATGTAATACAACTTGAATCTTCTATTTACAGATTTTCCTCATCGAATAAACTAACTCTATTCGACTGCGCATGGACTCAATCATTGTAAATGCAATTTACTCACCTACTTATCATAGAGACTTAAGCGCAGCAATCTATCAGCAGTCGACTCACTCGTACATTTGTGCTATTAATACGAGATCAAAAAGCAAGACGGATAATGGCGGCTCTAGTTAGCGCTCACTCTCACCATGGAGGTGTAATGCCTGTTGTACTGCTCACACTCACATGTTTCACAGTAAACAGCGATAATGGCCGCAGGAAACAGTTATTTATTGAACTCTCCAAAAGCTCTCTCACTCTCTGAGCACAGCTACCGCTCTCAGCTGAATCACTCTCACCATGGAGGTGTAATGCCTGTTGTACTGCTCACACTCACATGCTTCACAATAAACAGCGATAATGGCCGCAGGAAACAGTTATTTATTGAACTCTCTGAGCACAGCTACCGCTCTCAGCTGAATTATTAGAACAGATAATTTACCCACTATTTCTACAGCGCGGTGCAGCATGCATAAGCCTAATAACAGTGTTCGTTTCTGTATTGTATGTATGTCAGTGAAAATAGTCAATAATTAATGAAATAAAAATTCTTATTTAATAAACACCTCATCCTTCGTATTTATTTTATATCTTAAATATTTCCTGGTGGGCTCTCCTTCGCAGTTTTAATTTTTTTATTATTTAATTAAATTCAATTTTAAACAAAATATCCTACATATAACACTTGGCCCCGGAGGTAAAACCCCCTCTCTCTAGCCCATAAGTATCTATCTCTCGTTTACACACTTGAAGCGCGTAGGCGTATGCCTGCCTCTGTCTGGCGCTTAACTTTGTTTGACTTTGAAGCTGTGTTAAAATGTTTTAATTACTTCATTGCCGGCGGCATTAAAAATCATCATTTATTCTGTTGCTGTGTTGGTGCTGCTGTTGAAGTTGCTACTTGTGTATATTTATATATACTGCTTATTGATGTTAGGTGCAGTCGCTTCAATCAGCTTATTTATTGTTTAGCAGAAATATTTTTGCGTTGCGGCACGAAAATCGTCCGTAAAAAGCCAAAATTTCGTATGAAAATGCCGATGGTGTACTAAGCGAACATAATCGGCTAGTAGGCAGAATAAATGTTAGCTAACATAGAAATGTTTATTAACATACCAGTATTATGCTAATTAACATAATCCTCTCAGTCAACTGTTATACTGGTGGTTATATTTCTTGAGTGATGTTAATTCATTTTTTTCCATATATATGTATATATATTTATTATATTATGCATTTAATTACATACACACAAACACCGGGTGTTAAAAACTATAAATAATACTTTCAAATCGTAGGTAAGCACTAGGCGATCATAATCGGCAGCAAGTAAGAAGAAAAAATCTCGTTGCACCATTATTAGAACAGCTTAATAGATAACGGGATCAAAAAAGATATAAGAAAGGCGAAAGCGATAATGGCCGCAGCAGACTGTATCTGCACTGCTTACACCGGGTCATGGAGTTGTACAGCCGTCCCACTTGCACCCACTCATTACTTCTAGCAGACTATCTCCCACGCAGTCTTTCTCGCTGTCTTGCTCTGTACTACATACACAAAACGGGATCAAAACAAAGGTGATAATGGCGACTGTCGAGAATGGAATTATCTTTCAAACTCTACACAATGATGGCCGGTGTCTCCACAAACACTTTCTGTTTGCTCTGCAACCCGGGTAGAACAGCTACCTGATTGACGCTCACTCACTTCTCGCTCTGCAGCACAAAATTAATTTAAAAAAAAAAATAGAGTTGGATATGTAAATGTATGTATGTGAATATATATATGAATACAAATAAATGTTGATAAATGTTGAAATCCCCACACGGGGAGCTTAAGTGCTCAAATAAGAGTCTAACACTCAAAGTAGCTACTAGGCCATCATAATCTGCAGTAAGCAAATTTAATCTCCTAAACACGACACAGAAATTTGCTCTACTTGCACATCTCTCCACAGCAATGGCCGTTTGATCACTGTGCTCGTCGCACTGTGAGGTGTACAGCTGTCTCGCTTACCCTCACGCGTTCTTTGGAACAGACTCGCTCTGCAGTACAAGCTCAAAAAGAATAAAAAGGGAGACAGAATTATCTCTTAAACTCTACACAATGATGGCTGCTGCTTCTCTATGAAGTTCTGCAATGGCCGCTTGATCACTGTGCTCGTCGCAATGTGAGGTGTACAGCTGTCTCGCTTACCCTCACGCGTTCTTTGGAACAGACTCGTTCTGCAGTACAAGCTCAAAAAGAATATTAAAAAGGGAGACAGAATTATCTCTTAAACTCTACACAATGATGGCTGATGGTGACTCTCTAAAAAGTTCTGTTGTCTAGTTATATCTAGTTGTCTCTCTCTTACACTCTTGGCAATTATTAGCATCAGCTTTTACACATCTCGCCATTGCACTTAAGTGCAGAATTGTAAAACTTAAGCTTGACTGCAGCTGTCTGCTTAGACATTTTGCGCTATGCTAAATGAAAAGTAAATAAATACGCAGCTTTAGAGGAGCTGCGTTTTCAAGCGTCGCATCATTCGTAATGTTGGCCATAAATTTGGAGCAAATATATTGCAGTACGCACTGCGACCCGCAGAAGAACTAAACAAATATTCTAGTTGTTGCTGCTGTTGTTGTTATTGTTATAGCCGAGTTTGCTTTTGGGACGAGTTGGGTCAGTATAGCGCAAACTGTAGTTGAAATTGCCTTGACATATTGCTTAAAACCAGACCCAACGGAATCACCAGCCCGCCCAAACAACTGTCTTTATCTGCATAAGTGTGTGTGTGTGTATATATATATATATATGTGTGTGTGTGTGTCTGCGCAAACGAGTGTTTGTCAAAAGCATGCAAGTCATTCAACTCAATTTTATTTATTGTGCAACTGCTGTGCGTTGTATGTTTGCTGAGACAGCACTAACAACTACAGCAGCAACAACAACAACAACAACAACAAGGAGCAAAGGCAAGCACAAAACCCAACACACATTCATCTATTTAATTAATAACAAACACTGCACACATGGCATACATGGCACACAAAAGAACCAAATACGCAAAAATATCACGGAACTACAAACTTGCATAAGATCTAATACCCTGGCAACATAATTTAGCTAATTTTCAGTTTTACTGGAGAACAATCAAAACTATATGCAAGGAATTAATAATACAAAAAATATTAATATATAATGACATATTTCCATGAATTAAAACATATTTACAAACAAACCTTTGTCTTTTGCATTTTAATTATTATTTGCAGCAAAAACTTGGCTTAATGAAAGTAAGCATGCCACGCCCATATCGGCAGCTGTCCGACATGCAAATATATATATAATAAATGTATCTATAGACAGAGCTTTACATAAATTAACTATATGTATTTATTATAAAAACAATCAGAGCTTGTGGCATGTGGCTGGGCATGTTTCAGACTGGCAGCTGCAGTTGCAGTTGCCCAGTTGAATGATAGCGGTGAGGGGGAGAGGAGAGAGGGCAGTGTGTAGACGGAAGTTATACTTAATATTCACATAAATGTGTGGCGGGCGTTCACAACATGACGGCAAAAATAAAGAAGGACTGCAACCGCTAACTCTCGGCAGGAGCTGCTGCTGCAGCTTGCAGGACAATGGCTGCTGTCAGTTACAATAAAGCGGTATTCGGCAAGGAATTGCCAAGAATGTGGGGCGCCAAGGGGTCGCAGCTGGGGCTGGAGGGGAAACTGCAAGCAGTCTCGCCAAGTGACATGTGCAGGCAGCCAGCCAAGCAGGCAGGCAGGCAGGCAGGCAGGCTGCATGCAGCGTGCAGCAAAGCCTGCCAAACAATAAAGGATAACATTTACACAAGCCGCCCACACAGACAAACACACATGCATACGCACGCATACTCTCACCGAAAAGGGTCATAAAATGCTTTGGCCAAGTTTGCTTTTGTTCTCGTCATCGTCAACGTACTCTTTAGTCTCCATCCCCGCCGTCTCTCCCCCCTCGCACACTCTTTCTCTTGCCCGCCTGCCTGCCCACCGTCTGGCATTGTCTTTATGCTGGTTTAATCTGTGTCAAAAGGCGTGAGTTATTACAAGCCGGCCACGCCCACGCACGCCCACTGGCGACGCCAATAGCCGCTCACACACACACACACACACACACACACACACACACACACACACACACACACGTCCGGCCAGCTGAAAGCAGTTGCCCCATTGTCTAGCCGCAGCTGTAGCTGAGTCTGCAACAAGGGAGAGGGGCACCGAGGTGGCATCGGAGGGCCAGATGCAGGCCAACAGATAGAGCTCGGCCGAGTCAAAGGTTTATCTTTTGTCAACGGCTTTTGTGTGGCTAGCATAATCAGCTTTCCCTTTGATCGAGCTGTCCATGCGAGACACTGATGAGCTGCAAAAGCCAACTGGCTCCTCAACTCAATTAGTACACGGAGCGATGAAGAAAGCTGCCTAAGTATATGATTAGAATGCTCACATGCCTGCATGCCACTGACAATGCATCCTTGGCGGAGATAGAAAATGTGCATTCATATATGTCCCTGCCCACTCTATATGTAAAGCAAATTGATTTCGATATGCCTGAAAACATCTTATAGAATACTAAATATTTCATGGTAAAATTATTAAAGAGTTTCATTGGACATATATGAATTCAATTGATTCATTTCATTCTTTTCTGTACTCAATATCTGTGAGTTTAAAATTATTCAGTTATTTATAGACGATTCATATGGATTTCCCTTTAAAGACTAGCTAGCAGCTCAACATATATGACTACATCCTTCCTGAATTAAGAAAGATAAAGAGTATTTTTTATGATCAATAAAATTGTCTCATTCACAGATCACGTAAATAGCTTACTTGAATAAGCTAGCAATTCAAGGAAGATTTTAGCGAAACCAAGTAATCTCTTTTCACTTTCAACTGTAACCAAATCGCTTTAATTGTAAAAACAGTTCCCAGCTTAAATGAACATTTCAATACCTGCTTCGTATGCATGTCCATGTATGGTAAAAGTTTTCCACTTTAACAACTATGTCCTCTTGGTTCGTGGAAATCTGTGACCTCGCAGGCCCCAGAAGCCATTGGATATGCAATTTAATTGTACCGACTTTTCTCACTCTCTCTCTCCTCTCTTTCGTATGGTATTTGGGTTATAAAAAGTTTAATGAATTAATGAGCTCATTGGCAATTGCGAATTGCGATTGCAATTGCATTGTAGACTGTGTGCCACGCCTCCAGCTAGCCCTTTATATACCCTGCATACAATGAAAGATTCACATTTCTATAACAATTCCAATTCTATAGAATTCATTTCACAGATCACTTGCAAGGAGAGGGAAATATTCTGTGCAGGGTATCGGCCAGTTGAGCACTCTCTGCAGGTTCGTTCCAATTTGTTTTACTTACAATTAGCTCCATCGATTGCTTAATAGCAGTTGATTGTAATAAGCCAATATTGTAGAGTCTGTATTTGAATTCAAAATGCGAAATAAGTTCATTAGCAAAACGATGACGCCTCTAGTGGCGCCCCCTGGCGGACGCTGTGTGCGTGTGTGTGTGTCAGTGCCGAGCCGAGCCGGAAATGCCAGCTGCTGCTCTCTGAATGTCGCTCTCCACGGGCACAAAGGACAAGCACTGGAATTGGCATTGCAATGTTTGGTCGCCTGGCCGCCTGTCCGTCTGTCCGCTTTGTTTAATTTGAGTTTATGCAACTTTTATGCTTATTAATACTTTTATAACCTGGTGGCTGCCGGCTCCTGGCTCCTGGCTGTTAGCTGTTGGCTGCTGCCTGCAGACCTCTGGCCACTTTGCCCCGCTCACAGTTCAGGTAATTGCCAATTTGATTTGAATTTCAATTGACCAATTTGGACTTGTTTTTGGCCCATAAGAAGTTTTTAAGTGCTCCAAATTGTTAAGCGACGCGCGCTCTGATAATCGATGAGGCCATAATAAAAGCATTTAATGCCTATAAATAAGTAGAAAATAAATAGAAATATGTATAAGATCAGTTATCAATAAGAGTAATGCTTCAATAGATGTTCTAGTAAAAAGTTTTAAACAAATAACATGCTGAGACATAAGCTAGATAGACGATATTTCGTCTGTAATCCCATCAACTTGGTACTTGAATCAATTGAAATTTATTAAACTTACATTACAAACTTATCTAAAATTCAAGTTATGCTATAGAAGTTAGGCAGGCATAAAACATAGTGTATGAAGAATGAAATGAGCTGAGATAAGAAGCAAACCCAAGTAGTGTATATCTTATTTATTTATATACAGCATTGTCCCACTTCTAATGGCTTTAGTATTCTGTTATAAGTCTCTTCTCTACTCTATATTTTTTTATTATTTGAAAAAGGAAGGAAGACGTAGACACTTTTCATTAAATTTGTACTTATATATTTACCTAGCCGAGTTTCTATTTACTTTTTACTGATACGATAAAACGATTCAACCATACAAAATCTTTCAAAAGAATTCCAATTCTGTGCTTTCGGTATTTTCTATTTGTTTGTTGCAATGCAGCAAATGGAGGTCGGTCATAACGAATAACGAATTGAATTTCATTGTAGTGCTTAAATTTCAATGCGCTTTTTAAGCTGACAATTCTGTTGTTGACAAATCCAACGCCGTCCCTCAAGTGCAGCCAGGCACATAACTAAAGCATCCACACACACGCGCACATGGAGTGGGAGATAGACATGGTTTAGGTATAGCTATAAAGGGCTAGGGGGATGCCGAGAGGTGTGGGCTGGTGGGCTAGGGGGCTGAGGGGCATCCTTGTCAGTGGTCCAGTGCAGATGCAGCTGCAGATGCAGCTGCAGCTGCAGCTGCTGGATTTTTATTATCTCAACATATAAAGCCATTTCAGTTGATATTTGTTAAGTGGATGCCTGGGTCAGCTGGCCACGGCCCCGCCCACTAAGCAGGAGCTGCAAAAAAAATTGCAGCTAACTAAAGAGAAAATAACCGTGAAGTTGTATGTTTTGCAGTTCAGTGCATTTTGGTTATTGTAGCAACATTTCTTTCATATGCCCCTCCATTACGCCAAGTCCCCCCTCCCACCACTCTGCCCCATCCTAAACGAATCAGACTGCCATTGTTGCTGTTGTGGTGCTTGTGCATGGCTTGTAAAAATGTTTTGAAGTGCGGCCTGGCCGGGCCGGGCCGGGCCTGGCAAATAACCAAATGGATGCCATGCTGGTCAACAGCGACTGCTACCCCTCAAAGCCCCGCCCCCATCTGGAAGCGCCACCCGTCGCACGTTTGTTTCGCGCTCAAGTAGCCCCATTCAGTTTTTTGTATACAAAATGTACTTGCTTTATCAACCCAGGTCCACAAGTTTAGTTCCACCAGTCTCTATTACTCTCTCTCTCTGTCTGTCTCTCTTTCTGTTTCTATCTCTTTTCTGTGCTGCAAACTTTGGCCATGGACATCGACACTCGTGAACACTCGTTTCTAGTGGAATTAGCAGCTCTAACCTGCCTACTTTGATGCATTAATACTTTAGCAATGAGTGGCAAAGTCGAGACTACTTACAGTTGAGTCCCGGCCCAGCTGATGCGTGCACGAAATACAATTAATTAATTAATTAATTACTTATAGCAACTTAAATGTAACTAAATGAGAAACATTTATCTAAAGATTTATTTCATTAAAATTTAATTAATAACAACCTAATTTAAACGCAGACTAGTTAATAAATAGGAATTATTTAACTTATCCTTATTGCCTATAGCCATGCTCAACTGTATCTCAGCTTGAGCACAGCTGCAACAATTGCGCGACAAAAATTTAATGATACCTAATGTCTGTGCTGCTCACAAAGTTATCTATGTAGCAGAGTTTTCCATGTATTTGCCAAAGCTGCAGCGGAAAGCGGGGCAAGCAAATGCCAAGCGGATGCAGCTGGTTTTGGGGTGGGGTGGGGTGCGGTGGCGGTTGAGGGCAGAGTTGAAAAATGTTTCCAAGTTAAATGAAGCGCATCAAACGTCAGTCGATAAATTTAAAAGCCAAAGCTATTGACTTGCAGAACAAAAATAAAAGCAAATAATGCGCCGGCCAAGAGGCCAGACGACAGAGGGCGCCACACGTTGCACACGCTGCTGGCGACGCGTCGCCTCTGCTGCTGCCTCTGCTGCTGCTACTACTGCTGCAGAGCCAATTCGAGTGCATGTGCAAGATGTGACATTTCTGCTGACAGCAGCAAAAGCAGCGACGCCGACGGCTAGGTCCAACGGAAGTCGACGTGTTGACAGCGCCCTCTATGGAGCCATGAATGCAACAAAAAATACAAAAAATAGAAGGTGCAGAGAGCGCTGCAGAGAGCACAGTGATTGGCTACTTAACTCTTTGACAACTTGACTGCTCAGCAGCAGCAGCTGCTCACGATAGGTGGACAGAGACCGATCAACCCCCACTCACACCAACTGCCTCTGCCTCTCCCTCTCCCTCTCCCTCTCCATCTCCCTCTCCCACTCACTCTAAGCAGTCAGGCTCATATGTGAGCGTCAGCTAAAGTTGGCCGGCAAAAACTTTGTCGTTTGCATGCGAGCAAAGTTTAATAGAAATTCAATTTCTATTACATTTTTTGTTATTCCTTTTGCTTTTATTTTACTTTACTTTGTTCTTTTTTTTTTTTTTAGCTGCGCCTGAGCATATGTTGCATGTTTGCATTGAAACAATAAATTCGCTCATGGGCTGGTGTCCGTGTCCAGTTTCGAATTGCTTTGACCTGGGCGAAAAAGTGTTGAGGCGTGCAAAAGTTACGGATTTTTATTATTAGCTTGAAAGTTGAAACTGGTCTGCAAAGTTTTGCATGCTGTCGGGCGTGAGTGTGCGTGTGCTTGTATATATATATATATTGAAGTGTATCTATATGTGTGCGTGTGTTTGTTGTTAATCAAGTGAAGCTGTTTATGTAGACTATAAATTCCATTCATGACCTTTATAAATCTGTTAGGCCATGAAATTAGCTGAGACATTTCTTTTAACTTAAAAGGGGGCACAGTAAATAAAGCAAATTGAAGGTACAAAATTGTAGAAAGAAAGTCAGCGAAGCAGTAATTAAATGTTTATCTATTTTGGAAGGTATCAATTCAATTGCCGTAAGAGTTAAATAGAAAATGTATGTGAGCAATTATTTATAATACGAATTGCTTTCGATATACATACAATAATATAACAATATTAATTTCATTTTATTTACTTTGGAAAACTTGATAGCTCTCAATAGTAATTGTTGTTTCGCATGAGTTGATTTCGCAAACTTTGTCTTTGATATCACTCCCTCGAATATGTTTAATTTGTTGTCTTTTGCCAATTGTTGGCTATCTCTTATAGTTTTCCCTAACAATTCGTATTTGCCTGCTCATTACATGGTTGTTGTTGTTGTTCGTGTTGTTGTTAAATAACAAATTGCATATAAATTGCACTCATTGACGGCAGCGAATCTACATGAAAATATTTTGTATAGCTACTACATAAATTTCATATTTCACAATTTGCAGCCGCTCGAAGGGGGCATATCAAGTGCCTGTACACCCTACCTTAACTCACTCAAACAACAACAACAACAACAACTGCAGCAGCAGTGTTGAGAGCAAGTTTAGCTAGTTGCTGTTGCTGTTGTTGTTGTTGTTGCTGTTGCTGTGCCAAATGCCTTGCCTTGGCAGTTCTTGGTTGGCATTTTTGATGAGCCAGCTGCACGTAGCGCCCCCTTGGACTACACCTGCCTAGCTACACAGTTAGCAGCAGTGAGTGGGTGAGGGAGTGGGAGCTTCAGGACTTTATTAAAATTATATATTTGCATGTTTGTTGCAATTTGAACGAGACACGAAGCCAGCACTGTTGCAGCAGCAACAGCAACAGCAACAGTAACAGCAGCAATTGCATATGCATTTATAAATATGAAACGCAATTTTGTCAACTCGCATCTCGCAACTTGAAACTTTTTCCTGAAGTTTTGCTCGATTTGATGAACGGTAAGTGTGAGTGGGAGGCGGCGTTGGGGGCGTATGATATGCCTGCTTCTGCGTTTCATTAACAAAGCATGGACACTGCTGGCATTTATTTTAAGTAATACTTTCGAGGAGCCTCAGCACTTAAAAAAAGCTTTGCGAACTACGTTAACCCCAGAAAACCCATGAAAAATACTTGTTGAGTGAGCTGAAATGATATGGGGAAATTTTAATGACAAGTGAAAATGAAATGAAAAACAGATCAATTTCAGAAGGTTTTCCTTATGTATGCACCATATGATAAAGAGGTCATATTATAATATATCAATTGAGTATAAAAACCTTCTACCTTCTTCTCCATTACATCATAAAATTTATATCTTAGCCCTAGACTATTTTAAATATATATTCAATTAATTATAAACCTCTTTTTGCAATTTTTAAATCATGGTTTATATTCTTTAATTCCTGTTTGGCGATTGATATATACTCTAATGAGTTAATTAGCATTTAAGATATATTTGCATAAATAACTTTAATTGAATACCTTTCAAGCTTCTTTTGCCAAGGTGTTAAATTCAAAGTGCTTTTCACCTGTGCATTTTCCAGGCCAGATTCAAGAGCTGCAAGTGTTCAGACGCCCTTACAGGTCGCAGATTCGAGCCACAAATAAGCCGAGCATAAAATGCCTGCAGAGAGAGAGAGGGAAAGAGAGAGAGAATGCGGGTGAGTAAGGGTTGGAGAGGGTGAGACAGTTGGGTAGATCTTGCCTGCCTGGCTGCCTGCCTGCAGGATAAATGTTTGCCAGGCTGAAAATGTTATGTGTGTGGTAAATTAAATTGAAAAGCATTGCAGGAATTGCGAGCATAATATTTGCGCCTTGTTAGTTTGTCAACGCTTCGCTGGCTCTGAATGACGAGCAGCCATGGATGGGCGCCATGGTTGGGGGAGGCCGGAAAACTTCGGCTACGGCTCGATGTTGAAACATTTAATGACATTTAACAGGCGGCGCAGCATAATTAAAATTCTAAATAAATATATGTAGTACGTATAAAGAAATAAAGGAAACATCAGCGAGTGCTCTACATACCGCAAGAGCATTTCGCATTTGCCGCAGCAAAAGTTCCCGAGGAGGAGCAAACTAACGGCCTCCGCTGGCAGGGCTTTCGGTGGGAATGGGGGCGTGGCATAGAGAGTGCGGTGACTGCCAGAATCACGCTTAAGCTCACGATTTATGTGAGATTCTTTAAGCGAAATCCAAGTCAATTAGTTTCCTAATTCGTTTTGCGAAAAGGAATTTATCGATTTTATCTGCAGACGTGCAGAAAGTAGTTAAGAGCAGTTTTTCCAACGACTTTTCTTTTTTCACTCTATGGCTATGTGTGTGTGGGTGTGCGAGTGTGTGTGCTTGTGTATAAGTGCTGATAATGATTCTCACTGTGTGTATGTGTGTGTGTGTGAGCGCGCCTTAACAATGAGAACTGTGCATTTTATGTGAGCGGCTCTCTGTGGGGTGCGTGAAGCAATAAACAAGCCGCATTGCTCATACGCCATGCGTACAAGGCCAAGCGTTCGTTCGACTAAGCGACAGCAAATTAAATTAGATTGCAATTGTTTTGCCAGTCGATTTAAATGCTCAAATAAACAAACAACAAAGCATCCCATAGACTGCTTGTGAATTGCTCAAGCAACAGCAGCAACAACAACTACAACAGCAGCAGCGGCAAAATATTCCAATGAACTTGTAAGATATTTCGCATACCAAACGAAATTTAAGGACAAGCCAATGCATGAGGAATTTCAGGCATTTATTGACCAATTGTCAGAAGATACAGGACATTGCTCGAATTTATGAGCAGCGATATATGTTGGGCAACACATTTCAACTACATATTTCAGCTATCTTTAAGGTAAACTTAAGCTGAATGGACGAAACGAACAAACGAAATTTAAAAAGGGAAAAGTAAGTTAAAAATGGTTAAAGGAAATAATTATCCAATATTTATTATTTTACCAACTTGAAATTTTAAAATAAATTTAAATATATTTTGTTTCATATTAGATCAAGTAGACTATTAACTTTAATATATATTATATAATTAAAAAATATATAAATAAATTTATTTATATATTTAAATATATATATTTATTATAAATTTAATAATGTGTTGCTACAGTTTACTGAGATATAATCCTTTTAAGAACCTAAAAATTTAAGTATCAGTTAATACATTTTGAGTTTTGTGCATTTGGTATTACTTCTTACTCAGGTGTTTTTTTTTTCGTCTTTATAATCCTATCAAAGGCTGTGCCTTGTGCTGGATTTTGTAGCTCTCAAAAATATTGTGAACAGATAAATTTAAATCATTTTAAAATGAAAAACTTTAGTTATTACGTTGACTTGTGTTTACACTTGTAGCTGCTCTGCCAGCTGGGGGCGTGGATGTTGGTAGATGGTAGCTGTTCGCCGTCGATCGGCGGACGACTCAATCTGTGGCGGCGGCGTCTTAAAGAATTTTTAATTGCTTCAAAAACAAGTTGAATGCTGTTTTATTTATATTTCCGGCGACCGCCGAGGCGACGCCATAGACAAATTCCATTAAACTTTTGGCTTCTAAACTGTGTCAAAGTTGGGGCGGTCCAAGAGAGGGAGAGAGAGAGAGAGTGCGGTAGCGAGGCGATATGGTATGGTAGCCGCTTACTGGTCCGCTGGCTAAGGATAATTCAGTGGCAGCCGCCAGAGAGACGAGCTCAAAAACTTTTGCGCAAAGTAAACTCAACTGAATGAAATGAAAATGCCACAGAGGCAAAACCAAAAGCCCCAGAGAGAGAGGGAGAAGGAGAGAGGGATGTATGTGTGAGTGGAGGGGAGAGGGGGACGTGGAGCTGTAGCGATAGCGAGCGACGCTTGGTGAGCAATCAATTTCTGTTGACGTTGACAACAAGGCAAAAGTCCGGCCAAAGTTAAGGCCAAAAGAAAAGGAGCAGCTCGAAAGAGACGGACTGTGGGAGGCGACAAATCAAAGTCGACGTCGCGTTTTTAAGACGCCTGTCGAATTGTGCCGGAACACGCCCACTAAACGCCTTCAGCTGGCAACTGGCAACGGCAACGGCAACGGCAGCGACAACGGCGACTGAGACTGCGGCTGCGGTTGAAGTGTATTTAAAAGTTTGATTAGTTTTTAATGTTTGTGGGAGGCGAAGTTCTTAAGTTTTTCGCTTCGTGTCGGCCCTGTAATTTTTATAAACTTTGCATCTTACGTAGTTCCCAGTTCAACTTTAACATTCGAAACGTAAATATATACGCATATACATCACAAATGCCTGCATATATATATCCAGCCTGTTTATGCATATTTATGCAAAAGTCAACTAATCACAAACATATTGCATAAAATAACAATTTCATAAATTGAAACAAAATGTCTAGACTCATTATGCCACCGAAAATGTATGCAATAAAATTATGCAAATTATATTACGAACAACAACAACAGCAGCAACAGCAACACCAACAACTACAACAATATGTTGGCGAAATAATTTCTCATATTTGTTGCTGCTGCTGCTGCTGCTGTTGCTGTTGAGGTTTGTCCTTTGTCAAAGTTTATCTAGTTGGCTCTGTTGCGACAGCATTTTGTAAATTCATTTATTCCAAATTTGATTTTCACATAATACAAATGCCTAATATTTATAATATTCTTTGCCAACGTTATTGTATTTCAATTCCAACTAATAAGAGCTTTCAATTTATCGTCTGACTTTGTATGCATAACGATTTGAATAGAGGAGAGATCTTGCTAAATCAATTGATGAAATTGTCTTATTAAATTGTTTAAGTCTTTGCTTTATATTTCTGCGAGTATTCAATATACATAAATGAAACAAAATTCTATGAGAATGCATATTAGATAAATCACAATAAAACTTCATATTTCAATTAAAATGCCCATCTATGTCATTGCCGTAAACATGTTTTAAATTGTTCACAGGAATTCTTTACGTTTTTTCTAAATTCTTCACGTATTTTTCTCGTTTCGAAAATCGATTTTCTGTTTGGCGAACGCCCTTGTAGGCTTTCAGCAGATTGTTATTAAAAATGTTTCCATGATAATTGCAAGTTAACGAAAAGCATCTTTAGCATCGTTTAGGACTCCTTCTCCATGTCAAGTAAAAAAGCAGACCCCAATCTGCCCCCCAACGAGCAGGTTCCTTTTCGGCCTTATCGCACTCGTCAACAACAATAATAAAAGGCAGTTGGCAAATGCAGCCATAAATTATGAATATGAAAGGCAAGGTGTCTACGTGTGTGTGGGTTTCGGTGTTGGGGAGATCCTGTACCGTCTCCCTTGGCGCCTCCCTGGGGTCCAATAACGTAAAGAGGCCGCACAAGGCCGCAGGCAAGGCAGGGTTAATAGAAAGTATATATATAGGTGTGCGTGTGTGTGTGTGTGTGCATAAAAGTTATAAACATTTATGGCAGCTACTTAAAAATGTCAAGCGAAAAAATTATGATAATGATACGTGACATTTGAAAGCAATAACAATTTAGTTAGCACGCACTTTTTGATTACACTCGAGAAGCTCGACCAGGTTTTATTTATGAGTTGCCTACATAAAATTGAAAAATTGCCTCAAAAATGTACAGTTCTATGTGTGTGTGTGTGTGTGGGTGTGTGTGTGTAGGTACACCATTCATATGAAATACTTATACGAGTGTAATAACAATAATCATAAAGTACGCCACGCGGCAATGGCAATAACAATCTAAGCTGCAAAATATTAACTTGACTCTATAATGCTCTATGATAGACTATCTAGGGGAATAAGAGCATTTTATAGTTCTACGAAAGTCAGATTTATATTTGAAATATATATTTATGTATATGTATATGTATGTTTATGTGTTTAATTTAATATATTTTTAGCTTAGCGAAAAAACCAACTTTGTGCTGCCGTTCACCATGGGCTTTTACTGACTCTCCATTTCTAGCTGCATTCTCTTTGTAAAATTAAAATTGACCTGTCCTAAGGGGCCATATCGCTTTCACTCAGTAACACCCGGGAGACTACGTCCAGAAATAGCTGTCTTCCTCTCTCGCCTTTTCGTTTTCGAAGTGAGAATTGATGAAAGAGAGAGAGAGAGAGAGAGAGAGAGAAAGAGAGAGCGAGGGTGGACACTAATACTACTACAACAGTAGGAGGCAATCACGGCAAACTGTAAACAGCAATTACAGAAGAAGATCTTTGCCTTTACGATGTAACTTCATTGCAGAGATCTCTATGCTGCTGGTGAGTCTGGCCATGACAATGAGTGTTCACTGGATCTGCTGCAGATTGGAGTCAGTCTGCAAGGTAATAGGTAGTATAACGTATGACAGGGTTTGGCTCGTGGCGGAGATATGGCAGATACTTCGAATATATAGAATTATCTCATTTCTAGACAGAGCGATACTTAAGCGTTAGAACTTGCTGCTAACCTTTGAGCTCTTGGGATGTCTACGTCTCTACCATAAAAAAAACACAATTTTGCTTTTCTCTATTTCATAGAAAGCCTATGAACCCTTAAAACTAATATACTATATATTTAGAATAAGATTCTAGATCTAAAACTTAGTTAAAACGAATTTTTTCGCTTGGCGTAAATTATGAATTTTATGAAATTAACAAAGCTCCGGGAGAAGGCGCAGCTGTCCTTCAAGTGGTCAAAGGAATGGGTGGGGGGAGGCGGTCCTGCGAGTAGGCCGGCATGCAGTCAGCAGCAACAGCAGCAACAACAGCAGCAATAATAACAACAACAACAGCAACAAAGCACACATCCTGTATGTCAACTGAATAATTCGTTGCATGCACAAAAGGCATGCACTCACATCCGGTTTCCTGTCATTCTTTTCGCCACACAGGGTCGACGAGGTATGCAGCGGGGCAGAGAAAGAGAGAGGAAGAGGGAGAGAGAGAGAGAGAGAGAGAGAGAGAGAGAGCAAATGACCGGCTTGCAATTTATGTCTATGTGTTGGTGGCTGCAGCACGTTCTTGTTGCTGTTGTTGTCTTTATGGCGTGTTTGGTATTTGTTGCAACTTTTGTTTTGAATTCCTGTGGCCTTGTCACATGCTCCAAGCGCATGCAGTTAAATTTATGTTTTAACAAAAATACACACACACGCCCACACATACCCACACACATACGGATGCATATTCCTTAACGAACAATGAATGCATAAAAGTGTTGCACACAACGCGAACTCTGCGTGCACCACATCCCTCTCTCTCTCTACCTCTTCCTTTCTCTTCATAAAAGCAAGAAAAAGAAAGAGCCAGCAAGAGCGAGAGAGAGTGAGATAGGTAGAGAGCGAAAAAAATCAAGTACAGTGACGACCAAATGCCAGCGCCACGTCTCTTGAAAAGCAGCGTATAATCCACTGATTGCTCCCAAGGTTCAGCTTTCAACAATGAAGGACACTCCAAAGGAGTTGGACAATGTACAGGAGCTGCACGGGAAATGGGCGAGGAAGAGGGAGGGGATGTGTGAATGGGCACGGGCATGCTACTGGCCTGTAGCTGTCGGGTCAACGGATGTTGTTGCGCTTTTATGTGAGGGCATTGCAGTGGGCATGCACAGCTTCCCACTGAGCTTGACAGAGGGCAAGAACGAGAGAGATATTGAGATGGATCTGAATTCTTCAGGAATATACTGAGATTGAAAACAAAAAGAGCTCGTATTATATATCTTATATATAGCCAACATTTTTTACATTTAAAGGTAGTATTTAGACTTTTTGATGGCTTTACTTACCTTCTATATTTGGGAATTTGTAAATTGCATTTAATCTGAAATCAGAAGAGGAAAATTTATGAGTGTTTATAGAGTTTCAGTTTGACTCACAAAAAGTTAAAGTAAAATCAAATGAGAAAGAAATTCAACATAAAGCTGTTTTTATATTATAAACTCAATCATTGATCGCTGAAAAAGCTAAACCTCATTCAGTAATTTTCACTAAAGAAATCATTTATATTTTAATAAATATATTCAATATATATTTCTATCGATCTTAGACTAAAAGTGTAATTCAGCTTTTACCTTAGGCTGTCCACATTTTTCTACTTTCGGGCTTTTGCTATTTTTTTTACTGCCCTCTAGATGCTGTTGGAAACGTCGTTTGATGCAGTCTGCCGCTGTCGCTCGAGAGACCTGTCAGAGTTTTGGCATTAATTTTGCATATGAATACGGAATATGGACAACTGCCGTTGCTGTTGTAGTTGTCGGAGCTGGGCACGACTACGACAACGGCTGCTACTGTGGCACTGGCTGTAGGGAACGCGACATTCATGCTGCATGCTCTCCCTGTCGGGCAGCTCTTTCAGTCAAGCAAAAGTTTGAGAGTCGTTGCATTGGGGCATCAATTTTCACATTAATTTCGTTTGCAGCTTCGGACATGCTCAATTAGCTAATACTGTCGGCTCATTAGCAACACGAGACTGTGTGCCGAACGCAGGGCAGCAACTCGAGCTAGCCCCAAATGGAGGCAGATGCAGAGAGGCCATAAGAGCACTGTTAGCTGTGCACCCGCATTGCCTTCTCGAACGTTGTCCAGAAAGAAGGGACTCAATTTGCATGTCCTTGTCAGAGTTTGAATTTGCTTTGCCTTTGGCTTTAGTAGCTTGGAGTATGCTAATTAGAGAGTGCCTTATCGAATTCCTTTAGAGACTCTTATTAAATAAATAAATAAATATTTATTCATTTATTACTATCATTCATGAATTACTTTGATCATTTTAATCGTAATCATAATCATTTATTTCATATTTAAAATTTAAGTGAATCGATATAGAAATTAAAACAAAAGAAAATATTTGCATATTTCTAGCAAATATTCATAATTGTAATGAGAATAAAATGTTCAGTCTAAAAGTATGCAGCACTTAGGAAACAAGCCGTAAAACGCCCGTAAATCTTCTCAATAAATTTTGAACTATTTTGCTGTTTGCATTCTGTCATATCGCTCGGGCTTCATTAGGCAACTCAAAGTAAATCAACATAGCTGCCAGACTAGCACAAATTTTCAAATGATATACAACATGTTACCTGAAGTGTGTGTGTGTGCTGCGGGAGCGTGTGTGTGTGTGGGTTAAAGTTGCCAACGCAGCAGCAACTCATTGTCGAGTGTGGCTGTTGTTGTTGTTGTTGCTGCTGCTGCATTTAAGTAAAATGAATTGCCTGCAATTTATTTTTGTTGCTTATCATATAAATTGCACTCGCCTGCAAGTCATTATTTGGCACATTTGCGCTCAATGGCTGCACATTGCCTGCCCGCCCACAGCCGAAATTTGTGGCAAGTGGGCGTGGCAGCGCGCGTGTGTGTGTGTGTGTGCCAGAGTGTGTGCGCGTGACGAACCGGAAGCCCACAGATATGCCGGCAAGAACAATAGCAACAACAATTTGGCCAACTGGAGATGCTGCCAGGTGGCCTTTGCACTTGGCTGCATTTTTAAGGCAAGGCAAGGCAAGGTAAGGCAAGCTAGCAAAAGGAGACCAGCCAAAGGGCAAAGGTTGCAAAATGGCCATTGGGGATATGCCCGTAACTGGCACTTAAGCAGCTCCGTCTCCCTTATTTACCACTTGCTCTTGCCGCACAAATAAATTTCCGGTTCTCCGTTACTTATCAAAGAGCCAAACAGAAAATACAACAGAAATATAGCAAATGAAAAGTATTTGCTTTAGTATGCATTTTTAGTTATTTATTTATCTGTCGTATTTTATGATAAGTTTAGTTTATGCAAAAATATAAATGCTCAGCTCATTGAACATCTTACTTGATCGGTTATGACTGTAGAGACTGAGAAAAAGATTTCTTCTTATAAAACTTAGTTTCAGTGCCTGCCATTTGAGACAGAATTCCCTTAAATGTTCTCTCGGTTGAATTTCAGCTACAATCCACCTTGGCTACGTTTCAGCTGGCCAATGGAATTCGAGTGCTTACAAAAGGTAACAAACTGGCGGGCAAATTGTGCAGGAAATATATTACAAATGCAATTGCAATTAAGTTGTCTGATTATTGGGTCAGATAGCAGTGACATTTACGAATTGCGCAGTACACAAAAAAATATATAAGAAATAAAAAGTACGAATGGGGTCTTCGTGGCCGTGAAAAATGAGAGAGCAGCGCAATGATTTCAGACAGCACGACACACACGACCCATTAGAGAACGTCCTATCAGCATTTTTTAATTACCTTACCCAACAAACAATATATGCACAAATCATCTTGTTGACTTGAAGCAATCAGCTGTAGCACTCTACAATTTAATTGAATATGAATATGAAATCAATGAAATATGAGTGCTGCATATTCAATCTCAACAAACCTAAGTTGAGCTCAACAAACTATGCATATGCTCTATGTAGAGGGTATTTTATTTTTTGAATCTAATTTATTTCCAATTGCTCAACATTATATTCGGTTGATAAGCATTTCCAAGCGTTTGCTGCATATATAAGTAAGCTGAATGTTCCACGAATTTTCAGAGCATCCAAAAAGCTTGCAGAGTCAATAAGAATGAATTTCAAGTACTGTGTAAGTGTATTAAAACAAATATAAATTGACGCGTTTTTACTTTCACTATACTACTCTCTCCCTCTCTCTCTCACTCTCTCTCTCTTTTTCTGTCGCAGTTGCTGTTGTTATCGCTACTGCTAGCCGGCGCCAACGCTAGCCCGCCCCGTGACACGCCCACACGACCACCGCTGCCACCCTGCACGCCGTGGTGTGCCGGCCAACCGACACCGCCTCCCGGTGCCATTAACTAAGCTGATGTGGGGAAAGATACTATAATCTGCTGCTGGCTGCTCGCTGCCCGCCGCTCGCCGTTCGCCGTTCGCTGCTCCCCACATAGAGCCAACATGTGTTGGTACTCGTTTATTTTTTGTAATTATTTCGTACCATTTGCTAAAACAATTAAACTCCCATAAAGTATACAAATAAGTTTCTTACTGGTAATCTTCTAATGCTCATGTGGCTGGCAACCTCTCAGTAATTAGTATGGTTTTTTATGTCCAACCCAAAATACACATAAAGAGCGCGAGATTTCATAGCCTGCGAATTGAAATAAACCGTTGAGTTTAGAGTTGCGTTTAGGGTCAGCGTATAACAACAAAATACTCAAGCGAAAATACACACACATACACACACACACATATGCATACACTTGTATACAGTTTCGTGAATTCGCTCGTTCTCTCTCTCTCATCTCTCTTTGTCTTTGGCTGCCTCTAGTTGTCTCCCTCTATCACCATACCTGCATGCCATTACATTGTCATCAAAGACAAATAAAATAATTTAAAGCAGCAAAGTAAATACCAACCGAAAGCAAAACAAAAGACAAGAGCGCCATAATATCAACACAGAACATTCACTGCAGAGTGGGAACAGCAACAATTGAAACGCCGCTGAAAACCACACGCACACTCACACACACACAACACAAACAAGCGGTTTGCGATCACACACAACAGCAACAAGAACAGAGCGAGCACAAAAGAAAACGCGTGCAACAACAACTCAATGTTTTTCATTGGGCAAGCTTCAATACATATGCATGTAAGTATGTATGTGAAAATAAAGCAACAAATACCAAGGACTAGGATCTCTCTCTCTCTCCCCCTTTTAAATTATTTACATATAGGGTCTAACGAAGAATGCGTGTAAGCGGGACAACTGGTGAAGTGTAATTTAGAGATATGAGCCGAATTTGCACTAGGTACATTAAATAGACGCCATTTTTTGCAACAGTATTGAATGATTTTATTAATACTGTTATTGAGCATTGAATATTGACCGTGATGTAAACAAAGCGGCGCTGCAACTAATGACGGTGATGATATGGGCGATGCTTCGGACTATGGTGTTGATTGTGATGTTGATTATGATGGTTGTATTGTGGTTTATGGTATCCACCTCGATTGCCGCCGCCGCCGCCGCGTCCACTAAATTGAGGCAATGCCAAAGTAGCAGCAAAGATCGCAAGGAGCGAAAATAGAAGAATCTATTTAGAAATAATTAAAATATATTTATTGTTAGCAATACACTTTATAGGTTCTACGGCAACAGTATACTGACCAACAGTTTCATGACGACGAGTCTCTCAGTTATGAGCTCTTAAGTGGACTGTACGCGGCTTTTAAAGCGAAAAATCTCAACTATCGAAGGGACAATTGTCATATACATAAATTATACCTGAACAGTTACAACGAGACCCAAAAATGCATTTATCTATATTTATGCGGGTCGGCTTATCTGCACGTAACATATGCTCATACATATGCGTGCTTGACCTGTATTACCTTTTCAACTTACAAGAAAATGTGAGGTGTCATAAAACGCCATAAAACCGGATTGGATTTGGCCCTTTGCAATTCCTCAATATTATATACCATGCGTTTCACATATGCTAATCTATGAGCATACTTAACTTGACATTTGCTAACTCGTTTCCGAGTAATTCACATATTCAAGGACAGCTGTATGAGAAGAATCTGCCTGTATTTTACGAGCAGATCAGCTGTTTGGAATGATTAAGCATATGCACATATGGTTGATGATTATGATTCCCTACAGCAAGAAGACATATTTAGTTTTTAGTTAATAAAGCTCATTGACTTTATTGAAATTAATAGCCTCCGCGTCCATGTTGATTGTGTCCTCCTTGTTGACCGCGACCACCGAAACCTTGTTGGCCGTGTCCGCCTTGACCGAACCCTTGCTGGCCATGTCCGCCCTGGCCGAAACCTTGTTGGCCGTGTCCACCTTGTCCGCCGAAACCTTGCTGGCCACGACCACCTTGTCCGAAACCTTGCTGGCCGTGTCCGCCCTGACCGAAACCTTGTTGGCCGTGTCCGCCTTGACCGAAACCTTGTTGACCGTGTCCACCTTGACCGAAACCTTGTTTGCCTGGTCCACCTTGTCCGAATCCTTGTTGACCGTGTCCACCTTGACCGAAAGCTTGCTGACCGTGTCCACCCTGTTGAACACCACGCTGGGGTACGGCCAGAACAGCGACGATCAGGGCAAAGAATACGATCTTCGAAAGTAAATAATACAATCCGTAAGTTTTTGAGTTTACTTTAAGGATCCTTTCCAGAACTTACGAATAATTTCATTTTAATATATTGTTGATTTTGCTTCGACACTTCCAAAAAAGTTCTAACTGTACAGCTTCAAACGACGGGCCTTTTTATACCCCGCAATCGTGAGAGATTGGCGTCAAAGCAGTTGCAAAATAAAAACAAACAACGGAAAAAACAAATCTTTTCTATATTAAATAAATATATATACATATAAGTGTACAAATGCATAACTCTCTAATCATTTACAGTAATATAATATACATATATATTATATGTAAAGCAGTATATTCAAACGCAGGTCTGGAGCTTATCACAAACGTCTCTAAAAGTAATGGAAGTGACGCAGGCAATAAAAGACCGAACTAAGCTACGGAAACGACCAATTTGACTATGTGAATCAGCAAAATTGTATATTTCTTCAAAACAAAAATCCCCAAAATATAATCTTATTTATTTGTTACATGTCTGCTGAAAATAAACCTAACAGAAAACAAGTAAGATATCCCTTGTCGAGAGTGTCAGAATAGGGAATTCCTGCCCGAACTGCGCTTGAACTGCTGATATCAATAACTTGATCTTGAGCTTCTCGTGTTCTAGACAAAAGCTAAAGTTTTTAAGATCGAATTGTCTATAAATATGGAAAGGCGGACAAATCAAAATATATAGAAGAGTATTGGGTCTGTCACAAACATTTTCACAAACCTATCATACTTTCAGTTTCAACTTCGCTGGACTCAGGTTTTTTTATAGTATGTACTGTAGTGATAAGCATTTAAAGCACATACATGTGTATTTCAAGTAAGGTTGTTCACCGAAAAAAATAAAAAAAATAAATATATTTAAATTAAAATATATGTATACATTCTTTTTTATTTTGTAAATATATATATGCAAATCAAACATTTTATTTAAAAGTATAAATACATATATAAATATGTTTTTTTTTTTAATAAGTTTCATTAATATACTACAAATCTATTATAATGTGTTTTGGCTTTACAGACAACATTTCGCAACTGATAAGACTTAAATAGATTTCAGTATTTAAATATGTAATTGTACAGCATGCCTTTAAGTAGTTTTGATTAGACGAGAGAACACTCTCTTAAGCATGGCATAGCTACCAAAGAGAGAGTCAAAGCTTGGGCACTTCACGGTGTAATAAAGAATGATTACATGTTCACTCATTCACAATAATATGCTTTATTGATTTTTTCTTCATTCACCAATCTATGAATAGATTTAAATGTAAATTTTCACACAGCTTGCTGGTGAAATTGGCTCATTTAAAGTCAGCTACATGATAATGTTGCAAAAGCAACAATCATTTTTATAACAGCTCGGCTGTTAATATTGATGAAGAATATATCTTACAGTAATAAGTTAGGTTCCTGTAGGTTTTCAGCGATAAGCCGTATTATCTTTATTGAATTTAACTGTTTAATAACCACCGTGTCCATGGATATGTCCACCACCTAGACCATGTTGATTGTGCACGCCACCGAAACTTGGCTGTCCATATCCACCTGGACCGAAACCTTGCTGACCGTGTCCGCCATGTCCGAAACCATGTTGACCGTGTCCGTCTAGTCCGAAACCATGTTGACCGTGTCCGCCAGGTCCGAAGCCTTGCTGACCGTGTCCACCTATTCCAAAACCTTGTTGACCATGTCCACCTACTCCAAATCCTTGTTGACCATGTCCACCTACTCCAAATCCTGGTTGACCGTGGGCACCATGTCCGAGTCCTGGATTACCGTATCCGCCATACTGAGGTGCGGACAGAACAGCGACGATCAGGGCAAAGAATACGATCTTCGAAAGTAAATAATTCAATCCATACATTTTTTTGTTCAATTTAAAGATCCTCTCTAGAACTTACGAATAATTTCATTTTACAAAATTGTAGATTTCTCTTCAGCACTTCCAAAAAATGTCTAACTGAAGAACATCAAACGACGGGCCTTTTTATACCCAGAAATCGTGAGAGAATGGCGTCAATACAATTGCAAAATAAACAATGGAAAACCCATTTATTGTACATAATATAAACATATAGACATGTCTGCTGGCAGTGTAAATATACAAATATATTTATGTACAATATATGCTGTTGTGTACAGAAATCTCTAATCTTTTACAATAACATACACGAATTTATACATACGCGCAAGTCTGCCGCTTATCACAAGCGATTCTTAAAGTAATGGAAGTGACGGAGGCAACAAAATACCCAAAGCCAAACGACGGAAACGATCATATTGATGATAAGAATCATCAACAACTTGTATTTCTTGGGAAAAAGAAAACAAGAATATATGTATTCGAACCATGTTGTGTGCATTTATTTGTTTGCTGGAAAGGTAAATAATATGTCAACAGTTGATCTACGAAAAAACCCGATTTCTTTTCAATAATTGGGCATATAGGTAAGAGGAAAGCATTTGAAGTATATAATGAATTTTGTACATAAGATAACTTGGGTATAAAAAGGGAAATGCTGCGTAAAGAGCAAACAGTTACATTCCTTATGATAAACTATCAATATCTACATATATAATATAGGATTTATCTATAAGCAAGTGCTGATGCGTTGAATAATAATGTTTCGTTTCGAGATCAGGACTGTCCAATTCGGATATATATACTTTACGAGATGTGTCACGTCTACCTACATTCATATCGAAATACAGCTGACTTTCCCTTTTTTAAATTCTTTAAAATCTGATTTATATATATTTATTGACATATGTAAGTTGGTAAACATTATATACATAAAATTATAGCATACTTTGAAGCAGTTGAAAATATGTTCATAATTTTTTTTTTTTCGTTGTAAATAAAGAACATACATTTCATTGAAAAAAAAAAAGTAGTGTGTTATTGGAACAAGATATTTACAGTGTAAAAGTGAGATGTGTAAGGTGATAAATGATTTTTTTTTATGTCAAATGTCAGATATGTTCAGAATACGTTTTAAAAAATGCAACATATATTGCTGAAAGGACACCATATGCTATTCTCAGTCGGATCGGTATCTCTATGTCTCTCTGTGCCCCACACAACCTGCCTCACTCGCCCACACGTACAAATACTCATAAGTAGCATTTGTAGTAAAGGCAACTGAATTATTGGCGCGCTGTAGACACTCGCTTTTAAGCCCTTTAGATTGATGTGGCAGCTTATGGCATTGCTCGATTTTGACTATCGAAATCCAGGACCACAATTCTAGTGGTAAATAGTAAGCATAATGAATCGCCGGAGCAGTCGCAGGGAACAACTGGAAGTGGCTTTCGAAATCATTTCCCCACAGCTGATGCGTTTGCATAAATCCTTTTAAGGCGTTCCGGCACTGTCAGAGGGGCTGCTCGGCTCGAGGGGCGCCTCGACTATGGCAGCGATAGCTGAAGCGAGCTAATTAAAAGCGTTGCCACTTAAATTGTAAGAAAATGTTGCACAGCTTTGTAAAGGATTTGCCATTCACAGCAGTACATCCGCATTCGGATCCGTATTCGCATCCGCATCCGCATCGCACAATCCGTAATTCGCAACAGCGACAGCGAGTCGAGTTTTTAATGTTTAACGATTTGTTTTCTTGTCGTGTCGTGATTTGCTTTTGGGGACTTAGACGAATGCATTAAATATTGAAATTAATGGATTTTCCGTGCGCAACAATTTCATTTGTACTTGCTCCATTCAGCTCAAGTATTCTGTTTAACTAACTGATACTGATAGTACTATCACTTTCCCTTCAACACGAATTTCCCTTTAATCAACTCTTCTTTATATATCAAATATGTATATAAATATATATGGCAGGTGTATCTATACTTTCTTGGCAAATGCTTGCTCTTTAGATAACTGGCCTTTGGCTTTGCACTTATATTAGAATTGCCCGACTGTTGGATACTGTGCTTATGCATATCTAGTGACATACAACACTTTATATAGTTTTGAAGTTTATTTTGAAGATTATTCATCGCTCAGCGTTTGCGTATTGTCATAAGGTTGATCAACTTTAGCACCTCTCGATAGATAAAGGCTTTTAGCCATATATATTTTCAATCAAAAGTAGCTGCATTCACAGGCTCTATTGCCAGTTGCTGCATGCACCAGTTGCCTTTCGTGTTTGCTCTTTTGTTGCAATTTCGCCTTAGACAGCTACATGCATAACATAAATTTCGCCTTTAAATGCATGGAATATAGCGAAAATTCTATGCATTTTATATAATGCTATTGCCAGTGGCCATGCAGCCGCATATATCTGTATCCATATGTATATACATACACATATACATATTTATTATATGCTCGTATGCAGATTTGCTTTTGCATTGGACGCCAAATGCATTCAGAGGCATCTTTGAGCATGCACAGCCCCCTCGCCTACTCGTATAGCACTCGTCAGTGTGCTCCCACTCCCCACTGCCATCGCCGATATTCTTCTGCTGCTCCTTAATCCAAAATATGCACTCAGCACGCGTTCATTTGATGCGTGGCAGTCTGAGCAAGAAAAATTCAACATGTAAATATAAGCTGGCAACTAGGAACTGTCTTTTTGATCCGGCGTGGTCTACATGCATAAAACATGCCACATGCACACGCCGAGCGAGAGAGAGAGAGAGAGTGTTGCCATAAAATTTGTCAGTCGCCAAGGCAAGGTGCGTGCCGTTCGCACACAGAGCACAAAACTGGCCAAGGGCAGGACCTGCGGATTCATGGCAGCCAAGGACCCAACTGCTAGCTGTTGCCATTTCCGTCTCATTTTCAATAAAGCTCGCAAAACAATTTTAATAAACAAAAGAAATAATTTTCAATGCACTTTGTTGCAATAGCAGCAGAGCCAGCAGAGGCAGCAACAGCAGCAGCAGCGAGACACATGCGCCCACATTTTGTATTATAGCCGGAGAGACAAACAGAGACAGCGAGCCCTGCGAGCGCAGGGCGGCGGCAAGCCTTAGAGAAAGCAATACTAAAAAGTGGTCCTCCAACAACGTTTCACATAGTTGGCAGCAAAAGTTACGTGCGACAGCCACCCAGTCCACGCTCAACTTTTCGTGGCACTCAAACCAACACGACAAATTCCAAACACAAAAAAAGAAGTTAAAATAAAAAACAATATAAAATATATACCACTGTGAAATAAAATAAAACTATATGCATTTAACTTGTGTATATCCGACCTTGCGCATACACTACAAAAATAAATAGTTATTTATATGAATTTTTTTGTAATCGGTTTAACGAACTAACAAATCAATTTTAGAGTTGCACTTGCTAAGAGACAAGTTTTTGTTCTTTTTTTAACGATCTGTATTTCTTAGAATATGACTTTATTCAAGCTTAATATAACTGAAACTGATTTAAAATTATAATAAATATATTTATATCTATATGGCAGACTTTATTTGAATAATTTAGTTATTTCACAAGTATATTTGTTTCAGATAGATATTTAAGAGTACAGACCTTGGGCCTTTTCTTCATTAATAAATAGAATAGAGTCAACTAAGACTCTATCTATTTTCTTTTTATTCCCATAGTTAATCAACTTTTAATGCTCTATCGACTGCTCTGGGTTGGCATTGAAAAAATTGCCAAACCTCTGACTGCTTTGCCCTTCCTTGCAAAGGGGGGTTACTGGGTGGATAGCAATGTTGCAGCAAGTTCTGTTTCGAAATTGGCTTATTTGGTATTTTTATGCGCCCGACACCCACACACAGACACATACACGCACCACCGCACGCCCCGTGCTGGCGTTGCCTTTGTTTTGTAATTGTTTTGAAAGGGGACGGCAGTAGGCGGCAAAAGTTAACGTCATTGTTGCTGTTGTTGCTACTGCCGCTGCCGCTACTGCGATCCCGACAAGGCTGCAGCCGCAGCAGAAGGACGACGTCCTGGACGTGCAGAACGACATTAGCGGCAACTGTTTTGAGTGCTCCTTCCGTTGTCGGTTCGTTCTTTATAGTCGACTACCCGTTCGTCTACAGCACCAACCGCCCAGCCGCCCAGCCACCCAGCCAACCACTCACCCGCCGTCCATTCGCTTGGCTTTCAAGTGGCATTCGAGTGGCAGCCATTGTGCACATTATGACGGAACTTTGTGTCGCAAAATGCAAATATTTGAAAGGTAATTGAATTTGAACTTTGCCGCTCGAGGTTGGCCATAGTTCTTGTTGTTCGTCGAGCTTGGGCTGTTGCCTGCTCCATGGGCTTCGGGCGTGCGTCCTTAAAGTGCGAACGTCGACGCTGGCAGGCTTAAAGCGCTGCAGCTGGCAAATATTTGCCAATCGGTTTAAATGTTTTATTTACATGATCCGAACGGTCAACACAACTCCAAAAACAAACCGAAGCGGGCCCAAAATCAAACTGAAACGTCACTAGTTCTCTCTCGCTCTCTCTGTTTCTCTCTCACTCGCCCACTCACTCTGTTTGTTATACAAATTATAGCCAGTTTACACTCGCATATGCCCCAAAAGCAACAACAACACCACACAGTTGGTATATTTTCGGGGCCGAAGCCAACAGCATTTTCAAAGGCATGAAGTGTGCATGCAATTTGATCCAATACAAACCCCCGGGGGTAATTGGGAGCTAAAGGACATATACATACATATGTATAGAAATATATATACGTATATATGTACATATATATTTATATATTTCTGAACTGTCTTTAGCCTGAATGTCTGTCTGGTCAGGCCGCAGGTGTATTCAACAATAAATTGTGTCGAAAATAAACAATTATCCATCTATCTAGACATTGCTTTTGCCTCTCTCTGCCTTGGGGCCATAGCCTTTAAGGCATTTGCTCACTTTCATTTCATAATTATTTGCATACATATATATATAAATATATAAATGTCTATACATGGCGTATGAGCTTATATATATACTTATGCTATATTTTGATTTTATCTACCCGTTTATAATTTGTTTAGGCTCTGTCTGGGCTTAAGAACACATTTTTGGAATTGGAAATAGTCTTGTTCTCAGAAATTAGAGAAAAGGCGACAAGTTTAAAAAGATTTTGACTTAAATATAAATATATTTGAATTTGCTTTGATTAATAAATAATAATTATATTAAATAAAAGTATGCTTATGAGAGCATATAAGAAAAATAGTTTTCAGAGTCAAGTCATTTACAATGTATAATAAAATTAAATTAAACTTACCAACCATAGTCATCCTTTTAATTCGTCCTTAAAATTTGAGTTTCACGTTTTTTAGTTTTTTATTCCATTTCTTTCAAGAAATTTCCATTTGCCTATAGCTGCATTTGTTTTTCTTTAGTGTGAGTTCAATATTTTATATTTATATTATTATATTACACTTTAACAAATATTTTAATTTTATATTTAAATGTTAAGAAAATATTTTTGGTTATAATTATTTCCTTGCAGTTTTCCGATTTTATATTTTTTCCGATTTTATTAAAATTTAAATATTTCTTAAATATTTTATCCCTTTTGCCTTATAAAAGCAATTATATTCCATAGTTTGGCTGAAAATACATTAAAAAAAGAGAAGAAAAATTATTGCAATAAATTAGAAAAATGCAAAAGGCTTTCATGCCGTCCACAAAGGACAGAAGTTAACAGGACAACTTCTCGCCAAGTCTTGAGGCTGAAAAGATCTGTGGAAAAACTTCATTTTAATTCCAAGAGTATGAAAAAGTTGTCAAAGCAGAAAAGAAATGCAAAGAAAATGATAGAAAATAGGAGAATCGCACCGCCCACGCACAGCCACCTCGATAAATGGGCAAATGTTCAGGCCAACAGACATAAAACGCAAAGACCAAACTTAATTAGCACAACAACAGAACGCACAAAGGGCACAGGTCAACTGGGCGTTCATGCTGGAGGCGTGGCTTCATGACGCATTGCAGCGACAGCAGGAAGCACTAAGGTCCATGTCCAGCGCCAGTTGCAGAGACCTCAACAAAAGACACTAGGACAGAAGCGTCAGCTCGTCTATTGCTCTTAATTTCCTGCGGTAAAAGTGGGGCCAGTGGGCGGAGGGGGGGGGGGGAGGGGACGTATTGCTTGCAGCGGGAAATTAAATTGAAATATAATTAAATTTCACACATAGCCGCAGAAGTGTGGCAGAAAACTGAAAAACTGTTGCGCATTTTGTTTATCGTAATTATGAGAATGAATGACAGACGGACGCAACAACAACACAATGTAGTTCAAGTGCTGCACAAGCAGAGTGCTGCACGCTGTCCTTGTGCGTCAAGTCAAGTGCAGGGACAATAAAGGACTATGCAAAAATGTGAAATGAGTGCATGAAAAATAAATGCATAACTGCAGCTACACTGCAAACAATTGCATGCGGCGCATGGGAAACTATAAAATTTAAGCTTAAAGTGATCCGGATGGAAATCTCTTTGAATTAAATATTAATCATTTGTTGGTTGAGCTTGAATGAAAGAACTTTAAGACAGAAATGCTATGTAACTTAATTTAATATATATCTAATATAATTTTTGTATTTATTTACATTTTTTATGAATTTTTATGATTTGATAAACTATGATTTCTATATCCATATAAATTCATTTAATATATGATATCTTATGCAAACTTTTTAAATTAAATATAAACTATGGTTTTTATATACAAAAATAATATTTTCTTAGAGCTTAATAATATTTAAAAGCATTACTAAATTAATTAAAATTTGTTGATATATAAAAATATGTTTTGAATAAAAATTCCAGGTTGAGGAAATTAATTTTGGAAATTATACTTGCAAATCGTTGATTAAATAATAATAAAAATGCTATACTTTTAAAAACGCATTTGAGGATTTAATGCCATCATTCTCTGTATATGTCTCTCTTTAATTTTTTTTTTACCATAAATATCAGCTTTATTCTTATAATCATTTGAGCTCTTTAATGCACTTTAAAATTCCGAGCAGACGCTCGAACTCGATTCGATGTGCTTTTAATGCCAGCAACATTCAGTCTGTTCGCTGTTTGTTGCTGCGCCGATAATTAATGTCTCGTCTGATAAAGTTCGCTGTTTTTTTTTGGCAGACGAATTATTTTTGCTTATTCTTTTTATTTGGTATGGGGTAGGCGTGGCCTAATTGGGCTCTTGTAAATTTGGCAGCCAGATTGAGTTGCCTGCGAGCGACAATTGTGCTGCAGTATTTAATGGCTTTGAATATGTTGTGTCTGTGTGTGTGGGTGTGCGTGCGGTAGCCGGCGCTACAAATGGCGTCACATTAGTCAAAACATGGACAATGCTTGGTGTGGACAGCGCGCAAAAGCGAATCTCGCTGGGCATTCAAAATTTTGATTCAATATTTCGCTGGGGTCTTTTTTTTGTGTGGCTGGTGTCGCGTCGGCGTTGCAAAAAGCAATTGCCACACACACTAGCTGACCAGTGCGATGGTCTGGACAGGCCACGCCCCCTGCACGCCTCCGCACTCGAGCGACAATCGAGCGCTAAGCGTCGCTAGATTGCAATTAAAATCGATTTTGTACTTTGATCGGCACATTTTGATTGCCAAAGCTGTCGTCCAGCCAGAGAGCACGCCTCCACGCCTCCACGCCTCCACGCCCACACACAGCTGCCTCTCGCTGCTCATGTGTTGACGTCTATTGTCAATTTGTGTCTGTCAACGTCTGAGCAGCGTTACAGAGCCTCCGCGCGCCTCCATCCTCCGCAGCCATCCACTCGTGCTCAGCGGAACGAACAAATTTTAATGAAATTAGAAATTTGCACGCGTCGAAAGCGTCAAACTGAAAGCGATGCCACAGAGAGTTCACCCTCTGACCCCGCCCCTGCCGTCTGACCTCTGCTTCCGCCTCGCGCCGCCCGCCGCCCTTCTCCCGCCACTATTACATGCCAATTGCAAGCATTTTGTGACTTTGATTGCCGTCGGCTGTCTTTCAGCTTTACATCGTCGCTGCGGCTTCAATCTCTTAATCAAAAGGTCTTCCTGCCGCTGCCACATTGCGTCCAGCTAAAGTTTAACGTCAAATTCGTTTGAACTAAAATGTGATTACCATGGCGATAATTAATAGGCTTGGCTATAACGAAGGCTCGCGCATTAACGGAACTGATTCCGCTACAACATGAGCAGATTTGATCTGCGGCAGGGGAATTGATTATCATTGCAAATATTTATCATGCAAAGCAAATGAAAGAATATTTAATCTTTAAGCAGATAACAATTCGTCGGACCAACAATCAAATATCCAGCTAACAAATACCCAGGGATGGTACATTTAAAAATAGCTCTACTTCTATTTCAGCAACATTAATAACAGCCTTTTTCCATCACAATCACATCACTTACAATCAATACAATGATTAATATCGAAATTCAGGCATGCATAGACTATTGTTGGTTTCGTTTGCTTTTATCTTTTGGGGCCTTTTCTTCTTGGGCTCGCGATGGCAGTGGCATTAACACCTCGGTCTGGCCACAATTGAGAAATGGGCTACCTGGGCCACCAAGAAGTCAAATCAATTTCAAGCATTTTGCACGTTTTTTAAGTTTCACATTTTGCATTTCCATTCCACTCGACAATGGGCCGATGGGGCAGCCGTAGGGGGCGAATGGCCAACGAGCAGGCCAATAAATTCAGCTAAAGCGACGCATCAATAAACCGTTAAATAGCGGTAACAATTTCTTTGGTTTCGATGCTTTTTTCCGTTGGCCTTTTGAAGTTTTTGGCGCCCCCTGATTTATGTGTCTCTGATGTCTGCGATTTTTCAAGCTCGGGTAATTTGATTTTTGCATATTTTTTATTTTCTATTCCCCCCATTGGCCAACTAGCGACTGGCAACTGGCAACTGGCAACTGGGTCCACGACCCATCGACACCTGCCTCCATTCGACTAGCACCGAACTCGATTTGGCAATTTGATTTGTATCTTCGTAATGGAATTTGCTTGTGCACAATTGTTAGCGGCTGCCCATCTGCAGATACATGAGAAGCTTCTAAAAATCTCCTCTCTGGCACACGTGCACAATTGCAGCTTGTCACGCCACCTGGCGGTCAGATTGGAGAGCACGCATGTTTGATTTCCTGTTAAATAGCAGATTATTTGAGCGCACCAAATTTCTGTAGTTCGCAACGCTTGTACGTCTTCTTTTCGGCACAGAAAAAGAGAATCCGAAATGAAAAATATAATATATATATGTTCAGAATAGTTTGACAAAATTTGTAAGCGAGTAGATGTGCATATATGTATCTTATTCGATTATATTATGTGTGCTGCAAAGGAAAAGATGTTGAAAAAAGATATTCGTATGGAAATTAAATTTCCTTTTAAGAATTTTTGATACGATATTAGAGCTGGAATATGACATTTTTATATATCTATTTATTATAAGATATTTTTTGAATTGAACTTTGAGTTATGATTGACAGACTAATTCCACCTTAGGCTGAAATTGCCAGATTCTTTTTCCTTTCATCTGGTTTTTCGTTTACGAATTCCGCTGTATATGTATAGCGATCTGGTAAACATTGTCATGAGCGTCTATTATTATTTTTTTTTGTATTTAGCTTAGCTTTTATACAAAAATTTGAAATTATTCCCATAGATCATTTTCCGTACCCAGATATGATTTCGGGTACGGTTTCTTCGATGCTCAATGACAACGAGAGGAGCTTGGTGCGGGCAACCACAGTCTCTCAGTGTCCCCTTGTCGACGATCCCCAAATCGTGTTGCCTAGCTATGCCAAGCGCTATACGGACATTGCCCGTCTCATACGGCTGAAGTTTATAGCGCAGGTGTGTCCCAAGCTGCGGCTGGAGGCCTTAGAGCTGGCCATCAATCACGTGAAGAAGACATACAATGTAAAGATGTACGAGGAGCTGTATCGTACGCTGTGCACTGAGCGGCAGCGCAGCATGAGCGTTGCCACGACGAATGACGAGGCGTCGTCCAGTTCGGGTGCTGCGCGCGCTCAGTCTGCGAGGGCCAAGAAATCGAGCGCCGAGGCACACCAATACGACGCCTACTGGGTGGAGGACAATACAATGGAGTCGACGCTGCTGCTGCAGGAGCTCGATGCGGAGCTCAACTTCAAGAAATCCAACTCGGGCAGTGCCTACGTGCGTCGCATCCTGGAGGAGATCGGCGACTACCACGTGAAGAGCGGAAATCTGCAATTGGCCGTCAAGTTCTATGCGCGCGCCCGACCCTACTGCACCAGCAGCGACAATGTGATCAATATGTTTCGCAATTTGATACGAGTCTCCATTTTCATGGCCAACTGGTGGCATGTGCTCAGCTACATTGACGAGGCCAAGCAGTACGCTCTGGGCTATCCCATTTTGGCGCGCTCCGTGCCCGCCCAGCTCAGCTGTGCCGCTGGTCTGGCTAACATGGGCCTGAAGATCTATAAGACGGCAGCGCATTGCTTCCTATTGACGCCCTACGATCAGTACGATTACAACCAGATTGTGGCGCCACAGGATGTGGCATTCTATGCGGGTCTCTGCGGTCTGGCCACCCTCGAGCTAGACATGCTGCAGCTGGGCTGCTTCAATTCCGAAAAATTCAAGCCCTTCTTTAACCTGTCACCCATCATGTGGGACATATTGAGCAAGTTCTTCAATAACGAATTCAGTCTCTGTGAACAGTTGCTGCATGAGCTCGAAAGTCGTGTGCGACTGGATGTATATGTGGCACCGCATGTGGATGCGCTGTACAGCCGCATCCAGACACGGATTCAGGATAGAAGACTTGCCTGTGGAGTATCCTCAGCTGATAGCACATCCACAACTTTGCTGGAAACGAGAGTTACGCAAAAAGAGACAACTATCTATTTTGAGGACGATGTATAAAGCAGAGAAACGAAAATGTCTATGTAAAAGTATGGGAAATGTAAAGAAAAGAGAGTTTGCTAGACGGCGAGGGATAGGTAAAGAAAAGAGAGTTTGCTAGACGGCGAGGGAGAGAAAGAGAGAAAATAGTATGGCATCACTGTGTCGACCTTACAGAGAAATTTGCTGTGCCTTATGGAAATTATGTGTTCACTATTCGCAGTCAGGTTCAGTATTATAAATGTGGGATCAATAAATAACATTTGTTCTTAAATGGCTGCCCTTTAAGTGATAGTCAGCGTATGATAAATTTGTTAATCTGGTTTGCCGAAGTTTTTATTTCATTATTGCTTTTGATGACGTTAGCTATTGCTTTTCAACTGAGATCATAATTTTTTGTTAGATAGGAATTTACTTTACAAAACATCTCAAATTACTCTAGAATCTTAGTTAAGCTATTCGTTTTTATAGAGTAGAAGAGTAGAATGAATGTGTGGCAGAAGTACTCTTGCTCTTGCTCTCCGCTCAGTTCAGAGAAATGTGCCAACAACTAAGTTCGATGTTGGATGGAAATTTTGTCTTACATAAGGGCGAGCCTGTTGCAGCGCCGCTACAGTCATTCCCCTGACTGCCTGGTCGTGCTGCTCTTCCTGCTTTGTTTGAAAAACATGTAAATAGTTTTTGCTCTTAATTGTAATAGTTATACATATGATTTTGAAGGGATGGGTTTAAGAATAATAGTTATCTGCTAATGATTGTTCTATGAAGAATGTACTCACAGTCATCTCAAAGAGCAGAGCTTGCCTGCAAAATAATCTATCAAATTAATCTATTAAGAGAGGTTCCCCTAAATAAATTATAACAATCAACTATCAAGAGAGGTTGATATAAAAATTAAAATTATTTATTTCTACTAGCAAATGCATTTTTATGAAAAGCTATAGAGTACGCTACCAATATTTATAAAATGCGACTATCAAATGAGTTTTAAATGTTTTATATTACTTGAAATTACATACAAAAGTATGTGTAAAGTACTTTCCAGCATCTGCTCATCTGTTTGATTTTCATGTTAATTTTATTATACACAAAAAATATAATCCACTTAGATATTTCTATACACTTCCGCAGAATTCTCATTTGCTACAACTACAGCACAATTCAAGTGTATCACAATCTCATCTGCAAAAAAATTTATATATGTATATTATACATATTGTAAACCGACTTTTTTTTGTGTCTTTTTTGTTACAAGATTATATTCTAGCTGTGACAAAAGTCGACGAGTGAAAGCGGCTGCAGTTGCTGGGAACAACAGGAGCAGCAACAGCAATAGCAACAGCAACAGTAGCAACAACAACAACAACAACAACAACAACAACAACAACAACAGCAACAAGCAACATAATTAAATTTTCGTGTGCTCAGTAGAACGAACGAACGAACTTGACGCTCACAAAGAGCGAATAGGCGAATAGGAAAGGGAAACGAAAGAGAGGTGCAAGTAAAATCAGCGGCAGCAGCGCCTAGACCATGCCCACGCCCACGTCCCTCAACGCCCACAGTTTGAATGCCGTTGAAGAGATTGACGCAAAATCATGAAATATTGCACAGTTGAAGTGATTTTTATGAACTCTTGAAAAGTAGCTGCGAGACTAGAAGAATAAGGAGACGAACGCTAACGAGCTTAAGGATAAGACGCCTGAGCTCCAAAAGCGCATTGAAATTGCCTCAAATACGTCCGTCAAGGAGCCCAAAACGGGAAGATATAACTCTAGGCTGCTGCTGCTGCTATTGCAGCTGATGAGAGCAAAGCAAAAGATAGTGGCATTAGATGCTGAGCTGATTTTGAAATAGAGAAAATTACTTGAGCATATTATTAAATGGTATCAGAATGGAATAAGGAACTATATAATTTAGATGAAAAATTGATTAAATTATTGTACGATATATTCAGTTTTATTATTGTATCATTGAAATAAAAATGATTAAAGTCTGAAAACTTTTGAGTGCACTTCAAGCATGTAGACCTACTTTTTAGTGAAATTAAAAATCTCATTCGCGGTCTAAAAGCAAAGCAATCTAGACAATATATTTTTAATAAACGCACAGGCAGACTTTTGTCTTATTTCTACTTGTCTACTGGCACTTCTTGATATTTTTGTATTCTTTTTTCTGGCGCGCTAATAAAGGCTGTCTGGCACCTGGCGCTGGCGCTGGCGTTGGCGAATATTCAGCATCTCATCTTGGCCAACTTCTGCCAGACATTTTGTGTTGAGTAATTCTTTTGTAATGCGGAAGGAAGTGCAAAAAACAACAGCGCTATGCGACTTCCGCTGAGGCGGCTGGTGCAGGGGCTGGAGCCCGAAGTCATGTAAGTTGCGACTTAAGAAAACTTTAAAACAAAACTGACCTACGCGTGCGGCCCCTACAGCTGGACAATAGCGAACTTTGGCTTAGAGGCACGAGGCACGAGGCTGAAGCGCCTGGACCTGGACTGTGGTTCGAGCAAGATAAATTGCTGCAGTGTTTAGTTAATACTTGTGCTACTGAACGGTTTTGCAGCTTCGCCCCGCCCCAACCAGTTACAATTCAATACAAACAGCAGAAGCAGTAGCAGCAACAGCAGTAGCAGCAGCAGTAGCAGTAGCAGCAACAGTAGCAGCTGGCTGGACAAGTTTATCTTTTGTTACATTGACTTCCGCTAAAAGATGCTAAACTAGAAAACATTTTTTGCTTGGCCAGGGCCAGAGCAAACAGGAAAAGTTAAACAGAAATTAAGCGAAGTCGAGCCAAAGCGCTGCTCAAGGAAAAAAGTGCATATATACACTGAGAGAAAAGCATTTAACTGCCGTGAATCAGCAGAAAGTCGCCGGAAAATAGTAGAACACAAAAAGTGGTATATATATAAATATTCCAATAATATTTCACATATACATCTTTTCATACGACGTCAATATTGGAATATTTTGTCAATTCTGTATTTAAAATATTATATTTTTTTAAATTTTTGGTAAGTTTCTATTGGGAAACTTTGGTAATAGTTGTTGCATTGTACCAGCTGTCAAGCTGCCTCGTTTTCCTGTCTTCGACTGCTTGTGATTATGTGTTTTTATAATAACTATAAATTGACAATGGAAGGGCCCAATAGACAAGGCTATCAACTCGTATTGCAGCTGGTGCGCATTGGCATCGTTGCCGTCGTCACGTACTATTGCGCCACGTGGATAATCAGCTCCGTGGATCCAACCAGCAAGGCCAAGAAGAAGGCCAAGCGGCTGGCCCAGATGCAGCTGAAGAAGCTGAACGATATGAGCGGACAGGGCAATAAGATGAAGCTGAGCGACTTCAATAGCTATGAGCTGATGATAGCCTCACATCTGATTGCGCCCGCCGACATCGATATCAGTTGGTCGGATATCGCGGGCCTGGATACGGTTATCCAGGAGCTGCGCGAGTCCGTGGTGCTGCCCGTCCGACACCGAGATCTCTTTCAGCGCTCGCAGCTGTGGCGACCGCCCAAAGGCGTCCTGCTCTATGGGCCGCCCGGCTGTGGCAAGACGCTGATTGCCAAGGCCATGGCCAAGGAGGCGGGCATGCGCTTCATTAACCTCGATGTCGCAATGCTCACCGACAAATGGTACGGTGAATCACAGAAATTGGCTGCCGCCGTCTTTACGCTCGCCCACAAACTGCAGCCGTGCATCATATTCATCGACGAGATTGAATCGTTTCTGCGCATGCGCGCCTCGGCAGATCACGAGGCGACGGCCATGATGAAGACCCAGTTTATGATGCTGTGGGACGGTTTGCTGAGCAACGCCAACTGCACGGTCCTCGTGCTGGGCGCCACGAATCGCCCGCAGGACTTGGATAAGGCCATTTTGCGACGCATGTCCACACAATTTCACATTGGGCCGCCATTGGAGCGTCAGCGTCTAGCTATACTGCAGGTGATACTGCAGCACGAGCAACTGCATCCGACCGTCGACCTGAAGCGCTTGGCCAACCTGACGCCCGGCTATTCGGGCTCTGATTTGCGAGAGCTGTGCCGTCATGCCAGCATCTATCGCATGAGGCAATATATGCGCGAGGTAATGATCAAGGAGGGCAGCACCGTCTTCGATGCGCAAATGGTGGACGAAAACGAGCTGGTCATTAGTATGGACGACCTGTTGAATTCGCTGGTCAACATGAATATGTCCAAGATACAAACGGGCACCACTTATCTGGCTAAGAATATCGATTTAGACTAGCACGTATATATGTATATATATATATATATTTATGGAAATATATATATATATAGTATATATTTATATATAAATATTGTACATATATGCCAGCTTAACAATTTAGCTTTTTTAAAATAATGTTTTTGTGGAGACGTCTGTATGTTTTTTTCTGTTTGGTTAAATAGGTTAGGCTAAATTATTGTCCTTTAAAAATTAATAGTATGAGCTGTATAATTATTAGATTAAAATAAATTGATTGTGTGTTAACTACATTTTTTTTTTATATTCAAAAAGACCTTAAAGAGTGAATAAATTGGCGAATGCCGGAAGACATTTTCTAGTTGTATACATAAATATTTACTTCATCTATATAAATACGCATAAATAAACAGATTTCATTGTTTAATCAATAGAAATTGTTTTCAACTTTGTTAAAGCTAGATTTCTATCGATCTTCTTCGCAGATGGATGCATGTTCTATTTTGTAATTAGGATAACATTTATTTTGTATAATTTTTCACAAAACAAAATTTAAATCATCTTATAATAATATGTTAAGGTTATAATAAGATGATGGGACAGATATTATTTAAAGAAAAAATGAATATTTGGGGTATAAAGATAAAGTCACTTTCCATATAAATCTAAATCTGTATTTAAGAGTCCTAAGGACTTTTTTGAACATTGTTCATTCGTAGCTTTAATACTTATAAAATGAGATCATGATATTATTTATATGACTGTTTTTTTTTTTTTCAATAAAATATATATTATATTTCTTCAGTAAAATTGTTTTCAGTGTATGTGGCTGCTGCTGTTACTGTTGCTTCGCTGGCCAGTTGGCCTTCTAGCCTATCCAATATTTTTCACATTTCATAGTGAAGACTTTTTGGCCCAGTGAAGTGTGTGGCCGAGCAAGAGTAAGCGAGAAAAAGAGAAAGAGAGAGAAAGAGAGAGAGGGCGATATAGAGTTGCAAGCTAAAAAGAAATCAAAACAACAAACAGCTACGACAACAACAAAAATCTTTTATGTAAAATTGAATATTCATAAGTTGCTCCACACAACAGCAGCGGCGGGGGTAGGTAGGTAGGTGTGGCAGCAGCAGAGCAGGAGCAAGAGCAGCAGTAGCAGAACACCAGCAGCTCAGGATAAAGCCTAGCTGAAGTTGTTGTCGCTGCTGCTGCTGCTGCTGTTGCTGTTTGGACGGCCTGGCAGTTGATTGTTTTTGTGTGTAGTTTTGTTTGGCTGAGTGAACCTGCAGACGCTTCCACACACACACATACGCACACTCATACGCACATGCACGTATGCAAAAGTTGCCGTTGTTTGCTATTTTGTCATGCAAATTGTATTTATTGCGGCGCAAGAGCAACAACCACAACGACTGAGAGACAAGCGCCGCGCTGTTGTAATTGTTTGTTATTTGTCATAGTGTATGTGCGCACGTATGTGTGAGTGCGCGTGCATGTGAGTGTCCGTGTGCGTGAGTGTGTGTGTGTGCCACCCATTGTAAACAAGAAAATTGACTGCCGCTGGCATCGTGGCCTGTGCAATACGCATCGCTCGCATTTCTATGCAGCATCAACAACAACTACTGCTGCTGCAGCAGCTACTCTATAAAACATAGCGGCAACACAATGCCAAGTCAAGTTTTTCCCGTCTATCGATCAAATATGCAAAATTCAACTCACACACACGCACACACACGCACACACTCCATTTGCAGCAGCTGAAAAGTATGCTACAATAAGCCGCAGGCGCTCATACCGCAGGCAGTTAATTGCATTAATATCTCAATATGCACATGAAATAGCAATTTGATAGGTAGCACAGAGAGAAAGAGAGACACGAAATGAGAGGGGAAGTGAGATAGGAAAAGAGACAGATAGAGAGAGTGCTAATATGTGCACTCTCTCTATCTGTCTCTTTTCCCTTCAGTTTAGATAACAAATACCAAAGGAAACAGGTGCAATAAACTTTCAAAAAACTATTTATAGTTTTTTTTTTTGGAAATAGGGTTTGATTAATAAATTAATTATTATTAAATAATTTTTTTATATTTATGATAAAACTAAACCTAAAGAAGATGAGTAATTAGTTGGTCAGAAGCCCAGCTGCTAGTCAATGACCTACATAATCCAACATTCGATATGTGAACAGGTTAGCAGCGTGCTTAAACCACTTCGCATAAATCTAAGTTGCAAATTATAACATATGAAATGATTTGTTACAATTGCTAATTAAGAAGTATAATACGTTTAGCTAAGTTTACTTTTCAAAAATCTTAGTTCACATCAAGTTTATACGTTTAATTTATTTGAGATGATAGCAAAAGAGAGTATTCAAAATGCTGTAAAACTATTTATTTTTAAATAATACAAATGACTCTTAATGAGAATCCAACATGCATTTAAAGAAATAATAAAGATGTAAATATATTATAAATTATTAAATAATCATATAATTTTTTTTATTTATTAATCAAATCCTATTTGATTAATATAAATAAATAAAAATATTGAAATATGTTTATAATTATTTAATTCAACTAAATTGTTTAGCTAATTTATTTACTTTATATAAATTTATACATATTTTATACATAAACTGAATTGTTGTTAATGTATTTTTATGTAAGTTAATAAAAAATAATTGTATTAGAGGCATATTCAATTATTTAGCTAATTTATTTACTTTATATATATTTATGCATATTTTTATATTTTCTTTCTTTTATATATTTTTATGTATTCTCATAAAATCTAATATACATTTTTATTTTCTTTCTTATCTGGAATCTTGCCCAACTGTAGTTACGTTGCCAAATGCATTCAGCCGCATGCGAATAAGAAAATGTTGTGCATACATTTAGCGTGTGGAAGACCTATAGATGTGTGTGTGTGTGTATGTGCATGATGTTGTATACATATGTGCCTCGAGAGAGCTGCACTAATTTGATTTGCAGTCGCAAAAATTTACGATTGCATTGTGGCCACTTGTGGGGTTTATGTCGCTGTCGTAAAACCCCAAAAGCCCCGTTGGCCAGATGAGGCCACTCACAGCTGCCTGCTAAAAGTCATAATTGTGCCAAGGCGGAAACTTAACGAGTGAAAGAAAGAGAGAGAAAGACAAGCCAAGCCTTGTGGCTTACCCGGAAGCCACAATCAATTTACATACGCCGCAGTCATATATAGACACTCAGTCGATAAATTTTAATGCAGCACACGCAGCAAAATCCTTTGCAGGCTAATTCCAACTTGGCTATTAACATAATCCCAACCCAAGAACAGTGTACTCTCCGTATCCCAATGCGGAGCGGCATGAGGCATACAAATCCATCAAAGTTTTTGAGTATCTTTCGCGCGCTCTCTCCCACCTTCTCTCTCCCCCTCTCACTCAAGCTCTTTGTGAGCTATCAGGCAGAACTGCGATGTGAATTGCCATAGTCGAGGAGCGAATGCGAATGCGAATGCGAATGAGATTGAGAAAAGGATGGCGCACCGTGTGGCAAATAAAACTCGGAATCGTAAAACGAGCCACGCATCTTGTTTAGAACTTTCGAAGACTGACACGAAATTTATGAGCGCATTTGAGAATTCATTTAGACCAAATGATGATTTACCTCGTACCTTAGTTTCCAGCCAGCAGAATACTTCAAACATTTATAGTAGTCAGCAAGTTGTCAGCTGATTGCGCTTAAATTGCTGAGGTGTACGTAAATCTATTGCAGATATATAGGTTTATTTTTGCTATGTTGATGGTATTGTAGATAGCTTGAAAATCATGCTTATTGCAGGAACATACCATTTTTTTTTGTTTAGAACAAGGCAAAATTTGTTTTTCGGTATGTCATCATGATGATCAAGAAAATATATATTAATATAGAATGTATGTAAGACCTCGCATATATATTTTTTTTAAATATAATATTATATATTCATATTTTATGCAATAGATTGTTTATTAGTAATTTTTAACTAATACATGAACTCTAGCTCTGGCTGTAGCTCTAAGACACCTTTTCATTTCATTCATTATAATATAATGGTTAGTTAATTTCATTAAATGAGATTGTTTATGCTATAAAGTATTCAATATCAAGCTAACGATTTCACGGCTCTTCGTCATTTATCCTGCTTTCAGATATTTCATATTTATTGCTGATATTTCGGTATAATAATAAAAATATTTAAATATTGATAGCGACTATCAGGCTCATCCGTTTATCAACTATTTATTTTTTATGTCAGACAACCTTTCAATTAGTTTTGCCTGCCCATGCCTATAGAGTCAACGCTCCATTCCCGCTGTCAAGGTCTATAATTTATGTGATCTCTCGTTCTATTTGGAGTACGCACGATGAACGTTGACAATTGTTTGCAGCTAATTTTAAGTGGCTTCTGCGTTATTTATTGAATTATTAATTAACTGCAATTGCGTAATCAAATTGAATATTACAGCTGTCATCGAGTGGCCGAAAGAGCACTGCCATTAAATTATTTTAATTACATTCATAATTTAATTGATTTTAATGTTGCGGCTAGGCCACACACTGCTGCCTTGAACAGCGCCCTTCTCCTTCTTCACCCTTCGGCGACTCCCTTTGTGCCCTAGCGTTTCCGTTGGCTTAGAATAATTGCTGACATTTGACATTAAATAAACTTTGCATTGCTAACCTTAAATAATTTAATTGTGAATGTCAAATGGCTCACTCTTTTTTTTTGTATCTGTTTTTATGCCTTTTCCTCTGTTTTTTTCTATAACTAATTTTATTATAGCACATTAATCATGCGCCGCCTGTTAATAAATATTAATGGCCAATAGCCGCGCTCCGCCAATTGCTAATTTAAGCCATAAAATTGCAACAGCATTTGCATTAAAATGCCCTGATTTATAGCGACCAAGCAACAACAGCAACAAACACAACAACTTCATTTAAAAAAATGCGAAAAAAAGAATATTTAAAGCACAAAAATAGCAACAACAATAACAAGGCAGAAAAAAGCAACATAAATAGCAATTAATTATTTAACAGTTAAATAAAAGATAGGCCAGAAAGTCGACTTGTATATACCCTTTAAATGTATGCATAGAGTGAAATCTTCATGTTATTCAATTAGTTAATAAGGCTTATATAGAAAGCAATAATTTTTTTAATTTTAAAAATATTTTGTTTTTGAATATAAATACCTTTTTCAGATATAAAATTTTTTTTTTGTATATTTTGTTCGTTTTCTATACTTGAGCTTAGTATTTTTTTTAGCGGAGCTGAGCTTGTGCGGTAAACACTTTACAGATAGCTCTCTTAAAAATAAAAGGTGTAAACTTTCCTTTACATTTTTTTGCTGACTATTTTTGAGTGAAATTTTTACGTTTTATAAAACCTTTATACATTTTTGTATGTATATAAATGTATATACAACTGATGCATAAACATATTGGAATGCATTTGAGAAATGTATCAAAGCAATTTTTTAAGCACATATAAAAAATTCGTATTAATAAAGTAGTTGTTAAGCCTCTATAACAATTGAATAAGCCAACGGCTTAGAGATTTTAAGCCCAGCAGAATGTACTTCATAAATAATTATAGTTTTTTTTTTGTCAGTTTTGGCATGGAGCATTTAAAACGGTTCTTTCGATGGACCATTTAGTGCATTTGCTGCAGCTCAGCTGGGATAGACTTCATGTCCTTTGCTGTTGCCGGTCATTAAATGCATCTGCGTACAGTGAAAAAAAAAGTATTTAAAAAAATGTATAAAAATAAACTGCAGAAATCATTTGAAGAGATACAGAAAAGAGTGGACAGTCTGAGAGAGAGGGAGATAGAAAGAGAGAGGAGAGAGAGAGAGAGAGAGAGAGAGAGAGAGAGAAGAAGAGGAAGAGGAAGCGGCAGAAGCAGAGGCAGAGACAGATGAGGCCGGCTGTTGAGGAGGTGCTAGTTCCGCTTTGACCATTTCTATTTCCTTTGGCCATTTCTAGAATTTGCATATTTCATGCCACAATGTATAATATTCATATTTATAAATCTTTTAACTGCACAAAACACAAACGGGACGCATCAAAAAGCCAACGGACAGAAGTGAAAAATGTGCAAATAGGAAATGAAAATGCTAAAAAAAAACAACAACAAAATAAAATGTTACAAGAAGCAGCAGCAGCAGCAGCAACAGCAACAGCAGCAACGAGTAGAGAGCAGCATTCATATTCACATTCACACTTTGCGCATAAAAAGGAGACATAAAAATGTGTTGCAACTCTCAACTGAATGAATGAATGAGCGAATGAATATGACTTTGCAACATACCAAGCAGCAGCACCAGCAGCAGCAGCAGCAGCCGCACAATAAAAATTCTCTTGCCTTGCATAGTTATGGGGCTAGCTGAGCAGTTGCCGGCACGGCGCTGTGATTTTTCATTTGGCCACCAAGCCGTGTCTGCCGCCCGAACCCATCTCCGCATCCGTCCTCGTCCTCGTCCGTGTTCGTGTCCGTCTCCTGCTGCCAGTCTGGCGACTCTGTCCGGGGCAACAGTTGTGTCAACGGCGGCCAAGGCGGCCAAGCCAAAAAGGCAACGCGTGCCGCATGCAACTGCACAACTGACCAACAGCCAGAAGGCAGCTGGAAGATGGAAAATGGAAAGGGCAAGGGCAACGGGCAACGGACAGCGGGCAATGGAAAAGGCAGCGAAAACTTGCACGAGCAGACGACGCTCTGCTGCATTTATTAAAACAATTTTTGTTTAGCTTTTTAGCCACATGCAACACTCTTATTTATATATATACAATTTTTTTACTTCCACTCTTTTTTCGACACATGAATAATAAATACGGCTCACAGCTTGAATCAGTTTTTTTTTGGCTAACTTCGTAAAAAACTCGCTGACAAAATGAAGGTGCAAATGGAGTTGCTTCATTTTTTAATTCCCTAGAAATCTTTGAATTTTATTCTTATCTAAATGCCTAAAAAGAGTGCTGAAAATTATATGAGACTTGACATAGAAAATGTTTAAAAAAATTAAGTGAGGAAGTAAATTAGTAAATTGCTAACAAACAATTTTTAAGAATTAAAAATTAAATGTGCAATTAATACTTTTTGCCTATTATTAAATTAAATTTTAAAAAATCCTTATCTATAGTAAGAAATATATTTTACTATATATATTCAAAGAAAAATTGGAAAAGAACCTGAGAAGCCTAGCCTCAAAGCAAAGTTTTATCATTATGGAAAATACTGTTCACCGAGCAAACTCCTTGCAAATGTTTTGGATACTCTATGCCGCCGTCCTCGCTCTTTTATATAACTTTCCTTTCTGCTCTGCCAGCTACACATAATATGCAGCGTAGTTATGAACGCCTTGCTTCGTGCTGAGCTTTCTTTGATTTTGCCTTATTTGCCTTTTGCTCTTGGAGTGTGCAGGCATTTTAATTTTTGCCCAGCACGCGTCGCCTGCTGCGCTGCGTGTGCCTTTTTAGCTGCCTGCAAAAATTAGCGTAGCACACAGACACAGAGACACTCACACACGCACGCATAGTTTGCTTAATTTGCTGGTTGCCTATGTTAAAGACACCTTTACTGTGATGCAGCAGCAGCAGCAAAAGTTGCAGATGCTGTGCGAAAAATTGCTGACAGCAAATGTGAAGCGTTGGGCTGCCCATTTGCCAGCTGAAAGTTGACAGCTGAAAGTTGCAGCCATTTGAGGCAGCCTGTCATCAGCTGCGCTGTCAGGCTACAAATTTGCCTAGCACTGCGTACGATGATGAGTCCTGCTAGAGTCCTCTGTCTCCCTGGCGTCCTAATTAGCATCGGCTTGGCGCAACTGCCAGCTATGCCCGTTGCCAGTTGCCTGCTGCCTGTTGCCTGCTGCCTGTTGCCGGCTGGAGTCGACGCTTCGTTAGCTGCGCATATGACATTGTCAATGGGTACATGCAACAATTATGCAACACTTAAGCGCATGCTGTTAGTTGTCAAGGGAGCTTCATCATTTTTATCAGCTTCCAAGTGGAAGTGCAGACTAAAAGAATCGACAAGTCATTTAACTTAATTAACTAATATTTGATGATGTTGCGTGCGTAATTTGACAGGAACTTTGAGTGCATGGCAAATATGCAACTGAAAGAAGGTTGAAGTTAGGAATCTGATATAAGAGAAGCTTAAATTTAACAGACAGTTAACAGATATATATAAAAATCTTGTTTGAATGCGTTAGAACTATGAACGTTTTGTTTAATTGCTGATAGATTGCTAAAATTTTAAAAAGCAGGGCTTAACTTGAGAATATTTATTTTAGATAAAACTTGATTTGGTTTAGCTTGACAATATACATAATCAGAAAGAATTAGTCTTACTTGATGTATTTAAGACAAATTTTAATTCAGTTTATTTATATTTATATACTAGGTACATATTTAATCTGATTTAAAAAGCTCAGCAGTTACTTTAACTTGAGAGTAGATATTTGAATTGAGAATAGTTTAGTTGAATTGACAACAGAAATACTCACATATTTTATCTCTTTGCATGTAATTAATATACTATAAAGATTTGTCTCTTAAAATGCAAACATATTAGTTTTAGCTGTATGACAATATTTAACAAGGCTTCTGATGACATGCACAAGCTTCTAAATTGCTTATCAAATATGCTCAAAAGAAGAAAACCAAGCATATTCGAAAATCGAACAAAATGCGTAGAAAAAAATCGAACAGCTCATTTAGTAGCTGAGGAGGGAATTCGAATTAGCAGTCGAAAGTTCACACAAAGCGAAATTAAAAATGAATTGCAGAAAATCGTAAGCCAAATACGCGAAACTTTCAGTCAAGCGCCAAGCGCCTCTTACATGACCTCCCATCACCCCGCCACCGCCCACGCCTACAAAACACGCCCACACAGCGAAAATTTTTAGCGCTGACTTCATTAAAAATAAAGTAAAGGAAAAAATTGCAAGCAAATTCACGACTTGGTAAAATGAATGAGTCTGAAAATGTGCAAGAGCGAGAGGTAGAAGGAGAGTGAGAGGGAGGATGGGTGGAAAGTGGAGAAGTGCCTTCGATTGGTTTCAATGGCCGACGCTTGTACATATCGGGCCGAAAGACCATTGTAAACTGGCCCAGACCCATCAGCTTAGCCAATAATCAGTAACGGCGGGGCTGGGCGCGGTCTGCCGCTCGGCAGCTAATTTATTACGAGCATTTAACAAGCATACTCATGGGAGGCGCTCAGGAAGGCCGCTTTGATTTATTAGGTGTGTGGTTCCTGCTTGTTTTTTTTTTTTTGCTTTTTTTTTGTGTTCCTGCCTCCCATTTTTAAAGAGCAGCTCAGAGAAAAGGAAGAAAAAAAATGGAAAGGAAATGCCGAAACACTAATGTGAATGTAATTTGTAGTTAATGTGTATTGTTGCCTAGAAATTTGAACATGAGCAGCTTTCTCCCCAACTACAGTTTGCTGTTTTAATTGCTCAAACGCAAAGTTGGCAAACGCTTTAGAGAGCTAGCTGGCTTGCGGTCAGCGTTTAAGAGTATTCAGAAAATGCACGTTTAACTGAAAGTTGTGAAGGGAGAGTAGAGAATAAGTGTAAGAGAGAGGAAGCATATTAGGGAGGGAGATTATGGAGTGAGTATAGAGAAAGTAGAGAGACAAAGTAGAAAGAGACGCAATAGCTAAACGGCTAGAGACAGAGTATTGAGATAGAGCAGGACCTTTAGAGAGAGAGAGAGAGAGAGAGAGAGAGAGAGAGAGAGAGAGAGAGAGAAAGAGAAAGAGTTCAGAATCTGCAGTAAAATGCAATTGTTTGATGATATTATTCTCTCTTTTACATCTCTACTCTAACTGTGTAAAGAGATTAGTGAGAGAGATAGCAATGGGAGAATTGAGAGAGACTAATATCATCAAACAAAACCCTTGAACTGCATTCATTGTTTAACTCAAGAGGCTTCTGATGATCTATAAAGTAGCTCAGTTAATAATATGTTAAGCTATAATACTTTAATTGTTGGAAAGTATCTTAATTAAGAATATGCATTCCAAAGTAAATTTTATAGAATAAATTACAAAATTTTTTTAATATTCTTAATGATTTTTTAATAGCAAAACATATTCAGCTGTCTACAATTGTTGTATAGATAAATTCACATTTACAAGTCTTTACAAATCTTGACATTTAAATATTTAATTTTGTGTTTAAATTTTCATCTTATATTTAATTGCTTCCGTACTCGCAAGTACATCTAATGCCATGCATAGATAAACCTTTGTCCATATAAGTTATTTTCACACTTTTTAGGTTCTATTTGAATAGCAGTCTAAATATTTTCCTATTTTAATAGTCTCATATATATTTTTCATTTTTTCCCTAATGAAACAATTTTCTGTAAAATATAGGTAGTTCTTATAAATATCAGATTATATAAATAAATTCAATTACATTTAATTTTAATTTATTTCTTTTCCACTTGACCTCATATGCATATATTTACATCTAATGTACTTAAATTTAAATACTTTCTCAGCTTAGCTGACTTTCATTTATTCATTCGCTGAATATTCAACGTTAAATCGCAGTTTCGATGTTGCGGAAGTCGTCGAGTAGCGCCGCTGACTCCACTGTTAAAACGTTAACGCAATCGTCTCGCTTTCGCTCAGCTCCCCCACCGCGGCCCACTTTTGGTCTGGTTTGACTGTATGGCTGTGCGACGATGCCATTAAAGTCCATAAATCACAACATAGCATAGAAATAAATCAAGCCTTTTATTATCAACACATCGCAATGTTTGTTATCGAAAGGGTTATTTATAGTGCTCCAGGGAGCGACGGCCACGAAGGCCACGTGCCAGCCGCCGCTTCTCTGCAATTTCCGACCGGCTACGCTATGTTAATATGCAACGAATTAAAATGCCGGGCTCAAAGTTCAAGGTTGATCATTTAGTGCAGTCGCTGACCGCTTTGCCTACTTTCGGCACAGCCAGACAGAGGCACTCAGAGACAGCCAGAGTGCGGAAGATAGACAGTGTGGGGCGTGTGTGTTTGGTTTTTGTCTCGCTCATTAAACAAATCGCATTATTTGGTCTGGAGAGTCGCAGTTGAAGCATTGGCAGTGCACTAACCCGTCGCACGCGCTGACAGCTGCGCTTCATTACGTTGCCAATTGAAAGGCTTAAAAGACCTACTGACTCACGAGAGCCCTCATATGCCAAATGAATACATCATTAGCTGCCATGGAATTTACTCCCACACACACGCAGAATAGAAGTGGCCATAGCCGAACGACTGGCAACGAATTGTGACGAGCTTTGCTTTCGTTAACGCAACTGGAACTTCATAAACCTGATGTCTGCTGGCGTTTGCCAGTCGCCTGCCGCTTGCCGCCTGCTACCTAGCTACTGGCCCCTTGTCAACCGCATCCCTGGTCGAATTTGTTGCACAAGCAGCCCTAGTGCTGGCCCGGGCTGGGCTACTTAAACTTCTTAACTTTCAAGTGCTTATGCAAGTTGTTAACTAATTATGTGCACAACAGCACAAAGTTTCCAATACTCTATTTACATAAAACTCTAGCAAGAACATGTAATACATCTGGCCAACAGTTAAGGTAGTTGTAGAATATGCAGATATATGAATATATATCTATATATAAGCTGAAATGGCAGGCAAATTGAAGCAACTCGGCTTGCTGTTAGAGTATCATGGCCTGACGTTAGTCCAATTGGCCAGGCAAGTGTTTGATAAGAATATTGCCATGGAAATGGCAAATTTGACTCACACACTCTCATTCACCTCGTTACACCTATACACAGAGACACACAGACACACACACACACATAGAGGCGCACACCTAGCAGAAAATCTCATATGATAATTTACCGTGTTTGTTTTATAAGACTATTAGGAACTCAAAAGCAATTAAGGCTTGCCAAAAGGCAAGCCAAGTATGTTATTATTTATGAGCATGTGGGCGTGGCAGACATGCGTACCTACACACATGTATGTATGTGAATATGTGCATATGTACATGTGCGGCACATTTATCGGCACGTTTCTAAGCAGCTTGTTGACAAGCAAATTGCGACATAAATTTCGACTCGAGAATTGCTCAAATAATCGCAATGAACTTATGCAAAATTAATTTTTCACCCACAAAGCGAATAGGAAATTGTCCCCAATACGTTTTACAGGAAGTTCAAGACTGAGCATGAATTGATCATAAACGTGGCTAATAGGCTCATATAGTCGCAGAAATTTAGATTTAATTGAAAAAATTATAAATAATTATATCATGAAACCTATGTCAATTATCTTTTTAAGTTGACTTTAATATAAACTTATATTTAATTGAAAAAATTATAAATAATTATATCATGAAACCTATCTCAATTATTAAAAATTAGATTGGCAAACAAATTTTATAAAATCATAAATATTTATTTAGCTAGAATCTCAAAACACGCTGGCCAAATAAATAATTAATTATTTAACTAAAAAATAAACATTATTCTTCCCTACTGCTAAATAAATATTATATAAAGCCACATAATATAAACTGCTCGCCATTTTTATTACGCTGACAGTTTAATTTCCTCTCGCTGCGATTTTTAATCAATTTGCATCTAAAATAAATTAATGCGATTCCGGTTGCGCACAAATTGCACAAATCTAATTAACGCGAGGCGCCAAGTGCGCTGCACACAACATTCAATACCATTCGCACCAGAGATGTTACGGCAGAGGAAGAAACGAGCCACGTTATCGATATATCGAAACACTTTGATCAATCTTGCGGCAAGCAATGGCATATCCGGTTAGCAGGCAGACGGGCCTCCCTCGCTCGACTTTTGTCGCACTTCGGCATTTTTAATTAAATTTGTTACCTGCAGCCATATTCAAATATATCTCAACAGCTCGACAGCAGCTGCTCAATAAATTAATTTCCTTTGCTCTTGGCAGCCTCCCTTGGCTGCCGCCAAATGGAATTAGTGATGGAAGCGTGAACGACACGACCAAGATTAGAGTTTTGATAAGCAACTTGATTAGGCCGTAATGTTATAAATAAAAGGTGTAATTTACTTCAAGTTTTATTGCATAATTTAAATATATTAATTTATAATATATTATTATTTATAATTTTTTCTAATATAATTTTTTTAACTATAGAATATTAAATATTTTTTCCAAGTTGAAATTTATGTACAAAAATCTATAAATAAATATATTAAAATAATCTAGAAATAAGTTTCCCAATTAAAATTCAAAATTGTAGACTATATTATAATATATATGAACGTATATTTCAATATACAAATTAGTATTTTCCAACATAAAAATATATTTAACACGTTTCCATCAGCTTCCACTCACTTCGTTCGCATTTCGGAACTCGAAGCTAATCGATTTAATTGAGAAATCAAAACATTTGTTGGAAATCTTCGGAATAAATGAAAATTGACTAACATCAGAAAGTGAAAATCAATTTAGCCTTTAAGCCAAATGCAGCACAATTAATTGTTAAGCCACTTGGCCCAGTTCGAACCCCGCTTTTCTTTTCAGCCATTTGCTTAACGATGCTGAAATTAAGCATTGAAGCAAATTTGGGCTTAATTTAAATGCCAATTGCTTGGGCTGGCGGCGAAAGCATGAACTGAAACTTTGCAGACAATTGAAAGAGAAACGGCCCGAAATGAAGTGCAAATATATATACAGCAAAAAAAAAAAAAAATTAAACAGAAGCAAAGAGTGTGAGAGAGCAAGGAGAGGAAAGTAACCCTAAAAGCAATCCAAATAATAAATCACACCTTTGTCACTCAAAGCGCCCCGCTTTCGCTCTTCTTTTCTCTTTTTTTTCAATTAAAAGCTAAAATGCCACCTTAGAAATTGCTTTGGCCTTTCGTCGACGCGACGCCGGGACATGTAATTAGTTGACAAAGGTGTTGTTCGGCAGCTTAATTGAATTTTTATCTCAGCTTGTTCCAAACGCCATTCCGAGAAAGGCTTCAATTAGAACTTGACTCGAGAATCGAGACGAAAGCACGACAATGGGGCAGAGGTCGGACACGGTAGTCGGAGCGGATGCCTGCAGCAGACGTTCAAAGACTGTGTAAACTCTATGCAAATTGCGTGGGTACTTTTATGCGAGCTAAACGATATTTGTGCTAAATAACAATTAGAAAGCGGACCCAAATATTTTCAACTCTATTCAAATTCAAGAATTTTGCATAATTTTATAAAACAGAAAGTTCAGCTTCGTGCAGTTAGTGAGAGTTACTTACTTGGTTTAATAGCAGATATTACTATAAGTAAATATTACTTAGATGGCGCTTGGTTGTGATACGAAAAATGGAATTCTGAAAAGAAATATTAGACTTCATTAGAGATATCGATTTATATTGAAAGGAAGAGATTTATATTGAAAGAAAAGAATGATGATTTAGTAAACAAGATTAGATCTCGACTTTTTTGGAAGCTCTTCAAGCTTATAGCTTTTAAAAAACGTTCTAAATTAACTCAGGAGTTGTTTCTCATCTTAATTAAAGTAATTTTATAGATTCGACATGTTTCGATCTACCTTTTTACATATATTCACATATAAAAAATATATTATTATTAATTCAATTATTGAATTGTTGTCTTAATTTCCTATAAATAATATTCAGTATAAATCAGTTCTATGCCATAATTATTGTAAAAAAAATCCATTTTATAAATAATTACTTATTTGTTGTTAACAATTATAATCCCATTAACCTTAAATTCGTGCTTAATTGCTTTAATTGCGCCACTAATTTAGCAATTTAATGCAGACTATTTATTCTCTTGCTATTATTATTTCGTTAATATTATTAGAATGTAATCGTATTACATTTACCCACACACACACACATTTCGGATCGTTTAAATACACGGAGGCGCCTTTAGGGCCACAAATAATTGCTGGGGCCATTGTCAATTTGTGTAGACTCAAGGATTCAAATCATAAATTGGCATTTTTATTCAGAGTCAACACAAGGAGCGGAGCGGAGGAAAAACACTTTTAATTGCTATTACTTACAGGGTTCGGTCTTTGGGGGCGTGACTCGAGTGCCATTGTTGCCTCCGCCGTTGTTGTTGTTGTTGTTATTGTCACAATTGTTGATTTCTCTCTGTGTATTTGTATTCTTTTTTCTGCTATTTTTATTTGTCATTCCTAAGCGCTTCATTGTTTCGCTTTTGCTTGTGGTCGGATTTCGATGTCGATTGTTGTTGTTGTTGTTGGCGGTGTTGTTGCTGCTGCTGCTGCTGCTACTGTTGAGTTGACAATCGTCAGCGTTGTCGTAGTTTGTGGCATCAAACCGCAGCAATGTCAGCATAAGCCGATTGCGTGGCATTTGCTATTGTCCGATTGTTGTTCGGCATTTGTGCATGGCTGGGGAGCCGTCCCCCCAACGGGGAATTACGCGTAAACTCCACCGCACACAAGTCGAATGATAAGTCAATTGTTGTCTACAATCCCCAATCGCTATACCAACGCAAAATAATGAACAGCGCCCAGTTGCAGTTTCCACTAAACAAACAATTGACATGCGATTTGTGCCAGCAAGAAAAACGAAGAAAATTCCAAGGCACTTTGGCTCTCTGTTATTAACTGCATTTAGTTTCAATTTGCGGCTACGATCTAATTGTGCATTATGTCTTCAGACCTGGCCCTGTTCTCTGTTTCGCTCAATGTTTGCCCATGGCACACACACACACACACACACACACACCCGCATAGATACCCGCACTCACATCGCTCAGAGTTAACGCAGACCTAGTCGAGTTTTATGGCCAACAATTGCGCTTAAGTGGACCCAACTTTACGAGCTCGCCCACTCGCACCACTCGCACTCTACGTCTGGCATAGACTCTCGCCAGGGCATTGGGACTTAGGCTTGGTCTACTCGAGCTCCTCACTGCCGCTGCTTCTCCTTGTTATAGAACAATTCAAAATAGCACGCAAGCCAAATCAAGTTATGTCGCATTCGATATGTCTGTGTGTGTGTGTAGGAGTGTGGTTGTGTGTGTGTGGTGGGTGTATGGTTGTGTGTGTGTGTGGTACGTCTTCTTGTTGCCACTTCGATGTTGACATGCAAACAGTAGCTCAATGCGACAACAAGTGAGCTTTACAAGTGGCAAGTGCTTGAGTCTATTGATACCCTGTTAAATGTCGACTTAGCACCTTAATCACCGATGATGAGGGCTTTACGCTTAAAGATAATTGGGAGTAAGGCTTATTAAGAAACTGTATTATTTTTTTCCTTTCTTTTACTATAACATTTTTTACATTTTAATTGGATTGGACAGACATTTGGTTTATGTCTTGTTCTTTCATATTTATTTTTAGTTAAATTACTAATGAAATAAACATTTGCTAACTATGTATAAAATTTAAGGAATTTCATGATCTTTATAAGTATTTTTGGGTAGAAAATATATAATAAAATATATAAAATAAATATATGAATCACATAAAAAATATTCTTGGACCAAAAAAAATTAATATATAAATATTCTTAAAAAAATATATTTAACTATATCTTAGTATTTAAATCTGTATTTATAAATATATATGCTTTTTAAGCAAACGAAAAAGCCTAAATATAAATAAAAATTAGTAAAAATAAAAACAATACAAATTCCTTTTGAATTTTTTTAATAAAACAATAAAAATATTGGAAATTGCAGCTCTCAAAAGTATGCAATGATTAAAAAATATCTATTAAGCTCACTCAACCATGCAATGCAGACTGCTATAAATGCAATAAATAAGAATATATTATTCACTAAAAATGTATTAAATAAGTCAATTAATGTCCTAGATCTCATAGCCAATGCTACTAACAATACATAAATATTTTCTTCTTGAATTCTAGCTAGAACTAGCTAATATACCCGTGTGTAGTATGTTTGCGCTGGCGCTATGCATAGCTATATGCTGCAGACAGGTTGAGGCCACTGAATAAACAGTTGCCATGGGAAATTATTAGAGACAAATAAATTAAATTTTATAGCACCGCGGCACTGTAGGTGCCGACGATAGAGGGCGCCATATCGGGGCAGTGAGGCGCGGCGTGGCATGGCATGCCTTGCCGCAGGGTAAGCCAATATTTTATGACTACTTAATGCGTGGTGCGAGGTGTGGTGGTGTGGTGGGCACGGCGCAGGTGGGCGGGGCAAATCGTCAATACAATTTTGATTGCCGTTTGTTGGCAATTATGGATTTAGTCGCTTGTTTGGCTGCGCTTTATTGTTGCTATTGTTGTTCGTGTGGTTGTTGATTTTTGGCCAAAAAGTTTTGGTAAGTTTATATACATATGCTGGATGTACGTGCCGGGGCATTGGCCAAGCCGCACTTCAATTTCTTTCAACTCCATTAATGGCACAACATGCAAACTGAAAGTTAAGTTTTATGCCAGCCGGCCAGCAACATAAACAACAAGACGAAACAAAGCCCAGCGCACACATTTAACAAAGTTATTGGAAGTTCTGCCTCAGCTTCATCCGTGCTGCAGCTGCAGCTGCAGCTGACCATCGCCCAGTCTTTCAATTCAACAGCAGCAGCAGCAGCAACAACAACAACAACAGCAACCTCTTGCCAGTTCAACCTTTTTGTTTTTTACAAGCACTTTGCAAATATTTATGGGTGAAAACAGCGTAAACAATAAGCTCATAAACTGCAGCAACGCTGACGCCGACGTAGACGTCGATGCAGCAGTTAAGCGGGACAAAGCGTTTAAATCGATTTTCAAAAATGAATTATGTTTGCCTTTATTAAATACATCAGATATATATATGTACATAAATCTATATATATGAATGAATATATATATATTTTTTTAATGTATTTTATTAAAATTTCATGCACACTGTATGCGTATACTCTAATTGAAAGACGCTGTAGCAGGCTGTAGGGTACGTAAGTTATAAATATGTGATAAGTAGGGTCTTAAAGCTTTGAAAATTTTTCATATATTTAGGTTTTATTTATACTGATTAAACATAAATATACTTAATATTTAGTATGTTTGTAGTATACAACAAATTTGAAAAAAAATATAGAAAAGAACATGAAAATAAATTAGAAAAAAAGAAGCAATATTTTTGTTACACGAGTTAACAATATTCAATGAAATTTGATAAGAAAGAAACGGGATACAGTTTCTAAGAGGTTTTCAGCCTGCTAACCTAGAACATAAAATTAGCATATCTTTGTAAAAACATTGAAAACAAAATATATATAAATATATATGTAAAAAATATAAATATATATAAAAGATATTTAGATGCATTCAATTTATTTTTGTCTTAATATTAAATTATCTAAAATATTTTTAAAATATGTATACATCTTTCCAAATATCTAACACGCCCACAACATTTCATTCAACGCATTAAATTAGCTGTCCCGTATTTCATCATATGGTCCATCTAATAATATGATGGCTTAAATGATATATATGTTTATATATATCATTTAAGCCATCATATTATTTATAACATGGCATATCTAATTTAGTGTGATTATTCTGTTTTAACTGCCATCAGTTATAACGCTTAAAATGCAATTTCTAAATGAATAAATTATGTTAGCTATATATAGGTATAAATTCTATATGATATGCATATGCAGTCACATATCTAGCGAGCTTTCAAGCTAATATATATTAATGCATTTAGAGTATTCAATAGTCGAATCAGCTATGGCCCACAGTAACTTTTAATTTTGTTAACAGAGCGGCAGCACGATGAGCACAAAGTGCGTCATTGTCGGCAGTTTTTTTATTATCATGTTGTTTGCTTTTCACTTTTGTCATATGTCAAAGGATTCACGCACATGCATACAGAAACACGTGTCAGTGTGTCTGTGTGTGTGGGTGTGTGTGTGGGTGCCGTAATGCTGGTCACGTGCTGTAGCAAGTGCATTTTATAAATTAGCTAAATATTTTGGCAACAGTCTTTGTCTTTCTGCAGCACAGCTCGTCTCGACTATTTGCTCAACATTCTGTGAGCTAGAGAGATTTCTCAAATTCTCGTTCTTGCTTTCGTTGTTGTTGTTGTTGCTGAGTAAACACAAGGCAGAGCATATTCATATACATATATATGTGGAGTGTAAGCGTAGCCGTGCCATAATTAGCAGGCGTTGCAGCGTAAAATATTTCAAAATTTGCAGGTAAACAAGAGAGGCAAACGGCCCAACTGTGAACTCACAAACAGTGCTGCAATTAGATAATTTAACAGACAATAATACGAGGCAAATGCAAATGCATGCAGTAAACACTCCAAAATATATATGCCTTTAATGCAGTTGAGTGCAGCTGCACACACGTATCGCTTTAATGATAAATTTCCATTACAATTCAACTGCTAGTCATGCATAATTGTCCGTAATCATTAATACAAAAGCCCATTGAACTGATTATTGTATGCGATGCTCACACTCTCCTCTCTAATAGACTGACTTTACGGCCGGCAACAATGGGCACGCAGGTACAATATGCCAATCTGCCTAACTAACTGATTGGCCCAAATGTCAAATGCAACTAAATGCAAATTTGTAACTATTTATCGAGCACAGAAATTTATCACTGACAAATACAAATGCAAATAAACGAAGGAAAAAAATCCCAACACTAACACTCGCACTGGCTCATAACAATGCCAATAACATTTACAAATTGCATTTTCATGTTACATAGAATCGGGCAGACTTTTCAATGCTCTCAGTGAATGTTCACGCATAGATTTTTACAATTTTCCCATTTTTCCCATTTTTTGTTGAAATAAAATGAAGTCATATTATTTATTAAAATGTGTTTTATGACTTTTAGTATATCTTCTATCAAAATTAAAATATATTTTATAAGTAGAAGCGACAAGTATATTTTTTTTAGCTTCTAGCAGTTGACAATCTATGACAAATCAGCTAAGAAATATATAATTTGAGCTGAGATACGATAGAGTGCAACGAGAGCTCATTTACATGTGCAAATGGCAACATTCTGTATTGAACAATGCTTGTGTGTGTGTGTGCTTGGCAAGTGCAGCAGCAACTGTTTGTTGTATATTTGATGATTACTAACACAGATGCTCTATCGATGAGACTAGCCCCGAAATATCACTCAAAATAGTGTCTGTCCAGAACGTACGTATTGAATGTAGCAATGAGTGTGTGTGTGTGTGTGTGCGTGTGTGTGTGTGTGCTGTTGTTGTGTTGTGCGATGTTGTAATCCTAATGAATCCTGCACCTATTTATTTTTCATTGTGGGAAATTGTGCAAATGCCATGACAACATGTGCAAGAGAGAGAGAGGGGAACAGCTGTCACGCCTACCCCAGCTGCCACGCCCATTGACCAACTGTGCGTATGTGTGTGTGTGTGTGTCCATGTACAATTGTTTAAATGTGCTGTTACAGCAACAAAAAACAAGACGAAATACTGAGTTGTTTTTGTTTTTAGGAATACAACAATACAAAGGGGGGACGGGTCTGCGGGCACGTTGAGTATTTGGCAGCAGCTTCATTGGCCTCGTTGTTGCTGCTGTCATTGCTGCTGCTGCTACTGCTGCTGCTGTTGGTTGTTTGTGTTTTACATGAGGCATTGTCTCTCATCAGTTTAATTAGTCGCTACGCTTTTGCTTTGCACTTGCTAAAGCCCAGGCTCAGCAAAAATAATAAATGTTTGTATTTTGTTGCTGTCGTTGATGTTGTTGTTGTCCTTGTCATGTCGAGACAACTACCCAACAAACTGGCTGAGCCCAGCTACTGAGCTAACTAACTACCGAAACATCAGCCTCGACTCAACTCAAGACTCAAGACACATCACATTTAGTATTCGTCTGCATAATTCATGTAGCAGCTTCAATTTCCATAGAGAACAGAGCAGACGGAGGACAGAGCTGAAGCAACTTCATGCTGAAGAGCAGAGGCGAGAGGGCACTGATGGAAGCCACACAGCTCTTAGAGGTTGCGTTTAGTGAAAATAAGTGCAATATAATGTAAAATCAATAGCTAGATAACAATTATTTGCTCAATTCTGTTTAGCTTTAAGAAAGCTTAAAATTTGAGTGAATTTATTGAATCAATTTATTGTTACCTGATATTAAATAATATAATTAAATGCATGAGAAAATTAACAGAATTGCAACTCAAAAGCTGGTTCAATATAATAGATGCAGAACTGAACAAATATTTTAGATTTGCAATATAGTTATTTGACAATGCTTTACATATTAAACCTATCTGAAGCATTGACAAGACTTGAAATGTTGGCCTTGCTACTGAGGACCTGCAGTCGGCTGTCGCTTCACAGCAGGAGGAGGCTTTCGGCAAGCCATTGTTATGCAGCAATTGGAGGATGAAGTACTGAATAGGCTACTCCCAGCAAGCTGAGAACCAGCCATGGAGTTTAATTATGGGCCAGCACAGCGTGGATGCATATTAAAAATATATTACAAGACAAGACAAGGCAAGGCAATACAATGATGAAGCTGAGATGAATTGTTTTGTCAGAAGCAGAATTGATGGACAATGACTTCAAAATTCCAACAATAGCAGCGCTTATTAGCTGGCTGAGCTTTTGATATGCAAAAGGGCTAGCAGTGAATTCAAACCACTTTGAATCTGATCTAGCTGTTAATAATAATAAACGAAGTCTTAAAAGGTTGCATATTTTTGGTTATTTAAATTATGATAATGCATAAGGTCTATATTTAAAACAGACTGCAAAGTGGCTCAAGGAAACTTACTTAAGTTAAGGTCTAGAGTATGCTGCAAATATAGATAAAAGAGTATATGAATGACAATAAATTTTATTACTTTTATTTCTCTCATGTTACAACTAGACCTTTAAGTGTTGACATCTGGAATTCAGAAAACGTAAAGCTATTAACGTTATTTTAACCTCTTTTAAAATAGTATACAGCTGTATAGATACTCCATATCCGTTTAGTCTTTATCATTGACATACTAAAAAGTTAAAGCCAAAAAGAGCATATATGCTATATTAAAGTCTATGTTATCATTCGCAGACTTCTATCAAAACGCTTTTTTATTGACATACCACTGGAAAATAAAAATTTTACCTGAGTTTCTCTTCTTTTTCTGTAGTATTTATTTTTTATTTTTTGTTGACACACCGCTGCAAAATATTTAGAACACTCTGCTTCTGTTTGTGATTTGATTTTTATCCCACCTGATATTTATTTTGAATAACTATTTTCTAAGCACCCAATGCACAGCAATTCGGATGTTCAGCTAAATGCTGCGCCATGTATTTTAACTGTTGAAATTGTTTTGCTATTTCTATTTAAAAAAAAAGATTTTTTTCGGGTATAAATTGCCACGCCCACAGCGATTTACACAAAAACCACAGTCACAGACACGTACACACACACACACACACACACAGATTTTTGCCTTTTTAATGCATTTTCAATTGCCATTTGGACGAGGCTTCCAGACCAGTTCGATATAGAAGCATAATTATAGAGCAGTTGGGGTTTGTTGAGATGTAGCATAGAGTTTGTAAAATAGGGAAATAATTGGGAAAATTGTATACAGTTGTAAATAATTAAAGTTAAATATAAATTTAATGTTAAAGTTGAAGCTATAGAAAAATAAATAAAATACATTTTAAAGCTGCTGGATTTCGCACAGAATAAAATTCATATTTTGTTTATATAAACATTGAATAATTATATACAAATATATATATTTTAATTTGATAGCTAAATATTAAATATTTTAAATATATCTCTTATATTATTTGCATTCAACATTCTCTACAAAATATTTAACTAGAGCATCAACTGCTGTTCATATGCAAAATGGAAATGTACTTCGTTATTCATTGGAGGCCAACACACAGTTAGTCCATGGAAAATTCAATTTTATGGAACTAGTCTGGCCAACATTGAAATCAATTATATATCTGCGATTTCATCGATGCGTTTATGTTTGTTTGAACAACTCTTTCATTGGCTGCTTTTTTTTGTTAGTGTTTCTTTTATTTTGGATTTTTTACTAATGAAAAAAATCTGCTTGCCTAAACAATTGGTAACGCTTATAGGCTAAACAATTCGTTGGTGAAATAAATTTAAATACTGGCCAGAAGTATTCAGAAATCCTAGTGGCTGTCGAAAATGTGCATTTAATGGGAGGCGATTGCAGCAGAGTCAGAAATTGGCATTCGCTTCCATTTAACTGCCTCGTTAGCTCGGCCATCGAAGGCACATAAAAATTGTACGCTCTCTGACTGAAAACGAAAACGCCAAGGCCAGCTTGCCACTACACATAAACCCGTCACCCCACTACGCCTCCTCCTCTCCAGCCTCTGCCCACCTACATTCCCTCATAGATTTATCGCTTTTATGCGCTGAAAATCACATTAGCCGCGCATAAAACCAAAGAAGCGCGTTAAAATTTTTTTTTGAAAAGAGAAATTCATGGATCTGCGCTTCAGCAACACTTCAGCGGACTATCTTTTATAAAGGGTGCTCTTTTGAAGTGAAAGGCAAGGTGGAAAGGAATATCGCATGTATATAGGTAATACATATATACTTATAGAATGTATTTAGTTAATTAACTGGAATAATACCAGAAAATAAACATAGAATAAATAATTGAAATAAGAAAATAAAACAACAACAATTTCATACATTTCAAATAATGTCTTTAAATTTTCAAAAAATATTTTTATGATCACACAACTATATAGCAAAAAATTATGTTTTTTCGAATAAAAAAAATTAAAACGAAAATGTTGATAAAAATGTACATTAAGTTAATTAGCATTACGCTTAATTTTTTTATTATTTTATTTATTTTTATGATAAGAGATTTTTTAAGAATATTAAGAATATTTAGTCTATAATACATTTCATAAATAGTGCGTGATAAATAATTTGATGCAAAATATCTAAAAAATCCAATTTTTCTTTGTTAACTTTCTAATCAATAATCTAATCTTTAAGTTTCCTAAGCACCCTTTAAAATCGTCATGTTGTTTCTCGTAAAAATCATTGCGAGATGGTGGCAAACAGAACGAAAGAGAATGAAAGGTTGTGTGTTTGAAATAATAGGAGTATCTGCCTGCTGCCTGCCTGCCTGCCTGCTTATCCTACGATTTGTGGGTGGCGGGGTGCGGTTGGCGGGTTGCTTGGGATCGAGCTAGTTGCACTTTGCCAATGGTGCACATGAAATATGAGTTAAGGAAATTGATGACAAACATTTCAACGTTTATTGCATAAAATTACCATAAAATATTGCACGCAAATATTTTTCTTCTCTTTCTACGTTCTCTTTGCCGCTCGTTATGAATTCTCAGTCGTTTTTCCATGATTTTGCCAGCAGCTTTTACTGCTGATTTTTCCCCAAACGGTTAAAGCGATCGACAAAAGCGCAAGGCAGAATAATTGCAACACAAGAAATTGTTGCAGGATGTGGACAGCAGCGACAGCAGCAACAATGCATAATTTAAAACGCTTTAACACCGAATCAATATTCAGCTATTATCCAAAATGCTTATATATTATATGTGTGCATGTGTGCATGTATTTATTTATAATAGGCATTGTTTGACGCCATTTGCAGAGCGCTTTTGGGCACAAAACTCAATGGGGCTTTGTCTCAGCTGGCAAGCATTTAATGTTTGCCATATGAATTAATTAATTTTTAAAGACCTGCTGAATACACAATGCTAAATACAATTTAAATTTGGCAATCTAAAGCGGTTAAGGTAATTTCATTCAACTATTCTTTATGTTGACATATTGCCAACATATTTTTAAGCTATGGAAGAGCGATATCTTGCAGGTTTTATTGCACCTTATTGACTGAAAGAGCTTTCTTGTTTTAATGCGATTTGAATTCTTCTTAATTATCTTAAGCACAAATACATCTACACCTATCGAGGCATATATCTTGTCTGCTATAGACTTGAAAGAATATATCTATATTCATAAATGTCATGCAAAGAATAGATGGAATATTTTTATCCAATTTGTTATCCCATTGATCTAAAATTAAACAAATTCAATATATATTCTTGCTTTGTTACGTGGACTCTCGTAATATATACACAGCTTGTAAATATTTAACTATATACTGCCATTCTACCCAAATAATCTTCCGGCTAATAAATGAATATTTATATTGAAATATTATGGAAATATTTAAATGAAATTATCAAAACTATTTGACCCAGTTACTGTGCTACGTCTAACCAATATGAATTCTATTTTATTCGAAGCGGTAAATAGAGTAGTTGCCACTGTGGCAGCTAGTTAAACACCTTGAAAGAAAATGTCTGCATTGGCATAATTAAAAATATTACGAGTTTCCCTTTGGACGCTGTCGTTGTTCGCCTTTCCACAGTTCCTTTGGCAGTGGCATTGCTGGTCACGTCATATTTATCACTACCTGCACTTTATTTTCCAGCCACTATAAATTGTGTTGCCAGCCGCCGGAGGATGCCGCACACGGGGTAGAGCCAGCACGGGCGGGGCCCTGCCAGGGGGCAGCAGCTGAGGCAGTGGCGGGGACAGGGACTGTGTCTTCTCGGCTTTGCCATCAACGTTTGCCGGCTGGCACCCACAGGCAACATTATTTGACGTAACCAAAGTAATTTTAATTTTCAGTGCGCAGCACTCAGAAAGCAGCCAAGAATAGAGAGGTAGTGAGAGGGAGAGATAGAGAGAGAGAGAGGAAAATGCTGTGGGCCTGGCAACAGCAAGTGGCACTACAATGCACTCAACGGCAGCTGGGCATGAGAGATGCGGGGAGACGGGCTGCTTAAGCATATTGTAAATAGACTGCATAATGAGCTGCGTTTGCTCTTTGAGACTGACAGGTGGAAATTGAGGTGAAAATGGAAGCCTGATGAGCCAACTATGGAGGCGAAACCACTGTGGCAAGGCAATAATAAATTATAGTTTCCTGCAGCTAAATCAAATGAATTGAAATCAAATGTGATGAATCGAACTAGAAAATCGAATATTTATAACTGAATTTGCGCGTTTAGGCAGGGCACTGAAGCAACTGGGAATACGGTGAGTAAAACATAAATTGTAATTTAGTTATGCAAATGAAATGATAGATGTGAGAAGTGGCAGCGCTTGACTAGGAGATATCCTAGATAGAAGCTTGTGGAATCTGAACTTATTTTTACTGAAAGCTATGAATAAAATATATTTTTTCTCAAACCTTGTTCTTCATTCTAAGTAGTTTTAAAATTGTAATATATTTATTCATTTAAGTTTAGTCTGTTAGTATAAATTAGCTTGAGCAATATTTTAGCAAGAAATTATAAAAAAAATATATACATAAAGCCTTCAATGTGCTTAGTCTGTTTTTAAAATGTTAAAATGTTTTAAATGTTTCCACTTCTTTCCACATTAACAAAGCTGCAATAAATGTAGCAATCGAGATCATTTGACTAGTGGCTTCTACTCTAGATTATTTCTGCATAAAAAATGTATTGCATTTTATTTCTGAATTTTGCTTTCAGCTCCATGTAAAGAATGGTAAATATTTGACAGACAGAAATTGTCAATTCAACATAATTTCGTTTTGACAAATGCTAAATCAATTAATGTAAAGCTGAAACCAAAACGAAAAATGACATACAACAAGATGAACTCTAATGGGACAAGGCGAGAGTTTTCTGTGGGGATTTCGTATGGGTTTTTTGTTGCATTGTCCCAAATTGAAAACAACAAATGTCAGCAGTTTTATGTTCTAAAAAAAATAACAGCAACAAACAGCACAGACAAATACAATGTATAAATGATGATGCGGCTGATGATGAATGCATGTGTGTTTGTCTATCTCTATGTGTGTGTGTGTATGGGACATCTCTGTATGCAAACCATTGAAGTGTCTTTGTGCTGGTAGCCAAAGTGAATACAAAATTTGCATACGTTGGCTTTACGACTGAGCTGCAGAGTCTTTCGCCTTTCGTCTATCGTCCCCGTATCTCCTGCTGCTGCTCGTGTGCTCGTTTCCAGTTCGAGTTCCAGTTTTGGTTCACCAAATTGAGTGCTGTCTGTTGTTGGTTTGTTACTCTTCATCAGTTTTGTCCCAGCTCAGCGCTCATTTCAACTTTTGAGCATTTAGTCGACAACATTTCCAACTCAACCACTTGATTGCGGCCCTAAATTATATTATGGTCATTACGAAATAGGAATACGGCTACGAATACGAAAACGCAGGCATGAATACATTTTGTATACAAAATACATGTGAATGTGCATATATTTCTTTCTGTTTGACTCCGAATTATATTCAGTGTTTGTAATTTGCATTTAAATATTTATTTAACTTGCTTTTTTTTTAACTTAGCTAGTTTAAAAGTGTGTGACTGAAACAGCTGCTGCTGCAAATATTTATTCGTTTATTTCAAATATTAAAGGACTCAAATAGGTATAAAAGATGCATAGAAACTTTTATTAAAACATAACATCATAAAGAGGGTTTTCAGTTGATTTAAATCTGAGCATCATTTACTATTTAATTCAAAAATATATACGTTACGTATTTACGTTTTCATTTCATTTCAATGTTGCCATTATTAAGGTATTTTTATAAGGAACTTCAATTATTTAAAAAATTCTGATATGTGATATCAAAGCAGAGAACATTTCTAACCTTTTACTTGGACATAGAATTGTGTTTTTTAATTACTTAACCAGAATTTTAGAATTAAAATGTTGCCTGTTTCACAACTGCAACTCAATCTATATTTAATTCATATTTAATCTAGCTGCATGCTCTTATCTTAACTCATTATCTCTTTAATCATCCAACCCCTATTTAAAGTGCATAAAAACGCTCAAACATATTCTATATTCTAAAACGAAAGCAACTGTGTGTGTTTTCTTTTTGTACTCTCTTCTTAGAAAGTCACTTTGTTTTGATTGCAAAGGCTAATGCCCTCGCCATCCATGTCTTTAGACGTTTTTTCACTCTTGTTGTTAATTGTTGCGACAAGCAGCTGCAACATATCCGCAGCAATACAAGTTGCAAGTTCGCCATTTACTTCAGACTCTATACGGACAGAGAGAGAGAGAGATGTGGAGGAGCCGCTCAGTCAGAGTCAGAGGCCACAAACTGTGCTAATTAGCGCAGACAAAGAGCTCGAAAAACTGAGGCAAACTCTTTTGCGTTCTTTGGCAAAAGAGGGACGCAGACATATGAGGAAAGCAGGCGCAATAATTACAACCGTTAAAACACAAAAGGCATCGACACATACACTCGCACACATGTTGGTCGCGCGCACATTACGCATACGCCATGCTGCACGTCTGAAGCTTTATGAGGCTGCAGCATTATTGCCGCTGTTGTTCTTGTTGCTGCTCAAACAAAAGAAGCTGCATACAATGATAAAAACAACAACGACAACAACAAAAAAGAAAACAGAGCCTGGCTTTGGACAATGCGTCTGATTCAAACTCGGAGTCAGAGTCGGGTCGGATAAAAGCTTATTTACAAGGCTTGTGTTAATGCAGCTCGCGGCTATGCAGCACGGACTTTTGTGGTGTCATTTATTTCTTTTTTTGTTTGTCCAATTTTTTTCAACATCATTTTACAGAATTTATTAATGCAGCTTCTTGGTAAAAAGCTTTCATGTTCGACATGTAAAAAATGTTTAAATTTATACAAAAATAAACTAATTTATAAATGTCTAAAGCACAAAATAAATTTATTTAAATGGTTTTTAATCAATTTTGTTTTCTTTAAACAATATAGACAACGTAAACATGTTTCAAATCACTTGCTAAGTGTTGAAATCAAGTGAATTGATGTTAAATCAATTGAAAAATGCTGTCGAAAATCATTTCCCACTCAGTTCGTAAGCCCTTTCCATTAACCGATTACCTTTAATGAAACTTTGCCTCATATTTCATTCTTTCTTATGCTCTGGCTGTGTGCGTGCGATCTCCGTACGGCCTCCACGGTAGAAACTTTCTGTATGTTACAGCCTGAAACTGTTGTTGCATAGTGCGTATAAATTATGTAAGAGGCATCCATAGACGAAATCAGATTCCATGAATTTGCATTTGCACCTAAAAAAAATGCGAAAACCAAGGCGACGAATCACGTTCCCATGAAATACATATAACATATATACATATACATATACATATACATATATATAATGTTATATATACAGATACATGCATTTGCATCGAGGAACAAGCAGTCTGCATATCTTTATAGTTATATAGCTCTCTCTCTCTCTATATATATACACATGTATGCTGGGAGCTGCCTAAGCTTAAGTGCCATTAGGCATTGCAACTGAAGGCTCCGTAGAGTGTTACAGTTGTTGTGCTCTGTGTGTGTGTGTAGCGTACCTTGGCATGCCTCAAAAGTAGCATAATGCATATTTAAAGAGTTGGCTGGCAAGTGCCAAAAATCGAATATTTTAGTCGAACTCTTCACTTCAACTCCGGAGTTGGCCATTGGCTGCAGCTGCTACTGCTGCTGCTACTGCCGTTGCTGCTACTGTTGCTGTCCCATGGGTCACAACTTGCCACTCTGTGGCACCACCAGTCCCCACAGCCTAACGGTAAACTGCTTAAGTGCATAGGCAGTAGCAGCAGCCGCTTAAGTTCCGTCCCCAGGTTGACTTTTTATGCACATCAGATACGGCCCAGTGTTTATATGGTAAGTTTTAAGGCAGCTTAAGCCTGACATATGTTGAGACTGACCTCTGGCAAATTGACATTGCAGCTAAATAATTCAAAGTATTTATATTTACTTTATAGAAACTGGAGCTGTATAGACTCTTATACACGGAATATCAGTGAAAATGGTAATTTTAGAGTGTAAGCTGAAGGAGACTTGACGGCATGTATAAGGCATATGAGTCTTGACCAGGTTAACTAACAGAGTCCAATGAATGCAGAAATTTGGTAATAATATTAATATTAACTCTCTTAAAAATTCAGGGTATCTTCTAGTTAAGCAGTCCCTACTAGGTCACTCTTATTTGTTGATCTTTCCATATTGTCTATTCATTCTATATTCTCTCCAGAGTCAATCCCAAAAGCTAGTTTAATTATGTAAAATATTAAATATAATATTATCAATTAATGGATAATATATAAATTATATTATTAACCATTTATATACACCAAAAAGTCATTAAATTCAATTTGTTTAATTATTTTTATGAGCTCGCCAATGACAATTGGTTAGAGTCAAAGATTGGCAGCGAGATAAATAAATTTCTATAATGCACAAATGTCCTTAAATAACTTGGCAACATTTGTATCTGTGCACACACGCGTGTGTGTGTGCGTCTGTGTGCGTGCGCGTGCTTAACATGCAAACCACAATAAAATGCATATGTCCGAATGTTGGCTATAAATTTTATATTTTACAGCAGCCACTTGGCCTTTTCTGCCTGCCACTTGAGTAATTAAATTCAGCAGCGCGACGTGCTGCCCACAGTCCAGGCGAAAAAGAGAGGAAAAAACAATTTGGGGCGTGGCATTAACGCTTTGTGGTTAACATTTTTGTGGTTAAATGAATTTAAAACGCGCATCGCTGGCTGCCCAGGTGCAAAGTGACAACAACAAATTGCCGCCTTTCAGTCTTGCGATGGGCCAAAAAGAACGCCGACATATGGAAATATGCAGATGGATGGTCCAGACCATCTGAATCACCCAGACACCCAGACACCCAGCCAATCACACAGCGACCAACTGGTTCGTGCTGACTGCCAGAGACGAATTGCTGCCCATTGACATGCAAATTGTGCGAGCAGCAACAACTGCAACAACTACAGCAACAGCAGCAACTACAGCAACAGAAGCAACTACAACAACAACATTGTGCTCGCAGTTGTAGGTTTATTTAATTTATTTATTTATTTTTTGGTAAACTATTTTATACCCTTTAAAAAATATATTTGTATTATTATAGTGTGCTCAATATTTTAATACAAACGATTGTTTTTTTTAATTGGGTGAATATAGTGAATAAAATAAATTATAAGTTGTGTGTTCTATATTTGATATATACATTTTATATTTTGTATTATTTTTTAAACAAATTAAAAGCAAGTAGTTTTACTTTTATCAATATATATTAAGCTAAATTTTTTGACTTTGGAAAATATGTAGAAATAAAAAGAATATTTAACCACATAGAACTCAAATTCTCTCAGTTAATTATAGTATGTGAGCCTCTTATAAAGCCCCGAGTCTTTTTTAAATGTAAATATTTTTCAAATTAGTCATAAACTAGTTACTTAAACTAGTTGCTTACTTAATGAGCAAGCCCTAACTACCCACGCAAGTGCAGCTTCATTTTTAGTTCCGCCAACACGTGCGTTTATTATTATTATTGGCATGCGCTTTTCGCTGGCTGCGAACTGAGTTGGCGTTTACCAACACTGGCACAGCGTTTCACTTGTATTTTTATTGAAAATAATTTCAATTCTTTGCGCCCCAACCGCTGCCAACGCCGTCGACTCTGCCGCCTGCTGCTGCTGCTGTCGACTGATGAACTTAAATTGACACTTGCTGGAATTTCGATTCGTTTTGTTTCCATTTTTATTTCATTCGATATTTTCTGTCTTTTTTGCACGTGCGCATGTTTCTACCTATTTTAATGTAATTTATTTGCAGTTGTAATTGCTGTTGTTCTTGTTACAGTTTTTATTGTAGTTGTTGTTTGATTCACAGCAAAAAAAAAGAAACGAATGCAAATTGTTTCTTTAATTGAATCATTTTGGTGCCACGCGTCGGCTATGCCCAACAGGCCGTTGGCCGATATTTTAACATTTATTTACAATAATGTGCGCTTATCATGCATTTGCAATTAAAAGCATAAAATAATTATTAATTATTGTTGCACGCATTATACAAACTATTTTTGAAGATATTGCGAGGCAAGTGCGCACATAATAAGGCAAATCAATTAATTTAATTGCAATGTTTTATGTGCGATGTAAATGTTAAAATAAATTGATCAGATTGTAATACAATATAGGCTAATAGTTAACATTAAGCGCAATGTAAGGGAGCTAATTTGAATGGCTATACAAGTTGCTTATATGTCGCCTGCTCAACAGAAATATATTTAACTATTAAATATTATTTTTGAAATTATATAACGAATTTGCATATCATTTATATATGCTCCATCTATTTGTATTTTAGATATTTGTATTTGGTATTTGCTCTATTTGTTATTAGATATATATATAGGGTATCTTCTAGTCACTCACATCTTAACATATGTTTTCTTATCTGCGCATTATTTAAAATTTATATAATTATTTTAAGTTAATCTTGTTAACTGCGATTTAATCAATTTAATTGAATTTATTGTGATCGATTTTTTAAGTGAATTATTATGTATACAAAATATGTAAAGATGAATTTTAATTAAATACCATTCAAAAAAATAAATTAAAATAAATATAAAAGATAAAATTATTTAAATATTATAAGCAATGTGAATATAAAGAAATAAATTAAAAAAAAAACACCGAATACTTGAACCATTCCAAAATAATTTTTATAAAAATATATTCAATTAAGACCAACTCAAGCATAATTTTTTTTAGTAATAATATTCAATTAAAAATTACTTAAAAATGTTTATCAAGCTAAGCCTCAACTAAGCCCGGCCGGACATATGTACGGACATCGGATGCATGCAAATCTTACAATGAAAAACGTAGCTTCGCTTGTCGGATTTTAATGTTGAGCTAAGAGAAAACTACAAAGAAAGGCAAGAGCAAAATAAAGCACTTGTCGCGCTGAAACTAAGTACAACAACATAACACAAACAACAACTTGAAATAGAGGGGGTGAAACAGGAAAAACCCGAAAGACTTTTCCTCGTTGACTGTTGTCTGTTTGCCAAGTTTTCTAGCTCTGCATGATAAATGCGGTTTTTTGATGTGCTTTGTGCCCGGGTTTTTGCTATGAAGAATTATCCGCACAATAGTTAGGTGCTCTTCCGAATGTGTGTATGAGTGGGAGTGTGTGAGTGGGGGAGCGTGTGTGTGTGTGAAAGATGCTTTTAGGAAATGCGAAACAACATTCATTTCACACATCATTTACGGCTGCAGCCTAAATGGAGTTTGTTGAACTTCCCATACAACTTCCATCCCCAACTTGGCATGATAAAGCCAGATTTAGCAAATTATTCAAGAGCTAAAAGCTATATATGTTTATGTATATATAAAATGTATTAAGCTTAAATCTACTAAAATTTGTTCTGCTTGTAAATTCTGAATGCGAAAGCTTGTCGGGTCACCCATTTTATGTGGCAACAATGTTGCAACTTGTTGTTGATTTCCAGTTCTTATTTTTACTTCTTAGCGCCACTTTCCGTGGCGCGTTGTACTCTTGCCTCAGCTCAGGGGCGTGGCAGGCCATCAGGGCAGGACAACAGCAACAACAACAACATTGGCAAACTGAAGAGTGGAAAGCATTGCTTGGCTTTCAATTAGATTATAATGCAAGTGCGGTGTGCTCGGATTACACAATAAATGAGTGCAAGTTGAGCGGGGGCGTAGCAGACAAAAGTCGAGAAAATCTTCTTGGTAATACTTGAAAGCGAAGCTAGTTACATTCTGTACCTAATTGGCTAAAGAAAAGGCTTAAGCTCGGTGTATACAAAATCGGTTAATGCTGCAGCACTTAAATATGAAGTAGGGAACTCTGATTAGCGCTGCCATAGCTGAGAAGTGTATATGTTCGATAGCTATTGTCGATCGATTACTTTCAGGTTTCGACAAATGTTATCGATCGGCTGCTTAAACTATTTTATTGACCTCATTTTTATCAAGACGATTTTTCGAGCTTCGTTTTAATTAAATTATATTGCAAATTCTCTGCGAAAGCTATCAATACAATAATTTTTATGTGGATTTTAATTCGATAAATGTTATCGATAAATAATAACTGATAGTATTAAATAATTTGGACTGTTTTAGAAAATTTTTATCTTAGTACCACAAAAGCGAATTGTGATCAAGTGTCGTTATTGTATTTCGATAATTGTTATCGATAAACTATAATCATGATTATATTGTTTTTTTCTTTTAAAATAGTTTTCAAACGTTATTAATTGTTGTCCTCAATCTTAAAGAAAACATTCTTACTCGAGAGATATTTTAAACCTCTGCTGATTTTCCTACTTTTGTTATCTTCACTTCAAGCAGTGTGCGACAAATTCCTTTCGGAACTCGATATGTGCGCGCTTGGTAAACTCTTTGGCATGCCATGCTGAATGTTAAAATTTCAGCTAGTTAGCGCGCGGCGACAATGAACGGAGCACAGCTGGAAGTGCACTGCAAAGTATGCTACACTTTACAAATCACTTTGTCAGACACAGATGTCATGTGTCGCCGCCGCCTGTCAACACGTTGCGCGTCACCCAAAAATTCGAAACCATTGCTGCGTGGCATTGAGGTTTACCTCAAACCCTCAATTTGACGGGCGACAGGCTGTAGCTGCACTTGTAGCTGTTGCTGAAGTTGAAGCCCGAGACAGCCAAGGGACAAATTGTTCCAGATAAAATGTCGCACTTAAGTTTTGTACTACCAGAGTCTTTAAAGAGCTGTATAAAAACCACAAACAAGCAAACAAACATAAAAAAGAATGCTACGAAAACCAAAAACAAATCAAATTATTACTTAATTATGCTTAAACGTCGATTACTGCTGCTGGGACACAGCTGCTAGCTATGCCATCGTCCAATATTTGTTGCGGATGTCCGCACGTCGAATTCATTACAAAATAAATAACAAAATATTTGTAACTTGGCTAAATTGGTCACGTCGCTGTCCCTGTGCCCAGGTATAAAGCGGATATTGTAAAATTAAATTGATTCTCTCTCAATTTCTCTTCTCATTCTTACAAACAGTTTGAATGGCTGCCTGCCTGCCTGCTTGCTTGTTGCTGTTGTTGTTATTGTTGTGGCTTTTATTTTTCATCCAGCTTGAGGGGGTGGCGGGAGGTGGAGGTGGCCAGAACATAATGGAAACGGCATATACAATGTGCATTTATATTGTGGAATAAATAAATCTAATGCCTGTTCATCATTTTCAGCAAGAAAATGTAACAAATTTACGTGACAGATTAGAGTGAAGCGCACGCACACAGCGAGTGAGCGAAAGAGCGAGAGAGCGAGTGCGGAATATAGAGAGAGCCAGAGCGAGAGCGAGTGAGACACAGTTGTATTTTTCTTATTTTTTAATAAATTTCAAATGATGCTCAGAGGCGACCACAAAATTAAAGTCAGTCAAATTGAATGCGCAATAAATGCGCATTCTGACTGTATCAAAGGAATAAATAAATAAATAATACAAAAAACTGATGATGTTGCTAAATGATTCAAACGACTAAGCTTAAGTAAAATTAAAAAAAAAAAAAACAATTTCGAATGTGTTCTTCCGAAAATATGTATTAAGAATATAGAAAATTAATTTAAAAATATTTATTGATAGATAAATGAAATAGTTACTGATATAATTGAAAAATATTATAGGATTATAAAATATTTATAGGATTAGTATTTTTTTTTTATATATAGTAAACATATCATAATACTGTAAAACTATAAACTGTATTAAAATAATATAATACTTTATAATATTTTTTAGCTCTTATGCTTGCTCATTTCAATTAATAAATTTTGAAAGAAAAAAATTAATACTAGTCACAAAATATTGTTATTAAAGTCTTTCTTCAAGCATTTCTATTATTATTAAATTCCCATTTACTAAGCTGAGGGCATCTAATTAGCTGCGATAGCATCTGTATACACTGCTTCCAAACTATTCCAGCAATACATTCAACTTTCACGCAATTGAATTCCATTTGGATGCTGTCAACAAGCACATCAAAAACAACAGCAGAAAAAGTAAAAATAAAAACCAAAAAAACATACCAGCAAAAAGCAATCGAAAATGGAAATGGGCATCTGGATGGGATATAGTAGCGCGTTCGAGGATGAGGGCGAGGGGGTGGCTAGATATGGCAAACAAGCGCAACAATATGTTGCAATTGTCTGGCAGCGAGCGTTACAAAAGTGAAATTCTAACATCATCACGTAGGAAGCTGGACGTAAAAACTAAAAAGAAGAAATATCACAAAAAACTGAAAAAGCAAAAGGAGCAGCAGTAGCAGTAGCCGTAGCCGTAGTAGTGGCAGTGGCAGTAACAGCGGTCGCTGGTTTCTGATTTAGCCAAGGGATATGAGCGTTACCATCGTAGTTGCCATGACAATCGCAATCACAACAAGAACAACTCGCATGGACACTGCGAAAAACAACTCGGTATACATGATAGTATACAAGAGAGCGAGAAAGGGCGGGAGAGAGAGCGAGCGCATCCACAGCCAAGTATCACGATAATTGCCTTGACGAGGATGAGCTTCAGCGTTTTCATATGTGCTGCAATATGAGACAGCAACAACAGCAAGAGCAAGAAAAGTTTATTCTGAAGTTGAGATACTCTTGCCAAGGTTGAGAGCTTACAGCAAATAAGTCACCAGACTTTAAGCTAATAGGGCAAAAAAAAAGTATTCTATTACAAATTGTGCACCATTTTTATTTTGAAATAGGGCCAAGGTAAATTTGGGTACAGAACGGCATCAGTTGATTGATATTTCATTAAAAAATAATAAATGTATTTTTACTTAAAAGAAATCAGAGGACTGCATAAATACAAATTTGTAAAGAATTTAAATTGTTAAAGGTCTTAACTTGTCAACGATTTTTAATGTTAATTAAGTTTACTTCTTCTTAGAATTTTTACTTAGCATTTTTAGCTTGATAAATCTTTTCAAAAATACGCAGAATATGGAATGTTGACTAAATTATATTTAGTCACTATATATTTTTAATTCATTTAATGTTTTGGCCAGTCCATATATTCAAATTATTGTATTTCAACTAATTAACTCTCGTCTACTCTTATTATTCCCAACAGATCATCAATTTGCTCAACTTGACTATAAAACTGTGGATACTCTTCCCTTGCTCTAAAACAAGGTCACAATAAATTGGCCGCCAAACAGAAAAGCAACAACGGCAACAACTACAAATTCGTTGCGACTTCGCTGTAGACAACGGCGAAAAAAAAGCAGGAGCAGCGTCTGCAGATATTTCTGCCGGCTGATTGCAGTCGTTGTATTTGCGCTTTTTATTGTTGCCCTCTGGCAGCTGCTGGAGCAGCGATGCGTAAATTTGAACTTTTCAAATCAAGACTCGCTTTTCACTTTGACTAATTTTTGGCATGACCCTGAACCCGGCGTAGGGTCATCATTATTAATCAAATAATCATTTTGCATTATAATATGTTAAGTTGATTACAAATATTAAGTATACGCCCCAGCGCGCTGACCAATGCAGCTGCAGCAATAATAACAGCAAATGCTGAGTTTTAATCATTTTCACACTTCGTCTCACTTGGCTGGCAACACGCTCGTTAATCTGTAAGTCATCAGCGTTAATTTGCTTCAGCAGCAGCCAACTGCCAGCTGCCAACTGCCAACTGCAGCCAGCAACAACTAGAGCCGACGAAGAAGGAGTAGCAGTCCAAGTCGAGCAAATATTGTGGAGCGGTTGCCAAGGCAACTGCGTTTTCCAAACACTTTAATAAGATTTAATGCAGTCAAAATTGAAACAGTGACTAGATATTAAATTCATTTTCATCTCTGAACAAATGTGACATGATATGACTAACATGCAAATTATTAATTAGAGTACAGAGTGAACTGTATATACGGCTGCTTTCCAAGACAAATGCATGTCTATCTGCCTGTCTGAGTGAGCTTGATAGCTAGTTTTATTTGCTCTCTTAAATACTTATATAAAAACTATTTCGATTTAAATATTTATCTTTACTTCTATTGCACAGCATTTTCCATTCAAATCTCAAATTTGCACTGCTATGAATTTATATATAACAATAAAGTTAATTACAAAAAAAAATGTTGGCAAATATTGAACCTTTTTATGCCCTGTCAGATTCATGTGCCAATGAATTATAAAATATGAGCGAAAAGGATTTACATTCATCTACCTTTACACTTTGCACTTTGATTCGCTGCAGGCTATGCAAATTTGTTAAGTCCATAAAAGTCAATAGAGCCCAATAAAGTGAAATCATTGAGTGGCAAAAGGTGTATGTCTAGACGATTTCTTAACTTTTTTCTCATTTTTTTGTGTGGTTAAATCGTAAGAGAAAACACTTTACAAGTTCAAACTTTAGTTTGTTTTTCTTGAATTCGTCTCTTTTTGTATTATTTGTTGTATTATTGCCCGCAGCTAATTTTGCAGCGTCAGCTCTTTGGGCGTCTGCTTGAGCAATTGCTGCTTGACTCCATTGTAGATTTTTGCTTGGCTGAAAACTATAGTTTCCTTCGGCCATTGTTTTACACAATACAATGGGCTATGCCCCAAAAACTTGCCCAATTTCAGCTTGGCTTGCTTCACATGCAGACAAACAGAACGAGAGAGAAAGAGATGGATAAGGAAGGAGAGAGAGAGAGAGAGAGAGAGAGTGCTATTCGGGCTGTAGCTTGTTCTCGCAAGCCCATAGACCAAATGGTCTATGGCCCAGACACATTTTCGACTTTTTATTTGGGCATAGAGGGGCCCACCTCAATTAACATGCCTTCAATGCATGCCACAGCATTCTCCTTTGCATGTGCTTATCTCTATCGTTTAATCAGCGCCTTTGTATGCACTTTCACTTGCGCTCTTTTTGGCCTGCTGCAAATTTCAATGACACTTCAACACACACACACGCGCGCACATATACACTCGCAGAAGAGTCAATGCTGTCACAGCCCACTTAAGGGTTGTTAACAGTCCACTGCCCCCTTTCTGCCAGCCCATTTACCCCCCTCTTGCCTATTTAAGGCGTTTCGCCTATTTTGCACCTTTTGCCAGGCAGACATTGTCAAAATTCATAATTGAACAGTTTTGCCCTAAGCAACTAGATGTATCTGTGCGTGTGGCTGTATATCTGTGTGTGTGTGCGTATGTGTGGGTGTGCGTGTGTTCGGATGCTAGTCAAGTGCTTTTCCAGTGCGCATTTGCTAGTCGAAAATCTTTCGTTAATAATTCAAGAGCTTTTAATGTCATGAATATTCATAAAATTTTGAGCATGATTTGATTTTATTGCGTATTTTACTTTGTCGTCAGCAGCAGCAGCAGCAACAGCAGCAGCATCAATGACAACAACAAGAGCGCATTGAAACAATGAAAAAAGGATGCTCACACACAGACACCCACACACACACACACACACGCAGACACTCAAGCACACACTTGTAAATCATACGCTGATGGGATTGTTTTCTATGATATACGATTTAAGTGATTTTTCCCATGAATTTTATGCTGAGTTGATTTCTACACACACACGAAAAAAAAAGAATTGATATTTATGATGCTTATAATTTATATAAGTCTAGTAGAATAATTTAATTTTAGAACATTCAAATGGCTAACCGGATTTAGTTAATGGAGAAATGTCTATAGAAAAATATAGTTAAGCTAAGCCATAAATCTGCTTGAATAAGTATTACATACTTGGCTAAATTTAGACGATTTATATTGGCTATAAAAAATGGAGTTTGCAGTTTAACTGTATTATTTATAAATATATTTTGAAATTATAAGTAAATTAAAAAAATACAAGAACTCAGCTTTAATGTATAATTGAGCGTTAATAAATTAGGTTCTGCATTGATGTATTTAAAAATTATATTAAATCAATAAAAGATATTTAGATATCAGCTCAAATATATACATATATATTATATTTAAAATTGTTTACAAATATACAGTCCTTATTCCTTCTAAAACATTTCAAAAAACTTTCTATCCTTTCCGTCAATCAACTCACGTCCGCAACTATAAAGCATAAGGCAACATTTATGTTTGACGCTTCAGTTTTTTTTTTACGTTAAATCAAAATATCATTTTAACAAAAGCTCAACATACCGTTATTTAAGTTAACATGTCTTAACTTAACTTTTCTTGTCCCCCTCGGCTTGTGCCCCACCGTCGTCAACAAACAAGACAACCCTTTAGAATTTTTTACGACCACACGTGCGTTTTGTTTTTCCGCTTCCTTCCACCTGTCAGGCCCCCCACACCCTTTGCCTTTCACACCCCCCTCGGCACTTACACCTTTTCTGTTCCTTTATCAGCAAGCGACGCACAGTTCGCGAATTTCTTTTTAAAGTTTCGCATGGCAACTCGTAAATTTAGTGGAAAATGTGTCGTAAAATATATATGTATATCGATGTGTAAGTGTGGGACGGCCAGGTGCGTGCCAAGGGAATCAGAATGCTCAATTTCTCATCGATTTTCATAGCGCATTGTGGGGGAGGAGCGAGCCGGAGGCGGCATAGCTCATTCTCGGCTAATCATTGCGAGTACTTTGCTATTCAGTTCAAGTCCATTAAATGGCTATTTGCTTATCAATTTTTGTGTCAGTTAGTTTTTCTCTCTTTTGAGCCACTAACAAAAGCCCCCCCTTTGGCGCAGCGACCCCTTTTCAATAGCAATTGTCGCATTGTTGTTGTTTATGGCAACGAATAATTTGGGCACTGGCCATTGAGAGTTGTTCATGCATGGGCAATACGTGACAGTCGCGTCTTTTGTTGTAATTGCGAGCTATGCTAGAAGGACGCGGTGGGTGTAGGGTGACCCAGGGAGTGGGTGCCGCAGTTTGAGGGTCTCCGAACTCAAATGAAATCAAATGATTTGCCGTGCAACTGATTTATGTTTAATTTATAGAGCTGGCTGCCGGCCTGACCGGCATGCAAATAAATTTCAAATGCGATGAAGACATAAACTCGACTCGGCCCAAAGGCGAAACTACAAACGAGGCCCAACATAGCTTTGACACAGCAAAACAAAATAAAACAGCTACAGAGCGAGAGAGGGAGAGAAACAGAGTGAGAGAGTCAGTGAGTGGCGGCAGCGTCTGCTCAGCCAAAGAGCGCTGAATACACGACAGACGAATGCGAGCGAGAGACCCGACACGTTGACCAACTTTTTGCTTGCGGTAGGACAGGACCAACGAAACCGAAACCGAAAAACTGGAGCAACAGCAGCTGCAGCAAATGCCGGCATTTCACGTATAAGAGAACATTAATAAAAGAGCGCGCGAGAGTGAGAGAGTTAAGGGAGAAAAAGCTGAATTGGTATAAAAGGCATAAACATGGACACATTACGCTTTCGAATTCTACATTTGAGCTGCAACCGAAATATGTTAGTGGAAACCTTAACAGAAAATGGGCAAAATTAAATATTTAATGATTTCGTATTTAGTTTCCTTAAATAAATTATAATTATAATCAAATTGGTGTACTTTTATAACTATTATAAAATACGATGTTAAAAGAAATATGTACATATTAAAGGAAGATTTTATACATACTTAACAATGATTTATATTGCTAATAAAAATATTTGAATAAACAAATATTTCGTAAATTTATGTGGCGCATGCACGAAAAGTTTATTCTATGTGCAATAAGCATTAAGGAAGATAATCTAATTCTTACTCAATTTTAATCATAAATATTTAATAAAACATTAATACATTAATACAAATCCTACATACATATTTATATATTCCTTGTTGAGCACCAAATTGTGCTCGCTAGTCCAAGGTTTGTGTCTTTGCTAAATTATGCAAACCGTTTTATATGCCAGCATATAACATTTTTAAACGACAAATTATGGAAAGAATTTTCAAAAAGTTGGTCAAATTATTAATATTATTATTTATAAATATTATATATATTAAATATTCTTATAACTAAGCCCATTGAAAATGGATAAAATATGTCTATTTGTATATTATTTACATAAAGGTTAAATATGTTCTTGTTGAAGATAACATTAATAGTTATAAGCAACATTTTTTAGCTAAATTATTCCTTTTTTATAATTAATAAAATTAGTCATAATAACTAAAAAATGGTGTAGTCATATCATTTTTGAAAATATATTTAAAGCCCTTAAAAGATATTCTCAAATTGCAGCATATAATTACCATACAATTTTGCAAATCTACTGCCAAATGGTTTAAAAATTTGTATTTATAATAATGGTTAACCCATTTCCACTATCTCCACCCAGACAAATAACCTTCTATCTGCTTTGTATATTTTATATCTTTTACAGAGAAAAAACGAATAAAAATCAATTTTTCTATTGTCATCGTCCCACGCATTGGATTCGTGGGCTTCCCCCTTCTGGCCACCCTTTTGCGACACTTTGAGTGCATATTTCCGTTGCATTTGTCGCATCGGCGTTTCGTTTGTCAGCCAAAATGCAAATATCGCACTAAACATAAATCGAAGCATTTTCAATAAATCCCCAAAGTGTATCCCCCTCTCAGTCCTCTGACTCGCATCTGTCGCACAATAAAATGAAAAAAGGGAAATTGTCAACGATACTGTGAGACAAGAACACAGTGTGTTTCACTATTTGCAATTGAATTTGCTGCTGTTGATTTGACACATGCCCCTCCCGCCCGTACACCCCTCCTCGACAACTCCCAGCAGCTTATGGGAACTTTGTGTAGCAGACTTAGACACTGCAAAAATTTGTATTCATTTAACAGAAATTCCATTTAATCAAGCTTAAAATATTTAAATTTTCAATGATATTTGATTGGATTTATCATTTTTTAAAGACTCTAGTAAAAAAATTCCTTTTAAAACACTCTGCAGTGCAGTTAACAGCAGGCTGGAAAAGACGCACATATATGAAAAAGCAGACCGCGGAAAACTGCAAAATGGAAAGCTGAGCCGTGTGGAAGCTAACGTAACGGGTCTTTAATCTTCTTAAGTGCAGCCAAAGGCAGGCAGCTTTTGCTAGCTCTACACCCCATGCCATACACCATTTATGCGCTATCAGCGCAGCTGCCCGCTAACCAGACTGCATTGAGCTCCACCAATATGGTTTATGGCTCAGCGGTGGCAAGTTTGTCAGGCCTATTTCTGTGTGCTTTTCGGCCAACAGCCGTTGGACTAAAGTTAAAAGAAAGTGCGAGGCATTCAGACTTTAATTAGGACTTTGGAGATTGGCTACTAGAGCTTGTAGAAGGAATCAGATTTAGTTAGATGAGAAGCTAAGCAATAATTTCAGAATATCTGGCACAGTCTAAATTCTAATAGAAATTTCTATTTATCTTAAATTTTACTCACAGAATATTCAATAGCTACAAAATATATATAACATTTATTTTTAAAAATAATTAAAATTTCTTAAATGTTCTTTCAATAATTCCCGCCTGTTCAAATATAAGTTTTTAACCCGTCGCTGTAACCAACTAAAATAGATGGGATTCCGGTCAGCGAACACGATAACTAAGAAAGCAACGAGAATAAACAATCGTATGAACCTCCAAATCTTCTTGACTATGCTACAGCAGCTCAAACGCGTTGGCCCATTTGTCAGCCGCGCGGGACAAGAATAGCTGCGTTCTCTTGATAAAGTTTCCAAATCGAATTCCCAACGAACTCCAAATATTGGTTTTGGATGAATTATTGCATATTTCATAGAATTGACCACATTTAACTCTATAACAATTAGTTAAGACAATTAATTGAGTGGGAAATAATGTTAGATACGGGAGCACCTACCTCTCGGGGCGATTTTAACGAAGCTTAGGATCGATAGTTTTTGTTCTATAGTCCGATCTGCCACGCGCTCCCAGAAATCGCGTACATTCGTTGGAATACTAACAATTGGCAGTCTGCTAGGACTTACGACAGCTGTATTATTCTTCTGTTCATATATTGCAACTTGTTGGTGTTGTAGGTTTTGTACTTTTTTTTTTCTAATCACAGTAATGTTGGGTCGACACATTAACACACTGACTTGGTCCTCATCAAGTTCGCTTATAGCCGTATCATTCTCAAATGGATTCGATACAATTTCTTCCAGATCTGTATCGCTTATTTGAGACGTTGTATCATCTTCTTGGATTCTCTGGTTTATATCGTTTATTAATATTTCACCTCTCGCTATGATACTTCTCATTTTAACTATTAATTCCTTGTTTTTTTTCTTTGCAGCACTTCGCAAAAGTTTCTTTTCAACCACACTATTTACCATCTCCGCCTTTATGAATTCTTCATCTTCTGTGCCTACGAGGTACGTTTGCTCTTCGTCGTCCGTATCGTCATCTAACCAATCTTCTCTTAAGATTTTTTGTTTTATTTTTTCAATTTTCTTTTCTAATTTCCTGACAATACTTATTTCTAAATGTCCGAATTGAGGTCTCTCTTCATCTTCATCCACTTCTGTTTCGCCTTCCAACCAGTCATTGAGCTCAAATTTTTTTATCTTTTCTATTCTAACATAATGTTTCTTTTTAGCAGCTAATTTATCCTTTGATTTCTTTGTATTAATTATTTTCTGAATTCTTATTCCTGGTCTCTTTACATTGTTCAGATTTTTCTTATCGGTGGTGTCTGGTCTTGGAGTCCTATCTGGATCCGATGCGGTCTTCGATTTCGTGTTGCCCACGGGCAATTTCTTGTTCATTTTATCAAGTTTTATATTTACAGCATATTTCCATACTCTTGGCTTATGATCAATTATTTTCTTTTTCAAGTTTTTCAGTTTCGCTTTGAGCTTCTGCTCACATCTTTCAACAGTTTCGATCTGTGCATCCACCTCTGCTGCAATTATTGGTTTGACCGATTGGGCTTTATAGCTTTTATAAAAAGCTACAACATCCTCGTTTAAAGGTAAGAGCGGCTGGTCCGGACTATAAGAGATATTATCGGAGCTATGAGTTGAATCGCGATCAGCGAAGTAGCTTGAATTCCTTTTTTTTCGGCTGAGCAGCAAATAGTCGTTGCTCTTTGGCCTATTGCATGAACGCAGAACGTCTTGAGGACTCATCCTCTTCCTATATAAACATGACCTGGTTTTGTCCTTAGTTTTGGTTATCTTATATGTATTTTTCATTTTTGTTACAGCATTTTTAAGTCGAAACATCAGTTCTTTGCTGTCAATTAGCTTCACTTGATCGCTGTTGAGCAAATTGTGTAAGCCAGACTTTCTAGACACTCTCCTTTTCGATTGCTCACAGCACGATGAGGAAGAACTTGAGCTGGTTGTACTGAAAGTCGGGAAATTTTCCGACTGTCTAACATTGAGCACGAGGGGACCATACGCATTCGGTTCGGGTGCACCTGTATAGCTGGGCTCGAAGAATTTATCCATTACCATGCCCAGATCCGCTTTGTGTTTCTGCTGCACTCCAATCTTTTCGCCCTCCGTGACAAGCCAGTCGGTGTTACCCGTTTGGTACCTCATATACGTTTTCCTGCTGATCCGCTCGGCAATGCACATCAACTTGTTCTTCCTGGCCAATCCATAGTTGTCAATCCGGCACGTGGCAGGCTCCTTGCGTGGACTTTGCTTCGACTTCCTCTCCTTGGACTTGCGTGCGCAACAGGCTGTACGTTTCTACGAAAATTTTGATAGCGAAATGTATCTGCTTTAAGTGCAATCATCGACTTATACTAACCATTGTTTGTACTTATTAAAATATATATATATAGGAATTGTTTGTTGTTATTTTTGACAGCTGCCGTTTGGATGATTCCAATAAATGTTTTTAGTTTTTATGCTTCTTCAACGTTTCCGCTTTCTGTTGCCAATATTAAAACCTTTTACCATTTAAGTATGCATAATTGAAGCTTTAAGTTATGTCCGTGGATAATTTCGTTGGACGCACAATTTTCGGCAATCTGTTGACGTTTTAATGCCACCGCCGTCATTGTTGTTGTTATTGCTATTGTTTTTGTTGCTTCTGCCACTACAGCGTGGGCCGCCTATTTTGCCTGCCGTTTGGGCCACGCCCCCGCAACTTCGCGTAATTTGTGCTCCACTTTGGAGCGTAAAACTTTCAAAAAGTCATCAAAAGTTTATGTGTAGCCAGGACCACCTAAGTCGGGACATGATTCCTTCCGGCCGTAACGTGGCCATGTCTTGCATATGTTTTTTTCTTCATTTTTTTTCGTGGATACCTATTGTGGCTCTTAATGGGGTATGCTCGATAAGTTAGTCAAGAGTATGCATTTGAAGTCTGCTACTTCGTTTTTGTCATTTCAATTTTATTGAACTTCTGCAAAGTAAATCGTGCTTGGTCTAGAGATATATGTTTTTCATATTCTCTTTAATGTTCATTAGATCTAAAAATGTTTTTGTTGGAAGTTTTGACAAGTAAATATAGTATAATATATAATATATAATATAATATATAAATATAGTTAAATCTGCCTGTTCTCATATTTTGCAGCTCCGATAGATTTTAAGAGTTAAGAAGTCAATATCCCAACGTCTATCTGAGTTTAACTGCAATTTAAGTCAAGCTTACTCTAGTTAAATCAATAATACTCAATAAATTATCTATCAAATTCCAACTATTTAGCTTAATATATTTACAGGATATCTTCTGGTCGACTACACTGCTTCACTACTTTGGGTAAGCGAATTTACAACGCGTTGGTAAGTTGTAAATGTCATTGTTGTTCTTGTTGCTGTCGTTGTTGTTTTATTAAAGCCTTTACAAGTTCATTTCAGGGCGCATAATTTTATGAGACGCGACTTAAAGTTCAACGGTCTTCGCTGTGCGCACTAATTAGCCGGCACCAAAAGGAAAATGCACTAAAAATAAACTGATTCGATGCTATCGAGCTGCCAGCCTTTGCTACACATACCATATATACATATATATGTGCGTATATATATATATATATATATATATATATATATATATATATATATATATATATATATATATATATATATATATATATATATATATGTTTCTGTAGTCTCCAGTTGCTGGTCAGCGCCATCAGTTGGCGCTGCGCTTTGTATTTCTGCTTCGTTTGCGACGCGTTGTAATTGCAAAAGTTTATCTTTATCTGGGCCACGGCCAGCTCAGCAGTGCCGGCAAATGGTCACATTAAAGTAATTACATTCACCGTTCCAACAAAGCTTCCACTGCTTCCACTGCTTCTTCTTCTTCCTCTGCTTCTTTTCTTTGCCTGCTTCTGCAGCATTCACGGCGCTCGCGTTAATTTGTTGCCCAACGCGTAGAACGGTGAGTGCTGCGAGCGAAAGAGAGCGAGAGAGAGAGAGAGTGCGACAGAGAGAACGAGCGGGCAAAGAGAGTGTTAGTGTTCTCGGCACAGTAAAGAAATCTGAGAGATTAGCCGGCTAAGATTGCAGCTAAGGCAACTAAACTGACTACAGTTGAGTTTACGCTTGGACTTCTACTAAAAGCGTGCTGAAATAATGCTGAATAGTGCTAATTCCAGTCTGTCATGCCACAAAGAACTTGACACTTCCTCAAATTACGCCAGATATATGCATGAATGGGGTAAGTGTAATTAGTATAGTTGAAATGGAGTTGCTGGAGAGATTGTTGATTTTATTTTGATAATGAATTTACACTTATTTAATTGAGCAGAGATCAATTTATATTTTGATGCCTCGTGCCTTATATGTATAATAAAAACCCCAATATAATCTTAACTAATAAGATATCAATCCAATTAATTATAGCAGATTCCTTACATTTTTAGAAAGATCAAGAAGAACGAGAGAGAAATTGTTGAGGTCAATGATCACATCAAAATTAAACTAACATTGATTTGATATACGAATACTTGAGCTTATAACAAAGCTTAAAATATTTAATTTTATTTAAGCAAAGATCAGTTTATGTTTTTATATTTTGTATATGTTTATGCCTATTAAGAAAGCCCAATAAATTCTTAAATAATGAGAAATCAATCCATCATCCACTTAATCATAGCAGATTCCTTACACTTTTTAGAAAGATGAAGAAGAACGATAGATAAATTTTTGAGCTCAATGATCACATCAAAGTTGAACTAAAATTGATTGGATATCCGAATATTTGAGCTTATACCAAAGCTGAGCTTATACCTTAAAATATTTAAAAGATTCCGCTTTCAATTTGAGCCTATATAAAATTTGCACTTAATACTTTCAAGTGAGCGATCATATAGCTCAGACAATGCTGCTTTTCCATTAATGTATATTCCCTTCCTATGCATCTATATTTTTGTATTTTTCAAATATCGAAAAACCTTCATGCACTTTTCCGTTAAATCCTCGCGAAAAATTCCCAAAAATTTCGGTTAACTTGAAATCAGTTGCAAAAACCCTCGAGCCGTCAAATCGAATAACGATTGCATGGCCATGCAACACTCAGCGCTCTGCGAGTATTTACTAATTCTTTTAGCTTTTGCCAGGCAAACCCAAAATAGAAAAAAAAGAACAGGAAGGCAACCGAGCTCTCACTCCCGTTAACCGATTTGGTCAGATAAGCCGAGATATGGTGCGGAGAGAGTGTGGCATGCAAAAATCGGTTTGGCTGGTAGCTAAAGCAAACATTTTGTTTGTGCTAAAAATTTTGTGTGATTTCCCCACGGAAATTGATGATGGTGTTTGCTGAGTCGCAAACGTGTTGGAGGAGTTAAGCGAGACGATGGCGGCGGCGGCGGCGGCGGTGGCGGCGGTGGCGGCCAAGAGACCAAGAGCAATAGAGCCCACCTACAGTGAATTTGTCATTTCCAGTCTAAACGTGCGGACAAACAGAGGCGGGCGTCGATTGGGTGGAGGCTCCTGAATGGAGCAGAGGGACAGCTCGAGTCTGACTGCCTGCCTAGTGGCGCTCGCTACGTACACTCGCTGGTTCGTTTGTTTGCACGGATGTCAGCAGCCATAACAACCAGTAGAGAAAGAGAGAGAGAGAGAGAGGGAGAGGGAGAGACAGAGCGGGGAAAATCGTGGGAGTCGCAGTGCGTGTCGCTTTAACAAACCGGAAGTTACATGCGATGTAATGAAAAACGACAGAACGGAAGTTGCAATGGGGCACCCAGTGTACCCAGAATATATATACCCAGCGTATACCCAGGGCGAGCACCAGGCATGACCATGAACAGTTCTGTGCGTAGTCTGCGGGGGATTCGAGCCGAACTGGGCCTGGGCCTGGGCGCTGAGTGAGTTTGCCTTAACGTTCCTGGTATTTATAGACAATTGGTTCGTGATTGTTGACAGCGCACAGCGTCGCGCAGAATGCCACGCACATCGGCATGACCATTGGCCAGCTAACAGCCAAACCAGCAGCCCTTGCTCACACACACACTCAGAGCTGTGCGTAGACATTTGATTTGTTTTGTTTTTGTTTTTGTTTTGGTGACTTTTTTTTTTTTTGCATGGCTCATAAAAATTCTACGAAATATGTTCGAGCCATGGCATTGGGCTGGCAGGAAATAGTGCACAGTCCTCTGTTTTGTCAATTGATTTAGCGCTCGTGGCCATAGCAAATACACAAAATTCCTTTGGACGGCTATGCGTGATGCAAAAAAACAAAAAAAAAACCAACAAATATAAAAGAAAAATATTTCATATATGCAGCTACATATACTTTCCTGCTTCCTGGGAATTTCAGCTATGCCTGCACAATAAAGTTCTGTCCTTAATAAAGAACGCGGCGCGCTGCGATTTTTATGAACTTTATAATTATTGAAATACATATATTTTAGCCAGGCGTAAAACTTAAGGAGAAAGCCTTGAATTTCTCGAGGGAAAATATAAGAATTACACCATAAATAGCCTTAAGATTGGATTTGGATTTGCAAACAAACACGTAGATATATCAACTATTAAATCAATAGCCTTGTGTAAACTATTCGAGGATATATGCTAAATATCATGTCTTTAGTTTAACTAATAACAGCGATATAAATAATTAAAGCATCATCCAAATATATTTGCACTAAAAATATCGAACCTTTTTTGTAAGGCTTTGTAAGTTCAAATCGTAGCAGGTTTAAAGCAAAACTATGCTGTAGTAACCTTTTCGGACTCACACACCTCATAACACATGTAGAAATAGACCCGATACAGATATGAATTAGACAAAATACAATTTTCAAAATTCTTGTTAATATTTATTTAAAAAAACTTTTAATATTGCTGAAAATGACAATGAACACATCGACCAATTCGTGGATGGCAGAATTAGAAGGCCACATGAATGAGCTTCATGACAACGTGGCCAGGCAAGCGGACAATATGATCAGCTATACAGAGCCGGGGCAGCCCAACCACGAGAATGCAGAGCAGTCAGAAGTGCAACGTATTGTGCGGAAGACACTGCTGCAGATGCAGGACGTTTGTCGTTTCGAGGATGTGGAAACGATAATGGGTTTGGTGGTGCCCAAGGTGCTCTACGACTTGCATGCCTTCGACCAGCTGCACAACCAGGTGCAGACCATAAAGCAATCCCTCAACTCTTACATACAGCACTCAAAAGTATTGGGCGAAGATATAGCAGAGATATTTCTCGACTTACATAATATCTACACAAAGCTCGATCAGCTAGATAGGAATGTACCGACTCCTGTACCGAAGAAGCCGCGCGAAAAGAAATTTACCAAACGCTTGCGTGAGGCTGAGCAATTTCTTCAGAACGCCAAACACTATATATCTAATGAAAAGCCTCCCAGCCCACCGTCAACAAGCTCGGCACCCAAAGAACCCAAGCGAGACAAGGGTGGTGCGGACTCGCAGCATCAAACACGAAATGCAGAGAGGCGGGCGTTTCTCACCAACATGATAATGGTAAAGAAATCGGACTTTTCTTTGGAACTCAATCGGAACAAGAACTATTATACGGAAGCGGAGAGGGCATTGAAAAACAAGGGCGATAAGGCTGAAATTCCATGAGGGATGAATACAACATATAAAACAATACAATTTGAGGATGATTATAAATTACTTGTGGCCAGGCGTTTATAGATTTATAAATAATGTAACAATAAAAAAATAACGATACAGCCGAATAATTAGTCTTAAATACTCGGCTGACCGCAAGCACTGCCAAGTGAATAAACATTTCGGATTTGTTTTGCTTCTAGCAGCAAAGAAAACTTACAAATTTAAGCTCAAACTCAGGCTCTGTGGCACAAGTGCTATACAAACAATGCAAAATGCTGTGGTAAGCCACTTCAAAAAAAAAAAAAAAACACAAAAATACTTGACTGTGAAATGCTTTGATTGTTACCTGAAGTGTATCTGTATCTCAAGCTCTCGCTCACTCATGAGAGAGATACTGTGTGTGTGTGTGTATTTGTGAATTTGCATACGAAACGTTGCCAAAGTGGCAGCTCGATTGGCTTCCTGTTGAATTTCGGAGCTCTTCCATTCCATTACCTACTTCTTGCTGACAGCCGCACGGGACACAGCAACACTTTAATGTGGGTGTGCGTGCCAGTGTGTGTGTATTTGTATTTGTGGCTTTCCCAAGCTCATTTTCTTTGGCATTTTCATTTAGGCTGCTAATCGCATTTGCAAATTTCAAAATCCAATGAAAAATGTTGCACTGTTTCATTGCTGGCCGGCCAACACAATTGGCTTTGTTATGACGAAATGGCAAAGAAATCGACAGCAATCTAGATGCCTCAGCCAAATGCATCCTGCATGGCATGCATATGGCCAGCGAGGGCATACACAATTGTATTGACAGCAAAAGAAATAATATTTTTAAGGTAATTTTAGTTGACAAGCCTTAGACAAGCCTTGATATCTTTGAAAATTCTTTCAATGAAATTGTTTTAAATTTGTTAAATAAATACAAAAAAAAATTTAACATTATACATATATATTTATATATAAATCTTCCTCAAGTTCAAACATTTCGAGCTGCCCACCTTATTTTTTTAAGCATTGCCAGTTGCTGCTCAGATTGAATTCCTTTGGAGCCTTTAAACAGCAGGAGATATTGTGGCTGTCTGAATGAGGTTAATTCGATTATCGATATCAATAGCAGTAGCAGGCGATAATTGATTTTAGCAAACGCTGCAAACGATTAATTGAACGCAGACTATGGGCCAGAGGCGCGCTGGACCAACGGAGCACCAATTGCTTCGCCTCTCTATATAACACACACACACACACACACACTCACTCACTCACATTTATTGCCAAACAATTGAAGCCCAGTGCTTGGCTATTCCATTGTTGTCTTTTTTACTGCTGAGCTAGCCGAGCTCCCTGTGTGTGTGTGTGCACTCAAAATAATAGCACAGCACATAGAAGACAAGTACCAGGCTCCACTTTGGGGCACACTAAGGATTGGCTCCAAGGCGGGCTTGGTCATTGAGGGCGGCAGGCAGGGGCTTGACTGCAGTCAGTAATGGCAGCATTTACTCAATTTTAGTACATAGTAAACGTATTTCTTTCATGGCCCCGAGGTTATTTGTGCACTGCAGACATAGCTGCGTTCTATATTTATTTTTCAGTGTCCAGTCGCCCCAGTATTCCCAGTTCCCAGTGCCTAGTGCCCAGTGCCCAGTGCCCAGTTCCCATTCACCGCTCCCATTCGCATTCGCATACACAAACACAAAGCTACTATATATCCTGACACAATATAAACGAAGTTCGTTTCCTGAGTGGCCATTTTACTGGAAGGCTTTCATATGTATGTCTAAGCACCCATTCGCCCAGCCATTCACAGCGTCCACCCCGCCTCGCTCAAAACCTTAGCAAATACTCGCAATACAAAATATGATAAAGCACTCGCTCACATCGCTGGGGCAGATGCTGTTGTTGTGGTTGCTGCTATTGTTGTTGTTGTTGTTGCCTTTGCTTCTGGTTTGCTTTTAATTGCTTTGAAGTAAACACTGAGAAATGCCCCTCGGTACATTCATAAATATAATTGCCAGTCAAAGGAGCGGGGCAGCTACAAAAGTTTTCGGATTGCTGCCAAATTTAAGGCCACGCCATTAGCTAAGCTAGCCATAAACTAAACCAAATGTGCATGTGGGGGAGTAAGGGGTGTAGTTGTGGGTGTGTCTTATTTAATTTAATAATACAAAATGTCAGCTTATATATTTGCAACAAAAGATTATTGTTGTTTTAGCTATTGTTTAACACGAATTACTATCAAAATGTACTGAAAAAAAATCGCATTTTAATTATGATATTATTTCCATAATTATTTACAATCTTTTTAGTATTTATTCCATTCCATTTACTTGCTTCTATGTTTAATTATATTTTATTATTATGTATCAATTGTAATAAATTATATTTAATTAGGAAAAAAGCCAAATTTTCATGTTAAAAAACTAAGCTTTACAGAAACACAAGCGAAGGACTCGAAAGTGTTGGCAGCTGCATTAGGCCATAAATTTATGGCCTAAAACGTAAACAGTAAATAAATGCTTATTGTTTTTGTTTCATTCGTTAGCTCTCGCAGCTCTTTTTGCAATAATTATTTAACGTTTTACATTGTTTAGTCGGCGTTTTTGTTTGTCTGTGTCTGTGTGTATTTGTGTGTATGTAAAACGGCTTTTGTTTGTTGTAAAGATTTAAAACGATTTGCATATTGTGCAAACGTTTCATGAATGATTCATGAGTATTACCCAAACAGATGCTAACAATGATTCGATTTTCTATGTCGGCAATGTCACAAGGACACGACTCTGAAAATATGATTTATATATGTGTATATATAGAGATATATATATTATATAAAATATATAGAGGCAGTTGGTAATTTTACAATATAAATATTTATTAATACAAAATTCCATTAATTCATAAAGTTCACATTCACTTCCTACATATTTTATGACAAAATGAATATGCTGGCGCTTAAATGTCAGAATTTAGTTATATCTAAACCTGTCGGACTTGGTTTATTATTAATTTTTTTTTACACATTTTATAATTTTATAATACTAAAAAAATAATCCCAAAACATTCCGCTAATAGATAAATACATAATTTATAAACAATGGTAAGCATAGCGACATAAGTTATGAATAATCTAAATTATATAGACATCTATGCAAACATCTAGAAACGCGTAGCTGGCATATCGCGTCTTGATCGCGAAGAATCCCATCGCCAGAGCAACACCTTTGGCACGATTATGGAAGTCAAGTCTTGGATCTTTAAGCGAAGCAAAGGCGACCAGACAACCTGGCTAAGCGCACAGGGTGAAATGATTGGCATCCAGAACAAACACATCGACGAGCTGGGCATTAATATATCCAACTATATGCAGCCCAATTTTAAGGCAGCAAAAAACAGAAATCAACAAATACCGTCTGCGGCAATCTTTGAGCGCATTAGTGCTCAATGCCTGTATCAAGTGATTAGGCTGAACACAGCTGAAAAGCCAATAGACGAGGGAATAAATACTTTGCTGCCGGGCTTTAAGGATCACATATGCCGCGAGAAACTGAATCGCATTAAGCCAAATACCAAAGTTCTTAAGACACAGAATTTGGATATACTGCTAAATAGTCAAAATGTTATACAGATCTCCAGCAGCGAACTGTTAGAGAAAATCAAAGAACCCAGTCATCATACTCTGCCACGCCCAAACCGTATAGCTAAGGACAAAAATCGAGTTACACGCAAACAAAGCCAAATGAACGTGCGAAAGAAGCACGCATTACCAGGTAAACACTTGAATTCTTGATTGATTCTATATATTAAACTCCTTTTCACAGAGCCTATTGTGCACTGGATCGGTGAGGAGAAACAACCAACTGTGCATCCACAATTCGCCCAATTACAACTATCGTCCACCACTGGACGTCGCATTGACTTTAAGCTAACTGAAATGGGATCGCAGCAGTTGCTCCTAAAAGAAACTGCAAAGCCCGAAATAATGCACTTTTCGATTCAGAAGAAAAAGATGTTGGCCTTTGCATTTTTCTTTATCTTCACATTGGTCATATCGCCCGATATCGTCGAATTTGGCATTTGGGCGTCGACTTTTGTGCCAAGCTGTTGCAAGAACACTTTCATGCGCTTAGCCATCTACAGTTTACACTTAATAATTCTACTACTAGTCAAGTCTGCTTTTCGATAATGCTATATAATGCACCCAAATTGAAACTGCTTTAGATGGCATTGTTTAGTATAGAATAAAGTTGTTCAATTTACTAATTTGTTTGCTTGAATCATAAGCATAGATTTTTTCTCTTCAGCCCTATCTTAATCTCTATCTAAATCTCTTGGAAGGCAATCTACTGACAAAATGCATACTTGTCGCTGAACGAGTCGTGAGTTGTCGTCGTTGCCATCGTGACTCGTTGGCCGTGCGCTGCTTTGTTCGCATAATGAGTCGCAAAGTCAAGTCCCATACCCAGAGCGTGGCAAATGCAAGTCAAACAAATTTAAGTACTTTCATGCGCCATAAGAGCCACCTGATAGAAATCTTTTATTTGAATAGGTCGCACCACCCACCCAGCCAGCCAGCCGGCTAACCACCCACTAAGCTACCTATTGCAACGCCTGCAGCGAGCTTTTATCTTACAGTCTAAATGCACTTTGCATATGGCGCTTTTTATTCACTCTCTCTCGGTATCTCTCTCTCTCTCTCCCGCTCTCTCTCTCCCTATGGGCGACTAAAGCTATCATGTGCGTCTTTCGTATCTTTGCGCTTTGTGCGATTTATGAATTAACTTTTTTGAATGAAGTCAACTTGCAATACAAACACACATACTGAGCGAGAGAAAGACATGGCAAATCCTTACAAATGCTGGCAGACATATGTAAAAGAGCTGAGCTGCAATTGCACAAAGTGAAACCGGCCCCACACCCCGCTAACGCTCCGCCTCTCACCCCCCTTTCTCTCAATAAGATTTCGCAAATGGCGTATAAATAAAAAAAAAAAAGCAACGTGCAGCGTGGAAATTTTTGCAGATTGCTTGAGTGCTGATAAATGGCAGCTGCTCTCATGTCTTTGACGCGATTTCTCAACAATTTGAAATACGACCCAAACTCTGTCACTCTCTCTCTCTCTCTCTGACGCTCTCTCGCACTCTTTCTGTCACTCTGCATATCATATTAGTTGAACTTTTGTGCATGCCTATAATTGAAATGCCGCTCTGACTGACTGACTGACTGACTGACTGAATGTTTGGCTAGCTGTCTGTCAGTTAGTCACTGAGTGAGTGAGTGAATGACTTGAGTTGCTTTCGGCTTGCGTTTGTTTTGACATAATTTCCACTTGCCTGCAAAAAGTGCCTGCATTATGTATAGCATCCGACCATATTTGCTGATTGCATATAGATAGAATTTGTCTTACGTGTTTACCGAGCTGAGTCTTTGGACCGCCACTCACAGTACAGCTGCGTGTTTGTCTGCCTCTCTCTCTCTCTCTCTCTCTCTCTCTCTGCATCTGTGTAATGCGGGCAATTGTTGTCTTCTTCTTTTTTGTTTTTCGGATGAAACCAGATATCATTTTCATGTGAATGGCAAATGCATCAATGCGTGGCTAGATATCTACGCTGAACTAGTTCATTGCTGATTGGAAGCTTTTAATATTTAACTCGCATATGACAAGTACAGCCGAATAGCTTTTTGATGCGAATTGTATGTGAGCTACGAATCCTTGAAAGCCAACGCAGCAGCTGTGCTACTGCATTGAAACAGTTGGTTTTTTTTTTTTTGGAACTCAAATAAGCTAAGTTACAAATAAGCTAGATTGTGTGAGACTTATACAGATATGTTCCACACTGTAAACGCTTCATATATATAACTATCTATATTCGAATCAGTAGAACTAGTTCCGAATGCATTATGATATAATTATATCATATTAAACAAAAGATCATAAACACCCTTTTCAGCAATGTTCTTGATGTCAATGACTGTTGTTGACACTAAAAATAAACAACATTTAGCACAGTTTTAATGTTTCACTGTATCATTATATGACGCTGAACGATTCAGCTACATATCGAAAGCCAAAAGAATTGCGTGAGTGATTTAATCGTAAGTTATTTTTATATTGATTCCGCGTCATGCAAGGCACTTAGTTTGTAACTTCAACAGCTGCAGTGATAAGAATGCGATGAGATTGCAATATTTGGAAAAGTATTTGCTCCAGTCGCTAATATTAATTTCCCCAACTTTGCGCAAAGTACAAAAGTCATGCCAAAAAAGAGGAATTTCGGATATAAAGAGAGAGAGAGAAAGAGTAGCAAACAAAAAAACCCTCAAGAGTCATAATCATTGTGGCGCAGAGCGTGGAAGACGCACGCGAATGTCAAAGTTAATGCGCTTCAATGTCAAATTGAGAATAGCAAAAAAAAAAAAAAATAAGTATAGAAAAAACAGGCAAATAAATCTATGGACTAGCAGAAGTGCTTGATTTGGCTAGGCCTAGAGCAAGAGACAGAAAGAGAGGGAGTGACAAAAAAAGAGAGACGAAGAAAAACAACGACCAGACATTTTATGGCTGTCATTGTTGAACAGCATTCGATTTGAACCGAGAGGGTACGAGGTTCAGACTCTGTATTAAGAGTGGGGTTTTGTCTTTGTGTCTAGCGGTTAAGTGCTTTGACGCCTATGGCCTTACCCAATGCACAAACAAAGGCGTCCTTTGACGCGTCTACCAGCTTATCCTTTGTCATTTCTGTGTCCTCCATTTCCCATCTCCTTTCCTTTTTTATAGGGGAGGCTACACATAAAAATTATGTTGCAGTGGTTTTTATTTATGACGCGAATATGAATTGCTTTTCTCCGCTGCTAAGCTAAAATTTATGTCTCTATTGTTTTAAGCGCATTGCACAACATGAATCAATGATGTACGATACATATACATAGATATATATCTATATCTATATATAAAAATATAGCTATATAGCTACATATATGGTATTTATATCTGCATTCTAATTCAATAAGCAGCCTATTCAATAAAGCCCCATCATACTATAACTCATTAAATGTTGCCTCATATGGATAATAAATTGTTTCGCATTTTGTTTATTACATTCATGCCGCAGGCAAACAGCATTGTTTCGATCTGTTGCTGTTAATTGTAATGCATGCCAGGATTTTATGATTGAAATATAAGCTACCCTAGCTGAAGATAATTGAACTGTGGGTATATTAATTAATTTGATGTATATTGTGTGGCAAAAGATTAAGTTAGTTAGCATAATTATGGGCATAGTTTGGCAATATTACTAAATTATACGAATCGATATTATTTTACGAAACATAGGACACATAGGAAAGGTCAAGAAAAACAATATAAAAGAGGAGAGAGCAAGAATAATGGAATATATAAGAGCATATAAGAGTCAACAATAAAGGAGAAGGCGAGAGAACAGATAAGAAGAATACTCGTACAATAGTAAATATTCCCCTGAAATTTTTACGTATTTCAGCAGTTTAAGAAACTTGTAATTCCAATATTCTTCTTAATGTTGAAAGCTTTTTAACTAATCGAGTGTATTCGCCTAACCATCACAAGTCATAACACGCCAAGCTTGCATACTTTTCAGAGTTCTGCCATAAACAAAATATCAAATTCTTTTAATGTTCTTTTCTATTCCTCCATTCAAATACTCAAAAGTATTTTCGTGTTCTCATCTTTGTTTTTTTCGTTTTGCATATTTATTTGGTATTTGGGCAAACACACACACACATATACCTATATCTATAGGAGGCTATGCTAAGTGCTGCCTGCAACTTGGTTAGCTCTGTTTAATGAACTGTACATGAGGAAATTATATTTTGCCCAAGCAAGCCAACAGCCAACAGCCAACAGCCAGCAGCCAGCAGTACAGATACAAAGAGTGAAGGAAGAGTGTGTCACGCATAGATACAGATACAATCTCACATGCTATACAAATGCACAGTTTAATTTTTGCTTGTCAAGCTTAATTTGCGCTTGAATGCATTGCCTGTGTACGGTGTGTGAGCGAATGTGTGTGTGTGTGTGAGGATTGCATGCACGAATGACAGGACACGGCAGGCGATGCCACAAGAAACAGAAGACGAAGCAGCAGCACCGGCAAGGCGACTCTATGCGCCAGCTGGACGAGAGAAGTTGTACGCTCCGTCAGCATTTGTTAGAGAATGTTGTCATTCGGCTGGCATGACAGCAATATAATTACAGTGAACACGACTTATAAGAAACCAAAATTTCATAAATTCATATTTTAATTACTCATTTGATATTTTGAAAATTTATTACCTGAGTTGACCCTTTCCCAAATCATTTCAACCACATCTGATTGACTTCAAATGGCAAGACATAGGGTATCTCTTAGTCGAAAGCCCTAATAATTGTAATATATTTTATTTTCGTTCTAGCGTTAGTTGTCTAATTTCTATATTTTCATATTTTAAAATATTTATATGAATATTTAGACAGATATATGTTGCAAACAGAAAGTATTTGATATGAATAAAGCTTTTTTATTTCTCCTATAGAGTCCGCTCAGCTGCTTCGTTCTGAAGCAATGACTACTGTACTTTCAGCTAGAGCAATTGATTAAGGTTTCCGTGTATTTCAGTTATATTATTGAAATTGATGAGCCTTGCGGTTAAGTTGAGCGCGTGGTCTACTTTAGTACCTTTGCCTAAATGCAAAATGCGTCACGACCCAAACGGAAGTGGGGCCTAGCCACCTCTACTTGATATGCTATTAGCGATGCCGTCTCGAGCAGAGAATAAGATGAAATAACGCTAGCCACTAATGCGCATTGATTTTCACATTTCCACTGGCGTCATTTTCCATTGTTGTTTTTGTTGTTGTTGGTATTTTTTTATGTGGCATCTAATGGCAGCGGATGTGGTTAAAAGCATTTGCCCAGCTACCTTTTACATAGACCATTAAATTTGCATTTGACGCTGACTGGCTCGATTGCCTGAACAGAAATTGCCAAATACATATATATATATATATACACTTCAATATATATATATATATCTATACCAAAAGTAAATCAGCTTAAAAAGAAGTTAGAAACATATAAATATTTAAGCAGGCAGAAGCAGAGAAATGCCTGTCGATATAACTGGTATAGAGTGAAAGCAAAATGCGAATTGATAACTACTTGGAAATTTAAAAGGATTTAAGGCAGAGTTAAGGTAAGTTAAGAAAAATAGATTTTTATATCAAATATATATACTATTTATAAATATATATATCTTATTTATTTATAAATATATATATTTTATTTATTTATAAATATATATATATTTTATTTATTTATAAATATTTATTTTTGTATATATTTTTTAAAAATATAAAAATGCTAAAAAATAAATAAATATATATTTGTAATCTTTGCTTAATATTTTTTTATACTGCTCACTTTTTTAATTTTATTTTACCTTTTACTCGAAAGGCTAGCTTCATTATCATTATTTAAGAGCTGCATATTATGACTAACCTTAATAACTGCTAAATTATAATTACCGCAAATAATATTGCTCTGATTTGGTCATCCAAATATAAATAAATATATATTGTATAAAGCATTTATATGATTTTGCAATCACATCAATTCTATCTTTCTCTCTCTCTCTCCCTCAAAATATCTCTCAGTCCCGCATATATTTACTAAAATTCCAATTCTATTCAAGCCGAAGCCAATAGAAATCAATCAATTGTGCGCAGTTGCTGCAATCAGGCATGAAATTGAAAATACAATTCCCTAGCTATGGAAAACGCTAAATAGCTATGAAATGCACAGCTTTAAGGGACTTTTCAAAGGATTGTCATGTGTGTGACTTTTCCAACCAGCACAAGTGCGACAATCAGGCTACGCATCCTTCAGCAACAACACTTGAGACCGGCAACAGCAGCAGCAGCCTCAGCGGCAGGCAAAAAAAAATGCGCAACGTTCTTTGTGGCGCATTAAACGCAAAGATGCTAAAGCGCCATTTGGAGAGTTCTCTGGCCAGAAGCTGTACGTGATTTTATCAAAGAAAAGCAAAATATGAACCGCTTGCCCCTGCAACCACACGTTGTGCCCTACCTACTGGCCCGCTTAGCTGTCTCTTAGCTGAAGGCCCGGCGGCTGCGTCAAAATATGCCGCAATCAGGCTGCAAAACATTTTCATTTATATTTAAATACAAGAAAAGCAGCGCCAGAGCTGCGAACGCGTTTTCGATTATGTTTAGATGGTATGTGCTGCTTTTTTCTGGTATCTGCTTCTCTTTTTTTTTGGTCGAGGGTGGACAGCTTATCGACGCCCACGCACATGCTGCCAGAGGGAGCGGGCGGACGCTGGCAGTGTATGAGAGACTGTATCTGACTGGGATGCGGGTGCCATATTTATTGCGTGCCATGATTTATTATAATTTTATGCATGAATCTGTGCAAAGTGGTGGGCGTGGCTCTAGGTAAAATGAGCTCTGTGGCCAACCTTTTGACATTGCCAAATGAACGTTGCCTCTAGCTGCCCACTCCGATTTCTATTCACGACTGCAGTCCACAGCACATTCATACAGTTTCTGTTACGCTTGTCACACTGTTCGTCAAGTCTATTGTGAATGGCGAATGGAATGTGGTGCAATTCGCTGTAGAGTTTTTGAAGTGCTTGAAGAGCGTTTTTATATGCAGTTTTACTATGAAGTATACCAAATAATATTTTCCATATAAGATAATTTTATTTTGAAAATTTATTTAATAAATGCATTTTTTATAATTTAAATTTAATATTTTATTTCATACACTAAAACTTATCTTGCCCTTTCTTTATCTAATATCATGTATTCTCTAACCTGATAAACTCTATTCCATATTAAAGATTCCTCTCTTTTCTGCAATATTGCCTTGATTAGTCTCCTTTGTAAAAGCTTTACTTGATTTTCGTGTTGCAGCCCACAAGTACTTCAAGTATTTTATCAAAAAAAAAAAAAAAGGAAGAAATATAAGGCATTGCTGCATACCGCACAGACACGCAGCACGCACAGCCCTATATATTATAGTATATGTATGCAGACACTCACACACATATACATACATATTCACTTGGAGGCAAGCAACACATGAATATTTCACACGGCACACAAAAGGCATTCGGCAAAAGTGAAAGCAAATGCAAAAGGCCTGCAGATTATAACACTCAATAGTGCCATTTGATATGTAGATGTGAATGTGTATAGATGTGTGTGTGTGTATGTGTCTGTTGTACCCTGTAAGGGCACACTGTAATTTGATAAGCACTTAATGAGATTATAAGAGATATTAACTGGAAATAGTGTAGAGCATAAGCTTCATTAGGTCTATAGGACCTGAAACTTTTCTTATATTGATGGCATTTTAGCACATGGATAATATTATGAATATTATATATCATGTATTTAAATATGTATATCATAAATTCTTTTAAATTTTATACCCAACTTTCTATGCTTTACTGATTCTCTACTAAATCTCTATTTACAGGTCATCTCACAGTCTTATAAACTCTGCCAACACATTTCCACTAGCTGCTGCTGTTGTTGCTGTTGCTGTTACTGCTGCGTCTGCTCATTAATTCATATGACGGTACTTTTGCTTCATTGGCTATTCATGCCTTTCTCCCTCTCTGTCTTTTATTCTATAGAACTGAAATCGAGACTTGCATTGTAGCCAACGCCAAAGCCAAAGCCAAGGAAACAGAGCACAGCGGCAGTAAAAGGTTAAGTGTCGAATTGCACAGTCATTGCGAGTCCCCAGGTTCAATTATGCATGCATAATTGTTTACACCTCCAAGGCTGCGCAATTACTTAAAGGGCAAAATAAATACAAATAATGTGATTAACAGTTGCCCGCATAAGTATGCCATCGATTGTGATTTGCGGCGCATTGGGGAATGAATATTAAGCCAATCAATTTTTCTTTAATAAGACGCGAGTAAAGAGAAAGTTAAGCAAAAACGAGAATAAAAATAATAATAATATTTTATATTTATATTTGGGGTTTGGGATTTTCTTTTTTTATGTATTTTAAAGTTTTTTAGTTTGATTTTCACGTGCTTTGCTTTAAGATCTTGGCCCCATTCGAGATGCAAAGTATGCGACAGCTTTGCAACAAATTCTCTTTTGCGAAATACCGAATTTCAATTTGAATTTTGCTGCAATCTTTTTGGCTTGTTAGCGAGCATTTATGCAGGAGGCGGCGGCGGCGGCGGCGACGGCGACGGCGACGGCGTATAAAGTTTTCCACTCGCCTCGACAACGTTTGAAATCGGTCTATTTCAAAGTGTTTATGCGGCTACAAAATAAAGTCCAAAGTTTTTGACAAACTTTTGGCCACAGCGGCAGCAACTTCTGCGCTTGTCAGCTGGCAGCTAAAACTGGCGGGCCGAGCCCGATGCAAAATGTAAATGGGGGCGTGGCCGGTAGCTGTGTCATAAATTGAAAATTGCACACAATTTGAAAAGTATTTGCGCAGAGCTTTAATCAAGACAGAATACGAAACACAAAGCGAGACGAGCGCGGGCGCAAACAATAAGGCAAAAGACACAATTGTGTCTTGCCTCGCTTTACTACATGTCTATATATATATTGGATATATATATAAGTATATATGTGTGTGTGTGTGCTGACCAGGGTTATTAGATAAATGGGCGCCAGGCACGAGAGCGTCGGCCAACCGCACGTCGCATTGCGTTGGGCCAGCAACTTGGGCAATGTCTTAATTGATTTAACACGAAATCAGTCAAACGATAATCGAAAATTGCTACGCAAACTGTTTGATTACATGCAATGTCTTCCACTCGCCCCATCTGGCCATCGCTGTCTCACTTTTGTTGGCTGTGCCCATCAATTGACCAGGCCGTAGCAGTTGCCAGTCGCCAGTCGCCAGTTGGCAGTGCCATCTTCATCCGGTTTAGCAACGCTTCGCTGCTTACGCCACAAATAACGGGGCACGTTGACAAAGTTGCCTTGGCCATAATTGAATTTCCACCTTGCCCCAGTCCACCCCTTCAAAATTACAAGCAGTACGCGGTACGCGGGGGCGTATGAGCAATTGCCGTAATTGTGAATGTTTGCTCATCATTCATAACCACACACACACACACACATATAGGGAGAGTCTCGAATTGATTACATTTGCTGCTCGCTCTCTTATCTGTATGCTTTACATTCAATTTGCAGCCAAAGACCTTTTGACAAATGCCACTTAATTAGTCAAACTCGTTTTTGTTTATTTTGCGGCAACTTTTCTTTGTGTTCACCCGCTCTCTCTCTCTCTCTCTCTCTCTTTCTCTTTAGTATTTTGGTTAATGCTAGACAATTAATATTTATTTAGTTCATTAGTTGATTTCACTCTATTGGGTGTTGATCTGGGTCGAATGAAATTGTGTTCTATGGAAAGTTACAGCTACATTTCATTTATTGAAACTAATCAAATATTTAGTTGGGTCAACTTTAGTTAGCATAAATAAAACCTATTGAAAGGCTTTACTATAAAAACCAAAGTTTGCTTTGCTTGTTAGCTAAAAGTACATAGAGGCAAATTAAGTCATTCACAATTGATTTAAATACCATTAAAACCTTTGTCGCTTATGCTGCAAATTCCAATTACAGCGAACGCCTGTCATTAATGCCAAAATAAACCCGCTTAATCCAAAAGCAACAGCTGTGATAAACACGAATTAATACCAAAACTTAGTCGATCAATACACACACAAAAAAATATAGTTTTGTTAATACAAAAGCTGACAGCAAATACTGTTAATAAATATATGTATATACATATGTATTTCACACTGACCACAATTTTGAAACGCTTCAAAAACCGATGCTTTTTGCACATAATTCACAGGCAATTTATATGCAATCCCTCTACTCCGTAGCGTTTTAACTATAAAACATCATCATCATCATCGTCTCGAATTTCTCCCTCGTTTCCATTAGCTTGGCGCAACCACAGAAATATTTATTTTATTTTGTTTTTCAATGGGAATTTTTCTCTCCTTCTCCGTCTATATATGTATATAACTATATTTTTTTTTATATTTTGTTTTGCTGTCAAACGATTTGCAAAACCAACTTCAGGCCGTTAACAATTGCATTTCAGTTCGGTTTCTGTTCTGTTGCGTGGACAATTTTACCGACCATCTCCCTCTCACCCTCTATCAGACTCATTCCCACTCTATCTGTTGCTGTTATTTTAAGCATTAAATTTAATTACTCAACAGTGGGTGGCAAACTGTGTGTGGATATACAAAAAAACAACGACTTTTTTATTAGAGGAAAGAAGTAAAAATACATAAGAGATATTTGCACAGCTGCTGCTGCTGCTACTGCTGCATGATGCACGTCGCAAGCACGGCAAAGGAGCGCTGACCACATGCGAATGTCCTGCAAACAGTTGTTATTTATGAAAAAATTATAAAATCACAAACAAACATGTTAAAAAATAAACTGTGTGCTAATTAATGCCTAAATGGAATAATTTAAATGAATTAACAGCAGCTGCTATGCAGAGCTATATATAAATTGTATAGGATAAATGAGGTATTGTGTAAATACATTTAAATATTGTATTTAATATGAATGCGGTTGGTGTCGATGAATTGTAGGAAATTAGGAATTAAATATATACATATATGCGTATACACTTGTATTTAAATTATTATAATAATAAACTAGATTAATAAATATTAATCAAAAACCAATTATAATTATTATAATATTATTCATAAATAATAATTGATAAATTTGCAAATAAACGAATAAAATTGACAATATCGAGATTGAGCAATTTTTTAATTATTATATTATAAAAATAATTTTGCAATAATTAAAAATAAAAAACCTTTATATCTGTTTTATTTTATACTACATTTATATTTTTTAGCTCTTTCCTAATAAGTTTTTGAATGGGAAAAAAGTTTTAAATATCAACATTTAAATTAATTTTTAATACCCCCATTATTATGCACAGAAATAGTATTTACCTAGCTGAAATATGATATTGCATTAATTAACTAAACCAGAATTTAATCGCTCGTAATAAAAAAAGCTTACAGATAAGTTATTTACTATTAAATACAATTGCAAAAATTCAATTAGTAGATAAAAAACAAAAAATGTTTTATTAAAATCCAGTTAAAAAGCTGCTAGGCCTATGCAAGCATTTTTGCTGGTGTCAAGCTCTGCAAGACTTTGGCTGAAAGCAAAGACTCAGCTAACATTGTATTTAGCCAATTACTGGACTCTGCGAATTTATGGCACGATTTGATTTGGTAAGCGTTCAGCAGCTGCTTCATTTGGCTCTATCGGCTGTTGGTCAAATGTTTGCCGAGCACGCATTGAATTTAATTAATTTAACACGAAAATCATTCAGGCGATATTTCCGAAACTAAGCGAGAGACGTCCACGAAATGGCTTATTGACATGCCACCCATCTCTGCGTGAGTGTGTGTGCGATGGTGTTCCGAGGGAGGTGTGGCTCTCAAAAAAGTAGCCAAACAAAGGCGGGCATAAATCTCATACCACCAAAATAGCCTGAACATACAAAATTAGCCCTGGGTGTGTAGCTAAATAATCCTTATCGGAAATTAAGCTCATCGAGTACATATTCGAATTGCCAATTAAGTCTTTTCGTAATGGATAAATCACCACGCAAAATGTTGCAACAGATAAAGTCATTAATTTAATGAGTTATTCCATTTGATTTGTATGGGAAATTAAATATATATTTATATATATAAATATTGTACGAGTGAAGTCCTTAGAATTTTCATGTACTTAATTATAAATGTTATTAAACGATTTGAATTATTTACAATTTAATGCACTTAATTTAATTTATTTAGTTTTTGTCAGAATAGTAGTATAGATATAGAGCTCACAGCAATTGAGTGAAATATGATATTTATTGATTGAATCCAAGTTCAAACTTTAAGAAAACGAAAAGTTCTTGTAAGTTTAATGGAAGTTTCCTTTAGCAAACCGTGTGTAGTATAAGAAGAAATTGATAACATTTTAAATTGAATAATTTTTTTGTTTAACATTTCTATACCTCATCCTTTTCATTTTACACTTTTCAAATAAATTCTCATGTTTATCACATTTCAGCTTACATTTGGACTATTAGTTCCGACGATTTGTGCATTTCAGACAATTCGGAGAAAACTTTTTCGCATGTAATCACATTTTTTTAATAATTCTCCCCGGCGTAATTGCAAAGAGCTGCTGTCATCTCGGATTGTAATTATCTCTTGGAGCCAGGCACTCAGTGCTAATTGAACATCACAAATAACTGCGCTTTTACAACTGCTCGGAGAACAATTTGGCGCTCGACTTGTGCATCCTTTTGCTGAACGTTGTTGGCATTTGTTTTTCGCTTTTATTGCAATGCATAAAAATCATTAATTACAACAACTTGTCATGAAATTTAAATGCCGCTCGCCTGCCTTCACAAACAAAATACAAAATAAGTGAGACAAATATTGAAAAGCAAATTGAATTTTCATATGCGTGGCAAAGGTGAAAGGCAGCGGGGTTGCAGGACGTTGGATCAAGGGGGCTGTGCCTCGCAACTTTGTACATTTAACAAGGGCGGGAGGGGGACGGTAAAAGGAGACCTGGGGTCCGTTCGTAGTCCGGTCGCTTTTTGTACAGCGCAGCATTTTGTGCCTGTGTGGCCAGGCCATATACCTATACCTACACACGCACACACACACACACACATGTGAGCTGCACCTACACAGTTTCATTTTATGAGGGCGGCAACATTTTTGCTTTTTATGTTCGACAGATTTTCGTGTTGGTATGTGAAACATGCTGATTCCCAGTGATTACAATTGTTGTGCTGCCGCTGGGCTGCCCATAGATGGGGCCGGACCACACCCACCGCCATGGCTAGAGCCTAGCCCTGTCCTTCATCCAGACGCCCCCCCCCCTGCCCCTTATGACCAGCACTTGGCCCGATGCCGTAAAAAGCACAACGAAAGCAGATAAATAAAAGAGCTACAACAATAACAGCAACAACGACGTATAGCCGTGGCAAAAATTTCGCACACAAAAACGAAATGTAAAGAGCGTAAAAAACATATAATATTTATAAATTAATAGCAGCTTCGAAATGCTCTACAAATGCTGGGAAAAAATATTAAATATAGAAAGTAAGACAGACTATAAATTATAGAAATATTTTTAATTATATAATAATATTCAAATAAATTTTATAATTTATTTTACAAAAATTTGGAAGAATTTTAAAATACATATATATTTTAGATATTTGTACAAAAAATAGAACATGTTTAGATAATAAAAATATATTTGTTCTATAATATATCTTATAATTATCATTTAATGTAGTTTAATATTTCATGAACCGACAGCCCTAGCAAAATATATATTATTAATAAATATAATATTATTTTAATTTTAAATATATTCCTGTATTTTAAATATAATTATTTTTAATCCACTGAAACTAATAAAACAATAAAAAAAAAAATTACTGTAATTATTTAATTGATTTCTTTTAATTTAATAAGCAAAAATATGAAATAAAAAAATTTTTGTTTGTTTTTCCCCCTTTTTTCTTTACCTGAATAAGTCCAGAAAATCTTAAAAAATTATAATATCAATAAATATTTTAAACTATCACTAGAAACTATTTAAATTTCGTTTATTCAACTAACCCATAGCTTGTAGAGTATACAAAACAAAAAGAAAGCCATGTTTTTATGCCGCTCGTTACAATTTTCGTGATGTTCTGCTGACAACTCAACAGAGATCAAGTTATTATGTGTGTATGTGTGTGTGGGTGGGTGTCTGTGTACATGGAGAGCTTTTGGCGCGGTTGTGGCGATCCATATGCAGGGCCGACCAGTCTCTGGCTTCAGCTATAGCTCTGGCTCTGGCCATGACTCTGGCCCCGGTTCTGTCTCTGGCATTGGGCACTCGGTACTGGGCACTGGGCCCCGTGTCCTGTGTCCGGCCGTTGACAATTAAGGTGAATGAATATTTTAATATTGGCAAACAGATTACACATATGGGCAATGACAATACGCTGGACAGGACATGACTTGTAGTCAGGAGGACCACTACATGGAGCCGTGCACAAGCTGCGTGGCGAAGACCTGCACTCGAGTAATGGCGTTAAATTTAATTCAATTGAATTGAATTGTTGTTGGCACAATGCATCAAAAGTAAATGCAAAATGCAAAATGCAAAATGCGCGACTGTCAGCCAGCAGACGAAATGCGCCATTTATTTTCGCTCTTTTATTTTATATTTTCCGCTTCGATTAAAAATAATCAAATAAGAGAAATCAACGATATGAAATACAATTGCATATGCTTTTTCCTCAATATGTATTCTGCGCATTGCACTCTCCCAGTTGCAGTCACAGAATGGCCATAATTAAGCGCAAGGCGCTTCCAAATGACCCTCTCGGGTGGCTTATAAATCCAAAGATGAAGTTCATTTGGCGCTCTGGACAAAATATTAATTATGAAGAGTGCGTTCGTTGGGAAGATTATACGAAGGAAGATTTTATTTTTATTGAGCAGAGTAAAGAGGCTTGAGCATAAATCAGCTATATTTATAAGCCTGAGCAAGAGCTGAGTCAACAGCATGTTGAGCTCTCGGCCCGTCTATTAAAGTGCTTAACATTCCATGCCGATCAGTCTGCACACATATCAGCTATAGCTTTAACAGCTATCTCAGCTTAAGCTGAGGCAGCAATTTGCCATTAGATAGGCTTGAATGCGCCTAAGCTTAGAAGGATAACGAATGTTATGGCTGCTGCAGAGAAGGCTCTCAAAAAGTGCAGATTGAAGTCTGTTCGCAAGAGAAGGAAGGCGACAGACTAAGAGAACGTGCCAAAATTCTAATCAAAATTGCCGAAAAACAGCAGCGCAATACAAAACCTAATTGTTTGCCCGCATCTCTGTGTATATATGTATATAGAAATATATATGTATGTGTGTGTGTGTGTGTCTGTCTTGTGTTCTGGTGTTGAAAATCAAAAGCGCTTTTGGCTGACTGTAAAAGTTGATGAAAATCGATTTTAATTACAAAGTCAATGCGCGTAATTGCTTTTGCACCTAGCTCAAGTGGGCAGCGCACTTTGATGTTTCCATCGCATTCAGCACGGACACGCAATTCGCAACGAGTTGGCAGCGCCCCTGGCAATTAGTTTAACCCTGTTTAAAGCTTTCCACGCAACATCAAACGTAACGCGAGGAAGTTGTTTAACATTCTTATCATAATTAATGTATGTGTGATGAGATAATGAGCTTGGTATCAAGATGCCAAGTTAGATAGATGAATAAATATTTGATGGAATGAAAAAGTTAATTTGAAATTAAATAGTAAAAAAAATATATATATACATAATATATACAAATTAAATTCAATTATGTAATTTATTGTATTAATAATATTTAAATATTAAATATTTTTAGTGTTTTTTTTTTTTCAGTCTAAAAAAGATTTCCCATTCAACATAATTGTATATAGTCCACTGATTATAATCCCAACAAAAGTTGAACTAATCTAAATAGAATTTTCCTGCCGCTATTCAAAAGTCAATTTTAATTAATTTTGCAATACAGTTTTTTTTGTAACGACTAATAAAGCGCTTTTAATAACCCCATTGTTAGGCTGAGGGTTAAAGTGACGTAAGTATCGAGGGAATTTTCATTGCATAATTTTGTGCGCCAATTATTGCCCAATAAGCGGAAGCGGAATGTTTGTATTTGTTTTGCAACCAGTTGCAATCAATGAATTTCATGGACTTGCAACGAACTACCAAAACCAAAAGCAAGCGGACACATGAAAGTAGATGGAGAGAGAGTGAAGGGAGTAGAGAGAGAGAGGGAGTCAGGGGCTAAGTAGTAACAAGAGAGGAGGGCAACAAAGGTTGGTCGCACAGCAAGAGAATTTTGGCATTTGCGGCTGCCTATGTGGAATGCATGCATGCATTTACATGCACTTCATGTCTCACTCTCTGACGCACACATTTTTCCCCTCTCGCTCCTGCTCACTCAGGCGACCCACTCGCTGTGCGTGTGTGTGTGTGTGTGTGTTTATACAGACGAACCAAATTTACTGCACAGTTGCATGTCATTAAAAGCCGCGCGTCGCCCAGCCATCGCAGCACAATTCGATTTCGTCTTCATTTCGCCAAGATTTTAGTTATTAATTAAAAGAAAAAATAAGTAATTCATATTCCTAGCAGACAAAGCTTTGCAATATTTAAATATTCGCAGTAGACAGAAATTACAATAGCAATAATATTAATCAAATTTTCTTATGTCTCGGTTATAAATTTTAATTGTCTACATATCATCATCTTTTTTTTCAACATTTAGAAATGCTGAAAAGCAGAGCATTTTTAGTTTGATTTTTAAAAATTCCAAAGTAAATTCTTAGAAATTCTAAACACATTCCATTTTCACTACAAAAGTATGCAAAAAATCACAAAAATGCAAAACACTGAAAAAAAGAACTCAAATAAGCTTTGAAGTTCAGATTTAATATATTAGACATTCAATAAATTCTGTTTGCAGCTTTAATATAATAAAGAAAGCAAGTAATTAAAATAAAATATTTAAATATTTCTATATATTCATTTTTAAATTTATAATGTACCCCAGTAAATTCAAATGTTTGTGATTTTGTGCTGCTTCTGTTTTCTAGAATTTTGCAGCTGGCAAATTTAATTAAAGCATTCTCAACCAACAACACACACACACACACGCACACACTCAAAACTTTCAGCTGCAGCAGCCACATTATTGTTGTTGCAGTAATAGTTGTTGTTGCTGCTGTTGTTGTTGTTATTGCATTGTCAACAATAAGCAGCATGCGCACCAGTGCACATCCAATGCATAAACAGGCAACGCCCCCATCCTCATCATCACCACACACCCAGGACCACGCCCCCCCCCCTCCCCCCGTCCCACCCCACCTGACTTGCCAATGCATTTGCTTGGCTGCACACATAACAAACGCAAATTGCCAGCGCATTTTTTATATATACTTGTTTTCTTTTTCCTTTTTTTGTATATATGTTATTTTTTTGTGCCGCATAGTTTTTAAGGCTGCGCTTAAAGCTCGATTGGGAAGTGCGTTTATTTTATTTTTATATATATATATAGTTTTTTGGTTAAGCTTGAAAAAGAGTTAAAGCCCCGACAAAACGTCAAGACAGGAAGCGAAACACCCGCAGCCAAAGCAACAACAACAACAACAGCATCCGCAGCAATCTTGATTTAAATGAAATTTAACTTTGTGCATATTAAAAAAGTTTTGCATTTTCCATGCGAAATAAGAAAAGTTTCGGCTTTTCTTTCTATTATTTCCTTCTTTTTTGTATTTATATACATATATTTTTAATATATGTATGTATATAAATGTTTTTGTTTTTGTAGTTTTGACTTTTGAACGGTAGACGTCTGTAAATTAGATACGCCTTGACTTTCAATTTTCATTTCGTTTCAGTGGCCGTCGTGCACTTAATTTGCAGGGACACCAACCAACTTTAGAATTGAGAAATTAATATTGCACTTTACAGAATTTTATATATTGTAAATATGATGAGCATAAAGTTTATAAATTATGCTTAGAGTCATATGCTTGACTTCACTCAAGAAAAGCATTAAATATACAATAAATAATTTTAAAAAAAAACTTTAAATATTTTTTTAAAACACAAATATTATATTTATATTTGCAAAGCATAACAAAAAATAATAAAAAAATATAAAATTAATAATAAATAAAGTACTAAAAAATACTATTATCAATAAATAAAAAACATTAAGTCTTTCATTCTATATAATTATAGTACTATATTAAAATATAGGTTTAAAATAAAATTTAAAAAGTATTTTTTTTTTACTTTTGAAATCATATACTTAAGAAGTTTGTAAATAAATTCCCTTTCTTTTCTATATAAATTTCTTAAATATATAGTTAGTTTGTTAGCAAGTTTCTAGCTTAAGATTTCCCTTTTGTGTATAGAATATAGCTCTATATAATATAATCTATTAATATTTAGGTCGTTGGCAACTACTTCGCTTGGAGAAACTTTTTGGCTGTTGCTCTAGTAAAACTTGGAGAACATTTGCCAAGCAGCTGCAGTGGCTGCTCTTCTGGCCAGGTATCTGCTTTATTTTATGTTGAATTATGGCGGCTATTGTGCATGTGCAGATGTGAGAGTGTGTAAGAAAAGGTGTGTGTGTAGGTATTTACTTTGGGGGCGTGCCATTTGCAACGTGTTTTATTTACAGGCGAAGGCGTGCAAAAAATTAGCAGCTACAAAGAAGAAGCAAAAAGGGGGGCAGCAAGGCGTGTGAGGAAGTGGCAGGAAATCCAAACCAAATGGCTGCACAGGTAAACTAAAGGAAACAGCCGGAGATACGAAAACTAAGAACAGAGCAGCGAGCATCGAGAGGCTGTGGCTGCCCACAACTAGCTTATTAAGATTTATGTGAGGCTGTGCTTCTTCTTTTTCGTACACTTTTGCATTGCAAGGCCAACTGCAGCAGCAACAACAAGGCAATACGTGAGCATTGAGCAAATTCTGTATGGCTCTGTTTTTTGACTAGATATTGCCTAACCTTTTTCCTTTGAGCGCATGTAAAACAAGCAAGAGATCAGTTAGTCTGCACTTGCAGTTGATAGAGGCAGATGGAGAACTGTGGCACAAAAGCTTAAGCAAGACACAAGAAAAAAGAGATACAAGGACTTATAGGCCTGAATCTTGTGTATCTTAAAGATGCCCTCTATAAAACTTATATAAATTCATATGAATTAAAATAATCTTAAGCGGAGTTTCTTTGAGCACTATTAAATAAAGCTAAAATATAATAATAATATATAATAAATAAAATGTAAAATATTTTAGATAGACATTCGATATATTCTTACTATATACAAAGGTAATAATACCATCATTCTAGCAGCTCCACTGTATTTACAGATACACGTATCTATTGCAATAAATTTCAAGTCATAAACATGCTGAAGCATCGTCCTCAATCTGACATCCTGCTGCCAGTGCTCCTCTGCCTCTTTTCTCTACTTGCAAAGTGATTTGCGCTTTTTTTTTTTGTGCTGCGCTTTTGATAAATCAAATGCTGTCGCCTTTTGTCGCTGACGCAATTGAAGTTGAAGTTGAATCTGAAGTCTGAGCATCAGGCTTTAGCGCTGGCTAAAAACTCAAGCACAACTCATTGTGGCGCTGCAAATTGAAGTTCTCATTGAAGGTTTGGGTTGGATTGAAAGCTAGCGATAAGGAAGTGGAAATTGTATGGCGCAGCCGTGCCAGCAACAACAATGGGCTGCACTTTGTCGCTTAGAGCAGGCACTCAAGTGCATTGGCTTGCCATTTTTCTTGGTGCAGATTGCCATGAAACATCCGGCACCGTTCCACTATTTTGCGCTCAAGTGTTTCGAGTGGCAATTGCCATTGTTGCGGGCTGTCTCATGACGTTGTTTAAAGAATTAGCACAGCGCAACACTTCATCGAAGCCACTCATGCACGCTCACTCACTCACTCTACGACCGCAAAGTCATAAATCTTCTCAGTTTATTAATTCACGATTAGAGCGACGTAAAGCCGAGTGCCAATTGTAATTAACTGCCAGCTAGATATTGGAGCTCCATCGACAGGGCACACAGCACACACACAGAGAGAGAATGCGAAACGTGTTACGTAAATCATTTTCAATTGCTTTTCGAGCATTCGTACAGCATCGAGCTTTCCGATATTCATCTGTCCATTTGTATTGCTGTTCGCTTTTGTTTTTGCGCTACCTGAGCGATTTGCTACCTTTTGTGTGGCCCAACGGGTGGCATGAGCTGTGCGACACAAATTCGCTTGACACGCGCATTTCTTGATCACAAAAGCAACTACAGAGAGGCTAGTTGCACTTCGATATATTAAAATGCATTAGATTGAATTCAATTCTATAATAGAAAATTAAACTATTTTCACTCACTATTTGTATTTATTTATGTATTGCCTGACAACCTAAAGAACTTTCTTGTATTCATGAGTAACATAAGGACCTCCATTTCTAAGGTCTTCTATCATATAAATATTTATATATGCATATATTACTTATCTTTAAACTTAAGTATGTATATCTTCACTTACATATAAAATAAACGCGTTTTATATATTTACAAAATACATCGTCCTACTTTACTATTCTCATGACTGTCGCGCTGATCACTCTATTGTCTGGCGGACCGACCTGAAACTGTCAGATGAGCCGAGTTAAATTTGTTCAAGGTTTACCTGACAGACGCACAAGAAAAAACAAAAATTATATAAAACTTTTTGCCCGAAATGCTGGCTGACAAAATTCAATTTGAAAGCAGTTGATGATGCAGAAAGTATGCCAAAGCTGCTAACTAAATGTCTGAAACTATTTTCGCATTATGGAAATATTATGGTTAAGTGCAAATGGCTTCATGATTTTCACAGTTTGTCTTGGTCGAACTTTTGGTCAAGGTTGGGCAAAGAAGAAAGAAAACACAAATAAATACGCAATAAAATATTACAAATAGTCAAGAAATATTTATAGGTTTTTAACATCTAGAAATAACTTGAAAAAATATATGAAAAGAGAGAAAATACTTTTGCAGGCTTTCTCCATTGCTACATCTCTTTTGTCTTCTGTAATATGCCCATTAAAAAGGGGCTACAGAGTATCAAATAGCAATAAAAGTTAGGCAGAAGCGTCAAATGGCAAATGGCATTAAAATGCAATTGCCAAATTAACACGCGCTTCGTGTAAAAGGCAAAGAAATTTAATTATTTGCAGCACCAGCACACACACACACACTCACGCACAGGAACATTCACAACAAAGTTGTGGGCGTATCTACGTGATCAAATATGCAAATAATTGCAAAATGAAAATGTGTGTGCAGAGTCAAACGAAGCGCTACGCGCCAAGTATCTCAAACAACATTCTCCTCTTTTTTTTTTTTTTTGTTGAACTGTTTTTGTTTTTCGCTTTAAACAGCGCGGAAGGTGGTTGGAGCGAGCTGGGCGGGGGGCGTATCCTGTACGTATAGGCGTGGCTGGTGCCATCAATTTATTTGCGCCACGCACGCGAATGCAAACAAATTAAATTGCAAATCATGATTAGCTGGCTCACAGCTTGCAAACACCTCCCTCACTCGGAGCGAAGCTCGATAAAAGCAACAAAAATGAAACATACGGAATGGGTATGACAACGTTACCCAGAGAGTACTCCAATATAATCATATATTTATACACACACACACACTCACATAGCGATGTACTGTCAAAACATGCTACAAGCAACTTGTCGGCTTTCATTTAGATTTTGCTTTAAATTTTAAGCAAGCGAAACATTTTGGATCGCGACGCTTGCTTGACGGGTATTGCGAGTCATAGCTACTCTATAAAATATAAGGTATTTTGATGCACTTACCAGTTGAACGAAGCTTAGTTTGCATTTTGATTACTATAGACACACACTCACAACACTGAAAAAATACGAAAAATGATATATATAAATAAATGATATAATAAATAAATATAAATAAATAAATGTATAAAATATATATTGTATAAAATATAATAATATCGTATATATAATATTATGAAGATGATAATATCATAATTATATTTTTAAATAGATAATAATATGCAGATATTATTATTATTCAGGTAGAGGTAAAGAAATTATCATATTTAATAAAATGAAGCATTTATAGCGCAATCATTTTGTTAAAAGTCTTTTCGAGTAGATTTTTCAAGCTTTGCTGCGATCCATTTTGAACTTCATTACATATTAAATAGTAGAACATTTAATTTCATCTTTATTATATTATCATATTTATTATAATTTTAATATTTATTTCACTTTCATATTTATTATACAAATATTCTCTCATTAAAGTGAGAGCATTCGCAATTCTACTTTTGCCCCATTAACTGTGGCTGCTGCTTGTTGCTTTGCACAACAATTTATGATTTCCATTTTCTATGTATGAGCAGTTCGCAATAACTTGAAATCGCAAGAAAAACAACGCATACCGCATAACCACGCCCACCAAACCCACTGCAGCCACGCCCCTGCCTGTCCCACATGTCAAGCTCGCCGAGTATCGAAACGTGCGAGCATTTCGCTTACTTGAGAGCGTGGTTGCTGGGTGGCGTGAGTGTGTGTGGTGTGCAATTGACTGTGTGTGTGTGTGAGTGTGTGTAGCTGTGTGTGTATTGCGTGTGACACGTTTGTTAATATGGTAAATAATTTAAATAATAAAAAAAAATGAAGGAAACTAAGCGACAAATAACAACAACAAATGTCGCAGTCGCAGTCGCATTCGCAGTCGATGTCAACTCTTTGTTAAATTATGTGTGAATTATTTAGCATCAATGAATGTATCGATGCGAAACAGACAGCCAGACGGAAAGAGAGAAACAGCAGCAAATGTGCTGTGGCTGCTGTTGGTTTAACAATTGAATTGAAATTGTGGTTTCCGACAATTGGTTTAGCTGCGCGGCAACTCTTGCCACACTTTTGTGTCTAGAAAGATTTAAGCTACTTTTGGTTGAGCGAAATCCTTTAATTGCATTAAGCAAGAGCTTAAGATGGGTAATAATATTTATTTCGATTTTCTTTTACAATAAATACTTCGATTACAACTTTATTAGTGAAGCGCACCTGTTGCACAGTTTGATTAACAATCAAATATTAAATTTCATTCAAAACTTCTTTGTTCTATAATATATATTTATTTTGCTTAAGATACCTAGAAACACACATTTGTATGGCGTGCTCTTGATTGAGCGGCTGCTGCTTGGGGACTTGCGGCCGTCGAGTGCATCTTTCTCGGCTCACGGGCAAACCAAATCAAATTAGCCTAAGCTTAAGTAGACTTTCAACAAGTGAAAAAGAAGAAGAAAAGTTACTTCAAACTGAATTAACACACAGACAAATACTTATAGATTATACGGGGGCCTACGAAATGGCTGTTGAGCTTAACCTCGAATAAATATTTACACAGGACCCTGCCCAAAAGGTGAGCACGTACTCCAGAAGAAGAAAAAAAAAAGAAGAAGAAAAACAGCAACAACATTCGCATGTTATTCAAATTGAGCTGCGTTTCCTTCAAAAAAGTTCTTGCCCAATCCCAGGGGCTGGCAGGCGACCCATCCCTCAGCATCTTCCGAGCACTTTAACATGACCTACGCTTCAGTTATTTGTTTGCACAGTGTGTCCAGTTATTGAATTCCACTTGTTTAGCTTGATTTTCTAGCTGTTGTTGTTGCTGCTGCTGTAGCTGCTGTGTAAACGTTGCGAAAAACTTTTGCGTGTTAACAACATTTTTCAATATAAGTTTGTAAACTTTTTGCTCTTCACGCACACACACACACACGCACACACACACCGAAATAGTAGAGCATTTGCCATATTTGCCAAAGCCAAAAGTAAAAGTCTATGCGGCAGCAAGTCAAGGATGTCAGTCAGAAGGTCGCCCAACGTTTCTGGCCAACGAAGTGTTTGTCTGTCTGTCTGCCAGTCTGACTCTGAGTGTGTCTGTATGTGCTCAAGTGTGTGTGTGTGTGTGTGTGCACTGCAAGTGGCAGCTAAGATGATCAAATAAACAGAAAAAAACTTGTAGCAGAGCAAACCAAATAGCAAATTGAAGTGCTCTGAAAATGTTCAACTGACAGATACCCTGCATATATTAATGTGATGATTAGATTTAATTATGTGTCGGACATGCTGAGGCATAGTAAGTTTTTTTTATGCCTAAATTTTAATATATATTGATAGAATAATTATTAATATACAAATTATTTATTTATATTTTTTTGTATTTATTCAGCTGTTATTATAACACATTTTTTCTTTATATTATATGTTCAACGAGGTTAAATAATTATGCAAATCAATAGCTTTCAGAATATGAAATATATTAAAAATATTTTAGAGGAATATTCATAAATATTTATAACTTCGGTTTATTAATAAATATATTTATTTAAAAAAAAAATAAAATAAAAAGAAACATTCTATATATTAAATTTAAATCTAAAATAATTTTTGCATTTACTTTGCCAACATAGATTATGCAAAGCCAAGTATACCCTTTTATCTCATCGCACAGACTGGGTAAAAATAACTCTCAAGGGTGTTTCAGTTAAAGAAAATAGAACCGAACGTAACGAAATTCGATGGCAAAACGAAACTTTCGCTTGATGAATTGAATTGTTGACAAAAAACGAAACGAGACGAATCGAAACGAATCGAAACGAAATGAAATGAAATGAACGAACGAAGCAGCAAAACAGAAGAAAATTGTGTTTATTCAGTCATGTTACAGGTTGGCAAAGGTTAACTTTTATTTCACCAATACTTATCGCATATGCGATAAGCAAACGCTAGTTGCCTGCCGATGGCAGCGTCAAAAGTAGATGTCATACAACACAGTTAAGTTGTGTTCCAAGCAAGTAAAAGCTGATCTAATGTGATGCAAGCGCCTTTGGAATGGGGCGAAAGTGCTTAACCAAAAGGTAGCTAAGAATAAGCGTAGAACTTTGTTTATATTTGTTTATCGAGTGGGGGGTTAGAGTTAAGCCGATTTCAGGAACAGAAACCTTACAAATAGAATTAGATTACTTGCATAGCCTTTAAAGACAACAGAAGGCTTACACTTTTAGATTTTAGTTTAAGTTTGAGAAAAGGTAAAAAAATCTTTCTTTTACATAATATTTAGCTAGCATTTAATATGCATTGATTAAAAATGAAAATCGCTTTTATGTTGACATAAAAATCAAAATTTAACCACCTTGAAAAATGCTTATGCAAGCGATATTAAAATTTCATTGCACTTTTAAGCACATGTTTGACCAGAAAGGTTAAATATTTAAGCAGTAAATGCTGCCATGACCAATATGCACGCCCACAAACATAACGAGAGCCGGCAGCTGGGCAAATCCGGCAAATTGTCTAGATGAAGTTCACTTGCTGCTCTTACTGTTGGCACTGGTGCAACTGCTGGTGCTGGTGCTGGCGCTACTGTTGCTGCCGTTGCTACTGGCCCATAAAAGTAGACTACAAAATATGCTTAAATATGCATTATGCGCTTATGGGCAACAGGGGTCGCCCCTGCTGTCCAGCTGAAAGCACAAAACTGAACTCAATACGACTTAAAACTCGATTGCATGTAATGGCACTTAAGCTTACAACACAAAATCTTTCGATGTGTGTGTGTGTCTGCGGCACAGGTGCAAATGTAAATGCATCAAATCTGAATTGTATTGGGTAGATGTTATTGAGAAAGAGCAAGAGAGAGATAGAGAAATCTAGAGAGGACTGGAGTTAGAGAGAAGGCAAGCGGGAGAAACACAAGCGAGCAAGCATCGACAACTGGCAGCAATGTGCCGGCTAAAAAGCATTTCAATTTTTCTACACACAGCATTTTTTCTCAACGGCTTCTTACTAATATGCACCCACGGCCCCGTCCTTAGCCCCCCCCCCCCCCCCTCCTTCTGTCCTGTCCATACCAGTGCCACTTTGGCAAACATTTTGCACAGCAAAATTGCTCCAATTGCTACTCTAGCTGCTCGTGACCTTTGCCCCATGTCCACCCATTTTGCACAAATGGCAGCACATTTAAATTTGAATGTGCGATGGAATTGATATTGGAAACTACGCTGAAGGGTGTCTAGTCTAAAAAAAAAAAAGGGAAGAGCAATTCGAACAGCTTTTTCAGTCCAACCAATACACGTGATTAGCAAAAATGTCAGAGGCAAAAAGCTGTGCAACAGACCCTGCAAATTTATACTTAACTCTAATTGCCACAAAGTGTGGCAAAGGTCGAAGCATACGCTTTGAAAATACGGAATTACACGCAAATGGAAGACTGAAGAGATGGAAGTCCCTTAAAAGTTCTGAGTTAGATAGGTATAATTAATGATTAGTTGAGAGGGTACTTTTTATATATTGGAAAAAAAAACACAAATATTTAAATATATATACTTTTATGTTCAAATTTTGGATAAAATATCTTTCTGTGGAGTGTATTGAATTTTCTTGAAATTACGAATGAATTTAATAATAATTGGAAAGAAAATAAAGTCTATCTCTGAATGCTTCATTTACATAGCTTTACAGCGTTGCAAAGGGAAGACTAAAGAGATGGGAGTCTCTTAAAGGTTCACAGTTAGATAGGTATAATTAATGATTAGGTAAGGGGGTATTTTTTATATATTGGTAAAAAAAAAAACAAGTATTTAAATATATACATTTTTATATATAAATGTTGGATCATATATCTTGCTGTGAAGTGTATTGAATTTTCCTAAAATTAAGAATGAATTTAATAATAATTTGAAAGAAAGTCTGTCTCTGAATGCTTCATTTACAAAGCTATAAACATTTATTATTAATAGTTAAAAGCGAGGGTAGTTTTAAACGTTTTGTATGTATGGTGAAAACTTGGGGCTCTGTGTCTTAAAGGTTCGCAACGAATGCGGAGCATGTAAATCGCTTTGGACACCCGAAATTCGATACCAGGGCACACACGACAACACGACAAACAATAAAAGCGACAACATGGAGTAACCGTAAAGGAGGAAGAGGAAACAGCGGAAGGAGCTGAAAAAAATATCTCTCTATATTCTCCATTTGTTTGCGCAGACAGTTCGTGCAGTGTGGGACGTGAGAGTTTGGGCAAACCTGATATCCTCTAACAGCGTACATATGTATGTGGTTGGGGGCCTGGCTATTTTCATTTGTCCGAAACGTGTTCGGAAAATTAAAAGTTCGCTTCGAAAACGAAAGTGGAGCAAGTTTTCGGCTTGTGCGTTGTTTTTAACGTTGCAAATTTATTGGCGCGTGCATGTGTCCAACTGCCCCACACTCACACACACACGCACGAATTTATTTGAGAGTCTCATTGTTTGTTTATCATAAACAATAAAACTTATTTTGACAAGTTTTTTGGGGCGAAATGAAACAGCTACTTGGCCAACAACTTGAATAACAATCTCTCTATTAGCCATGGGCGTGGCCGGCGGGCCAAGTGCAACAGCTACTACCATTATGTGATCTCTCTGTGTGTGTGCGTGTGTTTGCGTGGCCGAAAGTTTCATAATTTGCATGACATGTGTGGCGCCATCTGCCGGCACCGTTTGTCATAATACAAATTGCCAACAACAGTTGTGCAAACTTCAAAGTGCCCGGAAAATGTCAGAGAAAAGCGTCGCTGTGATTAATTTTGCAATGCGCAAGCAGCTGAGCCCGCTGTCTCCTAGCCCACGCCCGCCCTGCTCCCCGTCAAAAACTAAAATTTGACTTGGCAAATAACAGAACCTAAAATGCTGATACAAAGGACGACCCCATTTAGTGAGCAACAAAAGCAAATGACTCTGCAAGCACATAGACTGTCGGCGTTGTCCGATTCAAGTTACATACAATGGGTTTTAAGTTTTATAAACGAAATAATGAAAAAGAAAATTATATTTTATATAATATAAATTATATTTCTTTAACTATCTTTCTTTTAAATACTTTTATATACTATACTACGTCTGATCTAGCTTAATAGATAAAAATTTCCAACACTTTCTAGTTTGGTTATCTTTTTACCCAAAAGACATCTGTCATCTATGCTTTGATGAGAAAAAAAAACATATCTAATAGAAATTTGTCAGTGTACTTTTTCATAAAAAAATAGATTTGCTTTCCTATTTTTAATAAAAAAAAAAGTTTTCTAAATATAGTTTCAAATTTTAAATCAACAGTCAGAATGCAACCTATATATGATTAATTTATAATTCGAGTCAGAAAAAACTTTATAATACATATAGTCAAGCATTCGTTATTAGTTATTAGTTAGTTAGTTATTTCATTAGTTATTTCATCAAATTGACTATTCGTAAACGCAACATCCAATTCTGTCAATAAAATTTATTTTATACATAGATAGATAAAAATAAATAGCTAATAGATATCTAGATATGTGAATAGAGGTATAAATATAATTTAGATAGATAAACAACTCGATAGATATATATAAAATATATAGATTGATATATTTTGTATAGTTTTATGGACAGATTTGCAACTACTCATTATTATTAATATAGTTTAATTACTCATTCAGTCTGCTAAACATTTTTAACAGCTGCCACATATATATATAAAAATATAAAGGCACATCAAATACTATTAAGCTTATCCCACTTTGCTTGGCATTTTCAATTTAAGTTCTCATATTGAAGCATAAGCATTTGAAGCTGCCTCTTAACATAATTATACAAGAGCCCCACCGCCCAAACCACATATATCCATTTAATCAATTTTTCCACATGCGTAGCCGTTAAATGTGAGTAATTAACATGCAATTGATGATGGCTAAAGACAAGCAAACATTTGATTGCCCTACATACACACTGGATGGGTTGAGCTATTTTTCAATATGAATATCGATATGTGTAATCAATTAAAGTTCGCGCCCAAACCAAAATGCCAGGTAATACAGCAATTTAAGAATTAACTCATGGCAACATTTTACGGCATTCTGCGAACGGACAAAGCACGTTCCACTTATCATTCATAACCGACAGTATTTTCAATTATATCTCATTTTGTGGATTTTTATTTTTATTTTTAGTTTTTCTCTCTATTTTTTTTTTCATTTTTTGCATTACACTCGAATCCAATTTGTAGCCAACTGTTGAGGCTTTTTGTCCACTCACTTTTTTAACGTTGAAAATGGCCGCTGAAATGTTCATGGCGCACGCGATGCTGCCCAAAGGACCTGTGGGACCAAGGACGCGAAAAAAGGATGGCAGCATTGGCAACTCAACGGCTACTCAGCACAGGAATTATTAACGCAATGTGCCGCATTTACATGCAAGCCGCACAAAAGCCCCGCATCCCGCTTACCCCACCCTTCAATTGGCTCGTATTTCACTTGCTTTTTTTTTAGTTAAATATAGAGTTGTTGTTGCTGTTGTCCTTGTCGCATAAACAGAAATAAAAGTAAATAAAATGATACAAAATTACTAAAAGGCAAGTTGAAAAAACATATTCATGAGTTGAAAGAGTCGAACTCGTTTGGTCATCCAGCCATTTGCATGCACGCAGTTAATGCTCTTCGCATGGAATGGATACTAAAGTTTTGTTATCTTCTTTGTGGAATTACGTGAACGTAACATTTAGCCAATAATCTGTTAAAATGGCCAACACTGTGGAAATCTGCTTAAAAGAGTTATTATATATAAATTTTTTTACAGTTTATATCCTTGGCTTTATTATAAAGTGAACTATATGGGCATATGTAAATAGTGTATTTAGTGGATTGGCTTGCTAAGAGAATATTTTGAATATATTTCAGCTTATCTTATGAGATAAATTGATTAATTAATATGAACATTTAATATGAGTTAAAAATATAAGTTTAGTTATGGAAATAATATTTTGAGAACTCATTCAAATCTAAATAAAAAAATAGTATATATTTATTACAATATATTATTAATTGTATATATTTGAATAATAATAATAATTGTAAAATGTAGTAAAAAAAAGAACATTTATATTTTTTAATCTATATATATTTATACATATATTTTTTTTTATATATATTGTATTTATTTAATCTATACAACACCAAGTTTTTTATCTTTTAAACTTCAACGAAGAGCATTTAATATTTGTAAATATGAAGTATGCATTTTTCCAAAACATTTCTTTGTTTAATATTTGTGTATATATTTGTAGGTTTTTTTCTTATCGAATGACAAATATAATTAATAGCGCAGAAGGCGGCGGCGGCTGTTGTGCTCTGGACAACAAAAACAATCAATACTCGATAAATGCAGTTGCGCATATAAATTGGTTATTTATTGTTGGTTTAACGCTAGCCAAAATTTTCAATGCTAAAAAAGCCGTTGCTGCATGGAAATTTCGGCCTTTAAAAAGCGAGAAATCAAAGCGTCCAAAATACTGAAATATTATATTTTTGCAGGGGTGAAGAGCGAATGAAACTGTTGGCAGTCACGCATCCACAGGAAATTGTATCTAAATTCAATTTATGCGCCCGAAACCTGTCCCAGGCACCACATTTCCCTGTCTCTGTCTACCCAGGGAGTGTGTGTGTGTGTGTGTATGTCAGCCTGTGCGGTTATCCGGCATAGGCCAGAGAGCCGGCATTAGCTGACGAGCCTCCCATTAAAAGTACGTGTCAAATTAAATTGTTGTGCTCCAAAACAATTGAATTTTGTGCCGTGTTTCATCAGCTGCTGCTGCCGCTGCTGCTGCCGCTGCTGCTGCTGCTGGTTTAGACTACAATTGAGCCTGTTGCCAGAATTTCATTTCTGCAGCTAAATGGTCGAGATTTATATTTATGCGTGTTCCATTTCCGCAAAGATGTTGCGACAAGAACAATCAATTTATAAACAAATTCTATTGTTATTTTGATCACAATCCTTATCATATTTTGCATTATCAGCATTAAGTTCATTATAAACTTCTTCACCCTCAAGATTATAAGCATCACCATTATCATAAAAGCTCTTAATGATAAGGCGAGCACTAAGAGACCAAACAAAAGAACAACTTTGCCATGTGGGTCACATCTTTAAAAAAAAACGTGTTCAAGCTCTCAGTTAAGATTCAAAAATCAGTCTTTAAGCTGTTTTTGAAGTGGAGTATTTGATGTCGGCTAGAATGTAATCCGCTGCAGCTCTGAAATCCGTTCGCCAATTGCCAAGCAGTGCAATTGGAATGAAAACGAGCTGACGAGCCAGCTGCTAGGGGAGATGATGTGAGAAAAGGAGTCGACACTCAGCTGGCCGAAACGTGCGCAACTTTTGTCGAAAAGTTGTTGATAGATAAAAAAAAAACCGGGACAAGGGTCACTAGACACGGAGCAGCAGCGAGAAGGACAGAGACGGAGGAAGGAGCAAGAGGACGAGCCAGAGGTGCAGAGACATGGCACATGGTTGCCGGCGTTCAGTGCAGCATCAAGGGACATGGGTAATTATTGAAGACAATGCGCGCTGGGCTGCCAAGTTTGCCTAGGGCCGCAGCTTCTGGCTCAATTTCTCTCTGTGTGTGTGTGTGTGTTTATGTGCGTGCATCTGTGTGTGTGAGTGTATGTTTTTACTGGCCAGGAAGTGCAGTAAATTGTGCGACACAAAAATAGTACCTACGACAGGACAATGGCGTTGAAAATGCGCCATGCAGCGAACGGAGGGAGATGGAGTTAATAGACAAAAGAGAAATGCACAGATAGACACAGAGTAACTAGAGAACCAGATAGAGAGAGAGAGAGAGAGAGAGAGAGAGATGGAAAGAAGGAGCGGTGGGGTCAACTATAGTATGCAGGAACATTCAATATGGGTGCCAGTCGGGCGCTTTACTCAACAGACGCTTGTCAACAGCAGACGTGACTAGACGACGTCGACAACAACAAGAACAAGAGACAGAGAGAGAGAGAGCAACAACTGCAACAACAAGCTGCAGCAGAGGCAAAACATGTTAAGGGGATCTGCTTGGTCGAGTGCTTTTTTGAGTGGGTGGCAACGGACGCTGACTGTTGCTCAAATAAACCCAAGCAATTGCGCATTAAATTGCACTAAGCCAGCTGATGTAGATGCCACGGAGCGCGACTAAAAAATTGTAAATAAATATATAAGGATTTAAACGTATAGCTAAATTTAATTAAATAACCGCGAATTTCGAGATAATTTCAGCAATGAAATACAACAATTTAATGCTAAGTGTAACATAATAGAGCATTTCGTTGTTTTCATATGTTTAAACCTCTGCTCTTATATTATTTTAATAATTAGAGCTTATTATATTCAATTTATTTATTTTTTAATTATTTTAAATTCACATTTTTAACAATTAATATAACAGTTTCCTATTTAACAGAATTTAATATCATGTTTTATAATTCAATTCTATTTAAATTTTTTAATATTAATTAGTACAATTTTTTAAATTAAGCTACTGTGACCTCGAGCTGGTTTTAAGAGTTTATTCAACTGACTTACTAAGACATATCTATGCTACAAAAACCCTTCTTTTTAATACAGGGAAAACTTTTTTCTGCAATAAAGACTCAAATACAGATTTCAGTTGCCTAGTCTACAAATCAATCAACTTTGACATTGTAAGACCACAGGAAAGTTCATTAAACTGCGCCGCTTTGTTGCATTAAGCTGTAAAAGTCCGGCCAGTCCCTGCGACAGACTGACTGGCAGCGACAAACCCCAGTCTGACAAGCCTGAACTTAATATGTTGATTCGTGTAAGTTGAGCCACTAAATGAACACAAAATGCGAGACAAATGAAATAAATTTACAATGTAAATAGAAAGAGCCAACGACGGCGACAATTAGAATGAAAATGGAAATAAACACAAGAAGAATGTTGCAAACGGGCATAGCAGACTGTATAATACTTGCTCATAGGCAAAAACAGCTGGAAATGCATAAACAAAGTCAAAGTCTTTAGTCTATATACTCTATTGGCATTGTGAGCGAGTATTATGGGCAGACGCATGAAAGTGAAAAAGGAAAAGTAACTGGAAAAATCCTTTTAATTAGTCGAAGAACAGCTGAAAAGGAGACGAAAGATAACTAACAAGTATTGGACGATGGACGATGGAAATCGTGCAGACATAATGCTAAATAAAAACTAGCTGAAAAAGCATTTTAATTATATACATTTTTAAAGGGAAATTAATTGCAGTGCGAAATGAAGCGACGTTACAAATGGGTTCGAAGTGCACCAGCCAATGGCACAGAAGAAGAAATGTTATCAATAAATTTTTGATTATCAATTAAGTGAAGCGTAAATAGAGCATTTAGCATTTAGCACTTGGCCGAATGGCAATTCGAATTGTGAATTGCTGCGCTGCGGATTTTCGGCATTTCGGTAATCGCAATTGCTGGCCTTTATTTTTGCGCGTCGAAGCGGAAGACGAATAGAGCAAACGGGTTTTGAGTTACGCAACGTTACTAATATATAATATCTTTACACATCGATGTGTGTGAATGAGATTTATGTGAATTAACATCCGATGCGGTGTTAGTACAGTAAGTTCTGTTTATAGCTTTGTAATTCTCGTTATATATGTGATGCAATTCAAAATCATCTTTATTTAAATATTTTTTTTATTTAGTGAATATAAAAACCTCAATAATTTCTTATTAAAACCTTACACATTAGTCAAAAAATATTATATTTTATAATAATGCATCTCATTATATAAATAATATACTTTAATTCTAAAACCCACCAAATGACAACTCAAATTTATGCTCTTATATGCATACATATATAAATATTCCCTTAACGAAAAGCCTCTTCTATGTCTGCACATAAAATATCTCAACTGAGCCCGTGCGAAAGTACTTTTGCAACTGAATGTGTGACTTCACTTAGGTGCTCGCCGGGACGTTCTTAAATTGGCATTAAAAAGTATTTAGCATGTTAACAAGCCAGCAGAGCAAAAGAGGACTGGGGCCTGTAGGGGTAGCAACCCCTGAGTAAAAGTCAAAATAACAACAACAAGAATTGATATGAGGCAAAAAGTTCATATGTAAATGTTGCACACACATACACACATACTAAGTAAAGCACACATGCAACATAAATATAAACATCTATACGATATGTATATGTTATAGAAATTGGCTTTATAATCGGCTTATGTTTTGATATGGGAACAACAGGCAGACAAACAAGCTTAAATTGAGTCTCATATACGAAAAAGGAAATAATAACAAGTAGCCAGGCAGCGCATGAGGTCTGCTTGACTAAGAAATACTCTCAAATGTCAATTTATATCAGTTATTAATGTCAGGTCTGGTATTAATATCTAATATATATATTTTTATATACATATATTTTTCTCATTATCATCTAGCATACCCACTTGTACAGCTCACACATTTACAAGGTATATTAATATATTGTTGCAGGCAAAAGCTAAATTATGTGTATAAATAACATATTTACATTTTACCCTATTGCTGATTGCAGATACTAAAAACTGAAAAATATTCCATTTCCCACAAATTTATCGAGCAATTTCATCAACGAGCAAAAATACTTCGGCCAATATTAAAATTTATTTTTAGACAGCTTAGTATTTCACTCAAAATTCTTTGCATAATTGTTGGCAATTAATTTTAAAGATACTCACAAATTGTCTACCTAATTGGGGATTAGGTCCATGGATATGTACAATATATATATTGAGCTTAACTTTTCTTAACATTTAAAAGTCTGCTAGATTTACGACTTTGTTGCATTATATCTATTTAGTGATGGGAAATAATGGAAATATTTAGCGAAAATTCTTTTATCTTATAAAGTTTTTAGAATGACTATCAATGATGGATATTTATAGCAATTAATCAAGCAAAATTCCAAATTATTGTCAATGAAATTAGAGATGAAAATTAATATATTTAAAATATTAAAAAAAAAAAAAAAAAAACTAGAACAAAATCCTTAAGCAAGTTTTTAAACATATAAAAAGTTAGGTACTTTTGTAATTTTCTCTTTTACTTAAAATACATTTTTTAATTAATAATTTAATCAGCTAAAATATCAAACATATTTTAAGTTTCAGTTCCATTCGGTTCTGCTTTCATTCGTGCCAACTAAAGCCATTTTGCATGCCTTGCTGTGTCGCCACAAAGTAAAGGAGCGCGTTTATTGTTGCTGCCCGACGATAAGACGCAAAATTCCAAAGATGAAGCGAGGGCCAGGAGAAACAACACTCGAGTACCATTTGTAATGGTAGCGCGCGCTTCAAGCTGTCACACAGGAGAAGCTATCGTCGAGCTGCCATTGTGAAGGCATCTTCTGTTGCAGCAGCAGCAGCTACAGCGCAGCAGCAAATGCAGAAATTAATGCACACTGCGGCGGAACAGCGGGCGTGGGCAGTGAGAGTGGGCGAGGTGCAAAGCGGTCCTTGCTGCGCTGTCAGACACAAAGGACACTCACAGCAGGGACAGACGCAGCCACACAAAACAAACGATGTGGTTGCAAATTAGTAGTAAACCACCAACTACATCAAGCGTGAGTCCAGGACTTTGGATCAGCAGCGCGGGCCGGGGGCGTTACACTTAGGTGCAAAAAATATGCAGAGGCTACCCAACGGCAACAGCAGCGTCCCCCAGCCAAAGCTGGCGAAATACTGAAATAAGTCAGTCAGCCAGTCAGGCAGAGCTGGCGGCATGGTGCAGCCCTGCCCTGGGGGCAGGGGCGAGACGTGGCTCGGATATGGAGTTGCTGCACAGCGCTCGTCTGATGAAAGGACATCGTGTGCGCACAGCTAACAAACAGAATTATTTCGTGCATCCTGAAAACGGATGCATGACAGAGGCGGCCAGAGAGATACACAACAGCAGCACCCAAGAACAGCAAGAAAGCTAAATCTTCAATCGAAACTAAACGAATCTGAAATACTCTTGATATGACTATCATATTCTAAATAATAGATGGTATAATTTAGTGCAAATAAAAATTGTGGGTGATATATATTGAATCATTATAAAAAGGATAGCCGTTTTTTTAATTTCGATTATTTCTGACTACATTTATTTATTTATTCTTCAATCATTTATGTAGCTACCTACAACAATCTAAAGAAGCATATGATCTCAATTTAAATGCAAAGTATTAACTAAAGAAGACCACATCTCTCTTTTAGCTCTTCCTATTTTTAACAAATTACACTGAAAATTGTCTAGTAATTTAATTGTATTTCTTGAAAGATCTTTATATATTTATAATCCTAATAATTTAATCCTATGCAAAACAATCAAAACTATAATGTGTAAAGCTCATTAAAGTTTATAAAAAATGGTTTTTACTTTTAGTTTTTGAAGTTTTACTGAGTTTAGAATTTTTTAGTAGTTTAATTGTATTTCTTGAAAGATGTTAATATATTTATCCTATGCAAAACAACCAAAACTATACTGTATGAAGCTCATTAAAGCTTAAAAAATATATTTTTAAATTGATTATCAATTTACATTAGACTTTTAGTTTTTGAAGTTTTACTGAGCTTAGAATTTTTTAGTCCATTTTTTATACAATTCTATAGAATTCACTTCAATTTTAATAATAAGCAAAATCATTCAAATTTATTCATACAAATCTCTCCACGTTTTAAGTCAAAAGTTGAGCAAACATAAAAGCTAAACAAGAGTTTTATCTCGTTTCAGAAAAGTCTAACGTTCGACCGTTTGATGATCGTATGGCAATGAAAAGCTATTCTAAGCAAGTTCTCCCAAACTTCTTGCATTGGGTGATGATAGCAGAGCTCTCTCTCTCTCTCTCTCTCACTGTCTCTCTCTTTCTCTTGACTTCTCTAAGGCGTTGCTAAACGAGATGGCGTAGCTTTTGCTGCAGACATGCAAAGTGTATCGTAAACTGCAGTTGGCATCTCTGGCTGCTTTTCTCTCTATGGCCAGCTCACACACACGCTATCCCACTCGGGCGCTGGCCTGATAGTGTTGCCTTAGCACATAAACTATGATGTGGGCATTGTTGTTGTTGCTGGCAGTTGTTAGTAGCGCAGCGAACGTGTGACAAGGCCACAGGAATGCTGCCGGCAACAGCAACGGCAATGGCTAAAACTCTGCCAACAGCAGGACAAGCAAGGCGGACAAAGAGAGTGGGAGAGAGGGGGGGCAAGAGAGAGGGAGAGAGATGGAGGCCAAGCAGGAAATACCGGATGTCACCGGATGTGGAACTGTGTGCGCCGTTGTCGTGTGACTCTGGTCATGGTTATGACTCAGGTGTAGCATGCCTCTTGACTATGCCGCGCCGTTGTCTCCTGCTCTCGGGTGCGACCTGTGTCGCCTTTGTGCAGTTGCGCTGTCAGTTAAATGTCAACAGGATATGTGACTATAATAATTTGTTGGCCACGCTCAAACCAACGGCATCCCCTCAAACCCTAAATGCCGTCCTTAAGCAACGTAAAGTCTATTTTAGGCTGCATTAGCTACGTCACTAGAAATGGCAAGTTACACACAAAATATATATTAAATATATTCCAATTATATCGAAACTCATCAGCGACTATTTAAAATACATTCATTATCAATATTTTTCAATTCGAGTGCCCTCAGTCGTCATCGAATGCGATTACATTTGCAATTACGCTGACAGCCGTGCGCATTGCGTTGTTACGTTATGGGCTATCATCACACTATGTGTAATAATTAATTAATCATAGGAAATGAAATGCCGCAAAGTTTCTCACCTAGCGTATAATTTGAAAATTCCAATTTCCCGCGCCTCATTCGGCAATTTGCCAAGCGGCCCTAAACCCCAGCCGAGCCCAGCCCAGCCCACTTAGCCGGCAACAAAGCGAACTCCTATGGTGTTATACCCTGCATCGATAACGAATGAGTAGAGAGAGTATATTGGCTTTTTGCCAGTGTATGTTACAGGTAGAAAAGCTAATGAATAGCATCTCTATATTTCTGTCACTCAGAGTAAATGAAATTTATAAATTTACTGCTGATAGTTTCTCCCTTTCTCTCTCCTAGGAAAACTACAATCATAAACTTCTCCTCAGTGAAGTAGCTGAGAGATCTATTGAGTAATTCTATCTATTAAGTAATTTCGCTTTTTTTAGATCAGTTTAAACACGATTTTTTTTAATATACAAAACATTACAAAAATTTTTGTTGTCTCCATTTGGATCCAATACCTTTTACCTTCTTTCTGGCAAGAGATGAATTATATTCTCATAAATTTTTTTATCTTTGCTGGCAAAAAAACGGAGCTAACTCGATTTTGAGGCCTTGATTTGAGACTAAAATTTTTAGATCCAAAAATTTTTGCAGAGACCTGAACAAGTACTTGTCTGAAGGTGCCAAGCCTGGTGAACATGGTGGAAGTGGTAGCATTTCCCATTCAAGCTGCAAATGCTTTTGGCAAGGGATCAAACTTGTATGAGGTCTCGCATTATTCTGGTGAAAAACTATTCCTTCTCTTTTGACCAATTCTGGCCTCTTCTGTTTAAGTGAATCACTCAATTTGTCAATACTGGAGCACACTACATCGTTTTATGACTGTGATAAATAAGAACTTTGTTGATATCCCTGCAAAGCTCTTATCCCTTGCTTTTTTGCTGCTTGCAATTGATATACGATAAAGATAAGGATAATAATAATAAATACTATTAACATAATTAGATAATGATGACATTAAAATTTTAAAGTCAAGCCCACAAAATATCTTTCTTAATGTCCTCTAAAAGCTCTTATCCCTTGCTTTTTTGCTGTTTGAAAAATCAATTGATATATGATAAAGATGAGGAGAATAATAAATACTATTAACATAATTAGCTAATGATGACAACAATAATTATAATAATATGAATAAAATAATATTTCTGCTAATAATATTAAATATCAGCCCAACTTTCGAGGCATCTCTTAGTCGAGCACATTCAATTAGCGCATCCTAACTGATTTTCAAATGTATATTTATTACCGGAAATGTAGAACAACAACAATGATAGCTCCGGGGGGTATGGGGCCCTCGCTTTGGCGAGCTGTGGCAAAATGACAACGTTGGCAACAGCTGCTCCAAATGGTGTATTATGCGGTTAGCTGTCGCTAGATGGCGACGCCACAATCATTTGGCGTTTTTTTTTTTCCAGGGCACAGGAAATTATTTTAATTGATTTTGTGCGGCATTTGTTATTACAACGTAAATGAGATTTTATGCGGACGGAGGGACGGACGGACGGACGGAATTGTGCCCTGGCATACAAAAGAGTCGCAAAAATAACAGCTGCCAAATGCATTGGATAGAAATAGAGCTATACGACAGAAATTCCATTTTAAATCACAACAGCGAAAGAGAAGCGAGAAAGTCAACTTTTTGGAGAGTTTAAAAGCGTCGGAAAAAACTGGATCAAGGTCAGACAATTTATGCAAAAGCGAAAAAAGCTGAAAAAATACGCACAATGTGCGTTATTAACTACACTGTGCAACAAAGTTGGGTGAAAGTGTGAAGAGATTTAGGAAAAAGTCTTTGGAATGGAGCGAAAAAAAGATGAAAAGTTTATGAATTTGGCAGGGAAGAGAAGAAGAGAGAGGGGAGAAAGAGTGATAGGGAGGAGACAGAGAGATGAGAGAGGGAAGGCAGTGATGATGAGAGAGAGAGAGAGAGAGGAAGAGAGGGAAGAATGAGAGTGAGGAACTAGAGCGAAGATATGATAGGAAGTAGGAAGATAGAGTGAGATGGAGAAGGGAGTCTTTGAAATGGAGCAAAAATATATGAAAAGTTTATGTATTTGGCAGAGAAGAGAAGAGAAGAAGATAAAGGGGAAAATAAGTGATAGAGAGAAGATAGAGAGGGAAAGAGAAAGAGAAGACAGAGAGAACGAGAGAGCGAGAGGAAGAGAGGGAAGAATGTGAGTGAAGAGATAAAAGAATAAGGCAGATAGAGTGAGATGGAGAGGGGAGAGAGACAATTAAAGATGGAGAAGAAAGTTAGAGAGCGGGAAAGAGAAAGAGAAAAAGCTCAAGAGAGAGAGATAGAGAGAGAGAGGGAGAACAGCCTAAGAGAGAGAGAGAGAGAGAGACAGAGAAGGAGAGACAGGCCAGAAAGAAGAGAGAGAGAGAGAGAGAGAGAGAGAGATCGAAAAACCTCTAGCAAAAGACAACAGAAGAGAAGAGAAGTTTCTATGCATCTCTTCCCTTCTGTTATCTTCCGCTATAATTTGCGCACTCTCTCTCTCTCTCTCTTCTCTCTGTCTTCTCTCTCATATGTAGCACCTAATTCTGATACTCTTTCTATTATAAATATAAATTAAATTCTATATATATTTCCCATATTGTGTTGATCAGTCTCTTTATAGGCAGCGTTAATTTTGGCCTGTCCGCTACTGGCTGCTGGATGAAAATCCACGCAGCGCCAAAACATTTGGCCAAAATTCTGACAGACACCAATGGAGACATAACTTGGCCCGAATTGAGGCAACGGAAATTGGTTCGCTGTGGTTCCCATTTCCCATTCAGCTCCAGCCCGTGCTCGCGCCGCGTTCTCTCCATTCGCATCCTTGTTTTTAGTTATTTGTTCAAACAGATGTTGCAGATATTGCCAGAGTTGTTGTGTGTGCTTGTTGTTGTTGTTGCTGTTGTTGTTGTTGCTACTGCTGCTGCTGCTGCTGTTGTTATTTGTTTCGCTGTGGTCGCCATTGGTTCGGTTTAGTTTTTGCGGCCAGAACTTGGGCGCAACTCGAGGGGCGTGGCGCTAGAAACTTTTGCCCGAAAGGTGGGCGCAATTGCCCATTGTGAAGGGGTGTGCCAGACTGCTTACTGTGCTTATATTTTGTTTTTCTTCTTCTTTTTTTTCGTTTTTTTGTTAAATATGTAATTGTAAAATGCGACCTGAAACTTTGTTCTCTGACAAATTTAATACAAAATTTTACTAAATGCAAATTTTATGCGGCGAATTAAACCACAAAACCCAGAAAAATGGGAAAAGGGCGAAAAATTGAAATTATTTGCTACGTTTTCAAAAATTTACTCTACGAGTTAATTGAGCAGCAAGAAATATTACACAAACTGTGGTTCCCAATTTGGAATTCGAACTAGTTTTGTTAAATCTAGTTGAAGAAATACCCTAAAAACTAAATTGGATAAAGGTATAATAAAATATCATAGGAAATACCCTAAGCTACAATCAATTGATAAATGGGATAAAAAAAAATCTAGAGCTTTAGATATATATAATATAATTCATATAATTCAGACAGATTTAAGATATTTATATATTTATATTTTTTAAAACCTTTAAAAAAATAAATTACTGAAATGATTTAAAATTAATCAAACTTTACTATATAGAAACAATATTTTACAAAATATAATGAATAAAACAGGAATATAAAAAATTAAATTAATTATTAAATTCAAAAATATAAGCACTTTAATATATAAAAATATATAGTAATCTAATTCTAAATATACAAATTATTAAAAAAAAAATGAAACAAAAAATTTAAATTATTTATTTTTATTTTATTTTTCATTATGTATGGAGAATAATGAAAAATAAACTAGCTATAAAATTATTTCTATATATTTTCATTTCCATATACATGTATATAAAGCATATATAAATTTAAGTTCCCTGGCGACACGGACCGACATGAACCTCTGCCAAAAATTTCCAGTGGTTTCTCTGATGTACAATCGAAATTATTCTAAAATGCTCGCTGCTAAATTTAAGCAACAACCACAGCCTATTTATAAACATTTAACAGTCTACACATACACACACGCACTCTAGCACGCACACACGCACACACACATATATAGGAATGCGGGTGAATATTCGCGGGCTGCATATCCGCTTGTGGTGCACCACAAACGCTGTGGCCAATCTCCTGTCTCTCACCCCACGCCTGTAACTTGTGCCCCTGCCGCCAATGCTCTGACTGACAAGTGTCGGTCGATTGCCTTTTTCGCTCTGCCAGCCAAAAAATGGGAAACGCTCAAATTTATCAAATACTTCACTCTACACCCGCTACGCTAGTGAAATTCTCTCCCTTAAAATGTATTTTTTTAAAGCATACTTTTAAAGTAAATAAACGCGCTTACCTTAACACTCTTTTGAGAAGAAGGTATATACACATTCATATACATACATATTTATATGTTTTACCCCGCTCATTTCTCTTATTATCCGTTACGCTTACACTCTTCACTCGCGTCGCACAGCTTAAACTTCTCTTCATTGCAATCTCACACACATTTACATATGCATATGTACACACACACACATACGCACGTACACATGCACGCATTTTATTATTAGCATGCTCACTTTACTTATTAACCGTTGTTCTACTCGCTTTTCTCTTCGCGCGACGTCCGCACTGCAGAAACAATCACAATGCGGCCAAGATTTAGTGGACATCTGCTTTATGCATTTATGACAACTTCACACACACACATACACATTCCACATATTACTCTTTTCTGCTTTCTCTCACTTTTCTTATTAGCAAAACGACGTATGCACCACAAAAAAAAAAGAGATAAAAAACATATTCAACACATATTCTGCACATTCTTTTAACACAATTTTCTCTTTACTTTTAAATGCATTTAAATTCTTCAATTACTTTTCTTTCACACGCAACACATTAATATTTAGATTTTTTCTTCAACGCGCGAAGCACACAGCGAAACGAAACGATCGAAAAGGAATGAAGTGCACAAAAGAAAGGACGAAATGCCACCATTGCCGACTGTCTCTCTCTCCCTCGCTCTCATACAATTTGTGACAATTCCAAGCACGCAAAAAGTATGCAAGTCTTGCGCCAGCAAATGAACTCGAGTTTTTAACTTTGCATAACTTTTGCAAGTATTTGTATGTGTGTATTTTTACACAAGGCTTGCATTACTTTTTACACGACACACAAATCTCCGACCTACGTCTTCACCGCGCGCACTCTCGCGACTAATGAAAACTATCGACTAGATCAATATCGATAAGAGCGTGAGGCAAAGAACGAAGAACACACAAAACTCACCTTGAGTTAAACTTTACGTATTCACCACGCAGCTTGTGACGTCACAACGTGGTAATAGATTGAATTTAATGAACTTTGCTTGCTCCTTAAGATCTCAGCTACATCAGTCGTCAGATTTGTTAACATACGATTTTTTAATTGTTTGCCGCACGTTGGATGTGCGCAAATTGACGCGCGTCAAATGAAAGGGCAAAGGTTAACCCCGAACGTGGCTGAAGACACGCTCCGTTGACGCTCGCAGTGCGTCGCCTTTGATGGGCGGCTAATTAGCGTCAAGCCGTTGGAAATTGTCTGCTAATTGGAACATTCAAATTTGATTTCGGCTCAAACTGGGTCCAATTATCGCAATTATTATGCTACAACAAATATCGCTGCGAGTCTCATCCCTATGAGCAACTATCGATATATGGGAAGATGGCTATGTTCAAGGTGGTGAAAAAGAGGTTTCGCTTAAAGAAATTAAAGTTTTTTATATTGATACACATGAGGTGAGTTTCACAAATGGAACCTTCTCAAATTCAAAGCTCTCTGAGATAATAAATGATTTAAATATGTTTTTATCCTAATCGTATAAGAATAATGTCATTCAATTGAGGAATGAAAAACATTCGTTGGCACTATGAAAATTCAATTACTTAATTCTTTGTGCACACATGCAATCACACACACACACACACTAGCGCCATCTGGCAGCCACAAAACAAACACACACACACACACACACTCACGCAGCTGAACGAAGATAAGAGAAGAATATGGACGTGCATAGCGGCGCCACCTGTCAGCTCTTCTAAGCACCAGGCATTTGGCAACAAATTCGCGCACACGCCCATCCGCCCCCACGCCAATTACATACATAGAAATGTTCGCAGTTGGCACAATGGAAAAAAAGAAGAGAAACGGAATAGAAAAGTGGTAAAAACTGGAGTCCAAAGCGCACATACAGATCCCATCTACCTACCATCTGCACTCCGCGCACATGAGCGCTCCACCTTCTAGCAAGTCTCCATGCTGGTTTTGCTCCTAGCTGCAATATTTAAATACCCTGTACAAAATACTCTGAAGTGTAGCTCGAGCTTAATTGCTTTTTAGCTTTTTTAATTGATACTTTTTATGCATGGAGAGCGAATCGATAGTTTTCGTGCTTGCAATAGTCAGCTTTGTCATCTCTATTGAAGATGTTTACGTTTTTACTTTATCTTTAGTCTCTCGCTCTCTTTTGAGCACATTTCTTCTTTTCGCATTTTGTTGTTGTTGTAGTTCACGCTGCTGATGCAAGGCGAATACGTGCGTGAGTGCGCCAAAGAAACAGAAGACAGGCAAATAGTAATAGAGCGAAGAGTGGCGAGCGCAGCATGTGAGTGAGACAGAGATAGCTGACGCGCTTTTTAGCTTTTAGTTAAATAGATTTTTATGTGGACTCGCTCTGTCTGCATGAGTGTGCACATGCGATATTGTGTGAGTGTCAATGTGAGCTAGAGTGTGTGTGTGTGTGTGTGTGTGTGTGGGAGCGCGAGAGTGTTAGGTGCTTCTATTTGCTGGACTTACTGCTGATTGGCAATGTGTTAGCCGAATGGAATGAAAAAAAGGAGAAAAAAAAATGGCAGACGTCTTCGACAATCGCTGAAATTGAAAAACTTAGCAACCAGCGTCCAGACCAAATAACTTAGCTAATTGTATTGGCTAGCCCATTTTCAGGCTTTTCCTTTACGGTTCAGCTAACGAGCAAAAGCCACTCAATGTGTCTTCTGCAGACAAAGTGCATTAGAGACTTTTCATTAAAGCGCAGAAAAATATATTAAATATTTAAAAAAAAAAATAGTATTACTTTAGTCATTACATAAATATATTTTTGCTTACTTATTAAACATATCTACAACTAAATAAATATTTTTATATTTATTTGTATTTTTTAAATATTTAAAATAGATTAATTTCTTTGTTATTTTTACATTTATTAATATTATTTAAATATTTAAACTATATTAATTTATTTATTGATCTTACATTTATTTATGTTTATTTATATTTTTTAAATATTTAAAATATATTAATTTATTTATTTTATTAAATATATTTATTTATTATTTTTATATTTATTTATATTATATGAAGACCCCCAAAAAGTATACTATGAATAGAAGCTTAAAAAAAAGTATAAAATCGCATCAAAATAATGTCCCAATAAAAATTAGTATTTTATTCGCCCAGTCTAATTTTATGTGCCCAAAACGAAGAATATGCTCTATCTAACTTAACATAACGAAGCAATATTTAAATAAATATGAAAGGAAGTGGAAGGAAAGCAAAATAAACGGAATTTTCCTTACCTTTTGTTTCACTTCCCCATGCAAGACAAAGCAAAACTTAATTATGTTGTATTTATTACGCGAAATAAACCTCCTGTTGCCTTTCATGATAATTACGCAACCAAACACAATAAAAAAACAACAGCAACAACAACAACAACACGATATAACCGCAACTACTTAGCAACATTATACACTTCCGTGCAGCTTCCAAAAAAAAAAAAGAAAAAAAATAACAGCACTGGCCAAAACGTAATTATTGTTGCGGTAAATGCCACGCCCCACCTGCTGCCACCCCCTCTCTTTCGCTGCCCTAACCACTGCTGCTGCCTCTGCCCTTGCCCTTGCTGCTATTGCTCTCCCTGTCCCACCCACGCTTAACCACAGGCCGTGCTTTTTAATTTCTTTATAAAAATGCCAAGCAAAAGAGAGACAGAGAGAGTGAGAGAGGGAGTTGGGAGTGTGGGAGTGGAAGTGAGTGTGGGAGCGAGTGAGCGCGACATATATATATATGACAGCGTGCCGCGAAAATTAATCCATTTGCTGTGACAATGACTTTTATGCGGTTGTGCAGCAACACGGCCGCCATCCGGAATCCCGGACTCGGAAGCCAGACGGACAGTCGCAGAAAGTCAAGCCGCAAGCCAAATGCGGGCGCATAGAGGCCACCAAAAATAAAGCAAGAAAAAAAGAAAAAAAAAGTTGGGTTCGCTTAACAATGCCGCGACATGTAAATATTTGGCGACATTTATAAAAAAAAAAGGAAGAAAAATCACAAAAAATAAAAATGCTCAGCTCTCCGTCTACGTCCTTGTCCCTTGGCCGTGCCCGTGTCCGGGTCCGGCGTGTCCTTATCAAAGCAATTATCTCTAAGATGGCGTCGTCCAGTCCAAAGTATTTTTTGGCTTTCCTCGGTCTTTGTTTTGCCAGTCGGACGACGTAACGGAGACAAAGTACACAACATTTCTCTTGATTTTCATTCTCTTGCCCAAATTCCAAATTGTCAATGTGATGGTCAATTTGTGGCCAGCAGCCAGCAGTCAGCAGCGAGAAGTGTAAAAATGTCCGCGGGGTAGGTGGGGGGAGAGGGGAGGAAGAGGGGATGGAGTGTTGGAGCTGTTGAAAATACTTGTGGTGCAAATAAAATGCAGCTGATTAGAAGAGAAAGCGCAAGACCTAAATGAGTTGGTAAGATAAATATACCTTTAGCTAGATAACTGAGAAGATACTATCTGCAGCGGAGATTTTTCAGAGGCGGGTTTTATTTCGAGAATAATGGAAAGTGGAAGACCTGAAATATAAGAAGTAATAGTAAAAATTTTAAAAATTTAATTTAATTCAATTAAAAAAAAATAAAATAAAAGGGAATATATTCAATTGATTTTTCCATATATTTAAGCATAAAAATGCTAACGACTCTAGTGAAGGGATTGTGTTTGACCTAGAGAGATATTGCAATAACGTTTTCGACTCTCAGAAAATATATGTTGCAGCATCTTCTAACGTCTTTTAGTCAGATGTATGAGCCAATGCTATCTATGAAGCCATGCGCGACAGCGATCGATGCTGCACTGATCATTGCTCCGTAATAATATTATTATCTTATAGAAACAATCTTACAAAAAAAAATCCCATTTCTTTAAAATAACCTATCTCTATTGCCACGACATGTTTCTCTAATGTCAATATACCTGATGAAATTTTGTGTATTAAGGATGAATCTGTTCATATACATATACATATATAGTAAACATATATCAAAGTGTGACGGGCAGAGGTGTTTTACTGACTGAGAGTTGGCTAAGATTTGAAAGGATTGTCTTAAAAAAATGAGCAAGATCTTAAATTACTCATCTTAAAGTAATAATAATAAGAAGTTTTAATATATCTAATATAATCTATGAGCTATAAATGTAAAAAAATGGGAAATTTCTTAGGCTAATACTTGAAACGATGATCTTAAAAGCATATACTTATCATATCTTAGGCATGCAAAATGTTCTAATGCAAATTTTAGACTGATTAAGGCTCCCATATTTTAGATTAATCTATTACTAAAAATTGAATAAAACTAGTGTGTTAATACATAATACATAAATTAACTTATATAAATTAAAATTATGTATATATAATATATATATTTATATAAAATTTAAATTTATACATATATAATTTCAATTCATATAATTATATAATTTCTGTATATATATTAATAAAGTTTATATTTCGGAAATTCCATTATAAATTCGTCACATTTTATTGGCACACTTACACATAGATATCAAATAGTTTGCACACATTTCATTTATATACACACAGCTTAGAATAGGCATGATCGGAGATCTTAGACTTAACCCAGGATATTTTGCTTAATGCTCGCCCAGAAGCCCTGCCCACGCTTGGGCATCAGCTCGTGCGCGATTTGCTTGTTGTACTGCTCCCGCAGCAGCGGATCGGAGGGTCCCCAGTTCTTCTTGGGCCGGAAGGCGCCGCGTATCTTCTCGCCCAGGCTGCTGCCCGGCTCACGGATGACGGCCACCAGCATCCAGAGCGGCAGCTGCATGACGCCAAAGGCCGTGATGGCCCAGCCAATGCCTGCAAGGAAATCAAGAACAATTTAGAGCTGGGCTGAAGTAGAAGTCCTTGCACTCACCATAGGCCCAGGCGGGGAACGGCTGATTGTTGTAGACGAGCGGCTCGTAGGTGGCATAGAAGTAGATCAGAATGATGGTCATGATGAGCGGCGTAAAGACGCCCCAGCAGAGGCGCCAATAGAGGCTGACCTTTCTGCCCAGCATGAACTCAATATCCTTGCAAAGCCGATCCGTGCCGTAGATCCAGCCAATCGTATAGAGCTCCGCAATGCCCAGGACCAAGGCAATCATCGAAGCGCCAAAGAAGTCCACCAAGGTGAGCATGTACTGACCGCCCTACAGAGGAAGATAATACCAAATTAGATATTTTTGTTTTATATAATAAATAAATTTCTCCTCTCTCTCACCGGCGTAATGTAGATCAGGCCTATGCCGAAGCTAACGATTGCTATGAGCAGCGAGCACTGCCACTGCTTGAAGTTGGGAAAGCGATCGCGTATGGCCGTCACCGTGCAGGATGTCATCGCGATGTTGGAGCCGATGCCCAGCACGAAGAGCATGAGGAAGAAGAGCACGGAGAAGATCTGCGGCAGCTGCTTGAACTTGGCTATGGCGTCCGGGTAGGAGATGAAGGCCAGCCCAGCGCCACCCTTGACCACCTTGCCGATGTCGTCGGTGCCGATCTCGTGCGCCAAGTGCCCCAGAATGCCGAAGATCGTGAAGCCGGCCAGCAGCGAGGTGGCCGTGTCCAGGGCAGTCACAATGGTCGCATCGCGATGCACATTGTGGCCGAACTTGTTGAAGGACGAGTACATGATGATGTTGCCGAAGCAGACGGACAGCGAGTAGAAGCACTGCGTGACGGCCGCATACCACACCTTCGGATCGAGGATCTTGCCCCAGTTGGGCTTGATGAAGTAGTAAATGCCGTCCAGGGAGCCGGGCAGCGTCACGGCGCGCACCAGCAGCACGCCCATGATGACGTAGGGGAAGAGGGCCAGAAAATATGACGCCTTGCCGGAGCTCTTCACGCCGCGCCGGATGATCAGGAAGACGGACAGCCACGAGACAAACAGACCGACGACCAGCTCCCAGTTGGGCAGCCCAATGCCGTCCGCAATCTGATCCTTCTCACGCAGCACCTCCTTGCTAAGGAATGCAAAGGAAATCATGTTAGACTCGCATAGAATGTGGAAAATGCATCATGCATCATGGCCAACACCCACGTTCAGAGACTAATCCCCATCTGGAGCCAAAGCACTTACACATAGTACAGCTCCGAGCTGGATATAATGCGATCTGTATTATTTAGTATCCCATTTTGTGCATCGTTCGTATCGCTGGGCGCTGAATTGATACAGTTTTCACCCCATTCGTCACGGCACGTTGCCCACGGCAACGGACTGTGGAACGAATCAACGAAATAGCGACAAAATATGGCCACCAGTGAGGCGTAGTAAGTGCTTAGCATGAACACCTGGAATGCCTGGCCAACGCCAACACCTTAATTATGATATATATTAATGGGAAAGAGTTAATCACAAAAGTCCAAATCAGGTTAGTTCTATGAATTAATGGCTATGATATCTATGAGCTTTAGTTGGGTGAAATAAATATAAATCATTCGCTTTTAGCAGTAAGAAACAATTAGCTAAATTATCTTATGGCTAAATTAAGAACATGAATTAGTTAAAAGAGTTCGTAAGTTGGTTTTAATGAGAAAAACTTTAGCTTAAAAACTTTAATTAATGTTGTTTAATATATTAATAACTATGAAAAGTTAGTCTTATATTTTGAGCACTCGCAAAAGGCGAAAAAACTTATGGGAAGTAAAAAAGTAAGGGCGTCAAGGCAAGCTTGTACAAACTAGAGTGCTCCAGACGGGAGTGCTCGACTAGCAAATACCCCAAACAGATTTTTGTTTTATTTGCTCACGCAGTAAATTAAAAGCTTCCACATTTTGTGGTTAACAAGTTATGCTTAAAACAAGTAAGAAAACTCTAGTCGGGAGTGACCGACTAGGGGATACCCTGAGCCCCGTCGAATCTGTGTTTTTCATAAAATTTGGGGCCGGTATCCAAAATATAACAAAATTCAAAATTGCATAAAATACATATAAAGCTAAATATAAAGTTGGTGTCTCTAGCTTAAAAGATTGGCGAGATATAATTTTTTCAATTTGTTTTTAATCGATAACAATTAATTGGGGATAGTTATCAATATTTTAAAATAAATTCTAACTGCGCGTGCTATACACGGACCTACAAAAAAAAAATTTCAAGTCCCTAGCTCTTATACGGGCTGAAATCGGCGCGTTCAAACATACGGACAGACGGACGGACAGACGGACGGACAGACAGACGGACAGGGCCAAATCGATTTCTCTTGTTGTCCTGATCAAGAATATATATACTTTATGGGGTCTGCCACGCCTCCTTCTGCCTGTTACATACATCCAACAAAAACATTATACCCTGATATCCCATTTTCAATGGGCTCAAGGTATAAAAAGAGATACTACTACATGCTTTTATCAATAATAGGAATATTAGATGAGTTATTGTATTACGCATAACTTGTACTGCATATACAGAATAAAATAGAATATATAATATAACGTCCCATATCCAATATCTAATAATAATTTGCTTTGCTTTCACTTGAAACTATATAGTCGGGCGTTGAGGTCTCTTGTCTCAGCCGCTGGACAAGCAATTGAACTGGCCTTGCAACATGTCGCCTATTGTTTGGCTGTTGCAATCGCCTAGGGGCTATTGCAGCATCCTAACCTCCAATACCGTTAATTGCTGTCAATTTAGGCGCCACAGAGGGGCCCTGCCCGGGGCTAGGCTAGGGACTCATTCAATTAACGTCAATAAAGCGAGCATTGAACGGCCGTAAACTTGAATCTGGCATTGAATGCCAGAGTGTGTGCCCCTCGATAAGATTACCGGCAAATGCTGATAAAAACCAACAGCCCAAAATATCAACAACAACAACAACAAGAACCAAGCATAACAACCACTAGCACTACGAAAGCAACACCACATAGTTGGAAAAGCCACTTACAGAAAATACAGCTCGGCGGATGCAACGCGCTGCTGCTGCGGCCCAATCACATTTAAGCTGGAGTTGTAGCCGGCGCTGGAGCTGATGTTGCCCTGGCTGGAGGCAACGCAGAGCGCACCCCATTCGGCTCGGCACTCGGACCAGGGCAACGGATTACGAAACGAGTCGTAAAAATAGCAAAGTGTTATGCCCATAATGCCGACGTAGTATGTGGTGACCATCGATATCGATATCACCTGTCCAATGCCGACGCCTAAGGATTCGATTGTGATTCGATGCGATGATCGAGGATGTTTCATGTATAAATGATAAATGATTTATGAATGAATCAATTCAATAGCTGTGCATTTGTAGGAGGTTTCTTGATCGACAACGTAATGAGAAAATGAGTCTATATTTATATTTATATTTAAGAAATATTATTTCGATCTCTTTTAAATCAGTCAGCATAGATCAAAGATTTAGGTAGGTATGGATGTCTTGATCTCTTCCCCATTATGATCTCTTTCACATCATGACCATAGTGAGAAAGTATAAGCTATATAGACTATTTCTTCTTTTTTTTTTGTCTATTTAATAACATATTTAATCAAATATCCATATTCTGTATATATATTCATTCATATTTTCTTCTCTTCAAGATTCTCTCTAAAAAATGCACAGCTATTGTATTTTATTATAAGTCAGATGCTGTTCAGATGCACTTGCAGCTAGATATATGGATGAAGATACCATTTTTCCTTAAAAAACGAAAGTATATTTCTTCCTAAATTAAACTTGGTTTTAACGAAGATCATATTTATGACCTACAACAAAAATTTGGTAACTCTAGTTGCCAAATTGAGGGAGATATCAACAATTGAATTTAAATGCGCTATCCTGATGAACAACTTTTTTGTAAGCTTTTTTTCAAAGAATTTTTAAAAATATTTCCAAGAATTTTTCAGAGCTCATTTTTTTCACTTTAAAGAGAATAAAACAGAGTCCAATAGGAGAAAAAATTAGAACGATATCTCGAACGATATAGAAAATATTCAGCATTAACGAAGAAAATTAAGGGTGCGCTATCCTGATGACGCGCAGAGTATATATATATTGATTAATATTTTCTTTATTATTTAAATTCATTTAATTTTATAAAAAATAATTTTTATTTAATTTTGTTTAATGCTTTATACCTGCACAAAGATGCTTGAAAAACTTTGATTTTTTTACTCTATTCTAAATAAATTCCTGAAATTTAAGATATTCCGAATTCCTCTACAAATCAAAGCAAATTATAACAATCAATATGAATAATATTCTTTTCAAATTATGAACTAATTATATATCTCTCTCTCGCTATCACAGCCCACCTCTTACTGCAAGTGCATAAGAACTTCTACTTGGCATCTGGCATATATTTCCCCATAATTTGGGTCTATTTTCGCTTACCTTTCATGGCGGGGCACAAGTCGAATACCTTTACGGAGCCGCGACTCGAAAACTGTCCAATTACCATTTCCAGATAGTAAATCGGTTTGCCAATTAGGAAGAGCACAATGAGGTAGGGTATTAGAAAGGCACCGCCGCCATTGTCCAGCGCCGTGAACGGGAAGCGCCACACGTTGCCCAGGCCCACGGACATGGCAATGCACGACATTAGGAACTCCACGCCCTTGCCCCACGTATCGCGTTCGCCCGGCCTGCCGCCCGTCGATTTGTCAGCTTCCTGTTCGGCCTCTGTTGTCGTCTCTGCTGGCAGTGACTATGTGTGGGTGTCACCATGAATGTGTGTGAGTGTGTGTGTGGAAATCGAGCGATTAGTCTATAGGTCATTCGCAATTTTTGGCCATAGATTTTGGTGCACTTACCGACATGGCCAGTGTGCTGGTGGTGCTATTGCCATCGTCGGCCACAAAGGCTGGATTTCGCTGCGACGTTTTCATTGCGAAATCTGTGAAGAGAGAACGTGGGAGTTTCAGCTGTTCTATGAGCTATGGCTGTGCAATTAACACTGACTGCTGGATTTTGATAGTGAGACAAGCCATAAAACTGACAATCAGATAAAGTAAGAGACTTTTAGACTTTTAGATTAAAAGCGGAATTTGCTGCGATGCCGTTTGGCTGACTAAGAGATGCCCCTTACTTTAGCTATCATAATATATAGAGTCAATACATAAACATGATATCATTTTAATTCAACAGAGCAACAGACTGGAGTCCCAGATTCTACATAAAATTAATATAAAATAGTTCATAGTGGATTTTGAATAACTAAGGATATATGTTACGTTCATTTACTATTATAATTAATAAAAATAAAAAAAATTATATAAATATTAACATTTAAGCTTAGATAATTCATAATAAAATTTACTAAATATTTTAGCATGCAAATATTATAGATAAATCAACATAAAATTAATATAAAATAGTCCATAGTGGGTTTTGAATAACTTAGAATATATGTTAAGTTCATTTACTATTATAATTTATATATAAATATTTATATATAAATATTAATATTTAAATTTATATAATTCATGATAAAATTTACTCAATTTCTTAGCATGCAGATATTATGGTTAAATCAATTAGTTTCTGCAATTTATCTATCGAAAATACTCCAATTCATAGACTAATTACTTTCTCTTTATTTATTAAACAAATTTAAATCAAAATATAAAATGCTGCAGAGAAATATATGATATTTTCCCTTCACAAATATCTCAACAGTTCTTTGCTCACCTTAACCCATTAACCCCATTTGGGTACAGAGCATTTGAAATGATGTCATTAGCTCGAGAGATAGAAGAGATTGCGATTATTTTAAGATAAAGATCGGACACAACTCTGTATTTGCAAGTCAGCAACAGAAATGCAACAGGTTAGGATAACAACACAGAAATCTGAATTATATTTACAAAGCAAATAGATAAAGCTCTTCAGAGTATTTCCGAAATGAGTAAGAAATTGTATTAAATGTACTTTATGGGTTATAACATTGTATTTGATTTTATTGATCCAATTGCTTCAAAACAACCCGACTTTAACAGTTCATTTGCTTTGGGGTAACAACAATTATTTAATGCACTCCACTAATATCCAGATAAGATGTCTGGAAAAGTCAAATAAAAAAGCAAAAAGCAAATCAAAGTAAACACAAATTAGTGCACCTATTAAAATGCAATCACGGGTGATATCTTTTAAAGATGTCTAATAGTGAAATTTAGTGTGTTGTACGACACGCAAACAAACGCTTACCCCGCCACCCCCCCGAGCAGATAACGATCCCCAACAAGTTCGAGCAACTGTTGTATGTGTTGTGCTCCACAAACAACCCATACACAAAGGGGTATATTGCTTATGTAGAAGTGTATGGAACATGTTGCAGTAGTTCAGGTGGAACTGAGTCGAGCCTATTTCTGTGTCTATTGAGTCAGCCTATCCGTCTACATGTATGAATACAGGGATCTCGGAATTTAATATAGCTCGCGTTGAGTTATTCGTGATCAAAGTTGTGTAAATTCATCTATTACTTTTCTATTCTCATAAAATTCTTTCAAATCCACCTTAAGTGTCGAATACGTATTACTATTTTTAAAGCCTGACCCTAACGATCAAGAATAAGCAATTCATATAAAAACTTTTCCAAACATAAAGGGAGTTTCACTTAAAGCATACATTTCTTGACAAAGTATCTGCTAGTCGAGCACTCCCGCCAAGTGCACCCTAAACTGAAATTTTTTATTCTTGATTTAATGATAAAAAGTTTTTTTGCTCCGTGTATTTGAAGATTTGCTTAAACAATTTACACGTCGTTTCATTTATGGCGCTTATAAACCAAAATACAAAAAGCTATTAATTTACATTTGAACGGGGTTAACAGCTTTATGACGTGAAGAACGCAACGGTACATTAGCGAATTAAATGGGGGTTGTCAGGGAATAAATGACAAATGAGAGAGAGTGAGGTTATTGCACCTATGGGAACTATATTGAAATGTATATAAGTGTGATTTGTATATAATATATAAAGTATTTTATGTAAATGTATAATATTAAAGATCACATCCATATATTCTAGCAGAGTTTTATTAATTATATTCGATGCATAAGTTACTTACAGTAATAACTGTAAATAACAGAACACATATTTTAATCATATAAATTCTGTCAAGTCATTTAACTATATTTTTATGATCTATGAGATGGCAACATTTAAGGTATTGGTCAGTCTAAAAAATGTGTACCTAGGTCCAACATCAAAGCATATCCATACTTTTGGTAGCAAAGTTACATAAAGTGTCGCCAAGATAAAGAATTATTTTTTATAGAACCCTGCTTTAAAGATATGAACTTTTATGGAACATAATTGTAAGACCCGTTTATCATCTAGTTCAAGGGAATTAGGTATACTATGTGATAGTGATATACATATAGTATGAGTGCTTCCCTTGAACTACAAGTGAATAGCGCAACTTAGGTTCTTTGAGATAAATCTTGTTTTTTTTTTAATATTTATTTCTGATAACTTATTAACCTTTATTTTTCCATATCCATTAATTGTCAACTTTAAAATATAGGTACACTGAATTCAAGCTCAATTAAACATAAATTTAATTTAATATTTATAGCGCGCTTTGTATGACAAATGCATGAATTCTAAACGTATTTGAGCTTCCCTCCCAATTTGAATTTTTAAATAAATGTATATATAATTTCTGAGAAAGAGAAAAATTCCCACAATTTGCTCTTCAATTATAAATAGATCTGTTTCTTTTTTTTTGTTTTTTGGGTCAATGCTCGCCCTAAAATTGCAAAATAATTTGTATAATTATTTAATATATATAATTTGTTTAATAAGCCAATGATAACTCACTGTCTGGAACAGTGAATTAACAAATTTCTGCGGCTGAACAAAAAACAAATACACAAAAAAAAAATTTTAAAATGAAAAAAAAAGTACCAAAAAAAAAGCCACATGTGTTACTTCGTCGAGAAAACAGGTTTTTAATTCTGCTTAAAAAAATTATATTTCTTTTGTTTATTTTCGATTTTTTTTAAGAACAAAAACCAACATCGGTTGATGAGTCAACCTTTGAGCTGGCTGAAAAATTATGCTAAAATAATGACTGAAGTACTATGCTTCAAGAGATTCTAGAAAAACTCTGACATCAGTGTTCGGCATACGAAAGCAGTTGAGAGCGGTTTTAACTAGTTATTGAGCTCAAGACTTGAAAGTTGTTTCTGCCAACTCTTCTGATAAGCGGATGCAGTGTGGTAAGCTTTAAGTATTTAAAGTAGTTGAAGAACCCTAACTCTTGAAGATTTTTATTTTTAGTTTAATTATTAAATGAATTTGTATACGCTCATTCAAGCAACTTAATCTGTCACATTCATTCAAGCATTCCTCATCTTTTTTATATATTATTATCAATTTTTTTGTTTGTATTCCATAATTCCACTTCATATTTGACAGATCCATTATTGAAGGTCTTCCCCTTTTGCAACCACCCCATAAACCAGTTCAACTGACGCTTTTTCGTCTTATAAAGCGCCCGATCTCTGATCCACTGCATTGGTATGCAAAAACGTGTTTCAAAGCGTGCTTGTTACGCGCCTCGCCAAAAACATAAAAAAAAGACCCCATAGACTACAAATACGAATGCGTATACGAATATTAATGAGCATGCTGTATACATTGCGTATACGTCACAAATCAAACAGATAATACACAAAATGAAAAACAAAAGCAAACAGCAAGAAATAACTAATAGGAAATTTAAATAATAATATTACAAAATGGGAGTGAAAACCGAACCTAAAATACTCTTACTAAAAACATGAAATATATTTAAAATAAAAATAAAATATACATAAATAAAGATAAAGTATCAATAAATAAGACTTTAGAGATAGGATTTAAAAAAACAAAGAAAATAAAAATAATATTAATACTTGTTTTTTTAGTGAGAATAATAGTATTAAAAAAAATCTTAAAAAAAATTATAAATTAAATGAATTATAGATACAAATTTGCATACATTATTCAAAATTTAACCAACCAAAAAAAAATTAAGAAGGGAATTAAGTTTTCTACGATATATTTTAAATGTGTTTTTTATAGCCTCTTCCTCCTTATTCACTTTGTATATGGTCTCCATCGCTCATATAATATATTCCCAAAATACATTTTATTGCTTACAGCAAACTCTGTTTTTAGGTTTTATTGCATCTGCTTATTAAAATAATTCTAATCTACTGCTTTGATCAGTCCGATGACTCTTTAAGAATAGCACCAAAGTCGTCTAGTAAAAAATAATAAATGTTATTGGTTTTTACAAGGTCTTAAGTATAGAAAACTATTTTGCAAAATCTATAAATATTCTTTTATATTTAAAATTTTCTAAATATTTAGTAATACCTATTATATACCCCATAAATAAATATAATTTTTGCACATAGCTTATTATATTCTAAAAAAGATTGAGGAAATTGGTATGTTATCATAGTCTATAAATATGATAATATTGATTTTGAAAAAGAGAAGTGTTTACATCTTAGTGTAAACAGGTAGAGCTTAACATCTTCAGATTTCAATAAGCATTAGCAGTTAAGTAGTTTTTGTAGTGGTAGTAGAAGCAGTGATAGTGGTATTAGTGTAAGCACAAATATTAGTAGAAAAGTAGTAAATGCTTAATACTATTAATAAAACTAGTTGTAGTAGTAAAATTAGAATTAGTAGTAGTACTAAGTGGGAGTCTAAGTACTAATAATACTGTCAGTACGAAAAGTAATAAAGTAAGAGAAATGACAGTACAATTAGTAGTACAAGATTTACTAGCAATAGTAAGATTTCTCTGTTCGCACAACTTTTCTGTAATTTCTTACATCACACATTCTCTACAGAGTTCATAAACATAGTTCATAGGTTAAAAATGTAGATATGCTTATTATACTACTACTACTTTAATCTATATTTTTATTTAAATAACTACCTACTGCTAACAACTAACATCTCTCCATAGCTTTTAATACGCTATACGCTTTTAATTGACAACTCGCATCGATTCCGCTTAAGATTAACCTGAACTAAAAAAATAATTTACTGCTCCGCTTATGTGCTGCAAGAGCCAGCCAGCTAGCCAGTCAGTCTGTCCCTGAGCTTCAAGCGGGCTGTCTTAGCCGACTTCATTACGCGCAGTGTGTAAACTAGTCACGCGCATGCGCAGCTGCTCGCTGCACTGAACCATTGAGAACTTGCTGGGCCTTACCTGCGCTTGTAACTGATACTGTTATTATTGTTGTAGTTGTAGTTGTTGTTGTTGTTGTTGTTGAAGTTGCAGTTGTTGTTGCTTATGCTGCGCCTGCTGCCAAAAGCTTCCGCCGCTTGACTTTTTAGCTGTCCACGTTTTCTTCTTCTTCTTCTTCTTTTTCTGCAATTGAGCTTATATTTTTTGACGCTTGTTGTTGTTGCTGTTGTAACGAGTTGTAACTGCTTTGAGCCGGCCAAAACAACAAAAACAACAAAAAGAAAACAAAACAAAAACCACTTTGTTTCACTTGATTTCAACTTTTAACATTTGGCCCGCTGCTTTCAAGGCTTTAACTCAACACTCCACTGTTTCTTATATAATTTTATATATGTATTTTTTTTATTTTGCCTTATTTCGGCTAATTGCTTTAATTGTTAATTATTTATTGCACAAAAATGTTGACATTACGTATCACTATTCTTACTGCCTCTTCTTTTGGACACTTCCCGGGTGGGCAATCGCGCACGAACGAAACCGAAATTTAATGTTGGCAAAGAGCAAAGAGCGAAACCCGTTAGTATTGAAATTATGCCGTTAAGTGGGACGACGATCGCTTGGGCAAAGCGCCAGCAGCCAACTGAATGAGCCAAGGCGCAGCTCCGAGGGTTTTATGACGAACTTGACTTCAGCGGCGCACAGTGGGCGCAGTTGGCTGAAAAGGTGGGAAAAATAAAAATTATTGTCGGGCTTAATTTTGGGGAGGGCTTAAAAAATATAAATAATAATAACAATATAAAATAATAATAGATTAGTGGAATATTTTAAATATATTTGATTTAAATATATATAATAAATATTATATTACATATTATATATTATTTGATATTTTTAATATGATTGGATTATTAGTAAAAACATTAGAAAATTATAATATATTATATCAATAATATAAAATAAAAAATTATAATATATATCAATAATATAATATAATCTAGAAAATACCTAAAAATATAATTGCAAAGTTTTAACTTAACTAATTTAATATTAGAATTACTCTAGGAGCTCTTTTTCTTTTAACACAACTATTTTAATATTAGTATTAGTCTGGGAGCTCTTTTTCTGCCCTTTTTTAATTTTACACCTAATTACTCTCTTTGCTCCACTGTGCCGCACATCGCCAAGCCTTTTTCTTTGGCTCAAACAGCGTGGCCGAACGAGCCACGAAATATAGGTGAAAGCTTTGCGGCTAGCTCAACAGCTGATGTTGGTTTGTGTAACAGCTAAACTGATCTGAGCCAAGACAGTTTGAAAGCAATTGGTAAATTAATATCTTAAAGAGCAGTGTGTCTCGGATAACTGATCGATCTTATACTTTGTAGTTTGAGAGCAATTGTGAGGGGCTAAAAATTCGGAGATATTCTGTATAAATATATTTATACATAGATCAAGTGATAAAGTAACTCAAATAATTTATTAAATAATTTTTCCCAGGTTTCAGATCACCAATGTATCTATTTCTGTTTATATTTACATCTGGTATCACAAGATCTTCAAAATGTTATTTTGTTTGTCTTCTCAGGTTTAGTTAACTTGGACGAAGTTTTTTAGTATTTGTTTCTTTTTGCCTTGGCTGGGTTTCTGCACAAGTTGCACTTACACTTTTCTCATTAGGCACAGGCCGGGCCACACGCACACACTCCGACTATGTGGCACACTTGGTCGGTCCATTGTTCCAGGGACCGCAGTACAACACAAATTGTTATGATAAAAGTTTTTATCAAGTTTTCATTTTATTTTCGGAAGATGCTTTTTTTCTCATTCCTTCGTCGTCGTCGTCTAGCAACGTTGATATAGCATATAAGATAAAGTGGCGGACACGGAGAGAGCGGCGCTTAGGAATAGAGTTGAGACAAGTCAAGTAACTGGGCAGCTGAATGCAAAAACAATGCCTGGGGGGCGGCGCTGCCTCATAAAATTTTAACTACTTGCAAAAATACTGCTAACTGGTAAACTTTAAGCCAAAAATCATTAAGTCTGCAGCCTGGACAGCCACTAAAAGAGTTTCCACTCACCAAGCACCGAGAAATCCAGCGAGACACAGGCAGAGAGAGAGAGAGAGAAACTTGAGCTTTACTTGCTTTTTGCTAACAAATTTGTTGCATAGCCATTTTGTGGTTCTTCCGGGCGGGATTGACTTTCAGCAACATCCTTCAGTATATGGAACTTGCCCCGCACGCTACTCTACACTCTACTCTATGGCCTGGCGTTGTCATTATTACTGGACCTTGGAGATACTATAAACAGAGAAAAAGGGTGAGAGAGAGAGGTGAGAGCTGAGGTGGAGCATGTGACTGTCTGCTCTTGCGGCTCTCACAACTTTTTAATTGCAATTAAAAACTAAGCAAAAGAATTCACAGAGCATACTATATGTATGTATATAATATATAATATATATATATATAGATGTATATATGGAAATATTCATCTCAAGGTTGATATTCTACATTTGCGTGTACTTTACGAAAACTTATATAACTAATATTATATTCTCGACTTTTGCATAAGAAATATATTTCTATGCAGATAGAAATAGAAAACCTAGAATTATAAAAAATAAAATAATTTTAAGTTCCTTTACAAATGTATAAAACAAATATAAATCTAAAATTTAAATAAAAAAATAATAATAATTAAATATATAATATTTAATATTATATAAAAAATGAAATAACTTTAATTTTTACTACATATATATAAGCTAATATAATAATTAAATAGATAATAAAAACAAAAAATTTAAAAATATAAGATCATTAAGTATATAATATATATAAATATATGTTATATAAAAAATAAAACAATTTTAATTTTAACTACAAATATATATACACAAATATAATAAATAAATAAAATAATATAATAGAAAATAAATAAAAATATGAAATCATTAAGTATAATTTATATTTATAGAAAATTTAGGTATATTATTAAATACATAAATATACGTTACAATATATTGTGGATTGCTATACATTTAATTTAGGATATATATAAGTTTTTAGTTTCAATATCTGGTTCACTATATACTCATTATACAACTATATCGATATCTAAATATAATAATTTGTATCTAATATATATATATTTATATAATTATTACCTCTTTATCTATGTACATCAGCTACATGCCCTTCTAATATCTACCAGACCGACTTCAAGGCAAATGCTAAAAGGAAAAAAAGAAAAAGGAAGCGATTGTCCTTTATTCAGCTGCCCCAACTTCTGCAGCGCGATTTCCATTGTCTTGGGCATTTCGAGGAAAATCTCGTTCGCAGGCCTCATCTGGCTGCATTTGCGTGGATTAGGGCTCAACTTATGCCCTGCCAGGCCATGAAAATTCACAGCCAAGAGCCAAGAGTTTTACGGCTATCCATTTCTATTTGGGTTAATCCTTGAGCCTGGCCTCGGCTAAATTCCTAAAAAATAAAGGGAATTTCACTTAAATTTACGAATTAAATTTAAATATATTTCTGACCAGTTGCAATTCAAATTTTCTTGCAACTGCAGCTCCATTCACTGACTTTTTTTGTGGCCGACAACGAAGAAGAAGAATATATATATATAAAATAATTTTTGTCTTTGGAGCCCACTCACATGTTATGTGTAGGTAATCTCCTTTATTACTGCGGCAACTTTTTGCATTTGTGTGTGTGTGCGACATAAAACAGGATTTTGGGGCTGAGATTTTGTGGCGTGGTGGGCGTGGCATTTACAACTTTTGCATAACATACAAGAGAGGCACAAACTGTGAGCATTACGTAAATGTTTATTCTGCTAAAATAGAGGGAGGGAGATAGGGAGATAGTGAGAGAAAAGCCACAAGTCATAAAACAAAGTTTTGCGCCCCGAAAATTATATTGTAGATGTCCTTGTCGTCCGTCTGCCTGTCAGTCTGTCGGCCTGTTTGCCCAACAGGAGATGCGCTAATTGAAAATGACTTTTGGGCCATAAAATGTGCATTTGCCTAATGAAAATGCTACACAGCAGCAGCAGCAGCATCAACAGCAGCAGGAGCATCAACAGCAGCCTAATTGGCACAATTGAGGCACTTGCCTCAAGTAGCTGCCCGATTCATTCAACTAATTGAAGATAACTTGATAACCATAACCATAAGCAAAACCAAAACTCGAGACGTTACTCAAGTAGTGGCCGAGCAAGGAACCTTTTTAAATATGAAATCCACATTGAAATTGGCCAAGCTTAAAAAAAAAACGTAGTTGCCTTTGCTCTGCTTTTCTCTCTATTTGCTTTTCAAGTCGACATTTGTTTTTTATTGCCACACGCGCACGCCTCTAAAATTTTATGGTTTCTTTTGCCTTTTTTCTCCTTTAATGGCTATATAATTTTTGGCCGAACAATTACTAGTGGGAGTTTTTTTTAGAGAATGTTTTGAGAACTTTCTTAAGAATTATACTTTAAACTTAAACTCTATATACTATGAATTGCTTGGATATATTCTATATGTATTTTAAGCACTATATATAAAATTCCTTAAGCTCTTGTATACAGTTTACATTTAAGTATATATAGAATTAGATTTGAGGCATGATAGATTTTACTTTATACATCATACGACAGAGCGTATTAAACGATTCCATCAAACTTTAAGACTATACAATTTTAATTATATAAGTGAATACTATATATGTCTCTGTATGTCAGCTCTAGATTATATAAATTAGTTACATATATAATATATATAATAATATGTATAAAAAATTACATTCCTGTATTTCTTATTCATAATTTATAAATGAGTTTATAATGTAAAAATATATATGTATATAAAATAAATCATAATTTTTTATAAAAAGCCTGTTGCTGAATTCTATTCAATTAGCAAAACAATGTGCCTAAAGTTAGTTGTTGAATATAAAATAAAATTAAATAAACTTTCGTGCTTTTTGCATTATGAAACAAGAACAATAGCGAGGCATACATTCAAAAAATGTATTATCTGCATAGCTACTTAAAAACATTCCAACTTTCCACTGCAGGTTAAAAAGCGCCTTGTTAAACATTCTACTTTATATATATATTTAAAGCTAAGAGATTTCAAGAAACTATAAATGACTTATTAGTTTTAAAACTATTTAGCATATGCTTTAAGTTTTGCTTTTACAGAATTTAAAGCAAAGTTATGATGGAGTCTTGAACAATGTTTGTATAATTTATAATAGATAATACATAATATCTTTAATAGCAAGAGTAAAGTTTCTGTCAATTTGGAAAGCTTTGCAATATTTACATAGGCCAAGTAAATAATTATTTTAAAACATATTAAGTTGAATTGAAGTATAAACAAGTGCTTGACATAGTATTTCTAAATCAAAAAAGTTTGTAAATTGAAGAATAAGTTGTAAACAGAAAGCTAAACCAAAACTTTAAGCACATTTTAAAGCAAGACTTGCTCGTGAATTAACATATTAAAATCTTTTATAAGATCGAACAGCTATTAATTATGTTTACATAAACAAAATATATAAATATATATATATACTATAAACTGCACATTTCACAATCTCTCTGCTCGATGAGTTGATAATTTGCATATTTAGTAAATGCGATAAAAAATTAATGCAATGACCAATTTAAAAAAAAAAAAGCCAATGACATAAACTAATTTGTTTTGCCGTCTGCGTGGCTTTTCCTTGCTCCTGCTTAACCAATGTCCTTGCAAAGTTTTCCTTGGCCGGGCCAACGAATGCGGTTTATGCCAGTGTCCGTTTCGCTGTTCAGCTCCCATTACGTGCATTTCCCGCATCGCGTGTCTTTAATGACGCTCAACGGTGACTGCGATTTCGGGTTGCCGCCCACTTTTTGCATTTTCCAATGCAGCTGCCATAAAATTGCAGCAAGCTTCTGCCCCAAATTGGACAGTTCATAGTCAGTGGGACCAAGAGGGCAAGCGAAGCAAGCAAAATAAAAACTCACCAGCCAGTTGCTGCCAGTCGAGTGCAGTTTATTAGCTTGCAATTGCAGTTTGAATTGCAGATCGGAACTGGAACTGGTATGTCGAGGCTTGGCTGCTTGCAGCTCACTTAAATGTTCGGCCTCATTGGAGAGTTGGCCCAACTGCAGCAGCACGCAAATTTGCAGCAGGCATTGGGAGGCTCGCAACAGGTTGTAGCAAAGGTTTCCTTCCTTCTGTGTGGAGCAGACAAATGCAATATTAGAGACGATCAGTTATGCAGAAAATTAATAATATAGGGTGACTGATAGTAGGCTAAACATTACTTAAAGAGGCTGTAGATTAACCTATATATGAGGTGTATGTCACAGATTGGCTCATGAGGCTGATTTCCTGGTACATCAGTCTTAATCCTTGTTGAACATATATGAATACATTTTTTAAGGGGAATCTGATACCAAAGATCTACTTACGGCAATCGACGTCTGTATCCATAACTCCTATAAATATATTTTTTTATTCTTCACATCTAAACAGAAATCAAAGAAATACTCACATAAAAGGCTTCCAAGAACAAGTCATATCTTAAACAAATTAAAATTATCCCGTTACAGCTCGTGCTTCGTCTTGCTCCTTGTGACTTCTTCGTGAAGTCGTTTCAAGGTCATTTCCTCGCATGTTCAAGCACCCAGAAAGAAAAATACATTGTAAAATGTGAATTTGCCAATTAGCAAGCATTTTGTTACTTTTACAGTTGCTCTGGTTACCTCTGGTTAACGCGCGCGTTACCGATTGAACGCCCAACGTGTTAACCTTTACCCTTCTATGAGGACAGCAGAAAATTCAAACAAAATTGTTTGAAAATTTGATTGGAGCAGCAAATCCTTTCGTGAGCCAACCAAGTCAATGCAAGCCATTATCAATGAATTTCATAGAAATATACACATTCTAAAAGTTACAATTGATTATCTAAATAACTTAATTAGCAATTTTAAATACCTCATTCCACAATTTTCTTAATTTTTCTTCAACAGCAGAAAAGTTTCATCACGATGTACTTAACGAATTTATTTAACGAGCATTTATCGATAGCTGCGCTAAATGTTTTGCTGCCATCGATATTGATCTTTGCGATATATCTTATTGTTCGCAAAGTAGTAATTAATTTCTTCATGTTATTATTCTATTGATGATTTAAATTGGTCATGAAATAATAAATAAATATATGTGCATATATATGTTTTCTACTAAACTAATTTTGTGCTATAAAATTATTTAATCTGTGAGATGAGCTGCGATGGCTAATCACGCGATACATTTAGCACGATGTGCCAAATGAAAAGTTATCGATGTCTGCGCTAAATGCGGCTTTGATCTTTTCGATATTTCTTATTGTCCGCGAATTAGGCAGCGAAAGAGGCGTCGCGATTTGTGAGCTGTGCGTAAAAGTCGAAAAATGTTTAAAAAAAAAGTGTATAAAAAGTAAAAGTATGTGCAAGTAGACATTCGATCTAGCTAGCTTGGTTTTTTATAAAGCTAGCTAGCTAACTTGTAATATTTGTAACACCCTCGCGCTCGTGTAGTCAAGTGCGTCGAAGTGACGCCACGGGAAGTGTGTTTAGTGTCTTTCTTACGAGTCTATCAATGTAGATCGTTGCGAATTAAGAAATATGTGTATATATATGTGAAATGGGTGTTATTAAAATTAAATTCAATGCAAAAAGTGTAAGTGCATTGATAGTTTCGCCACAGTAGCCCGATCTGCTAAGGCAGACCGCATCGCAGCGCCTTAGATGCTGTGTTTAGCGACCATGTCTTTCGCTGAAATTTATTTTTCGCGAATGAGGAAGTAAGAGAGATGCAATTTTCGCTAATTGAAACGTGTAAAGTGTATGCTGGTGAAGAGCATTTGCTAAAGGTATTATATATCATATAAATATATCGTATCAAATCGTATATAATATAAATAATATAATTTAATAAAAATTCTATTTTTTTCTTCGCGAAATACAGCTGCTCATGTCGGTGCAGCAAGGTGCGTCTGCTGACATCACGTGCTGTGTTTAGTGCCTTTTTTTTTGCGTTTCTATCTATGTTATTCATTGCATATAAATAAATGCATGTGTGTGTAGGTCTTTTTTTCTTAAGAGTATCAATGCAGATCGTTGCGAATTAAAAAATGTGTTTATGTTAAGCGGGTGTTATTAAAATTAAATTCAATGCAAAAAGTGTAAGTGCATTGATAGTTTCGCCACAGTAGCCCGAGCTGCTTAGGCAAACCGCATTGCATCGCCTTAGATGCTGTGTTTAGCGACCATGTCTGTCGCTGTCTGTTCTATTCTTCTAGAAATTTCAGCTGCTCGTGTCGGTGCAGCAAGGTGCGTCTGATGACGCCACGTGCTGTGTTTAGTGCCTTTTTTGTGTTTCTATCTATGTTATTCATTGCATATAAATGCATGTGTGTGTGTGTTTTTTTTTCTATGTGCAAAGTGAATTAGAATGTGATATGCTGGCAGAAAAGGAATAAGTAAAATAAATGGTAAGCCGTATTTTACATTAATATAACATTTTTACATATATACATACATGTAGATATACATGATTCTCATTTGTTACAATTTATGACCTCAGCTTAAGCTTTAAATACTTGTTGATCTCGTAGTGCAGTTTAAGTCTCCTCTCAAACACACCGTGACCTCTTTACTAAGCCCTCCCCCTCCCCTCCCCCACTGTTAGGGCTGTCAAAAATGATCATTGGTAAACCGCAGCGCCCGCAGCATTTTCAAGCCCAAGTGCCTGCCAAAGTGGCCGGCAATTTTTCGCGCTTGTTTGACAATTGTTGCGGTGTGGCAAATAAGAAGAAAAACATGCAGCCCCATGGTCGACATTTAGTCCATTCGTGCGCGCAACTGCAGCAGTCAACGCAAGCAGCGGAAGCAACGACAGCCACAGCAGCAGCAGCAGCAGTAGCAGCGGCTGCACGTGACCATGACAACGATGCCGCCAAACGTCCCAACTCGAACGGAGCGCGCGGCTAATGTTGTGCTAGTTGTTATGGCCGTTGTTAGACTTCGAAAGCGTCATGCAATACTTTTACTGCTACTCCTTACTCTTATTCTTGCTGGTGATTCTTATACCCTGTAGTTTTTTTTTAAGAGTAGAGAAGGGCATGATGCCTTTGCAGTTAAGAATATAATAAAGAGCAAAGCCATTGGGGAGCTTTCCCTCTCTCTCCCGCAAAACTTCAATTAAAAAGAGTTGAATTTCTGATCTAATTAGACATTTATAAGCTCACTCTAATAACCGATATTTCCAGTAATAATTGCTTAAATAGCACACGTTGATTACAGGGTATCTCTTTTTTGTATACTTTCTCTTGAAACACATTCGTTTATGGTTGTTGTTGCGGTGCGTGCAGTTCACAAGTTTTCAAGTTTTTACTGCTGACTTCCAACCTTTTCTCTTTCTCTCTCTCAGTCGCATTCACTCGTTGTCGCTCTGTCTCTCTCTTTCTCTCTCCGACCTACCCAGTGGCGCACTTAAACTTGAGTTTTCCTAAGAACATTCGCTAGGAGACCGATGATTGCGATCAGCGTCGGTAATTGTGAATGCCTGGGAAGGAGAGAAAATGATTGTGAATTATATTTAAAGTAGTTATCATACTTAATAAAGTTCTCTAATAGTTGGAAAAGTACGCTAAGAGTGGTAATAGAGTGTCCTAAAAGTGTTGGCAATATTTTTACATTACTTAATGTTAAAGTTTTCGACTAAATATATTCTTATATAAATATATAATCATCATATGTCTTTTATAGAAAACAGATAAGAAATCCTATTAAATATAAACAAATGCTACGTCGTCAGCTATCATCAGTCCTCATAGTACTTACGCTCTCTACCGTTAAAATATAATTCTTTATGAATTTGCATTTTAAAGGGGTTTTTTAAGGACGTTTGCTTGAATGATAATTACAGCAGCGGAAAATATAAAATGATGATCAAGCGTGGGAAATATATGAATAATGTATATTAATGTGCGCGAAATGCTTTCTCAGGTATTTCTCTTAACTTTGCTTTTTTTTCTTCATCTTTTTGGCTTGTCAGCTGTCGCAGCCATTGCGATTTACTGTTATAGCTGCTATGAGAAGCAGCAGGTGTGCCAATCCATACTATGGAATGGATGCGAGGCCCTTTGCTATTCAACTTGCCTAATGCCACACATACACACGTGAGTGTGTGTGCGTGTGTGCATAAAACTCAATTCAAAAATACTTAACAAACATTTATTTGAATTTTCTTATTTTATTTTTATAATATATATATATATATATAATACATATACATATATATATATATATATTTTTTTTTAGTATTTTCTTGCATGTGGCAAAGCTTCCAACTGCTTCTTTGTTGTTGTAATAAAAATGCAAATAAGTTGGATGGGTTGCGTTGTCGACGGCGTATGCAAAGTGCCAAAAGCGAGTGTAGCTTCTCCAATTCTCTCCCTCTCTGTTTCCCTGTCTCTTGATTTTTCTCTATGCAGCATCAGCAGCCATACACACATCCACATAATTTTAATGCCAATTCAATTTAATGGTTCATTTCATATGAAAATTGTAAAAAGTCATTGCTGGCCGAAAGAGTAAAATACCGAAGAAAAAAACCTAGAAAATAACGTAAGTGAGAAAGCTCCAGTCGCAGCTGATCGAGCTGAGTATACCCTATAGATGGATGACTTTTGTTTGTTTGTTTGTTCTCTAATATTAAGAAGATAAAATAGGAAGATGAATTATTAGTGATCTATTATAGACTGTAATATTTTTATTGCTAATTAAATTAATCTATTTATGTTTGGATTCATATATAATTAATTATATTATATATATATATTTAATATATTTTTTGGATATTGCTGTTATCTATAGGGTATTCAGAAATAAAAGAAAATCATGCGAAACTCAATTCGAAATATTTTCCCTTTTTGCCACTTGGTATTTTGTCATGCGTGGTTTTTTCTTAGGGCATTTTTTGCCGAATGGGTCTGGTAGGGGTATATCGGTTGGTCCATTGTGTTGATGCAGCTGCGGGTAACAATAAGAACTTTTCATATACTGCTTCCTCTGTCTCTGACTCGCTCGCTCAACATAAAGTATAAAGTATATATGTATCGTAACATATATTTGCGTGCACACATACGACGCATTAAATATGCGAAACATGCATTTGCATTTTGATATCAGAGAAAGACTGAGAGAGAGAGAGAGAGGGAGAGGGAGAGAGTGAGCGAGTTGAATGCGAAGTGAAATGCTCACATATCTCGCAAGCACCCTCTCACTTGGTCTTCTGGGCGACGTATTGTAATAGGAAAATCATAAATAGCAAGCATTTAAATGTGAATTTTCCTTGCAGTTAGCCAGCACACGACCAACCCAACACGACCATTCACAATGGCATTTCTGATTTCTTTTTGCAGCTATTCGATTTCCATGCCATAGTGAATTACCGTAGTTATGGCAACTAATGCTTTATGTGGCTACTTGGGTTAGTGTAAAAATGAAGTGTATTCCATTAATAAGGCATTTTGTGGCCTATTGAATTTTAATCTGCTTATAGATATTAGAGAAAAGATTAAAATATTTATTTAGTATTGTCTTTAATTTGAACAGAACTATTATCAAATGTTATTGATACTTTATTATGGCATTGAATGTTTCAATCTTTTTATTTGTCACAGAAATCTCGTGTGCTACTACTATTTCGTAACAGCCTTATGTTTATAGGGTATATACAATAGCTTTAACGCTCTATAAGCCTAATATAATTCAATTTTATACCCATCTCCCTCTCTCATTCTCTCGTGCAATTTAAATAACACGTATGTTTTGCTACGACTTCGTCGTGTGAACATTTCCAATTTAATGCAGCCATGGAAATGTCTGAGAACTCTTTGTAAGTTGTTTTTTTTTTTTTTGCATAAATTGTGAATCATGTTTCTCCTTGTGGCAATTGCTGCGACCATTGCTGGGCTTTCTAAGCAATTTGCAAAAACTGAATGGATGTTTTGACCATTTAGCTTAACTTGAAAGCCTAGTTTTTGCAGTTGAGTACCAAATCAAATGGAATTATGAGTGTATTCAGTTCTTGTATTTGTGTGGAAAGGAAATGTGGGAGAGAGGCATACTTCATAAATCCATTTGAAAGGGGAACTCTTCGTTAGCTTTTAGCTTTAGCTTTAGCTCTGACTCTTTGGTGAAAAGAGTTGTGTTGACTGAAGATTCTGGGAATGTTGTTGTTCGCACTCGAAAACCCATTTGCCTTTATGGTCTTGAAAAAGGTTTATCTAACGTGTTTGGCAAGTCCCTAGGAAGCTTTCTATAAAAAAGCTCCACGTGTTTTACTCTACACATTTTTGGCTATTTTCTTTCTTTTTTTTTTTTTACTACACTTACCAAATTGAATTCGCGTTTTTTTTTTCCTGTGGACCAACTAGCGGAAATTCCTTTGGCTCTTTTTACCTTTTTTGTTGTTGTTTTGTTTTAGGTGTGTATGTGTGTGTGTGTGTATTCCGAGCAGATTTTGCAGCTGCAGGGCTATGGGCGAGGGGTGGGGGTGGTATAAACTTTAAATGTCCTGTAAGTAGGCAATGCGCCGAAAATATGCGGCACGCTAATGGATTTTGGGCTAATGGAAGCGTCGACCTTTAAAATGTAAATAAATGTTTTTTTCTTCTCTCTGGGTTTCTGTATTTTTATTTCATTTTGTTTGGGTCTCTCGTTCGCGGCTCACCTTGTGCTTAACCCCTTGGCGGCCAACGGCATGGGAGAGCGGAGGGTGAGCGACGAGGCAGACACGTTTGCCGCTTTTAATGCCGCGTAAATTTTGCAGGATAATCCAATAAAGAGATTTTCGCTGTGGCTGCCGTTGACGTTGCCCGTTGGCAAAAATGCTGCTAAAAATTTCGCAGGGACAACGAGCCAGCACACACAAGCAACAAGAGAGAAAAAACAACAACGAAAAAACTGCAAAAGTTGGCTGAATCTGTAAACAATTGTCGCAACTCGCTGGATTTTGTACTGCGTCTGGCTTTGGTTTGGATATGTGTGTTGCGCCTGCCGGTTGCTCCACAAAATGTTTTCTATGCCAATTTCAATTGTTGTCGAGTTGAAAAAGAAAAAAAAAACGCGGCTTGAGGTGAACACTAATTGCTTTTCTTGAAATTTGATTAATACAATATATATAATATTACAATTAAACCAAAAATCAGTTGCATTTTGTATTATTATATTGTTAAAATTGAAACCATTTTCTGGAATACATTTCGTAGTACGAGTTGCAAAACTGTTTGCATTCATGAGACTGAACTAAATCTGTTGAGCTGCTCTAGGGACAGCTTTGCAATTGCGACGCATAGAAAGCGAGCGCGTTGCGCATTGGGGAAATGCCATCAGCAGAGCATTCAAATAATTGTTGGAGTCCGTCAGAGATGCTGTAAAAAATATAAAAAGGGCGATTAAGTTAGAGTGTTTTATTTAAATCATTTAACACGTGTTTGCGGCTTAAATACTTTTGCGCTTTTTTTCATTTGCAACATATTTCGATTATTCCACAAAAGGCCTCTCAAGTGGATGAAAAGGCCACTCGAGAGCGTTAACTACTTGTTAAAAAAAAGCACCGTAAGTGCAATTTCCGAATAATAATTCATAACAACAAAAGCAGCAACAACAACAATCGACATAAAAATTGTTTTCAACAACTAAAAATCATTGAAGCGTTAGTTCATATGCATATTACTCATACGCACAGTTGAACAAACACTTGAAACAGCGCGTAAAAGTAATGAAAAAATCATTTACAATTTGTTTTTTTACTTTTTTACACGCTGCACAAAAACTTTATTTGACTTAACGTTCTGAAATATTGATGCAAATACAATTTGTAGCCTTCATAGACGCCTTAAGATTTTTAAAGCTTCAAAGCTTTAATTTTTTATCATCTCAAAAAATATTCAGCTGCGGTTGTCTGCTTCAGCGCTCGAGAAAAGCTTGACTCCGGACGACTAACTGATGTCCTATTTTTTATACAAATGATTAAGTTTAATTTAAATTGTTTATTATATATGCTATACTGGAATTTAAATTGTTTATTATATATACTATATTTGAAAACAAAGTATTTCTAAAATTGATTTTCGTCTATAAAATAAATACATCTTTAAGCTTAAAAGAAAAGCTAACAATCAAAAAGGAAAATCAAACAGCAAATACTATTCATTTGTTGTTTTGTAACTTTAATTGTTGTTGTTTTAGTCGTTGTTGTTGCTGTTGCCTTTTCATTTCATTTGATTTCATTACACATTGTAGTCAAGAGTTGAGTGTGCGAAAGACAAAACAAATAGTAGCGAAGCGTTGCGCAAATTCCTTTAGCAAAAAATCAATAAATTTCAAAGGAAATAATTAAGCAAGTAATTGACTTGGATTTCTTTTAGGAATTTCCACATAAATCTCGCTGCTAAGCCAGCGAAAGCTGAGTATCTCTCATTGAGCGTGTGTGTGTGTGTGTGGGCGTGTTAGTGTGTGTGTATGTGTGTGGGTATTGCTGTTGAAATACGAGCTGCTAGCAAGTAAGGCGGCGGTCGTCTTGTTAGTTATGTCCCGGCATGTGAACTCAACCAACAGCTAAAAGGATGTGCGCTGTGGGTTCTCAACTAAGTTGCAGTTGCACTTGGACGAAGAGAGAGGAAAAGAAAGAGGGCAATTGAGAGATTGGGGCTTCGTGCTGCTGAGATGAGCATCTATTTTGCAGTTTTCACATGCTTGGAATGCGAACACTTACACTTAGGCAGGGGGTGTTATAAATAGACAAAATAAAAGCCAACGCCTCGAATATTTCGAAATTAAAGCCAAAGGCAGTTGGCCAAATATGTTGGCCCAAGTCACATACTTGCCTCTGTGTGTAAGCATGTGTGTTTCTGTGTGTGAGTGGATTGTTTGGTCAGAACAGACAAAAATGTCGTAGCTAACTAAAAAGGTTTTTGTTTTGTTGTGTGTGCGTGTCTGCGCGCGCGCTTTAAGCCAACAGATTCCATCGAGAGGAGACACAGACGACGCACAAAAGGTCAGCAAAATATTCCTCTCAAATTAAACTGTCCACATTTCTGTGTTGTTTTTATTGTCATACATAATTGGCTGCAATGGCAAAAAAAAAAAAGGAGACGAGAAGAGAAGCACAGAATGTGCGTGAAAACAAATTATATTTATGCACACATAAAAAGCTTAAATACGAGTCGTGCAATAAACTAACTGATTAGTTTAAAACTTACTTTGGTACAATACATTTTTTGTTTGCTTTTTATAGATGAGTGTGCAAAAAAGAGAAGAGAAATCTAACTCGGTTATAATGCAAGGGTTTTTTCTATGTTTTAAATAATATACTGAGAACATATTTTTTTCGTAGCATAGAAATAATAGAAATTGCAATATAAAAGAGAATATGAATTGCAGTACGCTGTTAATAGTTTTATTTCGAAACTGTTTCTATGGCTTATGGTAACGTTTAACTTTGGATGAGGTTTATTCAGAATATAACGTATAAAATGTGGGAGTCAAACATATTCTTCTGGGTTCACTTGAATACTAGAAGCCTACGACGGTTTGAATTTCTCCAAATTTTATATATAAATCTATAAACGGCTTCAATTCTGTCTCATATTTTCAATAATTTTGATCTGTAAAACCTTGAAGCTAGTTTAACAAATTTATGTGATTAATCCTAAACCTCTGTTATAGTAACTCAAACGTTTCCTAATTGATTTGTAAAATTTCATAAATTCTGTTGATATTTAACTTTTGACTTTTGTCTATTGCCAAATCTCCAACCGCTGTTTCCTTACAACCCCATTCAAAGAGCTTGTGCAAATATTTTGAAACGTGCAGCGGCATATAAAAAGTTGATATAATTTTCGTTTTCGGTTCTGTAATTTCTCTTTACGTGCGTGATGCGTGCATAAAAAATTATGTAAATCGGCAGTGTGTGGGTGTGTGCTTCTGTTTGTTTGTGGAGACAACAAAAGTTGCTAATTGTGCGAAAAATTGTGGGCACAAAGTATTATGAACATTTTGTTCCACCCGCATGCATTTACAAAAAGTTCTGCCCTCCACACTGCTTTTCGCTCCCTGCTCTCTCCCTCTCTCTCTCTCTGTGTGTCTTGCTCTATCTTTGTCGGGTTTGGTGTGACGCCGCCGCTAGGCTGTCAAATTGTAATTTATACGAGACAGCGGCAACGGCGACTGGAGCTTAACTTTTACAATGCATCAATAAATTACATTATCCTTAATTTCCCGCGCTTTTCCGGTCAACACAGCGACATTTAACCCGCCCGCAGCTCGTTCGTTTGTCCCGCTGAGCCAGCAAAAAAAAATATAGAGGAAGGGAATAGCGGCGGAAGGCTTGCTTGGCTGAGACAGTATAAAAAAATTCAATTTTATTGAATATATATAAAGTACTAGAGTGTATTTTGCGTATAATTTAAAATGGAAAAAAGCAGGTTGCTGTAAGTAAAATCTGGGCAAATAGAATATTTATGAGAAATACGCTCAATTAGGCTTTAAATTTTCCATATTGCCCACGTTGCCCAATTTGAGAAGGTGTAGGAGAATTAAGGGAAAGTCCACAACAAGATCAAAGATTTTAATGCGCTGCAAATGAAGTAAAATTTCATTTCAGTTAGCAAATTGTCCGGCACAAACATAAACTCATTAGTCGACAATCATTTTTCGGCCGCAGGCTACAAAGAGGATACCACAAATATTCAATATGCCGGACTATCAGAGCGAGAGAGATAGAAAAATGAGAGCGATAGACCAAGAGAGAGAGAGAGGGACCGTGAGAGGGAGTACATCAGATAAACGTTGCCTATGCCAACATCGCTTAATTAAGGTTTAACATTCGACAGTTGGTTGGTTGGCTGCCTGTGTGCGGCACGCCCACATCGAGCTCGAGCGAACGGCAACTAAGCCACGCAGACTCATGCACGCACACTCACACACATACACTCTGCCAGCTACACACTCGCACAACTCAATGTAATTATGTGCTAAGTGCTCTAGGCACGAGCCAAATCCATTCGATATCGCACAATAGCTATAATCGTATCTGGGGTAGCGGCATCGAAATGACCCCGACGTGAACCCGAATGTGCCAGTTGCATATCAATAAACCCATCATCATTATCGATGCCAACTGCCAACTTGCAACTGGCAACTGGCAAATGCAAAGCGGCTAACTGACTTTTTGGTTGCATTCACGCCAAATTTCTGCAATTAACAGCAGCACATAATTTATAGATCCATTTCAGTCTAGATTTTGTATTCCAAGAGTGATATTTCACAATTGCAATATTTACTTCTTTTTTTTTTTAATATGATCATCAGTGACAATTTGACTTGTGTTTTTCATATTATAATTGACTTATTTTTAAATCATAATATTTAAGTATACACTTTATTTTTGCTAACATGTAAAATGAAGTAGGATCAGTTGGGATATGCAAAAATATTTACAATAATAGAGAATAAAACTAAACTTTTGTAAGAATTGTTTACGACTAATTTGAAGTATGCAATGCGAACAAAAACTTTTCTATTTTTGTTGTACCTGTTTAGCACTTTATCTTACTTTTCATCCCTTAATACTAATGTATCTAAAAAATTAGAATTTTCCCATAGGGTTTTCTTCGAAATGTATTTTAAGCTCAGCAATTCGTAGGTGTTTCGTACTCACGAAGGCCAAGACCAACGTGTGATGCGTGTGTGTGCGAAAATAACTATTTTTGTCCACCATAGTATGCTGTTGGCAAGCAAATAAGTAGCTTTGTTCAGCAGTGGTTTATTGAAATACCATTGTTGGTTAAAAATAGATTACATTTTGGCCAGCCTCGTTTGAGTAGGGATATGTCAGACATCTCGTGCCCTTCATTTGGGACAACTTTCGCATCAATGCGTAATGGCGCACAGTAAATAAACAAGAGATAGAAAAGTTGTTAAGCGAGGCAGGGCGATCGATGAAATGTTATGAAAATAATAGATGCGATAATGTTTCAGTTCTATTGCACACAAAACAAGAAAGAACAGAAAGGAAAACAAAGAAAACAACAACAAAATGCTAAAATGCAAAAGGCTCTTCAATAGCTTCTCATGCTTTTTGTGATTTTGGTCTATTGTTTGCTACATGCACTTCGCTTTTTTGAAGCCGATTTACAGAGTATTGCGGTCTATGAAATATATTGTGAGGGGTCTAATTGATAGAGTTAAGGTATTTAACAAACTTTTACTACTTGGGTTTTATTTAAAAAAAAAAAAACCATTGATTTGTTTGAAGAAAATATTTAACTGTATTAGAAAATATTTGACTCGTAGATTATAGACTTTTAGAGGGTATCTTGAAGCCAGTTGTTGGAACAGTTAAAGCGCAACGTTTTTGTCTACTTTGTCTGCATGTCAACGTTAAAAAATTTTATTTTTTACGTTTCAATGAACTTTTAGTGCGACATTAACAAAGCGTCGAGTAGCCAAAAAACGAATGCGGCAACCTTTTGCTCAATTCTTCTTCTTTTTTTATTGTTCAACCAAATTGTCGTTATTCTGCGTCTCCCGATTCCACTCTTTCGCGCTCTCTCTCTCCCTCTCTCTCATTCCGTCTCTCTTTTGTTGCCAAGCCATTTTTTATGTACTCCAGCAGCAACGAGCAGAACAATTTTGATTGTGGCCTTTCTCCTTGTCAATTTGACTTTTTATTTTAATGCAACAAACGAAATCAAAAACAACTTGTTATCGATGTTGTCATTGTGCCATATTTTCAGGCTTTCCATCCCAAGATGGAGTCTCAACAAAAAAAAAAAGGACCAGTAAATGTCAATGGGATGGAGGGGGCGTGGCTTCGCCCTTTGTCCTGTTGTTGGCGTTCGTCAATATTTCGCGTGATTGACTTTTCGGGTTAAATTAATTAAGCGTGTGCGTTTTTATTGTTGATTGAATGCTTGCGCAAATGATTGAAAGAGCAGCTACAGCAACACCGCATCGGCGTGGAAGGAGTTGAACAAAACGCAATTGGTATTCTAGGTTAAAGCAAGGTTGTATAATGAATGAGCTAGCTGAGCTGAATAAATACAAAATGTAATTTGGAAAATTCAGGCAGATTTAAAACAAACTTTCTGTTTGAGATTTTAGTTAAATACACAAATAATAATTGTGAAAAGTGGCTCTCTACTAACTAAAGCAAAACAATTCGGATTTCTAGTTCAAGCGATCAATTAAAATTCAAAAACTTTTCCGTGAGAGTTCACAATTAACTTCCACAACTGACTAAACCAGACACATATAAAGAAGACTTCCGTTGAAGTCGCTGCTACTATATTTCGACTGCGTCAAAAGTTTGGTATACAATTTACTAATTTCATAATGTGGCTGGCAGACATTTATTCCGACGCTAATTACAAGCATTTAAACTTTTAATTAGTTTTCAAACAACAGAAAACTATGCATATGTCGGAACGAAATTTGAGCCTAGCTCAATTTAAGAGATCAACTCAAGTTATTTTCTGTCGTTGCAACCTATTGTGGTTGTTGCTGCTTATGCAAATTTGATTATTTATTATATATCACTAGAGTCTAATAAAACTCCGCTTTCATTTATCGCTGTGCAGCCAAAACAAACATATAAAAAATCCTAAATAAAAATAAGCATGAAAATGCTATAAACAAATCCCAGCACTGATTGCCACTCAACGTACGGAAAAAATGAAACTAGAAAAATGCGAGAAATGAAACTAAAATGGAAATTGGCTTAAAGTGAATGGCTATAAGCAGCTAGCAAAATGGTTTCGCCAAACAGAATCGGAGCTAATCAAATTTCTCTGTAATGCACATCAAATGTCGCAAATGTCACAAATGTCGCTGTTGTTGTTGACAACGTTCAGTTGGCCTGAGACTTAATTGAAGGAATAAATTTTTTGTTGTTGACAATGCCTGGCATTTGTGAAAATAAATTTCGAATGAGTTATTTAGTTGACAAGTGGATGGAGCGCAATAAAAGCGTATAAATTAAGCCAGCAAGCGAATCGTAGCAAATGCAATTTATATAAATAGTTGTAAAAATAAGTAGAAAGTTTGTGAGGATAGAGGGAGGGAGTGAGAGGAGGATAAAATAGAGAGAGACAGAGAATCGGAACTTTTGAGGATTTTTGATGACTTACACATATTTACTAAAATAGTTTTACTCCTTGTCAGAATAATCAAATTAGGCTTAATTATATATACAAGTTGAGCTAAAATAATTTTTTTTTTTGTTTGTGTCAGTTATAATTTGAAAGTTTAATAAATAATATTTAATATCTTTCAAAATATATTGTATTTTATATATGTATATATAATATATGTGGAATTCCTAAATTTTCTTCTTATTCTACCATTTCAAGAGTATTCGAGTTTCATCACATTCGACATTTTTGGTGAATATAGTTTTCTCAATTCCATGTTTTATTTCCCCCAAACTCCTCTGGTCTGGCTTCTTGATTAACCCTAATTCGGTTCAATAAACTTCTAAACCGCTTTGGATTTTTCGTTTAAATGAAGATTTACTGTCTAATGTACTCACGAGAAAACACAGACAGACAGACAAACACACACACACACACACACACACACACACACACCTAGAACGAATTGCCTCGACCAGACACATTATTTGCATTCACTTAGCCAGCTGCGGGGCTTCCAGGACGTAGACGACTAGACTAATGTGCCGCCATTAAATCGGCTTGCCCAAAACATTAGCAAAAATGGCGAAAAAAAGATACAAAAAAAGAACCCCGCAAACTAAATTCAAATTAATGCACAAGCGATCAGGGAAGCGAGCAGAGGGAGAGAGTGAGGGTGCTTGGAGGGAGGAGCATGCAGACGACGATGCCAAGCGAAGCGTTAAAAGCCAACATGGAGCTCGACCTCGTTGCACGGCTCAAACCCCGCTCTGCCCACTTTAAATCCCCACTGAATGCTGCGGCTGCTATAGCTGCAGACAAGTGTGCACTTGTACTTGTAGTTTAGCCAGCGTAAAACATATAAATAAATATGAAAATGAAAATCACACACAAACAACAGCAACACACACCAAATATTGTCGTCGCGAGTGTGTGTGTATGTGTGTGGCATGAGTTGTTGCTTCTGCTGTTGCTGCTGCTGCTGCTGCTGCTGCTACTGCCCCTGCAGTAAAGTGCCATGCATTTGAAATTTTAAGCACAACGCTGCGTATGATCAACGCTCTCTGCTTGTGGCAAGTGAGCGGAAGGCGGCGACGGAACAGAAGGTGGTTGGCAAGGGCGTGCGTGGGCCTGGGCCTGGGACTGTACTAGATGGCTGAGTCGTGGGCGTTCCACTGCACATGAAATAATGACAACGGCTATAAAATTTAGTTGGCTTTTTGCGACAAGCACAGTAACAGACACTAGCTAAGCGAACGTTCCAAAGAAGGGGAAAAAGCAATTGAATTAAAATGGAAGTGTTTACGATAAAAATACTATAATTAAATAAACAAACAATAAAATATAATTACGAAGAGAATTAAGGCAAAAGGTATAAAAAAGCGGATACATATAAAGGTCATAACATTTGGTATTCATATTTTGATATTCAAATCAGGTTTATGATTAGGAAAGGTGTTTGTATTAAATATTTATTACATCTTTTAATTTTAGTTTTTGAATACCAAAATGCACACCTTTTCTATCTATTTATTTTATGTTTAGATATCTAAATATAATTTATAAAGAAAAAGAAGTGAATTGCAAGCGAAAATGATTTTTGGAACATTTGCTAATGCAATCGCATTTACTCAAGTGGCTTTTGACGCAGTGTTTCCTGTTGCTGCTGTGGCTGTTTCTATCGCTGTTGTTGTTGTTGCTGTAGTTGTTGCTGATGCTGCTGTTTTTGCTGTTGTTGTTGCGCTGCGTTACTGGTGGCTGAATGTCTTGAATTATTATTCATGAGCGCTTTAATTTATGCTGCAGTTAGAATTAGTGCGCTTTGCATTTTTCGCCATTCGCCCCGTTGTCTCGTATGAATGTGAGTGTAAGGCGATCTCTTTCGCACTTGTAGATGTGTGCGTGTGTGTGTGTGTTTACCATGCATATGTATGGGCTTCTTTTCGGTCGACTGTATGTGTTTAGTTTTCGTTACGGAAGTACTTAAAATGGCATTAATACTTTTATGACTTGTGGCTCAGGCAATCTGCGGTCAGGTGGCACCCACTAACATGCCCATCAAATATTCATAAGCACATTTGTATATATATAAACATATATAGATTTGTGTATATGTATATAAATGTGTCTGTGTGTAGCAATGAATGTATTCATTGTATGCATTTATTATGAACAACTGGGGAATTAAATTAGACAATTTATGTGATAGTGAATGTGTAAGTCCTTATTATGTTTTGGATTATTTCTTACCAAACAAGTTTTTAGAAATTGAATTAGGGCATGAAATTAAGTCGCTTGAGCCATGAGCTTAATTCTAATAAGAAATCAAATCAAATATTCAAATATAAAGATTATAGATAATGCCTAAGTATAATCGAAACTTGTATGAAAGCAGAATAGCTAATTGTAATTGCTGAGTTAATAATAGAATTTTCTTGTTTGTAGCTCTGCTCAAGTGTTGTTATTTTATTAGTTATTTAATAATATATATACTAATATACACAATAATTGGTTATTAATTTATCAAGCCAAGGGATTTAAACGTAATTCCCCTGTCACTCTAATAGAAAAATAATAAGCTTCGCCAATAAAGCAAATAGTAAATTGTCGACGAATAAGACGGACTACTAATTGCCAGTGCGCATTGAAAACAAAGCCAAATACCGCGAGCACACGCACACACGCCCTCGTCTGGTCATTAAGCAATATAATAATAGGTAAGCGCATTAGGAAACGCCAACTTGTCGGTGCGACTGTCAAGGACACGCCGCAATCATTACTCAGAACCATTATATATATATATAGATATGGGTATACGCACAACTGCGTTATACCTTTCAGCTGTCTCTTTCACAGTTGTAAGTTTCTCGCGCAAAAGTTAATCATACGCTGCTTAAAATTACAAATCACCGCAATCAGCAGGACCTCAGAGAGCCAGAAAAAAGAAGACGTGGCCGAAAACGCAGCCAAGCTGAACGCACGGCGCAACTCATGCTGCTGTTGATGAGGATGATGATGATGTTGATGATGATGCTCCAGCTCCTGCTGCAAGGATAATAACAGACGGCCTGCTGTGGCAGATTGAACCTTTTTTGCGAGCACCTCCTTTTGCGGCACAGCTCTTAAGTGTTTTAAACAGCGTCCATTTAACGGTAATTATTGCAACACTGTGGCACATTTTAAGTGCTGCATGAAAAGCGACAGAGCGAGTGTGCGACAGAGCGAGAGAGAGAGAGAGAGAGAGAGGGGGAGAGTGAAGGATGGCAGCTGCTGGCCAACGTCCACCTGGCCACAGTTGGCTGCATAAATTTCCAACGCAGCCTTTTACTTAATCCCGTCTATTTTGCAAAAGGATTATCAAGGCAACTTTTTAATTCGCGCCGCCGCCAGCCAGCAGTCGCCAGCCGCTAGCCGCCAGCCGCCAGTCGTGATGTCAGCACTTTTCTGTGGTGGCCTTTTAATGGGCCTCATTTACCCCAACACTATCCACCTGCACCATCTGCACCTGCACCGTACACCTTTGCCGTTTACCCAACTCGTCTACAGTTAATGCCCATTGAAGGCCATTTGATGCGTGGCCAAGTGAGCGGCGGACTTGGCGAGTTTGTAGCACCAAGTGATAATAATTTGAAATGATGGATTTAAGTAGCCATTAAATTGAAGTGAAGCTACATTGAAAGCGCTTCACGCCATGGAAAAGATGGTACATTTGTTATACTTATAAAACTTATGCGGGAGCGAGTTATAGAATACAAACGTATAAATCCGTTTTGTGAATTCCTCTGAATTATTCGACTTTCTTCATTTGCGTTAAGTTTGGTGGTATTTAAATGAAAGCAATATTTGTATAATCTCTCATGAAGTGCATAGAAGCTCTTTATGTTGTGTGCTGCGCTGCTACGACTGTATGTGGGAGGTAACTTGGATGACGTACTGCGGATTTTGAGAATTAAAAGATTTGTTTTGCTTTGATATAGCATTGCTGCTACTACTTTTCGCACCGTAAAAAGTGTAGCAAGAAGATTTGGCAAAACGTTGTTGATAGAACTAGAGTTGCCTTGGTAAGTTTACTAAAATGTATATTCAGACAAGTTTCGTTTTATATTTTGCTATTACATCGATTCCATTCATCGCACAACTGTTTCATTAGTATAGAGTGGCATACTGAAGCGTATCACATAAAAATTTTACCACTAGTTGAGCAGGAGTCATTATGTAACAATATCGCTAAAAGTTGTTGCCCTATGTGATACCCATATGTATTTAATACTTCCTAAGCCACTGTCTGATATTGTTAAAAACTTCTAGCACTTCAAAGTGATCAGTGAATAATCCGAAACGACGGATTTAAGCAGCTGTTAAATTAAAGTCGGTAACAGGAGCTATAGCAGCGATATTAAGAACTCCCTGCTGCCTGAAGTATGACAGGGCGCAGCTTGTCTTGTTCAGTCCTCAGCACATACGTCTGTGTGTTTGTATTTGTGGTTTATATTTAATGCGCCGTTCAATCAATTTCTCTGCTTTCTCCCCATGAGCACATCCTTTCATCTCAATAGTGTCGACTGCAACGCACGAGTCGAGACGCGTCATTATCCTTTCACGCAAACAAAATGTTGCTGCTGAATCTTCAGGAGCCGGGATATTATTGGCTACGGCCCGAATCGTTTGCTTTTGCCATATCCTGTGACCAGCTCAATCTTTGCATTCGCCTGACGTGCGCTGCTGCTTATTTATTTATTTATTTATATTTATTGTCATGCTTGTTTATTGTTTTGCCTCTGATTGGCTTCGGCTGCGATTTTGGTTTGAGTCTTTTGATATTGATTTTGGGCTTGGCTTGGCATACCACATACTTGGCTTTGAAAAGGGTAGCCGTGGATGAGCAATCTTTTGGTTTAAAATAATTTATAAGCAGGAAATAACATATATACCTTGAACATTATAAAAGATATTGGCAAAGAAAAACATGAAAATATTTTAGTTTTTTTTTAAGAGAGTATTTTTGTGGTCTTATAAGTTTTCTCTTTCTTATAAAAAATTTCCACTCCAGCTGGCGACTGTCCCTTTTGCAAATTCTGCTGGCTCATGTCCCGCCTTTTTTATACCTTCTTCGTTTTTTGTTCTTTGTGCTTGTATTTTGTATTACTTGGTTGAAATCCCTCTTATTGGCGCATAGATTTATGGTTTTATGCTTAAATGATTGTTTGCTTTGTGGGCGGGCAAGGAAAGTTCATGAAAAAAGAAGAGAAAGAAAGCAAAAAAACAAACGCCCATATCAAATGCAAATGCGATAATCAAGTTATAAATTTATGTATTTAAACTCGTAAATTGCGAGCGAAAGAGCAAATGCTTTTAAAGTGTAGTTCGTTGTGCCCTCATTTATCGACATATATATATTTATATGTATGCGAATATGGCACAGAGATATTTATTGCCGGAAATCACATATTTCCGCTCGGTTTTTCGGGGACGACAGAGCCATTAATGAGCACCACAATTAAATTTTTCATTCTGCAAAGTGACATAAAATGAGGTGGAATAATAAAAAGAGAAGAAAACAAAGGAAAATACATAAATGTATGCAAAATATTAAAACAGCAAATCCCTTTATTGTCTCTCTCTCCCTCTGTCACTATCACTTTCTCTCTCGCTCTCGTTCTCTGTGTGTCTGCTGCCTTATTTTGCAGGCATAATATAAAACATCCTGTTGCCGGTTAACAGCCAGCTGCCTGGCTGCCTGGTTGGCTGCCTGCCTTGATTGTTGTTGTTGCCATAAATAACCCAGAAAAAGGTGTAGATTCAGGCGAGTGTGTAAATTGTGTGTGTGACTGGCTTAAATTTGCTGCGTTATTTGCGTCATTTCCGCAGCAAATCAACACGAAAACACCAAGGACAACACACACACACGAAAACACACATACTCAATACAACAAAAGCCCCTAAAGTCAACAAAAAGCATATATATGTAGATTTTAAATGGAATTTATGTATGTGTATGTAGAAATATCCACAAAAGCGTGTGAATTCCTGGTTGTCTATGTGTGTGTGTAGGTTTAATCAGCCAATCAATTTCATATACATATTTTAACACTTGAATGCACTCTAAAGAATCCAGTTTCATGTCGCTTCAATAGGCCCCCTAAGCTAAATATATATATTATTTCACGAAAATCGCAACAATAGATTGATTATGCAAAATAGTTTTTGCCTGTTGTAAAATCTTTCATACTATTTTTGTGTATTTGAATATGACGAAATCATTTATTTTTCAAATGAATTCTTAAAAAATATTTAATATACAAGTTAACCTTAAAAAAAAAAAAATAAATAAATTTACAAAAATAAAAAAGCTAGAATAAGAAGATATACAATTTTTTATTCATTTATTTATTTATACAAAAAAATATGTTTGTAATATTTTTTTATAATGCTATTATTTATTAATACATTTATAAATATTTGCTTTAAAATTTGCATTAGCTGCAAGTTAACTGCAATCACAGTTACAATTTAAAACAACAACAACAACAACTATAACTTGGCTAACAATTGTTGTATGGCGACGCATTTTTTACAGTCCACTTTTTATGCTCGTTGCCTCTTACCTTCGGATCTCTCAACCCGCCGCGGTAATGCATTAACTTATGCTTCGATAAATAAACAAGTTGAGCTACTTAAGATTTAAGTTGCAGTTATTCTTGTTGTTGCCGTTTTGTTGTAGTTGTTTTTGTTGTCGAACGAGCGTCGAGTTGTAAGTGTGCACAAATTTATAGTGGGTAGTTTTTTAACCGGCACTCGGCGCTTGCTGGCGCCCCAACCAGTCATGCACCTGGCCACCCTTCCGCTACTGTTACCCTTATAAAATGCCCTAGGTATTGCTACAAAATGCACATTACGTATACGCAGCGTATGCGTATTTCAAGCATAAAACCTCTTATGCACAATGAACAGCAGCGACAGTGACGTCGGCGCCGCTCGGCGTAGTATAATAAACATATAAATGTTAAAATGTTAAATTAAATTGAATGCAAAAAGGCGGAAATGTTAAAAAATGTTAAAATGTTTTGCGCCTTGTTAGCTACGAGAATGGAGCGAAGCAGAACGCTTCAGTTGCTGGCGCCCCCTGCCGTTAGGCGGACGACAGTTTAAGATGTTGGCTTTAAGTGTGCTCTTAACACTGCACACACACACTTCCATTTGCCACGCCCCTTTTGACAGGCCCATTCGGCGGTTGTCTGGTAAAGTGCAGTCATAAATACGTTAGCGTTCTATAGGTTTCGACTGCAAGCCAGCTGCAACTAACTGGGCTAAGTGGCTGTGCTCACAGTGTTGCCTAAATGTGCCGCATTCCGCTCCCCACTCCCCCCTACCCACTCAACATCCAAATGCAGCCCATTCATAGCTGTGCATCCATCAACTCGCACTCAGCAGCAAAATTTGGTATGGATTGAAATCACTTAAGTAACTTGATGCCAAACGCCGCTGGCGCCTTTGGCAACTCTATCAACTCACACTTTCTCTCTGGTATCTCTGGCAACTCTGACAAATTCTGCCTGCTTGTGTTGGCATCAATTTTTCAGTAATGTCATTTACACGAACCTCAATATTATACCAGCTTGCGAGTCACATCTCGTTCAATGCTTGCCTTTCTAAATGAGGACAAATCGAAAATCGAAAGATGATTTTTTTATTGAAGATATTCTTGACAGATCCTGAAGTCATAAAATATAAATAAAATAAAAACACGTCAATTGTGATACGCAGCAACAAAAGAGAGCAAGCTTAAGCACAAACATTTGCTTGGCATAATAGAGATTATTAGAATGAAATATTTTTTTATTTGACACAAATATGGGAAGACTTCGTTAATTCGGTTAGGTTAAAATGAAAGAACTAGGCTCCGTTATAGCGCAAAATAATTGAATGAAATTAAACCAAAATATGTATTACGGTAGTTGAGCTACTTGAATTTATTTACTTTTAAGCTACTGCATCCTTTTCGTTTGATACGCCACATAAATTCGCAGTCGATACAGGAAATATTGTATAACCGTACATGTCATCAAGAGAGAAACTACTAGGCCAATAGTTACTATCACTTGTAAGCGATCTCTACTATAGTCTAACATCTTATAAATATACGGCTTACCAAGACTACAATAATTTGTAATTAAAATATCACACGTCAATATATATTATATGCATAATGCTTACGAATTGCGACCACCTGCTAAATAGTAGCACAACGTAAATATTAGATAGATCATCCCGCAAACAACCGGGTAAATAAAATGGAACATACGAACTGGAGCTGCAACAACCATAAGATCCATTGTGAACAATATTGACGGAGCTTGAAACACCAACAAATTAGACAAAGTAGTGGCTCCGAGGAGATTTTCGTTGAACTTATGGGGTAGAATTATTAACCAATACATGATGCTGATAACATACGCAAAAGTAAAATTGGTCGAAGTAGCGACCCAATAACTTTGAATCAAGTGCGTACAACGAACTGTACGATAAGAGAAAAAGAAAGAAAATATACCTCTTCTATACATAACATTAATAATTAATATTTTTGTTTTTAAAGATCACTTACGAATTTTCTCAGGATTTGCATTATATATGCTTACATATATAGCGCCAGCTAAATTAGTTATGGCACATGTAATGAAGCACCAATGTGTCACATAAATAAACCATTGACCTCCTGTATAAAGATAACTGAGATGTACAGTAACACCGAGGACGAAAAAGATTGCCAAACACCAACGATAGAGAAGATACCACCACGATTCATCTGACGATTGCCACTATTTGTTGATATTGGGATATTGTGATATTGTGATAAAGGAAATAATGTAGATACATCCACTAACTTGAGATCTAAGAAAATCCTTGTACGCATGATGGTGCAAACTAAAACGAATACACTCAAACTCAAGCCAAAAATTGAGAGGTTCCTGGCGATATATGCTTTCCTCGACCTCGGACATCAATACAATTTTGTTTTAATTTTACTTACAAATTTATAAAAAACTAAGGGAAAACATTATTTTGATAGCAATGACAAAGCAGTTAGTTGCAAAAGCCTCGAGCAATGAGTTTACACTTAAGTGGTATTCGCAGAAATACTTTTTTTTGTTACACTCTTCTGCTTTACCCCTCTTGGACGTCTGTTGGGCTTCTTATCTGCGTTGCATAATTAACAGTTACATGATTGTGGGCATGGGCCTGGGTCTGGGGCATGTTGTGGTCCCGGTCTGGGGCCAAGCAGCCTGATGCGCTGTGCGGCAAATTACGACATGTGCCTGACATCATTTCCCTTTCCACTTTAGTGCCAAGCCAACCTCCGCTAAATCCCGCCTGTCCCTCACCGTGGCGTAGATCCCACGGCGACGACATCCTTTTGAGCCAAGCAGACACTTTTAATTGAGAGACACTTGGCTGAGTTGTAGCGCGCAATTAAAATGCCATTACATATAAAAACAAGACTAGCACACGGTGTCTGCTAATGTAGAAAGCACACAAATGTTAGTTCTAAGGAATTTTTATTTTAAAGAAATTTAATGACAAATATTCATTTAGGTTTGATGGATTTTTTGTATATAACTATGACGTTTATTTTAATACAATTATAATAATTAACAGTTTATCATTCATTTAATTATATTATTTTTCAAGTTGAATCAGATTAATAATTATAATTTTAAAATATATATATTTTAAAAGTGAAAGCTTTGCTCCACCATGCAGCATCGTGGTTAAGTCAGCAGCAGGGCTTGAGTTGCGTGCGTCTATTTTTATTTGTGTGTGCGCAGGAGTATCGTGACGCTTTTGTTAGGTGGGTGCGTGTCGTTGAAATGGCATCCCAGGGGGCTGGCTGTGGGGCCAAGCAACCGATTCGTTAGCTTTACACCGCAGCACAGTCCCAGCAACGCGTTGTGATTTACTTGGACCACACGAATATCTCAATTTGTTGTAGAGCCGACGATGGCAACTATGCTTTGTCAGCGTTGGCAACTTTTTTTCTGCATACATTTTGTTTGTCTTTTTTTTTTAGTTTCCTAGTTGCTTCATTTTTCCGTTTTTTTCCTTTGGTAGTGCACAAATCACGCAGTTCTATCAAAATCACATGTAACGCCCACGTCCACACCCACATTCACCTGCGGGCATTGGAAATGCAAATTTAGTGTAAAAAGTTGAACTGCCAACGCGTTTCGCTCTCGTTCTTTCACTTATTTCTGTCTCTCTTCCTCTTCCTTTCACCTCTCCTATCTCGGCCCTTGCTCGCCTGCTCTGCTCCATTTTCTGTGTGTTAGTTTATTTTTGTGGCATTCCAATTGATTTGCTGATTTGCGCATCAATCAAAGAAAATTTGTGCTCCAAGTTTGCTTTCATGTGGCTCCATTGTCTGGGGTTTCCTTTTTAGATTTTCCGTCATCGCATTGTTTATATTGAAGGAATGTGAAGCATGGGGATACACGGATTACCAACTGACTTGACGTACCTTTTGTATGGCTTAACGTTAATTTATTTATTTTTTTTTTGTATTGCATTTTTATTGTTTCTATAGAAATGTTCAAAGCGCTGTCAATTGTGTGAGCTCAGCTAATGCTGAAAGAGACATCAATGACAGTCAATCGGCCAGCAATTAGAGTTTTGAATTGGATAAAGCTTAACCCGGTTTCGAGTCGGTAACGAGTCGCTTTCTATTTATAAGTTTACATATTTGGGCAAGTTAAGTTAGTTTCCTTTGAAATGCCTTATATCTTAGAAAGCTAATTTCACCTACATTGTAGACTTTTTACACACCTATTTAGGTATTCCTTTTAGCGAATTTCAATTCGTCTACTGGCTGAATTCCTGAGCGCATAAGCTACCAATTCCATTGGCCTAACCCCAACAATGGCAGCCAATAATGATTTGTAATCTGTGCCAGTTACGAGGTACATAGGGCACAGGACACTGCGATTCGAGGCGAGGACATTGGACATGGTTGACTGGCTGGTTGGCTGGCTGGATGGCATGGCTGGCTGGTATGCCGCCCGCAAAGCTAGGCACAAAATTCAATTTTGCAAAGAAGGAGCGCATTGGCATGCAGGTCGCAAACGTCATCATCGTCGACATCATTGTTAGCTCTTTGGCAGTTTGCCATCAAATTGGCGGATTGGCGGCTTTAAAGTGCGTGCCATGCCATGTTCCATGCCAGCCAGCCCAACTCAAGGGTTAAGTGTGTAAATGTAAGCCAGTTCAGTTGAGCGCCATTTTGGCCTTATCGCAATTTACCAAGCGCTTCCTTTAACACACTTAAATAGTCGTGCGGTTCATACGCCGAACAGTGGAACAGTCGGGCAGACAGTCAAGGGATACTTTTTAAAGCAAAAAGGTAAACCAGCCCCCCAGGGCTCGACGTTGGCGTCTCTCACGTGTCATTATCTTAATTTAAGTCAGCCAAGAACCCAGAAGCAGCAGCAGCACCAACACCAACACCAGCACCAGAACCAAAACCCAAACCCAACTCCCCTGCCAGTTAGTGCACCTCGCAACGATAGAAGCTTCTTTTAACTCCCATATCTCTTACTTGAATACACAATTATGTGGCTCACTGTGGGCGCATAGGTGGGCGGGTGTCTGCGTGTGGGTGTACGCTATATGGGTAAAAATTAAATTTCTCATGCTAAGAGACAGCGATATCGTTGCTCATCATTATACAGTCAGGCACGGTCCGTGGCTTGTTACTATGCATGGCTATATCACGACTTCAGATTCATCTCGCGTGTATCTAATGCGTCAGGGTATTTCCGCTAGGTGCATGTGTTTGTCTGAAACAATATTGAATTAAGGATATATATTGAGAATGTGAACAATTATTACAGATGAGTCACACATCATTATGTAAATCAAATTGTATATTAAAATATGTTGATAGTAAAGTCTTATCAACTCTAATCCATACATTGTATATTCATTGAACCACATCTATTCAGCAACAGTAAGGGTAAGGGTATGCCTACTTCGGCTTGATCCAATCGAATTAACATACTTGTTTTTGCTCTGTTATTAGACTCGTGGGAGTTCTCGCATGCAATTTGCAATCTTTCCAAGAGCGTGCTATGACAGTTTTTGTATATAAGTATATTTATCAAATGAAAACATAAATACATGAGAGCATGCCATTGCCAGCTAGTATATGCCTGTGTGTGTGTGTGTGTGTGTGTGTGTGTGTGTGTGTGTGTGTGTGTGTGTGTGTGTGTGTGTGTGTGTGTGTGTGTGTGTGTGTGTGTGTGTGTGTGTGTGTGTGTGTGTGTGTGTGTGTGTGTGTGTGTGTGTGTGTGAGTGTGCGTGGGTGTTGGTTGTAATGAGGCCTGCGGTGTCGACTGTGTGCGAAGAATATCAACATTTTATTGCACATGAATTTCAAATTTCCAACTCGCACAGTTTACACATGAAATCAACAAAGTGTGACAGTTGATGTGACCAATACACTCGCACACACGCCTGTGTGTGTGTGTGTGTGTGTGTAATATGTGAGTGCGTTCAGTTATGCACATGTCCTGATATTATTGCACTCGCAATGCCGAGCTGTCAAAATCTGTTCGCAAAATGTGCAAATGAATACAATTTCAAATAGATTTTTTATTTTATCATTAAAAAGAGAAGATAAATAAAACATTTAGTCAAATACGCTACAATTCTTAAGCAAGAGTATTTTATAAAAATACATTTTATTTAAAAATAATATATGTATAAAAAAGAGTGCATTATGTTATAAATTAACTCGCACAAATCAATTAAAAAATACAATTTTCCTTTTTCTTGAAAAATTTAGTTAACTTTAGAACTGCACAAATATTTGATAAAAATTGGTGTATTAAATATGAATGTCTTATATTATATTTAATATACTTATAGTATATTGTTCTATATTATGTCGTGGGTATGCTTTTTTGCATACTTTCTATATTAATCTAAATTGTTTAAAATATTAATTTGATTCAGCTAAATGTCAAATTAAACTGGAAATATTCAAAAAATGTCTTAACGCAAACTCAATGTTTCACGCAAAGTTAAGTCACAGTGCGGTCTAAGCTGAATGCATATTGAAAATGTGAATAAATTAGGGCAAGCAAGAGGCACACACATACAGACTTATATAAAGGACCAAGCACACATTGAGAGAGACAATCAATTATGCAATGCGAAAAGCCAAGTTGTGTCCATGAACGAAGCAGAACGAAAAATCGAAAGGCATTTGCGTCAACTTCGCAATGATAATCGAAAGTGGGCGGGGCAGAGTAAGGGCTAAAGTGAACGCCTGCAATGCGCCATAAGCGGACCAAACAGAAAGTACTTCGAGACAGGACAATAACTGGTGGCCAGGCAAGCTGGCAGCATGGCAGCCTGGCAGGCAAGTTATTTTGTTTCCTCCTGCTTTTTTTATGTTATTATTGACAAACTGAAGAACTGTCGGCTGGGCGGCTGATGACGATTTTCATTGAATATTTGGGCCTGTATGGAGTTGAGTGTGTGTGAGAGCGAGTGCTGAAGCCTGAGCGTGTCAAAAGTTTGTGCCAAAGGCTACAAAACAGTTTACACACAGAGCAGCAACACAAAGAGTGCTTGCCGCCTGCCGGGCTCGCTTCACAAAATTTTGCTGACCTCAATATTTGTTCAACTTTTCAGCAACAATTTCGTTATGCGATTTGCCTGCCACGCCTCCTTCCCTCAATCCCAGCTGCGGAGTGTCATAAATGCCTGCAGTTTGGCAGCTCTGGTTGGTCTTGTTCTTGTTACTGTTGTTGTTGGTGTTGAGTGAAAGTGTTTTTGGTTTATGCAAGTGCCTGAAGTTACTCAGTTTTGTTCGTTTATTGCTTTGATTTGATGCGAAACTTTAGCATTGCATTTACGCCCAACGCCACCCACACGTTCTTCTCCGTAACTTGACTTCTAATGGACAGCGACTTTGTTCGTTCGGGGTGCAGTCAATTTCATGCTTCAAACTACAATCCAAAGGTTGAGCTGCCGGTTAGAAAGTATTTGCATTACTTACAATTTCAGACCCATATAGGGATCTTTGTTTCGACTCACCAACATATGCGCCGTAAAACGAAATATGAGCAGCAATTGCACCACCGGACCTAAGAAAAAGATGGGCACCAGATGCAGACTCAGCGATAAGCCGCTCAATAACAACCACTTCCACATAGAGTAGATGAAGCACATGCACATAGCCATATTCGAGAGTATGACAAGACTGCTAACATATACCAGTTTGCAGCGCTAAGAGTCAGAGAGTGACTTTAAAATAGATTTACAAGCCTCATCTATAATAACTCCCATGTCGAATTGAGTTGACGGACTTATGAACACGTGTAACACAACCAGGTGGTTTTCTACAACTTACCGGCACCAACAAGGCGAGTAAAAACGGCAACAGTAAAGCCAAATGATGTCTGAAAAGCGTTTCAAAGAATTGCCATGTTGAAGATTTTAAAACTAAATGCATATCTTCTTGAGATTGATAAATGGCAGGTTCCTCATAGACGAAGGGTACATAGTAAAAGGTGTTGACTGGACCGGAAGAGTTAATAGAAGCTGCACCGCAAAGCATAAGATAGAGAAGTTACTTATCATATATAGCAACAGTTCGCAGTGAACTTACCCTGTGCTAAATGCTTGAACCGATTTATAAGATAGTACATAGAAATATTGTGTATAACAAGCATAAGAGCTTCCCGCTTGATGGGATTAATTGAGCGCTAATTAAATGATCAAAAAAATCAGTTATAAAGCTTAATTAATTAATTCACTTACGATATAAAGAAAGAACTGATATAACAGTATAATGATAGTTACTATGCCCTCGTGCACATCGGCCATATCCTTCGACACGCAGTTAAATTTTGAACAATTCAGAAAATTTTAATTTTAATGAGTGAAAATGCAATGTTTTATCCTTTTCCCATTTGTCAAATAATACATACAATTTTTTTTTGTCATTTTTTACGATCTGTTGTTCTTAATTTCAATGCTATGAAATAACTGGCACTTACACTCATTTCATTTCACCGGTTTTAAGGCCTTTATTTGCTCTGAGCCCAAGACTAGATACTCCCACTTTTTCACTCCCTTTTCCACCCATTTGTGACACTATTAATTTTCAAGTGCACGTCGACGACAATTTCAATTATTTGATGTTCTTAATGAAGAGCAGCTGGCCGCAAGACTTTTGCATAATGGTTTACAATTAACAATTATCAGATATGTTGCATTCAGCCAACAATCTTAGTAGCTGTATAAATTGCTATTGCATAAATCAAAACAGAATCATTTAATTCAATTTGCCCAGCATGTGTAAATAATGTTCAATTTTCTATCTCAACGTCTCGTTCTCTAACCTAATTGACTGGTTGTCAGAGCATGCAACAGCAACAACATCAACAACAGATCTGCAACAACCAAAATAAACATGCTTAATTTGCGAGGACCAGAATAATCTTTCACATTAAGTAACTGAGGAACACAATTTAAACAATGAAATGTAACAAATATTGTATTTAATTAAAGGTGCTAAGCCATTAAGTGTGGTTGCCATTACTTTATACGACAAGCAAAATGTAAGAGTATTTAAAGGAAATTGAATAGTACAAGAAAAGGGAATAAATATAACAATATCAATGATTTTACAATATTTTTGGCTTAAATTTATATAGAATTTATATAGATAATTATTCGGTAGCTAATATATCGACACTTATAACAGAGTTCCGACTTAGCGTCTATAAATCTCATGTTATTAACTATATATGTATATTTAAATATCGTATGATCTCTTAAATGCACTTGTTAAGCAACAAATACGACTTGAACATCATCTATATATAAATATTTAAGCTTGTTGGGTGATATCTCGTTATAAATAATGACTGCGATTAATTATGATGTAATCCTGACGTTGCTTGTTCGAACAATTTTCTCCCATTCTTGGGGCTTATTTTTTACTTTGTTTGTTGTTGCATTAATGTTTTTGGATGCAAATGTTGGAAATTTAATTAAACATTAATCATAGCGCCACGCGGGCAGCGAGTGCATTAAATTGGCGTCGAGCACATTAATTAACGTTGGCAACCTTGGTAACTCGGCTGTAAGGGATTTGCGTTATTAATTGAACGATATGCAACGGTTGTTCATGCAGTTACAAAACCTATAGAACATACAACTTAATGCCATAATGCGGCATATAAACCCATATATATTTATTTATATATATACATATACATAAGGCTATATATAGCCCACTATATATATCTTGTTTTGTTTTTGCTCGGTTTACGTTTGTGTACTTAAGGCACAACTGTCACGTACGAATCGGTTCCCCGAGCCGCTGCGCACTTCATCAAAGGAAATTGAGCTTGAATTGATTTTGCACACACAGTATGTGTTACCTTGGCCTAATGTGTATCATTTGGCTGGCAGTTATCTGCGACCAAATACACAAAGGCGATTCTTTTCCGGGCGGGAGTCGGTGTGCGGCATTAAAATAAAGGGCCAACCGCTCTAAGGCAATTTAGGTACTTGGATTCTATTTAAGCTCGCATTCACTTTTCACACTTTCTTTATTCTTTATCTCGCATTTAACTTCTCTCTAGGTCAATGCATAAATGCACTTTTTATACAGTTAGCTGTAGTAATAATTAATACCTATAAATGTATCATTACTATTTTTTGTAAGCTCACATTTAAAAACAATTTATTATTAATGGTTTATTAATTCTTTTTCGTTTTAGATAACAGCACTGAAGCTAAAACAAAAATGTAAGTTATAAAGAATTAAAATTCAAGCATTTATTTTCCAAATTTCAATTAACTTTAAGTGGGAGACAAGACTTCATACTTTATAAGCCCCATTTTAAGACAGAAATTTTTATTTACCCCGGCCCATTGAAAATGGAAATTTAGGGTGAAATGGTTTTGTTTTTTTAATGAATCTTGTTTCTCTAATAGCCTAACTCCGTGCACATCATTTGCTCTTAAGCTTAACACATATTTCAGTTGACAATCTGGAAACTCCGCAACAAGTTTACCCTTCTACTTTCAAATGCCAAAAAAAAAAAAAAAAACACAAATGCTGAGAGAGTTGCCCACGCATTTATTTCAATTTTCATACAGTACCAAGGAAGCAGAGCCAAAACTCAGAGCGAGCCACAAACTCATTTACACTTTTAGGCTAAAGCTGTCGGACGCTGAGTAATTTATGCATACAATGGCATTTAAATGCGTTTAGCAACGAGCAACTCTGTCCAGAGTCGAATCGTGTCGAGTTGAGTCGAGTCAGTCACTCGGTTAGTCAGATAGACAGACACAAAGAAAGCATAGCTGGCAATTTGGGTTCACTTTCATTTTTCACAGCGTCCCTTTCATGAAAGGCAAAACTGTTTTACGAAAGGAGAAAAGTGAGGGGGGAAGGCAGAGCGGGCGCTATAGCTGAAGAAAAATGAGCGTAATGGGTGCCAAAAGCCAAAAGAGACACACGGACGACATTTTATGCGACTTTGGGGAATTGTTTAGAAAATTGACAAATTATGGTCATAAGTGGCACGATTAGTTTCTGTTGGCCAAGTGTCCCAAGGTTGTCGCCTTTTCACTTGCTTTCTTTCCACACATATACCCAAACACATAAAGTATATATACATATATTTATAGATTGTTTCAGTCGCGCAGCGTGTTATTAATAATTCAATTTGGCTGTCTCACAGCAGGCGCAGAACACGCAACGATGAGCGAAATGCAACCCACACCTGCTCTCACAGCGAAAACTGTTCCTGCCCACATTTTCCCTACCATTCCATGCAAGCTCTGCTCATTATATATTCATGCAAGTTAAGTGCGAAAGCTCATATGGCGGAATAATAAATTGAATTTGGCCCACAAGCCTGCACAATTGCATAAGTAGCTACACGTGCTATGCCCATTTATGGCATGCTTCTCATTCATTTTGTCCCTCCCTCTCTCCCTTTCTCTGTCTTGACTCTGCTTGACGTAAGATATAAACGTATCCAATTCCTGATACTCACGCGATAGTTGTCCGCTGCTGTTTCTCTGCAGAAAAGCATTTAATGTTACTCTTTGCTGCTATTAAAGTCTTACAACATAAATAGAAATATAATTTCTTTTGATTTAATTCATATAAAATCTTATTGATGTTTGTCATACTCTAGTCCTATCTGAAATGGCAATGGCATAGAGCGTCTATTATAGTCAATAGTCAAATCTAGATGGAGTTCAACTTAAAATTAAATTGGCCGCGGCCTGTGAGGAATTGACGAAAAACAATTATTAATTTGTAAAGCCGTCATCCCTGTCTATTTTCATATAATAAAAACAATATGGTTATCAATTTAAAGAGATTCCTTCAAATGTTTGCCAAAGCTAACCGAACATACTACATAAGCGGCGTAAAGAGACTTCTCTTGCTTGTCGATCGATGATCGGTTGAGCCGTGTTCGATGTTGAGCTGTGTTCGATGTTGCGTGGGAGCTTCACCCTATATAAGAGCAAGCCTGTTGCAGCGCTGCTTCAGTCGTCCCCTGCTTGCTCAGGGTGGTGGTCGTTCCCCTAACCGCTTGGTGATCAGTCGTACTGTGCAGTGCTCTATTTTTGTTAAATTTTTAAATTGTTAATAATATTTTGTATGTGGCATATGTTGGCAAATCTGGTCTCGTGTATGCATATATTCTAAAACAAATAGTAATGCGCACCCAATCAAACATTAAATCCGGGTTTTTCTCGTCTTGTATTTCCTTAAAAAATAAACAGAAAATTTTGCACAGATTTGATAACAAAATTGTGATAAGCAGAACTAGGACAACAGGCAGCACATCTAACAGAAGGTATCGTAGATCAATATATGCACAAATTGTTAATTGAGGGCAGCCTCTTGTAGTGCAAAATTGATACGATAGCCGTAGGACTAGGACAACATGCAACAAAATTGACAATATCTGCACAATATGGATTGGATGAAAAGATCTGCCAATTTTGGGTGGTAGACAGTCTTATGATCTGCAGACTCTACGCCGCTTATGACGACAGCTCTTTGTGACTCTGCAAGCCTATTAGGAGAAGGCATAGTTATATTAATCGAATATTTAAAATTAGATTTCCACGCTAAATACCTGGCGACGATAGAAATCTTTTTTGCTTTCAGGTAGTCTACACCAAGCTCGCGCTGCTTTCATGACCAATTCCCTGGGCTTAAGTCCACAGTGTTTGCGTCGGTAGTATCGCAAAAAGTTTAGATAGCCGTTATTTGTAATTGGGCCTGGTCTTTGGCATTTGACCGGGCAGCAAGGCTTCGGCTTTCGGCATGACTTTCGTTTTCGTCGGCGTGGTTTAGGACAGCAAGGTTTTGGACGGCATGGTTTAGGGCAACGCGGCTTACGACGGCATCGTCTTCGTTTTGGCTTAGGACAGCATGGCTTCGGGCGACATGTCCTCCGACGACGTTTAGGCTTGCAACACGGCTTCCGTCGCCTCCGCTTACGACAACGTGGCTTTGGTTTTGAACAACAGGCTTCTTCCCTGTCCTCTTCATCGCTATCACAATCGTCGTCATCATCATCACAGTCGTCTTGTGCAAAACTATATCTTTTTCGCTGAGCCGGGGTCAGTCTATTCCATACCCTGCCTACCTGTATGGCTTCAGGTATGTCAAGCCCTTGCGATCCAGCTGCATAACTTCGCATGAAGTTAACAAATCCATTGTTGGTCACGGGACCTCTAAGGAAGCTTTTTTGAGCGTTGAGTATTTCGCTATCACACATTTTACTGTTTGAAAATGGTTACATTAAACTAGGAAATATTAGGTTATTTGCCGAGTCCTATCCAACCTATTTATAGTATACTAATTATGTTTGCTCAAAGGTCCTGTATTTCGACTAGGGCAATTTAATTGCAACTGTTGCAGATTACGTTGAAAGAGCGACTGCTTTGAGCAACAGACGCTTTACAGTTACACAAAACCAAGCTGTAGAGACTATGTCTCTATTTAGACTAACGATGGGATTGTTTGCTATGGAAGAGGGAGACAATCAGATGTGGAATGAAATCAACAAATCCCTAGTAGCGTGCTTCTTTCTTTAGCAAGGTGGATAGATTCCTCTTTAAATTTATATATTATATATATCAGAATGACGCCACCCTATTGGAAATGGGTTCAAAGCTTTTGAATCATCCGGTATTTGTATTGCACTTTACCTCGGATGGAACTGTTGGAAGTTAATGGGCTAAACAGAAACCCACCAATGTCAAGTGGCTAGTAATAAGGCAACCTGCATTAGAACAGCTAATAGAAGTGTATCAGACAGCTAGTTATGCTTTTGATTAAGAAATTGACAAGCGGCAGCAATTCAAACTGAAGACGCGAAGACGAGCAAGAGCTAAAAGAGGAATTAACAGGAGAAACAGGAGAAACTAAGCGCTGCTGATGGCACAAAAGGTGAGTGCAGAGGGCGTTGAGCGATTATCATTAGCCGCCAGAATAGTTGCCATTTAGCACGCACACCGAGCAGGAACAGCAGCAGGAGCAGCAGCGGCAGCAGTGCAACGTGCAGTTGCAACAATGTTTGAGTAATTGTTTGCTGTCGCAACAGTAAAGGTAGCAGCGCACCAGCAGCTCGACAGATGCAACAAAATTTGCATGCATTGAGCCCCTTGCCCCTGCCCACCTACTGCCGCAATGTCAACTGCTGTTGTCTGGTTTGCTGCACGTAGCTGCAGTGCCAGCAACTGCAGCAGTAATTGCAACAAACAATTAGCGTCACTTGGATTTATGTTTACGAGCGGCTGCCTCAACATTATCCTAGCAGAACCAAAGCCCGTACAGCACATTACTGTTGATGGTGCGTGGATCAACAGAATTGTTGCGAACAAAGCGATTAGTCAACTTATTACAAAAAAATTATATTCTTTGGGTTTTAAAAAAAAAAATATATATATATATACATATAGATTGATTAGTTATTTAAACCATTTTAAACTTACCAAATTTGATCAAAAAAATAGTTCTTGAATAAATTTTAAATCACATATAAAATTTTTTTTTATAGAAATCCAAACTAAAAGATATAAAAATTAAAAAAATGGACTTGCCTATCTCACGAGCTGTAACTAAATACTGAAATATTTATATTATGGGCTTGTGAAGCCAATGTTGAAGACTGATTGATAAAGATGGACTGCTAGGTTTTTGATATTATACCCAAAAGTTCGAAAATGGAAACATTTTTATTTCCCGTACTTACTATAATACATTATTTGCTCTATCCTGATTGCTTGATTGCAGCTTGAAAGCTTGAAAGTCGGGTTCAAATAATCGCAGATTATTTTCCGTTTGATAAAAAGTTAAAATAATATGGAGTTATAGCTCTTAAAGATGTATGAGAGAGACTTATTGGTCTGATAAAGTTGCGTTTGAGCATTTGCAGATTTTTTTTTTTCCGTTTTATTGATCTACAGCTCTTGAGCTAAAAAATTTGATGGCCACACTATCAAGCTACAAAATACTTCTTTTTTTCCGGCTCCTATGATGCAGTATCTACCGATTTGGTTCTGCTCAGACATATGGCCAGTTCTTAGAAAGATTCTATAAAAAATGTGAAAACTTCTAGCTCTAAAACTTAAGACAAGCTTTGCGCTAAGTCTAACAGCCGCTTTAACGTGTTAAATAAAACCAGTTGAATATTTCCATATTTTTTTTTTATTTGTAGTAATGGACGTCTTACAAACTTAAAATTACGCTAACAATAAAAACATTGAATTTTGAAAACTATTCTTAACAATGCAAGATTCATCGCATATTTGAGTATTCGCTTAAATGCGTTGATCTGCTTTTAGTAGCATTTCAAATTGGATAGGTCCATTGTCGATGGTAGTGGGCATTGCTTCGAATAGACCGATATTTAGATTTGTATTCAAGTGAGTTTTAACAGGACAACGCTTGACGCTTGAATTTGATAACAGTAACTTGGGCCCTCCTTGCTTGCTGTCCTATTTTGTTACGAATCGTGCTATCAGAGAATATATTCTATCGACGATCTTTCCGATAAGCTTGATTCTTAACGCTGCCATTCTGTTTACGCTGCGGAAACGTAAAATACGAATTATTAGTTTTCCATTAAGCAACAAGTCCGGGAATATATCTAGCAGCTGTGTAGTCTGTCTATTGGTGTTTCCAAGCTATCCTTGAAAGTCCTCCACAAAACGCGTTGATTTATGAATTAGTCGCGTTTTCTACATCAACACCACGGCCTAACCAAGGCGATTCAAGCCAGGCGCCCGCAATTCCTTGTAATGAATGTTGTTGCACCATGTAAATGGCGTCATTACATGTCAGTGGGGCGTGACCAGACCGTTGGATGTCTGCACTAGCCATTTGAAGGCGACTTTGCAGTAAGCTCGATAGCTCGCGCGCCTTTATATTTATATTGAGAGAAAATAGCATTCTTTTCACTTCCACTTACCTCAGCTGCAATACTTGTTCGACTTATAAGCATTAAAAAACTATATGAAGTTCCAAATATTTAAAAAAAAAAAAAAAACAAAAAAAAAATTCTTTCATAGGCAAACTGTTAACTATTTGTGTGTTAGGATAATACTAAAGATTTAGAGTAAACTCAACGCTGACCTACAGTAAAAAATGATTGATGAATGATAGGCTACTATGTTAAGAGAACTTCGCATTGAAAGCTTAATATATTTTACATAAGTAAAATTTAGAAATGAAAGCTTGTATATTTCGTTTAGATTTATATTCAATTATAGCATTATAGTGGATATTTGCCTGCCATTCTTAGCTTGAATCAATGTTATTTATATTTTCTACCAGTTTTGGGAGAAGAAAAAAATCATCTTCAATTGTCAATCAAGCGTAAGACCAAAAGAACCTAACAAAAAAACCAGCTAATAGAAACTCAGTTTGTTTTGCTTGAATTGAATCGTTTGGGCAATGCGGGGCTCCGCTTCAAAGCGACGCCGGCGGATATAAGGAGCATATCCTGTGTGTTAAATTATGTGTCTGCGCATTTTTTACACTATAAACTTTTTTCTTATTTGATTCTGGCAGTGGTTTATTAAAATTGCAAGCCGCAGGCGCTGCGATTAAAACACCCACACAGAAGTCAAGGCTCGAAAGGATACTGGATACATGATTCAGTATTCAAGATTTCATGTATGCTAGCAGGTTTTCTATTATCTGTAAAATGTTATGATTTATTATATGCGGGTTCAAGTTTATGTTTGGGCCATAAATTGTGAGCCCCAAAGGGGCGCAACGCCGATGCTTGTTCTTGCCCACAGTCAAGCTGCCTTCACCTCTCGCTCCTTTGGCTTGTTTCTACCGGCAGCAGTTAAGCCAATTAATTGGCCTTAGATTTATTAGTTTTATTTTTTCATAACCCTTCCTGCCTTCCAACTCTTTAATAGTGAGGCGCGTATGTGTTGTGATTTATTGCGCGAAGTATTTCAACCTTAAAAGGAAGTTTGGCTCCTATGGCACGCACACGGCAGGCAGAAGCTCCTACATGAGTCCAGGTAATAATCATAATACACGTGTGGGTGTGTCTCTCTGTGTGTGTGTGTGTTTGCCCGGAAGGCGTGGCATTTGCATATAAATAGATATGTCACCTTAAATATTAGATACATGCGAATTGCGGCGTTTCGCTGAGCCTTCGGGCCGTACAAGTTATCGCGTGCAAAGGCAACAATAACAACAGCAACAACAATAATAATAACAGCAACAGTAGTAAACACAAAGTCTTGACGGTTTTCCATTAAATTAGTCTTAGTGTCAAATGTGACACCCAAAATGCTGCTGACACTCATCTTAGCCATTCATTGTATCTAAATTATTAACTAGGTCAAAAGGAAGCACGCGATACTTTTTTTTATTTATAAAGAGCCCTTTGAAGAACTGTGACAACTTGGCAGTTGACCTAAATTTGGGAAGAACAATATATGGGATAACTTGCACTGTTAGATAAGTGCTTTACAATTACAATGTGACAGTGTATAACATCACAACCCAAATCAAATGGAAGCAGATATTTCTCTAGGGATTAGTAATCTATATAGATGGCGCAGAAAAATCCTTATTTTAATTTTGGCAATTGTCTTTTAGGAGGACCTGATACAACATAGCTAAATTAACTACCCAAAACTAACCTACTTGCCAAAATTTACCAAATTATTTCTCGTCAAGGTATATGCATACCGTCTTAAGCACGCATTAAATTATTTTTTAAATTTCAATAAAATTGCGATAGACTTTGTATATTTATTTATACATTTTAATTCAGCTCTGGTTTTTGTGTAGTTTCTGCTGTAGCCAAAAACCCTTTGCTTTTTCTTGATTGAATGACATTTTTGTTGTATGTATTCGGTGCATTTATTATGCTTCTGGCTTTCAACACAAATGTCGCATGTGTGTGTGTGTGTGTGAGAGCGTGTGAGCGTAATGCATGCTCAATAGCTTAAATTATGCGTGCGTGTGGAATATGCAATTTGAATGGGAAATAGTTGACATTGGCCACACACGGGCAGAACCACAAAGCAGAACGGAGCAGAAGCATCGCAGCGCCGCGCAGCACGAACCAATTGCACAAAATCAACGCAAAAACCTCAGCAACATTTAGCAGCGATGCATAAATCATGGCATACTTAACAGCGGACACACGCACAGATACACGAATGTATAAATTGGTTGGCTGTCCTGCTGCGTAACAGGCTCGCGGTTGTTTTGATTTCGTTTGCAACCTTTAATTAGAAATATTGCCACATTCTAAATGAGCCGAGGCTGCACACCGGGCCACACCAAAAACAAATTAAATATTGAAAAACGGAATAATAATTATGATGGCAATCGAAAGCGAGTGGGGAATGGAAATTGGATAGCATTCAACCGCAGTCGCATATATATTCATTTTTGCATTTATGCACAAAATTAACTAATTTAAGTGACATACGAAATATTTGGGCTGCATTTCGGTCAGTAGCTACAAAAACCAAACGACAAATTCGTGGCAATGCATTGAATTGCCCGCCAATCGAGTTATAATTGACTTAGTTCGTGCAATATAGAACAGCATGTGTATCGTGTACGGTGCATACATAAAAACATGATAAACAGATTCATGCTGTAGCCATCAATTACTAATCAAAATTGTATTAGAAATGTTTAATTACTACCGAATGATGTAAATGTCAAGTATATATTTAAATATATGACAAAAGAAATATATATAGATTTCTGATTCAATTATTAGCAAGAAATACTCAAAAAATAATCTTATTTGTTAAATATTTATGTATTGCTTTAATATAAGTATCTGCATTATAAAGCTTTTAATTTTATTTAACATTTTCATTGCCAACTGCTGCTAAATTACCCACTGCGCTTCATCTCTGTTTGAATAGTTGCTAAATATTTGAAATGCTAAATTTCTGAGACAAATTTCGTAGCTTAAGCATTTATAGCAGAGGAGGAATAGTTACTTGGCTATCAGAATACCTTCGTGACTGGAGTATGCTTTAGTTGCGCACGAAATGCTACGACAAACGATGAGCATAGCGAGGAGACGAAACAATTTTAGCTCGTTCAAAATGTGATGTCTGAGCTGCAGGTTAATTGAGTAGGAAGCATGTGGAAAATCTGCTATGGTATCTAAGCTATGACACTATGCGCAATAATAAACCAATGCAGTGCAGCTTTGAGATGATGTCTAGGAATGAAATGGATCTTAAAACATGTGCATTAGCTTAAATGCAGCAGCTGTTTCCATTGATTTATGAATGACAGTTAAAGCTACTTCACATATATACAAACCTGAAATCAACAAAAGAAATAAGCTTAGCATTTCCCGCCTGAATAGCAATCAACAAAAACCATATGGAAGACAACAACCAAACAGATATACTAGAAAAATGCCAGCTAATAGTCAAAGTCTATTGTCATAGTTGGTTAGTTCGTGACGGGGGAATCTCTAAAGACATTCCAATAACTGTACAACATCCGGCCGGGCCACACAATGGCAGCAACGTTTCCAATTTCAATGGCGAAATATTTCTATTTGAACATGAAAATATTTTTAGCAGCTGTTTATACGAGTGCATGCCTGCGTGTGTGCGAAAGTATATATGTGTGTGTACACATCTAACCGACTTTTCACCTGGCAACGATGAGATAACACAATGGCAAAAAAAAGAAAGAGTTCTTAGCTTATAGGAGGGCGACTGACAGGTACCCTAAATATAAAGAGAAGCCGTATTTATCTACAATAAATCTTTTTTTTTCCCTCCCATTTCTTACATATATTTTTGATAAATATAAAAATTACGTGATATCAAATATAACTAGATTAGCTTATTGGTTTACAATAAATACATAAATAAAATAATGTATCCAACCTTCTTCATGTTGCATACTTTTCCACGGAAACAATATACCGTCTGTGCTGTAAAAAATGCAATCTTAATCCAGTCGCTTAGCAGGAAATTTTTGTCGCACATCAAACTACATACTATAGTAAAAACTGAAACGAAGAATAAATTCACTTTATTCCATTTAAAAAGTATTCGCATTCATTATTATTCAACATCAACCAATAAGAATCTAGAATAATAAATATATAATAATATAATATATATAATAATACAATATATATAATAACATGTATTTAAGCTCTGTGTAAATCGGTATTTTGTGTCACCTCGTAATTTTCTAAGTTTCCGCAAAAATCCATAATACCATAGTCCATGAAGGGTATAGAAAGCAGACTAAAAGAAATTATATACGATGCACTTAGTTCTGAGCAGAGGTTGGCTGGGTCATGTATATGTGAATGGAACCGGTGACGTATGCACTTGACTTGACTTGCACATTTGTGGCGAAAGGCAGCACGACGAAGAAGAAGTCAATTCGAGCCACAGCCACAGTCAAATCCAAAGAAAAATAGTTATTGTTAGGCAAGAGAAGAGCGAGAAAGAGGGAGAGGGAGACGATGAGAGGTTGGGAGAGAGCAAACCCCTCCACTAAGTTGGCAGCAGTAAGTAGCTTTATTATGGGATTTTAAGTTATTACACCAAAGAAGAAGATGAAGAATAATAAGAATGGGCCGAAGAGAGTGTCGAGCGGGGAATGAGTGTTGGCAAACAGGCAACTGGGTGCCATTGCGAGGCACTCACAAATGCAGTTCTTTACACTTGAGTGAGAGAGGCTTACGAATATGATGATATGCACCCGCAACTGCAGAAGGCTGGGTATTTGTCAATATGTGGGTTTTCGATGGTATAAGAATAACCAGGATTACAATTTATGTATGCTTGTCGATGTAGATAAGTCAATTTGAGGGATTACAAGAAAGTTTGTTGTAAAATTTGTGATGCCTCCTCTATCTCTTACAGATGCTCTTAAGCACCTTATGGATTAATATTAATAACTCTTAATTCTTTAACTTTAACTATAAAGGTTGTAGTTGTCAGCTCCTTGCTTGCGGGACCCTTATACTTTATATTTGGATTAGCTCTTTATCCTCTATATATTCGTTGCTTTAAATACTGCTCTTATCCCTTTCTTATAAAAAAAACTCCAGTTCTGTTACCTAAGGAACAACTTAATTTCATAGTCATCTAATTATATTACATTTCTTTTGAAGCGTAAGTCCATAAGCTGAGTATGCATATATTTATATGTACGCATGTATTAGTAAGGGATATTCCACTGATTCGCTTTGTTCTCTCTCGCAGGCTATTATTATGATTTTCCTTTTTATGTGCTGCTCGGCCTCAACCTATTCTATATTCTGTTGTTTTTTTTTTTGTTTCCTGCTTTATATTTTCTTTATTTGTATGCCCTGTAGGCAACATAGCTGCTGCTCTAAACCTGAGTTTTTTGTTATTATTTTGGAGCGCTGTGCGTTGCCTTTTCCGACTTATCGACATAATTATCTTAAAAAAATATGAAATTATATATCGCGCGTAAAAAATACCAACATAAAGAGCAGCAGCAACTTCCTTGAAAAGGCAGGCGAAAAGGCAAGTTCAAGACGAGTGCTAGCCACGCCCCCAGCGCCCTTTGATTATGTGGCTGTGATAGCGACTCTTTGTTTTTGTTGTTGTTGTTGTTGTTGCTGGCTGCTATTGCTGTCCTTGTAAGCTGGAAGAAAGTTAAGGAAACTGGCAAGCACTTCTCATTAGAATGCTCACAGCGCAGATTTGACAAGGCAGCTCGCCTAAATGCAGGCAACGTTTTTCACTTTCCCACACTTACAGATCTGTGTGCGTGTGTGTTGTGTATGTGTGAGTGTGAGTGTGCTTCGTCCTTTCCCTGCTCGAGTGCTACAATTTCTGTTGCTGTTGTTGTTACAGCTGCGCATTTTTAAACAAGATTAAAGCGCTCACGTCGCCAGGTTGGTAAAAAAATATTCGTGACAAGAGACGGCCGGAGTAGGGGAAAAAGAAACGGAGATGAAATATTGTTAAAGACACAAGACACAGCGCGTAGGAAGGCGCAGGATTTGCTGACGGCAATTTGTTGACTTGACTGCAAATGTGTCACATCTTAATGCGTTCTTATTAAATATTTGAGAGCAGCAACAACAACAACAGCGAAACAAAAATTTCTGAGACATTTTGAGATAGAATTCCTAAGAAAAAGAGACTTTGAATTGTTAAATTAATATCTAAACGTTGCATAATTGTAAAGGAAAACAGATTTAAACAATTAACAATTTGGGATTCCGCCGAACTCTAGGCTTAATTCAAAACATTAAATTTATTTGAGTTGAATCGGTAAAAAATCCAGCCGAACCAGGCAATATCTAATATAAATAAATGTTTGTTAATTTGATATGAATGATATTTTAAAGCCTAGCACAGAGTTTGTCTTTTAAGCTTTAAGCTTAGTATATTTGATCAAGTTGACTTGCGCGGAAATAGAATTAATTATGGGTATAACTAATACCCATATTTTTATCTAAATTACTTCCATGTTAATATATACTAGTTTGCCTTTTCAATTTACTTTACAATCCACAGTCAAAGTAAGTCCATTTCATGGTACATAAAATATCATTTCATTTCATTTCACATTGATTTTTGTTACTTATATCAAGCATTCCGTTTGTAAATTTGTAAAAAATTCGCATTCTAGTGTCTATATGCGCTATATAAGTACTTAAACCAATATACACATAATATATAATAAAAATGTTGCCTTCGTTGAAATAATTAAATAAGCAAAAATGTCGTAGGTGTACATTTCATTGATGACCTAAAAGGAACATTTTATGCATCTATATATATATATGTATGTAGTGCATTCTTATATATAAATACACGTAGATGCATATATATATATAGTCAGTTTTTTTCTCTCTTAATTTGCATTTTTGCCGTCTGCTTCGCAATAAATTCGTTTAATGAAGTTTAAAATCGGCTGAACAAATTTATTTAAAAAAAAAAGCGCATCAGACTGTGAATTCAACCAATTGCAAATACCCTGTATATAGGAATAAAGATTTTAAATATATATAAACTATTTTTATATACTTCTACATACATCAGACAAACACCGAAAATGATCACAGCATTACAGATAGATAGATACCTAACGTTTTCAATTCAATCTAATATGACGCTAATCAAACTCTTTTCTGCTAGGGTATTTAAATAGTAAATGCGTGTATTAACTGCCAATGGGTGATTCGCTGTGGGCATGCCCACGTGCTTGACACTGCGCCCATACATTAAATGTAATTATTTCTTTAATTAAAATATTTAGCGCAACAGCAAAAAATAAGAATGGACAAAAGCAACGTTAACAGTTTTGTTGTTGGATTTAACTGCAAATTGTAATGTATAAAGTTAAGTAATGCCCATTAATTGAAATCATTAAAAAATATGACTGCTTATCTGAAAAAATCAATCTGCTTTGCGATTTCATAAGAACATTAAGCATCATTATGCAGCTGATCGTTCAATGAATGGAGAATTAAACTCTTTGAGTATTTGCGTAATAATAGAATATCTACTTAACGAATATTCGCTTTATATAATTAAATATTGTGTATTTCATGAATTATGGTTAGACTTTGTCATTTATTAAATAAATAGGTCAATATTTATGAGCTTCTTAAATCAGTGTTTCAGTTTCCTGCATGTAAGCACGTTAACGTTTCTAGAATTCCTCTTTATCAATTGTTAAGTCAAGTCGACTAACTAGATTCCCACGAGCTTTATCTCCTCTCCTCAACACCTTTAGGGTTTTCCGCTTGGCATCTGAGCACTCAACAGTAAATCAAATACAAAATACCGGCACGTGCGTGGTATAGTCACAGAGCTAGTCAGCTGCCTTGACCTGAGCTTAATCAGAAAACTCGCTTTCGTCTCGTTGGCCTTTTCTGCTGTGTGGGAGGGGAGTGGCGCTTTAAAAGGCCGCAGAACTTATGACAAAGCAGTTTGCAAATCCAATTGATAAATTTTTTAAGTTAAATATGGCCATGGTAAAAAGAACTTGGCGGCTATCCCTTTAGCTTCCAGCCGCATCGATTGTAGCTGGCTATAAATCACAGACCCGAAAGCAACTCGGCTCCGGCTTTCTCACAACTTCGACTCCTGTTGCTGGTGCTGCTGCTGCTGCTACTGCTGTTCCTGTTCCTTCTTCTGTCTTGTGCCTCTCTAATCGCATTAAAACCTAAATAGCAAAATCTTTACTACGTGTTCTTGTTAACTTTTACCAGGCGCAGGCGAAAGTGGAAACGGCTCTTTCAACAGCGCATTGAGTTGTCGCTGGTCATGAATAGAATATGATAAGTATATTATGCAGTTAACAGTGGACCGAACTATGAATACGCTTGTTTTTTACAATTATAATTAGTTGGAGTTCGAATCTAAGAATGTGTTGAAAAATCTTTCAATATTTTAATTTTCAATAAATAAACTCTTAAATATTTAAAATATCAAAATTTAAGGAAATGTAATATAATAAATTACATTAAAAATATTTTTCAATATATTTAATTATATTTGAAAGAAATGTTATACATATTTTATATATTTTTTTACATACACAAAGTCACATTTTTTCACCTCGATATTTATTTCTACTTTGATAATTTGATTTGAATTTACTTGAGCAAATTATTGACGTTTTTATGTTGGTTGCTGAAAAATATTGATGAATGTTTTTGAACTGTTGCCAACAGTGCGAGCTAAAAGTTTTACAACAGGCGCAAATTTAATTTAAATTTGTTTTTGAGCTGGTGTTTTGCAAAAGAGAGCGATATATAGTAAGAGTGACATGGAGAAAGAATGAGAGAGATGGTAGAGTTACAATAGTCAAGGTGCGGGCGGTCGGTAAATGGATTTTCTTTTATTTCTATATGTTTGTTGCCTCAGACTTTCAGACCAACAGCCGTTAGCCCTGGGGGGTTAAGAACTTTGAACTTGCCGCAACTTTCTGGTCGAGGGTTGATTTCCCTTTTATCCCCCATTTTCCACTTCCTTTGCCCTGCCCGAGACCAGCACAGCATCGTTGCTGGTTGCCGCATGTGACATCGTTTGATTGCTCATGAAATCGATCGATTGTGGGAACGTGTTGATTGTATTGTTGTTGTTGGTGTTATTGTTGGTCCTCCGCAAAAGCGAAAAGGTCAAAAGTTTCAACTCGTAAAATTTGGCATACAAAATGAAGTCTCGGCTTTATGATGAAATTATTTAAATATGCTGCAGCAGCAGCAACAGAACCAGCAGCTGGTCATTAAAAATGCATACAAAGCTCCCTGGGGTAGCTTTTACACCCTCTGCCAGCTTGGCCCTCCACTCATTTGCCAACTGTGTCTGGCCCAGTTTTGTGTGCATGATTAATCACAGTCATAACTGATATGATATGATTGGAGCCACTTTCGTGCCGTGATTCTGTGATTTGTGCAACTGCTCGCATTAAAATCATATTGATAGGCTCCCCTGTAGTCGCCCCTGTCTCGCTCTCGCCCCACTTGTCCCGAATGATGGATGCCCCATTTGGCAGTAGAGCTTGTCCCGTGCAGTGGCAGAGTCGCATACTCAGCTACTCGGATAGTCGATACTCGACACACGACACTCGCTCTTCGTTCCATTCACTAATTAGAGTGACACCCAAGTGTCAACGACATTTCAGGATTGTGCGAGTTCTATCGAGCAGTTGGGCGTGGCGCTGTCGTCACATGTTGCTCTGCTAAGGAGCCGAGCTGAGTGTTTAGCTCGAGTGATTGATTGATTGTTGATTCTCAAATGCTGCAGCGCATAGATATGCATACTAAATACAATATTGGTAGTTGCGTTGGCAGATAAATAAAATTAATTAAATGTTTTATGAATAGCATCGATTTTAAAGATAAAGTAAACAGTTTTTGAACTGGTTTATATTTAAAAAAAAAAATAAATAAAACAATAATATAAAATATTAAATAGGCTCAAATTAATTAATATAAAAAAAAAAACATCTGTAAATTAAGTATTATAATATATATGTATTTCATTTAAATACAAAACTGTGTTTCGTCTTTAAGGTCAGATTTCAGATTACCTGCAACATTAAAGCCATATAAATATATTTATATATATAATGTCTTATTAAGTGCAAATGATCCATATGCCAATTGGATTCGCATTAGAATTCAAACAAATTTCGATTCTATAGGCCACCTCCCCATTTGCCCACAAAAAACTAACATTTTGGCATCATTAGCTAAAACACTTTGCCTTCAAGTGTGATAAATGTGCAAAAATTGTTGCCAAATTGCGACAAAGATTTCTGTGGAGGCTCATTTTGTGTGTGTGTGTGTGTTTGCTATTGCTATTGCTTTGGCGCTATTAGGCTCCGCCTTTGTTCAGCTACTCTGGCTTCCTCATTTTTGCCTAGTCGAGCTTTGTAAACAGGCCGCAAATTAATTGATTGTACATCATTTATAAGGCACGCGCTTGTGCTCCCCATTTTTAGCACATTTTTGGCAATGTTGTGTAGTGTAAACAAGAAAAAAAAGTTGCGTATACGCCATGCGCCACAGCAGAGCATAAAAGTAAATCAAAACTCAACGCAATTGCTATGCAAAGTACACGTAAATATAATTTACTTGAGCAATTTTGTGTGCTGTTTCATTGGCTTCCGCTTCTCTGCCTACTTTCAGCAACTATGCTCCCAACTTCCTTCTTGGGTTTGACTGCCACGAATAATGTCAAAAAACGACAAAAACAAAATTTCTCACACATTTTTATGGCCGCCGTTGCCAATGCTTTTTGAGTATTTCAAATCTAATTTATGACATTGAATCAATTTCAAGAGCGCGTGTCAGTGTGTGTGTGATTTTTTTGTTGTATTTTTTTATTTGCGGTCAGCAACGATTTTTCATATTTTGTGCGAAATTTCTTTTTTTTTTAATTTTTTTATGCTTTGCCTTTTGGTTTCGACCTGGTTGGAAGCTCTCTTTTGATGTCTGCTGTCGTTGGCAAGAAATCGCCTCCCAGCTTCTGCTTTTCGTCCCAGTTTATTTATTTTTTTATTTTCGTCTCTCTTTCTATATTTTTTTGTAGTTTTGTGTGGGACTTAGATGTTTTTGGTATCGTTGGTCGTTGGCCCTTCGTTCAAATGCCAAATTGAAAATTGATGAATGTCCTTGATTGAATTTGATAGGTGCCAAGCACTCAGTGCGGCTATTAATCTCCGCGTAACTTATGATCTGCCAAATGCCCATCGTCGTCGACTGCTTCTTATTATTTTCGATTTGTTTTTGCGAATGTGTGTGTGCTTGGCCTGTTTTAGCTGACACTTTAAGCAGACTAGATGTGCTGTGTGCTGGTAATATAGTTAGTTGACGGGTGTTTCGATGCTGCTTCTAAAATGTGCTTATTTAAAATGAAATAAATGTTTTATTGGTAATTATTATTACAGTGCAAGTTCTTAATGTATTTCTGAGTTACATCTTTTGAGCCAAAATAGAAATTCAATAAAAGAAAATTAGCCTCTGTAAGAGCAACAAGTCTTTGAATACCTTTATATTCTTATTCTTTCTCAGCTTTTTCGCTCTACTATATGTTTGTTTTAAAATATTTCACACAAAAGTTCACCCACAACCTGTACAGATCAAAGAAAGAAAGAAATTATAGTTTAGAATTATTATAATTAGCAACGGCAAATTATTATTATATATAGATGAAAATATTTATATAATTATATAACTTTGACAGACATACTGAGAGGAATCTTTAATAGGTTTTTCATACTTTTATTAAAGCTAGGTTGTGATGCATTAATTCATCTCGCAATTACATCTCTCCAAGTTTGCTGCTGTGCTTTAAATATTCAAGACAGTTGTCGACAATTAGACATGTTGGGCACGTCAGGTTTCAATGACAACGATGGTTCGATGGGCGGTAGTCACGTGCCGCAGATATTGAAAATTGAATCGGTGCCATTAATGCGCACAAATCTTGACTTTAGCTAACGTCAATGCGATAATGGAAGCAGAAGCAGCAGCAGCAGAAGCAGCTTTAGCTGTTTGATGTGGGCGGTGGTGGGGGAGATGGTGAGACATTGAAGCGACAGATGGCGGAATCTGCTTTGAATTTTTCAACATTTCCGCTTATTATTTTACGTGTCGGATTTGCGTGTCACGCAGCTCCATGCAATGCAACATATATTACAGATAGAACGCCTGGCAACTGCTGTTAGCAGGGGGTATTTTTTTATTACAAAGCCAGGTGAGGTTATTAAATGCGAGCATTATTCAGTGCTCATGTTTATGCAAATTAAAATATGTGCATTCGTATTCAATAAACTTTTAAAACAAATTATTTGCATATTATGGCAATAGTCCAATTTAAATTCAATTTTTATTAACGCATTTAAGCAAACTATAAATTGCAACTGTAACTGGATCTATAAATGGAGCTACTGTGTGTGGAGGCGCTTTTACCAAAATTAGCATAAAAGTTCAATAAATTGATTTTTTATTGAAACAATTAAAAAAAAACTATTAGATGTAGAAATTATTTAAATATATAGTTGTTTTAAATTATGCAGTTAGTTTTAATTGTTGGCATTAAGCTAAAAAAAAAATGCATAAATAATAGCTTTACAGATTATACACTAATCCAGAATAGCTATAGTTGCACTTAGAGTGTTTATTTATTAATTTATATTTCATTTAATTGACTTTGCTATACTTTTTAGCAAGGGTATTTCAAAGCTTATCATTCATTTTTTCTTCTATTAAAAATGCATTTTTATTTTCAATTAAATTAACTAAGCAATTATTGGTTTAGCTAATATTACTTTCCATGTTATGCAATCATAAATATATATTTTGCTTATAAAAATATTTGATCAGCTGCTTCAATTGCTGCTTTGGCCAATTTAACCGGTTCAAACTCTTTATTTTATTTTATCTACGAAATGTATAAATATTTACATAAGCAAAACAAACAAACCGAAATTTCGAAGCAACAATATTGCTCTATACAACACCCGCTCTCTCCCTCTCTCTCTCTCTTTCATGTTTCTTTTTTGTTTGGTGAGAGAGAGAGAGAGAGTTGCCCAACGTTTTTATGACTGCAGTAACTTTGCGCCATAAAATAGGATTTCCTACTGAGCCTATTCACAACTTTTCGCATTAGACTTAAGCGCAAAGCTCGCCGCCAGCTTCCGTAGTAAACCCCACTTCTTCCCTCTCTAGCCATTCTCGAAAAGGGGTCAACCCGTGGCAATTGCAAAGACAGCAGCGCCAAGCGTTTTGCCTTCTGGCCCACACACATACACACATGGTAATAAAAAACATATACACATGTGAAATGCTAGCGGGATTTATGGACGTCGCGAATTCGCATTCACAGCGCAACTCCCTGCGTTCAAGCTCCTCCGCACTACCTCTCTTAGCCCACACACGTCTTGCGGGCCGGCTTCTAGCCAAAGTTTTGTGTTTTCTTTTTTTCGCTCCTTTTTATTTGTTTTTTGTTGATTTTTTTTGTTTTGGTTTTTAATAACCAGTCAGATAGCAAAGTAAACCATCAGCCGTTTGTGGTCGTCAGCGCCGCGGTTAGCTCCTTTTTAAAATAATAATAAAAAAAAAAAACGAGAAAAAATCTCATTAAAAATATTTTTAGTGCAACGAAATTATGGCACTGAGCGACAAAATGTAATAAAAAAAATATATTGGATTTCTTAGACCATGGAACTATAAGAACTAGACTATATAATTGAATTACATATAAATACTTTTAATAGCTTTAATTTTTTAATTAAATTTTCTTTTTCATTAAAAGAAAAAATCGTACAAATTTTAAATTTCAAAAATTTATGATATTAACAATTTTTAAAATACAATAGGAAAATATAATTTTTAATATTAATTTGTTATAATTTATTTTTAACCAATAAGTCTATATAAAAATCGTATTTTTTCCATAAACAGGAAGAAAGTTGTAAAACTTTCAACGAAATCATTGCCTGAACACTTATTAATCTAATACATTTTGTTACAATTCTCTTTACCTTCAAAATGTTTAATAATTTGGTTGCACAGTGTGCCTTTTATGCTTTTAGTGTCGCTGCGTGTGACGTTGACTTTTATGAGCGTTAACAAAAGCATTTTAATTAAATAAATTCGTGCAGAAACAATTTGGTGCATTTGAAAGTGTGTTTTATGAGAACAGAACGGATATAAAAAAAGGAAACGCATGAAACGTGTTTTGGTCAGCAAATTGCGTTGAAAACTGACGCAAAGCAAAAAAGAATAAAACAAAGGCTTTAATCCAATGGCAGCCCAACATTAAGCATTTGCCTAACAGCCTAACAGGCAAATAAATCAACATCGATAATATCGTCCGTCCTTTTTCTTTATAATAAAAATGCTTTATATGTATATGCCGAGATGGTAGCTGTGCTTCGACAGCGACTGCGAATGGAGTCGAGCTGGGCAAATCCCAATAAATTGAAAAACAAAATCATTCAATTCAATGGCAGCAAATCAGGCGTAGGCGAGAGAGCGTCCCATAAAAGGGTTGTGTGAGTAAGGGTGAGTAACACGAGGCGTGTTATTGGCGTTGAAGGGGAATTTCTCTGCATGGTATGCTACAAATAAGACATCAAGCTTCAAAAGGCAGTGAGATATCGTTTAAAGCTTTGTCCTGTCTTCCAGAAGATGTACCCGAAGAATATGAAGACATTTTAGAACGATTTTTAGATTGTTGATTAATGTGAAGTCATAATGTTTTTTTTTATAACGATTTTAATACAATTCTATTTAATATTTAATTATTGAATAATATATTTATAAAATGAATCTTTTACGTTAAATCTAATAAATTTATTCAAGCATTTTTATTCAGGCGTTAGTTGCCCTCTGGCTAATTCACTTCCCACAAACATCTTTCATTAATTTAACTTTTGAACAAATGCGAACAAATAATACCTGACCATAATTGTGGTTATACCTGACCTTTTAAGCTGATGGCTTGCATTTACCTTTGGGGCTTTCAGGGTCGCGCCTGGTGCAAAGGTCATCAATGTCGTCGACAAAGTTTTCGTCAAGTCACGAGCTGAAGTTTGCCATAAAGTTAAGTAGCAAACAAATACTTGACTGCTGCTGGCTGGCTGGCTGGCAGGCGCGGTGTCCAAAAATGAACAAAGAAACTAATTGACTTGGATTAACGCTTCGGCATTTGCTCATAAATCTTTCAATTGAGGGGCAAATGCGGGCCATTCAATTTCCCTTTCAAGGTTGTCCACGCTCAAACTTTTCCTCCTTTGGCACAAATTTTCAAATTGCGAAATTGCGCATACGCCATGTATGACTCTGTATGTGTGTGAGTCTGGCAGGGTTTTGTGCTTTAAGTTGCTTACAAAATCAATAGGCAAGCGAACCGAACACGCCCCCTCCCGAAACGGTCTTCCTCACTGGTGGTCTTTGCCATCTCTCAGTGCACGTATCCGTTTTCGTATACGATTTTCCTGCAACGCTGGCAAAAATTTATTGTGTGTGAAAATGTGTTGACTTCAACTCAAAAGTTCCCACTCTACCTCACCCTCGCTATCTGCCTCTTTCTCGCACTCGCTGATGCTCTCTCGGTATGTCTTACGGCTGCCAAGTTGGATTTATATCTGTGTCTTTCGCTCATTGTTTGGTCAAGTTATCGTGCGTGGCGCTTTATGTGCTCTTCGCCCGCTTCTGCTTAATATTGCAAAGTGATTTTCGCATTTTCACAGAACTGAACTCGACTCGATTCGACTCGTGTCGAGCAGTCCACAGATTTATGGCCGCCTTTGATGTATGTTTATCCCTTTTCGCTGACTCTGCATTTCAGCAAAAAACTAAAGAGAATAAAAAGGCGTCTGCATGCGAGCTCTCCTGCTCTTTTAGCCAACCTTATTTCCTTTTCTCAGCTGTAAGCATAAACAAATGATTGCGTGGGTAATAGGACTAGGGAGCTTAGTCTTAAAGAAGCCGCTGTCCCGCTATTAAAAATCACTTTGAGCATTCGGCCGTAGCTCGACAACAACAACAAAAAGAAAGCAACAACATGTCAGAGAAAAAAAAAAATGATAAATTGTAGTTTAATCTGTAGAAAATTATGCAAATGTTAAAAAATAACTGATGAAAGACGAGAGCACAAAAAAGTGTTCAGCTTGGCAAGCTGAAATTTAATTACTCTTACCAGACAGCAGAATATGTTTAGAGTATAAGTAAGTGAAATATTTTAAATATATATAACCAAATAGAAATTATTTTATATTTTACAATTTTGGAGCTGGAAATTTATTGAAACTTTTTGTTTTCTCCGATTAATTTTATTAACCTTATTTTCCAGTATTCTTAATTCAATTAATTCTAAATTTTCTCATTTATCTGGCGAGTATATTTTCTAGTTAAAACATCAATTATTTATTCTGGTAATATATTTCAGTTAAGTTCGGAAGTCAAGCAACACTTTTATAGTTAGAGTACTTTAGCTCATTCCAATTTTTTTTCGGGTAATGTTAAGGAAAAAAGAAGAAAACGTCAAAGAGCTGCTGGAAGAGGAAAAAGGGTTAACGTAAAATGGTCTCAGTTTTGGTCTCATTATTTGAACATTTCATTTATCTTCTTGAATTGATGTAAACGTAATGAAAATTGGATTATGTTGTAATCATTAGGGCGAGTCGTTGACCGACCCAAAAACAAAAAAGGAAAAAAAGGATTGAAATTATTTTAGTTGCTGTTTTACTTCTCTTTTTTTAAAGTCTGCGCAATTTGTTGAGTTTTCTTAACGGAGTCACAGCATATTTACTTGATTTATGTTCTAGCCATAACAAACCAACAATGTGCCAATAAATCACGCCCACTGGGCGAACAGCACAGGAAGTGGGGCACAATGCGAGGCCATTCGAGTTTCGAGCTGTTTCGCTGTTCTGACCGAAAGGTCTTACGACAGCTCAGCCGCGCGCAAATCTAATTGTAAAGTTTTGTAAACTGAGCCAAAAGCCCGCACCACCAGCAAAAAGCCCCAAGACACAAGCCACCATGGCGTCATTATCAATGCGACGAAGGCGCCCAGCGCACTTCCTACTCGAGCACAATTTCGTGGCAGCCCATTTGGAACCGCACACAGAACAGAACAGAACGGAGCGAGCACGCCTCCACTTTCTGTTAGCCGCCTTTCACTTTCGGTTGCTTTCGCTCCGCTGGGGTCTGACTTTACGCTAATTTTAAAGCCATCAATTTGATGGCATTTTGAGCGTTTAAAGTGTGTTTTCAACAATGTCTGATATTTGATATAACAATTATATAAATGCCGTATGCTTATGTCAATAGACAAACAGCCAGAGCCGATAACAAGGCCAGCGGCTTAAGCTACCACTCTCCGCCTGCGCTGAGTCTTTCTTGAATAGAAATAATAGCTAGAGGCGAAAAAACATTGACTTCCATTCCCTGCGAAATTCACAATATTATTACGTATGCCTTATCAAAAATAACAAAGAAAATCGTATATATATAAATATATATATATATACTTATATTTATTTTTACTTATCGCAAATTCAGGGCTGAATATTTAGACAATAGAAAATTAATAATTTCAGCTGGCATATGTACTCCCAGCACAATATTCAGAAATAAAGGCAGCTATAAATATTTTAAATACAAAATTAATTTTTAATTAAAGACAAATATTTAGCCAGTCAATAAAAAAAGTGAAATAAATTCCCAAACACAATATAATAAATATGCAAATAATTTGTGAAAACAAATGCGGACGGAGCGAAAAAAAGTTGAGTTTAAAAATAAAATTACTGAATCAACAGGATTAAAAGCAAAAAATGGGGGAAACTGAAAGGATTTCGATACTGACATGTAATGCCAACACACATGTGTGCACAGTATTTTACAGGGTAGTAAACACATATATAAATTTGTTTAACTATCAACTCTGTTCGCCATTTCGCAAGTCTCGATTATTTAAGCATTAGTGCTGCTGCTCCACATAGTTACTATCGAGTCGAGGCAACTATTGTAAATCACTTGAGTGGGAATTCGCCCAGCCCTGGGTGTGAAAGGCAAAATTGTAGCCAGGGTGTCCTTAGTGTCATACTAAAGATGCGCAGCAGCAACAAATCCCCAAATCCCCGCTAGCAAATTTATTTTAATTCACTTTTGGACGTAGCCGTTGCTCGTTTGCCTTCTGTTTTTTTTTTTGCTTTCTCTCTCTTTTATTTTTTATTTTTGTGAGGCTTTGACATTGCCAATTTCCTGGGCTATGGCTACTAAGGCCTGCTGCTGCTGTTGGGGGCCCACGTCTTGGCGGCTGACACTTGGCGACATTGAAATGAGCACTTAAGGCAAATACGCCAAGGGCCAAAGGGGATGGCGCTGGCGAGGGCCAGGGCGAGGGCGAAGGCTAAGGCAAACAGCAAACAGAACTCGCTGTGTTATCAAATGTATTTTTATGCTCTTTTGATTTTTATGGGCCTCTGCCAGCGACAATAGGAACGAGAACAACAACAAGAACTCTCTAGACAGTTGATAAGTGAGCTAGGGGAATAGAATAGACGCGTCCAGCACTACGTTTCTATTGCCGCCGGGCTGGACACAAAAACCCACGGACAAGCCAAATAGTGCTCCTACAGCTACTTAAAATTAAACAAATTACAACACAGGAGGCGCTCTCGTTCTCCCTCTCCCTCACTCTCAAAGTCTTCCAAGTTGGCCAAATATTTCTCAAACTGTCGTCGAATTGTCCTCAAAGCTGTCAGTGGCATCGTCAAGGATATGCTTGCTGTGCCATCAAGCGCGTGCTCGAATTAAATGTGCCGTGAAATAAATCCAACAAGAATACCCACACAATGTCTCAGCCAAATGGCCTTCAGCAAATGTTCAGCAACTTCAGTTTAGCAAATGTCTATTTGAATATAGATATCTGTATGTAAGAGACAAATATATTTCAAGTTTGTTTTGTCTGCAAAAAAAAAACAGAAACAAAAGTCAATTGAAATTTAAAAACAAATAATATTAAAAGAGCACTGTGGGCATCATATGTTTATTACTAAAAAGATAGAAAGCTTTTTTAATTAATCTTTAACCTTTGTGCCAGATTAAAGTATATCTGGCTAAATGGTAAAGTATATTAAAGCATTTGTCAAGTCAACACTTCATAATTATTAAGTAAAAGCCAAATGGGGAGGGAGCATTAAATGCTAGAGCTAAGCGACAGAGCTTGGAGCTGGGGAGGCGCACAAAAGTGGGCGTGGTCATTGTGAACGTTGCCACATGATTTACTTAATACAATTTTGCTTAGCCATTGCTAATTTATGGGGGGCCGGACACTGGCCAAGGCAAGGAACTCGAACTTGAGCTTCAACGCTCACTCTCACTCTCGACGCTCGACCACTTAATGCCGCAGCAATGTAATAAAAATTCTTGGCAAAATGATCAAGGACAAAGGACGCAGGAAGCAGGCGGCACAGTACATGGCAGGCAAGCCAAATAAATGTGCCGTTAAATATTTAGTTGATTTAATTATGTGGACAGTTAGGAAACGAAGCAAATACATGCGGGGGGAATGGCCATTAAATCAACCCAAAACTACACATAAAATTTACGAGCGCTCAGCAGCTCGGTGGGGCCAGTGGGGACGACTCCTTTCTTATATGGAATGTGTCTTTGGTTATCTGTTGCTAGATGCTTATTTATTACAGCTGCCATATGCCATATGACATAATGGGGAGGCTAGCTATTGTTCTTGTTGTTGATTGTGTTCTGTGCCTTTTTCTGCTTGCTTTTTTCTTTGCTCCTTGTTTTGTAAATTAATTAAACAAATAAAATAATATGTCAGCAGCAGCAGCGGCAGAGGCAGCAAAAGGCAATAAATACTAATTTGCCTGTTTCAACACAAATGTCATCTTTGTGTAAAGATAACCAAGGCGTGGGCTAAAAATCTTAGCCTAAATAAGTAGAGAATTATATAAACCTATACAGACACGCATGTATGTGTGTGTGTGTGTGTGCGAGGGTCTCTGTGGCTGCGTTCGGGTAGATATATATAGGCATAGGCCAAGCGGGCTGTTGTCAAGCCAACTACTTACTGCACGTCTAGTCTACTCTGGCTTGTGGCTGAGCTAAATACATAAAATACATACATATATACGTGTACACATCAGTTATGATGGGCATTGGCTGGGTTATTAGTTGCTGTGGTCAACCAGACATTGTTCTTCGGGCAGCCTTGGCATTGGAAATGGCAATTCAATCGCAGCTGGCTTTGTCTTACGACCCCAAATGCTTTTTGGCCGTTTGCACACATACACACACTTACATATATTTGCATGCAGCTTGTAAGCGTCTTAGAATTTAAGCTCTAGTCAGCGTTTGATTGGGAAGCCTTTGGAAAAACAAAAATGAGTATCAAATGTCAAATGTTCTCCCATTATTGATTTGAGTATGCTGTGTATGCTACGGTGATAGCTACATATTTGGTAAAAACTGTTGCCTATAGCTATTGTAAATAATAATGAATTTGTTGATATATTTTTATTGATATACATATATCGTATTCATATTGATATTTGCTCCGAGTATTTGAAATTAGCTTTTTGTTTTCTCAAACTTAAAGCTAGAGCATTTTTGCAGACACAAAATGTGGGTTATAAAATACATGAACATACATCCGCACATGTATATTAGCACTAGAGCAGCCATCGATATGACCACACATACACACCCTCGCACACACACACGCACACATCCAGCCAACACGCAACGTGTCTTGTGCCAAGGTCGACATTTGGCGATGTGGGCCAAACGTGAAGTGCGTCAAAAGCGAAGCGAGCGACCGCCCACAACAAACGCAAAAAGAAGGCGTGACACACATACTAACATCGACACACGCACACATTAAAGTGTCTGTGCTTGTGTGTGTGTGTGGTGGGTGAAAGTTATTGTTGGTAATATCAAGACAAAAAGTGTTTATGATATGAAAAATGTTGACAGCAACTGCAGAATAGATATGCTGCGCCCTCAGAGAAAGAGACAGCCAATGGCTCACACACACACACAGACACACACACACATGCACAGCTAGTGGCTTGTATTATTGCGGCCGTTGTACGTTTTTGTTGTAGTTTTTATCGCTGCTGCTGACTTTGATGAAAAATATGATTATGTCCTTTATGCGAATGCCTTGCAGTAAAAATAATAATAACACGCCACACACTAACACACACACACAGACATATACACATACGGCTGCCTCGTTGGCTTCCGTATCTGATGCGCTCTTCATTTTTGGCAACGTTTTTCATGACTTTGTTCTTGACTTTATTGGTTGCCCGTCGTGGCTGCCTTGGGCTGCCGGCTTCAAAAACTTTGTTGTTGCTGCTGCTGCTACTGCTACTGCTTCTGGTGCTGCGGCTGCTACTGCTGTTGTTGCTGCTGCTGCTGCTGCTGCTGCTCCTGTCATATGTTTGCTTTATTATCGCCATTCGCTCAACCCGTAACAGCGCTAACACTAACCATAACAATAACAGCAATAAGTGCAGCCAAACCGTTGACCCATAAAGTGACAATGTTGCAAGCAAGCAAGCACGAGCTGCAACACCAACCAACCAACCCCCCGGGCGGTCACGCCCACGCCACAAGCGCGCACACGCACACAACTTGTCAAACGCTTGATTTCACTTGTTAAGTGGCAGGTGGTGGTTCACATACTCCACACACTTGAAATATCAAGCGAAGAAAACTTTTTACATAATATCTATTTTCCTAAATATCTAACATGGGATTGATATATTAAATTTATTTGCCAATTCTTGTAAATCTGCAGCTATTTTCGATTTTCTAGTAGTTGCTGCATATATTTTTAGAAGAGAGGCAACTGTGTTCTTTTTTTAATGTTTTGTTTTTGCTAATTAAACATACCCACACACACTATACCAAGATACGAAAAGGGTTTGAAATTCCGAGCAGTCATTTGGTGGACCCTTTTTTGCTTGGCTCTTGCATCACGTGCGCTGCAATAACTTCATTTGCTTGCTGTTTGTGTTTCCCGAAATACTCTAACAACAACAATGCATATGCGCTGGAATATCTAATTTGTGCATAGTCTCATTAAAGTCACAGGTGACATCAAAAAGCTGAGATATCCAATTCAAATATCTATGTTTCCGTACCATAAGCAGACAAACAAGAAAATTAAGACTTAATTTCAAATGTTACGAAAAAGTAAATAACGATTCAATTTCGATCAAATTATATGAAATGTGTGACGATTATCGACCTGTAAAACATACATAGTTGTTATCTAAGCATTTTTACAAGTCAATGATCTTAAAAAAGTCTTGATAAACTCAGAGAATTATTTTTGATGCTACAAAAATAATGAAAATATATTAAGCAAACAAACAAATAAATGTTTAAACTTAAAATAAAAATGTTAGATATAGCCTTTAACTAGAGAAAAATAACTAAATATAATGTGAAAAATATCAGCAACTTAAATCAGAAGTCAGGGTATCTACTAGTCTGGCATTGTCGACAGGACCACACTTACTTTGTTTTTTGCTGCAAGTGCTTCCCCTTTTTTGTATTTTGTTTTTAGAGAGATAATTACAAAAAATGTTTTGCGTGCCGAGCACAGCACGATGGGCCGGGTATAATTATGACTCCTGCTGGGGTTTTTCTTCCAAGTGGAGGTTGTGGTTGGGAATGGCTGGATTTGGGGGGCAGTTCCGTGTAGATTTCAACAGTTGAAAGTATTTCGTATTGTTTTCTTTTTTTTCTCTTGCTTTTTTCTCTTTGTCTGTTGGTTTTTATGCACTGCGCGTGTGTTTTGTGTTAAATTTGTTGCTTAATTTGAAAAGGCAACCCACGTAGATAAGACATTAAAAAGAAACAGATACGACGAGCAAACGAAAATGTTGGAGTCGAGAGTACTTAAGGCAAACGCCTGGGTAGGGTTGGGGTTGTGTTAGACAATTGCCGCTGCTGTTCCGGCTGCCGGCTCTTCCCTTCCTGCTCTATGCGCAAAGACTTGCAGTCAGCACTGTTTATGGAATATTTTTTCAATTTGCTATGCAAATAAATCTATAGCAGTGTCTGGGCTGGGGCTGCAGATCATGCACACATGTTGCGCTGCCCGTTTCACTGTCCTTGGCCTCTCTCATCCTCTCCGGAAGCACTTTTGACCAACTGCAGTTTTCATTTTAGATTTCGTTTTCTGTCATTTCGATTTACGTTGCGCTGCGGTCTAAAACCTTTACCCTAGCAGTTGAACACACACACACACATACATATATCTCCATCATCCCCTTTTTGCTGCCTTGCAACCTGATGCCTGGCCATACCTTTGATGGCTTGCCAAACAGTTGGAATATGATTTTTGCAATTTTCGCATGAACTCAACCAAAAAATTAAACTTGACTATACTGCAAAATTGTAAAGTTTTTAATACGTTTGGGGCAGCAGCGCCCTCTGTGTGTGTTTGAGTGTGTGTGTGTGTGCTAGGGGTGTTCGGGGGCGAAATTGGTCTTTGGGGGCGTGCCAGTTGCCTCTGTCATGCTTGTCAATCTCTGCGCCAGTCAATGAGCAAAAAAAGTTTGCGATTCTTTCGGTCTCTCTTTTGCTTTCTTTCTCTCGCTCCTTCTCTTTCTCTTGCTATCTCTTGTTGTGCGCAAACATTTGAAATTATTTTAATTAAGGCATTTTAATTAACACACACGCATACAGTTACGACTGCTTGTTGCCGCCGCTGTTGTTATGCTTGTTGTTGTTGTTATTTTAATGTTGTCGCGTTTTTGCATAAATTGTAGAGCCTACTTCAGCGAACGCATACCTACTTCACACGCCCCGCCTTTCTATCAATGCTTAGCTGCATGTTGACACAGAATTTAAATTTATATTTCGTGTTGCTATGCTTTTTTTAATACCCTTAAACAGGGTATTGTCTGAAAGTCATGGAATATATCAGACCAAAATCTGAGCTTAGCCATATACAAAGCAAATCGCACGTACCAAACTTCAAAGCGAGGAAACCTTTGTGACCCACAAGCTTTCACATTTATTTCTAATAAAACATAGATCATCCGTGATTTCAGGTTCACACATATATATATTCTTAAGTGGGTCTTTTCCTAGCCACTGCAGGGTATCTATATTTCAGTTAAGTTGTGTGTCTTCTCTTTATTGCCGCCCGCTGGGCTTGAAGGGGGTGCTCTGGTGCTGCCATTAGTTCAACTTGGCTACGTCTCAGGCTTTGGGGCCTGTAATTTATTGACGTGTTTCTATATAACGATATTTATACATATATATATGTATGTACATACGTGCATGTGTGTACATGTACGCATGCAAGCCTTATATAAATATATACATATATAAATTTTTAGGCCAACATGCGCGCTTAGCCATAAATTGTTTTGGCCAGCCAGCACATATAAAAAGAAAAATAAAAAAATATAAATAAAAACAAAGTATGGAAAGAGGCCGTTGCGCTAAATTTCATTTCATGCAGCGCTGCGCTTAACAAAATATCCTTGTCGCTCTCTCGCACGCTCGGGGTCAAGTTGACTGAGTGCGTAGAAGGAAATTTATGGCAGACGACCACCCAGCCGTCCTCCATTCTCTTCCTCACTCGCATTGCCCCTCTCTCGCTCTCTCTCTGTCTAACCAGCTCATTCTGCTCGCTTAACAATTTGCATACTTTTGGCGAACCCCTTTATAAAATTTGCGCGGTCAAGTCAACGGTTAATTGAGTTCAAATATGCAATTACACATGCGTTTGTCAGCAGTTGGCGTGGTTGTTGTTGTGCGTGTCATATGTTTATAATAAATCAAATAATAAAGCTCTGATGTTTTAATTAGAGCTGCTATGAAAATAAAAATAAGCAAAAACTAGAAAGCGAAATACTAATTGAGTGAGGTTGACTAAGAAATACCTTTTCGTATGCAGCATTTATATGAATAGCAGCATTTATATTAAATATATATTATTGTATAATTAATAAATGAAATGAATGCATATTATTTCATCAATTTTTATCATAAATATATATCATTTATGTACTGAAGAGAACGAATAATAGAGCGAGCTCTGAGTGTCACAGATTATTGCTCGGAATATATTCTAGCGACGTTGTATATATTATAATATTTCGATTTTATGGTTAAGAAACTAACTAATAAAATGAACAAAAAAAAAAAAATTCTTACCTGCGAGCATTACAAATCCATTGGCTGCATCATAATAGCCTTCATGCCAATAATGTAAGCATAAATAGCATTAAATTGCAAATGTTGCGTTCGTTAATTTAGCTAACAAAACTTGTGGCTAGTTTTTAATTAAAAATAAAATGAAATATTAAAAGGCAAAACAAAAATGAGTTATATATATTTGTATTTAATTCGGAATTGCATCACTCGACCTTTTGCATCAATTTAAAGCAGAAAGCAATAAAAAATTTAAAGCTTCAGCTAATTGCGTTGACAATGTGACTGATAAAAACCTCATTCTGTCTTGTTCGTCTTCCTCTTCTTCTTGTTTGTGGGCATGGTGGCGCCTTCTGCTAATGAACATCGATTGCCCGCAGACTCACGTCAGCTGCGCGCTTTGTATGTGTGTTTGTGTGCTATGTGTGGCCCACAATCGAAATCGGAATTTAAATTGACTCATTAAAACGAGCAAAAAGCGGGTCGCACGACAATTAAACAAACGCGCCAGCCAACATTTCCTAATGCTTTCCCCCATCCTCTCGCACACTAACTCCCCCCTTGGTGGAAGGAACCCCCGCCCGCAAAGATGGCTGGCACCTAATATGGGGTCATTAGTTAATTTGCCAAACGGCTTCAGTTGCCCTTTGAATACCCTGGCTAAAGCGATTCTATTGAATGTGTTATGAGATTTGATATGAGTGAAGAAGTAAATTTTAACTACTTTAAGATGAGTTAAGAATTGAGAATAAAGCTTAGTTTCATTAAGTTTAAAGACAACACTTTAACTAGTTCATATTCTATTTATTACTCTATTATAATTCTTTGTATACCATTAGATTAGAACTTCTCTCTACTACTTCTCCTATGATTTTCTATTTATGTGTCATCAATCTGAACTAATTATTTTTATCTTTCTCATTTACAGATATTGGAATATGGAAACGTTTTATGGGAAAAAGAGGATCTTCCTTTATGTAAGTTAATTTCTTGCTTTTGAATGAATAAACTTGAGTGAATTCAGTTAACTAGAGCATGACTGTTTCGGCTAATCAAGGATCTCTTGGGTCCTTTGGTTTCTGCTGTTTTGTTTTTGTGCGGCTCGCACTGCCGTTGCCACTGTCAAGGACGACGTTCACGTCCTTGTTGCCGAATGTTCGTCACCAGCGTCTGTTAATTTATGTGCTCGTACCCAAAGTTCTAGCCAGCGATTCCCGTTGGCTCGCATTGAGCTTTTTGGGTGCGTGCCGAGCCGCAATCTGCCCGGGACTATTAGATTTTATTGAGCCGCTGATTTATACAGCGCGCTTCAATTCAATTTTGGGCCGACGCGGCGCATGGAAGCGCGGGGGGGGACGGGCGTCTAACAAAACTTTATAGTCGGGTCAGAGCAGCTTCAAATGGGAATTTAATTTTCACACGGGCGAAAATCGATAAATGCGCTGCAAAAAAATGTTGTAAAAATGGAACCACAGAAAAGCAAGAACAACAAAAACATAAATTACCTGCATAATTCTGTTACAATTTTGCGCTATGCAATTTCTATAAAAGTATCCTTCTCTTTTTTGTCTCTCTCTCTCTCATTGCCCACTTTTTGCTCAGATAACGCCCGACAAATGGGGCGTGGCGCTTTGGATAGGCATTCGCGTCCATTTTATTTACATTTATTGACCGCACGGACTGACTGTCTGTGGGAAAAGCCGCTGATTGTGTGAGTGTGGGTGTGTGGGTGTGTTTGTGTGCGGTGTCTGCTTTGTCTGTTAGGGTAGTCGAGTGGTAGGGATTTCAAACTGTGTAATTTGCAGCACGTGTGAACAGTTTTCTATTAGGCGCGCTCGCGTTGCCAACACTGGCGTAAATGTGCAAACGGAAGTCAGCAAAATCGTAACGGAAGTGAATTGAAGTGCCCCGGTCTAGCCTGGATTGGGTAATAGATATATGTATCTAGATAAGCTGCAGCTAGCCGCGCTGCGAGCTTGATAACTTTATAGGTTGCCAAGCCAAGTAGACAGATATGAATGTGCTGAAATTAGCAAAAGATTGAGATTGTTCGAAGTCACTTATCTCACCTTAGTTATCTACAACTGATCAGCTAAAAAGTGAAAAAGCTGTGACCTATTTCATAGGGAATGTAGAATCAAATTAATTAATGGAAAATTTACTTATGAGAATGAAAGCAGATGATGTAACATGTGTTTGCCATATACGTTCATTAATTAATTTTCTAACTATTTCAAATTATTATATGATTTGTTCACCCTATATTTATCGCGTAATTGAATATGACAAACAAATTAAAACGCCCAAGTTCGATAATTATATGGCTGAAAAAGCTGCTTTGCTACAAATTAAGTAGATTGCGCCACGTGTTTGCCCTGGTGTCAATTGGTGTTGCTATATAGGTTAACAGACTGTGAGTGTGTGTGAAGCACACACAAGAAAAATGGACACTCATGAGTGTCAGAGCTGAGGGCGAGCTGTCAGCGCGGTTTCCAATTATCCAAAACCCAAATGAATCCCAAAAACTTGTCGGCAGAGGCATTTTTCCATGCCATGCCCACAAATCAAAGGCAAGTTTCACTTTTCCTGTCAATTTTGTTACAGTCCGAAAAGTTTCGTGTGGTCAACCATGGTTGGTTCGTCGGTTGGGTGGGTTCTTTTTCGAGCTGCTGAGCTGGCCAGAAATATCTCTCGTGTCTTGTATAAATTTGATTTGCTAATGAGCCGAGTCGAGACCATATGAAATTTAAAATAGTTTTTTTCCCCACTCGCCTTGCCTCAGCTCCTCAACAGCTCTTGCGGCTTATCAAGTGTGGTATGTTGGCCAACTGCGGTTTGGAGCCCCCAGAGCTGTGGCACGTATTTGAACAGCGGTTTTAATTGGTCCAGCTGTGGATGTGGGTCACCCAAAATTATATTTGAGCGTGTGATAAATGAATAAGAAAGTAAAAAGTTTTTGATTGTTAAGGGAGAGTCGAATTGGCGCTGCCAAATTAAAGATACCTGCGATATGCGATAGATGGATTACATAGTTTTAATTGATTGTATTTAATCAAAGAGTTTTGTGTGCTGAGAAAGTTTACTAGATGCTCTTTGCTCAATTATCGATAATTTTAGTTGCTGAAGGACATGCCTTTAAATTGTTGGAATTTTGATTCCGCTTTGGAGAGTTGGAAATAGTTTTGATTTCCCTGTCAATATACTTGTATTTACAATATAATATATATTTTGTTTACGACTGTAAATATATTTAAATATAGCTAAAAATGCATCTCCATATCTTTTAATCAATTGCATTTAATCAACCGATAAAAACAAGATACTTACCCTCCAAATTACTTTTTGATCATTCATGATGTCAATTCAAATAAAGCAGCATAAATTCGAATATTTTTGTAATAATTAATAATTTATTTTTACCATTTTCTTAGTATTCTTATTTTTTGTCACATTCTTGATGACTTAGTTAATTGATTTACCAATTTTATGCATAGATTTTCTTTTTGTTTAGCCTAACACACTTTCCTTTAACTAAAACTCTGTCATTAAATTCCGCTTAAACGCAATGCGCTCTAACAATTTGCATTATCTTTACCTTTTCTATATATATATAAATTTACTTTTACTATGCAGGACATTCCCGATCTATTGACGGGCACTCACACACCGAATCGAACTGCATTTACAGTTAGCAGTTAGCTATATATAGATAAATATACATACATATACAACAAAAATCGTAGTCTAAATATATATTTGCTTTATACAAGTATTTAACTATGCAGGAGGTTATTTATTTACAAGTTGACTTAATCGTATGACTTCTCCAATTTCTTCTGATTTCTTTTCTTTTTGGGAACATTTTTGCTACAAATAAAATTTTTCTACTAAGTTTCAGAGTCTTGTTGAAGTTGCCTTAATTTTATTTATTATTCTTACTGATTTTTCCTTATAGTTGTTTCTACGTTTCTTTTTTGTCAATGTAAATGTAGAGATTTTTAAGAGAGATATGGCCAACATATTTGAATAATTGAAGAACTGAATAAGGACATTTCCTCGAGTTATTCCTTTATTTTTTTTTGCTTTGGACTGGATTGCAATATTTTCTGGAATTTTAGCTGAGTCGCATTTCTGATTTCAAAAATACATATATATGCATATGTATGTTGATATGATTCAGTAACTGATTCGTGTTTGCTCAGTAAAGGATATGCGTTCATCATTATTTCACTTTTGATATTGAAAAGGGATATGGCTTGAAATTTATGCGGAAGATATGCCAGATAATCATTAGGAATAGAACTTAGCTATGCACAGCACCTTAACGAAAACAGAACTATGATATATTTATATATACATACAACTACTTACACGCATATACATATACATATATATATTACTATATATATACATATAATTAACACGATTAGCTGACTATCTTGTCTAGGCTAGGTCTAGGTCTAGGTATGTACGTCTGCATCTCTAAGACGTAGCGCTATAGTCAAAGATCTAAAGTCTAGACTTAATAATTCGCAGCTTAGACACAGCTTTCGGGCACACGCTGCGTCATGAGGCAATCCTTAATCGCATTTATATTAATGTTGTCATCCAAATCCTGTGACGAGTTGCACGAGGTGGTTGTTGTCGAGGTTACGCCCACGCCCATAACACTGCCAGCACTGCCCAGCAGCAAGCTGGAACCGGAGCCCGGCTGATGATGTTGCTGATGATGATGCTGCTGCTGCTGTTGGTGGTGGTGCTGCTGCTGTTGCTGATGATGATGCCGATTCAAGGTGGCCGTGTGCCCCTGCGTATGCTGTAGTCTGCCACTGGCGTAGGCATTCAGTATATAGCCACCGCCGCTGCCCAGGCCGGGCGGCAGAGTGCCCACGCCGCTGCTGTGCGCTGGCTGTAAATGCGCTGCTAGGGTCGACGTCGAGGACAGCGATGTGGGCGACCCAATGATGGTGCCACCCATGCCAAGTGTCAACGGCTTCCCGCCACCCATACCCATGCCCATGCCTAGGCTGCCCATCATGCTGCTGCTGGGCGAGATGACGGTGCTGCTGCAGCCACCGCCAACCGCTGCAACGGCGGCCAGCAGTTGCGCTCGCTGTGCATTGATCTGGTTGTAGGTGACCGGCGGATTCGCCGGATCACTGGACAGCGCCGTAGTCGTCGTCATGGTCGGTGCCTGCAAACAGATGTGCATAGAAAAGTTAGAAACATGCCTAAGAACCACTCAGCTGGAAAGTTTGCAGTTGCAATAAATATTGTATACCAGCTGCAGTCTCCGATATTTGTGTGACTATGTTACGCCAGTTTTTGACAACGGCATTTAGCAATTTGCCAATGTGGCAAAGCTAAATCCTCTGTAACTTATACGAAATTTCTATACACTTTCTAATGACAGTATAAAAAGCTAGCACCATTTGATTGTGTGTAATTTTTTCTGCATCCATTCGGCATATTAAAACTATTGCTATTTTAATTTTATATTTCCCCAAACAATTTTGCCAAATGTATTAAAAAAATATTTTTAATTATGTTATTTGGTATTCGATAAATTATTGCTAACCACATCTTATCGTATTTGCATTATATTGTTTACATATTCATTTATATTCATACGCGTAATGAACTTTAATCCTATTATGATTTCAAGTGTATTCACATTTTTATCCAAATTGTGAATAGCCAGTCCAAAATGTTGTGAGAGCATGAAAGGCAATCGCTTGATTATTGAAAAATACATTTATTTTTTTATTTTTGGCAGTTGAATTGGAAATTCTAATTGAAAATCTCTCGATGCGATTACCGAATTGCTGAATTGCATTGCCCGCAGTTGTTGTTGTTGCTGGTGCTGCTGTTGAGTTGCAGATTTACCCATTGCCTCGATTCGCCTGTTTGTGTTATGTTTGCCAATATTTAAAATTATTTAATTAACGAATTGAGTTATGCCCAATATGCGGACGAGTCACGCCCCCGCGCTGCCTGCTGGTAATTTAAATGTAATTGACATCAGTGCAGTAAAATTCCATTTACTACCCCAAGTCCCCACTGCGATGGTCAACAGCCGTGACTGGCATTTATCTCCTCAACATATTATTTTGTTGCATTTTTTGCACGCCTTACACAGTGCAACAAAAAAAAAGCCTCACAGCTAGGGTATATTACTTTTTTGTGCGTCAGGGCGAATTATAAATTAATATATATTCAAAGAGATGTTCATTTGTCAATTCAATTGAATTTTAATTGCAGAAGTGTTTCTTTATGGGCTATCTCCTACTCATACACACATTTTACTTAAACTAATTATAGGGTGATATTAATTGAGGACATACTTCGCTCATTTTGTCTTGTTTAGCATTGATTTTTCTCTATCTTGCTTATATTTGGGGCTTCAAACACTAATCTTATTTAAGTACAGGGTATATTCTAGTCGAGAACACACTTTGTACACCCCTTTCATGTAGTCACAGAGTATGCTCCAGTCGACTACCTACTTTTAAAACATTTATACTTCATCAGGGATTTTTCTTTCCACTGCGTAGTTGGATCTTTAAGAACTGAAATTGTTTAAGTGCAAGATATCTACTAGCAGGTGCAGGATATCTACACATTCCGTAAACATTTCTGTTTGTATGACATTCTTAGTTGCAGGGTATATCTTAGTCGAGTGCACACCATTAGAACAGTTCTACTTATTTAACATTCATTTTGGTTTGGCAATGCGAATAGGCTTAGTGCGTTCTGTTTTAGTTTTCAGGTCAGATTAGTAAAGTGCATGCACGATATACCATTTGCATATATGATATAATATTTATATATATATATAAAGTATATGTAGACAGATATGGATATTCATTGGTTGTTCTCTGGCCTGTTGTCAATGTGGCCATATGGTCACGAGCAGGGAGCATTCTAATCGCACTCAGAACAGCTTATGTTAATGCCTGCCATCTCGACCAGTCGAAACCAAAATCCATAAATGAACTCTAATTGCAAATTTAATGAAATGAAAACAAATGGTTGAGCGAGCGCTTCAGATGCACATATGCACAGATGCTCCTATCTCGCATTCATAATTAAAGCCAACAACAAAAAATTCTGAATGGGAATATTTTATAGAAATAATAAATAGTGCAAACACATTCGTTGTCCCAAATTTATGCATTTATTAAAATTATAATTGTATATAAATGTTTTAATTGTTTTTACTTTTCAAAACAGAAAAGTGGCATTTATATGAGCTTCACACACATTAAAATTCTAAAAACCATTTTAGAAATGTTTTCGATAAAAAAAAAAAACAAGTATATTTATGTTTTAGGCAGGAATGAATATATCTGAATATTTTTTGAATAATTTAATACGTGGAATTTTTTGATGATATAGAGATATGTTGAATTACTGAATTAACTGAAAAATATCCACTATAAATATCCACTCTTAAGGTTTAAGTACGAACAGATAAACTTTCGGATCGTCAGATTGGCCTTTGCTTCTGTTCATTATAGGGCAGCCATGCCTCCTTCTACATGCCACATACCTCTTATACGAAATATAAGAACTCCGCTCCCTTTCTACATCCCTCTAGCATCTCGCTTAAACATGTCAAACTTTGCATATTCAAGATTCTCAACGAGTTTTCTATTGTATTTTCCTTTTCTATAAAACTTGCAGCGCACACATGTTGCACATTCAATCACATTCAACTGATTTACGGCCACAAAATCCCGTACTTGCCCTGGCCCCGCCCCACCCACGTCCCGCTCCGTTTCAGCCAACAGAATGTTGAGCAATATAAAAATACTGAGAATATTGATTGATTATGGTTAGCTCGACATGATGTATTGTGTTTGTTAACGGGCGAAATAAGGAGAGTAGCTTGCAATTACCTTGTCGCTAGCTCTTGGCTGGCTGCCTGTTGCCTGTTCTCGGTTGGCTGTTGTTTGGTTGCAATGCAGCAATGCTTGCCGCATTATCCCAGGACTTAGTCAATGGCTTTTATTTATACCACCCGGATTGAAGGGAGGGGCAGCACGGAGGAGTGAGCAGTTTTGCGCCCGCTCTGACAGTTTAAAAGCTTTTTTTAATAAACACCCTTTGGCATGCTTTGGGGTTTCAATCTGAGGTTTTTAGCTTGGGGTTTTATTTTCTTTCTTTTTTTTTTGGATTGGAATTTGATGCCCGTGCTGCGGTTGTCCACACTTTTGTTTAGCAATTTGGCAATTTGAGTATTTGATTGGTTTTTTGGTGTAAAGAAAAAAGCAAACCAAAACCCGCATAAAAGAAAGTGGAATAGGGAAGTTGACAACATGGCTAATAATAACAAACAGAATAAACCTGACACGAGGCAGTAATACGAAGCGTTCAAAGGTAGGAAAAAGATAGCCAAAAACCGAGCCAATCAAATGGCAATACAAATGTAGAGGCAATCATTGAGCTGCTGCCTCATTCGCCTTTTTTTCGCATACTCCAAGCCATTCCTGTTCCGCTCGGGTTGCCTTTTTTAATTATATTCCCCAATTTGTGGCACGAAACATTGCTGATTTTCATATTCATAGCTTTTCTTTCCCTTATCTGCTTGAGACTTGCTTACGTTGAGTATATCTCACAGGTAAATTCATAAATTCACTAATATGGCAAACTTTTGACCTCTAACTGTCGTTGATTGGGGGCAAGCAAGTAATATATGAAACATTCGAAGTTCATTCTTAATAACATATTGAAGCTAAGCGTCAATGAATCTCAATTAATATCTACAGTAAAAAACATAAATCCTTTTATGTATACCAATAGCTAAATATTTTCCGAATATATAAAAGATTTTACTCTATATAAAAAGCGACCCAGTCGAATTTAATCAATTAATAAGTAAACCACTCAACGAAAAAGAAAGATGAAAGATACGAATATTATTCATACGCAGCGTAGCATAGCTATATCAAATTGCATAAATGTATCTCAAAATATCAATTTATTGGATACATACAATACCGCAGGCTTAACGCCGTTTCAATATAAATATATCGATATTCAATGCCGCATAAATAAGAGGCGTGGACGTGGACATGTAGCTTATTACTTGACTCACGAATCAAACCATTTCAATTAAATATTCACAGATCTAAAACTTTCTAACCAAATCAAATTGTCAAATTGAATTATTGGGCTTGTGGAAAAATTATATTCCCTTAAATGGTTCGTTTACAAATCGTAGTTCAGACTTACTTTAGAGTCCAATTAAACGATATTATTTAGATATCTATCTCCCTATAACACACATTGAAGAACCTTCAACATCTAATTAAGCCAATCTATTATGCATTACTTTAACACAAAGATACAAATACGTATGTATTTATGCTCATTTGGTATACAACTCAAGGGCTACTTACATTGCCATTGGGTGACCATTTGGAAATGCTGCCAACGAGTCCGACGGCCGTTGGCGTCCCAGCTGAGGCTGCTGCTGCTGCTGTTGCAGATGCTGTAGCTGATGCTGTTGCTGTTGCCGCAGCAAACTGATGCGCATCGCGGTCGGTGGCAGACGCAGCTGCCGCCACCGCTGTCGATGTGCTGCTGCCGGTGGCTGTGCCAGTGGCGGTGGTGCTGCCAACGTTGGAGGCATTGCTGCCGCTGCTCCCAGCGCTGCTGCCGCCAACTGTACGATTGAAATTTATTGATGTTGTTGCCACGTTTTTGGGGGTCCGAGTACGAATTGCGAGTGCGAGTGCGAGTCCGAGTACGGTTACCATGTGAGGATGCGGTTGCGTTTTAGATTGGCGTATGCCATCGTTAAAAATATTTACGATTAAAAGAAAATTGCATCCGTTGATTGGATTGGATTGGTTTTTGGTTCCGTTTCGGATTGGTGTGGCGTGGTGGTTGTTGTTATTGGTCGTATTGTTGTGTTGATGAGATTGATTACGATTACGCGTTGTTCGCCAAGCACAAATCAGGAGGCAGCATTAAATAGCCAGAGGCAGGACAGACACATGGAAAGTAAATGTCAGAAAAGAAGCCATAAAAATTTGATTAAAGTTTAACTAACGTACAAACTGCTGCACGTTGTCGTGCACTATAAAATATCAAAGTGACCCCTAACAGTCATCAGAATGCCAAGTCGAAACTTAAATACGCTTAACTAGTTGGAAAATCAACAGCAAAAGAAAATTTACTGATAAGCAAAGTAACCTTAACTGAACTATTTATGATGAATGTGTTCTCAACAATCTGGTCAATTGCTTCAATTTACTGAGATGCTGCTCAAAGAGCAGAAGCATTCCTTAAGTAACCAATATGCTTACCATATTGTGAGGGTATTACATCTGGATCACGTTCGTCCTCGACCAAATCCTCAGATGATTTCGTTTTTATATCCGTGTGCTGCCAGCGCGGCTTCTCCAGGTTGTTGCTCTGCAAAATGTCATTAAGCATTATTAATTTCATGTGAGTGAAAAATCAGTAAATAATAAAGAGAAAAGTGAAAAAGGGGCAAGTGGGAAAATTCCTTCGCACTCACCTTGAAGACGTCGCTCGCTTGGGCGACAACGCCTGCTGCCGTCGCCTTGTTGCCGTGCTGGCGATTGCGTCGCAGATTGTGCACGAACGTAACCACAAAGATTCGTATCGCGATGGCTACCCCAATAATTATGATGGTTAGAACGCTGCCAACAATCACCGGTGACAGCGTAAGCGTCACATCGTCGTCTGTTATCGTTATTATTGTTGTCATCAGTTATTGTCGTAATTGCAGGTTGACAATCGTCGGTCATAAATCATCGTCAATTTTAGATAGATTGCCATCGGCCATCGCAAATATTACACATATGCATAAGTATACATACATACATGTGTGTATGTATATGCCATATAGACGTTTCCATTCAATTTAACATTTGACAGTTTTATTTTTAGGCGATTCGTGTTAACGTATGAGAATGAGAAGAATTTAATAAAGTAAACGTGAGTCACAGTATTTATATTATAGGACAGAGCACAGTGGAGCCAGTTATATTATATTTTAGCAGAATTAACGAAAAATGTTGTAGTCTGCTCAACATGTGTTTGTGTGTATGTGTGAATATGTGTACTGTGCTTTGCTGCTGCTTCTGCAGTGCAGCTGGCACATCAGAAAGTAATTTTACACATATTTTAAGCCAACAAAATGTGGCCCATGAGGCAGCAGGCAGGAGGCGCAGCAGCATAAGTCGCTTCGTGTTGATTATGTACGTACTGCAGATGACTCTGGTACCTGTCAAGTGTCGCCGCCATATGAGGAGTAGCAAGTAGGCGAGCTGACAACATTGGGCTGGGATTAAAACATAAAATCACTGAAAAGCAGCCGACTCGAGCGGGCTACGCTCTCGGAGGCAGCTTTCCTGTGTCAAATGCAAGTAGCAGCCTTACAATTCCCATCCATCAATCAAGCCTAGCCAGCTGAGTGTATTTGTGTGTGTGTGTGCCTGTGTGTGTGTGTATATATATATGTTATGTTGCGTGCCACTCACCTGTCTTGTAAGCTGTTGAGCCAATTATGAAATCGGGCAACAGATATGCTGCACTGCGTCCTTTTTGATTGTACGAGTAAATGCGCAGCCTCAACGAGTTGTTCTCCTGCATCATCATCGAGGTGAGCGTGTCCAGATTCTCCAGCGAGAAAAGCGCCTCCTCCGCGTTGCTTAGATTGAATCTGAGCAAAGATAAAGAACGTCGTCCCCACAATATTATTATTATGTATTATTAAATCAGCATGGCAAATCAACAGCTCTAAGCCCTTAATCATGTGCAATCAAATGTCAGCTTGGCACAGAAACCCTCTTACAAATATCTATATATATATAGAGATTTTTTTGGCAGCTTACGCCTTTTCCATGGCCACTGCCTTGGACTATGCGGCCCAAATCAAGCGAAAGCCCCAACCCAATACCCCAGACACACAGAACTGAAGCCCAAATCTAACCAAAGCATTGCTCCAATCATGACCTCAATTTAAATTTGATGCCTTTTGCCTTGCTGCGGCTTTCACTTGTCTCCTGTCTCCTGTCTCGCTTTTTCCTCTTTCTTTTTTTTTTTATATCTTTGCCAAACTCTGAAATATTAGGGTTCAATGTCTATATACATTTTGCATCATTTTTCCATCCCCACGAATGCCCTCGGTTTGAGGTATTAGAGATTCATGAAGCAATACGTAATGTGCTTGGACAACCTTTAGTAGAATATATAGGTTGCGAGAGAAAACTAGAAATCTGAATCTGAATTTATAATTATTATTGGCTGAACTGAAAAGGTTTACCTTTCATATATTATACATTCTTATTAGTCTCTTTAGAATAAATCAGATGAGAAAAGGAAATCAGAGAGGTAGAGAGAGAGATTGAGATACAGATAAAAATACGTATAAAGGAATGAAGATAAAAGGAGAGAATATTCGTCGCTATCTACATATATTTCTATTAGAATTTGTATCTGTCTTTCTATCTGTATCTATATACAGATATACATGTTCATGTGTATTATTTCACTTGGCGTGTACCCCGGAAGGGGTTTACAACCAAGATACTCTAATGTGTCACAGATATACAGATGTATATCTATGTCTATCTGAACTATCCGCATCTGTTCATTGTTATTGGTATATCCACCTCTTTTTCGACTACTTAGCTCTCTGCTGTGCAACTTTGTCCACCTAAAGAGTATTTTTCAGTTCGTCTTAGTCCAGCTAATTCTAGTTCTCTCTTGTTCCCCACATGCCGTTTGCTTTAACAAACATTTTTACATTGATTACGACGTTTGTTGCGTTTTAGCGCAATCTTTTTGAATGAGGGTCCTTTGATATTTTCCTGAGCTGCTGCCCAAACAACGCATCTTCCTCCAGGCCATTTCGCCATTGTTTTAATAAGCAATATTTATTAAATGTTTGCGGTTTTGCTTCGATACGTTTCGAGAAAATTTATACATTGCCCGCCGCATAATGTTATGTGTTTGTGTGTGTGTGTGTCTGTGAATGTGTGGGTATATGAATACGATTCGATTTTGGGCTTGGGCTTGGGCTCGGTAATAAAATGCGCATCTTTTTAAACACGCATTTGACATGCATATAAATTGTTGATTTGCGCTGGCAAAACATTTGGAATGGAAACAACTTGGCCCGAAGGCCTGCTCTTTTATGCCTAATTACCCAGCCGCCCCCTGCTAAGCGCAGTTGGCGTGGGCGTGGGTGGAAACAAATTTATGCTTTTGACTCGCTTGGCGTTTCGCCTGCCTCGAGTCTTCACAATTGTCCAACTGAAATTGATATTGAATAATATCGCTTTAAGGAAGCTGTCATCTGCAGATAAAGGTTGCTTCTATTGTGTGCGGGCGTAGCTGTGGGTGTGCCAGATTTTTATTTACTATGTAAACAAACTGCCCTATATACATATATCTACATATGAATTGCTATAGATACTTATTGAACTGCTGGATACATAAGTATCTCAAAGTTTAGTTACTACATATGTAATATACTGTCATACAATATTTATATATATTTTTGCTTTAGTTGAATCCTCATATATATCTAACAGTCTCTGATTTCTTTTTCAGCTCTGCTCAACTCGTTCTTTTGTGTCATTAATACACTGGCGACCCAGTTTGATTAACCTCAGGTAATATTTAATCGTATATTTGACTTTTTTGACATATGCTGAAAAGCTGAGCCTTGGGGCGGGAGCTAAGCAAAAGTTCCCAAACGTAATCCGCTTATAAGCAATCCACAGGGAAAAACGTGCTTTCTCTCTCTCTGTCCGCGCGTGTGTGTGTGCGTCCGTCCGTTTGCTGTAGTCGTCGGTTTATACGTGTAGCTGATTAATATGCTTACCTGGTAATGCCGGTGCGTGTTGAAAACATTTCGAGCACAAATATTTGTGGCAGGCCGCCATCGTAGCCGGGTATGCATTGTATGTCAACACTCAGCTCGGTGCGGTTGAAGATGCTGCAATTGCTGACACCATTTGGCAGAGCTGCGCCCAGGCGGTCCGAATCGGGATTTATGTGGTCCAATGTTTGCAGGTTGTGTGCAGCAAATTAACATGAATGAGAGAACGAGAAAGAGGAACATGAACAGTTGTTCTGCTTCTGTACAGAGTCCCATGAGTGTTTGCTTGTGGCCTTAACTTGTTGAGGTCAAAAGAGAAAGACTCGCCAAGCAGACAAACGCACAGGACACTGCTGCTACGCTTAAACAATACAAGAATTTAAATTTCCAAGGGAGCTATCTTGCTCTGTTGCCACAAATGGCTCGTCAAAATTCAAGCATTACAGCTAACCCACTCCTTGCTCTGCACTAGCACTCAACGATTAGGGATCGCAACAAAGAGCGATAAAGGCTACTCAGGCTATCGTGTTATCCCTGTCGGGCTTTATAAACATATGGCTTAGTTCTTGCTCACACTCTTCACAGCAGTGGCCGAGCTGAATTGTTAGCCTAGCCCTTCTCTTTACTCTACAGCACTGGCCTGCTATGCAGTTGTCCCACTCACACTCCCACTATTCTCTCTCTTTGTTCTGCAGCATAAGCGAATGAATCAGGATCGTAATAAAACGCGATAATGGCGACTGCGGAGAACAGAGTCTTCTCCCTTACTCTGCATAGCATTGGCCGCTCTTACAAGTGACTCTTTCTGTTCGTGTTATAGCCACGCTATTCAACAAAGAGCGATAATGGCGGCTGAGCTGTTTTCTACACTCTACATCAATGGCCGCTCCATGGATGTGCACTTTCTGTTAATACTGTAATCCTCGCAGTGCATCTGACCCGCTCTCACTCACGTTTATTCGTATTCTGGCTTTTGTCAGCTTAAACATATGAATAAAGATAAAAAGCGAGGGCTCTATATATAGCGTCTGTAGACAACTGAGGTATCTAGCGAATGCTTTACAAATATTATAAGAGTCTCATGTAGGTGAATAAGCGTAGCAACGTTTCCTGTGAATATTCATTAATATATGTCGTTGAGCCACTGTAGACTTACCGGCTAAAACGACTTGAAAGAGACAGGGATGCTGCTGTGTTCCCACTTCGTTAGCCGCCCAGCAGGACAGTGTACCGTAATCCTGAAAATATGCCAAGTGGAAAAATATTCATATTTATATACAGAGGCGACTTGTTGTATGTGTATGCTCTTAATTGGTCAAGGTAGGCGGCATTTACCTGATCCGTAACCGGAGTGTACTTTAAAATGCTGCGGCTTCCATTCACGCTGAATCGTTCACTGCCCACGTCCAGAGTTTCGCCTGAGTTGTTAAATTTCCAGCGAAATGTCCTGCATATGTTTGTTGTTTTTTATTTTTATCATTGTTGTTGTTGTCGTTGTTGTTGTTTGCGTTGCGTTGACATTTTGACAGTTGCGTTGTCAGTGGGAAGTGCATGCAAAAGGCAGAAACATCAGTCCAGGCGAAAGGCCGAATGGCATGTGGGGGAGGGGGAGAGAGAGAGAAAGGAGTAGAAAAGAGAGGCATGTTTGAAAAGTCTTACATTTTTAAAATAGCTCGTTAAAATATTAAAGGTTAAACACACACACACACACAGACACAGACAGACCATCACAGTCATACAGTGTGCACCGCAGATGAACAGTTGACTCCTCCTCGCACATGGAAAGCCTCTTAAAAGGTTAATTATCTCTGGCATATTCGGTTGGACGCTTTCGTTTTTCTCACTGCCTTCATAAATTATTAATAATCATGTGCAAATATATATACATATATATTTATATATATATATATATTAAATTAATGAAATCAATCAATAAATAGTCTGCCGCAGCATAAAAACCAGAGTAAAGTTACAACAGCGCTGTTAAGTGTCAGTGCTTGACCACACTGTTAACAGCAGGAGCGCTAACAGTGAGAAGAGGACAGCAGCAGCGCTGCTACTTCAGCCGTAGAGCTAAACGAACTCTCCAAGGCATTCTTTAGGCTTTATATATGTTAGACTACGCTCTGTTAGCATGAACTAACGACGAATGTCGACTCCTCTAATGTAGACACGACGAATACCCTTCAGACATACAACTTTATTCTCATTTTTAGAGACTTCGCCTATTAAATTTAAATTCTGTCCAATGATTTGCATTTTAACCAAATGATACTTTAATTTAAAAAAATACGTAAAAAACAAATTCCGGAAAAAGAGGATCAACAAAATAGCCGGCATCGCTGTCAAGCAGTTAAATGCTGATAAATTAACTTGTAGCCGCCCACCGTGGGCTAGCCCAGCAGCGCGTAGCCCGTCTGCCAGCCTCGAAAAGTATGCAGCAGCTTTTTTAATGCTCAAGCTGAGCAACGGCCCCCGGGCGAGGCGTGCCGTTCCCCACTTATACAACCCCACACACACAAACACACACGCACACCCTAGCCCGGTTCGGCCCGGCCCGCCCCGCCACGCCTAGAGATCCCTCTCGCAGCTGTACCACAACAATTACACAGGGCAGCTACGCTGCCAGCGGCAACAACGCGCATATTTTGCGCCAGCTAATGATTAATTATTTTAGCATAAAGCGTCAACTCAAGACGCAGCCACAGACAACAACAACAACAGCAGAAAAAAGCAAAGCCCTAACACAGAAAAAAAGAGAAGCGAACGAAAAATTGAAATTAAATACAAGACAAGGCAGCTGGACAGACGTAGAGAAAGCGGAGGACAGAGACGGAGGAAAGCCGAGCATAAAGTCGCTCGACAGGCCACAGCGGTGCGTTGTGGTGCGAAGGCGACGGCTGGCTCATTAAAAAAACATTAAAGTGGGGCAAATGTGGCAATGCGAATTAACAGAGTCCAGCAGAGTGAACACCGCCAATGCTCCAACCTACCCACCCGCCTCTCCTCTCCTCCGCCCTCCGCCCTCCGCCCAGGCGCCCTCAGTGGCGGCAGCTGCATATTTAAAATAAATTAAAGTGCCTCACATTTACAAAGGCGTGGCAGGCAGGGACAAAGCTTTGAAGTGCCGGCAAATCAAAATATTGTTGAATTTCGCACATTTCCTAACATATAAACAGCATTTTCCGTTTCGCACACCCACACACATGCACACTCAAACACATACACAATTACAGCCATTTGTCAATTTAGCAAACTTCCATTCAACAGGAAACCGGAAGCAATTGCCTACAACAAAAAAAAAGAGAGCAAAGGCAAAGCATTGCCACGGCCGAGCGAAGGGTTGCAGGGCAATGAATTTTCTTTTCTGTTTTTCTTTTTCTTCGTTTTTTTTGGGTTAATACTTACCGTGGCGGCGGATCCGCTTGTATCTCGCATATAACCTCAACAGTCTCATCCTTGGAGGCACCAATTAGTATAACGCGATCCGTGTGCTTGCAAACAGGTGTATCTGATAGGTGTACGAAAGAGAGATGTATGTAAATATAAATATATAAATATAAAATATTAATTGTACAAGAATATGGTACTAGGTAATACCCTATAAATATATAGATAGTGGAGTAGTAAATGAATATATATCAGCTCTATAGAGACAATCGTTTCAGTTCCTCAATTGACTCAATCAGCCAGCTCAACTCCTAAGCTTTCATATTCAATTGCTATAAAATCAATATTTATGCTTATATATAATGTTATATATTGGAATATTATTGATTTATTTCCGATTTATTTTGATATTATAAATTATTATTATCACAGTCTTATTTAAGACTTGAAATGCTAGATATTCTCACTAAATCAATAAAACCAAAAATAATTCATATACTAATCAAGGCAGGACATCTATAGCAGTCAGAAAGCCTGTGAATGTTGCGAGACAAAAAGAACGAAAGAAAAATACAAAGAAAAACAGAGGAAAAACGCAGAGAAAAATGAGGCAACTCATTTTGTTTTGCTTGCCAAGTTGCTGGGGCGTTGATCACGTTGAGGCAAACGCACAAAAGTGATTTAGACAGCTGGGCGGCTCACTCATCAGTTAGAGTACGAGAAGGTAGGGTGGCGGGTGGTAGATGTGGTAGGGGGTGTGGGCCATGGCGGCAGTCAGTCAGTGTCAAAGGCAACGCTGGGTGGCAACGCGTTGGTGGCGTCCTTGTTTACTTGAAATTAATTGATGTGGCAACATGATTTAGTACTCGCAGGTAAATAAGGCGTTCATAAATGTTAAAGGATTATTAGCTGACAGCACACGTGGCGTATGCGTAATTTTCCGTTGTTGTTGTCAACGGAACGCCGCCACTCGCACCACTCATCCGTTTCGTTAAAGGCCAAAGCCTCAGACCCCAAGCCCCAAACCCCAAACCCCCGAGCAGACAAACCAAACGCATTAGCAGTCAGCCAAGTTGAATTTTTGATGAATTGTTTGTCTTAAAAATTTACAAAAGGGCGTAATTAATTAGCCAAAAAATAACAGCCCCGCATCACCCTCCACCCTGCAGCTGTAATTGTCGTTGTTGCTTATTTAAATTACGAGTTCACGAGGGCTGTTTGATCAGTCGACAGCTAATTAGGCAGCACTCGAGACAGCACTTGAATAAGCACTTGTTGCTTACACAAACGACTAAAGTTCAATGACATCAAACGTAATGTAGGAAATGGCATTGAGCGAGAGAGAGAGAGGCATAGAGAAAGATATATAAGTGAGTGGGAAAGAGATAGAGAGAGATATATATGATGAGAGAGAGAGAACGAAAGCAGTTGGGTTTCTCTTTGGAATTTCAAATAGCTGAATATTTGGAATTCCTCATAGATTAGATTACTAATAGAATTCATTAGAAAATTAAAACCAAAAATTTGCATAAATAAACTAGACTTGTGTGCATATTAAAGCCAATAAGTTCAGCTTGAAGAGTAAGTTTGCTTTATAAACATAATTTTGCACACGTATATATGTTTATATATATATATATATATATATATGAAACGTTTCTTTAAGCATTAGCTGCACTAGAAAAGAAATATAAGTTTGTCGCTTGAGCAAAAACCAAAATGTCAGCAGACATCAACAGCAGCAGCAGAGGCAGCGGCGTCAGGGCTGCTTCGTCGAGGCATTTAATTTATGGCTCGAAGCTATGCGTCTGTCTAGTTGAATGTGGCAAGGAGGAGAAGTAGAAGTGGCATTTGAATTGCTGCTGCAACATGTGTATGGCTCAGAGGAAAATACAAAAAAATAAAAGACATGCCGCTAAACCCGGCTCCGAAACTCATTATGAGCGCGATCAGCAGCCGGGCGAAGGCGCTTGTCAAATTGCTTGAATTAAAGCGCAGCTGCAGCAGCAAGAGAGGAGGAGCTGGCAACATTTCGCGGCCTGTTAAATTGAAGCATAATTCCGCGGCAGCTGCAACAGTAACAGCAGCAGCAGCAATGAAATATGACGCAACGCATGTGGCAAGCATATGAAAAGCGACTGGATTTTCCAGATAAGCGAAGCAAGGGTTTCATGATGAGGGTCTGCTGCGAGACGGTTACTGCTACTGCTGCTCCTGCTGCCGCTGCTGCTGCTGTTGGCAAAATGTTGTATTTATGCAAAAAGCGGAATGAAAAATATTTTCACAGCCTTGACTTGCAACTGCGCCACATCGAGACGACGACGACGACGACGGCGACGACACCAACGACAACAACTCAACTCGAGTTCAGCTCAAGAGCTCCAGTTGTAAAATGAAAACGGTCGAGCGCAACAAAAATGGGAAAAAATGCAATACATCAAAAAGAGTAAAGGTTGAGGGAGCCGTGGAGCAGTCGCTACAGTCGCTGCAGTCGCCTGACAACGTCGCTGTCTGACTTCATGATAAGAAACATGGGTCAAGGGGTCAGCCAGACAGCCAGATAGATGAGGCATTCCAGTAAATGCAGGGCATTACTTGATCGCTCTGCTGAGCCGACTTTTGCGCTCTCTTGCAATATAAAGAGAACAATAAATAGGATAGGATCTGTAGAATTATAGGGTATAGCCTGATCTATGCTGCCTTTTGCAGTTGCTCTTTCTATATATATAAATTTCTGTGATATACTCACATTTAACGCGCAGAGGCAACTGATTGCTGACCGTTTCGCCTTCGTCGTTGATGGCGCTGCACGCGTAATTTCCCGCATAGTGTTTCGTTATCTTCTGCAGCACAAGGCTCTGATTGGAGCGTATGACACGAGCCGAGGTATTGTGTTCCAAGTGAATGCCCTGTTTGAAGTGGAATGAAAAACAAACACATGAATAACAGATATTTATGGCTTAAAACGAAAATAATATTATTGTTATTATTATGGCAAGGTCTTGCTGTCTGCTGGGCATACGAAATGCTGGCAAAGGTGGATAAGTTAGGTCGAAAAATATCTACTCTATACCCCATTTTGGTCATATTTAAATCGAATATTTACATTTTCCTCATAACAAAATTTGTTTCTGGCAGATTTCCATCTGAAATACCATTTCCAATTAATATATAGCATTCAGTCGAAACTCTCTTTGGCTAGCATTTTCTCAACAGTTTCCGTCATCTTTTCGGCAAACGTTTGCAATTTCAATTTGCCTGAGATGAGTGAAACAATCGAGTCGAGCTTGTTAAGCCAAGCAAGTCCATTCGAGTCCATTCACAAACAAGAGCGCCACTGATATAGCATTCAATTCTAAAGGCTAGCAGCTTGGCTCGCTTTCATGTCAGTTAGTCGGACGTACGTATGCTCTTTGCTGATTGATTGAGAGGAAGGAAGGCGGCGACTGCAAGTGAGCGACAGCCAAAACGTTGCTAAAATCAATGCCGCAAATCCCAAAACTATTTTGGGAAATGAAATGGCATATGGCGGCGTTACTCCCAGCTCCCCAGCCCCCACTGTGTAGCCCCCTGTCGACCGTCATTCTTGTGGTGTGAAATGAATTGAAATGAGCAAATGCAGCTGGGAGCGGCAACAGCAGCCGTAGCAGCAGCGGCAGCAGCAGCGGCAGCAGCAGCGGCAGCAGCAGCATCAGTAGCATCAGTTTCTGGATCAACATCAGCTGCAAAAGCTGCAGCTGCACGCAACTAGCCCATGCTATTGACACTTAAACAGCAAATGAATGGAAAGCAGCCAAGCAGACAGCCGAGGTCAGAGCGCAGAGCACAGGCCCGAGCAGGAGCACGACCTGACGCTCTGTTCCCGTTGGCATTGTGTGTGTTTGGGGTATTTTGGGTTGGCCATGAGGCTTCATTTCCAGCTGGCTTGACGCGACTTACATTATGCAGCCACAACAGTTTCCGCCATTGAGGGTTCGATTGTACGTGACACTCGAAGTAAACATCGTCGCCTTCCTTGATATCATCCGGTGTCAATGTGGAGCCCAGGCGCAGCGTCACCAGAGGAGGATCTGTAAGCAATTATAGAAAGAAATTAGGAGAGAGCTATAAATTGATAAATTATCGACTGAATTATTTGAGAGTAAGCAGAGGATAAGCACAGTTATATGTAGTACTGGCCAAGCTTCTAGTGTCCTTTTCCTTTGCAACCTTCAAGTGGCTAATACCCCTCCCGACTGGCCACCTTCAGATGAGCAATAAGTCGAGTGATCTATTTGATTTAATAGTGCTGGCAAATATGAGCAATTTGCTGCAACGACAGCAACATCAACATCAACAAAGAGTTATGGCAACTACACAGCCTAATGGCAACTGGGGACAAGTAACAAGGATCGGCCCGCCTGGCCTGTGGCGCTGCTTGCCAACATGTGTTGCCGCTTAAGTCGTTTGAATTTGCTTAACGAGCCACAAACTTTGCGACAAACAGTGCACAGCGCAGCACATCGCAGTAGAGGACCTCAAAAAGGCTGCGGCCAGAATGTTGAACGTTGAACGCTGAACGCTTGAAGGAAGGACGTGCCACGTGCCAACCTTAATATTGTTGAGTTATTGGCGGCCAAAGCCAAACGGCGCCAGTCAAGAGTTAGACGACGACGACGACGATGACGCCGTCGACGACGATGAGGCCAAAAGTTTGCTCACTTTTGAATGGCCTCGCAAAGTTTACTTTAAGCCCGCCTTCACTCGCCTCCTCGGTTCCATCACTCGGAAGGGTCTGAGCCCAGGCAGTCGCCTCGCCAATCAGCAAAAGTGCTTGGAAGGGACCCGCTGCAAAAACTCTTTCGTCGAAAGTCGCGACGCCGTATTTCCGCACACATGTTGCAGGCCATTTTTGTGATTATCATTTACCGTTAGCTGCCAGCAAACTGCACAAATAAAAACGGCAAAGAGGAGGTATAAATCCGCCCCCACCCCCCTCCACCCTACTCCCCACTTTTTGGTTTTGGGCTATCGATCGAGCCGAGCGTCTGCTGCGTTTCGAGCCTCCAGCAATTTGTGTGCAAATGAAAGTTGCCTTATTATATCATGAGAAATGATATATGCGCTGCGATTTGGCAATTTTAAAGCTAAGATACGGCCTTTTTAAGGCCAAAAATTAGCTTTAAGCTGATTGCTGCCAAATGCTAAGAGACAACAAAAATGTATTATTTACAAATATTGGCTGATATGCCTACATGCGAGGTGGGAAGGTCTGAATGGGGAGAGGAATCAAATGCTTTGACAGCTTCAGTTAAAATTAGTGTCTCCAATTGAGAAAAACTCCTTAGGAAATGGAAAAGCTTCGTAATAATATTTTATAGATATTTTAGTATACTTTATATATCGCTTTAATTTATACCTATATTCTATATACATAATTATCTATTATTTCTTTGCCTAAATATGTAATTTTCATACACTTTTTTTGCATGTAAGTGTTTATTATACTCGCTCGTTTTACACATATGCTAATCCTTTTAAATCCCTTTTATATTTGTATACCTATTATTTCTATGCATATGCATACTATATTCGCTCCATATTTATTGGAATTTTGGCTATATAAATATTCTTCTATACATATATAATTTCGTTGCAAGCCAATATTTTAAATATCAATACATATTTAATTCACATCAATTACTTCTATACAAAATCCTTCCAATATCTGTCTCTTCTATACCAATTCTCCCCATTCATTCCTTCCCTATGTCAGTAATTTCGCCACATTTATTCATTAAATTTAAAGTAATCTTACATATATATATACCTTTATCTGTGTGTATATATGCATGCAGAGATATTTTTATATATGCACATATATCATATCTAGAGAGCATAAGCTGGCGTTTCTATTGCTATGCTCTAGCGTGCGCCCACTTTAAAAATATCAACTCAAATTGCAGCATTGAGAAAAATATCGCGATGCTTTCGCTTTTCCAAATGCGAGGCACGCACACAGCACAAGCGCCAATGTAGCCCAGCCATAAACAACGGTCGAGGGACATGCACAACATATACACATACATGCACGCATACACGCACACACACACTCACATACACATAAATATGTTGTCTGCGTAGTGCGCTCATGGGAATCTCTATGTCTGTGATTGCATTGCATGTTTTGTTGTCCTGCTGCCTTGTTTGCTAGGGCCACATTATAAATTTTAAAACGAGCGTGTCACATACGCACACACATAGCGCGCGCGCCCTTACACATAAAGAAAATTATACGTACGGAATGCAGCAGCAGCAACAGCAGCAGCAGGAGCAACAACCACACTACGGCACACCAAACTGCCACGCCCCCTCAGGCTGACTGGCTGGCTGGCATAAAGCATGGCAAATGGCCTTGCCAAATGCCGTGCCTAAGAAGCCAAAACGAAGTTGGCATAATAACTCAGGCATGATGCTGAATAGAGATATCGCATAGAAAGGACGACAACAACAAGCAGGATAACAACAAGGACATGCCACACGACAGCATCAGCAACAAATGCGAAACGATGCGGAACATATTTGCCATGTGAGCTCAAATTAAAAATACGAAAAATAAATAATTGCGATGCAATAGACATAAACGACTCAAATCTGCTCTATAGGCAGCAGAAAATGCTTAGAGAATGAGATATGAGAGATCAAAGATGTACTACGAATAAATCCAAGTTCAATTTAAAATATATATAGAAAGTATATAACGGAGAAACGATATTTATATACATATAAAAATGTATATAAATACTATTTTTGTATATAACTTCACACTACCTTCCCCAAGTATTTAATAGGTAACAGAATCTTAAACCTTTGCTTCACGAAATTTCGTTTAGGGACATAATTTTAGCTACACCGTCTTGATTAAGACTTAAATCGGACTATAAAAATGCATTATCATTTTATACGAACTTTTTAAGGCATATTCAAATGACTGCAGGGTATTACATGTGCTCAAATTAAAAAGCATAATTTATATATGCATATATTTTACTTGCTTTAAAAATCAAGCGTTTTGCCGTGTGTGTCTGTGTGTGTGTGTGCGTGTTTATTTGTATATGAATATTCTGTCGTACGTGCTGATCATAAACTTTATTTGCGTCAATGTTACGAACGGCGTTGCCCAAAAGGCGAAAAGCAACAACAACAAAATAACAAAAACAAACAAATAAAAAATAATTTTCTAAAATATAAAATGTGAAGGCAAGAAGGATGCGTGGTGCATAAAAAAATATAATTATAACACCTCATATATACATATACATATATATATAAATATAAATACAGATATATATATATGCTTTTTGTTTAACATCAGGCCTAAACAGCAACATGTTTTTCTTGCTGTGTATTTTGTGCTTTTCTTTTCTTTTTGACGTCAGCAGATTGCAGTAAAAATTTAATATTTGAGGAAGTGAAAAGCAAAGAAACATCATTACGTGATGTGCCGCACACACACATACACACACATGGGAGTGTGCGTGTGTATGTGTGCACAATGTACACAGAGTCGAAATAATAAAATACAACGCGACGTATACGTAACGTAAACTCAAACACAACTCTGGCTTTGGCACTTTACGATGTCCGCAGTGCTTACTTTGCCGTCTATTGACCCATTGACTGTACAATTTGGGCCAACAGCATGTTTGCCAGTGCGTTAATCTTTAACTACGATCTTTATAGATTTTGCTTTGATTTTTGACTCGAAGGATTAACAGCCTAGAGATGTGGCACGATATAGGAAGTATGCTCAACTGGGGAGAGTTAGATAGACGTTGGGAAGTATTCCACTATAGCGAGATGAAACTGCATTTGTCTAGCTTAAGAAGTAATTGAAGTACTTTTATAGTACCTTCTTTATTCAGCTGAGGCTGCGTGGAATATCTCTTCTTATTTGACTCATACATATTTAATAATATTTACGATATAATCTCAGCTTTAATTCTACGTCACCCAACTTGAAACAGCAATGTATCATATGGCATGGAACCATATATTACAATTTACTGTGTGTACACACCTTATCTAATTAGGCTTGACCTAACGAAATCAATATGTTACTTTAGCCCGATTTGAGCTGACCTAAATTAACTGCCTCCAATCCAACCACCCTTAACCTAGCCTAACCTGAGCAAAGTAAGCACTGCGGACAACTATATCCTCAACAATATTTTCATTGCTGCCCTTAACAGAACCTGGTTATAACTAGGAAACAATCTTAGCTATAGCAAAACATTCGCTTTGATATGAATTTTATTTTGGGGTATTTGAATTTTTGGAGTAGAATAGGAGGGGTTTTGAGGACGTAAAGTCCTTCATTTAATTTAAGCGCCTGCCATACATTCTGTTAGCCCACATATTTCATTTGGGGCACTGAAACGCTCTCCGCCAGCGGTTTCGATGTGGAAAGGTATGGATGGGGAGGGGGCTGGGGCTGTTCTTTTGGGTGGTAATATGGCGACTGCCTTCTGGCCCATAGCAAATTATTCACAATTTGTCATTTGTCTTTGATTTATTTGCATTTTAAAGGCTTTCAACGGCGACGACGACGACGTAATAAATTTAGCTGGCTGTCTACCTTTCTGCTGGCTGTCGGCGAATGCTTACTTTTTTCGTTGCTTTTGGCGTACACAGTAGATATGTATGTGTGTATATATATTTTAGACTTAAACACAATTTGTAATACTTACAGACGACATTCAATTTCCACATGGTCTCCAAATAGAGGCCGTTCACATTTGGATTTTCCGCACGGCATGTTATCGATTTGCCATCGTCGTCTGTGGTGGGCACAAAGCTCAGCTCGGAGCGTGTCGAGTTCTTTGATATGTCGTCCTGCAAAATGTGTTTCTGCATTAATTAAGTTTCGGCCTTAGAGCAAAAGAGAGAGAGAGAGAGAGTGGGAGAGAGAGAGCGCGCGATTGTGGGATCCCCTTTACGCCAAAAAAATGTCCTGAGGCGTTCTCTTCATTGTTTTCTTTGTGTGAGTCTGAGTGTGTGTGTGAGTTTTTTTGCAAATTTGTCGAAATATTTTATGTTTGCAATTTAAAATTTATTGCTGTATACTTTGGGTTTTATGTGCCTTGTGTGGGTATTATAAATTTTATAGCGCTGAGCACCACCAGCAGCAACAACAACTACAACAACAACAGCAGCAGCACATAATTAGTTGTGCTGTTGTAGTCGTTATTCTTGCTGTTAGTTGAACAGGTCATAAAATTGTTCACTTTTAAACGTGTGTGTGTGTGTGTCTTTGGTCGCCCTCTGGCGGCCAGACACCGAAACTTGCTAAACGGCTAGAAAAGGCGTGAAATATGCACATACAACTACATGCTAAAGTAAGTGGGGGGAGGGGCTGTTGTAGTGCTTCGCTTTTTTGCAGTCGCTTCTTCGAAAGGTGTTAATAGCTGAACAGTTAGCGAAATAAATGGCTGTCATAAAAGCCTTTTAAGCACTTTCGAAGTGCAGAGCCAAAGTGCAAAATTAGAAATATTTAAAATATATAATATTAAACGAATAAGAGAACTGTCATTAGTTGGGGTTGGGGAGTAGACTCGGCTATTTAATTGCCTTTTTAATTAACCTAAGAGCACGCCCTATTTATCAAGAAGTTTTTGAAAATAGTTTAACCCAGTTATAAACTTGGGGTATTTGAAAAATATTTTGTAGCAATGCAAATAACATGTTGTGAGCCAAAGTTCGGACTCGGACTATCTAATTAGCTGCAATTCGTAACGAGCGACTGGATTGTCGGCTGAGTCGTTGGCCCCAAAACGTTGATTAATGTCGTGCTCCATATGAAGTTGCTAGACCTTAGTTTTATGCGAGCTATATTCCCATGTCTGGCACAAACATAGAAGGAGAGAGAGGGCGAGGGAGAGTGGGTGTGTGTGTGTGTGAGAGAGGGAGGAATACACCCACACACACACACAGATGAAAGCCACCCACAACGTCCACACATTAGAGTGGAAACTAAGGCACCAAAAGGCATGTAGCAAAAGCATGTCCAAAGGCCAGTACATCGACTGCTCCTCTGACTCTCTCCCTCTCTCTCTCTCTCTCTCTCCCTTTCTTCCTTCGTCTGGCTGCCGTAGACTAGAGGGCGGCCTTTTGCCGCATTACGGCAACTTTATGCCACGTGAAAAACTAGTGAAAAACATTTCCGGCCTTTAAAGGAGTGTAGCTGCAAACGGCAAAGCAATCAGCGCTGGTATGCATAAACGAGTATGCATATAAGGCGGACAGACATGGACATAAACAACAACTGTTTTTGGGGTTCCGGGCGGCGGACAGGGGGCGGCGTTGGGGTAAGTCAACAGCGGAGCGGCACAAAAATGAATTGCAACAAAATTGCGCTAAAACTCCCATAAATTTGTCCAAAGTTGAAACAAAAAAGGCAAAACAAAAGCACAGAAACAACAGCAACACCAACAACACCAGCAATACCAGCAACAACAACAACAACAAATGAAAATGGCAAAAGGAAAAGCGTAGCAAATAAAATGAAAAACCAAAGGATTGCGGGTGCGGGGCGTGGCAGTGGGCGACGGGGAGGCGTTGCTGTACGTTGTGTATTGTGGAGTTTATATCACATTATCTGTGTTTATTCTAACGGTGAGTGCGGAGCGCGGCGAGTGTGAGCCACGCCCAGGGACAACAAGTGGGTGTTGCGCCCCTTTTTACAAGAGTTACGACTTGCAGTGTGTCGGTGTGTGCGAGTGTGTGTGCGTGTGTGTATATGTGTGTGTGTGCTTGTGGCTTGCCTATGCAAATACAATAACTTATCGTGAGTCAGTCAACAGCCCCTTTGGTAACCTTAGGTAGTGTCTCCACCACAAGTGTTGGCCAGGGTACGCCAATTGCGGTCAGGTGCGAGTCAAGCCCGCACAGAACCCATCCCTAAACTCACCTTTGTGCGTCGCAATTGACGTTTTCCCTTGTACCAGGTGATGATGGCATTCGGGCGTGAGCCGGATGATTCACAGGTAACTTCATAGCGTCGATCGGCAATCATTGAACTGGGCGGCTCCAGAATTTTTACCGTTAATGGTTTTACTGTGAACAAAAAAATATATAAATTTGTTCAATGGAAATTAAGCAAACTATGATAAATTGCTATTGATAGAGAAGTGTCCTCGATATGTGTAGAATTGGTCTGAGAATTACAAATATATTTACTCACATATACAAATATTCTACGTTTCCTCATTCTGTAATTATAAAGCTGCTCTTCTTGAAGCTATTGCACCTGTTTGTGGCATGTCAAGTTTATATAAATAATGTAGAGCTTTAACAATTTGTATCTACGCTAGGTACGATAGCATCTAGGAGCCGTCTCAACTGCTGCTCAAGTGCTGACTACACACCTGCTCTCCCACCTGTGCATAGCTAATGGCCAGCACGAGTGCAGCAGAAAATAGAGCGAGGTTAATGTTAGGTCTAACGCCCCTTCATTCATTCATTTCTGTAAACGTGGTAATTATTTAATGGCTACTTGGGCGGCGCTACGTATGCGAGTCGGGCGATAGGGCAATAGCCGCCCCCTTTCTTGTTTATGTTGCGTTTCTATCGTGAAATAGTGAAATCATGAAGTATATTGCATTGGATTTGTTTATGTTTACACAAGTTGTTGACCGAATGCTCTGCAAGTAATTAAGATCTCTCCCATTGAACAATAATATTTTCATTTGTCTAATTGAATTGTAATTTAAATGACGCACACAGAGAGCAAAGGCTAAGACTTGAATGAAACTCTTCGGCTAATCCAGTTGACCTACATAGATATCACATTCTATTTAATCTTTACTCAAATATTAATAGAAATATATCTAAGCAATTTATCTATCTGAGTTTCCACCTTAATTAGACGGACTTTTCTACCTTAGTTTTCTTTTTGGGTCAGCTGTGTGTAGACAGGTGTATCTAGGAGCTAGGAATTTTGAATGTGGCCCACTTACGGTGCATATCCAGTATGAAGCTCTTTTCCTTGGGCTTATCCAATTGCGTATTCAATGCCTGACATGTGAATACGGAATTCAAATCGTTGCGCTGCACCGATGGCCACAACAGTCGATTCTCGATAACATCGCCGGAATTGTGCTCGTTTTGATTGTCGACAAGTAGTCCATTTACGAGCCAGCGGACCTGCGGTTGTGGTCGACCTATCAAATCGAGTCGAAAGAGACGAAAAGAAACACACAATTGTACATATACATATATATATAAAGATAGAGAGGGGGGAGAGAGAGGGTGGGGAGCGTTTAGGGAGCGCAAATTAAAAAGTCAAGTTTTGGCATGGCTAAAATAAAGAGAAGGAGAAAAATAGCGCAAAGAAAAACGAAAGCAAAGCAAAAGCAAACTTTGTGATATTTTCATTTTCGGTCAAAGTGCGGCTTGAGGATTTTGCCATTTTTTCGTCTTTTTTTTTTTTTTTTTTTTTTTTTGGCCAAAGCTTTTAAGGAAATTAACAGGAAATTGTCTAGCCGGTCGAGCGGATATAGTGATGTGTGTGTGTGAGGCAGAGCAACACAAAAAGTATAAAGAATTGGGGGCGTGTCCATTGGCAATGGGGTTAAGCAAGGATAGTCGGTTTACTTACCGCCCACCACACGACAAGTGATAACAATATCGTCGCCCTCCTGCTTGGGACCCAGTTGTGTGCCGTTCTGTTGACGTCCCCAACGGTCCAGTATGATGGGCTGCTCCGGAAGTACTAAAAACAACAGCAACAATTGATAGGTAGATAGGTATATGCCATATAGAGTGTGTCTGTATGTGTGTGTGGGTGTGTGTGTGTGTGCATTTCAGATACTCACTTATTACAGACAAATTGAAACGGAAGCTCTGTGTTTGAGCTGTGCGAAAATCGACACGACAACGGTAAATGCCTTGATCATGCCTTTTGACATCCTGCAAAATTTCATACGTTAAATTATTATACATGTGTGTCTGTGTGTGTGGGAATGTGAAAGGAAACAGATGATTAGCATACACACACGGATACACCTACACACCTGCACGCCTGCTCACCCACCTAATGCAGTTGTTGCTGCTTGCAGCCAAGTAATTTTCAATTATTCCATGTCACCCCACCACTGTGTGGTCTCTGCCATGCCAGCTCGAGATATATATCGTAAAGCTTAGTCCTGGCCAAGCGCTCGAGTGCCAACTAGTTCTCTCAGTTGCACGGCTCACTTAATTATGGCTGAGTTCACCCAATGAATGGTTTTCATTTAGCATATGGGTTCTTAATAAATGAGCTAGTTCCGTTGAACAGTTCAATGTTAGTGCTAGTTCATTGTTATTTGCAATCTCACAGTTATTTACTGCTGATAATCACTAACTTTGAATTGGTCTTTGAACTAGATCTTTTGACATTTACATTGCTTAATGATTAGATTCGTTTATATTGCTATCATTTTTTTGCTTTTAGGTGCAGCTCTTATTGGCAAAGGATGAAGGAAGCTGTTGATTTGACAGGTAACTACAATATATATAATTGTTAAGCACTCAAACTATTTCGAGGATAATAATATTTATATAAAGTATACATTCTTGCTGTATATTTTCCCTGAATTAGAACTATTTTACGTCTTTCTCAACTATTCAAGCATATTTACGTGAATCACTAACAAGTTGTCTGAACTAGTGAAGGATTTTAATACTCTTTCCCCGAACCGACTAGAACTCTTTAAGACATTTTAATCAATGAGTAAAGTGTGTCTTGGAAACATGATATATAAATCATACTTGAGCTGCGTGGATTTAACCTATTCAAAGCCTTTCAAAATAATATAAAAATAATTCATTAATTCGCGCTGATTGAAATTAAACATTCTGATTCAATACTAATTCACAATTACTCTGTTCGCTGCTCATACTATAATATATATTAATATAATTAATATAGTCAAACGCATAGCAGTCGCTTGGGCGGGTGTATTCTCCAACTACTTGTTCGTAATTTATAGTCGTGCCGGCGTTAGGTTAATTCCCCGCCAATTGAAAGGCAATTAAAATTCATTTATAAAGTCAGCTCCTCCACCCAGATGCCAGCCATTTGTCGCACGTAATTCATGGGACTATTTGAGTTATATGTGCATATATTATAGTTATATATATATATGTATGTATGAATTTATGTTATATCGCTTTGCATTATGAATCCTGATGCAACCGCGAATGGCAAATTTATGGGGGAATCCTTCTGGCTGCCTCTTCGTGTGCATTTCACATTTATTTTCCACTCTGTACATACGAGTGTGTGCGTGTGTGTGTGTATGTGTGTGAACATGCAGCTCGTTAGCCTTCCCAGCAGGTTGTCTTAAGCCAGGAATTGTCCAAGGATTCCAACAGCCAGGCACCCGACGAACCAAGTCAAGTTGGCCTTTAAAAGTCAACGGTTTGTGGCGTAAAGACACGCTGAGGCGTTAGTTCAAGTAGCTGCCACACACAGTGTGTCTCTTGGTATGTCTATGTGTGTGTGTGTCTGCGTGTGTGTCTGTGTGTGTGTCTATGTGCATTGCATGACAATAACGGTAAATCAAGTTATCTGTAAACATGCAAGACATTAATAAACATTTCGCGTGCGCGAGGCAATTTAACAACTTTTGATATCTAAATTTGTTTTCGCATTGCCTCAGCCGCAGTCGCCGTCGCCGTCGCCGTCTCAGTCACCGTCGCAGCCGCAGCTTTCTAACGTTATTTGGCATTCCATTCCGCCGTTTTGCCCATTTGCAAAATGTTCGGTACATCCGCTTGCTGTTATTCGCGCTGACTTAATTCCTAACACGCGTTCGCAACGCCAATTGCCATTTGCAGATTTTCCGAATTGGAAAGCCCTGTTCAAATGCGATGGAAAAGCTAACTCAATTCGAAGGGAGTAAGCTTCCATTCAATTAAGCTGTAATAGACACTAACAAATACTCTATATCTCTATAAATATAATAGTCTATGAGTCTATTATATTATAAATCACATCATCAATTTCTATCAGAGTTTAGTGCTCTTTACAGAGCATATTCTAGTCTATCATTCTATGACCTCTACGCACTTCTGCTCATCGCACAAAATTCAATTGAATTTTTAATTTTCGCAAGCTAAATGTTTGTGCCTTCTCTAGTTTCGTGAAGAGCCTTTTAAATGGCCAAAATGTTTCGATTCGGCCCTGTTATTTTGCGCATTTCTCAAATCCACTCAAATTGTATGGAATATCTAAAGAATTCATTAAGGTCGGCATCGTAATTTCACTCACACGAAAGGAGAAATAATCTGTGGGCTGTTGGTTAGCCTTGGCGGCGAATCTTACCTTAATTTCCAATGTGGCTGGCTGCGAGTCAAAATGAAATTTGGCACGTGAACCAAACACCTCCGGCGCTGACCAATGTCTGGGCTGCTCAATGGCCATGCTATCGCGCACATCGAAGCTGCAAGAAGAGGAGAGACAGAGGGAAAGAGAAAAAGAAAATTATTATTATTATCATGCTGGAACGTAAATATTTTAGTTGAAACAAAATGAAATCAAGTTTATATAAAGTCTGGAATTTCCAGCTGCGTATATATATATATATTCTATAGGCCATATATATGCAGCTGGAGCTCTTGTTTTTATATGTATAATTGAATTTTTGTTATTCTCATTTAAAGAATTGCTCGCGCCAAAAATTAGCCTCATTTATTTCTGACCTGCTCATTAGAGAGTGAGAGAGGCATAGGGGCAGAGCGAGAGGGAGAGGGAGAGAGAAAGGAGATGATGCTCATGCCACGGGCTGGCTGCCAAAATGGAATTTATGGGCCCGCAGATAAACATTTTTTCAATTTTCTTCCTCTTGCTGCTGCACTAAATGCGCCAAGTCTTACCTAGGCTAAAACAGCAGCCAGCGGCAGCCACAGCAGCGCACAGAAGGCCATAACACTTAAGACCTGGCTAAATGCTGAGCACTGCAGTTTCATTCAAATGGCCATAAACCTGCCTCGTATTTGAGCTCTGCGCTATTGAACTTTATGCAGCCATAAATATGCGCAGAAATCTCATTTGCAAACAAACATATATATATAAAGACATATATTTAAATATGTTAATGTTTATATATATCTATATTTTCCGAGTTATTTTCTTATTAAATTTAAGTTAGTTTTGTGATTTTCAATATAGCAGGTTATTCAATAGATATCTCTTCAATTTAACATTTATATGTACAGAATTTATATTGGTTTACTCCATTTCAAATCTATTTAATATTATAAAAAATATTCATTTATATATCAAAGTAAGACGGCTCTAATCGGGAGTGACCGATTTGATAATTGGGGGTTTCAATGGCCGAAGGTATAATTTGAAGAGCTCTAGCTACTTATCTAACTGTTTGATACTCGCTTATTTATATTATATTATATAAATAGCCCATTCTTTGAATATACAACTTTATATTCCTACTTAAATCATATCAGATAATTGTTTTTGTTTTTAAATTTATGACAACAGTTGTTAGCAGAGCTGCGGAGCCAAAGCTCTTGCCACGACAATGAGTACCAAAAAAGGGAAAGTCAAGTACTGTGGGGTTAATTGCGTGTGTTGTTGTTGTTGTTGTTGTTGTGCTTGTTGTTGTCGTTGTGGTTGCAGTTGCAGTATTACTGCTGTTGCTGTTATTGTAGCAGCCACTTTTTGAGAGCCTCTGCGGCAAGTGGGCCGTTAAGCGCACTTTTGTATGCAACACGCAATAATTTATGCGGCAGCCACCGACGACGCCGACGTCGGCGGCGACAGTGCAAAATGCAACAACTTAATTGCTGCGTGCCAGGCGGGCAGCAGTTCAAGTAAAGGCAACAGCCACAGAGACGGGGCAGGGGCGATGGCTGCACAGCGAGTGCGATTTGGTGTGAAAGCGAGAGCAACGTTAACCCAATTTTGTTGCATTTGCGTTCGCTTTCTTCATTGCTTTTCTTTTTTTTTTTTTTTTTGTTGCCATTTTAATTAAAAACTAAAAAAATAATATTTAAAAAAAAAAGAAGGAAAATGCGGCTAAAGAGAGTGAAACGTGCTGTGGGACTTCTATGGGGCCTAAGCTTAATAACTGCTCTTGGGGCCTATGCTGCAAATGCTTATGACCAAATAATATGCTACGTGAACCCGAGCAAATTGAGTGTAATGAAAATGGCCAAAAGCTGAGAGAATGAAATTTAAATGCACCGTGGATGTGGTTACTAATGAAGGAGCGTTTTATGTTGACGAGAAGTAGTTCTATAGACTCTATAATTTTAGATATATACGTTTTCAGAGGCGATCAATTACGAGTTTATGTCGTATATTCGCTTAAGTATTGGTAACTTAAGTAACTGATGAATTATCACACCATATATAAGCATTACTATTCTATTTTTACTATCCTCTTAATCTCTAATATCCTTTTTAAATTTAGTACAGACTACACATTATTTTCTCTAAGAGTATTATGTGCTCTTTGCTTATTTCAAATGAAAAACTTAAAAGCCCAAATTTAATCTCGTTTCTTTGCCTTCAAAACTTTATCTTCGTTTTGAAAAGTTTTAGCAAATATTTGAGCTAATTGTGCCACTGCTCGTGGCCAAGTCGAAACTTCGCTTAGTATTCCTAGAGCTAGATATAGCACTTAAATATTGCATTTGACAGCCAAAAGGCGCAACGTGGCGTGAAAATGTCGTGAATGCAATTAGTAGAGCAGCTCTGGGGAGTGGGCCAGCTCGACCTATGCACTTTGCTGGCACTCTTCATGTAGAGCTCGTTATGAACTCCCTGATTGTTGCTGGCCAAGCAACAACAACAACTACAACAACAAATAGCGGCAAGAATTTGAAAAAGCCGCAAGCTTAGCAACAGCTTAACAATAATGCCTAAATCCATATAAAAGAAATTCAACATCATTTATCCACATAATTCTTGTGGCTTTACGTCTGAGGTTAATTAGGAAATTAGGTAAATATAATTAAGTTAATTTACTGTGCGCCTTGCGACAACAAAAATACACACACACATTCACACAGGCATACACACGCATACGGACAAAAGTTAAATCACATATCCAGAGACCAAAGGCCACTTATCAGCTGCCAGGCAGCAGGTGCAAAAAATAAACAGCTTAAGTTTAATTACACAAAATGCGTGTGCTTGACGCGGCAATACCCTAGAGTGTGTGCAGTAAATGGGAGCTATGATAGAAGGCAAGTTGCATATAGTCTAGAAATTGTACTTTCATTTGTACTCTGCCTAACTAATTAAAAGCTGCATTAATTGAAGAATTAAATTATAATACACTAGACTTTGTTTGTCGCTCGCATATACCCATTTACCGAAAAACGGTCACAGGGTATAGCAGAAAATTACTGTAGCATACTTTTGTGCGATGCGGGGCCGCACGATTTAAAAGGCAGCTGCTCTCGAGGCTCGTTTGCATTTAATTAAATGCTTATAAACACACACACACACGCACACACACGCAGGCTGAGGCAGACAATAAGCCAAATGAGGCAGGCACACACATAAACAAAGAGAGAGCGAGAGAGAGGCAGAGAGAGAGAGAGGGAGTGAGAGCGAGAGCAAGAGCGAGTGTGTGTGGAATAGTACTCACCTATATAGAGGTATGCCCGCATTATCACGAAACCATAATACCATATAAACATCATGCAGAGGCTCGGTAATGGGGCAGGGCAGCGACACAGATTTGCCCTCCACGGCATCAATGTCCTTCGTTTTCACTGTGCCGATTGTGGTTTGTGGATGTGGTTGGCATTAGTTGTTGTTGTTATTGTTGTTGTTGTTGTTGTTGGCACAAAGTCGCCGCCATTTTATGTTTGGTAGCGTTGCGGTGGGGTCAGGCAAATTATGTTGTCACGGATTTTTTTGGTTTGGTCAGCATCGTCGTCGTCGTCATCGTAGTCGTAGTCGTAGTCGGCGCACATGAAAATAGAAAATAAATGCGTAAAATTTGTTAATTAAATGTTCGTTCCCTTTTCAGCATGCGTGGCTGCTTCCACACATATACACAGATATGTAGCTATAGTATGTAGAGGTTAGCTGTGCGCCCGAGGCTTTTGGCAATTAAATGTTGATGCCAGCTTAATTTCTACGTAATTACGAACGCGTAAATTTATATGAAGCGACCGCGACCCCTGCGCTTTATTTATTCATAATGCATGTGCAAATGCCTGTGAAATACTTTTTCAGCCATAACCATCTAATGCTACCAAAACGTTTAGCGCGAAACTAGGCTTGAAAATAAACCAAAAAGTTGAGCTTAAAAGCCTTCATTCTGTTGAATTTTAGAAAGAATATCAATTATATGATAATTTCTATTATTGAAGATTTAACATTAGTTAAATCTTTGAGTGTTTTATGCTTAGTAAAAAACCATGAAAAATGAAAAAATATTGATTATTACTAGTCAATATAAGAAGAAATGTTTAAATCTAAACGCGATTTCTATGCAAACTAAAACTAAAAAATAATTTGAAAATAGTAAATAGAATATGCAACTTGTTTCACTTTCGATCAACTAACGAAAGTTTTAAGTAAGTGGCACTAGCTAACTTACTTCTATAATTCTATTGCAAAACTTTGCCTAATTTAATTAAAATTCCAATAACAAAAAAGCTATTAGTAATTTTGCCTGATTATTATTATAGTATTCACTGCATAAATCGTTAGCAATCGAAGTGAAGATAACAAAAGCTGGCGTGTGATAACGCAACGGTGAGTGCAAGATAAGGCATGAGGTGAACAGATGTTTGTGATAACAAATGACTATAATTAAGAGATAAACACACCTAAATAGCTCCATGTTGTCAAATATCTAAATATAGCCCCAATGAGCAGCAGCTGTATTTATAGTAATTATTTCTTGCTTTATGCGTGAATCAAATAATATTTTAATTTAATTATCAGCCAATTCAGTTATATTAGAATTCAAATAATATTTAAGCTTTCTCTAAAACAAAATAGGTTTCACCTAATATATATATACCATATATTTTACATTCATCTATATACATATATATTGCACATTTGTTATTTTCCGCCAAAATGTTTATAAAATTGTACAATATTTGGTTTTTATTGCTTCGCTGCGCTTTTGGCCGCGACAACAATTTGGCAGTTGAACCAGCCAAAAGCAGAAGCTCTACTGAAAACCCCAACAACAAGCTGCCGCAGCTGTCAACTGCGGCCAGCTGGCGCAGTTGTTTCTTTTGCCTTTTGTATGCCCTACAGCGGGGCATATCTAATGTTTAATGAAATGTGTAACTTATTGGAACTCCTCACATCTATTTAAATTTTATTATCGTAAAAATTAAATATTTAGAAGTAATATATCACTCCTATTTATTGTCTGGGTAGAGCATTAGATATTCGATATATCTTTTGTGCCTTTTGCTTTATTATCGCACATCAGCTTTCATATCAGGAATATAGATACACAGTATTGGCACACACACATGTGTACAAAGAGATATATCTATATATATTTCACATCATATGAAAGCAAAGGCCATAAAAAATGTAAAAAAGGCCCTATGCAGTCCCTATCTCCTAACTGGTGCTTCACGGCAACGTTTCTGGCATTGACTTTATGTGTGTAAATATGAAAAAATGTCATTTTATTGCCACAGTGCGTCGAAATTTGGTGAGAATTTATTGCGAATACGCCGCGTTGTACAATAAATATGCGCTTAAATGCGAAACCATATATATGTGTGCGGGTGCGGGTGTGTGAGTATTTGCTTAGAATTGTTGGTACAGTGGTGTAGACACAGCTGCCATTGAGCTAAAAACGCCCGAGTGTAAACTGTGTGCAACATCTGCTAAATGATGTATAAACATTGATCTCACATCAAGCCTACAAAATGCATAAAATAAATTATTATCAACCATAAAAGTGGCTGCAACAGCTCAACAAGGCGAGAGATTAACGAAATCCACAGTTGTAATATATCAAAATTGCATATCGAAAAGGGGAGACCAAATAAGCACCTCAACTACTACATCTTTTCTCGCAGTGTCAAATTTATTTGATAACTTCATTATCAACACATTAGCTCCGCTAGATGGCGATACCGTGAAAGCTCTCGTATCGTACGCGAAACAGGTGAGTGCAAGTTGAAAGCAGTCGGCGGGCAGCTGGTCTACAGTTAGTTGGGCCTTGGCACGAGAGCTAATAGATAGCTCTCTGATTGATATTGGAGAACGATGTTCAAGCGGGGGAACCGCCTTATCAGACAACAAAACAAAAAACCAAATGAGCTAGAAAAAGTTGCAATTAGATTAATGGACAACCTTGCCACGCAGTTGCAGCTGACTCAACGTGCTGGGCCGTTCGGGCATGGAACCATTCTGAAACGACGACTCACAGCTGCACAACGTATTGGGCATGGCCTTTAAGAAGCGCCAGGTGAAGCGCCTGATGCGCAAGTTCATTTTTCTCGTAATCATCGTCGTCTTCATCTCGCTGGTGACCACAATGATTGTGGAGAGGCGTCTGAACAAAGCGAAGAAATCGGATGAGGCGGACGAGAGTAATTTGGATCCGAACGGAGATCCGATAACGCCACAATTTCGTGCCGCCCATGTGGTGCCGACACGTCGACAAGCCCGCCCGCCCTTTCAGGATCGCAATTCTGTGCGCGACGCTGAGCCCGAACACCAAGTGGAGCACCCCCACGTGGATACAGTGAAAATCTTTACGCTGCCACCGCCGGTGGGCGAGCGCAAGGATTGGCACGATTACAAGGCAATGGAAGCGGACAAAGAGCGCATTGGCTTGGGAGAACATGGACAGCCAGCGTCTGTTGATCCTGCGGAGAGAGAGCTGGAGCAGCAGGAATACCGCAGGAATGGCTTCAACGGCTACCTCTCCGACAGGATATCGGTGAATCGCTCAGTACCCGATGTGCGAAAGGAAGCGTAAGTGGAGGGAACATCAACTGTTGCATCGGCTGCTAAGACTTTCCCCTCTTTTCGGCAGCTGCAAGACTCGCAAATATCTGGCCAAGCTGCCCAATGTCAGCGTCATCTTTATATTCTTCAACGAGCACTTTCAGACGCTGCTGCGCTCCGTCTACAGCATCGTCAATCGCACGCCGCCCGAGCTGCTCAAGCAGATCGTGCTCGTGGACGATGGCAGTGAGTGGGAAACGCTCAAGCAGCAGCTGGATGACTATGTCGCCCTACAGTGGCCCGAATTGGTTGACGTCGTGCACAATCCAGAGCGACGTGGCCTGATTGGAGCACGTCTGGCGGGCGCCAAGGTGGCCACCGGCGAGGTTATGGTCTTCTTTGACTCCCACATCGAAGTCAATTATAATTGGGTGAGTTGAGACAATCGAAGGGAGCTAATTATAGAGGAGTCAATGGATTTTAAACAGAGGCGAAACTTAAAAGCAGCAGAGAGCTTAGATGGAATATGACTAAGTCTGAGAAGTTTGAGAGTAAAAGAGAGAAAGAGCGAGACAGAGATTTGAAAGCTTTCACCTATTGCATAAATACAAAAACATCTTGAAAGAGAATCAGTGATAACAGAATTAGTCCAGCTGTACATAGATAAAAGGAACAAACTGAAATAGCAGCTGATAGCTACAATTTACTTCATTATCGGGAACATTTCATCACTGATCATCAATTTGCATTGAGCGAGATTAATCCAAAGTATCACCTAACATCAGATGTCAATTCCAATTGCAGCTGCCGCCGCTCTTGGAGCCGATCGTCATCAACAACAAGATCGCAACGTGTCCCATTGTGGACATTATCGATCACAATAATTTTGCCTACAACGGGGGCTACCAGGAGGGCTCACGCGGCGGCTTCGACTGGCGCTTCTTCTACAAGCAGCTGCCCGTGCTGCCCGAGGACAGTGTGGACAAGTCGCTGCCGTATCGCAGTCCCGTCATGATGGGCGGTCTGTTTGCCATCAATACGAAATTCTTTTGGGATCTGGGTGGCTACGATGATGAGCTGGATATTTGGGGCGGCGAGCAGTACGAGCTGAGCTTTAAGATCTGGATGTGCGGTGGCATGCTGCTCGATGTGCCCTGCTCTCGTGTCGCGCACATCTTTCGCGGCCAAATGGATCCGCGACCCAATCCGCGCAACTACAACTTTGTGGCAAGGGTAAATGGGAAGGGGGCAACGAATAGTATGGCTATATATCGCTCATCAAATCAATTTTATAGAATCACAAACGCGTCGCTGAGGTGTGGATGGATGAGTACAAGGAGTTCGTCTATAAGCGCGATCCCGCCACCTACGATAATATTGATGCGGGCGATTTAACGCGACAGCGCGCTGTGCGCGAGCGTTTGAAGTGCAAATCCTTTGACTGGTACATGAAGGAGGTGGCGCCCGACTTCCTCGTCAAATTCCCGCCAGTGGAGCCGCCTGCCTACGCCTCGGGCGCCATCGAGAGCGTGGCGTTCAAGAACTATTGTCTGGACTGCATGAATTTGGGCTCCAACCATCCCGTTGGCATGTTCGGCTGCGCCCAGAACCGCAGCCATCCGCAGGATAACCAAAACTGGGCGCTAACAGCTCATCGCGAGCTGCGACGCCTGGACGATGCCTGTCTGGATGTGCAGGATACGCATCCGAATGCCACAGTCTGGATGTGGGACTGTCATAATCAAGGTGGCAACCAGTTCTGGTATTACGAGCGCAAACACCAGTGGCTCGTCCATGGCCTCCACGGCAAGAACTGCCTCGAGGCGTTCGTCGAGAATGGCGTGTCAAAGGTGGTGACCAACAAGTGCGACGAGCACAATGAGCGCCAACGCTGGAGCTTTGGCCAGGTCAATATTGAGCTGTTGAATCATTTCTTTGATGGCTTGGAGAATTAATTCGAAATTAAAGAGATTACAGTTGTGTAGACTTTTTAAATTAATTTAAGGCGAATTCTGAGTAAATTCCTAGCCAAAGCTAAGCATCAATTAGCAACAGTGGAAAAGTGGAGCAACAACAACAGCTAAATGAAATGCAACTTTCTAATTCACTCAAATTGCAAGGAATCAGACATCATGCGTTGCCTTCAAGGATCGATGAAAGCTCATTAGCCAATGGCATTCGACTCGCTGCATTCATGAACTTTGCCTTTCAAATTCAACTCTCTTTTTTTGTTGTTTTTGGTTTTTGGCCAGGTGATGGGCGTGTAGTCAGCCATTAGACTGCAATTTCAGGCGCCTGTCTGGGGCTAGCCCGCAACTCTGGCTGGGAAATGCCAATGCATCAAAGGCAAAGATGCATCACGTTGACTGCATTACTAAACGACTTTAAGAGCTGACTGCCACCGACTAATGCCCAACTCTTGGCCAAGGCACTTTGAAAAATGTTACTCAGGCAGGTTGTGCCAGTGGCAGTGCCAGTGCCAGTGCCAATGCCAGAGTTGGATTCTCGCTTTTTTGGTTGCATTTTTGTGTCGCCTTTGCTTGGCCTTCACTTAGCTGCAGCAGCACCGACAGCCAGAGCCAGAGCCATAGCCGGAGTCAGAGAACGAACTCAACAGCTCGACAGCTCGTGCATGTTAAAAGCTATTTAAATATGCTCTCTTTGAATGCCTTGATTGGCTCCCTGCCAACCCAAACCATTTTGCAGCCAGTCTTTGCTCCTTTTGCCCTAGCTCTCTGCCATTGGCTTTGGCTTTGGCTTGGGCTTTGGTTTGGGCTTGGGCTCGGCCTCTGGCTCTGACTTTGGCTTTGGCTGCCACAAGCAAAAAGAAAAGGAAAAGCAAGTCAACTCAGAGTCGGCATGTGCTTCTAGCCTAACCTTTTCGCATGAATTAACCCTATAATTGTTAAAGTGCGTCAAGAAGCAACAAACCTAATCACAACAGATTTCTTGGCACTATTTAATATATATATATATATACATATAATTAATTTGCTATTGCAAGGGGAAATGTCAAGTGTCTCTTGATTGCTGCTGCAAGATCTCTAAAATATCAGCTCCAATAATCAAATTAATTAAATAAATTACGAAGTACGTAATTTAGCTAATGAAAAACTATTTTTAATTACTGTGAGTTGCATTAACGAACTCAATTAAAATGAAAATTAAAACTGAGTCGAACTGTGCTGCATAAATACTTAATGTACTTTTGCTAAAAGTGAAAGTTTGCTAAGCTAGTTCCTTCTGGGGTTAAACTAACCTAAATTCTACACACACATACATATATAGAAATACACACATACACTCACATGCACCCACTCGCAGTTCATCTGCTTACACACACACACACACACCCACACACACACTTGCAAAGCTGTTTCGCTGCACACGCTTATCGCTTGATATTCTCTAGTGTGCCACGCCCCTTTGCAACAGCCTCCGCCCAGACGCATTGTTGATGCAATTTCAAATGCAAAACTTTAATGGAATTCGCTGCTACTGCTGCTGCTGCTGCTACTGTGACAATAGTTAAGCGTAACTTTCCAGCAGAGACAACTTTTATTCCGTACGCATTTGCCACACACACAGCACATACATTCTAATGCAGCGCACTCTACCGACCGTTGGCTGTACTATGACACGGTGAAAAAAATAACATTGGAGCATTTTAATTGATATTTAAGTATGGCCATTGCCATTGCTGCTGTTGTGGCTTCGCTTGTGTAATTGCCGCAGCGTCTTGTGCCCTCCAATTAGCATAAATACACGCACACACACACACTCATACACACATGTATATAATTTACCATGACGCAAGCCAATGCCACGCCCCTTCTCCACAATTACTAGCGCCTCTTTCTCTCTCGCTCAGCGTGTGTGTGTCTGACTTTGTTCCCTTACGGAATTCGTTGAGTTCATGTCAAAATATTTTTCGTTGACAATTACGCGACGCAAGGCGTAATCTCTCAGTCTTTACGTACATCACTCTCTTCTTGCTCTACTCTCTCTCCCTATCTCTCTCTCTCTCTCTCTCTCTCTCTCTCTCTCTCTCTCTCTCTCTCTCTCTCTCTCTCTCTTTCACTCTTCTTCTCTTTGTAACTTTGCGATTAATCGCCGGGCTCATTAGTGGTGAAAATATTTATGAAGACCGCTGGGAAAACGCAGCGTTGTACACTCATTAAATATACATTGAATTCATTCTTATGTATATGCATATGTGTGTGTGTGTAAGCATATGTGCAGATATGTGCGTGTATTTGTGGCTTGTGTGGTTTTTAATGGATTTGTCTTTAAATGCAATGCGGCAATCAAGAAAAATTCATGTCATTTGGACAACTTGTGCAGTAATTGTAGCCCATGAACAATCATAGGATTAATTGAAAAGCCGCAGCTGCTATCAGTGTTGCAAAATTGCAATTTGATAATATGATAAAAATACCATTAAGGTAAACTATATATTCCTCATCAGCGTCTATCTTCAATAACACTCAATACCCTGTAAATATACATTCATATTGCAATTCAATCTATATCTGCTATTTATGAATTCACGCTCAAATTCTAGAAATATTTTCTGGCAAATATTCAATTAGTACATATATTTAATATATGTTTTTAGCAACCTATATACCTTTCCCAGCCTAAATATGCTGATAATGCAATATATATACACTACATTTGCTATACAATGAAATAAGCTGATAAGCTTTATAAAATCATTTATAGATTGGAAAAAGTTTTCATTTAAATTCAGTTTAATTACAAACATTCTATGATGCATTACGGAACGGTATTTATTCTTACTTTGGCTACTTGGGTAAGGTTTAAACACAATGCCATGAGATACAAAAAAATGAGTCACCGATTCACCTCTTTTAGAGCATTGCCAGTGCTCTGACCTCTACAGATTATGCACTGATAGCAGATATAAAACAATCGGCGGAGCAAACGAAGCAATTAGTAATACAATACTCGTTGCGGAACATCATAGAATTAATTGAATCCATTATTGACACAAAGGCTGTGAGTTCCCAGGTACTGCAGGAATTGCAAGCAACAAGGCAGCGAGCATTGATAAGAGTCCGGATGCCCACATTAAGCGAGTCCTACATCCAAGAGGCTTTAGACGACATGGTGCAAATCACGGGCATTGCCGAGCTAGACGACGAGGCGGGACAAGCGCGCTTCTCTCAGTACACAAATGGCAAATATGTCAGCATAACTGAGAGGAATTTGCAACAGGTGAACAGGGAAATACAGATATTTGTCTATACAAATAATCCAAAGATTCGTCAACTGAGCGCAGCTGCCCAGCAAAGCGAACAACGAATCATCTCGGCCTTTAACAACTTGGCCTACGCTGGTCTGGTGCCAATTGAAAAATCATTTACTGACTTTTTAAAACTAATTGAGAAATATTGAAACTATGCAATTTTACTAATGGGAAGTAATGCGAGTGTCTGTGACATTAAGTGATTTCTTTTCATGCGTATGCATATATAATATATATAAATGTGCATATTTATATTTTTATTCCCACATATAGTATATGTACTTGCTTTTGAATTTCCCACAGTCAAGTCTAAAAGGTTATCAGCTCATTTTGAACGAGCTGCAACTGCATATAATATTTATGCATACATTATTTACATTTGTTATTTAATTATTATAAACACATGTGTATTTGTGATTTAATTATTAAAAGCATATGTGTATTTGTGATTATGCCCATTCAAGCTGTCCATGCAAATCCCTACTTATATTATTATTATTTTTTCCTCAATTTAATGATACACCTTTTACGCACGAGACATGTGTTTGACTTTTTGAGCTGATTTTGTGGTTGCATTATAAAAATCACTGAACAAAGAGCTTAAAAAAGAGTGTTATATAGAGAGGGAGAGAAGAGAGCACGAGTGTGTTGCGTGTATTGCGGTTTTTACAGTCACAGTTGCTGCAATTGACCCAGGCTTAAATCCAGCCTCAAATGTGTTTCAAGTGGAAACTAATGAATGCTTATCTACATATATATAATATATGTATTTGTATATAAATATATATATTTATATTTATAGTTATGTTATATATTTATTTACTAATGAGCTACGAGCTCTCAGAACAAGACGCAGCTGTATGCCAATGGGACGCAGTCAGAGAGTGGACGCTGCTTAGCTCAGCTGCCTACAGCGAACAACGTATGAGCAGCCGACAGCAGAGTCTGCTCATGAGAGAACAGGCAGAATCAGATCACTCCACATGAATGCAACTCCAATTCCTCTCCAACCCACTCACTCGCACCGCTCGAAACGAGCAAGCTGTGCATAAACAATATTTTTATCAAAATTCTCTCATTGCTTTCCAATAGCTTAAGCTCTTAAGCTCCTTTTGAAACATGAACAGCTCAACTCAAGTCAATAATTGTTAAAAGTAAAGAAAATTTGATTTCCAACTAATTGAAATATACCTTTAAGAATATTTAATTTAATAGAGTTATCATTGTCCCATCATCGAATCATAGAATAATTGTGATTTCACTTCAGCTGCAATTTAAGCTGCAATGGAATTAAAGCAGAGCTGGGCGCAAAACCACAAAACGAACACAGAACATTCAGAGCAAATGCATGTTTGTTGTATTGCATTTTAAATTTGATCAGAATTTCAATTTGGCAAAACAAGAGCCGTAACAGCAATTGGCTCGAATTGAACATTTTGCAAATGCCACCGAAATGAAATTGGTCCGAAATATGAAAAACTGAATTAAAATCAAATTTAAATGTGGCATCACAGCCACAAACAGACGAAGAAGAAGATGCAGCAGCAGTAGAAACAATGCTCAGCCACAACTACAGATGTGGAGAAAGCAATTCAGTTATAAAATGCCCAAAAGAATAGGCAGATTCGATTAAAATGTCAAAGAGCATTGCCAAGTGCAATAGGGTATTAAGTGAAGTGACTAGAAACAAAGCAGAGAGACCATAAAATGATATGCAAGTGGCGCTATCTGCTGGTGAGATGAGCCATTTGATATGACAGCTGAACGTAAAGTGGAAATATACAACTATAATAATATGATTGAGATGTAGAAAAAGTCATTTTTGTATGTATTAAATATAAAACTTATTCAGCAATTACTGAAAATTTAATCTAGGAATTTTGCTGAGATAAGAGCAGAGCAGAGCAGAGCAGAATGAAAATCTAAACCCAATTTGCATGCACATTCAGGAGACGAGCCACAACGGGCAGAAGCCAAAAGCCAAAGAGCTCAACAATGATTTTTATTTGCAGCAAGCTGCAGTAGCCCCGAGATGAGATAACAATCAATAAGCAGAAAACAAGAAACTGACAAAGCACGGGAATAAACTTGAGTCTAGCTTACATACAATGAGGTTAAAATGCAACAGCAACTGAAAGGATGAAAGGACACTGGATGGCAGCCAGGGCCTGCAGAAGGCCAAGCAAACGAGCCAGACGAAGCAGACAAATAAGCCCACTTTTATAATAAAGTAACAAAAATGCGAAATCTGTGCTCAGCCATATCCCAGAGCCAGCCACCTCTGAACTGACCCAATGAACTTTGCTGCCAAGCCAAGAGAAAAGTTGATTTTACTCTAGTTGTTGCTACTTCTGCTGTTGCTGCCGCTGCCACTGCTGCTGCTGCTGCTGCTGCTTCCATTTTATGCAAAATAGTCTAAAAGTTCAGAGGTGTTGACCAGGTTTCCAGCAAAATGTGTTGCGAATATTAAATTTTGTTTTCAGTGACAGCATTTAAAAAGCTGACCAGCCACAATACCTGCTGAACGATAGCTAAAACATGTATTAACTAAGTGAAAAGCGACTATAATTCGTTGACACCTTTCTCTAACTTCACTTAGATCTCCCACTTAAATTGCAAATCGTAAAGTGAAACCTTTCATATATTATTATTTAAATAATAATAATAAAATTGCTCAGCAATGAAATGCAAATGTTTGCCTAGCCTAAGACCTATTTGAGCAGACGACTTTAAGTTGATTTGCCAGAAATGTATTTGACCTGACATTGACTCGATAAGCTGTAAAAGTCGGCAACAAAAAAAAAATGGTATTTGGTTTGATGCAGCGCGCGTTGAAGCCACGTTTAAGTCTTTGTCCATAAATCTGGCCACAAAACGGCTTCATTAAATGTGTGTGCGTGAGCGAGTGTAAGTCCGTTGTAAACTTTAGCTGTTCTTAGCTACTGCACAGCCTCCCACGTGCCGCGTCTCCACCAAGCTCCAGCAACTTTTGTGCGACCCAAAAATGCAAAAATCAATACAAGGCAAACACTCGAAAAAAAAAAAACAAACAGAGAAAAGGAATGAAAAGGTAAAACGTGCAACAGCAGAAACAATTGTAGATAGAGCATCGAAAAACACATAACTATTTTGCATAAAATAAAAGTTTTTTGGGTATTTGCCATGCGTGTGTGTGTATATGAGTGAGTGTGTGTGTGTAAGCCACACTATTGAGTCATACAAAGCACGTATGTCCTTCAGGTCCCCAATGCGGATCTGTGTGTTGTACTTTTGTCTCTGCATTGTTGCCTGTCGTTTGTTTGTCGTCGTCAGACAAAACAAGGCATAAGTAGAGCTCGCAACACCAGCAGCAACTACAACAGCCACGACGACTGCAACAATAGCAGAACAAGAGTGGGCAGGGAATACAACAGTGAACACAATGAAACATCACATACATTGACCCAAATTTATGCAATCGAAACTTTAAAGAATCAAATCAAATAGCCCAACATAAGGGACAAGTTTTTTATCTCATATGAGAGCGAGAGAGAGGGAGAGAGAGAGAGAGAGAGAAAACGGCGAGAATTGTGCGATATTAAAGCTGACAGTTTGCAAACGAGCTGTGAATGTGGAACGTGAAGTCGAGGCAGACGGCGTCAAGTCACAATTTCGCCTAGTTTTTTTTTTGCCCTCTGCTTTCATTCATTTATTTCTTTTGTGCACTGTCATTTGCTGAATATTCATATTTTTGATCCCAAAAACTTATGAATTATGAAATATGCATACAATTGTCTCGCTGTCTGCGCGCATCAAAAATGGAAGAAGTGCAGCAAATACAAAGGGGGAGAGAGAGAGAGAGCGAGAGAGTGAGAGAGACTGAAATTCACTTTAGATGAGCACAAAACAAAAAGCTATATATATAGATAAAAATGTATATATATATATATATGTATATAAATTGCGCTCTATGCGCTAAGCGCACATTCTTTCCTCTAACCGGCATACCTGGCGTATGCGTAATTGTTTGTTTCTCTCTCTCTCTCTTTTTCGATGTGCGATGTGCGATGATGCGTAGCTGAGAGCTATTGTAAAATTAGGTGACACAATTTCACTTTTCTCTCATCGCTTTTCCCTTTTTTATTGTGTGTGTTTTTTCCACATTTAAAATGCATTTTCTTTGATGGCATTTGAAATGAGTCGCTCGTTCCACATGCAAAAGTGTAAAATATTGTGCATAAATTAAAGTTTGCCTGCATATCAGATATGTGATAGCAGCCAGCTGCAGACACAGATCTTTAATGATATACAATATGAGCCCTTCCACCACATGTATTTCATGCTAAATGCATTCAATTGAATAACTTAGCAATGCACAGGATATGCTTTAATGGGAGCAGACAACTTGATAAACAGAAATTGATTGTTGAGGCAGATAAAAATGGATTATTTATAGATAACAGTTCAGTGCACTTGCTTTGAGTTGAACTTTGATTAAAAAGTAAATATTTTAATTAAATTAAAAGAACAACTAACTTGGGAATTACCAAGTGAAATTAAAAATCAATTTAAAAGCCTAATCGAGCTATGATAGCTTAAAATCAGTTGAGCTCTTACTACATTTGATTATAAAGGAAAAGTATTCACTTCATATATATAAAATGCACTCTGGCTAGCTTCTAGATTCTTTCTTCTTTTCATTCAGCTGCATAACTAACTTTGTCTGGGTCTGCCGCAACTCTATTATAACAATGAGTTGTTAGGTCTACTGCATTATAAAGCATAACTACACTCTACTACACGCATATTCTTTCTTGTTTAACTTGCAGGCATAAAAACCTTTAACGCACTTTAGCTATAATGATATTCATGCTGGGGCTATTTCCTGGTCTGCTTTCACAAATTTCTATATACATGTCGTCATTTTTTCCTTCTACTCTTGTTTCTTTGTGGTTTGCTCTTGTTGCTGCTGTTGCTGTTGTTGTTGTTGTTGTTGTTTTTGTAGCTGCTTCTCTTTTGAGCTTCTGGCTGTTGTGTAGAGGAAATAACTTACAATTGACCTCGTTAGCCGCTGTCTCATGTGAATGCCGCTTTATGGACTCTGTCTATGCATCTTACTTATACCACTTCTTACTCTCTCTATCTATTTTGTCTCTATCTCTTTCTCTCTCTCTCTCTCTCGCATTGTCTTGCTCACTGTGCATGTCTTTGTGTGTGTGTGTGTAGTGCACTAAGCCGGCTAGTTGGTCGTATTAGTGCTGCGACCTCTTGACTATATCATTTCCTGCTTTTTCATGAAAGGAAGCTGCCTGCGCCAGCTCAGCTAATGCTGATCCAATTACGCTGAAAAAAGAGCGCAGCAACAGTGACAGAGCGAGACAGACAAACATATACATATACATGTATATCATATATACACACATATATCTCCTACATATCCTTGTTGTCTGCACATAAATGAAGCTTTACGCACAACCCACTGATAAATATAAATTATTGTAATTATTTCTTGAAAAAGTCAACGCTGCAGTTTACTTCTGTCTTCTTCTTCTTCGTCTGTTTTTTTTTTTTAAGAATTATTGCAACGTCCACTATTACCCTGCATCCGCCGTGACCCAGAGTTCGACTCGAGCTGAGCTAATTAAATTTAAATTACATTTCGTTTGTTGTGCGTGGCAGATTTTAAAAGGATTCCACGCCCAGTGCTGGGGCGCTGGCAAATAAATTAAAAATGATTGTGTCTGCGGCGCTGTAAATATGAAGCATACGCCCCGTTGTGCACGCGCCATGTGCCGCGTGTTCCATTGCCATTCGTTTCAACGCGCTGCAAATCAGCGCGCATGAAATTTCAACAAGCCAAACGCCATGCTCCCCCAGGACACACAACAAAGCCACAGAAAAAATACACTCACACAAACACACACACACACACACATAGCAACAACAACAGCAAAATAATATAACTTGTTATCTCTGCAGTTTTTTTTTTTTTCGTTTCGTATAAATAACATTTCATATGCCTCGTTTTCGTTTTCGTTTTCGGTGGTTCCCCAGTGTAAATGTAAACACGCGCTTATCAATATATATATATATGTGTGTATACTTATGTGAGTGAGTGTACACAAAGTATACACCCGTATAGCTGTCTGCGTGTGTGTGTGTGTGGGGTGTTTGTTTGTGTGCCTGTCAAATGTCATTGCCAGTTGCTTATGTTGCTTTTGGCTAAGCGCGGCACAACAACAACAACTGCCACACATCACAATGAAATATAAGCATTTATGTTTGATTATTATTCGAAATACACTAACAAAGTGTGGCAACATTCATTGTTGAAAAATGAGCACATGCATAACACATATATTTATATAGTATAGAATTAATGTGTTTAGTATGAGTATTATTAGAATGGCTTGACATAGCATAAGCTATAACTATTTACTCTGTCTTGATGAAACTTTACCCTATATCGTTGTATATATTTATATGCATATGCTCTTATCGAAGATCATCATTATTAATGGTCTAGCTCTAGAGCAAAAGGATGAAATATCCTTTTAGCAACGGTTTTCTGTACGCTTTTTATAAAAGAATTTTTTTTATATATTTCCTGGAATTTTCCAGAGCCCTATCTTGTTTTATTTTAAAAAGAATAAGACAGAATCTGATAGGAATAAATATTGAGGACGATGTCTTGAACGATATATAAAATATTCAATATTAATGGCGAATGTGAAGGGTGCGGTAAGCTGATGACTCGCAGTGATAAATATATTTATTTATTTATATTAAATATAGCTAGTTTTGTATTATAGTTTATCAGAATTCAGCAGCTGCTACTTTTATTACTAAAAAGTAGCAAATAAATTATTAAGCAATCGCATTTTCATGAACTTTTGTAACATGCTACAGCAACTCACTCGAAATCCTGTATTCTTATACAATTTTCATATAAATATATATATATATATATATATATATATATATATATATATATATATATATATATAGTCGACACTAATGTCAAGCTCTTTTAATCTTGCTTTCAATCAGCCAGGAGTTTATAATTCTATATAAATTATAGTGTATGCCAGAGCTGTCATCAGAAATGAGTGGGCTTTAACCCAACTCAGTTGATTTCCTTAACCCACATGCTGTGCCATTTCGTTTAGCTGTTGCCATAAGCCGCAATGGGCAAATGTCATAACTTCGCTGTACAGGAACAACAGTGCTCCTGCTGACGCTGTTGTTGTTGTTGTTGTTGTTGGCCATATAAAAGTAGGTTGAATATTGCAATATTTTGCTTTAAAAATGCCAACGCACAAGTGTTAAAATCGCTCATCATATCAACGCTCCCAGCTGCCAGCGGCCAGAGAGGCAAAGATCAGGCACCAGGGCTGTCGCTATTGAACTTTATACCATATATGCACATACATACATATATACATATATGTAGTTAAAGCATATATGTATAAATATCTATATATGGGCACGTTGGCAACACAGCAATTCGCTATGTTATGCTGAGCTAAGCATCCTCTCGACTGGCAGCAGCTGCCACCGATTGTTGCGGCCTTTTAAGTCGGCTCAGCCATATAAATTCTGGGCCTACGTTTCTCTCTCTCTCTATCTGTGTGAGTGTGTGTGTGTTGTGAGTGTGTGGCATTGAAATAGCTTCAGCTGACAACAATTGTGGCAAATGTGGCACATCAGCAATGAAATGGCTGCAGCCTTGTTATTAGTATGCCAGCCGCAAACTTTAATGCGACAGAAAAAATACCTAATATAGCTAAAATGTATGGAACTTTAGCAGCAGGTAATGAAAACTTTTATTAATAATCAAATGGGCCAGAGAAAAGTCAACTAATTAGAATAATAATAGCAATTATAGTAGGCACTTTTCTTCTTTACTGCATTTTCATTTCTTTTCATAAAAATGAAAAAAGAAAATGAAAGAAAGAAAGAAAATCTAGCTACTTTTTATTCATATTTCTCTTTGTTATTACTCCGAGATTTAATGAACAATTCGTCACAGGCAGTCAAGACTTTAAGTCAACTAAAGTCAGAGCAGCTGGAATGCCAAGTTAATGGGGCAACACCTGACTGCCAGCCAGACTGCCAGCTTGGCCAAAACAAAACACACAGATTTACTAACTGACATACCAAACATGTTTTTAGCGGCTAGCCACAAAACTCGGCTAGCTCATAATCTTAAATCTACGCTTTATGAGCGACTGAATGAGCGAGACAGAGTAGGAGCGAGAGAGAGAGAGCGAAGTGAAGGCGTATAAGTCTGGAGCTGCTGCTGCTGCTACTGCCTTTGGCTTGGCCCAAATACACATAATGATATGCAAATGTGCATGAATAAGTGTGTTGAAGTGTGCAACACACACACACACACACACACCCACACACATCAGACTATAGCCCATTGGAGAAGTTAAGGCAACGACATCAAAGCAGGGACTTTTCCCGCTGCGTCAGCTAGTTAAGAGTCTCGTGGAGTGAGTAATAGTAGTTGTGCGAGGGGCAGCCGCAGGAAGGGGGGCGGGTCATGTTGAGCTGACCGCGTTAATGAAATGTGCAAATGTACCAATTGACCGAGGCACATTTCGCATACCAAAAACCAAACGAAAGGAAAGCTGAAAGGAGCTGGGGCCTGGAGGACAGCAGCAGTCGGAGCTGCTTAAACAAGTCGACTATGGCGCTCATTTAGTCATTTGCATATTAAAAGCTTTTGTCGCACAAAGGTTAAATCTAAAGATAAAACACAATATACCTATGCTGCCAGCCATATACATATATATTTATATACATTGTATTTTCTTGCTCCAACTGCTTGTTGTTAACATGCGAATCGAGTGTTGGCGCAGGGTCTGCGGATATTCCGTTTGAATGTGCGTGTCGATAAAATATTTCACTTTGGCGCTATGCAAACACTTTTGTGGCATTTTCTTGGCACACTGAAATGTTGTTTTAGTAAACAGCAAAGGGCGTGGGACGGAGGAGGTCACAAATGTTGGGAATGCGCCATTTGGCACTTGCAGCACATCAAATCTCGTACGGCGCTCATTAAATATGAAAAGTATTTGCAAACTAAATATATATTGCCAACAATAATAATGCGGCCCCAAACAAACAAAACTTGTAAAATAATTAATATGCGAGCTCCTTTAAAACTCATTTCGATTAAATAAAACCCGGAGCTTAAATTGGGCTTATGAAATGCACCATAAAACTTTTACAACATTTTACAACTATTTAGCTACACACACACGTACAGCTATGTGTGTGTGCGCTTAATTAAGCATTATTGTTGTTAGAGCTCGTCTCGCAGCGCAGCGCTCAAAATCCAATTAAACTTAAAAAGGCAAGAAGTTGGCGTCTGCGTCGGCGTCGTTGCCGTTTAGCCTGTCTAAAAGGATGCCCAATTCCTACGTGACATATGCACAATTTAATTTTTTAATTGCCCGAAAAACTTGCCAGCGCAGTCGTAGGTAGTCGTCGTCTATGCCACACACACGCACGCACACACACGTAGGCCGCCCACACATTTATAACCTTGAACCCTGACAGAGACTGTGGGCCGCCGACAGCGCCTGGAATTGTGGGTGGGGCAAATGCGACTGTTAGCTGGCTGCACAGCGACAATTCTTTGACTTGTCTTCTAATAATAAGACAAGGACATTTGTTGTTGGCCTTATCTTGGCTTGTCTAGGCGACGCTCTCTCGCTCTCTCAGTCTCCGTCTCTCTCTGTCCCTGTCTGTCTGTTTCTTTCTTTGTCTCGTGCTCTGCTTTCAACGTTTAAGTTGCGCTTTACACTAATAAGCAAAAGTGTCTAACGTAGCGTAACTAAATGCGAAAGGCAAACATTTCATTAACAAACACGCACAAAAAAGGGGCGGGGTTTTGTTAGGGGCCGTTTGGGGGGACCGAATTCACCCGCCCACTCACCCGGTTGACAGTTATGTGTGTAATATTTTTTTCTTTGAGCTTCTCCACCCTCAAAAGGCCGACCGACTGTCTTCCTTGTCTAGCGAACATATATATATATATATGTGTGTGTGCCCACATACATACATACATACATACATACACTCACACACACACACACTCACATACACACATGCCTCGTGTGCCGTCTCTGTGTAGGGTGTGTTTGAAATTTCATAATATCTTTTATTTCATTCTTTGCTTTACTTTATTTTAAGCTCTTTGCTTGATTAGAAGGTGTTGCCATAAATGTCCTTTCTATGTATGCACACACACACACATTTATGTATGTGAGTGAGTGTGTGTGTGAGTTTGCTTCAAATATTATTCCAGCTTTTGTGCTGTTTGCTCATGTGTAATTTACATTTGCCAAGTGCTTTATGGCAACAAGGCGGCAAAAATTTAATAAAACTTTGGCAAATGTTCAGCCGACGATTTGTGTTAGGATAAAATCAAGTTGTCCTTGATATTCATATGCAGACAAACTAATTCATTCAGTTTCAGTTAAACTATGAGCACGACATGAGGTTTGACATCACTCGTGGTAGCTGGGCAAACTTTGTATGTTATTTTAATACAAAATATATATTAACATATATGAAAATTAACTTTTTACTAGCAAAAGGCTGTTGAGATATATGTATCTTCTTCTGGTAAAAATTAGTAGCTTATTCGCTTCCTTACATACATATTCAATATGTTGTCAAGTAGTTCATATATACTTTATCATTCTTAATATTATTACACGTACTTTCGCGCTGACTGAGTGCAAGAAACTTATATAAAATGCAGACTGTAAAATCAGCAGCAGGCACCAGCTGCCAATTTAATGTACACCCGACACCCGACCGTTCCGCCCCGCCCCGCCTGCCGTCCGCCCTTTCTCTGCTCTCAATAGAAACCGCAATGAAAATCGCCGCCAGTTGCGTTCGCACCCGCTGAGTTAAGTTATCCTTACCCAGTCCTTATATAAGCTACATAAAATTCAAAGTGCTGCTATTGCCCCTGTGGCTGCTCCTTTGGCTGTTTCTCAACGGGTGCGTTCAACTTTTACGTATTCGGGCGCTATAAATGTCATATTTTATCTTCTGTTGCTACTGCTGCTGCGTCATCGTTGCCATCTCTCGCTCGATGTCTGTCTAAATATAACAGTTTCCTAGCTTCAAAACTTTATTAAAAATTTATATAAACTTAATGTTGCCTTCTGCCTCGGCGCATGCCTTGCAGCTTTAAAGTTTCATCGGTCGCATTGCTTTTTATGGCTGCCCAGCTAAGTAGGCAACACATTCTGTCCATGCTTTCGGACTATTTTTAGTGAAGCTACCCAATTGGGCAGCCAAGGGCATTGGCATTTGTATAATTTAGTATATGTGTAGGTGGCCCTGCTTCTGTGTGTGTGGGTGTGTGTGTGTGTCTGTGTGGGTAGGTGTGTAGGTGCGTGGGCAGCAGCCACAATAGATCAAAGAGTTCACTCTCACCCAGTGACCCCTACGTAATTGAGCGAGTTTTAAAATTATTTTTGTATCATTTCTGCAGCAGGGCAACAAGTTTTCGTTTTCTACCCAATTTGCGAGGGAAGCATATCTAATGATGTGCCCTTCATTAACTGCCCAAGGGACAAGTCTGCAATTTTAAATTTAATTTCAGCTGAAGTCGGAAAAACTACAATATTTCGGGAACATTTGTATCTATGGCAGAGACCTTGATTGTGTGCAAGTGGGCAAATGGCTTACATTCTTCACTGAGAGCTAGGGTAATGTGATGATTAGGAGAAATAGACCCGGTGACTGTTGATAAGAGTGAGAGTATGTCGAAGAAGATTGTTTAAATGTCAATGTAATAGTAGATACAGAAAATTTTGAAGCACGGTAAAATATATACATAAACATACAATAAATAAATAAATATAGATTTAAGAATAAAGGGCTAAATTATTAGAATTGAAAATAAAGAGGGCTAGTGCAAGCAAAGGAAGACGAGGTGACATTCAATTTCAAAGTTTGCTCTAGAGAGAGGCAAGATACAAAAACGTTCTGAGCATAGTCTGATAAAAAGACAAAATAAGTCATGTAAAAAATCGACTATAAGATCCAAATGAAGCCCAATTCCTTAGATATTTATCCACTTTCTTTTTTTTATCATATAAAAATTCTTCATCACGGCATCATCTTAATTTTCAGCTTTCTCTACCTGCTGCTGAATAACAAAAACTCTCTAGTCTCAAATTCAATTCAAATAGATATACAAATAATACATGCCAAGCTACTTAGTTTGCATTTGCTTTAATTATATGATACATAATATATAGTTAAACTGTTTTTCAACTCAATGTCATGTACACGCTGAGCTGTACGGTTTAGTTGAGCAGAAGGGCCTTAAGGCGACATGAGTCGACTCATGACAGAGGCAGTGACGGCAAAAGAGTTGGAGGCATTCGCAGACATTAGCAGCAGCAGCAGCGGCAAAGGCAAATGACCAAGGTAAAAGATCTAAGCGTCTAAGCCGCTGCGCAGCAACTGGCAACACCTGAGCCGGGCACATACTGCTCGAAGCGAACCCATTTAGCTGGGTAATATAGTCTGACGCTGCTCGTAGTTTATTTAAATTAAACCTTTTTTCAAAACCAAACGCTTGTGTGTGTGTATGAGGCTGTATGCTTGTGTGAGTATCTTTTTCAATTAAGTTTCTAGGCCAGCCGCAGCCAACAATCAACGACAACAACAACAACAACAACAACAGCAGCAACGACAACAAGAAACAACAACGCGTACAGCCACAAAGTAGACAAGCAGCTGCTCTTGATAATGATAATGATGATGATGATGATGATGTTGGCGACAGCGTCCAAGCCGTAGCAGAACAAGCAGCAGCTGAAGCAGAAGAAGAAGCAGAAGAAGAAGAAGGAGAAGAAGTCTCACAAATTGCAAAATCCACATCAAGCCACACCTTAAGCAAACAGTTTCGACTGCAGTTCGCCCCACCTCAAACTTGACTGCGCACACTGTGCGTATACTTAACGCTAAACCCTAAGCCACTAAAGCCAACTAAAAAGAAAACAAGCAACGTCGTCGCTGCAGCCGTCGACCAGCACACTTTAGAGGGTTCCACCATGCCAAACGTAGCATTTTATTTAAACTGCAGTTAATTTTCACTAAAACATTTTAATTGTATTTTTGTAATCTGTCTTCCACTAGTTTTACATGCGGCCAAAGCAAACAGCCACCACCAAACAGACGCCAGACACCCCAGTCGACAGCCGTCGCTAAACAATGCACAGTGGTACGAAGATCAACAAATAAATTACAGTTTAACTTGCGGCTATTTATTTGGAATTTACGAGCTATTTGCCTGCCAATTAGCCGAGCGATTCATAATGCAACTGTGACGTCAGATTAGAAAAGGAAATGGAAAGATAAGTAAACCGAATTATGTATCGAATCTTAGTCTGCCTAATGCTTGACTAAGCTCTTTTGACAAAGATTATATTGAGAAATCTATTATATAACAATAATATTAATTTTTTATATAAAATATTCACATATTTCTCATATTTAATCAGCTTTTCTTCAATCTCTTCATATCTCAATTTAGCAACAACTTGTTTTCGTCGCTGTCAACCACAGTTCGTGAGGCATTTGGCAACGCCTTGGCCTTCTCGTATTTTTTGTCGGGGAGTTGGGGCTTGGCTTGTGGCTGGCAATGGCAGTTTTACAGCTGCGGCCAAAATGGCAAAGCCACTGCCATTTTTAATGCAATAAAAGTCAACTTAAAATATGCAAATTACGCTAGTTTCAAATTTGTGCAGACTGGCGCGACTTGCGACGACGGCGCACCGACACCCACGCCTCACCTTGCCCTGCTCGAGTCTTTTTAGAGGCAGCTCCTTTTTGGAGTTGTCCACCAACCATTGTCGAGTGGGTCATGGTGTGAAATGTCATTAACATTTCTCTGGGCCATGGACTTTTAATTGTCTGGCTGAGTCTGCTGGGGTCTCTGCCGATTTGACCTGGCCACAGCACCAGCAGCAGCAGGAGCAGCAGCAGCAACGCCTTTGAAGTTGGCCAAAGACATTAATGTATATTAGTGTCGCAATAAATTAAAAGCATTTTGCTGTTCATATTTGCCAGCTGCCCGCAGCCCGCAGCCCGCAACCAGTGTTGAGAAACGCACTTAAATCTAATTGCAGCTCAGCCTGGAAAATGGCCATTTAAATGGGGCCAGACTTTAGTTTGCGTAATCAAATTCGTACAAGGCTCTAATGTAATACACATACAAATCACCTGACGCCCCACACCGTTAAATCCCCTAATGAGCCATATCACATTACGTCCAACTACAAATTCCAAAAGCAGGTCCTTTTGTATTGTTTGTCTACTAAAAAAAAAACAACAACGACATAAAACACGTGGCCCTCACACAAAGACCTCGGCCAAGGCATTGGGGCGTGGCGTGGCGCCAGCTCTAACAAAGGCCCCAATTCGAACAATGAGGAACGAGAACTTTGGGGGCCAGGTGTCAGATCTCAGCGCTCAACGCTCAGGCCTGGGGTCTCAAGGGTCGCGCATTTTCCATCACTAAGCCGCTTAGCGCAAGGTGTCACGTTTAAAAATCAATTACTCCAAAGTATTACAATAAGAAATCGAGCCGCCAAGCGAACAAAAACTTGGGCGCGCCCCACGACAAAGGGCTGAAAATGTTTGTTAGTAAACATGAAATGCGATTCACAGACAATCGATAAAAAAGTGCCGCAATAGCTAAATACCAAATCCCCCAAAACTTAATCCTCCTGTGTGTCTCAACTCAACACACAATAGCTAGACACTTTTCAAGCTCTTCTCGGCGATTCTCATAGTTAAGCAAAGGAAAGCCATTCCATTAAGCAGCTTATGAAATTGCATGCAATCGTCGCGAATTGATTGAGAAAGAAGGGGAGGGAGAGGATCGACTACAGAATACTCGCTCAATGAATATACACAGGTTATAAATGCCAACTTCAGGTCCTAGCTAGTACCTATAACGAATATACTCCTTCTTTCACTTGATGAACGAGTAGCAATAACAAACAAGATTTAATGCTGATTTCGAGTTTCGTAGAATCCACCGTGTATGATGGATCTGTTGGCTAACTCATCAAAGGCCAACTGGCCAGAGGAATGCGCTTGTACCGTTCGCGGCACGTTGGCCCAGCGACACGTTCAACATATGCCGCAAATGTTATGCCTTGGGCAATTCATAGCCCACTTTCGGGGCACTTGCTTCGTTTAGAATATCGCCAGCGGCGCGGCGCGTGTTTTGTACAAGTTCTCAACTTAAATTGCGCAGCGAGCGCGTTTTGATGGCACGCACACACAACGCCGCCTGCTGAACTCACTCCGCCCTACTTATATTTGGGCAGCTGCTCGGAAGCATGCAAACTGCGTTGCGTAGCCTTTGATTGATGAAGTTTCTCGGGGAGGGGTACAGGCAGCAGTGCGAGTGGCGAGTGGCCCGAAATTGTGGGCCTGGCTGAGTGTTAAACACTAATGGCAGCTTAAATTAGATTAGAGAGCTTTCGCCCTACTCCTCCCCCTTCCCCCCTTTGCCCTTCTCGCGCTGTTAGTGTGAAGCGTGACCAGCGCATTTGCCATTTCCGCTTCCGCTCGAATTTGAATTTTATAGCATTATTTTCATTTTTGCGGATGGCCATTTATTTAAACTATTTGCCGAAAAGGAGGGGCAAGCGGGCGAAGGCGAATGAAAATATTTCTGTATCAAATATCAACTCATAAAAATCGCACAAAAACACATAAATAAGATTTATTGTTATAGTTGCCACGCATACAAACACAAGCACAAACACACTCACACATTGGCATATTTCAATGCCCATTACGTATACGCAATGTGGCCAGTTCCTTAGCGGCGAGTGTTAAATTTAACGTAAAAATTACGCTAAAAATTAGACATTAATATTTGATTAGCAGCATTAAAATACACTACCCATGGAGCGTGTGGACTTTGACAGAAGCTTGGTAAATATAGTAAATTAATTTGAATATGTATCAAATTTATTTTCAATTACCTAAATACACAATGTTCACATGTTTTTAATCACATTTGTTAGTGTATTTTGACCTAGTTCTGTTTTGATTGATACGCTACAAATTTGTCAAAAATCTATAATCTAAGAGTTTCCATGTATTTGTATATCATTAATTAGTTTTTAAGCCTATCACATATAAAATTCTTAATTTCAAATATAAATTGTTACTAAAATTTACTCAAAATGTTTAAATAAACAAAACAACTTAAAGAAATTGAAAGAACTGTGTTTTCCTTAGTATTTTGCATTTTTTTTTATTTCCCATTCCATACTTTTAGGCAGCGCATTTAATCGCACCTTCTCACAGTTGACAGAAAAGACGATTTTTCTTTTCATTTTATTTTGTATAGCATACTTTCGGGCTGAGCATTTGAGATGCGAATATCATGTTTTGTTGCATACTCTAGAGGGCAACCTCTTACGCACCGAAAAATATTTTTGTTGCGTGTAAAATTTTGCATAGCATACTTTTAGGCAGCAAATTAATGTTTTCTATTAATTGTACCGCATACTTTCGGGGCTGCCTTTCGACTCATTTAGATCATTTTTATGTCGCATACTTTCGGGGCTGCCTATTTTCGACTCATTTAGATCATTTTTATGTCGCATACTTTTGGGCTGCGCCATTTATTTGCCTTGCATTTGTCGCATTTTTAGCCCGAGAAACCCCAAAAACACCAGGCGAACAGAAGCAGCAGCAGGTAGACAGAAACTATTTGAGTGAAAACATTTGCTGAATATTTTTTCAAGGTCAACCGATTGAGTGCATGCATCTGAAACCCAACTCAACTCATTTCAAGGTCATTTTCGCTGTTTTATGGACAGTAACAGGGCCGAGGCCATGGGCTGAGCTGAAAGAAAAGAGGGGCATGCATATTCATGAGCTCTCCTTGCGCATTTGCCAGTGGGAGTGCTGTGTGAATGTAGGCTCGCCAGGACTATTGCTCGGACCTGATTTCCAGGAGCAATTGGGTCATCTGGCAGCCGTGTTGTAGCCGCTTATCATTTTTCTCAAAATCGAAGTAAATAAGAGTTCGAGAAAGGCATAACTCGGCTATATTTTACTATATTTTCTGATGGATGCAAATCCACTGTAAGCGGCAGCGTGCTTGGCCCCACACTGTACTCCATCTTCACTGCAGATATGCAGTGCACACTAGTGCTGGGAAAAGATCGATCTTTACCTAGATCGACATTTCGATATTATGTATGGATCTCAGATCGATGTATCGATCTTTTCATAAAAATATTTTAGCTCCCAAAATTAAAAATTATAAAATTAAAAATTTATTTATAAAGAGCAGCATATCCACTTGCTGCGGCTTAAGGCAACTCCTTCTCTCATTTACTATGTGTCCAGCTTTGCTGAACATTCGTTCGCTCTCTGTGGACGTTGCTGGGACGCACAAAAACTTTTTCACGCATCTTTTAAATGCGTTGTCAGTTGAGATCTGTGAAGAAATTGTTTTAATTAAAAATGTTGTACTCTTATGTTATGTATTTTTACCTTCCAGTAGTCCAATGGAGATATATTTGGTTCAACATTTTCCGTGTTAAAATATTGTTTCAATCCTATAATTGAATGACAGCCTTATCCCACGTTTTTACTTCAAGTGATGGGGAATTAATGGTCTAATGATGGCGATATATCAAGTATCGAAGTTTTCTACATCGATATTTTCGATGGATATGAAACATCGATATATCGTTTGTTAGATCGATCTTTTTCCCAGCACTAGTGCACACTGCACTAGGCGTAATTTTGGACAGAAGACTCACTTTTGGCAGACATGTTACGTCGCTGCAGCAATCATTTAAGGCCAAATTGGCTAAAATGTCCTGGCTGCTTGCAGCACGTAACAAAATATCTCTTGACAACAAAGTCAAAATTTATAAATGTATTCTAGCTCCTGGCCTGTTCTATGCCATCCACGGCATACAGAATTGCTTCCAAAACGCATTGTAAATAAAGAACATACATTTCATAAAAAAAAAAAAAAAAAATCTAACAAAACTTTTGTTTACTTTTCTGCTTTCGTGTCGGCTAGCTAAACACAAATATTTTACTCTCTGTTTTGTTATGTTATTTATATTTTTTTTACTCTTGTTTTGCTTTCGACCACGTTGGCTGGCTTTGTGTGTGTGTGTGTGTGTGTGTGTGTGTGTGTGTGTGTGTTGGAATTTCATGGTTACAAATAGTTAATGTACAGTTAATTATTACATAATCACTCGGCCGCACGACAGGGCCAGTGGACATAGAGGTTCCTCGAACTGTTTCCAAGTCCATTGACTCGCTGCCTTAATGTATAAGTATATATATAAATATATATAGTGCTCATTCCGGCTGACATTTGCTCGCGCTGTCAGCCATAAATATTAATTAAAAAAGAAAGCAGCAGGAGAGAAAAAATAGAGCACAAGCACGAATAATCAACGAAAGGGTTGACCATTTGACCCGCAACATTTCCTGTTACTTCAATTGTTAATCGAGCTAAGACGTCGATGGGCCAAGCCAATTACAAGGGAATTGAGAGGCGTGGTCTATTTTTAAATTGCCGCCTATAAATACACAGCTAATTTGTGGTTTAGTCTCTTCGCAAAGAGCAATGCTAATTACCTCTGATTGGTCAATTTACAAAATGTAACTTATAATAATCGGTTAGAACATCCAATATCTTTATTAATTTGTATATTTAAAAGAGAAAAGCACGTGCAGCAAAGTGGAGCGACAATTAATTAATAGATTTAAGTGGCAGTCAATCTACTCTGTCTATCCTAATTCATTTATTTTAACTTCATTACTTCCGTTCAGAGCATATACTAATATATATATAAGAAAAACTAATGTGAAAGAACAACTTAACCATCAATTAGAGTGAACTACTAAGGCTAAGAAGTTTAGGCAATTACTTGGGTGTACTACATATGCGCTAAAGCCATTGAGTATGCAAGTTAGGGATATAATGAGTTTGTTAAAAGACATGTTGAAGGCAGAGCAGGACGTGGGCACCCTATAAATTGTATTTATTCTTAATCAGGGTCGACAACTAATTCGTCTGTCAATCCTTGGCATTCAAATGTTGACTAGAGAACCTTTAAGAGAGCTACACTCTCTATAGCACACACACAAATCAAATCTTTATATATTCAAAGTAAACACAAATTACTGATCGACTTATTAGACATTTCCACCATTCGCCCCATAACTGGAAAAAGCTCATTAAGATGGGAGATATACTCAGTTTAGTATGCTTATTCATACTAAAAATTTCCATATGATCAATCAATAAACACAATTTATGGATATGCAAGTTTGTCAAACTTGGTATCTGCCAGTCGGATACTCCTAACTTTATCATTTGTTTCACAAAGTTTGTCTTGCCCTTGACACTATTTCTCTGTAACCTTGTAACTAAATCATATGGTCTCTAATAGGCATTTTCCTATAATTAATACAGATTTCATTTTCATGCCAAATAACTTTTCATATTAAGCCGAAATACAAATGAAATGTCATAATTTGTCTTCATATAGAATTCTAATCATCATAAATTAGGAATAGAAACAAAATCGTATAAAATTTACATTCGCAGCCGCATCGTTTCCCACATTCATCTGGTCAATGCCTGAACAGTCGCTCACTGTGCTCAAATAGCGCAATAAATTGTTTGGCTGACAAAGTCTTGAGCTTGCCAAGACGCTAAAGAGCGCAGCAAAAGGCAAGTTGATTGAAAAGTTGTTGGCCAACTGGTTAAGGTAGTTACCTGGCTAACGTTGTTTAGCTGGAAATTGTGCTCTACTCCCAGTTGGCCCTAAGCTCTGCAGCAGCAGCGTTTACACACACTCGTACACACACACACACAGGTAACTTTTAGCAAAACACTTTGCACATGTTTTTTTGGAACGTTGCGAGCTATTTGACAAAAGTGCCAGGCCAAAAGCTGGGCTATTTATTATGCCTGGCACTTTGGACCAAGCATGCATACACCTACACACACACATACACACACAAGCACACACGCACACATGCATGCAAGTGGGCAACTGCGTTAATCATTTCCACTTTATGCGCTCTGTAAGCCAGACAATGTCAACAAACAGCAAAGACAGAAGACGCTGAGCAGCAGGCGAGCGGGTGGCCAGCAGGGGGCGCGGCCGGTTAGGGGCGTGCGGATGCGAGGGCAGTAAGAGACAAGCATTATAACGCATTAAAAAGTAGCTGCAGAGTTACGAACGAGTACGACGAGGGTTAGGGCCCTGCAGAGTTGTGTTGCCAGCCAACGACAATCTCTTGCCAACCAAAAACTTTGGCCGTTTAGAAAAGTGTCAAGCATTTTATCACACCAGGCAAAATCCACAACAACAACAACAGCAACAAGAGACAGGCAGAGCGAGAGAGGGAGAGAGAGAGGGGGAGAGAGATGAAGCAGTCCGGCCATAATAAATCTGCTGCAAGCGAACGAGAAACGTAAGGCATTGCAGCTAAGCATGCGCCTAAAAGTATGCAACGTGCAACAGTAAACAGCGACCAAGTCAAGTGACTAACTGACTGACTAACTGACTGACTGACTAACTGTGTGAGTGAGTGACCAACTGACAGTTGGCCATTTGGTAAGTTTGTCCGCACAAACCGAAAAACTTGTCAACATGTTGAGTGCAGCCGCCTCCGGGCCAAGTCGTCGCAGTTGCCCGTACAAACTTTTGTGGCAAGCGGGCAAAAAATGTGAAAAAAATAGGTGAGCAGTCCAAGCTTGAATGGCTGATGCTCTATAAGTAGCTACCAATGGCTGTGCTCAAGAAAAAGTTAGCATGAAATAGGTTAAGAGATTATGAACAAGTTTTTAATGCAAGCAAATCAAACTCTAATTGCTGACTAGTTATGGAAATGTATATTAAATATATATATATATATATATATATATATATATATATATATATATATATATATATATATATATATACCTATAAGAATAAGCTGAGAATCAGTTTAGACTTGGCTAAATAAAGTAAAAGCTTTTTAGCGCAATGTCTGTCATTTGGTATGGCTACAGGGTATATAAACCAGCCAAACTAACTAAAAAGTAAAATGAAAAAGAACTGTCATCAAAAATGAGCACGTGTTTGTTATTTGCGCACAGGTTTACCTTTTTTTTTACGGTTTGTACAGTTGCATTCCTGCGGGAGCAAGCTTAGCCATTGTGCTAGCCGCCAGCCCGCATCGTGAGTGGATTTCGGGTGTATTCTTTTGGCACATAAAACAAACAAGGACAACATCAACAACTTATTTGGGCACTAGCTAATTGCATTTGAGATTAACAAACAAGCAACAAATAGAGAGCAAAGAGAAGGAGAGAGTAACTAACTAAGCTGACTAAGTTGATGAAGCTGGAATACCCTAGACACGGGATACTAAAACCTTCTATAGAAGAGGATATTCTATCCAGATAATCTCTAATTATCATATACATTTCAAGCAAACATATAGATAGATAGATATATATATCTATACCCATTCAGCTCATTATCTAGATAGATTATTCAACAAACATTGCGAAGAATCTGCTTTAAACTTCTGGAATTTATATCAAAGTGCGCAGAGTGCTATGCCTTCGGCTGACTTGCCTGTCCTTTACTTGGCCTGACAGCTGACGGGTTGAAACTATAAATCTTTGGGAAAATCTCTGGCCATGACAAAAGCCTGTCGGAATAGCTAATAAAATAAGTTGACGTCAGTTGGAGGCTGGTGACGAATTTTCATTGAATTTTTAATTACCGCTGAGATGAATTGACAAGCGGTTGGCAGGTGTTTCACGTTGCCCACCTGCGGCTTTAATTAATTAAGAGTGAAGCTACAAATTTTCTCTCACACACACACAGAGAGAGAGAGAGAAGCAAGGTACAACGACAGCCTGTCTCTGTGTGTGTGTGCGGAAGGTTAAAAGTTTTCCCTTTTGGTCTGTCTTGGGATATTTTAAAATGCGCTGAACCGGAAAACATCTGCTGGATATTTAAAAGAGTCTTTCAGTTTAGGTGTTTTGTAATTTGATAGCGCTATAAATTTGCGGCTAGCTGTGACTTTTATGCCTGGTCTCAATTAAGGACTGCAAATACCCCTTACCAAGTGCCAATTAGTCTTAAAGTTGGCGCCAAGTTTTCCGTGCGGGGCGGCATCTAGGGGAGCGGGCATACCCTGTCACTGATTCATTTTTAGTTATAGTTGGCGAGTCGGGACAAAAAGCAAATTACGACGCTTATCTGCACAATTTACGTGCCCGGGCACAAAGGACACTCGCTGCCTGGTTGGGTCCTTCGTTTTGTCTGCTGCATTTTGCGCGTCTTTGTGCGCAGAATTTGTGAATTTCACGTCGAGCGGCAAATTTCGCCAACATCAAATGCAGCGCGTGCCTCTCAAATTCAAAAGGATTCATAGCGCAAAAACCCCTGCTTAAAACAAAAGAGCCAAAAATGCGAAAACGCCTTGAAGCCAAGGCGACAAGGATGGCGAACGCAACACAGTTCGCATTACAAAAGGACGACGCATCGCTGCAGACGCTTAGAAAAGCGCAGCTTGTTGCCCAAAAAATGTTCATACTGAATGAAAGTTTTTCTTCCCTTTATTGTATACTCTCTCTCTATGTCGTTGGTAGGGTATATTCGTTTTTGAGAAATTGTATTAAATATATATCTATATAAATTTCTCTAATTAAGATGAGGAGCTTTATGTTGTAAAGTTTTATAAATCAATCACAGTTCAACATATCATAATTAACTTATCTCTCCAGTATCGAACACCCCAGTATTTTAAAAGCTCATAGCACAGCTGTGTATACCCGACTGTAGCGCAGCTACTTGTTTTCTATTTTTAAGGTCTTTTCTATGCGAAGCCAGGCATAGAAACTGCGACTTATTGTATGAAAATAGAAGCGTGTATGCGAGTGTGTGTGTGTATGTGTGTGCATGTACAGAAAGCTACCAAAAACATGCTACAAAATTGTAAAGAGCCGCCCGAAATGAGTTGCCAACTGCTGCCACTGGCAGCAGCAACAGCAGCAGGAGCAGCAACTCCAATGCCATATGGAGTATGGGCCAAAAAGCTGGGCTCGCATTTTTGTGACTTTCATGTACCATAAATTATTTTATGTTATTATTATACAATACATTGAGGAACAACAACATGCAAGGGGTTGAAGAGGCGAGACGAGGCGAGGCGAAGCGAATCGAGTCGAGCCGAGCAACAAGCAAATGGTAAATTTTACTTTTATTGCGATTACGTTGACATCTTGTGCATGAGCGTGTATTACTCATATTTAAAGGGCAGCTTGAAATGAAAATAAAGCTAAGAAATACTAAAACAAGTCAATGACAGCACATAAACTAAGCTGCATTTACAGCGGGGACATCAAATTTAATAGGCATCATTTCAAGGAAATCGATGAGCAATAATATATCAACTACAAATGCGCATTAAGTGAATGCTCAGGCTTAAATATGATTACAATTATCTAATGCGACAGGAGCTTTGGCGAAAGCAAAACAACCAGAAAGAAGAATCAAAGCAATAAGGGAAATATATTAATATTTTATCAATAAATTCGAATCGAGCTGAAGTCGATAAACAAGGAAGAATAATAAAGAATAAAGCAAGAAATATATTATTCTTGCAATTACAGAATTTAAGAAGGATTTGCCAAGAATCATGAATCAATTGCAATTTAATCTTTTAAATGCAACGAATAACAAATGAATTTACGAAGATGAGAACAAAGTATTAGCACCATATTTTAATTATATTTTATATTTAAAATAATAATTTATATATTTCTTATTTAATAATAAATCAAATTGTATTGATTTTCTATAAAACCGAAATATCTTTCCCACATCAGCATAATCTCTTCATTCCTGCCTCTTCTTCAACCTATTTCGAAAGATAGATCCCACTTTATAAATCTTAAATATATTTATTTTACTTTATAGATTGCAAAAACTCATTCAATGCCAGAAAAGTTCTACAGCTAAAAAAAGGCCTTTCATTCAAAAAATTTGTATCTATATATATGTTTTATATATATTCATATCCAAGTTGTCTGACTATTGTTATGTATTTTATTTAAAAAATTCCGTAAGCGTATGTCTGCTGCTAATGGAGAGGGCTTAGACGAGCGAGTGGAGCCTTTTATCGCACCGCCGCGCTTAAAGATAAAGGCGAAGGGCAGGGGGTAGTAAAGTGCAGCAGAAGCTGGCAAAAAGCAAAAGCGAAATGAAATCATAAATGCCCGGACACGTGCCGAAGCAGCACACAGAACAGCTGCCACGTGCAACGCTTGCTAGTTGCAACTTCTCACTTCTCAGTTCTCTCAAATGGCGCCATTTGCGAGCTTTCGGCAACGAGGTGTTAAAGTTCTATTTTCCTTCTCTTTTTTCGCTATCTTTCTTTTTGGTTTTTTGTTTTTGGCAGAAGCCCGAATGTTGGGAGTCGGTTAAATATTTAAATTTATTTATTGGCGACCCATTTAAAATAATCAACAACAATAAAAAGTATAAGAGAGCACAGAGCTGAGACTTACCGTGTTGTTCCTTGCCGAGCCCAGCGCCGATGCCCATGCCCATGCCCATTCCCATGCCCATGGTCATGCCCATGCCAGCGCCGTGTCCAGCGGGCGAGCCGCCTGCAGATCCTCCTCCAACTCCGTTGCCGCCTCCGCCGGGCATCGAGTGCTGGTGCGCTAATGTGAGCGGCATTACGGACGCCGCAGCCACAGCCAGCAGAGCCATAAAAATTTTCCACATTGTTAACGTGGCCATTTGACTTTTATTGCACTTCATTTTCATGCGCTGCTCCTATTTTCCTTCTCCACTTTTTTTCTGTGTAATTTCCTTTGGCCAAAAGCTGCAGTTAGCCTCCGCTTCTATTTTCTTGTTCTTCGTTTCTCTTTGGTTTCTTTTTTATATGCTGTGGGACGCTTGTTGATTTTAATTTGATGTGACTTAAGTTGGATTTGGTTTGCAGATTTCGCCAGTCACAGCTGCAGTTTTGGCCCGTCTGGTTGCCAGTTTATGCTGCTCTCTCCCTCTCTCTTTCTCTCTGTCTCTCTCTCTCTCACTTTCGCTCCACTTCCACCTGCTGCAGACTACAGCTTCTGTGCCTAGTGGTAGCACATTTCGAATGGCGCCGCGCTGGCAGCAGCTAGAGAAGAATAAAGAAAAGAAGAAAAAAAAAAATTGAAATGCCATCAATTGAGTACGTTGAAAAGTTTTTCCGGGGCAGGGTAGAAGAGCTAAAGCGTTCAAGGGGAGGGGCCAGGGGCCAGGGGCTTTGCAGCTAGTTAAAAAGTTGTGAAAGTTTTCGTTAAAGTCAAATTGAAGCCGCAATTATCGAGTTGTAAGGCGCACACACACACACACAGCCGACTCTCTCTGCGTGGGTGTGTGTGTGTGTGTGTCTTAGCCTGGGGCTAAGTTAGAGCTAAGCCACATTGGAAATGAACATTTTTAAGCAACTGTTCAGTTTGTCAACTTGTTGAAAAAGTTTCTTACATTCCTATTCCTTAAGGCCATCAACTTCTCAAGTTGTTTAAAGTGTATATGTTCAGAGCTTAAGCTATATATTTTATTTACACTTTTTTAAGTAATAGAAATGAGGTCAAAGGTTAAAGTTAACATTAAATTGAATATGAAAACTTAAATATTAATGCGAAAGAAAAATTTGTCATGAAATTATGAAACAAATTTCCACAGAACCTCGAGAATCAAAAAATGGAAATTATTACTGCCAACATTACATTGCACTTAGCGCTTGAATAAACTGTCATCAGCTTGTCAGACCCAATTAATTTCATATTAAATATGTGTATTTAGCGAGATGTCTCTATATATTCTTATTTATTTTTCAATAATACAATTTGCCCAAACCACACAATTTCAACGATTCCATAGAACTTTTGCACAAAACTCAACTTTTCATCTCAATAATGAAGGCATTGAGACTTTCATTCTTGGCTTTAATACAAGCAGTAACAATGATATTTCACATGCTTTTGGTTTGAGTCTACACGCAATGTAATTCAAACTGAACCCAGTTCCTTTTGTACAGCAGCCAATATCATTCGCAATCGCATTTCCACTGCCAAGTAGCTATGCAGATAATGCCGCGACGCAGCAACAAACAAAAAATTTACAATTTCCGGCAAAGTCCCTACCCAACCTCACCGCGCGCGCGGTCCACAGGCTGGCGCTCGATAAAAAATATTGCCGTGAGCAAAGGAAATTCAAAAGGGATGCCCGGGAAAAAACCGAAAATAAAAATAAATAAATAAATAACTAACATAAAAATTAAGGTACAAAAAATTTGACATACGACAACAAAAAGAAAAATACTGAAAACTGCAAAAGAAGATAGGCAAAAGCCACTCATATATCTCTTCGTTAAAGGAAGGCAAAAAAATGAATTCTATAAAAATGTTCAGATGCAAATAATAGTGATGATTTGCAAATACAAAATGAAGCCGACTGCGAACTTGGCAACAACAAAGAGATGAAGAAGAAGAAGCTGAAAAAAGGTAGAAAAAAAGGTAAAAGACACGCTGACAAGCGAAAGGTAGCGCTAATAAATAGACACAAAGGCGGAGGCCAAAGAGAAGCAGCTCGCAACAGATACAACACGCCAAAGGGCCAAAAGGTTCACAATGACATCAAAATTGTGAATGGGTTGGCTCAATGGTAGCTTTCTTGAGTGCGCACGCCGTGGAGTGGGAAATAAGAAACGTCGCTGGCAAATCAATAGGAACGCAACCTGGGCAATTTTTAAGTTTTACCTGGCCTTTTTTTGTTGCCAAAATACTCTAACTGCTTTTTGGGCTACATCAATTTGTTAACTAACAGGTTGCAGGGGTTTTTCTTTAAAGAAAATAAAATATTTAAAGAATTTTTTAGATAGTAAAATGTACACGAATTTTATATGAATTCTTATGTTAATGAAAGACTTAACCATTTCTAATTTAAAAAAAAATAAACAAAATGTAGAAATACTAAAAAAAAATTATAAGACAGTTTATAAGACTTTGCTGTCCTGTTTGTGTTAATATATTTTTAAAAATATTTATATATATAAAATATTTATTTATATTTTTATATGCAATAAGACGCTCGCTCGCTGCCTTAGTTCCCCATTCAATAGACAAAAGGTAGAGTAACTAGAGTTCGTTTTATCGTTCGCTAAGCTAGTTTCTAATTTTGTTGTTGGCACTTCTGTTTCTATTGTCATTTTGGCAACGCGTCCGCCGAGTGTCGTCACTGGAATAGAATGGGCCGTGCAAGGTCTGGGTTTGCGTGGATTGCTGCTGCTGTCGCTGTTGAATATGGCGCAATAGATGCGGGAATCGTTATAAGGGGAGGCGCTTAATAATGATAAGAATGTAAGACATTGCAATAAGCGACCAAATGGCCGACAGATAAGCGACGGCACAGCCTCAACAACAATGGGAAGGTGCCAATGTGAGTGAAATAATAATGCCCCAGATGATAATAATGATGCTGTTGATAATGACATTGTTAATAATCATGCTGCTGCCATTGCCACTGCCACTGCTGCTGCTGCTCCTGCTCCTGATGTTGTTGATAAAACTAATGGGCCGACGACAATTAGGTATGAGAAATTTGTTTAGGTTCTTTAAATATCGCACAATATGAGAATATGAGAATAAAAACTGAATGGACAGCTTCAACTACACTTGAGCAATTTGCGCACAGTCGAGTGCGCACATTAACCCAAAGAACAAACACATCCAACAGCACACAAAGAGCACAAAACAAACACAACAGCAACAGCAACAGCAGCAGCAACGGCAAAGAGGGGCCAGGCAAAATCAACATGGCGTACAGGCGCCGGAAACGGAAACGTCAGCCGGCCGAGCGGGCCAACGGACCAAGCAACACATATACCTACACACACACTTACATCAACTTAACGACCCAGCGACCAACCAATAGACAAACATTCAAACAGCAACAGGAAAGACGGCGACGACCAAAGCAATGCAAAACAAAAAATGCACTATTAACTAAAGACGAACTGGGTATGCTCTACCAAACAGGAATAAGGATATGGTTTAAAAAAAAGAAAATGTAAAGAAATATATAATATATAAATTAAAATAGAAAGCTAGGATTAAATATATAGATAAATAAATATTATATTAAATATATTTATTTTTTTTTACTTTATGTAATATGATTTCAATTGGGTTAACTTTGAATCCAGGCAACTCAATCTTAACCTCACAGGATCTACAGCCTTTAATATCTATGTTCGATATAAGAACTTCTATAATTATTTTCAGACTCAACAAATTTAAACTTTAAACTTCTCTAAAATCAAAATTTTGCATTTTTCCCCAAGCAAATTGTAGAGCAAAAGCATTTGCGACATTTTGCTTTTATTTCAAAGCTAAGGCAACAAATGCAATTATCCTGTTATACTCTATGCTTTTGGGTCAAAAGGAATAGGACAAAATGGAAATGAGAAAACATTTGATAGACACATTTTATTGCATGAGGCCAGCCCCCCAGTCAGACAGCGGCAGCTGCTCGTCTAGCAATTGCTACTGACAGGCACTCATATAGCATGCACATACATGTCTCTACTCTAGCTCTGTGTGTGTGTGTGTGTGTCTGCTTACTTGCCTAAACACTCTAGACAATGGCCCGTCAATAGCTGCCTCGGCATTTCCTGCTGCAAAAAAAAGAGGGAAAACTTAACCCAGCTTCACGTTGTAGTTTATTATTCCCGCAAGTCTCATGCTTTTCTATTTGCTCTAAATAAATTTTTATCATGTGCCAGAACTAAAATGTCCGTGTCTGTGTGTATGTGTGTGAGTAGTCCATCATGCCAGGCTAGCATCATTCGGAGCGTTATTCATTTATTCATTCACTTCATTCACTCGCTGCTGGCGCTGTTTCTTATGGTTTTTGTGGTTATTGAAGCGATCATTCGGAACATGCACAGCATTTTCATGTTTGTTATTTTCGTTTCTCTCTCTCTCTCTCTCTCTCTCTCTGTCTCTCACTCCACTCCCTCTCCCACTCGCACTCCGCATCTCTTCTCACTCTGCTTTTATTATGCTGCCCAACCGCCCAAAACTGTTGGCTCCATTATTAATGGCCAAAACGTTTAATATGCGAATTTAAGAAAATTACTTTCATAACACGACATTAATGGTGACATATAAATGGCATTACTCACACCCGAAACCGCTGGACACTCCTTACCCACTGGCCCCCCTCCCTCTCCCTTTCTCCCCCTCTCTGTGAACTTATAGCCGCATATATCTGATTTTTAGTGTCGATGAGATTTATCGCCCCAACGAATTGCTACGCTCTGGACACAAGCGGAAATCTGTGCGCGTCGTCCGATTCCTTGCTTGACTTATGGCCAAGAGCTTATGCCGCCAACTTTATACATATATATATAATACATATGTATGTCTCATATGCAGCTCTCCCCTCGCATAAGACACGTATAAACATCGCGTTGGCTGAGTACTTGCTTATTTATTGGCCTCACTTATGTCTGTGCGACACTTGCGGTCTGCGCCAAATGAAATGAAAGCGTTTTTAACATTGCCCCCAAATTTCGCATAAACTTAAGAAGTGACAGCAAAAAAAAAACAACAAATTTGTACATATATATAAGCAGATTCATCCTGGTAGAACATACATATGGGGGCTATCTGAGCAGAAATCTGTCATAAATGTTTATGCCCATAATTCATTTAGCTGAGCTCTTAGTAATTTGTTGTGAATATGCTTTGGGCAGGAATTGAAATAAAATCATTTAGATAAATAATAATAACAACGGATATAAATAGAAATAATATTATTATGTATATCACTGCTAACTGCCTGGAGCCAAAAATGTTTGTATAAATACCCCAAACTATAACTGTCATAAAAACTACAACTGTTTATAAATTGAATATTTAAAATTCCTGGAATTCATTTATGCTATGTTATGTTGGGTAATTTAAGTCATTTGCATAGTTTGAGAAAGTTTTTTGAGCATTTCAAAGTAAAATCTTAAATCTTACTTATAGGTTATAATACGCTATAATTATTATTCCTTTTTTACTATTTTGCTGACAATTATTTACTCTTAATCTTATTTATTATTTCCATAGTATTCTTCCTTTTCTTTCCTCTATTTCTTCTATTCCTTTCCTATATCTTAGCTTATACTTTATAGTTCCAACTTGCCGTCAGCCTACTAATCTATCATTATTTCTTGTTAGATTTCTACTTCTTTATATTCATTATTTTGTTTATTCCTATCTGACTTCAACTTCAGTTCAGTTCCTTTGCAAATATCTCAATATAATTTCGCATTTGCCCACCATTTGCCGCAGTCTGATGGAGTCATCAGTTTACCGTTACTTTTATAATACACTAGCGCTACATTTACTGCTTTTATTGTGTTGCGTTACTTGATCCTGTGGGGTTTGTGCGTCCTTTTTGCATTTAGTACTACATTTCCAATGATGAGCGCTCGTTTATTAACGAAATGAAACGTTTCTTTTGCTGAGCAAGACGAAAAGTATGCTACGAATATATGTATATATATAGGTATATATTATATTTATATATATATAATACTTATTTGCGCCTTTTATGAGGTAAGTTTGCCGAACTGGAACTGGAGCTTGCGCTGAAGCCGGTGTTGGGCCGGCATAGGCTAGGGGCAGTTTTTGGGGCTGCCTTGAAAAGGCTGGTGGCAGAGGCAGGGGCGTGGCGTTTGCCCATTGCTCGAAACTCATCTTGTATTTTGGCTTATCTGCAAGTTTGATGGATTTTTATCCTTTGCGTTGGACGGGGGAGCGCAAAGGAACCGCCTGCCAGACGCCTGCTTATGTATTTTTATTATTATGCCTGTGCTCGGCTCTTCCCCTCTCGCTCTCTTTCTCTCTCCCTCTCTGTCCCTATTTCTCTCTGTCTTTCTCTGCCTTTCCTTAGTTTGTTTGTGTTGCTTTGCTGCATTTGTACTTTCCTTTCGTTGTTGTTATTTTTTGTATATTTTTATTATGGCAGCAGACACACGCAGTTTATTTATTGTGCCTGTATTTTCTTTAGGTCTTTTTTGAGTTCTTCATCGCCCTCTACCTCTCCCTCCCTTTCTCCCTCTCTCTCTCTTCGTCTGCCCCTCTTGCGTTTTCTTCACTTTGGCATTTATTTATATTCGCTTCCTGTGTTTTCGCCGCTTGCGTTGTCGGCGCATTTATAAATATAAATGAGTTTTGCTCGATGAAGGTTAAATTGAAATTTACTTTGTGCACAGCCATGGGTTCCCTTTTTTTTTTTTTAAAGAAGCAGTCAACCAGCCAGCCCGCCAGGACACGCAGTCCTTTCGCATTTATATACATTTATAAGTGTGTGTGTGTGTATGTGTGTGAGTATATATCTGCAGATCTTTATGTGTGCTGTGCATGATGGAAACCTGCTGCTGAAAAGTTTTAGACCTCTGCATTTCCGCCTTTATGACTTCCCCCCAATTCATTTCGCTCCTCGCCGTCTTTTTTGTGGTTTCATTTTAATTTTGATAAGCAAATGCGGCACATCCTTTTTCAGACTGTTTCTTCTTCGTCTGTTTTCGTGCATCTTCTCGTTTTGGGTGTGAAAAGTTTGTTTGCCTGGCTGCCTTTTGTTTGGCCTTATCATTTGTCAAAAAGAGGCACAAACGAATGCCTCAAATTGAATATTTGCATAAGTTTATTGAAACAGGCGAACTTCGCATTAAATCTGTGTCTGTGTGTGTGTGAGTGTGAACGTGTGTGTGTGTGTCTGGGTGTGAAAATAGGGGACAGGTATATCAGCACCTTGTCGGTGTGTTCGGCATCTGTTTGATTTGGTTTATTTGATACTGAAGGCTTTTGGCTGATTGATTCCTTTGGCGCTTTTTGAAGGAAACCTAAATAAATTAGCGGCAATTTCACTTGGAGCTTTTACTCTTTCAAGGCAACTTCAGCTTGAATGAGAATTGAATAATATCATGAACATATCATAGAATGTTCTCAAGGAAAAATATACCAGAGCACATATAATATGCAGCTGGATGATGTAATTAAGAGACTTACATCGATTTAAATGTAAAAACTAAATGACTCAGATTCTTAATAACATTTAGGGTATAAAATCCAAGCAATTTATGAACTATAGATATGATATACAGAGCGAAGATTGATGAGGATTTAGTAGCTCGTAGAATATTTGATATTTAAAAATAATAATTCCCCTCCTTTAGAAGTGATTATAAAATGTCTATGAAAATATTTTCGGCAGCATCTGATTGCTGGTTATCAAATGTTAAATTTAATATCCCAGCCTTACCGCTTAAGGAGGGTCAGGCATAAAAATGTATAATAAAAAATAGTTTCAACTAGGAAAAGTTTGCAAACTTTTAGCGCCATGATAAATGTTCAAAGAAGCAGAGATAATTTAAGGAGAAAGATAGGAAGAAGATATGGTTGAAGCGTCTTTTTTCATCGACTTTTAAAGTCGGCAAAGTCTAGTTCAGTTTCAGGGAATATTTTTGATTTATAGCCAAATTTACTTAAAATAAAGCACATACATATTATATAGCGGAATTAACATTTGATGACTGCATCACACACCAACACGTGCCGCCCCCAGGAACTCTTGAAATTATCACAATTTCAGCTAAAGGCACAGTTTTTCTATTTGTTCGCTCTCATTTCCATGAGAGGGCCACACACAAGCACACGCACACTCAGTCAACAAAAAAAAAAAACGGGGTGCTCAAGTTTTATGCGCCCTGACGGATTGTTGCTTTCATTTGTTTTTGCTTTTGCTTTTGCCTTTGCTTTTTCTTTATTTGGCTTTTTTTTTGCCAATTCATGCTAACCGCTGTTGTTGTGGGTGTTGCTGTTGTTCAGATCGATTACCGTTACAAGTGCCAGATACTTGAGCGTAAAAACGCAAGCGCACGTGTCTACAGGTTCATCTCCTCGCCCTCCCTCCCTCCCTCCCTCCCTCTCTGCCACCCTCTTCTGCACCCCCTGCAGTCGCAGTTATTGTTGTTGTCTGTCATTAGGAAGATTGATTTCAAAGCGTGGCGCCTTTTTCACAATTGTTGTTGTTGTGCCAGCCACACGCAAAGCTCAAACCAAGTAAAAATACTTAAATATTAAAATACAGAGAGAGCGAGAGAGAGAGAGAGAGAGAATGGGAGAGGAAGAGAACGAACGCCCCCGCCTAATCTTTTTATTTGGCTTTGTTCTGTCAAGCGCAGATCATTTTGATTATATTTACCGCTGTTGTTGCCAGGCAAATACAGGTTAAATTCTTTTCATTTCACGTGAAACACACGTCTAAAATTTTTATGATTTGCTGCCTCTCCAACACGAATAAAATATATATACAAAATTTCCCTTTATACAATTTCTTTACAACATTTAAATGTGTTTTTCAATCAAAAAATTTAGATTGTGCCAAAAACAGAATTTTCTGCTTGAATTGATTTTTAGGCAACAATTTAAAATTAGTAATAATTGCATTTTATTTATGATTCAATTAAATCATTCACATAGAAATGCAACGTATTTTATTATCATATTTATAAGTGAACAAAGCTAATTCAAATGAAACTGAAATGAATCCTGAATTCAACTTTGAATTGCATTAAACTTTTGCCAAACACCCCTCACATTCACACACTCACACACATACACACACACTCTCACAACGGGGACTTGCGGGGTGGCTAAAAAGTACATTAAAATCACATTAACCCGTCAACGGTTAAAGCTGCGTATACGTAACTTTTGTTTATGCGTTTTGCTTAATGCCCAAATGCGAAGTACGCAAAGCACACGCAAATTGGTTTTTCGGTTTGCTCAGCACTTTGATAAGCCAATGACAATATACATATATATATATACATATATAACACATATATATGGCATGTGAGCAGAAACCCTTTTCTCTTAAGGGGGGCCAGACAGTTAAAACTCTCAACTACGTACGTACGTATCAGCTGGCAGACGTAATTGGCTTTTCGCTATAAATTTCAACAATTGTTTGGTACGCAGCACGCATCATGCCGCGACCCCCCCGCCTATTGCTAAGCTTCGACCCCCCCGACAGCCAACTGTGCCGCAGGCTCCCCAGGGACACTAGGCTTAAATCGTGCGGATGTTTAGGGATGTATGAGCGCGTGTGTGTGTGAGTAAATTGTCAAAATTTTGTGGACATTTGGGCGACACAAGCAGCTTATCAAAAATGCAGCATGCGAAGCTCGTGTAGCTGTAGCTCCTATTACACGCACACACACTCAAGCAGACACAGCTCTTCTGCTGCTGCTGCTTTTGACCTGCTCGTGCGTGCCTTGGCCAATTGGTTGGCCCGGTCATTTGTGTAAGTCGAAATTGGTTTTTTAGTTGTTCCCTATTTCAGCCTCATTTGCATATTTCAATTGTCAAACGAAGCAGACAAAGACAAAAAGCGAGCAAGAGAGAGAGCGAAAGAGGGAGAGAGAGGAAGGCCAGGCTGATCTGTATTTATTTAACTAATTTATTTACATTAACTTTAACTAGGCGCCAACTAGCTGCAGGAAATGCTTTCAGCCCAGCAGCAGCTGCAAAAGGCAGCCGAAACAAAGAGACAGCAGCTTCCCCTAATGAAAACCTACAAATTTAATAAACAAAAAGTCCTCGGAGAGTCGAAAACAGGGACTCGCGCTTCCGAGAATGTTGCTAACTTAAACAAGAAATAAATATACCTTAATAAAACTTAGCTATAGCTCGGGCTAGGCTTTCATTTTAAAGACAGACGTCTTGTCTTGTCTTATATTTAATTTTGTATTAATATGAAGCCTATTAACAGTTTACCATAAACTAGATAAATTAAGACAAGACATCTAGACAGTCCGTTGAATTGAAACAAAGATATCCCTAACTACACATATATCTTTCAATATATCTATAAATTAAATAAAACCTGCACAAATATTCGTATAAAGCATAAAATGCTCTGAGGTCTATACTTTTTATAAGTAAAATATATATTTTTAATATTTTCAGTAATATATTGAGATTAAGTGAAATTATTTATCAATTTGATTTAATTACAATAATTATGCAATATTAATATCCATTTAATATAATAATTATTATAATTTTAAAAATTGTATTATTTTTTTTTTTATTATTTAATACAATATAAATTGCATTTACTCATATATATTTTTATTTGGGTCTTATGATGCAGATATATTTCTCTAGCTCTTGAGCTAGGATTTATAATAGAATAATAGAAATATATATAAATATAAAATAATATATATATTTTTAGGAAAATTTTTCGGAAGAGTCTATATATTGAATATTGTGTCTAAACACAGTTTATTTTTGTTAAAATTTATATTTTAAAGGCTATTTCAACAATTTAGTTATTTAATTTTACTTAAGGAAAACTACTAAGAAAAATTAAAAATTAAATAACCATAAAAAATTCTGCAATTGCAAGCAATTTTATACTATATTTTCCTATTTTCAACTGATCTATAAATACGCCTAAAGAAAGAGCATTTGAATACGACTTTAAGGCCAACTTATCTAGCTTCCCTTTCTAGACAACATAAAGGAAAATATATAGAAGAATATATATAGAGAATATTTTACATATATATGAGAAGGGAAAAAATAAAATAATAAAACAAGTAAATAAACTTTAGGCAAAGTTTTGCCAACTTTTTGGCAGTCAGTTGGCGCATTTTAAGTTACGGCAATCGACAGAGCGAAGAAGGCGGCGTAACGGCACTTGGGTAAAGAGGAAACACGACCGCGTTGCAGAGTGTGGGAGGGAGGGAGACGGCAGCAGTGCGAAAGTGAAAAACTGGCGCAGCGAGACAAGAGCTTAAAGTACCGCAAAATGTCAGAGGCAAAAGCAAAGAAAAAAAGCCAAGTCTAGCCGCAAACAAATATTGAGCAGATGCTTTAAAGCGGCTGCGGCGACGGCTGCGGCTGCGGCTGGAAATATAACTGGCTAGCTAAACGCCTAGACGCATAGACGCTATAACTTACCTGGCCAACAAATTGAGTTTTGGCCTGGCGAACTGATAATCCTTAAGTTGCTGTCGTTGTTGCTGTTGTTATTGCTGTTGTTGTTGTTGTTTACGGTTGTTGCTTGTTGTTATTGTTGCTGGACTGTGTCACGCACAAGGGCAACAATGGCTTGGGCGTTCACAAAACATGGCTCAAACTTTTTGGCCACGTGACCAAGGAGTTAAACCGGAACAACAGCTAGAACAAAACACACACACTCACTCACACACACGCACATGCAAGTCGAGTTGTTGCTGTTGTTGCCGACACGTTTTTAATATATGCCAAAAAAGAGCAGAGCAGAACAATTAAAGCAAGTGACGAAAGTTGCCTAAAGTGGAGTGAGTTACGCCACTTGACTTCACCTCACCTCACTTCTCTTCACCTCTTTTCTTTACTCTAACTGTAAACCAAATTCGCAGCACTCGCTTCACTCATATTCTAACTGTAACTAGAAGACACAGACATGCATATGCATGTGCTGGCTGTACGCTTCACACATACGCGACATTCACCGTTAGCGCATTGAAATTGCAAATTCGATTATTTGTTATATTTGTATTTGTTTGGCCTGCTGCTGAGTGTTGTGTTTTGTTTATATTAATAAACGCTTTGATATCATTTGATATTGGCTGTGTCTTCGATTTGCGTCGTTTTGCCGAATTCACCGTTACGAACGAACACGATTTATGCGCGAGACAAGCGACCGCATTTGTGCACACGTTCCACACACTCCGACGGCTGAGCTTCAACTGAAGCCACAACGGCCAACAGCCGCTTCGTTAAGCATCGTTCAGACCCAACACGAAGTGTTCGATGCGTACGTTGCGAACGACAGTACGAGAGGACGACAGCGCACGACAGCACGAAACGGGCACAACAACACGAAGTGCAGACACGAGCATTCATATTGCTGAATACGAGGCAGAGTGAAGCAACGACGGCAAGAGCGTGTGAGAGTGTGTGAGGGACAGGGAGAGAGAGGCAAACTGCCAACAGGCTGTAAATGTACAGGCAAATGTTCCCGTCGAGTCTGAGTGAGACAACAGCCTTAACATTGATCTATGATCAGACACAGATTTCTTGTTACATTTTTTATTAATGTATTAAATTAACTAAAATATAGTTAAGCGTGCACTAAACTATAGTGAAAACTATAAAAAGATATATAGATATATATAATTAATATGAATTCTTTCTGATCTCTCAATTGACACATTTAACAGCGCACTGTTGCTTAACATTATGCTTGTTGCGCTCCGTATAAGACTAACGTATGTTCTGCGCTCAAACGCTGGCAATACAACTCGCCATCTATGAGGAAAGACGAGCACTATGTATGTATATAAGAACGCAAGTGAAATAGGCATAAATGGTTGTTGTCTTGGCTAACAGTTTGCAGTCTGCTAAAATGAATCTCTGTTAATTATGCTACGACTATGAATCAAATGTTTTGATTAAATTAATTAATTAATTAACTAAGCACAGCTTATGTATATAAATGTACTTGAATATTTTTTTATAGCTGTCTACTATTTAATTTTAATTTTTCGAGTCCTTAATCACTTCCAATAAGAACTTCATAATCATAATTAACTCCAAAAATTTCCAATTCCCAATTCCCTTTTGTCTTTCCAACATTCGCACACACTTAAAATCTGCGTCCAGCCAATTAACTGGAATGTTTTCCAACACTAACACTCGCACACACACACATGCATGTGTATTGCACATGTCTATGTTTTTTTCTTCCTCTTCTCAAGTGCGCTTCTTTATTGCCTTAGTGAACTTACACCAATACACCCACACTCTCTCGCTCACTCGATTGTCATCTCTGTCTCCCTCCCTCTCTCTCTCTCTCACTCTCTTATAGTTGCAGCTGCAGCCGATGCCGCTGCAATCACTCAAAGTAAAAATTGTCATCAAGTTTCTCACAGAAGATGCTAACAAAAAAAGTGGCAAAAAAACAACTGTAAATGTTATTGTTGCGAATGAGCGACTACGCAATGCCCTGTGATTGACCGAAAAGTGCTTATTAATATTTAAAAAAAAAACTATATAAGCTTGACAGGCGTAATATACCCTATAAAATATGGGCATAAGTGCATATATAATATATTTATACACTCTTAAAAAATATACTCCACATATAAAATTTAATTCAAATACAAAAAAAATCTCTTTGAATATAAGCCATAATTCATATGGTCAACCAAGCTACCCGCTGCTTTGCCATTTGTATTGCAGGGTAATCGTAACGGAAAACAGCAGCAAAACCCAAAAACGAATTGCAACAAAATGCTCAAACACACTCAACGAAATTGACTTAAATAAATAAATGGCATAAAAAACAAAGACAAACACATGCACTTCGGCGGCAGCGTGAGAGGGAGAGCAAGAGCAAGAGCGTGTGAGAGAACACTCAGAGGGCAGGCACACACACACACAAACACACGCACACACATTCAATTGCCTGACATCAAATTTACAACTAAGAAATGGCCAAAGCGTAGCTTAGAATATAAGAGAGCGAGAGAGGGTTAGGGTTTAGCTACTGTTGTTGTACTGCTCATTCCATTTGATGCACTCGATGCAGCAACGGCGCGGCAACAACAATGCCAACATTTAGTAGCTCATCCATTTTCATTTGTATTAAGCGAAAAGCCAAAAGTGCCGTCAACTTTTCGCAGGCACTGTCTCTCTCCGCCCTTCCCCCTTCCTTCCACCCACTCTCTCTGTCTCCCCCAGGCGCATTACTCAGCACAGTTTGCGTTCGCGACTTGACAAGAAAACTAAAAATTGCAGCAATCATTCCATCCCACTCACCCACACCACACCACGCCACGCCATCGAACGCTGTCTCCCTTCCACCCCCTGGGCACCTATTCTGAGACGCTCGTTAGCGCAGCTGCTGGCTGGAATTTATCTTATTTTTCATGCCATTCGCCATCTTTTTTTTTCGTATTGCATTGTTTTTTACCATTTCCCGTTATTCTGCTTTGTATTTTGGACATATTGTTAGCCCAGTGATCGATGCAAATTGATGCGTATTGTTAATGGAACTTAAAGGGAGACCAAAAAAAAATAAAAATAAAAAATATAAAATGATTTTATAATATTAGAATTGCATTTAATTTTTTTTTTGGCAACCGTAAACTGCATTAAATATGTAAAAAATGTTCATATTGAAATGTGAGATATTATTTATTTATTTTTTCCACACATTTCTTGCAGATTTATTGGAGCAGCAAAGAAAACAAGGCGAAAAAAGAAATGCAGGCCACAATAAAAGAAATGCAGCAGCAGCTTGCGAGAGAGAAAAAAAGAAAGAAAGAAATCATAAATAAGAGGCGCTGCAATTTGTTTATATTAAAATGGAGAGTCAAAAACGCGTCCTAAGGTCCGCCGGCTGCACAGATTTTTCGCATTGCATTTGCCAAATGCTAACTGCCAACAACAATCAGTAAAGCGAGAGAGGGAGGGAGGGAGGTAGAGAGCGACACTGCTCTCCCCTCTCCTCTCTCCACTCCACTCCACTCTGCTCTCTGCCTACACTGTCCCGTTGTTTTGTGAATTATGCGCCTTCCGTTGCATGCGGCGGCAGCAAGCCGAGCCAAAGCTCGCTCAGCCGCCTTAGCGCGAGTGCGAGCGAGCGAGCGAATACAAATAAGGCCTCGCTGCGCGCCTGGCTGCATATTTTTAAAGTCAGCTCCGTCCCGCTCTAACACCCGGCGCCCACCCACTACGGCGCGTTACTGTGTGTCCTATGTATTATTTTTACAGTCGCTCCCACAACAAACGGCGCTCGTTTTTGTAATAAAAATGTCATAAATCTTGATTTCTGGAACTAAACCAAAGAGCGTGCTATAACAACAGGACTCTGTCTCTCTCTCTCTGTGTGTGTGTGTGTGTGAGTGTATTTGTCTGGCAATATAACTGTCTATTTACAGCTGTGCATATGAAGTACATTTTATTTGCTTTTATTTATATGCACACACGTTTGAACATAATTGATTTATATTTATGTTTTCAAAGGAGATAAGCGAGAGAGATGGAGAGAGAGACAGGGGGGGAGTTCTGTGAGAGCAAAGCTAAATGAAGCAGAGAGAAATGTAACTCAATTATTAGGGAGAGAGAGAGAGAAAGGGACGGCAGCATATGTGAGCTGATCGCATGCTCTCAATTAGAATTTATGAGCGCTTTGAATGTGTGTTAAAGTGAGACAACCATATGCTGCTCATGCATGTGCTCTACTTATGCCACGAAATGAAAGCTTCAATATGACAATAATTTTCTCTTAAGAAAGTATAAGGCAATTTTCTCTTAAGAAAGTTAGAACTTTGAGTATCGAAGAGTAAATACCCTTGAGAGGGTATTTCACGAAATGAAAGCTTCAATATGCCAATAATTATCTCTTAAGATGTATATAGTGAAAAAAAAAATATAAAAAATGCCTGAAGGCCTTTGTCGCTCTGGCTTAAAGAAATTGTTATTTAGAATTAATTCTTGGTAACAATAAATCAATAAAATAAATCTCTTAAGAAAGTAAAAGGCAATTTTCTCTTAAGAAATTAATAACTTTGAGTATCGAAGAGTAAATACCCTGGAGAGGGTATTTCACGAAATGAAAGCTTCAATATGCCAATAATTATCTCTTAAGATGTATATAGTGAAAAAAATAATAAAAAATAAAAAAATGCCTGAAGGCCTTTGTCGCTCTGGCTTAAAGAAATTGTTATTTAGAATTAGTTCTTGGTAACAATAAATAAATAAAATACATCTCTTAAGAAAGTAAAAGGCAATTTTCTCTTAAGAAAGTAAGAACTTTGACTATCGAAGAGTAAATACCCTTGAGAGGGTATTTCACGAAATGAAAGCTTCAATACGGCAATAATTATCTCTTAAGTATAAGGAAATTTTCTCTTAAGAAAGTTAGAACTTTGAGTATCGAAGAGAAAATACCCTTGAGAGGGTCAAGTCAAGAGTTCGCTTAAAATATTGTTGATAAGGCAGTAAAACTTAACTAATCAGAACTGGGGACAATTAATTTTGTGTTGGGCTATTTCGAAATTTAAGTAACTAGCAGCTGGACTAGCAGCTGGTCTAATTAGTTTTGATATCTAATCTTGAATTGACTGAAAATCAGCTAGAAACTACTTGACTGATATGAGTGAGTCATAGAGATATATGGATGGGGCTATTTAAAAGGGGAAAGTCGTTTGGGGAATTGAACACTCCACGTTAGGACTTCAATATGAAAAGTTTGACTCTTTGCCTCTTGGTGCTCGTCTCGGGCAGCTGCCTGTTGACCACAAATGTGAGTTGGCTCAACTACACTGAAAATTAAATATTCCGTTTACTAAAAACTCTTTGCAATTGCAGGCCAATGCCATTGGGGCTGACAACTCCGTTAGCTTTGAGGGGGTGGAGCTCTATGGCGACGATGGCTTCATCAAGACAATGGAGAAAATTCTCAAGAAACTTTTGACCACAATTAGCGGCGTCAATTGCACGGTCAAGACGGTGGCCGACATCTTGCTGGCGACCACGAACTATGTGGATTCGATCGGGGCCTGCGGCACGGCGGTGCCCAGGGATGTGCTCAGAATCGTCGACTGCTGCAAGGACATCATCACCATATGCGAGAATATCATCAACCTGAACAGCACCATCTGCGCCCCCGAGGAAGGCAGCAATATGACGGGCGGCAAGTGCTTCCTCAAGCTCTTCGAGGCCGTCATGAAGATGATCCGCAAGCTCAACACGGCCATCAAGCTGTCGGCCAAGCTGCCAGCCGAGACCGAGTCCTGCTTCGTGGATGCCACCAACTCGGTGGTGGGCAGCTACAACAACTTCATGCCCAATATCGAAAAGTGCATCGACGAAATGTAAAAACTTGACAATTTATTGAGAATGTGAAAAAAAAATAGAGATTTTGAGAACATTTTAAGAAAGGCTGGAGAACATTATTCATAAGAATGGTGAATGGGACAGTGAAACTGTAAATGCTGGGAAGTCTACGCTTTTTAATCCATAGAGAAAAAAAAGAACCCAAAATTAATCTACTTAATTTATAGAGAGTGGAACTATTATTTTATATCAACTTCTATTAGAGTATGGATATACCCTTCTTACTTCATGAATGAGTATAGATATTTTATAAGCCAAACACAATCCTCACGGCGATCGGGATAAGGTTTATAAAAACCATAAGGCATGATATGATAGAAAAATATAAATATATAAAAAATGTATTTAATGAACAACTTTCGAAGATTCCGGAAAAAAACTTTTTAATTTGTACTCTACATAATTGTTTTTCTTTATGAACAGAACAAGATATATGAAATCAAACTCATATATATTATATATATATATATATATATATATATATATTTAATATATCATTCCTATATTAAATATATAATCAAACCCACATCTCTACCCAAACCTAAAATGCACTTGCTAATCTTCAGAATGCACCCAAAACGGCTTCCAAATATTATTTCAAAACTCTTATCTCCCGTTGAAACTTCACTAAATAGAGTATGAAGATCAATAATTTGTTTACTGGGACCTATCTCTCTGTTGCCATATCTCAGGCAATGTGGGGTCTCTAAGCACATCCGTTGATAAGTCGACATTTTAATTATATTTTATAAGAGTTTGAATCACGATTAAAAAGTAATTAATGGAATCATTTATCAATTCCAAACGCAATCGCAAGCTCTTTAAAAATATAGTCACGATAGCAAGCTATACAATATATATGATATCTGCAATCGTGAATTCATATTCAAATCAAGTCTAAAGTCTAATGTTATGAATGGGGAGTTACTTACTGAAGATGATGATGATGATATGAAGTGGTGTGAAAAGATTCCTAAATTAATTTGGCGAAAGTTTTCCAAAAAAGTATTTTCCTTATTAAGCTGAAATCGTGAAATGTGAAAGATGATGTATTTGATGGGCATTAATTAGTAGATCTATTGTGTGGGTATTACGAAAAGTTAGGATGAAAGTTGTGTAAGGTTAATATTCTCACCTGGCACACTATTTTAAACAGAGCCGGGAGTTGTTTAGGAACAGCATTTAAGTATATCTCTAACACATATGAATCCGTATTTACATGATCCATGGATTAGTCTGATCTTTAGGTCGTCGCATTTCTTGCTCTTTATATTTAAACTTTAAAAACATCGTCACAACTTAAAAGCTTAGTTTAAACACTTTTCTTTTCGTATATATAATAGTAAGCTAATCGTTACATACACTGGCATGGAATTCATTTTATAATTAACCGAAATATATATATGTATATCTATCTATATCCGTATCGAATCGTATAGATGTATGTATACATATATATATAACTAAAATGCACGCATTATGTGTCCGTCGTGTGGCAGAAGATTTATCTTATCTTATCACAAGTGAACATCACGTCTCGATGATAGCTTTACAATTTACAATTTTGTTTAACTTATGTGTAATAAAATAATTTAATTAAAATTACGTTGATTTAAATTTGTATATAAGTACGTCAGGTAATTATGCAATCTTGTCAATTATTTTAATTTGTTTTTTGTTTTTTGTTTGTTTTTGTTTTAGTTTCCTTCCTCTTTCTCTTTGTTTTTAAATTAAGAAATTATCACAAATTGTTTTGCAGCGTTTTTTCTCTAGCTGTTTTTGTTTAATTTTTGTCAATTAGAGTTGTTTGAATTGTCACGAATTCGTTGAGGACTCGCCCAAGGCTTGTGCTCCAGCACATTACCAGTGATCCATATCGCGAATGCGCTCCACAGGCGGATTACTGGCAAGAAAAAGAAAGTCACATTAATAATATTTCTCAAATTGGAAATAAATCTAAGTTACGGCAGCATTCGGGCCATGGCATGTTTGTGCAAGGGCGATATTTGCACGCCAGCGGAGGCTATGCTGGAGCCCGAGTCCTGCGACAGCGTGCGCTGCATATGGTGCATGGGGTGTGCGCCCACTGGTCCGCCGCCTACAAACTGCAGCTGCTGCTGATGATGGTGCTGGTGCTGGTGCAGCGGATGCGACTGCGCGGCGTGCGACGACGTCTGCGGCAGCTGCTGCGAGCGTCGAAAGGGATGGCGCCACGGACTCTTGGGCACATCGCCCTGGAAGGCCTTGTTCTCCACGCCGCTGCTGGAGACGCCGGCGGGACTGCCACGTCGCGGCGCCGTCGCATGCTGCTGCATATCTCGCGCCTTGGAGCTGAGGCGACGCAGAATGCGCGAGCCGAGGCCGGGCGGTTCCTCCAGGCCGCGGCTGTTGCGTGGCTTGCGATAGCGCACGTCGCTCGACTCCTCCAGTATGACGTGGCGATCGTACGGAGTGCCGTAGTACACCTCCAGCACAGTGGAGAACGTGTGCGGCCAGACCAGATCAATAATGGAGATCAGCACGCCGGCAATAAAGCAGAGAATGCCTGCAAAGGAAAGAGACGTGAGATAGAGGAGCGAGAGGAGTGAATGCTGGCGACTCACCTGCAACCAGGACCAGCCAGAAGCACCAGCCGAAGTGGAACTCCAGCCGGCCGCCCTCCAGGAAGATGCACAGCGGCCGCTGCGGCAACAGGCAGTGGTAGCCCACGGCCGTGGAGACGAGCAGGGCGCCAGTCAGGGCTTTCAGGTAGGCGCCATAGCGCGGCACCGCCAGCAGCAGCAGATTCATCAGCAGCCACGAGGCCAGCGAGGCCCACAGCATGATGCTGGCGAAGTAGCCAGCGGCCCGATACTGCCCGCCCCACGAGAAGCCCTCGCGACCCAGGCTGAAGTACTCGGCCACCGTGAGGATGGGGAAGGGCAGCCCGCGCTGCAGAGCCAAGCGGTAATTGGCGCTCATATCGTTCGCTCCCTCCCAGCTGAAGCGCTCGTTGTAGTCAATGTCTGGCTGAGTCCAGTTGCCAATGGGAATGGCTGTTGAGCAGAGAGAGAAAGAGAGAGAGAGTTGGAGATTAATAACATGTTTGTTAAGAGTTATGTTAAAATTACAGTAAGTGAGAGCTGTTAACAGCGCATAGCTTAACATATGTAAAGTCTAATGTCTAATCTAATCTAATAATGTCTAGCCTAATCTAAAACATATATTATGCTATGATGAAGAGATCATTTCTAGGAGAGTTTCTCACAATTCTCCATAATATATTTTCGTATTTGCCTTAGCTTTAGCTGTAGATAGGAGTAAGAGACATTAATTGGGATGAATAACAGTAATAGAGTTACATACTCTTATTAACAGAGAAATTTAAGGTCTTTTACGGATAGTTTTTCATAGCTCTCCATAATGCAAACCAAAATATAATAACATTTTTAGTGTTGACTAGAAAGAGTGTAAATTTGATTCTGTTAAAGTTAACAGAGATTTATCAACAGCGCAAGATGAGTTTTATTATAACTCCTCATTAAAATATCTCTTCATTTAATAAGAAAATTTCATACATTTTTAATAACTTAAGCTAAGTTATAAGATTTTGAGCGTAATATAAGAATTAATATATAATTAACATAATATATCTATATATAGATATATAAGTCAATTTATTCTACATAATTATATTTATTCAAATTAATAAATAATGAATAACAGATCAATTTTGGGGATTTTTGGAGGTTTTTATATTATTTTTAAAATTTTCCACCGCTCATTGAATATTTTAGTTTTTGCTTCCTCTTATGTAAATTCAACTAGCTTTAAGCATACGACTAAACTTGATACTAAACTAACTTAAAACTCTGTTGACTCATCTATTGTCTTTATATATATATTATTTATTTATTTAGTTATGTTATCTACATTTTTTGGAGCCATCTGTCGCTGACGTTTTCTTGTTGACTTTCGAAAAATAAGAAGAACAATTTGATGTCTTTTACTTCAACACGCCGTCAAAAGAGATCGTCTCTCAGCATCTATCTTGGTTTTTTTTCTGTTCTTGATTATTTTTGTCTTTTCTTGTTATTATTCCTCTTCTTTTTCATATTTTTTTTCTGTGCATATTTTGTCACTCGGTGCCAGACACTGTGGCAACGCGCGCGTCTCTACAACAAACAATGGAGCAAGAAAAAATATCAAAATCATATATCATTTGAGATTTGACTGTGGACTCTTGATGATGATGATGATGAAGATGATGATGAAGACCCCTTTAACTGTTAAAAAGTAACACCAAAAGCAGAAGAAGATTAATGGTTTGCATAAACCAAACTGCTTTCAGAATTAAAAGCACAAATTGTTTGAAAATCAAAGAGCGTGGGCCGCTACTTAAAAGATCTTTCAGAGTTTCGAAAGGCAAAAGCACAAAATTAACGCGATCATCGATTAGGTTTCTCCACGGGGCAACCGATCGATATAGACATAGATATATATGTAGATTTCATATGATCTTCTCCCGATTACGCACTTAAAGCTTTAACACAATTAACATACAGCCATAACTCTCATAGTCATATATAACTCTATACATCAGCAGAAGATTGCAAGAGTTTTCTATTGGGCTCCACGCAAAAGCAAACACAAAATATTATTTATAAATTATGCAAATGTAATGCTAAATTAAGTAAAGAAAAAAAGGCAGCAAACAAATAATAAAACAAAAATTGTTAAAGTCAACAACAGAAATAAGAGGTTGGTTTGATTGGTTTGATTAAATTAAACATATTAATATTTATAATATATAAATATCTCTAAATTCTAAAAGGGTTGGTTTGATTAAATTAAAGATATTTCCAGTGTGAATATATATTATATAAATATAAATATTTTATTATATTCATATTAATATTTATAATATATAAATATTTATATTTTATTATACTCACACTAGAAATTTTTTTAATTTAATCAAGCCCACCTTTTCGAATTCACAGATATTTATATATTATAAATATTAATATTTTATTGTTTCTGTCTGCATATCTCTATCCTCCTCTCTCCTTTCTTCCTTTTAAGACTTATATAAATATTAATATTTTATTATATTCATATTAATATTTATAATATATAAATATTTATATTTTATTATACTCATACTAGAACATTTTTTTTAATTTAATCAAACCAACCTCTTGGAATTCAGAGATATTTATATATTATAAATATTAATATTTTATTGCCTCTATCTGCCTTCCTCTCTCTCTCTCTTTTTTTCCTTTTTTAAAACTTATAATATTAATATACATCAATCTACAATTTAAACATATCATTCCATTCCTTAGCTATTTCTTTTTATATGCCATAACTGTATAAATGTCCCTCGCACAGTCGCTAAATTGGTAGCAGTTCGAAAGCGCGTGCGCTGTTGTAAACCGGAAAATGTTGACGAATGTTAACAAAATATGCAAACATTTGTTGCTCTTGCTGCGGCTGCGGCTGCTCTTGCTGCTGCTATTGCCATTGCTGAGCAGCAACTGCAGCAATTGATTATGCGATGTTGTTGTCGTTGTTGTTTTTGTTGTTGCTGCACTTATAAGCCGCTCACTCGACTCGGCTTGTGCTTAGCAGTTGTTGTAGTTATGTAAGGTTAGCCCGCGCCAGCGTCGAGCCATTGACAATGAATTGCAAAGTGCGAACGGAGCCAGCGAACGTGCAACGTGTGGGCTGCAGCCAGGCAGCGACAGCTTGCAGTGCGTTGCACACACGTTACGCATACGCCGCGTGGCCGTCACTTTGAGGCGCTGCAACGATTTCCGGCTGCGACAGGAAGTGCTGTTTCAATTGCTTTTCATAACTGCGAAGGTTGCAAAATTGTTGCTGCACTTGTCGAAGGTGTTGCAGTTGCATGGCCGTAGCTGTTGAGCCGTTGGCATGCCAGGTTGCGGCCAGGGTTCCGCTTGTCAAATGAGCCGTTATATCGTAGCGATTGTCAAGTAGTTGTCAAGTGCGCAGTCGACTGTGTTTATTAATATGTTTATTTTTTCCAGCTATAAATGAACTGCAAATACTTTGAGTAAATCTGTTCTGAATACTCAACTGCCTGAGTTCATTAGGCGCATATCCGTTCCCTTTGCTCTCTATAGATTTACCTTTCACATTTGCTTGGCTCTCGAGTCCGATAATGGCGCTCTAATCCCCCAGCTAACAATTAGCATTGCAAATAGTTCAAACAAATTGAACCGGTCCAAAGAAGAAGTAGAAACAGCTCGGTTGCCAAGCCCAAAAGAAACGTGTTGAATTGCGATCAGCCACCAACTGGGAAATCATATCAAATCGGCGGTTTAATGACTTTTTATGATCGATCGCAGACGCTGCGTAGACATTTTTCGATTGGATTTTCCTATTTTGGGCGCAGCCAGCCGAACGCCTTGGCTCGAGTTTAAGGCCGATTGTGAATTGCCTGTCGACAACTTGACGTGTTTATGTAATTGTCAATTGAAACAGTTGTAAGCTTATATATATAGAGCTTTATATATTGTAAAATACTGGAATTTGGGCATCACAATTGGCGGACAGAAATTTATAAGCGGCTTACGCGGCGTATGAGTCACATTACAAATGATAATCAGTATCCGTTTCTTATGAGCGTGGGAATTGGGTTCCCAAATGCTCGCTTGAAATTCATCGAAATCATCATGTATCAAATATCTGAGCAGAGTTTGAATCAAATGTTGTTGCCCTATACCCTACTTCAATAGACAACGATGGGGCATGATGAAAGCAGGAAATACTATTGTACTACATGAGATTGTCTCACTATTATTATTAGTTACATGATCAAAATATTTTATGAAAGAATAAAATATATATATAAATATGAATTGCATATATAAATATAAATATACGTATAAATATCTATGATTAATTTGTAGTAATTTAATTGAATAAAGTCTAACATATATTTTATATAAACAATAAGTATTAAAGTATTTAATATTCACTTTATTCATTTATATTAGTTTTTATTATTTATTTTATTTTAGATAATTTAACTTAATTTATATATTGTGGTATTTTTAAATATTCATATTATTTTGTATTATTTATTTAAATTGATTGTATTTTTATAATTTATATTAAATGCTTATATATTTTTATAAAAATATTTGACTCTTTTTCAGATTAATAAAAAGTATTTTTTGTGCTTGCTTTTATTATGTATTTTTTTTTCAATTATAGTTTCTTTTGTAAATATTTCTAACTCTCTGATCTCTTCAAGCCTAATGCCAGCCATAAGTTTATTCAGTAAATAAGATAATTTCTGTTTTAATCAACAACAAAAACATGTTGTTAAGACCAAATAAATAAATAAACATATAACAAGCGCTCTCATTAATTAACAGTTGCCAAAAACTTCCTGAAACTTGTACAACAAAAAGAAAATGAAAAAAAAAAAACTAAAAATCGTAGACAGCAAAAATAATTAAAGGCAAGTTAAGAGCAACAGCAAAAAATTACCATATCTGCGGCAATAAAATTGATGTTTTCCTATTCGATGCTTGTGGCACAGCGCGAGGCAGCGAGGCAGCTCGCGCTTAAGTACGGCACAGCAACAGCAACAGCAGCAACAAAAGCAACAGAAATACGCATGGCAACAACAACAACAACAAAATAATTGTTGTTATGACTTTTCGTAATTGTGAAGTGATGATTATGCTGATTTCTGTATGTTGACTTTGCTGCCCCGCCAAGTGCTGAGCAAATGGCCAGCGAGGGGGCAGCCAGAGGGAGTCGACGAGGGTAAGTGTAGGTGTCACACACACACATACACAGAGAGCACACATAATTTGGCAGCAGCTGTAGCAAATATGAATTAATAATCAGTTTTTGACAATAGACCAAAGGCACACGACAAAGCAACAACAACAACAGCAGCAATGATGAAACACTAAAAACTGTTTAACAACGCTTCCGAGCCGCCCCCTGCTCTATGGCCTCTGCGTGACAAATGCGTGTAAAAATAAATAAATGTTCCGCATCTGTCATCGTTTTGACAACTCTCGAGTGCCGCATGTCCAAATTCATAATAATAAATGCTGGCAAATAGAACTTGACGTTTTGAGAGAGCACAAAAAAATTAAAACAAAGAAAAGTCAAGCAACAAAAAAGAAATACAATAAAAATAAATACAAATTTGAATAAAACCATATTTTAGAATTCATTTCATTAAAATTATTCAACGAGTGGGCGTGTTCATATTAAGTGATGGGCTATAAAGAAAATTTACGGCTTGAAGTACGATTTTTTTTGCTTAAATGTGAAATCAGTCTAATGATGTTTATATATAGAACTCTCTATGTCAAGATATATTTAGAATATATATAAGCAATAGGCATATAAATATATTCATATTTCTAGACGCAACTTTGATGCTTGCTACATATTTAAAATAAACTTTTGACCTTTCTATGCAATTCTCATAAAGTTCAAATGACTTATATAGGCTTTTAAGCTTTGATTAAAAGATTTATATTAAGATATTGTATTGTCAGTCTATAAATACTTGGATCTGCTTATAGTCTTAGCTATATTTAGTCTCATTGACTTTCCTTTTTTGTTAACTTCTCTACTCAATACTTTCTATTTCTTCTATTCTTTCTCAATTTTGATTCAATTATAAAATAGTTCTATTGTTAAATCTAACCTTTTAGTTGAGCTGTAACCTTCAATCTTTTTGTGTAAGAACTATATCACTTTATATCCATGTTTATTCTTTTGTTCTTTTCGCATTGACTTACATACAGCAAATCCTTACAAATTCTATGCCATATTGTTCAATTAGCATCAATCAAAGTTTCAATGTTGGGCCCCAAACGTTAGACAACTTCTATTGTTCACGTTGATGCATTATAATAGTTCGAATTGAGAAGAAAAACTTGTTTGCTTAGTCATTTGACTGCAGCTTGGCAATCAATAGCCTGGCTATATAAGGTCTTGGCAATTCACAGGCGCCTGATCGGAGCCACTGCAACTGAACTGAAGCCAGGTGCGCAATAAAAAGTCCAAATACAAAATACAAAATACAAAACTCCAAAGCGCAAATGCCCCCAAATGCGGCGTGACACACACCCACATTAAAAAAATCATCGCGATATGATATGCCAGGCAGAGCTATACAAATACAGCTCCTGCTATATATCTAAAAGTGCAGCTGGAACTAAAGCCAAGCCAATCGGCTCCAAAATACCAACATCATCATCATCATCATCAAATGTCATTATGATAATGGCAATAGTAATGGCTAAGCCGCAATCGAAATTATTACACCTAGACATTTGATATTTGTAGGTGAATAAAGACTTTTGACTTGACATTGCATTAAGGCGCTTCAATTTCAATTTCAATTTTAATTTCAATTTGAATTTGAATTCAATTCGAGGGGCCACAATTAAGTTGTCAGCTTTGGCCTATGCTGAACTACTCAATATAATCAGGCTGCCAAAAATTGACACACGCAATTATCGTATTCAAATACAGTACTAAAATGGCATAACGAAAAAGAGGTGAGTTTGTGTGGAAGACCAACAGATACCCTGTAGGAACTCTCATATATATCTTATATATATTATAGCACTCATCTAACTCACTCTCGCCAATTACAGGGTATCAAACCTCAACTATATAAAATGCTTGAGCACTTTGGCTGTCGTTTTGTCAGTCAACTTGAGCAACCACGTTTGCCCTTTTGCTAAGCAACGCCCACAAGCTGACACACGCCCACAAATAGACACACACACACAGGCATATAACAACAATGCCAAGTCGAAACAAACATGAAGCACTTTTGGTAGCTACTGAAACATTGAAAGCCTTAAGTGGGCAGGGGCAGGGGGTGGGTGCCGCACGGGTGCAAAAAAGTGGAAGTTAGCAGCTAACGTAAGGTCTGTATTATAGACCAAAAGGCAATATGGTAACCGACATAAACGTTGGCCAGGCAAATTGCATGCAGTTTAGTTAGCTCAAGCGGCAGGGGAAATAAATGCAAATACTCAGGCAGCTAGAGACGGGAACAGCATGGAGCAAATCGAATGGAATCCAATGAAATTGTAAAGGAATAGGAAATTATAGAGAAGAATACAAATTGTAAAATATGCTGGGATATGCATACAAATTCTATTATTATTATATTTAAGATTATGGAACAAGAATATGGTCTGAGAGAGAAATAGTGGCAACGTATATTATAAGTATCTGTATCTGTCTATCTGTATCTGTCTAACTATATCTGTGTATCTGTATATCTGTATATCTTTATATCTGTATTTATATCTGTATCTGTATCTGTATCTGTATCTGTATCTGTATCTGTATCTGTATCTATGTATCTATGTATCTATGTATCTATGTATCTATGTATCTATGTATCTATGTATCTATGTATCTATGTATCTATGTATCTATTTATCTATGTATCTATGTATCTATGTATTTATGTATCTATGTATCTATGTATCTATGTATCTATGTATCTATGTATCTATGTATCTATGTATCTATGTATCTATGTATCTATGTATCTATGTATCTATGTATCTATGTATCTATGTATCTATGTATCTATGTATCTATGTATCTATGTATCTATGTATCTATGTATCTATGTATCTATGAATCTATGTATCTATGTATCTATGTATCTATGTATCTATGTATCTGTGTATCTGTATCTGTATCTGTATCTATGTATTTGTATCTATGTATATGTATTTGTATCTATGTATCTGTATCTGTATCTGTATCTGTATCTGTATCTGTATCTGTATCTGTATCTGTATCTGTATCTGTATCTGTATCTGTATCTGTATCTGTATCTGTATCTGTATCTGTATCTGTATCTGTATCTGTATCTGTATCTGTATCTGTATCTGTATCTGTATCTGTATCTGTATCTGTATCTGTATCTGTATCTGTATCTGTATCTGTATCTGTATCTGTATCTGTATCTGTATCTGTATCTGCATCTGCATCTGTATATGTATCTGTATCTGTATCTCTAGCTCTATCTTTTTCTCTATTTCTATCTCTTCTACCAAATAGAGAACTTCAACGTCGCTCAGCTAAGCAACAGCATACACACACATAATGTATATAATGTATATATTTATACATCTCTGCCGTCTCTTAAGCTTATTGTTATATGTTATTTATAAGTCATAGCTGCAGCTCTTGTCTGGCTTGGCTGACTTAACATTTGACCAGGATCACATCGATTGGCATGGCATTTTGAATTGATTTACTGCGTCAGCTTCAAGCAACCATTTCACCTTTTTTCTATTGTATTCAAACCGCTTCTTCATCGTTGTTGTTGTTGCTGTTGCTCGAGTGCACGAATCAATGAATGAACAAATGTGCGATTGAGTGAGTGAGTGAGTGACTGACTGAAGCAAACAAACAAATGCGAATATATGTGTGTGTCTGTGAGTGTATAAGCCCAGTTAAAAGGCAGCGCGTCAGCAGTCACTTGTGCGAATATTTCCGCAGGTGTTGAGTGGCATTTTATAGGATTGTTGTTGCTGCTGCCGCCGCCGTTGTTGTCTATGCGGGAATCGTGACATGCAGCTTGACTTGGCACTCGGCCATAGAGCACAACACAAATCCACAAGCCGTGCTACCTGCTGACGTCACACCCTCAACTTTACTTTATAAGTACATCTATTTATATACACACTCACATAGAGATAGACACATATTTGTTTACGACTTCCATGGCGGCAAATCAATTAGCCCGGCCCAAAGCGTACGTAGTCAAAAGGCCAAATTGCAACTGCAACAGTTGCTCCAAACGTACAAATTTAATTAAAATCTTTTTGAATGCCGATTAAAATCTTGAATGAAAATTGCTCAATTGTTGCCGCTTGCGACATATTCGAGCCGATGCCGATGCCTTTGCCGTTGCCATTGCCTGAGCGTCGTTTATCTTCCGCTTGGCATCAGCTGGCAAAGGGGCACAACAACAACAGCGACAGGGCACCCTAGCTTGGGCCTATCTATCTCTGCTAATGAATTACAAAAACAAAAACGTTTTTTTTTTCTTCTTTTTTGGTAATACATTCATAATCGTAAACCAGTTGGCAGCAAAAGCCATTCAATCAGCAGCACGAAAAGCGGGCGGGCCTCATGGAAGCTAGGGCTGCTGCTGCTGGCTGATGTTGCCGTATTTAGTGCTGCAGTTAAGGCTACTGATTTAATAACTTTTCAACATAAAATAAATAAGTTTTCATGAGACCCATAAAGACAGTTTATCAAAATGTGACGAGGGCAGATCAGAAACTTCAAAAAATAAATACAAAGCAATTATGAATATGCGTTGAAGAGTTGTAAGGCAACTTTAAGTGTATGCATGAAAATATATTTAAATATTTTGTAAGTTTTGTGTAGCTCGTGCAGCAATTATTTTTATATATTTATGGTTTTTTTTTTCTGAAGTATTTCAGTTTCAAAAAACCTTCATTCTTTTATATTAAAAGAAACTTTGAAAGATTTTTAAATGATTTAATTTACAATTAGTGAGAACCTAAACAGAATTCACGCTTTAATAATTTATCTTTTTTTTTTTTTAAATTTTGTAAACGTATTTATAATTGTTTATCATTTTTTATTATAATTTAAATAAAAAGATATATCTTGTCACGAAATTTATATAGCAAATGTAGCCAAGACGTAATGAATAAAGTATAACAAAAATAAAGAAGTAAAAAAATAGTTGAATTTCTATATATATTTCTTAAACAAGAATTCCAAATCTCCTTTCAAATATTTTCTAAAAATATTTAAAAGTATTTGCCTTGTGACAGTGCTTAAAAGAACAAGTTTCTATTCATTAGCAATTGCTTATCGCCTATAAATGCTTTACTTAATCAGCTATTTATAAGCATATATCTATCTATACAAATTCCTCTGTGTATTCGTATTCATATTCAGATTGTCAACTCACCTGTGAGTGTCACATTGACGTGCATCAGGCCGATGTGGGTGCCGATGCGGGCGGGCAGCTTCTCGCGTGAGAAGGCTTTGTATGGTGCAATGATTGTTGCATGCGCCACATGCCAGGCTGAGCCCAAGCGGGTAACTGCAACAGAGAAAGAAGCAGCGGCAAATGAATATGGAATTAACATGGCAATATCGAAGGCAGCTAAATACTTACTCAGTATGACTAGACCCACAAAGAGACTCAGTGTGACCGTCGAGAATGTTGTGAACTTCTGTGAATATGAAAGCGAGATGTCGATTATAATGAGATGCTTAAGCGCGTCTACAGTATGTGTGTGTGTGTGTGAGTGTCTATGTGTGTGTGCTGTAAGTGAAACCGTAATTACATAAGACGTAAGCGTTTTAAAGCCAGTTATGGCCAACGACTCTGTCAATTGCTTGACTAATTGAATCAGCCGGCCACTCAATTGGCCAAACTAGCCGAGAGACTGTTGCTAGGTAGGATGAGGGGAAGGAGGGGAAGAGTAGCGTGAAAGAAAGGGCGCGCCAGGCAAACAGGTTATGGATTAACATCTGACATCTATTTGAAAACGTGCCGACGATTATGATTACAGCTGTCACTGCGCGACGCAGACAAGACGGCAGCAGCGTGAGAACTACGTGCACCAGTCCCGGCCCAGCCCAGCTCAGTCCAAGCTATCATTAAGTTAATTAAAACGTAAGTGATACATAAAAAGAATAAAGTTTAGAACAGGTTCTCTGGCATTGTCATACTAAAGTAGAGTCAAGTCCTTGACATGCACATAAACTAGTTCGAGGAACTAGACTAAAAAGCGAGCTTTATTAGAGTTCTAAAACAAATCTCTTAACTACGATTTCCTGTACAACAGGTTCCATAATTCTATTCAAAGTTTAAAGTTCAACTATGAAAATATGATAAATTCTTTGGCTTTATTTATAAGCAGTCTTTGAGCAGTCCGATTTATTGAGATTAGGCAAAGGCAACATCGTGCCACACTCACCTGTTTACGCACACCCGGGAATATGACCAGGAATGCCACATAGAATGTGGCAAACAGCACGGAGACAGCCACAATGGACACGTCGCCCGTGACGGGTGTTCGATTTGAGAATGAGTAAAGCGTGGGACCGCCATCGTCTCGAAATGCGTCGAACCAGCCCTTCATGCTGGATAAACTTATCCTTTATGTCGCTGGTGTCTGCAAAACAAAAAGCAAATTAATTATAAAAAAAATATTAATGGGAATGTTTGTAAAATATTTTGCAATATCGTGTAATTATTAAGTGTGAGCTCACGAGGCAGTTAAAACACAGATTTGCATATCTCGTGTGCGTGCTTAACGCAGCGATGCTTAATTAAGCCAAGACCTACAAAAACTGAAGCCACAGCCAAACACATCGTGGGTAGATGCGACTTGGCATTATATGCAAACACATGGAACTCTGAATACTCTTAGACAACTGACTGATAATATTCCAACTGGGGAGCTGCATAAGCATTAAGTCTAACTTCAGATCACTAGAATGTCAGTTACAATGGTAAGAAATACCTCACCTTAGCTTACCTAAAATAATGCAATAGTTTATGGTAGCAGAAGCAGAAGATAAATATAAAGAAGATGATAAAGGTCGACCTAAATTAAATCTTCCGCAAAATTTAAATTTTAGGTGCAGTTGCCAAAGAAGCTGCCACTGCAGACTATAGCTGCCCAGAAGGTAAAATGGTCAAATAATTTAGAGCAGTGACTAAGTTGAAACCTTAATTTAGTGGAAAGATTCAGGCAGTTTCAGAAAGAACCTATCTAACATAACATGAGTCAAAGAAGATACTATAATAAAGCAAACAGAGCCTGGAACAGCAAAAGCAACAACACTGACTAACAGTGCTTAGCTAGAGCACATAGAAGGCTTCCACTCTGAAGGTTAATGCGGGATAATGCCTCGCTTCAAGGTGGGAGGCAGGAGGAGGAGGAGGAGGAAGAGGCGGCTTTCTAGGCTGAGCAACTATATGCAACTGCTAATTATCCCAACAACTGGTCAGAGTGACTTGCTGACTGAAGATGCATAAAGCATTTCCAACTTCACCAACGACAAAAATTATAAATATTGTACGTTAGCATAATTATGTTACATCCTAATTATATTGTCACAATTAAATAATGCACACCATTATCCAAATCCTTATCCACCATGATAAGAATTATAATAATAATAATTATTATATTGTAATAATTTATAATATATAATATAATAATAAAAATTGTTTAAAATAATTCTTATCAAAATGTCTTATAATACTAATAAATATATTAATCATTATAGAAATATAAGGGATTCTAATGAAAAAGGGTTTTTTTTTTAAATTATGATTACAATAATTAATATTATAAATATTCTAATTTTGTATACTGGTGTCTTTATCGAAGCACAGCAGTGTATCACTGTATTGCGACTGAACTGCTGAACGTCTGACATGCAAATGATCGAGCGGAGCTGGTGAGGCTTTGGCTGACCGAGTTTCACTCAAAGCAATCAAACAAATTAGAGAGGGAGAGAGAGAGAGAGAGTTCTTATATTCGCCCGCGAAGCAAACGAAGTTCGGACTCATGAGAATATTGAGCACATATTAGAAATTTTGATATAATCAAGACTATAAATAGATGCTTGCATATATCCATATATATATTTATTTAATATGTTTTATACCAAATCGAAGATGCTTCATTCTTGAGTTATTATTACATACACATTTTTTATAGTCTTCAATTATGCCCCTTTCAATTATGTTGCATATTATATGCCACTCTTGTAATGCCCAGTGCAAGAGCATATCGAATATATAGATGCCAGCTGCCAGTTGCCAATTGGCAGATGCCAGCTGCCAAGTAGCAGATGGATTTTTGCACTTTTACGACTCGGAACGGATCGGCTGGGTTCGTGACTAAGCGTTTAGGCGGCCGATAGAGCCCAACAAATAAAGCCAAGAGATGAAGATGAAGATGGCAACGGCGACTGAAGCTGAGCCACAGACAAGTGACAGGCAGCAGCAGCGGCTCAATGCAGCCAATCCAGCTGCTAAATTAGTTAAATAAACAGAGGGCAGCAGAGTAAAGCCCCCCACTAGCCGGAAATGTAAAGCCAAGTCCAAACAGAAATATGAAACGAGAAAAAAAAACATAAACAAAGAGACAAAAAAAAAAACAGAATTAATAGCCAAGCGAAATAAAAAATTGAACAAAGGAATTGAGTTTTCAGCACTCGAAGAAACTTGTTAAAATTAAGAGATTCGAAGACCAGAAATGCCTAAGATTTAGAACCGGATTCAAGAAACAAAACAAAAGCCGTCGCGGGAGGGCTTCACAGCAGCAACAATAGAAATAGCAACGTCTATAATCATCATCAGCTGTTGCCTAGAATGACGTAGGCAAAAGTTATAATTAAGCGCCGATCAAATTGAATAAGTGAATATTAATAATACCCTAAGCATAACGAATCTATAAATACCCTAGCCAAACGACGACCTATACCAAATTAACTAACCATATCATTTGCCAGAGCTCAACACAGACTAACTAAAATTTGTGGACTTTTGTGTTTCTCTATCGATTTCTTCGCTTTTGTAAAAATCCGGTTTTTGGAATCAATCACCTCATAAAAATTTGAAAATCAATAAAGCAGATATTAGGAAAAATACATTAAACAAATATATAATATATCTAGTATATCAGCGAATGGTAAGGGAAGTACCTTAGCTCAATTGTTTGAGAATCGTTAAGAGAGGCGTTTATCGAGAACTTGAACTTCATGGCAATCTCCAAATGATCTCACTCCACTCTTGACTCAATTGCCATTCTAATGATTAAATTTCAATTAGCATTTATCTTGTCGGGGCATTATAATGAGCAATACACCTCACACACTCATACAACTTCGCCTTTAATTTGCTCATATCCATTTAAACGGACATCGAGTACATAAAAGACAAAAGAAAGAGAATTGCGCATACGCAACGTGTTACGTACGCGGATGTAAGTAAGACTTTTGCTATATTATTGAAGTCTTCAAGTGCTTAAGTATCGGAGCAACGGGGTTTTTCCCTGCCGGCGAATACGAGTTCTGACTTTGTGAAAGTTGGAGATCCGGCCCGCCCTGAGGGCCACAATCAGTGGCTCTGCGCCACTTGGAGATGGAGAGATTTAATGAAGCAACAGAAGAAAAAAAAAAAAAGAGGAATCAAAGCTTCACTTAATTGCGCTCAGTGTGAGGGCGAATTTAGAATTGTTACACTCCGCAACCTTTCTCTAACTCAAGTCATATTTTTTTACAGTGTAATAGGAGAACTCACTGCTTAGTTAAATAATTTACTATACTTTTACTATAATTTAAGCATTTACTTTTAATTTCTTTCGGCTTTGTAATTAATATTATATAGCTTATAAATGCACTCCAAATTTCTTTCAGTGTTGCAATTAATTAGCGATTCTTTAGCAAAGTTCACTTACCAAACTTGTCAGTTAATACAAAACCGGCATATAAATTTCGTTGTCTGCTTTTCGTTGTTTTATTTTTGGTTTTATTTATTTTTTATTTGTATTTTATTTTTTGTTTTTGTTTTTGTTTTGATTTTTTTTATAATCGTCTCCAATTCACAATTTCGTTCAATTTTTAATGCATTTAAGACACGAAGCGGCTGCTACTAAATAATATCTAAGCAATAAAATTAACATTTATTAATATCAATTGATTTATTGATTACGTTTGATTAATGAAGCACGACACACACACACACACGCACACACTCAAGCTGCAAAAACGATCCATGCTAAATTATTAATGTGATTTTTTTTTTATTTAATTTTAACGAAATTTAAATTCGCTGTTTTCACAGCTTTTACATATGTTGGCAAATTTTGTTGTGTTTTTTTTTTTCACTTTTTATTTTTATTGCTATTTTTCTATGTTTAGTTTTATTTTTATTTTTTTGTTGTTGCACCCACTTGGCGCTGCCTGAAACCGGTTTTGGCATTAGCTAGTCCAAGCCGCACGACTTTGCACATAAATTGCATTTTATTTTTAAAACCCGGTAATAAATTGTTTCATTTATAATTAGAATTTTTTACAAACTGACACGAAAATTTTAATAGCAACGCCAAAAAAAAAAATATGCGTGTAAAACGTGAAATCGAAAATCTCGTCGGGGTGCCTCGTGTGTAGCGCCGTTGTGGCTGACGACCTTCGCATAGTTGTTGCAGGAGCTGTCGCGGTCGTCATCGCAGTGAGCGCATTATTAGCTCGATTACCTAACAACAAAAACAATGCAACTGTCGCTGCCGCTGTCGCTGCTGCTGCGACAGCTGCCGGCGTCGACGCTGGACTTGGCACCAAAACGTAACACGCGACGTCGTATTGCATGTGGAAATCTTAAAGCGCATTACGTTATTACGTTACTTACTACACAACGACTTAACGAAAGAAACGAAAAAAAAAAGCTTTGCGTGTGTCTGTCAAGCAACAGACAACGACAACAACAATGGCACAGGCATTACAGTCACAAAATGAAACCGAAACTATGTGATGCGAGAGCAAGGCAAAAGCAAAAACAAAATACAGTAGCAGCAGCACAGCAACGCCCCAGTGAGACACCAGCAGCAACAGACGCGGCATCCAGTGCAGCTGGTGCTCACTCTCTCACACTCACACTCTCACTCGGAACTCTCACTCTCTGGCTCACACTCTCGCATCGCAGCATGCTACTGCAGCTTTTCAAGTCCAACGAAAGTGAAATTGCTATTGCTCTGCTCTTCTGGCTGCCGCTCAGTTTGTCTTTGTTTTTTTTGTGGTTGAGGAAATGAAGTAAACATGGAATTGACATAATCAAGACGCGGCGTGGACTGCAAATGGTTTAAAAGCTCTGTCGACGTCGCGTTGCTGAATGCGTTACAGGTTTTTGAGTCGTGCCGCTGCTTTTGCTTTCTGTTTGCTTTTTGCCGTTGTGGTCGCTGTTGTTGTTGCTGTTGTTGTTGCTGTGTGTGTTCAATGAGCGCTGGTGCGTGTAAATATGTAAGAGTCGCCTTCAACCGGCTTTTTTTTTGCGATATTTTTGTTGCTGTTTGTGTGCATAGTTTTTGGCTTTTTGCTTTACTGCGCTTTTTGCGCTGGTCAGTTTTGGCGTGGGTCAGTTACATGTGTCCGCACACAGCATATAGGAAATAAACAGCAGATGAAGTAATCGCGACAGAGAAATACAAATTTCAGCAGCGACTGCTGCAACGCACCTTAAGAAATTGCCGAAAGCGAAAAAGAAGCAACAACTACAACAATAGCAATAAATGGGCGTCTGTACACACTTGATGCATATGCGCACATACAGCTAGGCAGATAGACAGGCAGACACATCACATCACACGCAGAGCGATAAAACGGTAAAGTCTACAATAGAGAGACACCAACAAAAGAGCGCGCACAAAGGCAAAGGGAAAACGTGCATAAGACATACGGCACATGTAGAGCGGGCGAGCGAGAAAGAGACAGCCACATGCATGTGAGCAGACAGAAGCCACAAAATTCTCGCATTGAATTTGAATGTTTCTCCTCTAGTCGCCGCTGCTTGTCTTTATGAGTTTTTAATTTGTTAATTTTATTTTATTTTATTTTTTCTTTAATTTTTAGCGTGGCTTTTCGTAATGCTTTGATAGAATAAATAAGCGATGAGTCGCTATTGATTTTTGTTGGTTTTTAGTGGGAAATTTTGGTGACGAGTTTTTTTTAACATCTTTTTTATATTATTACAAATATCATTTCAACACACTCGCACAAGCAGCAACAACAATGCATTTGTTGTTTTTTTCTTCTTCCACAAATCAGTGAGAAATTTTTGCTCACTTTTTTTATTAGGTCTTATTATGTGTAATTTAATTTTATTGCCGTTAATTGCTTTTGCACACTTATATTTGCCCAATTTTCACGAAAGACGACGACAAAGCGTAGCCACAAATTAGTAGAAAGAGGAGCAAGCCAAGTACCGTTATAGTTAGCTTTTTTCAAGTTTCGTCAAATTATTACAATTTTAGCTGGATTTTGCTTTAGTTTTTATTTCTTTTTTTTTTTTTTTTTTTGGTTTGCTGTTTTGAATTTTAGCTGAGCGCCCGGCGCATTGTACAAAAGCAAAAGACAAACCAAAAAAAAAACACCGTTTTTTTTGTTTTTTTATTTCGTATGTACGTGTTTTTGTTGGTTAATGCGCCTGCGCGCAACGTTCGCGTCTCGCTGCTATTTACCTGCGCCGTCGCGTCCGCATCAAACGCCTGTCGTTGGCAAACTGAGCGTCGTTAAGTGCTGAGCGCAAGACAAAATACACACAGAGAGAACGGCCGACTGAGCGGGAGAGCGCGTGCGAGCGTTAAAAAGCTTCGACACTTGAAAGCTTTTTTGCACAGTGAGTGTGAATTTATGCTCCAATAAAATTCAACAGGCACGAGGGCTAAACTCCTGCCGCCGCCGCCGCCTAAGGTGGACCTTGTCAGGCCATTTAGCGAATGGGAGAATGAAATAAAAAAACTCGCTCACTTTGAGACGCGGCCTCACATACAAATCAAAATTCAAAATTAATAAACCAGTCAAGAATTTGTATTAATATCAATAGAAGGTAAAAGCGCGGCACAGCTGCTGCAACAGACAACAATGCCAACAAAAAAATATATTTTAATTGCTGACAGGTAGATAACATCTGCTAATTGAATTAGCATCGTATTGAGCGACGCTTGTGCAGCGCATATAATTAATATTTAATTTACTAATTGAATTTTTAGTGCCGACTACCGTGCTGCAGCCTCTTTGATCTTCACACTCGTATATCTATGTGTGTGTGTGTGTATGTATGTGTAAGTCGTTAAAGATCTTGACAGTTGCAAATTTGGCAGGCAAACACGAAACCAGGCAGAACCACTCAGAAGAGTTAATCATAGCCGCACACATGGACGTCGCAGACGCATGATGCAACTTTTATGATGTGCCAAATTAGCCATAAAATACACACACACACACACACACAGATATGTGTGTGCACACACAATCTATATTATACAAGTACATAAGCACCCATAGCTTTAATGCGTACACAAATAGTTGAGATTAGCACACAAATAACTGTTAGTTTTATAGCCTAAATGCGTTAGCATTTGAGTTTAGCTGTTGAGTTTTTATATAAATAAATACCTATATCAAAGTTTATATGCATATATATTAAGATTAATATCTGAACTATTTGAAGGGGTTTTTATTAAAATAATTGATAAAGCTTAACTATTTAAATACAGTTTTTTAGGACTTCTAATTTCAACTATTTAAGATTGATTAAAATTTAAAATAATTTTTGTCTATTATTATTTTTTTTATAAATATTTTTAAGTTTAAGTATATCGGCTTAGTTTTTTTTTACTTTACCTAAAAAATGGCTTAAATTTTATTATGATTTTTTACAAAATATATATCTGTCAATTTCTTTATCTATTCTTATAGATTTAGTATACATACAATCTAAGCAGAAGCTATTTTCAATTTAATTTAATATTTCTACATAAACCTCTCTAGAAATTGATTAGCATAAATATTACGATTGTGAGTGATCCTAATTGCTTAGGCTGAAAAATTATTAATTTAAATATCAAACCTCTTTATCTATCAATCTATTTATTTGCATTTATTTTGCATTCAGATTCCTAAGTATTTCAGGTTTTATATCTCTATATCAAAATCTACCTCTATAACTCTCTATCTGCATCAACACCTTAATATATTTATAAATATAAATATTTATTATTAAATTGTATTTTCCGTTAGTTTAAATAAAATATCATATATTAAAGTATTATAATCCAATATTTAGTTTTCTTTTATTTATAATACATCTCTACCAACATGAATGAATCAATATTTATCTTACTCACTTTTGAGGCTACTTTTATCTCTAGCTTTGTCCATCCATCTCCATCAACATCTATAGCTATCTGCACATCTAACACATAATCCCATATATCTGAACTGTTTCAAATATATCTCTATCGACATCTCTATCAATATCAATATATATTTCTTTGAAACTAGTTTTCCGTTAAGATTTCAAGATCACGCACTGTCCATGATTAAGACGAGAATTTATGGCCCCGTTCGTTCTCTTTGAGCACTTTAGAGAACTATGTAAATTATCGATTATAAAAATGTATCGATTGCTTGGCAGCATCAAGTTCGTTGCCTAAGTCTTTTGTTCTAGCGCTATTTTAATGCTAAATTATGGCCTTGCCGACAGCTGGCATCAAACTTATTGAACTTCAATAATCAACAAGAGAAACAACAGCAGCAATAAACTTAGCACAAAATAATTTAACTAAATTGGCGCGCAAGGTCGTCCACGGTCAGTGACTGAAGAAGAAGAAGCAGCAGCAGCAGAAGAGCCAACTGGATGAACTGGACTTGAAATTGAAGCTGGCACCAGTTGCCAGCTGAAAATGCCCTTTTTTGAAAGATTATTTTGTGCAGGCAATAAAAAAAATAAAATTATATGAATCAGCCAAAATAAAAATACCAAAAAAAAAACTCTACCGGCTACCGGAGATTTTATAAAAATAAAAACAAGAATCAAATGCCATACGGATGTGTCGCCAGCGACTTGGAATGCGCACAAAACATGCCGAGGACGGTCAATGGTCTTAACTAAACAAAACACAAACAAAATAACGAAATTATACATATATTTATAATAGTGTTAAAAGTACATATCAAGCGACGTGTTTTTTATTTCAGAATTCAAAACACGCGCCAGCAGCTGCCACGGAATTTTATCCAGAAGCTAAGCTCAATGTGAATCATAACTCAAAGAAGCAGAGCAAGCCAAGCCAAAGAAGAAGAAGAAGAAGAGGCTATATATATTATTTCTATATATGTATAAAAAGGGAAAGGGAATCTGAAGCTTATGCACTTAGCTCAAGTTCAAGGCGAAAGACAATTCAAGTCGAGTCGAGTTGGCTGCGTGAGTCGAGTCGCGTCGCGTCGCGCCAAGTCAGTGGGGCATTGGGGAAGGGCAAGATGTAATTATGTTAATGGGTGTATATACTTTTTATACGCTGAAAGTCAATTGTAATTGTTATTTAATAATTTAAGTCAACTGGTTGTCAATGGCAGAGCAGAACTGAAAAAAAAAAACAGTTTAGCTGACATAACTAAATGGGAATTTCAAGAAAATACAGCAAAAAGTTACTCAATATGTGGAATATTTCGATATTTTCAAGATATGGGCTCTATTGTGGAATGTCGGGCAGAGATGTACCGAACCAGAAATATGCAAAATCAATCTGACATATTTAAAAAGAATTCCTAATAATTTCAACCTTTTTTAAGTTCCTAAAAAAGAGTTAAAAATTCTCTAAATTATGCTTAGCTATCCTATATATATTATAGATATTTATTTTTTATTTATTATATATCTATATTTATATTTATATATATTTTTTAAACTATTATTGAATTATTTTGAATTCTTTACCTTATATATATTTTTTTCTAAATATTTTGATTCAGTTTATAAAATATCCCAAAATTTTGTTATTTTTTATATTATATACATGCTTATAAAGAAATATATTTATAGTTTCTCAATGCTGAAAGCGTAGCTCGAATTATTAAACTATTTAAATGTACATGTGGTTCATGTGATCTAAAAATTATATATATTTCCATATACTATACGATATTATAGATCATATTATCAAGTTTCTAATGCAGGAAACATATTTTGAGTAGATTTAATCTCTTAATTTTCTATATATATAAATATTTTTTTTGGTTTGTTCACAATTTCAATAATTCCCAATGTTATCAATTTAAGCATTAAGTTATGAAAAATCGGTTTAGCCCAGTTGAAGGTTGCATAATTATATAGCTCTCTGGATGCCAAGCAGCAGCTGCGCTCAAGTTCTTCCCAAAACACGTATTGTTTGCTACAGCTGCTTCTTCTCCATATATATATACAAAATACTTATTTAATGATTGTCATAATGCCATCTCACTCATACTAATGGCATCTAATATGCCCACTAATTACAGCGATTACACAAAAAGTAACCCAAATGGCTTCCTCATGTCAAGAGTTCTATGCAGCAGCAGCAGCAGCAGCAGCTACGATCGAATCGTCTGACACAGATTAGTTATGGCTATGAGCAAGCGTTCAAGTTTCCCCATGCGGGTTCAAGAACTTGACTGACTAACGATTCTATTAAAACATTATAAACTGGAGAGCAACAGACTTATAGTATATATATGTATATATATGCTGTCTATAGCAAACAATGGAATAGCTAAGTGAGTTTGTTTGTGGTTTGTTTCTTACAACTAGCGATGAGCGCGTGAAATGTTGAGTTGAAAAATATATTAGCTAGGCATAAATAGTTAGTATGGAGTTTTGAAATATATATTTTAGTTTATAGATATTATATAAAAAAAAAATAAAAAAATAGCGATCTGTAGTCTGAAAAGTTAACTGAGGAATTTTTTAAATTTTTATTAAATGGCCGTGATTTTTAATCAAGAGATTGAATAAGTTTTTAAAGTTTTTTCCATCGACTGTTTACGCTTAGTCCGGCATAATAATTTAAATATATATTAATATATTATGTTATATATTAATATAATAAAAATTTTAAATATATAATTTTAAGCAAATAATTTAAATATAAATATATAGTAAAATACAAATAAATATGCCACATATATAATACTCTAATACTACATGATATATCTGCAGCTACAACAAACAAATTCTTGGCTCTTGCGTGCCATCGCCAACAGTTAGTAAGTGCCTGCGGCAGGTGAGGATTTGCTGTTCACTGAGGCGTTCATCAAGCTACGTCGTCGTTTTTTTTCCTCTTTAGATTTTCCTTTCGTTTTGATGTTTTATTGTTAATGTGTGCGCTTAACGTCGCACCAACTACAAATTAAAACTAATAATAAATGTGCAAAAAAAAAAAAACTATTGTGTGAAACTTGAGTGCGCCCCCAAACCGACGTATTATAATTATTATAATAATAATAATTACAATGTGCGGCGGGGCGTGGACGCCTAATACTAGAACTGAGCACCGCGTCTCGACCTCAGCTCCAATCAATGTGTCTGTGTGTGTGTGTGTGTGCCTGTCTGCTAATTAAAACATTATTTTCTGCTGCCACTAACCATGCCCCGAGGCTGAGTTTTTGCATGCGGCACATGCGAATCGATCAATGGAAACAAAAAGTAAAAAATAAAGAATAAATATAAAAATTCGTCGGACAAGTGGCCCCAAAAACAACTATTTCATGAAACGGTAGGCAACAGTTGTCAGCTGTCATAAAATCCAAACGAAACAACAACAAAAGCCATAAGGAAAAATATATATAATTAAAGAAGTTTAAATACTCTAGCAAAATTATTTATGAATAAAAAATGTTGAAGAATTCGATTTTTAATTAATTTTAAAATATATCTTAGCTTTAAAATCAAATATACAAATTATCTAAATTTCAAATTAATAAAATATAAAATATATATAATTAATATGAGCTATTTTTTCGTTTTCATTAGATCTGCATTCCATTCCATTTAAATAACTGTATTATAATTTAGTCTTGGCCAATATAAAATCCATTTGCAATGCATTTGATGGCTCGTTAAGTCGTTTACACACATAAAAAACCCCTTTTTAGCTAGGGTATTATCGCAAAAGAGAAACTGACGACGCACGACAACAGCAACAACAAACGCAACAGCAGCGACAACAGCAACAACAACAAAAAGCTCGTCAATTGTTTATTGATTATTTTATTTGTTCAACATGCCAACGGATTGTTCCAATTTTGATCGGTTTATCGCCTTTGCATGCGGGCGCTAATAGTTTTGAACCTGAAACTATTTATTTTTTTTCGCATTTTTCCCCCATTTGTATGCCAGGGGCAAGGTCTTGAGACGCAGCCAGGCAGTCAGGCTATTAGTTTTTTTGGGCAGGGTCTCTTTATTTTGGCGAATTATGAGATTAAATGGACTAAAGTTTTGACTTTCTTGCCTTGAGCACTTCAACAACGACTTCGATAAGCGTTAATTAACAAATCAGTATTGGCCGCATAACAATGCTCAATTAACAGTTACCCTGTAATGGCTTAAGTGACTTTCAGCTGTTCTAAGTGGAGATTATAGATGAGAGATGGGAAGGGGAAAAGTTTATTAAGGCTGAATAATTGAGAGTTTTTCTGACTAGGCAAATATTAGGGCTGAAGAGATGGACGCTTATTTGCTTTTAAAATATAGCAGGGTATTTGCCTGTAGAATTAAATTTTGTGGATATTATGCATAAGAAGATCAATAGAAATATATACAAATTTTCCAAAGAACTAAAGAATTGCCTAGAAAATGATCATCTTTAAAGCCTTTGATATTTTACAGGTTATACAAGTTCTAGTTGTAGTGTATAGTTATAAATATAAAAAAGGTTTATAAATTATAATCATATGCAGAGAGTTATGATCAAATGATAAGAAGAATTATAATAGATGATATTATACAAGAGCATTAAAGAAGTAATTTATATATTCATGAATGTTGCCGCTTCGATCTATGCTTTCAGCTATAAAGAAATCAAGTCAATATGAAAACCTAAGAAGTATAAAAAGAATTTCTGAACACAAATATATATGTCATATATTAAAGAGGTATTATAGTCTATAAGCATATAAGCATAGATACCTCAGCTTGAGGTAATTCAATTGTCAAGGCAATATATAATAGATCTGGGAAATATTCCCACTACTTAGACTTTATAATAGTGAATTCTATTTTTGCATTTCTGTATATAAAAAACAAGAACAAGAAAACCATCTCAGTCTAATCAAATATGAGTCTTATATATTGTACATAAACCTTAGGAATTTAAGAACTCTATTTAAAGCAACACACACAATTACAGGGTATACTATATAATTATATATATAATTAGAGGGCAGTGCTCATATAATCAAATTTATGTATAAATATTTATACTTTGTCTGCTACCAATTAAATCTCTTCAGCTTTGAAGTTGAGTGAACTTTAAAAGGTTTCTCTGTCGCTCTCAGTGTCATTGTCGAAATGTTTGTTGCCTGGGTGGCCCGATCGCTGATTGACAATGATTGACAATCAAGTTGCGCATGTGTCAGGTCTCAGGTGCTCTGGGCTGCTGCAAACACGCTCCACGCTTCACGCTTCACGCTGTTAGCGGCTGGTAAAATAGCTACCATTTATGTGGAGCATTGGCCCGGCTTATTATGGCCAGCCGGCTCGAAGGTTGGCTCGCAGCATATTTGGCTAGGAAGTTGTTAGCTGATTTTTCATTGTGGGTGCCTAATTGGAAAACAATTTTTTTCCCATTCATTTTTTTGCAATTCGACGCGTGTTTCAATAGTCGGATAAGACAAGTAGCGACTGCTGTGCGATCATGGGAATTTCTTCAGCCATAAGCAACAAGGGCAACAAATCGTGGGTGTGAAGGTTGATCGACAATTCACAATTCACTGCCAGAAACTGGGCAACTTTGACATTTAAGAATTTTTTTAGATAAATAATTGAGGTGAGCGAAATTAGCTATCAAGAGTCATTGATTAGATTACCTTCAAATTGAACAAAAGATAACTGCAATAGTTAATGCAAAATTAGTCTTGCATGCATGTTATATTAGGGACTGCCCGACGAAGAGATACTCGGACCTGCGTATCAAGCTTTTGCTCAAAAGAAGAGCTTTAATTTTGCTCAAAAGATGAATATATGTGAGAAAGCTGAATTTATATCTTCATATATAAATTATATAACATTCTTAAAGATAAATAAATGAATTTCAAAAATAATTGGAAGTAGAATCTAGATGACAAATTTGCTGACTTTAGCTCCTGTAATATGCGAGATATTAGATACCAATTTATAGTTAGACTATATCAAGAGCTAGCTACAAGTGACTCTCATTGTGATGATTCCATTACAATGTCCATTCAAGTCGAAATACAACTCACAATAATTAGCTGAAGAAGCACAGCTCAATTACCTAAGCACCACAAGCTCTTTCAGCCTTAGTACAACTTTGTGTGTTATGAAATCCAATTATAAATTAGACTACTCACTCGGTAGACTCATAATCTCATCATGGTCAAATTTCGGACACCTCGCAGCTCGCTAAAGCAACCAAAGGTGGCGGGCGAACCATTTAGCAGCGAGCTCCGCCCAAGTTGTGTGCCGCTTGTCACATCAGCACAGCACAGCACAGAAAATATTAAAAATTAATTAGACAAAAACTTCGCAACTAATGTAAGAAACAATATAAAACACATTTATCGTCGTGCACTTGACCTTGGCCGGGCGGCGGGCACCGAGCGACGCGGCCAAAGCCAAAAACAAAACCAAAACAAAATCAAAACACAAAAGGGAAAGTCAAGCGTAGGCATAACGAATGACACATACACTAACCAAAGCTAAATATTTTATAATATCAACAGGTATATCTGTATATACATATATGAATGCGCATATCCAAATGATTAATCATATATCAGATATATTGAAACATTGGGTAAACATTGGAAGAAACTAAAGAAAACACTTTTCCAATTTTAACAAATATTCTATCTTCTATCTAACTTCTATCTCCTATCTTCAAACTTCAATCTTCAATCTTAAATTTTCAATTTTCAATATTCAATATTCAATCTTTAATCTTTAATCTTTAATCTTCAATCTTCAATCTTCAATCTTCAATCTTCAATCTTCAATCTTCAATCTTCAATCTTCAATCTTCAATCTTCAATCTTCAATCTTCAATCTTCAATCTTCAATCTTCAATCTTCTATCTTCTATCTTCTATCTTCTATCTTCTATCTTCAATCTTCAATCTTCTATCTTATATTTTCTATCTTCAATCTCCTATCTTCTATCTCTTATCTTTTATCTTCCATCTTTCATCTTCTATCTTCCAGCTTAGTCACTTCTAAGCACATAGTTAATGCACTCTCTAGCAGCGTATGGAATAGCACGAGTTGTTAGGGGCGTTCAGTCTGAGGGGGTAGCCACTGTGTGTCATGTGAGGGGCGAGGGGCGAGGTGCGTGGAGGCCTGTCCTCGTCGTCGCATGCTTGCCGCGTAATGCGCTCTGGCAACAGTTAGCAGTAGATTTTGGAATTTGATTTCGATTTCGATTTCGAGTCAGTATTTGAAGTTCATGAATTTAATTTGCGCGCAGTCGCGCAGTTTTTTACGAGCGCAGAAACCAAGGCGAACTGATGTGACAGCGCTTACATGGCGTATACGCATTCCCTCGCTCGCTCATGACGTTTCCACATTGCGTGTAATTGACATTCACATCGACTACTTCCTAGTGTTTTTTACTAACGGCCCTGAGTGACACATGTTTTCAACATTATCAGGCACAAGTGAGTGGAAAATGAAAATGAATATTAGAAATGGCATCGAGTCAGGTGTCAGGTGCTGCTGGAAGATAATTTGAAGTTTGATTTGGCTTTTAATATTATGAAAAAAATAATAATTTATTAGCCTAGTTGTTGAAAATACGCTTGAAAGTTTCTATATTTTGAAAGAAATATATATTTTAATATAAAATGCTTTGAAAAGCTGCATTAATCATTGATGTAGAGTCAAACAAGAAGAGTAGAGGCTTGGAAAATATTCATCTTGCTTAAGTTCTTCAGAGTTTTCGCTTAGATCTGAAGTTTAATACACCTAGAAATTTTTGAAGCTTCAAGAAATATATTTTTTATTATATTTGGCATAAAATTTGATTAAATAACAAAAACATTCTGAATAAGAATAAAGAAAACATATCTTAAAAACGTCTTCAGTATTAAGGAACAACAAGTGACAATTGAACAATGAGACAGCTGACATTCCTTCAATTCGATTTCATGTAAGATCCATAAACTATATCAATGCAAAAGCCTTATAAGTTCTTAATAAGTTCTACCTAAGTCAATTTGCTATATAAATGATTTATTGTGATATTTGTTGCAGCATGAAAACAAAAGACTTAGGCAACAAACTTGCTGTTTGTTCGACTCTTGCCGTTGCATGCAAAAAAGTGAAAATAGCAAATGCAATTGTTGTCTGAGCTCAGTTTACGACTTGCGACGCCTCACCTTGTGCGCAATAGAATTCAATGAAATTCAATTTTCTTAAATTTTAATTGCGATTACTAATTAAGTCGAATTGTTTTTTTTTTTTTCATTATTCTCAATGCGACATCGACTTTGAGTTTCTTAGTTTAAACGAATGCAATTTTTTAATTGGGCTTTTTATGTTTTTATAAACTAATCAATTAAATAAAAAAAATTATTTACCATAATTAAAAAATAATATATATTTAAAAAGATATTTTATATATAATATTTTTATTAATTAATATATTTATATATTATTATTTATATTTATTTATATTTTATTTTTATTAATTAATATTTTATATTTATATATTTGCAGTTATTTATATATTTAATATATTTATTAATTAATTATGTATTTGTTTATTATATTTTTTTAAGTAATATTTTTCCTTTTTCTGCCGCTGCCTTTGGGCGCACTTCACTTTTTGCCTGGCAGCAGCTTGAGAAGTCGATTAAAACGCTCAACAACAACAACAAACAAACAAACACTCTGAAGTTATGCACACGCTCGCTACAGCAACAACAATAAAAATTATAAAAAGAGATAATAATAATAAAAATCCACTTTAATAGCAAATAGATCGTGCGATTGGTTGAATTGGTTTGGATAGCTGCCCAGGCGGATGTGCAGTGCGTGTATTTAAATCTTGATTAGCTCTTTTCGGCATTTAATAATATGGATAGCAGCAGCAGCAGCAATGGCAACAACAATAGCCATCGTCAAGGCCATCGCTGCGCGGGCTTTTGTAAATATTTACATAGATGCCACCAGAGAGATTGGCAGCATTCGATGCGCGGCTGCGGCATGGTCAAGGTCGCAGTGTGGCAGCTATCAATGTAATGTTTCGTGTTTGTTGTTGTTGTCGGTGTTGGATTTCAACAATCTAAAGATGCGCCAGCTCAAGATTAACATTGGATGCAATATAAACACTTAATTAATTCGAGCATTACGAAAATTATATATGAAAATGTTTATCCTGTCCGATTGAGCAGTTGGAGTTTGGCAGATTTTCGATATGGTTTAAATATTAATTTTAATATATTTAATATATTATTCTGTTAGGTTTTCTTTTTATCTAACTGTATTTATAGTACATATAGTTATATTTTTATATCAAAATTCGTATTTTTAATTAAATTATAATCTTATGATCTTAATGATAAATATATATACAAGGTGCTACATTCTCCTCTTCCAACATTCTTCTGCCTTCCACCATAGATCCACACTGCTGGCTCTCGAGTAATTCTTAGCAAATACTCTTAAGAACAAAGACAAATACAAACTTTCTCAAGAGCCAAACAAATGCGAATTGTTTGCTTATTTGTTTAATCATTTGCACAGTTGTTTGTTGGCTTGTTTGTGCTTGCATTTGCTTTTCAATTAAATGTTTAACATGCGCAGCTGCTGCCAACCTTTGGCAGATTTCAAGTTGAAGTTCATTGACCCTAGGCCAAAGCCTTCAACTGGCGGCGGATCTACAAAGATCGCCAAGATTCAGTTTCAATTTTCGTTAGCTGGTAATTGCGCCGCCACTCATTGTTACCGTGGCTGTAAATAAATTAGCCAAAAAGTTCAAATGGTCAACTGGCCAAAAAAAAGATAAATTATTAGTAAGGTCGAGCCGAGCTGCCGCTCAGCCGCTGAATGTCTAATGGCTTTCAAAGCAAAGCAAAGCAAAGCAAAGCAAAGCCCCCTACCGAAATGGCAAAGCAAATTCATTTACATGCACACAACAATGCGCCGTAGCATTATTACTATTATTATTATTCGTCGAGGTGGGCCATGCCATAATGGATTACCATAAATATGGCTGCGAGTGTTCTGGGCATGCAGAGAGAACCTGGCAGTCAAGCTCTTGGCCTGCCAATTAGCGAATGTGGTCGAGCTGCCGCTTGCTGGAGGGCACACATTGGGCATTGGCTATTGGCCATTCAAGCGTGCAGTCTCTGAACTGAAGGCCAGCGGAGGGGCCGGGCAGACTCGATTATAAATAATACGAAAACAGAGCAATTTAATTGGAACATCATTGAGCGGGCAAGCACAGTTGAGCAACTAAAACTTTTGCCATGCCTGAGGTCAATTTGCACCAGCTGTCGGCTGCAATTATTTATCTAGAAATCGATGTGCATACGTTTTGTTTCATATTATTAGCAGACGGTCTAACAACAACAACAACAACAACAACAAAAATAGCATAATTGTTGCCAACTGCATGCAAAGTTCAGGGTTAAACATGGGCTAAACACCTGCATTTGGCATGCACCCGCATTCACTAATTGCATACAAGTAAGCAGTAGTATACAATTAATTAAAAAAATATTTTAGTAATATAAATAAATATTTAAAATTAAAAACACATAAATATGTGCATAAGAAAATATTCAAAATGCTGCTTAACAGTCTGTGCGCTATTAACAGCGTGCTAACAGCAGTTGGCAATGCGTCTTGCAGCAAGAATTTGCAGTTGCCACTCGTATAAAAAACTAATGTTAAACAAAATAATATAATGTTAGCATTATAACTTAAGTGCATTGCTCAAGTAGCCCTATTTCGTAAATATGCCTATTAAACAAGAAAAAAGTATACTTTTTTCAATTATTACATTTGCAATTATATAATAAAAAATTAAAACTTTAAGTTTTTTTCAATTTATAAAAATATTCTTGACAACGCTTTTCAAACTAAAAAGTCTGTTAACAGCGCGCCAGTAATATAGTTGGCAACTCAGCAAGGCAGCTGTCATATCGATAGACCAACTATCGATATAGTTGACAGCTGAGCTGGGCTGAGCTGCATCAAGTGCAAACGCAAACAAAATAATTGAGAATTAAAGATTTAGCTGCATTCCATCTAATTGAAAATCATGGAAATACCGGATACATATTACAGCAAAGACGAATATGTGGAGACTGTGAGTTAGCCTACTAACATAAAGCTTCCCCTTGATATTCACTTTCTTTCGATGACCTCATCTCAGGCATCCGGGAACAAGGTGAGTCGGCACACGGTGCTCTGTGGCTCCCAGAACATCGTGCTCAACGGCAAGGTGATTGTCCAGAGCGGCGCCATCATACGCGGCGATCTGGCCAACGTGCGAACCGGACGCTACTGTGTGATAAGCAAGAACTCTGTGATCCGACCGCCCTACAAGCAGTTCAGCAAGGGCATCGCCTTCTTCCCCATGCACATTGGCGACCATGTCTACATTGGCGAAGGTGCCGTCGTGTCGGCTGCCAACGTGGGCTCCTTCGTGTACATTGGCAAGGACGCCATCATTGTGAGTCAGCCCATCCATCTCATATTTAGAATATTTCTCTATGGGATCCGCTTTGATTCCACAGGGTCGTCGCTGCACGCTCAAGGATTGCTGTGTGATCGAGGACGGCGCTGTGCTGCCGCCGGAAACGACAGTCTCCAGCTACATGCGCTACACGGCCAAGGGCACCATCGAGGGCGGCCAGGGCAATCCGTACTTCGTGCCCGCTGCCATGCAGGACGAGATGGTCAACTATACGAAGTCGTTCTACGAGCACTTCGTGCGCACCCCTGCCCCGGCCAGCTAGACGAACAACTCCACATTATTTATAAACTAACATTAAGTATTATATTTAATAAACAGCTGAGCGACAGCTCAGTCAATCAATCCTGTGTCGCACTCGTAGGCCTCCTCGGCCATTTCGAAGACGAAGTAGCTCATGCCCGTGCGGCGGGCTATAATGGCGGCCGTCTCCTCGGTGTTGTTCTCCTTGCGCGGCTGGATGTTGCGGTCCATGAGGAGGATAGTCGCCGTATTCCGGCAGTTGGAGACGGTGGCCGTTACATGCAGCGGCGTCTGCTGTCCGTCCGATTCGGCATTGACGTCGGCGCCGAACTGCAGCAGGAGCTGCACACTCTCGGGATGGCTCCACTTGCAGGCCGAGTGCAGCGGGGTCCAGCCGAGCTCGGTGCGCGCATTGGGATTGGCCTGATACTGGATCAGCAGCCTGGCGATATCCAGGAAATTGTTGTAGCAGGCGCGGTGCAGCGGCGTGTAGCCATCGTTGTCCCTGGCATTGACGGCGTCGGCGTCCAGCTGCAGTATTTCGCGCACCTCGCTCAGCCGATTCTCACTCACGGCCCACAAGATCATGCGCTCAATGCTGGCTGTGCGTTAAATCTATTTAGTTTTATTTGGAACAATATTTTCTGCTTTGGGTTTTCTTCACCTTGTGGATTCTTGTCCTCCTCGATGAGCTCGTCAGTGTCGTCGTCCCAGCCGCTGACGAACATGCCGCGCGGCACCTTGGCATAGCGCAGCTTCTCCACTTGTGACTTTTCCTCATCCGAATCATAATCGCCCATTTTGTTGAGATTTTTCACTTTTTGCAGTAAATAAATTTCAGTATTCAAACATATGTTTTGGCTATCGATACTGATTCGATAACATGCGACTATCGATAGGCGTGTGCGCGTGTGTTTGGTGTCAGTCACTTTACAGCACTGTAAATGCTAGCAGCAAGAAGCAGCAGCATCGTCGTTATTTATTTTTCGTTCATCGCGGTTTTGTTTACGTTTTACGTGCACGCGCCATGTCCAACCCACAGGAGGAGCTGCTGCCGCCCAACGCCGAGGACGACGAGCTAACCCTGCCGCGCGCCAGCATCAACAAAATAATCAAGGAGCTGGTGCCCACGGTGCGCGTCGCCAACGAAAGTCGCGAGCTGATCCTCAACTGCTGCTCCGAGTTCATACACCTGATCAGCTCGGAGGCGAACGAAGTGTGCAACCAGCGCAGCAAGAAGACGATCAATGCCGAGCACGTGCTCGAGGCGCTCGATCGCCTCGGCTTTCGCGACTACAAGCAGGAGGCCGAGGCGGTGCTGCACGACTGCAAGGAGGTGGCCGCCAAGCGGCGCAGACAGAGCACGCGGCTGGAGAACCTGGGCATACCCGAGGAGGAGCTGCTGCGCCAGCAGCAGGAGCTCTTCGCCAAGGCGCGCGAGGAGCAGGCGCGCGAAGAGCAACAGCAGTGGATGAGCATGCAGGCGGCGGCCGTGCAGCAGAGCAACGCCCTAATCCAGCGACCCGCGAAATCGGACAAGGCTGCAAGTGGGGGAGGAGGAGGAGGCGGAGGAGGCAACAGCAGCTTTGTGAGCAAACCCAGTGAGGATGACGATGACGATGACGACGATGACTACTAAACTAATCGAGTTTATTTGCTTTGCGCTTAATGTAATTTGTAATAATTGTAATTAAACTATTGCCATAAGTCAGATCTCGGCCTGCTTGGCCAGCTGTTTCGCCAGCTGCCTCTCCAGCTGTCCATTTAGCGTGCCCAGCACATGTCTGCCCGGCACATATTTGCCCAGAATCTCGGTGTGCTGCTTCCAGAACGCGTTGCCAATCAAATCCTCGTGCAGGGGCACTATGGCCAGCCTGCCCTTGTCCGTATCCGTATCCGCATCCTCGTCCTGCGTGATCACCACACGCTTGCGCAGCAATATCGTGCCCTTCCTGTACATCGCTGGCAAGTTGTTGTAGTTGATGCCGAACTCCTGGAAGAGCAGCTCGTTCTTGTCCGCGGAGAATGTGCCGCGCAGCCGCTCCTCGGCCTGCTGATTGCTCAGGCCCGACTCCAGGACCAGCTTCCAGAACGCTGTATTATAAAGGTTATTCACATGGACATCCGCCTGGCGCCAGCTCAGATAATCGCGCAGATTCTCGTCGGAGGGATAGAGCACCACGCGTCCGTCGAAGCAGGGCGCATAGCTCAGGGGCTGCTGCATCCAGTGCGACCAGCTCAGCACATAGCTGCTGGTGAACATGCTCGTCACGTAGCTGAGCAGCTTGGCGGCGCGTCGCTTAAAGGCCGACGTATCCTTGCGAAAGACGAAGGAATACTCGTCGCTCTGACCGTAGCCGAGGACGATGTCCCGAAACTCCTCCATCACAGCAATCCCCGCCGCATTCATCACACTCAGAGCTGCGCACATTTGTGTTAATAAATGTATTATTTCTCTTCCCATCATCTGCACTCTGCTCACCATTTTCGTCGTTGGGCTTTTCGAATTTGTGCGCGTTAGCGAATTTGTGAAATTTCTTGCCGTCGATGCGGATCACAATCCAGACATTTGGCAATATTCTATCATCTTGTTCGAAGGACTTGACGTATTCGTATCTGCTGCAGGCCATGCTGCGCGTGTGGAGCGCTGTTGCGCTTTTATTTATAAACAAAAACTTGCTAAAAACACGGCTAAATGCACGAAAATGCATTAAAAACAATATTTTCGTTATTTTACCGCATGTTAAACAAAGATATTCGAAAAATACGAGGTAGCGCAGGGTGAAGCTACAGGTTATTAAGTTTGTGACGTCACAACTACATATATAACATATTATGCTTGCTATATTGCAAATGCAACAACAGCATAATCTAAACATGTTTATATGTATTTCATATTTATTTATTTATTATCATTATTTATTTATTATCATACATTTATTTATTATCATATATTTATTATTATTCTCATATATAGCTGTTACTCTACCACAACCTCTTTTCGCTTTATGCACCTTGAACAGCCCACTTCTGTTACTAACAATAGCTATCGATAGACAGCCTTAGGACTCGAACAGCTGTTGATAGGTATCGCAGTCGGACTGTCACTTTATACACTTTTAACAGCCTACTTTGATTTTTCGCTGCCGATAACTATCGATAGGCAGCCTTAGTGAGTAAACAGCTGTTGATAAGTATCGCAGCCGCACTTTCCATTATTAAGCGGCAGCTATATTTGTTTGCATTCAGCGTGTTTCGTATTAAAATGAGTATAAATTATGAACAAACCTCGACCGAGGAACAATTCGCGCCAATCAAACTGTCAGACGATGACGAAAGCGAGGACACTAATGAGAAAACGACAGAAATAGAGCCATCGCCAGCTAAACGCAGCAAACTGGAGAAGGATGAGGCAGCTGTTGAGGTTGGTCCAGACGCCGAGCCCGAACCCGAGGAGCCCGAGGCTGACGCTGATGGTGATGCTGATGGTGATGGCGAGGCAAGTGGAGCAGCCAACACACATGTTGTGGCGCATCACTATAATGAGCTAAAGGAAGCCGGACTCAAGGAACGGAACAAGTCGAAAATCTATTTCATGCGCAACTTCAACAACTGGATCAAGAGCCAGTTAATCAATGAGTATATGGCGTTAATCAAGCGCCAGAAGCGGGTTGGCGACGCGCTGCGCGTGCTGGACATGTGCTGCGGCAAGGGCGGCGATCTGCTCAAATGGGACAAGGCGTTCATATCCCATCTGATATGCACCGACATCGCCGAGGTGTCGGTGGAGCAGTGTCAGCGTCGCTACCAGGACATTTTGCAGCGCGCGGAGAAATCGAAGTTCGGACACAAATTCACAGCCGAATTCTTCGCCTGCGACTCGACGATGGTGCGGCTAAGGGAACGGTATAAGGATGCATCGCTGCAGCTGAACTTGGTCTCATGCCAGTTCGCCTTCCACTACTGCTTCGAGTCGCTGCAGCAGGCAGACTGCATGGTCCGCAATGCGGCCGAGTGCCTGCAGCCGGGCGGATATTTCATAGCCACCATACCGGATGCCTACGAGATTATTAGGAGATTAAGGGCAGCTGGGCCCGATGCGCGCAGCTTCGGCAACGATGTCTATAACATTGAGTTCGAGTGCGACACAGAGGCGTTGCCGCTCTTCGGCGCCAAGTATCGATTTCATCTGGAGGGCGTGGTCGACTGCCCCGAGTTCTTGGTACATTTCCCCACGCTCATCAAGCTGGGCCGCCGTCACGGACTGCAGCTGGTCAGGCGCAGCACCTTCGCCGACTACTTCAAGGAGAACCTGCCCCAGGGCCGACAGCTGCTGCAGCGCATGTCCGGCCTGGAGTCGGTGCAGGCGCATCGCTGCGACACCGACGATCAGTTCGAGCATGTGCGTCGCCTAGTGGGCACACAGCGCGGCCGACCCCTGGGCACGCTCTCCAAAGCCGAGTGGGAAGCAACAAGTGAGCAAGGAGATGAGATATAATCTCTATATTTATCTAATATGTATCTCCCTCAATCTCTCTCTTCTAGCGCTCTATCTCGTCTGTGCCTTCAAGAAGTGCAAAAACAGCTGGGATACCAATGGCAAGCCCTTGTTCGAGTTCGACGACTGAATTGTGTTCCAAAAGACTCATCCCCAAATCTAACTATATCTCAAGTCACTTCCTTTTTTTTTCTTTTTCACTTTGATATTCGTATTTACTACACATACTCAGCATGATCAGAGCATATATCTTAAGTTTAACAGTGTGTTTCAAAGCCTTTAACGTTAATTTACAAATACTACAGAGAATACAAAAACTAAAACTTGAAAAGCTTAACTTTGAGTTTAAGGGAATTCGTTCGATAAGTTTAAGAGAGAAAATGTTTTTGAATATGCATAATAGACATATAAGAGTAAAAGAAAATAATCTATAGCTAGAAAGTTATCTTATATGTACAAATGATAATAAATATACCACTTGCTGACTTTGGTTAAGATGTTTGAAAAGAAGTACGATTTTTGTCATACATGAAATGCTGTTTAATATTATTATATATGACAACATGTATATATCAAAAAGGTGTACCAATGCAAAGCTTCAATGGACTTCACTGGGAGATTAAAGAAAAAGTTTGAAATGCATAAAGTATGTAGATAAATGTCAATATATATTCACATATATATGGAATATGATTTATAGAACAGAAGATTTTATATTACGCTTGTCGAAACAGAAATGGAAATCTTTAAAGTGCCAGAACGTATAACTTCCCATAGCATTACCAAATAAATTCAAAATATTTTTTATTATATGTTCATTTGATCACTTCCTTATATACACATATATAGATTCCATACTAGACTTTTATAAATTCTGTTAATTAATTTCGACAGCCAAAACGAAAAGGGTTTTTATGCATTCTTTATTTTTGCTCTAACAATACATTCGCGGAATATTGAAATAAAACTTCCTATCTAATAATTACGTACATCTCATATATTATATTATATGCCTTAATAGCAGCCAACTCCTTATACAACCCTCTTGACTTGGACAATACCTGCGCGATTCTCTCTACATTTAAGAAGCTTTGATAACGAAGCTTTGCCCAACCAACGTTTTCGAAACTGGAAGTGCGCTTGGCTGTTCCCGTAAAGCGCCATGGAAAGCACAGGGAATGTCTAATATTGAGAGAGAGAGCGAGCGAGAGCGAGAGCGCGCGCGAGAGAGTGAGAGTAAAGAGAACGCGCACAGCTGTTGCTTTCACAGCGACGGCGCCATTGAAGGACAACGGGCAAAGGTTAGTCCTGACGTTTACGTTGCCGGGTCGTGCCCGAGACCGATTACCAGGCGTGTGCATGTGCGTGTGTGTGCATGCGTGTGTGTGTGCATGCGTGTGTATGGGTGCGAGCCTGTGCCTGGCATTCAATGCATCAATGAATTATTATAGCTCAAGTGTAAATAAATATTTGATAACACAAACGAGAAGGTACGAAACGAAGTTTGGCCCAAATAAACGGCATAAATTACGTCCATTGATTGCCTGATGAAGGCAGCAGCAACGGATAAGCGTTGCGAGTGAGTGTGCTTGAGTGTGTGTGAGTGTGTGTGAGAGCGACTAAGATCTCAAGCACACACACACACACACACACACTGCTTGCGCTCTTGTTCAGTTCACTTTTTTCCACTCTCCCTCCATAACTTTGTCGCTCTCTCTCTCTCTCTCTTGTTTTCAATGCCTCTCTCTCTCTCATCTCTCTCTCTCTCTCTCTTTGTGTAATGCTTTGCCCATCTTCAAGTTCTTGTCAGATAATTTCATTATTTAAAGTTTTGCTCATAAAAATAAACTTCGGGCGTAAAGTTTAAATTTGTTTTGCACACACATGCAGCCACACACACTCACACACTTACACTTACATGCATACTTATACATGCATGTTGTTTACAACAGAGTAGCTTGTACGTGTGTGTGTGTGTGTGTGTGCGTCCGTTTCGCTTTGTTTAAAGTAGAACGTGCGTATTTAGAAGGCAAACAACAAAACTGTTTACATACACACACACACACACACACACACACACACACACACACACACACATGCATGCATATAGCGAGGACTCGGTCGACTCGTGGCACAATATTGCCTACCCTCTCGGCCCAGCCCAGCCCCCTTGCTGGCTCTTACCCTTTAGCACCTGCCACCCCTCGGCCTGACGCGCTTTGCACTGATTGGCCCTAATGAATCTTTTTGTTGCCTCCTCGTGCAGCCGCCTGCGCATTGTTCCATGCGGTCTATGCAAATTAGTTCACTTTTAACCCATCAAAACGCCCAGGGCTTGCATTTAAACATGTGTTTACCTGAATTCACTATATAATGAAACTTTGTGGAATTTCATTAAATATTTAAGCCAAAAAAATAGAGAAGTTTAATTAGAGTCGAGTTGGCTCCAAAGAATGAAGGGCATACAATTAAGTCTGACATTGTGGTAGAGTGTGAGAATTTCATTTAAAATTATATATATGGAATAAGTATATATATAGAAGAAAAAAGAAAACTATGTGTTATTTTTGTAAGAAATATTTTAAAAAATATAAACAAATTTAAGACTCTCCAAACCAATTACAAATTTATAAATAACAGCTTGAAGCATACTAAATCATTTTACGAATATATTATCTTTTAAATTTTAATGAGTTTTTATAAATTTAATTGGAATGACATGCAATTCATGCAATAAAAGCAGAACTTTAAAAATTAAAAAAACTTCGATAAATTTAGCAGAGTATTTAATGGAAAAAATAGTTTTGCTTTAAATATACATATAAATATACAAAAATAATATATATAAAAAAAAATAAACTAAAACAATTCTAGAAAAATAAGACTTTTTCTTAATTTCATTTTTTTTAAACTTTTTAATTGTATTAAATATCTTATATATTTGATTGTAAATATGTTTAAAAGAGCACAAAAAGGGAACTAATATTCCGTAAAAATTAAAATATTTAAAGCTCTCGAAAAATGATTTTTTATATAATTTTATTATTTTTATATATTTATTTATTTTTTATTTAATTATATATAACAACTTCAAATCGTCTTTATCTAAAGATTTATCATTTTTTAAACACCCCTCGCATATATGCTATATGTATGAAGACTATGTTTTTCACTAGAAGTAAGCAAATGACAGCAAATTCTCGTATATTCCATTCAAAATTCCCTTTCAAGTCACAATTCGGAAAATTCGCATTCAAAATTCTCTTTTATGCGAGCAGAAAACTTATTTCAAATTGAATTGTGATTAATAAATGAAAATATAGTTATTTTTCTTCTTTGTTTGCCTCAATTTGCTAACAATGATGTGTTCAAGCCAGCGCTAAATAAATAAATTTACATATTTTCTCCTGCAAGCAGCATAAAATACGGCGAATCTATAGCCTGGCGGTGGCACTGAGATATGGGTTAAATCATTTTGCCACAATGGCTTGCCGGGCTGCTGGGCTGCTGGGCGCTGCTGCAGTGTGTATACGTGGTGTGTACTGCGCGTGTGTGTGTGTGTGTGTGTGTGTGTGGGTATCTTTTGTGTGTCGTTGGCCACTGACAGTCAGCCAGGTGGGTAGGCAAAACGAGTGGCCTTACATTACGTATACGCAGTGTGTACAAACAAAATACATACCGCAATGTTTATTTTGTAAGCCTGTCGAGGCAAGCGAGCGAATAAGTGTCTGTGTACCAATCTCTCTGTGTATATGTGTGTGTGTGTGTGCAGCTCATAAAATGCATAAGTGTATATGTGCATAAGTGTGCGTGTGTGTGCGTGTGTGTTCGTAACGGCTTGTGTTTATTCAACCGCATGGAACAATGTGAAAAACGCATGCCAGGCATTTGCCTTTGTTGTAAGCAACAACCCAGCCCCCCGCCTTCCCCATCCTGCTGCTAGCCCCCCCCCCCCCCTCTGCGCCTCATCTTGGACGCCTCTGTCGCCTCTTGTGCGCTATGCTAAACTTTCACAAGGATTGCCCCCAGGGTGAGGCTCAAGGGGCCGCTGCTTAGGATGAGGCGTGCAACAATTTAAAAAGATGTGAATGTGTGTCACAGTGTGTGTGCATGTGTGTACAGTGTGTGTGCATGTGTGTACAGCGTGTGTACAGTGTGTGCGCGTGTGTATGCACACAAAGAACGACTAGAAGTATGAGCCGATCCGGGCTGAGCGCATGTTAATCTTTTGTGGCTCCTGTCCAAAAAAGCAAACTTGAACTTTGCCACCAATGAAAGAATGATTCATTCCATTCATGATTGATATGAATAATAAAAAGAGACATTCACAGCGCAAGAAGAAGAAGCAGCAGCCGCAGCAGAACGAAAATTACAACAAAAGTTTCACAAACTTTTAAGAAAACAATCAGTTATCTGAGTGGCTTATGATGTCTTGAGTCAAGCCAAATGCTTTTATATATTATATAGTTGGATTAACTTTGATTCCAATCCCAACTTTGGATACCTTGAAATTAGTTGGCATGCCAAAATGTGCAAAGTTGTTGTTTCCTTTGCCAGAAATGGAAACCCAATAAGGAAATTTGGCTTATAAAATATTATAAAAATATATAGAAATATATAAAAAATATATTAATTTATATACATATTCTCCACTTTATATATGCAGGTACATTTATATATATTTCTAAATGAAGACTGTATATTATATATATTATATATATTATATATATTATATATATCATATATATCATATTTTTATTGTAATAAATGTCAAAAAGTTTATGTCTTTATTAATATAAAAAAAAAATATATATAATAAAATATTAAATATTAAATACTTTTTACTTACTTAACGCATCCAAATGTTGTTTATTTATTGTTAGAAAAACATCTGAAATAATACAAAATACAAAGAAAATTAATTTTATTGTTAAAATTTAATATATATGATAAAAAAGATTTGGTATTAAAGAAATATTTTAAAAAGATGTCCATAAATTAAAAAATATAAATAATAAAAAATATATAACTAATTTTATAATATTCGTAGCTTTATTTATGGTCAATTATATTGATTGTGTGCAATGCTCGGATTAAATATAAATTCTATAGAAATATATATTATATGCATATATGACTTAAGTTTTAGAGCTGGAAACGGAAATCTTTATTAATTAATTGTCAAATTAAGGAGCCTTAACTCCAAAAGCTTTTACCACTCTGGTTGATATAATTACTATAAATACATATATGCATATCTATCTCTCTATATGCATTTATATTTATACATTTTAAGTCGAGTCTTCTCTATATCAATACATATTCCAAGCTTAAAGTCTATAGCTTCAACTATTTTAACAGGTAGGAGACTACTTACGCCCATTGTGGGCGTTTTCAATAATCTAAGTAGTTTAATTAAGTGAGAACAACAAGTATATGCTCCACATTTGAGGTCTTTGGTCTCTGAATAGGCGGACAGCATGGCAAAAATCCAATGCACAAAGCCAATATACTCCTTTTACTTTAGGCTCTATTTACGCAGGAAAATAAAAAGCGAGTAGTTCAATCTATATCCCGTTTAAGCCTGCTTTCAGTTCGAATTTGTCTATCAAGAATAACAAAATGTAATCTAGGAATTTCACTTAGAAATTCGTGTATCTTATGTGACATGGACAATAGCTAAAATGTTCTCTTTATGCCCTTGTCGCGGCACACCTTGTTGGTGCATAAAGTAGCAGCAATACACTCTGATATGAATATCTCAGCTGAATTGCATACAGCACGCACGGTCATTGGATAAATAATGCATGCGAAACATACTCGCATTAGATATGCACGGCGATTGCATTGATTCCGGCTGTGAGTTCGTTTTGCTTGAAATCATAAGCCTCGCCACGCCTCGCCACCTCTCTTCCTCATTGTCTTGCGGCATCCCGGTGCGTATACGTAATGTGTGTGGCAGGCGTGTGTGAGAGTGTGTGTGTGGGGCGGGCGTATGAGTACATGAAATGTAATTATATAGCTCGGGCTCATGGTTAATTCAATGCAATTAGCAAAACTAATTGGCTACACCGGAAATGTATCGATTTAAAATTCAATAAGTTTGAGCCTTGATAAGCTCATCAGGCATGCACGTGCCGGGGATACATTTTCTTTGCGTACTTAATTTTCCTGTTTTTTTTTTTTTTATTTTTTTATTTTGCTCAAGGCGTGGCATTTGGGTATTAGCCATAAAGTTGATGTTGTCGTTGTCGTTGTTGTTGTTGTTTCGCTGTTGTGAAGTGCACACACACGGCAAAAGGTCAACTTGGCAAGTGAGTTAAATGACAAGGACCTCACCTTGTCCATGTCCGTGCTGGGGTATGTGTGTGTGTGTTGAGTGTGTGTGTAGGTGTGTAGGTGTGTGTGTGACCGCCCGCGTGCCTGGCAGCGGCAACGTTGTTGCCTGTGCGTGTTTGCATGTTTGACTGTATTACGACCCCAAAACTTTGGCATGCAATGCCAGCCAAGGCGGAGGCACTGGCACAGGCACAGGCAGAGGCCCAGCCCCAGCCAGGCCAATAATAATGGCTTTCGCTTTCAAAACAAACGCCGCCTGACATTGGCCATAAGTTAAAGCCAATCGTCCTTGGCCATAAAGCGCTCTATGTTCTTCAATTTTAGCGGCCATTTGACAAGTTGCAACAGCAACAACAGCAACAACACAGAAAATCAACTGAAATGCCGGTCACACAGCCACAAAAGCAACCCAATGCCCGCTGGCCAAGTGGACCTTCGCAGTCATAATTACGGCTCACACACACACACGCACACACAGACACACAGACACACGGCCAGAATTGACAGTTATCAACTTCGCGCCCACTAAAAATCAAACTTTACCAACACTCACGCACTTGCCTAGCTGGAATACGGCAGCAGGCAGCAGGCAGCGACGCCTTCCAGTCGCTCAGCCAAAAGCTTTAGCAAAGCTTCAGCTGCTGCTGCTGCTGCTGCTGGTGCTGCTGGTGCTGCTGCTGGCCGCTGTCTGTTTTGCGCGTGGCTCAGGCCAAATGTCGGCTGTGTATGGAATGTCAGTCATGGAGTTCCAGTCGTCGGATACATGTGGAACGCAGCGAATAAAACGACGTGCGCCTCGCCCCCAAATACAATGCGAAAAAGTTTTTTACAAAAATTGTGTGTAAAACAAACACAAGCCAAGCCACTACCGACGTCTGTGTATGCGTGCGTGCGTGTGTGTGTGTGTGTGCAAATTGTTAATAACAAATCTATATAAAATATACAAATATATATAGAGAATTTATGCTAAGCACGTGCAGAAATCCGAGAAATAGAGGGCAAAGAATTGCTATACAAATTTTCGCTTCAAATGAAATAAAAACAAAGTAAAACTGAGAAATAAATTGAATTGAAACAAAATACATAAAAAGCGAATACAACAACACACACAAAACAGGAGGAAAATTCTGCTGTCACAAATTTAAAATTCAATTTGAAGCTTTTTATGCTGCGGTGTTTTTTTTTCGTTTATTTTTTTTTTCCTTTTTTTGGCTAAAGCTCCACGCCCCGTCGGCTGTCGATGCTCGTGTTGTTGTTGTTTGCTGACAGTGCAGCAGCTATAACAACAACAACAACAACAACAAACACAACAGTAGCAACAACAACAACAACAACAACAAGAGGAATCGCCACAAATTTGCACTACAGCATCAGCTAATAAACATCATTTAAATGGATAATCTGTGAGGCTTACGGCATTTCATTAAAATGGATTTACGCCAATGCCGTTGCGCTGAGCTGCATTTGTGCATGGGATTATCGATTGTAATGCGCAGTCATCAAACAATACAACAACAACAACAACAGCAACAAAGCCGCCGCAACAGCAACAATAGCAACAGCAGCAACAAACATTGAGTTTTGGCCTAGCCGTGAAAGCGAAGAAAACAAAAATAGAAAGCAAAAGCGCAGAAAAGCAGCAAAGCAGAGTTCTTGTGTGTCTTATGAAACAATTGAAGTGCCGGGCCAAGGCACTACCAACGGCAGCAGCAGCAGCAGCATCAACAATACTATCAGCAACAACAGCAACAACAATCGACAACAGCAAGAAAATCGCATCACATTTTTGAACGGCACACGCAAAAGTAAGTGAAATTGAATCAAGTTGAGTGTGAACTGATGTGAAGCGAGACGTTGCAGGGCGTGCAAAAGAGAGAGGTAGAGCGTGAGGGGGGTCAGGTGTAGAAGCAGGTGTGGCAGCTAAAGAGGGGACGGACAGCAGTCGTATGCTTCGTGCACTCAAGTGTTTAAGTGGCAAAAACGCGGTCTCAGTCACAATCGCACTGCTCGCGTAATTATTCAACGGGTGTGTGCGAGTGTGTGTGTGTGTGTGTGCGAGTGTGTGCTGAAACTAGGTCAGCGGAAGTTGCCCACCAGCAGCCGCAAACAGGCACAACAACAGCGGCAACTCGCTTATGAAGGTGTCAAAGCAATGCGTCTGCCGCTTTTGCTGATTAACGCCTCCGTCAGCCGATAATCGCCGCGCAAAATAATGTTGCCCACTTTGCGGGGCACACGCGTCGCGCGTATGCTGCGCGGTGCGCGCATCAAAAAAACTGCTGCCTACATTTGGGGGCGCGCGATTCGCACGCGACCAAATCATATTGCCTACATTTGAGGGCAGCCATTGCAAAATAATGTCATCCACCTCTGAGCCCACTGTCACACACACACACACACACAATGCCACCTGTACAGTAAACACACGCACAAGCGACATTTTCATAATTCCATTCTATAATTATAAATGCATAATGCCCCCTGTACAGTAAACGCTTATAGCAATGACAATTAAAATTAAAATATATATTATTTAAATATATTAAATATAATAATATATGAGCAGTACTTTTGATTAAATTGCTTTTATATAGATACTATAGTAAGTATACGTGCTTATTATTTAAATATAAATTAAAGACAACTTTTTAAAAAATAACTTAAATTCATTTTTTATATTTAATATAAAAAAAAAAACAATTAATTAAAAAACAAAAATACAAAAATTATTGAAAATATTTATTACCTAAAAACCTATGCTTATATGCTTTAATTAAATTTATATATTATTTTTTACTTCATTTAAATAATAAATAATACTCTACAAAAACAATTTGCAAAAATAATAAAAATTCAAAATAATAATTACCATTAAAATATTTTAATATATTTCGTTGCATTTTCACATATATGTGAGCAGCTGGCATTTTCTGGCTTTTCTAGTGCAGCACAGCTGAAATCTACATTTTTAGACCTGAATTTTTAAGTTTAATCAATTATTTAAGGGCAACGCAATTTCAGGCAAATTAGTATTATTAAATGTCTCAATTATTGGGCTTTTACTGTATTGCTTACACGCTTGCCGCACGTGCGTGCCGTTTGGATGGGTCTCTGGTCTGTATGCTTGCGACTGTGTGTGTGTGTGTATGTGTCTGCTTATGTGCCTATCTGTATCTACCTCGCACACACACACACACACAGAGACGCACACGAGCGCGTAGCTACGCAACTGATTCGACAGCCGCCGCCTCATGAGGCTGTGGAAAAACATTTTCTTTTTTGCTTTTTCTTTATTTTTCATAAGCAATCGCTTGCTGAAGTTTATAACAAGACGATTGCGGTGTATCTGTGTGTGGTGGGAGGTTAAAGCTATAAAACGAAACGTCAAACAAAATGACCTTGCTGAGCGAGAGCAAAAGAGAAAGAGACAGAGATAGAGAGGAAGATACACGAAAAATGGAGGCAACAACAAATATGTGCAGAAGAAATAGAATCTAATTATTTATTTATTTGTTGCCGCAAATGTCAGTTAAACTAAAGCTTAAAAGCTTCCAAATCAACACTAAAATAGAAAACTGGCAATCAAATCAGAACTATTTAAGGCTAAAATGAAATTGGTCGCAGCCAGCCAGCGGTTGACCTTAAGATAAAATAGAACGGAACGACATGACAGCAGCACAAGCGACATGAAAGCGAGCCAAAAAATAGAAAAGAAAAGAAAAGACACAAGAACACAGCATCTCAATTTCGTTTTATCGAATTTTAATGCAAATACTGGCGGGGCCATAAGATAATAGAAGAGAATATGTCTATAAATATATGTGGATATATGTTGTACAAATATGATATATATGTGAGCATAGATATCATATATATGATGGATATTAGATATAATATAAGAGAGGAAAATAAAAATAAAATGAATTTCAAAATTTGGTGGAATGGACTAATAAAAAAAAAATATAAAAATAAATATAGTAAATATATATACTACTATAATATACAGTAGTACTATAGTAGAGAATATATATAATACATTTTTACTACTATATTACTTTTTACTTTTTACTGCTATATATAATTCATATATTCTGTAATGTTCCAATATACTCCATTAGAGAATAAAATACATAAAATATAAATGATATAATATGAAGAGAAGACAGAAAAAAACTCTCATTTCATTATATATTAGGGAACACGTTTCTATGATACTGAAATCTAAAGAGAAAATCAAAAAAAAATAAAGAGATTCCTTTGACAATTCCAAAGCAAGATAGTATGCCCTAGCGTTGCATTGTTGGATTATAAAATAAATTTACGAAGCAAAGAAATGCCTAACTTATATAATAATATAGTAAAAATATTCTATAATAATATAATAATAAAAATAAAGCCATATATCTATCCATTGCTATAGCAATAATCTAATCAAACATTTAAATGAGTTTAAGCCAACAAATATATATCTATCTATATCTATCTATATATATATATATATATATATACTACATCGCTAAACAATTGCATGTCAAGTGGATGTAGACTTCGCACACTTTGCCTATATTTAGCTCAATCAGAGTACCCAGACAGAGTACTCATACAGCCCAGCTGTCGATAGGGAATAACTATAAAACTGAACATTCCTCGATAAATAGAATAGTTTGAGAGACAAACTCTTCACTTGTCGCATATTTAACCCAGTTAATTGCTGTTTGGTAAGTAGTCAAGCAAAAAAATGAACTCAGAGATGGCTAAAAGCCAATTGAAATCTGTACTCAAAGTTTAACCAACTTTCAACGACTGTCGCAGCTGTCGTTCGGTAGCTATCTGTACAGACTATACAGACATTCGCTAAATGATAGTTCTGATAGCTGTTGTTGACATGCGTTTGGCAAAATTGAATGCAATAAAAAGTTAAAAGCGACGGAGCAGCATTTATATTTAGCCAGAAAATAACAAAATATATGTATAACCCCTAATCATATCTTGTCATTTCTCTGATTACTTTTATGCACCCACTGTCTCTCTCTCTCGCTCTCTCTCGCTTCGCATGAAATATTACCCAAAAGCAACTTTTACTACTTTAGTCTGGCATTATTTAGTAGTGCCTGGGGAATTGAAGGCATAAATAGACTCACTTTATTGATAATTCTATGAGAAAACAAACAACAAACATGGAATCGAGTTCAAGTCTGAATCTCACTTTAAACTTGGTTCATATCATAAAACAAAATAAATAAAATATATTATTGACAGCCATAATAACAACTCATAGTTAATATATATCTATTTCACTTTCCCTCTGCTTCACATAAACAAAAAAAAAACGAGAAATTCAAAATACATTCGAGTAGTCGGGAGGAACACGCGTGATGCGCACCCCTAAAATTGGCAGCAAATCTGTTAAGGACAAAGCGAAAAATATGAAATAGTCCAAAAATGAGATGCCCACACCTTATATGGAGGGTGTGTGCCAAAAACGAGAAATTGCTTGCGTTAGCTGTAAACATAACCGAGGCGAGTCATAAAAAAAAAAAAACCAAAAAAATGTAGAGAACAAAAACAAAAGTGCTGGACACATAAAATGTCGCTTGAGGCACGTTTCGGTTTCCCATTTCCCACATTTCCCCCATTTCCCACATTTCCCATTTGGTGTTTCGCGCTCCGTGTCCATTGTGTTTGATTTTGTATTTGTGAATTTGTGATTTGTAATCAGATTGTGGACATTCGTTCATTTGCTTTGGCTTTGGCTTTTGCAGGATATGACAAGTGATGGTGCTGTTACGTTTTGGATATTTTTGCTTTGTTTGATCGGGACACCGCAGCTGGAGGGCAGCGAGGCGGGCAGGCCGGATGAGCTGCATATTGGCGGCATATTTCCAATTGCCGGCAAAGGAGGATGGCAGGGTGGGCAGGCGTGCATGCCGGCCGCAAGACTGGCATTGGATGATGTCAACAAGGAGCCAAATCTATTGCCCGGCTTCAAGCTCATCCTGCACAGCAATGACAGCGAGGTGAGTCCAACACACACATGTACACACACAAATATATTACATATATATATATATATATATATATATATATATATATATATATATTCACTATGATAAGTTGGCAGTATGTGGAACTGCGTCTAGTTTCGACCCCTTGGGTCTCACTTATTTTGTTTCGTTTTTGCGTTTTGTTTTTGCGACCGTTTTGCCTCGCATTGTCGTTGCCAGGGGTTGAGCTGCTACGCTTGTCCAGGGAACTGGGGCCGGGGCCGGCACCGGGGCCGGGTAGTGGCATTCATTAGCATATTTCTCTAGGGGGCCACGCACACACACACACACACACACAGACACAGAGCGTAGCGTTTTATTATGCTTTTGTTATATTGCGCATAAAGGGTATTTGACGCAAGTGTTCTTCAAATCAATTTCAACTCAATTTCGCACCACTTTTATTGTCATTCCCTCAATATACTATTTGGGCTATCTAATCAAATCTAGTTGATATATGCATACGTACTGAAGCTCTCAAAATGAGCTAGGTTTGGCTTAGCTTTGGTTTCTTTATTTTTCTTGGAAAGTGCAGATAATCAATTTGATTAAATTTGCCCTATCCTTGTCCTTTATTATAAATAGTTTTTAATTATTTAATTTTTATTAAACATATTTCAATTATTTTGATGAAAAACAAGATATCTTCTGTTAATTTTGACAAGTTTTATAAATGAATAAAAAAAATATATCTATAAATTATTTATTTATTTTGTACTTTATATAATTTATATTTCTTTTTTTAGGTTCAGAAATTTTATTTAAATATTTCCGCAAGTTTTTTCTTAATTCATATTCATATTTATTTTATTTTTATTATTCATATTTAATTTATTATTCATTTTTTTTGTACTTTTTATATAATTTATATTTTAAATTTATTTTTTTTTTTTAGGTTCGGAAATTGTATTTAATTATTTCTACAATTTTTTTCGTAAATATTCATATTTAATTTATTATTTATATTAAAACTGAAATAGTTTGTATAGTATTTTTTATTCAATATTAATTAAAATATGTATAATTTATATATTATGCAAATTCACAAAGAAGCACTGCAAAACTCTTGGCGAAAATGTTTTGTAGAACGGTGAAAAAAATGCTTGGATATGTATGTGTATATAGCTAAATATATTTACTCGCATAACTGTCATGTGTCATAATTAATGGCTAGTTGTTGTCGCGCAGGCTAGCACGAAATGTTATCAATGCGAGCGAGCGTTTATGCTCGTGAATGGCGAAAGGGAACGCAAAGGGAAAGGACACACTTTTGTACAGTTACAGTTGGACATCTATATGGCATTACAGTAACAGTTACAGTTGGCCGTACTACATAGGATGCCTATTTATAGGCGTAGCTCATTAGTTTTAAGTGAGCGAAAGCTTACCGAAAACTTGTTTTGAGTTTTGAATGAGGTCACTTTGGCGTGCTCGTCTCATCATTTCAGTTTCAGTTTCAGTTTATTTTTATTCAAGGCTGACAGACAAACCTGACTATATATATATATGTATATACTATATACACACTATATAAACTATATGTATATATATGTATATGTTTTTGTATAAGGGAGTATGTTAAGTGCTGCTTGAATTGAGTTCAGTTTGGTTTCGCTTCGCTGGGCATTGCCACTGAAAGGGCTTTGCTAGATATGCTCGCTGTGTGCCTCTGTGTCACAGCGGCTTTGGCAAACAGCTTCCGTTAAATGCTGCATAATTAGTTCGCATCTCTGCGCCATCTACGTGCCATCATCATCATCATCATTAACATCATTATGATGATCATCTTTAGCATCCGTGGGCGACAAGCAGCAAAGGTCGCACGCAATGCCTTTGCCTCTGGCTCTGGCTTTGCCTTTTGCTTGACCTACTTTGATGTGTGAATTGTCCCGAGGAACGCGCGCGCGCTCACACACCGAAATGATTAAACAAGTGCGCTCATAATGCGGTGAGCCCTCCGGATTTATACATACATATATATGTACATAGCATATACACTCGCTATGCCACGTACAGGATAATAAAAAAATAAATGAAAGGGAAAGGAAAGGCAAGGAACACAATGCGACTGGACACGAAGCCAAACCAATTACAAAGGTTGTTTACACGTAAAGTCAAGTTAAACAAAGCGTAAATGACTTTTTCATTAAAGGCATGAATTTAATGAATCATCATTATCATCATCATCATCATCAGCAGCAGCAGCAGCAGCATGGTCATCGTGCAGCAAATGCAAATGAATGCATGCTTTATGAGTACCTCTAACTGTTGGCTATTCAACTAAATACATCAATTATTCATTTTATCTATTGAATAGATAAACTCGCACGACCAAACCACCCCCACCCAACTAACTGAACAGCAACAAATTGTCGAAATAAAAAGCAGTTGAACAGTCGATGATTAGCAGTCACGAAAAGTAACAACAGAAATTAGTGAAGACCTTATATCTTAACTGCATCGAGTGTATTATTTATGGCTATGGCTATAGTTTTTTTTAAATATTATATGCAATTGAAGGACTTCACATATCGAATCAAAGCATTTAAGCATAAATCATATTGCACACATACTTTTATTATTTTTTTTGTTCTCATCTATACCAGCTACATACATAGAACCCGTTTTATAAATCAAACTAGAATTTCTATGCAATCACTGAATGTCTTAATGATCCACTGAAATCCACTCATATGATCTATTCAATTAATGCCAGCTATGCCCACTGATTAATGCATATGCTGACATTGGTTTATGAAACATATTTTATGATTATATATTAGATAAACACATATTCACTGAAGAAATATATGCATAAGAAATATTCTTTTCGAAATGTATTATGTTGTCTGAAGGTTCTGCAATCCATATTGACTAACAAATATTACGTATACGTATATGAACTTTTCAAGGAAATCTTCTCAAAGTCATGACATTTGCTTGGCAGACATTTCAAATCTTCGCTTTTAAAAGAATGTTTCTTTTAGTAAATGTAATGTGTAAGAAAAATGTTCAAAAGGTAGTTAATACAGATGTTTAACACAGAGATGCCTACAAAAATAACATATATGTATGTAAATTTGCTTTTAGAAGTAATTCTCTATTGACAAATGCAAACTTGTAAGGACTACAATTTTTAAAGATAAAAAAGATTTTTATTGATTTTTATTTTTATGTCTTCTTTTTTTCTGGCAAATAGAAATTGGTTTCTTATACAAAAATGCCGACAAATATTACGTAGACGAGAAATATTATATATCATTTTAAAGATAGTCAATTGAATATTACGTATACGTATTTTTCTTTAAAAAATAAATGCATTTTGGCATATGAATATGCGTGCATGCTAAATAAATAATAAATGTGCAAAAACACATAAATAGAAAAGAAGCATTCCCAACCAGAAAGCATCAGGTAAAGCTATCGAATTACTTTTTCCCCACAACTTTTAAATATTTAATTAAGCTCTGAAGGAAACGAAAAAAAAAAACGAGACACCAATCAATTCTATTTAATTTAGGATGGAGCTCGAGGTAGATTCTATAGGTTGCATCGAATATTCTCTACTTTTAAATTTATTTATTTGATTTCGTGCATTATGTAAACTGACTCGTTTGTTGGCAGCTGACAAACTGGGTCATGCCCTTTGCCAAATGCCATTTGTAGACATGTGTAATTGACTCGCTCGCTTGCCTTCTCTCTCTCTCTCTTTCTCTGCCCATCTATCTTATTTGTACAGTGCGAACCGGGTTTGGGCGCCAGTGTGATGTACAATCTATTATATAATAAGCCGCAAAAGCTGATGCTCCTGGCGGGCTGCAGCACCGTCTGCACCACCGTTGCAGAGGCAGCCAAAATGTGGAATCTAATTGTGGTAAGTCAATTGATATATAGCAATGTATATATAGATATGGATAGACTCAATTTATGTGTGCATCTGATTATGCTCTGTTAGCTCTGTTATGGCGCTTCAAGTCCCGCTCTATCCGATCGCAAACGTTTTCCAACACTGTTTCGCACCCATCCCTCTGCCACGGTGCACAATCCCACACGCATCAAGCTGATGAAGAAGTTCGGCTGGTCCCGCGTTGCCATTCTACAGCAAGCCGAAGAGGTATTCATATCGGTAAGTCAATCCCATATTTATATATTTTTCATTGAGCTGAAGCTAATCTATTTTGAATTGTTATAGACCGTGGAGGATCTTGAGAATCGCTGCATGGAAGCTGGCGTCGAAATCGTAACTAGACAATCATTTCTATCCGATCCAACAGACGCCGTACGTAATTTAAGACGCCAGGATGCCCGCATCATTGTGGGCCTCTTCTATGTGGTGGCAGCAAGACGCGTTCTCTGCGAGATGTACAAACAGCAGCTCTACGGGCGTGCTCATGTCTGGTTCTTTATAGGTAAGGCATTATTCAATGCCCTATGGTGCATGTCACACTTTTGATGCAGGCTTCTTATCTGCATGTTAGTTAGCTTCTAAACATAATGTGATATTATATTAGAAGAGTAACCTGGTCTAATCAAAGCGCTCTGTAATATCCCTTCATAGTGCACGTCACTTGATAAGCTCTTGTCAAATTTGGCATATTGCTACTTAATCAGACATTATTCTTCCTGTCCTAGTCAAATTTGATCGACATATCTGGCCAAATATTGGCAGCCTGATACGAGATAATTTCCCATTCATAACAATGAAGTAATTCAGTTTAATAATTAATTCCACAAGTCAATGTGCCTGCTAAGTTTGACAGTTACATGTGCATAGGTAATTCAATGGGTAATTAATCAAAATACATTCGATAGGCTGGTATGAGGACAACTGGTACGAGGCGAATCTGGAGACCGAGGGCATAACGTGCACAAAGGAGCAAATGCGCATAGCTGCCGAAGGACATCTGACGACCGAGGCTTTAATGTGGAATCAAAACAATCAGACAACAATATCGGGCATGACCGCCGAAGAGTTTCGGTAAATTCCATTCAAAATCTAAAAATCAAAATTGTAATTTCCCACTATATACTTTAGACATCGACTGAATCACGCGCTAATCGAAGAAGGTTACGATATCAATCACGATCGCTATCCGGAGGGCTATCAGGAGGCGCCGCTGGCCTACGATGCTGTCTGGAGTGTGGCACTGGCCTTCAACAAGACAATGGAACGCCTAACGACGAGAAAGAAATCGTTGCGAGACTTCACGTATACAGACAAGGAAATAGCCGATGATATATATTCGGCAATGAATTCGACACAATTCTTGGGCGTATCGGTAAATATATGCCTATATAAAATTAAAAAAAATATATATATCTCTATTTTAAAATTTGTTTTTAGGGCGTGGTTGCATTCAGCTCTCAGGGCGATCGAATTGCGCTCACGCAAATCGAACAGATGGTAAATGGGAAATACGAAAAGCTAGGCTATTACGACACACAGCTGGACAATCTAACTTGGCTAAATACGGAGCAATGGATTGGTGGCAAGGTAAACGAAATAGGCTATGACTCAATATGACTAAAACTAAAAACACAAATAAACTGAGAGCAAAATTCTTGAAAAAATGGACAAAGAAGATATAAATAAAGATAACGATAAACATGGAGATAGAGATAAAGATAACGATAAAGATAAAAGAACCCATAATGATGACGATAAGGATATAAACAAAGATAACGATAACTATAGCCATAAAGATAACGATAAGGATATAAAAAAAGATAAAGATAAAATTAGAGATAAAGGTAATGATAACGATAAAGATAAAAGTACCCATAAAGATGACGATAAGGATATAAACCAAGATAACGATAACGATAGCTATAAAGATAAAGATATCGATAAGGATATAAAAAAAGATAAAGATAAAAATAGAGATAAAGGTAATGATAACGATAAAGATAAAAGTACCCATAAAGATGACGATAAGGATATAAACCAAGATAACGATAACGATAGCTATAAAGATAAAGATATCGATAAGGATATAAAAAAAGATAACGATAACGATAAGGATATAAAAAAAGATAAAGATAAAAATAGAGATAAAGATAACGATAAAGATAAAATTACCCATAAAGATGACGATAAGGATATAAACAAAGATAAAGATAACGATAAGGATATAAACAAAGATAACGATAACGATAGCCATAAAGATAAAGATGACGATAAGGATATAAAAGAAGATAAAGATAACGATATTTATAAAGATAAAGATAACGATATGGATATAAAAAAAGATAAAGATAAAGATAACGATAAGGATATAAAAAAAGATAAAGATAAAAATATAGAAAAAGATAATGATAAAGATGAAGACGAAGATACAGATAAGGATACAGCTAAAGATAAAGATGAAAAACGTAAGGAATATAACGTTCAGATATCTACTGTAGCCAGCGATCATGAAATTGAAATCCAAAATCAGAACTACAATACGACAGGAAGCGATTCGTCTATTCTTTTCAACGATGATAACAGTCCAATGGATGCGAGCCATTCATCGCTAAGCGTAGAGAGCTCAGGAGATGAAGAACATGACAGCACACGCGCAAGTCTATTTAGTAGAATAACTCAAAGTAACACATCTATAGCCAGCGAAGTCACTACAGCCACTGTAAGAAATGAGGATATACTTGGTGCACCGCGGACGGTGGCATTCGACAAGGCGATGGAAGAGAGTTGGCCACACCGGGGCATAGTGCGGTTGCCGATAGAATACGAACCATACGAAATCGACGGCGGTCACCGTCCCATATATCCCGATTGTGAATACCATTTTCCACGCTGCAAAAACTTGACCCGAAAGCTATTTTACGACGGCGAACGCAATCGGTACTGTTCGCGTAAGCCAGTGAACTGGATCTATGCGACCATCTATATGTTTGCCCTTCTAGTTTTCTATGTGTACTTCGGTAGAATCATTTTTCACCGATTTCAGCTTAGCTTCATCAGCACTCCAATACTCAAAATGAAACAGCCATATTTAAGCTTCGCACCGGTTAACAAAGACAGATTCGACTTAATCGAATATGACATGACAAATATCACAAAAGCTAATTCCATGCGCGACGAGCTGACAGCGTTCTTGGCCAGGCATGGCCGAACAAAAGGTAATATCCAACAATTTGGACCCTGCCAAAGGGAAAACAAATTTGGCTACAATACCACCGCACCGTGTGTCTTTATAAAACTCAATCGTTTGATTGGTTTTAAGACGAAACCCTATAAGACTATTACTGACCTGAAGAAATCCGAATTCGTCTTAAGGGACTATGAGAATCTGATCGATTTACTGTGGTATTCACCGAAGGAACAACGAGAGCAGAATCAAATTTGGTTAACATGCATATCTACACCGTTTATAAAAATTAAATTTTATCCGATCGCTGCATTTAACACCAAATATGTCGATTTCGAGAAACTTCCAGATGTAAAACTGATAAAAAGGGACCTTCTATTCAATAGTACACATGATATGAAACGCTTGGTTGCCATCAAATTGAAGATCTTGAAGGTCAATGTAAAACATAATATTAAATGCAAAATCTGGGCAAAAAATATACAGCACAAGGGCACGGATTTCGGACACGTCTATTTTAATGTAGTGGTCAAGAAAGGTGAAGCAGTAGAAGACAAAAAATTCCATCATCATAAAGCATTATAAATGAATATCTTAATAAATTCGAAGACAAACTTTTGCTTTCTCCAGCCCTTATTACAGCTTTATTTCTCAACGATTGTTATAGGTGCCTCAGGATCGTACGATTGTTACCCACGTGCTAAGAACGGTCTCTTTGCCGTTATTCGTTTGCATGTGCACCATCTCCTGCTGCGGCATCTTTGTGGCCTTTGCCCTGATCATCTTTAACATATGGAATAAGCATAGAAGGTATTTACAAAGGTGATAAGTCTATTTTTGTACATAGTCTATACGCTCGATTTTCCAGAGTAATACAATCCTCGCATCCTGTTTGTAATACGATTATGCTATTTGGCGTTATCATCTGCCTTACATCAGTCATTTTACTGGGCATGGACGGACGCTTTGTCAGTCCGCACGAATATCCAAAGGTAATAAAAATATATATAAATATAAATGTGGAATAACTATATATCTCTCCTTCTCTATCTCTCTTATTAGATCTGTCAAGCACGTGCTTGGCTATTATCCACCGGTTTTACATTAGCATATGGTGCTATGTTCAGCAAAGTCTGGCGTGTGCATCGATTTACAACAAAAGCGAAAACTGACCCAAAGGTAAAGCCATTTCAATTCCAACTATAGACATTTCTACTAAATATCCTATCTTCGTTTTGCTTTTAGAAAAAAGTGGAACCTTGGAAGCTATACACCATGGTTTCGGGGCTCTTATCAATAGATTTAGTGATATTATTGTGTTGGCAGATCTTTGATCCGCTACAGCGTATACTCGAAACATTCCCACTCGAAGATCCAGTATCTACAACTGATGATATTAAAATACGTCCAGAGCTTGAGCATTGCGAAAGTGAACGCAATTCCATGTGGTTAGGTATGTGACTGAATTCCCATTTTAATTTCAATTTCCTTTTTATACCCTGAGCCCATTGAAAATGGGAAATCAGGGTATAATGTTTTTGTTGGATGTATGTAACAGGCAGAAGGAGGCGTGTATAGCACGCGTCCGTGTATAGCACGCGCAGATCGAGTTTATTTTAAAAAATCGATAACTCTTCCCAATTAATTGTTATCGATTAAAAACAAAATCGAAAAAATTATATCTCGCCCATCTTTTAAGCTAGAGACACCAAATTTTATATTTAGCTTTATATGTATTTTATGCAATTTCGAATTTTGTTATATTTTGGATACCGGCCCCAAATGCCCCCAAATTCGATGAAAAACACAGATTCGACGGGGCTCAGGGTATCCCCTAGTCGGTCACGCCCGACTAGAGTTTTCTTACTTGTTAATCAATCACTTTCTTTCCCTTGCAGGACTTGTTTATGGCGTTAAGGGTCTTATATTGGTATTTGGCCTGTTCCTGGCCTATGAGACACGTTCGATCAAAGTGAAACAGATAAACGATTCCCGCTATGTGGGCATGAGCATCTATAATGTGGTTGTGCTCTGCCTGATTACAGCGCCAGTGGGCATGGTCATCGCATCGCAGCAGGACGCATCATTCGCCTTCGTTGCACTAGCTGTGATATTCTGTTGTTTCCTAAGCATGCTGCTGATATTTGTGCCAAAGGTAGCCACACTGCACTATAGAAAACCCATATTAAATTGCCTATTGAAACATTTTCAGGTCATCGAGGTCATACGACATCCAAAAGATAAAGCCGAATCGAAGTATAATCCAGACTCGGCCATATCGAAAGAGGACGAGGAACGCTATCAGAAACTGGTAACCGAAAACGAGGAACTACAACGATTGATAACACAGGTGAGCCACGAATACCTATATAAACATATATAAAGACAATTCTTGATTCCCATTTTGTTTCTATACCTAGAAAGAGGAAAAGATACGAGTATTACGGCAGCGGCTTGTCGAGCGGGACGTGAATACGAAGGGCACAGAACTGAATGGGGCTTCGGGTCCCGGCATCGGGGCCGGCGGTGCCAATGGCAATGGCAATGGCAATGGTAACGGTAACGGTAACGGCAATGGCGGCACAGCAACAACCTCGCTGGCAATCCAGCCGCTGGCTGCTAACATCATCAGCACAGCTGCCTCAGCGCATCCCACGCCCGCAGCCACACTCGCAATCACACAAGGTGAGTGAACAACTATTAACCGGACCCACTACAGGCTCATTTAGCAGTAGTTGCTTTAAATATCTTTCCATTACCTTTTTACACTAGAAATTTTGGCCATTTTTGCGGGCATTGAGAAAATCGATTGAATATTTTGCAATTGGAGTTTCCAGGTTATTTCTATTCATTTGTATTGATCACAAACTCACCCAGCTGTCGACTAATGCATTTCAATGTTGGCAATTTATTGTATTTCAACTATTTCACTTCACTTTTATTTTTGGCGAACAACAAAGACGCGCACTTTTTCACAACTAACGGTGCTTGCCCGCCAACAGAGCGCTAACATGACACTGCTAAAGCACTAGTGATCGTCCGTTTGCCATTCACTGTGCACTGTTAAGAGATATCGCTGTCAAATATATCGATATATCGCTGTGTAACATCGCTTGTAATTGCAATCGCTATTATTTAAAGTGTCGCTTGAAAAAGTAACGAAAATATGTTTTTCTCTCTCTTGCAGATACTCATGAGCACCGTACATGAAAAAACTTGTCAATTTCCTTTGCGTGATAGGTGAATTATACAAATGAAAAATTGAAGAAGCTAAATGATAACTTAATATATGTGTATGTAACTTAATGAACTTTGTATCAACTTTAAGCTGAGCTAAATATATATATATATAAATATATATATGTATATATATTTATATATATATATATATATATACATAATATATATTGAGAGAATTGGTAGCAGCAATTTTGTAGATTAACTGAAATATGTATTGTACCTTAAACGTGTTTAGCAAGTACTTAAATCGAAATATACTTCTAAATTACAACAATTAATTAACGACATTAGAATGTGAACTAAGCAAAATTGTTAGGCTTTAAAGTTGAACACAAACCACAAAACATAGTCAAGTCATTTAACTAAAACAAAAGCAAAACAAAAGCTAATTATTAACGAAATCATGTTAAAGTTAATGTAATTTTTAAATGAAAACAAATTGTTGTGTTTAGTACATATGTTCTTGTATAACGAGTAATTTACCCCATGAACCTTTTTTGCTCAGCGCGCCGACTCCTAGAGCTACAAACACACACGCACTAAGCACACACACACACACACACACACACACACATTTATGCACATATATTTGTTTGTTCCCAAGGCGGCCTTTTCCCATATTTCATCGTTTTACGTTGATGCGAGGGAGTTGCAGTCCTTGACTCCCATAGACTCCAGACAAAGTTTTGGCCCATTTAACTCGTAGTCCTAAGCTAGTGTTAGCCTTTATTGTATAGAGCTCATGTGTACGTGTGTGTATAAACAGTTTTCTCTGTTTCTGTTTGGTTTTTGTTTTCGTTTCGGGGGCCTGTCCAAAGAATTCTCGTACTTCTAATTATTATTGCACGCGAAATAAAATGTTTTTAAAATAGTTTAAATATTTCTGTCTGAGTCGTAAGTAGCACAAAGTAAAAAAAGAGCATAGCAAATCTTAGATAATTAATAATATAGCCTAATCTAGTGTAGTATCAGCAAATATATATATATTTGGGGGGCGGGTTTATGTGCTCAAGCAACATTTTAATTTGTATTTAGTGTTATAAATATATATAGAGAAATTATGAGTGGGGCAATCGAAAAGCAAAAAGGAAAATTTTTGAGCATACTGTAAGTTCTAAAATTGCATTTATATGAAATTATATAAATATATGTATGCAAGTAAATTGGTAAATATTGAGTGCGACGTTATTTAAATAGGAATTGACATTATATAAAACAAGAAAACAAACGAAAACTGAAAACTATTGAAGAAAATTCTCCAAAAATAAAATATATAATATATATATAGATAACAAAACGAAATGGAACCTTTTTTAAATTCAATCACTCTAATCCATCACGAAAAGTGCTATAAGAAAAAGAAAACAAAAAAACCATCACATAGACAACATCAAATTCCTACGAAATGAAAGACTTTAAAATCTAAGCCGTTAAATGAAATAAAACTATACTTACACACACAAACACACACATATATATATAGTATATATATACACTAATGCAAATATTCATGATATATATATATACGAGTAATTTTCACCTTGCAAAAATGACATCGTCTTTAGTGAAAAGCAAAGAAGCTAAAATAAAAACGACATTTAATAATTGTTAAGGATCGTTGGAATTTGTAGTTTAATTGGATTGTAATTCATATACATATATAGGGAATGCTGTTAGGGTAGTCGTAATTTAAAACATGTATATTGTATATAGCATATTAAGCTAACACACACACACACAGAAATCTAAGCGACAATTGCAAGTTTCACTCAACAGAAAAAGGAGAAGAAGAAAAACTCAAATGTTAAAAATTTCATTTTCAGTTCTTTGCTTTTCCGTCTCAGATTACACAGATAAAAAAAGTTAATAACTAACTTTAGCAAAGCTAATTGTTGTAAAAAAAAAGAAAGAAAAAGAAAAATAATAAACCAAAATTCAACTTGATTTCCCTAAGATAAAAACTAAGAAAACAAAAATTACAATTGTAGCAATATGAAGCAAAGAAAACTCGGTATGTTCTTATGAAAGTAACATTAACGAATTAATTTAAAGTCTTATTAACGGAATATGAGAATTTTACTGAATAAACAAACAAAAAAACAAAACAAAACAAAAAAACAGAATGAAAAAAAAAACAAACAAAAATAAGAAGAAATTTCAATTAACTAAATTGTACACTCTACGAATGAAATCTCGTTTTATTATTAAATAATTTATTAAAATTTTTATCGTTTTGGTTTTGGAATTCAAGTTCTATACAATTTATATATAATTTGAACTTGCATTAATCCTTTCAGTTCGCTCATTGATTTATGCAATCTGCGCTCTTGCCAACGAGTATGATAATTATTTCTTTATTTATTTATAACTTATCGTGTTTGAAGAAATATTATAAGCTTTTTACAAATATAATTTAAATACGCTGTATTTATTTATTTAAGAGGCAAAGCGACCAGAACAACTCAATTTCAAGCTGCGGCTAAATTTGGCGCTTTTTTAGCTATGGCTAAAAAATTAATTGTTGGCTAAATTCAAAAAGTTTTTAGGTAGAGAGGATGTATGCTCGTTCACGTAGTGAAAGGAAGGAAGGGAAAGGAAAAGGCGGAAATTCGGAATCATATTTACTCGTATATCTGAGTTTTTAATTCTGACCTCCTTTGCATCGCCATGATATTTTAGATATTTAAATGCCATAAAAGACTGTGAGCTTTTCCTTTCTACCTTCCCTATAAATGGTTCAAGAATTTCCCTATAGTTACCTTTATAGCTCAAGAGTAATAGATCCTAAAACTATTATAGCTACAATAGATCAACTGAAATTTAGCTACAGCTATAAACTGCTTGCATTGTTAAAGCCAGCCACCAATACAACAGCTTCTCCCGAATCTAGCTTTAACAAGTAAGAAAACTCTAGTCGGGCGTGACCGACTAGGGGATACCCTGCGCCCCGTCGAATCTGTGTTTTCATAGAATTTGGGGGAATTCAAAATTGCATAAAATACTTATAAAGCTAAATATAAAATTTGGTGTCTCTAGCTTAAAAGATGGGCGAGATATAATTTGATCGATTTTGTTTCAATCGATAACAATTAATTGGGGATAGTTATCGATTATTTAAAATAAACTTGATCTATGCGTGCTATACACGGACCTACATAAAAAATTTCAAGTCTCTAGCTTTTATATGTTCGGAAATCGACGCGTTCAAACATACGGACAGACGGACGGACGGACGGACAGGGCCAAATCAATTTCTCTTGTCGTCCTGATCAAGAATATATACTTTATGGGGTCTGCCACGCCTCCTTCTGCCTGTTACATACATCCAACAAAAACATTATACCCTGATTTCCCATTTTCAATGGGCTTAGAGTATAAAAAGTAGCTCCGTTGGCTGTGAGGCAACGCAACCGGCTAGTCGTTCACTTTTACCCGTAGTTTTCCACATGCGCTCAGCTGGATTGTGACAGTTCTCCGAGAACTTGTTTCCCCTGCAAACTAGTTTGCAATCGAATCCAGCTGACGATAGCCTCTGACCCGCTATGAGTTAACAACCAGTTGTATTTTAAATCAGTCCAGTCAGATTCTTTTTTATCGCTCCATTACATTTATTTTTACCATGCCTTCTTTTCCCTTCCGCCAATGCTAATTTGGCTGGCCCACCCACAGCAGAAGAGTCAAGCTGTCAAGCTGTCAAGCAGGCAATATATTTATGTCGTGTGTTGCGGGAGCTTTGGGCAAGCTTTTTCAGCTTTCGCCCAGCATATTAAGCTCTGAGCAGCGCTCAAGCCGTGCAGTAAGCGCGCTCAGCTCGAACGTTGCGGTGGTCCAAGCTAGAAGCAAAGAGTCCCCAGTCGAAGTTGAAGAATCGAAAGACAAGTCATGTTTACAGTTAAGCTGCTGGCTGTGTGTGGCCTTATCAGCTGCCTGGGCGTCAATGCCAAGCTGGAGGAACGGTTCTCGTGGAAGCAGCTGACCTTCGACTGGCCCAGCCCAGAGGCCGAGGCGGAGGCCAAGCAGAGCGGCCACTACATCGCAGAGAACAATCTGCCACTCGGCGTGGAGCGCTGGGAAAACAAAATCTTTGTCACTGTGCCAAGGTAGGCGACCAAAATATTTTTTTTTTTTTGCGACCATTAACCACAGCGCGTACTTTTTATATATACACACATATATATATGTTTTTATTTTGAAAGCGGGGGATTGCGAAAAACCAATTGAGATTGACTCAAAAACCGGTTATTGTTGGCGTTGGCTCTTTTTTAGTTTACAACTATTTGCATTTTAGATTACTGTTATGCAAATCTGACAATAACTTGATTAATGCTTCAACTAAATGCTTAAACGGAAACAGCTGGATAGATATAGGTGCCGACATATAGATATCTATACCTGTCTACATAGATTTTCAGCTTAATCTTTGTCTATTTGAAATTGAGCATCTAGCTGCGCATGACGTCATCGCAACGCGGTGCTTTACCTACTTCTATCGAGTAGACCAAAACAAACAAGGAATTAATTAACTAATTAATGTGATTAGTGGCTTCTATGGAAATCGAAATATCATAGAATAATAACAGAACAATTAATTTTAGCAACAAAATAGGGCAAAAAACTCAACTAAATTTAAAGACAGAAATTAAAAAAAAAAAAGATTAATATATATTAATTATAAAGACAGAAATTTAAAAAAAAAAGATTAATATATATTAATTATAAAGACAGAAATTAAAAAAAAAAAGATTAATATAAATTAATTATAAAGAAAGAAATTTAAAAAAAATGGTTAGTATATCAAAAGTTGAATCAGAAATTGTAATCTTCCCAAAGTTTCTAAGACTTAAATCGATTTTTATCCTTTTGATACATTAAGCAATATCTCAACTATAAGTTTCTTCCAGTGTATGCTAATATATAGTTTCGACTGATATAATTGACGTACTTTCCCTAAATACTCACAAATTTTCGGAAACCATGATTTAAAAATTCGGTTTTTATCGATTATACCAAAATCAAAAGCCCGAAATCGAAAACGATTATTAGCGATACAAAAAAATTATATATATATAGATTCCTAGTATACAAGAATATTTAGCTGATAAAAAATCATACCGCTCTGATCTGGCGATCCTCGCTTCATATTTTAACAAATATGATAACCCAATCGACATTAATCGATTTATTAAATATTAAAATTATGAGCTAATAATTATATGCCCGGATATATATTCATCAAGAACTTACTCGATCTATATATCTCTCTCTCTCTCTCCCTGTAACTCTACTCAATTCGTGACAGATGGAAGGCAGGTGTTGCAGCCACCTTGAACTACATTGATCTCTCGACTACGGAGCAGTCGCCAAAGCTGCGACCCTATCCCAGCTGGGCGGCCAACAAGCTGCCAATCGATGTGAAGCCGCAGGAGCAGAAGACACCATCTGGCGGACGCTTGGATGCGGAGAAGGCGCAGGATGCTGGCGTGCAGCTGCAGGACAATGCAACAATCATTTCCACCTTTCGCATCAATGTCGATGCCTGCGACCGCCTCTGGGTGCTGGACACTGGCCTGGCCGACATCCTGGGCAATCCCAAGCAAATCACACCCAGTTCGATATTGGTGTTCGATCTGAAAACGGATCAGCTGCTGCGTCGCTTCGCCATACCCGCCGACCAGGGCAAGGAGGACACGTTCTTCGCCAATATCGTGCGTAAACCTTGAGCGACATGTTTGAAGCACCTAAATTCTAATATTTCTGACTGTTTTGCTGCAGGTGGTCGATGTGGAGCGCGATCAGTGTGATGATGCGTTCGCCTATGTGCCAGATCTGGGCGCCTATGGCGTCGTTGTCTACTCGTACAGAGAGGACAGGTCGTATCGCGTTAAGCACAATTACTTCCACTTTGATCCGCTGCAGGGCGACTTCAATGTGGCCGGCGTCAACTTCCAGTGGACCGACGGCGTCTTTGGCATGGCCGTGGGTCCCTTGAATCCGGATCATACCAAGGATGTGTACTTCCATGCCCTGGCGAGCACCAAGGAGTTCAAGGTCTCCAATCGTGTGCTCCAGAACGAGAGCCATGTGAATGGCGGCGATTCGTATCACGATTTCAAGCTGGTCGGTGATCGCGGCATGAACGGCCAATCGACAGCCGAATCGTATGACAAGGAGACGGGCGTACTCTTCTATACGCAGGTGAACAAAGACGCCGTCTCCTGCTGGAATATCAAGCGTCCCTACACAGCCGATACCCAGGGACTCATCGAATCCGACTCGCATACTCTGGTCTTTCCCAACGATCTGAAGGTGGACAACACTGGCACGCTCTGGGTGCTATCCGATCGTATGCCCACCTATCTGTACAAGGAGCTGGATCACAACGCCGTCAACTACCGCATAATGACGGGCAAGACCAGTGCTCTCATCAAGGGTACACCGTGTGAACTCTAATTTATATATCTCTTCTCTTATGTTTGTTTATGAAATGTATTTTTTGTTTTTAAATATAAAATTTCACTTAATAAAGTGTCCAAGTCTATCTGAATGCACTGTGCCCTAAGCCTAAATATCAGATTTCAGCAAATTGTCAGCCAGCTGCACCTTCTCGCCCGGCTTGAACGCTGGCATGCCCAGATATGGGCAAGTCGAGCATCGGAACGCATCGCCCAAATAGCACTGCAAGAAAGAAAATTGGAAAAAGGGAATTAGTTTGCTTTGCTTCGAGACATGTAAATATTAAAAATAAATTATACTAACTAAAGACTAAAGATAAAATAATAAAATATATTATATAAAGGGATTCATTTGTTTGGCTTCGAGACATGTAAATATTCTAAATAAATTATACTAACTAAAGACTAAAGATAAAATAATAAAATATATTATATAAAGGGATTCATTTGTTTGGCTTCGAGACATGTAAATATTTTAAATAAATTAATATGATTAAAGACTAATTTATAAAATATATAATATATATATTATTTGATAATAAATATTATCTGAAGAATATGATAGACAAAAGACGAAATATAAAATATATATTATATGATAAACATTATCTCAACAGTATGATAGTTAAAGACTTCAATCTGAACACGTATAAAACAAAGATAATTTGCTCTTTTTGAAAATTAACTCATTGAGTGACAGTGTCTAATAGTATTGCTTAATATAGAGAAGAGCCTAATTAGATGTGGAAATTGAGACATGACCTTAACTAACCTAAAGCTCAGCATTAAATATAAAACATAAAGCAAATTGAAAAGATGATTTTTTCAATTTGGCTTTCGACTTCAAAGAACAATCATGAAGCACGAACCGTTGTGCACGTTCCGCTCTATTTAGAATCGAGTTAATTACATCATTTTGCGCATAGAACACTTTCGCTAATATTCATAATTAATTAGCTTAGCTATTGTTAATACTAATTGCAGACATTTGAATGGATTTTGAATAATATAATATAAAATACAAAAAGCTGCACAGCCATTATCAGCGTTGTTATATAATATATAGATTTTGTTAACAATAACAAATGAAATATGAACAACAAAAAAGGCGAAACAATTAAAGATAAGAGCACGAAAAGAATATATATGAATACCAATAAATGTCTTCCTTTTGGCAGGTGTTATAGAGTAGCATATTTAAATTATTTAAAACAAAATCAAGCTAGCTTGTTATATAATATTGAAGATTAGACAGAGGCAAACAATAACTAATGGGACGAAAAAACTGATGAATATTTTGTTAAAGCGAGCGCTACGCATTTTGTAACCTAATCACAATGCCCTGACGATGCTTCCAATTTCTTAAAGTTCTAGTTTTCAGGTGAGAGTACAATGCTGGGTTTAGTTTTGACCGAGACATAAACACAGACGCCTTACGTACATTTCCACAGCTGGACTTGGCATTCTCGGTTGCCGCATTTGACTTCTTCTCATCCTCCAGCTCCTCGGCCAGGCCGCAGGAGCAATTCTTGCATGCCTTGCGCTTGCCCGTGGTGCTGCAGACACGCAATCCAGCTGGATCTGGCTTCTGTTTGTCCTCCTCATCGAGCAGTTCCTCCTCATCGATGAGCTCCTCGTCGTCGCCGCTTATCTTCCACACATTCATGCTGGGCGATTTCTTGGCAAACGATAGTCGGGCGGATGAGCCCGTCTCATAGCCGGGCTTCTCAGCCGTCAACGTATTGGCCGACACGTCCTCACTGCAATTGATGAACCCAGACAGTTTGATTTCCTGCAACAAGCTGCCGGCCGGGCCGATGTAGGCGAACAGGTGCAGTTTGCCGCTCGGCTTGAGCATGTGCAGTAGCTTTACGTAATTGTCGGTCAACTGGGCGCACTCAATTACAATGAGATCGAAGCACGAATTGGCGTACGAGGCTAAAATGCATGCAATTGGCCATAAACATGCTGACTCACACTTCCTTCATTGTTAACACTTACAAAACGACAGGCGATGCACGTTCTCGACAGCCACCTCGCCGCCGGTGGCCTCTTTCAGGGCCTGTACGCGTTTGTCCAGCTCCCCGCTATCCGTCCATACATAGAGCGATTTTTGTAGGCCTTTAAATTGCTCCATTGTTATGTAGTTGTTACTCGACTTTGATACAAACGAAATTTTTAAGCGCACACAACGAACTTAGACTGCCAACTGCCTCACTAACAGATACAGAGCTGCCAACTGGTTTGAAAAAGTATTTTTGGCAGTCACACGGAATAGGTATTGTAGTTTGCCGCAATAATAACATTTAAATTAAAGTCAGTGCTTAACGGATTAAATACTCTTGAGTAAGCAAATAAATGCACAGTTTACATATTCATTTTAAAATTAAAATTAATGCGTTAAAAACTTGATTCATGTATAGTTCTTAAGTTTCTTTAAGCTGACGTCACAAACGGCCCTAATTCTTGCTTGAGCTATCGATAGATAGATTCTGTAAGAAGAAAACATCGCATATGCTGCTCGCAGCTATCGATAAGTGCATAGTTGAACATATCGATACGATAACAACAACCCTAGTTTGTTTGGTAGCTGCTGCTAGTGGGGTTTGGTTTCGTTTTTATTTATTATAAATCAGTTACCACAGTTTAGTTGCACGTTTAAACAGCCGCCAGCCGCAACAAGCTTCAGTCATAATCGGGCTCGCGCTCCCAACTCAACACATGTTAACAATGGCCAGGCGGGCATTCTAAAGTACAAATAAAAAAACAAAAAAAAAATAACAAACCACAACAACAACATCGAAAGCGAAACCGTGAGAAACGACAGCTGCTGCTTGCTGCGTGTGCTGTGTGCCAGGATACAACAACTTGGAGGAGAAAAAAATAAAGTACAAGTGCAAGTGCAAGTAGTGCCAAACAGTTAAACAAGTTGCCAAAATACAAAAAAAAAAAATTTAATAAATAAACGAAAGGAAATACAAATAAATTGAAGGCTATTTAAACAGCATGTGCTTAAATGAAGAGCTACAGCCAATTTAATTTAAACGCCGTTGCCGCCGCACCGCCCGCCATTGTGTACGAGAACGCAGCCGCAGCCGCAGCAGCAGCAGCCGGCAGCAATAGCAACTCCGTGGAGCACAGTCAGCTGCACAGCCACAGCCAGGATATGCCGCACTTTGGACTGGGCAGTGCGCCGCCGCCGCAACAGCAGCTACAAGTGCATCATCAACAACAACAGCAGCAGCAGCAGCAGCAACAACAACAACAACAACAGCAGCAACAGCAACAACAAATGCAGCTATCCATGCTGCCGGTCGCCGTGCCAGGTCCATACCGGTCGCACATTGAGGAAAAGAAGCTGACGCGCGATGCCATGGAGAAATATATGCGCGAGCGCAACGACATGGTCATCGTCATACTGCACGCCAAGGTGGGTTCAAAACACAAACATACAAGAAACAACAAAAATAAATAGAGTAAGCAAAGCTGTGAAAGGTTGCGCCTCGTGAGAGAGGATAAGCACGAATGCGTGACGTCACAAGTGTGCACAATTAGATCCATAGAATGCAGCTTTCATAATATGATTATGATTAATGATTAAATCATTAATGGTTTGGCGTAGAACAATTTTAATTGTTGAATATAATGAATATACTAAAAAATATAATTATATAAAAAAAATATATATATGTTTAGGAATATATCTATGATTTTCATTTCAAATATTAATCTTATATATGAAAAACTTGAAAACTAAGAACTGAAACATTTAAATCCTATTAAAAAATATTTCACAAAATTAAATAATGATAAAAAATATTATTTTAAATACTTCAATATTTAATTTAATTAAAAAAATATTAATTTAAATACTTAAATTTTTAATTTAATCCAAAAATAAATTTTTTTAATTTATTTAATAAAATTAATAATAAAAATTAATTAAAATAATAAAAAAAAATTGATTTAATTTACCTTAAAAAGGTTTATCAATTTTATTTAAATTACAGTTTTTCAAAATTATATCGCATAATTATTAAGTTTTAATTAATTTATAATAAAAAACTGAATAAGATAACAAAATAAATAATAAAGTAAAAAAATTAATAATCAAAAAATTATATAAAATTATGAAAAAGAATTTCAAATCGATTTTTGTTAGGCGCTTTGAGGCTTAATGAATTACATTTTTAATGCAGATAATTTTTAGGTAGTTTTTAAAAAATATTAAAATATATATATATCAATTTAATTATGATCGAATTATGGTAATAAAAAATAATTTAGTATAGAATTGTTTATAAGAGGATAATATACAAAAAAATTCTGTTTTAAAAAGGATTTCGAGCCTACTATAATAGAATTTTAGAAGTAGTTATGCAGTTATACGGTATATTTTATATTTTTCAGCTGATCATGAGATCAGCTTTATATAGAATATGTATATAGATATATATTTGCATATATGTATATATCATGAGCTCCACTTGCAATTTGCAATTGCACAGCGAATTAGTGCTCCAGTATGGGCATTTTTTTGCGGTTTCGCGCGGCTATCTTCAAGCGGCGTCGGCGGCGGCCGCCGTCCAGGCATCGCATCCTTCACAGTTGACTGCATCCAAATTAAGCAAACGGCGGCCACAATGAAATAATTGAAATTAATTATACGACAAATTTAACAGCTGCATTGCTGCGGTTACAATTTGTTACGATTTGTCTCTGTCGATAATCGAAGCGCTGATTATTATAGTAATAATTATTTTAGTTACTTTTTATTATTGTTTAATGCAATTAATTGATTTAATTCTCGCACAGGTCGCGCAAAAATCGTATGGCAATGAGAAGCGTTTCTTCTGCCCCCCACCGTGCATTTACCTGTTCGGGAGCGGCTGGCGACGGCGCTACGAGGAGATGCTGCAGCAGGGCGAGAGCGAGCAGGGGGCACAGCTGTGCGCCTTCATTGGCATCGGCAGCAGCGACCAGGACATGCAGCAGCTGGATCTCAATGGCAAACAGTATTGTGCGGCCAAGACGCTGTTCATATCCGATTCGGATAAGCGCAAGCATTTCATGCTATCCGTGAAAATGTTCTATGGCAATGGCCACGACATCGGCGTGTTCAACTCGAAGCGCATCAAGGTCATCTCGAAGCCGTCCAAAAAGAAGCAATCGCTGAAAAACGCCGACCTGTGCATAGCCAGCGGCACCAATGTCGCCCTGTTCAATCGCCTGCGCTCCCAGACCGTCTCCACGCGCTATCTGCACGTGGAGAACGGACACTTTCATGCCTCGTCGACGCAGTGGGGCGCGTTCACGATACATCTGCTCGACGACAATGAGTCCGAGTCGGAGGAGTTTCAGGTGCGCGACGGCTATATCCACTATGGGGCGACCGTGAAGCTGGTCTGCTCGGTGACGGGCATGGCACTGCCGCGTCTCATCATACGCAAGGTGGACAAACAGATGGCGCTGCTGGAGGCCGATGATCCGGTGTCGCAGCTGCATAAGTGCGCCTTCTATATGAAGGACACGGATCGCATGTATCTCTGCCTGTCCCAGGAGAAGATCATACAATTTCAGGCCACGCCGTGCCCCAAGGAGCCCAACAAGGAGATGATCAACGACGGCGCCTGCTGGACCATCATATCCACCGACAAAGCCGAATATCAATTCTACGAGGGCATGGGTCCAGTGGCGTAAGCACTGCCATCTCGATTAGAGTTCACATTATTGATTCATTATTATCCATTCAGATCGCCTGTGACGCCTGTGCCTATTGTTAATTCGCTGAATTTGAATGGCGGCGGCGATGTGGCCATGCTGGAGCTGAGCGGCGACAATTTCACGCCGCACTTGCAGGTGTGGTTCGGGGACGTCGAGGCGGAGACCATGTATCGCTGCACCGAAACGCTGCTCTGTGTGGTGCCCGAGATCTCGCAGTTTCGCGGCGAGTGGCTTTGGGTGCGTGCAAATCGATTGATCTGATATATATGTATATATATTAACTACTATGTATATTTATTTTGGGCAGGTGCGACAGCCGACACAGGTGCCCATATCGTTGGTGCGCAACGACGGCATCATTTATGCCACTGGCCTAACGTTCACCTATACGCCGGAGCCGGGGCCGCGTTCGCATTGTAATCAGGCTGAGGATGTGATGCGCACGCGCCACAATAACAACAACATCACGGGCATCAGTAACAACAACAACAACAACAGCAACAGCAATAATAACAACAACAATAGCAACAGCAACAACAACAGCAGCAATTCACCAGCCAGCGGCTCCAGCCTACAGCAGAGCATGCAACAGCAAACGCACCAGGCACTGCCCTCGATCTCGGCCGTGCAGTGGAACAGCCACGGGAGCGGCTTGTCCTGAGTGCGGCAGTATTTCTATGATTTGCAATTCCATATACATTTATTTATGCCAAGTTATTTAAAGCTCTTCTAGCACACATTTTGTATCTAGTTTTTAAGCAAACACATCTCACCCGCCCCCTCACTCTCTCTCACTCCCTCTCCCTCACTCTCTCTCTATCATTTATTTGTATTGCCTTTCCCGAATGCAAAGCGAACAAACCGAATGAAAATCAATTTCAAGTTGACCAATATTTACACTTCTTTTGTAGTGCTAGCCGGTACCAATGTAGACCTATGTATAAATGCTAACAGATAACGAAAACATAATTGTACATAACTCGAAAGAGCTCACTGACATGAAGAATTGTAACTGTAACTCTAGTTAAATATACATTAATATATATATGTGTATAGTATATAGACGATTGATGTACACGCTGGGCCTGTGCGCGGTGCCTGACTAATTGTTTTTGTCAAATGTTTGCGACATTTTAATTTATAAATCTTTACATGGCAAACACTTAAGAATTGTTCACGCTTAATTCACTTAAGCTAAGCTCAACACAAGCCCAGCTCGAGACCACACACATATATATATTTATATATATATATGATTTATATACAAAGCATATAATTTTGTAAGATAACTGAATGATGAAAGTTGTAAGCCTAAGAGAAACCCTACATTTAAATAAAAAATACAAGAACAAACGTACAGAATGTCAGTTGGAAATCAGTTCAAAATTTGCCATGATTTAACATATTTTGTTGCTCCTCAGCTAAAATGATGACAGCGAAAAGAGAATTATAAGATCTTACCCCTGGCGAATAGTCGATTTAAATCGGCTTGGGAAAATGTTGCCATGTCGTGTGAACATTTTTTTTTTGTTTTTGTGTGCGAGTTAAACAAAACAAGTGCAGCACTTCCCACGGTGGGCTGCCTCTTCGACTTTAATTACAGTTGGTTGGTCGATTTGAATTTTTAGCGGCCATTACGAAAAACGCAAAGTCAAGAAATATATATATATGCTACATATACACCTTCGTATCTGGTTGTATGTGGCTATGCATATATAACGCCGCATTGTTCGCGTTGAAAGTTTAAGGAACAGAATATTCACACAGCCCCAAAAGGCGTTGACAATAAGCTGAGAACCTTTTTTTTTTGCTTTTGTTTTTATACCCTGAGCCCATTGAAAATGGGAAATCAGGGTATAATGTTTTTGTTGGATGTATGTAACAGGCAGAAGGAGGCGTGGCAGACCCCATAAAGTATATATATTCTTGATCAGGACGACAAGAGAAATCGATTTGGCCCTGTCCGTCTGTCTGTCCGTCCGTCCGTCCGTCCGTCCGTCCGTCCGTCCGTCCGTCTGTCCGTATGTATGAACGCGTCGATCTCAGCTCTCAGAAGAGCTAGAGACTTGAAATTTTTTTTGTAGATCCCTATATACAGCGCGCATATCAAGTTTATTTTCGATAATCGATAAATATATTCGTTTTTTTGTTATCGAATAAAAACATTATCGAAATTCAGTTAAAAAATTCTATCTCGCCCATCTTTTAAGCTAGAGATACCAAATTTTATATTTAGCCTTATATGTATTTTATGCAATTTCGAATTTTGTTATATTTTGGATACCGGCCCCAAATTTCCCCCAATTGAAGTTCAGTCTCAAATATAGCCAAAATGCGAATGAGTTGGCACTTTTACTAAACTGACAAATATGCCCATAGAATATGTTGAACATATGCCGAAAATTTCATTGAAATCCGTTAAATAGCAAAAAAGTTATTAAACAAGACGTTTGGCTACTTTGCAAAAACACGCTGCAGCAGCGCCAAGCGAACGCACTTGCACACACACACATACAAACGCTTGCATTCTAGTCGATTCGAAGAATCGCAAATTACGTTTGAATTTTGTTGAATTATCAGCTGCTGCCTTAGTTTACATTTGTATAATTTTACGCTAAATATAAGTGTATTGGAAAACACAGGTTCGACGAGGCTCAGGGTATACCCTAGTCGGTTACGCCCGACTAGAGTTTTCTTACTTGTTGTTGTTGCTTTTGTGTTTTTCTTCTTTTTAACTATCTTTGCTTAATATTTATGCATTATTTTAGCCCGACTACCTGTTATTGTTGTCTTACAGATTTACAAATTAACAATCGCCGTTTTGCATTAATTATCGCGCTTCCGTTTTGGATTGCCAAACTAATCACAGCATCGAACTTGAAGCTCCCATTGAATACCCCAGAGACAGACCTAGGCGCTAGCCTTAATTTGCTAACATAAAGTTGGATTGCAAGCGACAGTTATATCGTCAAATATATGAAAAAGTCTTGGCAACTTTTATGGATCATCTTCGTGCCTCGTCTTTGCTTTGTGAGATTTTTCTTTCAGCCTTAACTTTTTCAACATTTATTATTAAAAATATTTATTTTTTTATTAAATGTCTCTAAAAATTGCATTGCTTGCTCTATCAGTGATATACTAAATAATATCAGAGAATCAATCTAATATAAACGTCTTTAAATTCCATGCTGAGAAGTAGCTAGCTCCAAGCACTCTTACTAGTTTTAATTGGAATTATTATGACTGAGACATACAATTCTTATCAGAATCAGCGAAGCAGTCAGCAAGTGCAACTCACCCCCAGAAATGGTGGGAATTTTTTAGATTTCTAGATGCCAAACGAAAGACTTAAACGACAAACTTGAAGACGCCTCGTTGCGTGCGAGATGAACGCGAAACAAGAGAGTTAGGGAAAGAGAGATAGAGAGAGAGAGAGAGAGAAGGGGTCAAGTTGGAATGAAGAAAAAACCACCACCGGGTTGTGTAATTGGAACTGCAACCTCTTGAGGCCAACGCCATGCACGGCATCTTATAAGAAGCTGAATACGAAATTAGTTGAATTTTTAATGAACATTCACATTTTGAGTGCATAATTTTTGCTCTCCCTCGCGCCCTGTGGCTAGCTGGGACATTTGAATGCGTCGTTGGCTTGTGGTTGTGAGGAGGGTGCGGAGGGGGCAGCGGCAGGTGGTGGGGATTGCGTCTTCGAAAAAGTTCCCAGGAGCTTCCACTGCACTAATTATCTTGGAAAATCAGAGTCTTGACTTTAAAGCCGGCTGCCGGGTTTCACACGCTGTGAAAATTCTAAACACACAATGCGTGGGAATCGCCAGCCGGTTGTGTGGGAGCCAAAATGGGGTTGCATGCAATCATAGTAATAAAAAAAAAAACACCAAATAAATAAATAAATACACATGCAAAGAACTAGTATACATTTTCATAAATATTTATATATATATACATATTTTTATAATTCAATTTAGCTACAACGAAAAAATTGCTGATTAAAATCAAAAATATATCTAAATATTAAATATATTAAATTTGTTTTTAAAATTCAATATGGCATAAATTTAAGAATACATCCAAAAATGGAATAACGAGATTCGGCATAGGAATTTATTGATTTTATTGGGACTGTCAATGACTCCATAAAAATACATTTATTTATGGATTATTGATCGTTAAGGCGAGAAGCATTGAGGACATTCCCTATGAAATACCCTCGCCAGGTTTCAGCACTCTGACTATACAGTGAAAGATAAAGTTGTGACAGAAAATGTCCAGATAAGAGCCCAGTCGACGATGCCCTGTGAGCGGAATATGAGCAATCAACGGTAACAATGACTTTAATTAATCAAATCAACGTTTCGATTGCATATCTTTATTATTCACTGATTGCATGCTTCCCAACTAAATATATGGGATATAATGCCTGAAGGCCTTTGTCGCTCTGGCTTAAAGAATTGTTATTTAGAATTAATTCTTGGTAACAATAAATAAATAAATAAATAAATAAAATAAGTGAGCTACATCAATCTATGCTTACTGATAACATGGACCCATTCAGAAGTCAGTCTCATTTATGGAACTATATTTTCGCTTTAAAGCAGGCTTTTCTATCACTGAGATAATGTTTCTCCGTATAGTTTATATAAAATCATATGTATTTAAATAGTTGCAAAAAGGCACGAATGGAGTCAAAGAACTTAGATATGAACCCATTCAAAATAAGAAAACGGGGTATAATGGTTTTAGTAAAATGAGAAATGTATGTAACAGACAAAAGAAGGCGTGGCCGACCCCGAGCTGAGTTGATTTAGCCCTGTCTGCCGGTCCATCTGTCTGCTTGTCTGTCCGTCCGTCCGTGCGAACGCAGTGATTTCGTAAGACACAAAAGCTGTATTTCTTGAATCGTTTTCGATTGAAGAGCTCAAAGTTTGAATTAGTTTGTAAATAGAATGTATGGAGTATATTTTAAAACACAGATTCAACGGAGTACAGGGTATTGACCAGTCGAATACAGTCTACTGGAGTTAGAGAGATAAGATTATGATAACTGGTGCAATTCTAAGCAATCGGCAAAAGCTTCAGTACATTGCAGTCTGTCGTATCGAAAGGTCTTGTCTTGGATCATTGTATATTGCTGATTCTTCGATTACTCACTGATTACTCATGTAAACGGAAATCAGATAGACGGAATGGAAAGTATATATCACAATATTTCGATCGACGGGGTACGTTTCGCCTAGCCAACTGAAAAAAAAATCGTTTTATTGAATAAAAAATATTCCAGTTAATCGACTACGGCGCCTTTGGAGTTTTCCTAAAGTATAAATGGTCTATGGATCGTCGAAAACCAATCCTAGTTGTTTATAATGCATTTAAAATTGATTTGATCGACATACAATTGTTACTTTGTGACAATCAGAGCAATGTGATTAGATTTGCTGAAATTATCGAGAGTCCTATGCTGCTGAAATATTCAGACTGTGGGTCACTGCAACAACTCCTGCATGGCGACGAGCAAAGGGAATATTCCTTATGTAATGCCCTCGATTGGATGTGTCAGGCGGCAAAGGTATTTAACAGTTAATCTTGCTCAACTAACTAATTGATCACTCTCCATTTCTCAGGGTCTTAAACACCTGCACTTATGCATTTATGCAACATCGAAATATTATATATGGACCCCTAAGCTTCTGATGCTATCGAATAACTTTCGTCAGTTAACGATTTTTGTACTTCCCTGTAAATGGAGTAATTATTCACCAAAGATAACTGAAAGCATCATTGACAAAAGAATCGAATTACCAGAAAGTAATGACATATATGGCATTGGAGCTACCCTATGGGAATTGCTAACACGTAAAAAGCCCTTTTATCACACTGATTATATACCGGAAGAAATAGTTGAGGCAGTCTTGAGAGGTACATAATTTGATAAGATAATATATAGCATATTGCAATTATCACTGTTTACTTAGGAGAACGCCCGTCAATAAGCGATATCAAAATACCAATCGATGACAGCCTAAAGAGGTTAATCGAAAGTTGCTGGAACTCAAATCCAGATGAGAGACCGATTATTAAAGAGGTCATATCCACACTGGCAGACAATATGTGAGCGTACTATTGGACATTGAACTTAATAATAATTATAATACTAATTGATTGGATTACAGGACACAAGCGATAGCGAACATTGATCAAGTATTGGAGGCTAATATCGGAGCGATTGTGGACTTCGCCGATATCGAGTTATGCGAGGTAATACGAAGCTCTGCTTTACGTCTTACATATAAAAAAATTCTCTTTTGATAAACAGAAAATCAGGGAGGATCAATTTGGTGTTTCCTGCAAAGCAGTATGGCTTGGTAAAGAAAAAACAGTCACAAAATTCAAGGACTGCTCTCAATTATGGACCGAAAATAAACCCTTTCTAGAGGAAATAAGAAGGAATATTAAGCAAGATAAGAAATACCTTGTAAATGTATACGGCATATCTTCATGCAGAGAATCAACATATTTAATATCAGATTACTCAGATTGTGGATCCCTGCACGATTATTTGTATGGTGTGGAGCAGAGGGAGTATTCGGTAAATGACGCTTTTATATGGATGATGCAAGCTGCCGAGGTACATTTCAATATACGTCGTATTATTGAAAGTCCTTATATATTTTTTTCTCGTCTCAATATTCACTTACAGGGTATGAGACAACTTAACAGAAAGAGGAAAGCCAATAATGCCTTTTTAAGCTACATTTTAACTCCTCGGAATTTGATATTCTTTAACAACTTCACGAGATTGAAGATCAGTGATTATTTCTCCCATCTCGATGCTTTGAATTTCTTAAAGACAACTTCAGACATAGCCTATATAGCCCCAGAGGTTAGTATGTCTTGTAATCGACCGCTAACCTTATATAATACATATCAATTTGCATGTGGTAATCTTCAGGTCTTTCGAACAAATCAATTCACTGACATGAGCGATGTATATAACCTGGGCATCGTCTTGTGGGAGGTGCTCGCTCGGAGAAAGCCGTACTGTGAATTAATCAATGTTCTGCCGCATAATTTAGTGAAAATAATTAAAGGTATGACATTATAACCTGATTGGAAACTATTGTAATATGTAAACAGTCTTAGACATGCGCCCGTCTTTAGAAATGCTCAGAACGTTAAAGCTCGAGTATATGGATGTATTTTTTGAATATAGTTGGCATCAGGATCAATTATTACGCCCGGATCTAGGAAGATGGTTTATCTATCTTTATATGCAACGGTGAGCTTGACGATGGGCTTAATCTTGAATATAATAAATATGATATGATGATGCATTATTTATATAGCTCACACTCTAACGAAACTACGCTTATACAATCTTACGAAGACGTAAACTATGAGGATATCGAATTGATTCAGGTAACATTTCATATAAAATCTGAAAAATCATGTAAAGTTCAAGGGAGTTCGGGGAGTTTTTAGCCGGTATCCAAAGAATAACAAAAATCAATATTGCATAAAATATATGTAAAGCTAAATACAAATTTGATAAATTGCTAAATACAAAATTATATTTTAATATCCGAACTTTTGGATCATGTAATCGATAGTCGATAACAATAATAATGGAATAGTTATCGATTTATTAAAACAAACTTGATGTGCGCGTGCTACAAATGGATCTACCAAAAATTTCAAGTATCCAGCTCTTATAGGTTCTGAGCTCGACACGTTCAAGTAGAAGGACAGACGACTCATCTCGTCTACCTAATAAAGAATATATTCTATGGGGTCTGTCACGGCTCCTTCTACCTGAATTCCCATTTTCAGTAATTATAATCATTCTTGAACCTTGCAGGAAATCGATCAAGGCAGCTATGGCATAGTCTATAAAGCGACATGGCGTAACGACGTGGTCGCTGTAAAAAAATGCTCAATAATTGAAGTTAAAGGTAGGGGTACAGCATTGAAAGATTTCAAAAAGGAAGTCTATCAGCTATGCCGCACTAACCACGCGAATATTGTGAAGCTGCATGGCATTGCCTTTGATGCGGAGAATGCATACTTAGTCATGGAGTACGCCGAGAGTGGATCCCTCTATAACTACGTGCACGGTAGCGAAGAAAACGAGTATACGATGGCGAGAGCTCTAGACTGGATGCGTCAGTGTATTCAGGTTGATTTGACTTAATTCATTACAATACAGAATATAATGGTGTGGCCTCAACTTGTATTTATAGGGCCTTAAGCACTTGCATTCCATGACCCCGAAGCCGATGCTTCATCGTGACTTGAAGACCAAAAATCTACTACTAACCGACAATTGCAGAACATTAAAAATTGCCGATTTCGGCACCGCGACGGAGCTGAGATCTCTGATGACGAGTGAGCGTGGCACTGTCGCTTACATAGCACCAGAGGTTGGTCAATCAAAATCAATTCATACTAATCAAGTATTAATAGCTTATTACCCGCAGGTTCTGAAGGGAAAAAAGTATACGGAGAAGTGCGACATTTATAGCTTTGCCATTGTCCTATGGGAGGTGATGGCGCGCAGGAAGCCTTTTCATCACATGAATTGTCGAAATAGTGCAGCAATTATATCTTGTGCCTCCAAGGGTCAACGACCAAGATTAAACGATTTAATACCGGCTGCTAGTGCGCTTAAAACTCTGCTCAGGAAATGTTGGCATCAGAATCCAGATACACGTCCGGCAGCCGAACAAATTTCACTTGATAATATTCCATCTTCTTGTGATTTAATCAAGAAACCAAATTGAAGAGTTGTTTTCAGTGGTGTCCCTGTTACAGGCCGTAGTGGAAGTCAACTTAAATGTGTTCTATCCAATCTAACTTTTGTAGCATTTTTTAATATCTATACACTTGAAATTTGTCCAAGAGTCAAGCATTGACCCTTTGCAAACATTTATCGAAGACACAAACCTATTTAGCTTGTACGCAGACGCTGCGCATTGGTAGAAAAACTCGCTACGACGTCGCGCAGCAGTCGATGGGCGCCGGCGCAGATGCCGACGCCAGACGTCAGCGCTAACTGTTTAAATGAAATGTATACATATTTATATATAAAACATATATATATGTGTCCATCTCTATCTATATAATTACATAAATATTTCAATAATAATATAAATAAATTATGCTTATTCAATTATAAATCATGTGTATTCAATTCTTATGACATTTGAATTTTTGTAGTTGCTTGGCTACAAAATCATTTTGAAAGATATTTTTATAAGCGCACACTCACCCACTTGCCAATTGCTACAATTGGATACGCTTTTACTTGTTTTATCACTTTAAATTACAACATTTTCACCGCGTGCACACAATTCCGCGCAAATTTTCACTTGTAACGGGACTTATTGTCTACAGAGCCATAACAGAAGTATAACATGCAGCGCTCGATATCGATACCGACACCCGCAGAAATGCATTGCCACTTAACAGTGATACATCGATAACAATCAAAGGGTGCATTTAGCACATATCCACACAATGTTAATGTAGTTATATCGTGCCATAAGTTATCGATTACAAACAACCCGCAGCTCTGAAATGTTGATAACATTCGTTGTAATATGACTGTTTGAAATTGAAATTCAATATTTTTGTATGTATGTATATTTATATAATTTATTAAATAATTGAACATTTCTATGTATTTGATACAAAACGTCATCAGTACAGATATGCAGTTGAGATGTACATAAAGTTAGAAAGAGTGCAATAGCTTATCTATAAAGAGAATTTGCAAGACCTTCTATTTGATATGTTAAATTAATAATTTAAGTAAACGGAATGTGGGGGCATAGAATACTAAAAACAGAAGTTTGCATATTTTTTACAAAAGAAATGCATAATATTAATATATGAAACAGGGTTTGGTATAAAATCTATTAGCTAAAGCAGCCAACAGAGAAAATCGAATGTGTTTTAGGGCGTGGGAATGCACAATGGTAATTAACTATAATTTCTAGTTATATCAATTATTGCATTTATAATTTATAATTATTATAAATATATGTATGTGTGTGTGTGTATTTTTTTTTTTAAGATATCCTCACTAGTTGGCTCGTATAGTTCGATTCTTGTTCATATTGGTCAGCATCAAAGATATATATGAAGTTAGCAGATCGTCCATCTTATAGCCCAGCGATGTCTCACAGAGCAGCTTCGAGCCACGAACCAAATTCCCGATTGTCATGTGGAAATACGTATTGCCCGACGACCAGTTCGAGATGCGTGTAAATGGATGTGTGACCAGTATATCCTGCAAGAGTATTTAATAATAATATGAGATATATTATAATAATATTAAATGTATAATAACTCAAACAGAAAGCATCAAATTGACTTAAAAATTTAAAACTAATTAATTTTTAAGATTGAGATCCTGTCTAATACAGTCAATCCAGCCAGCTGCTTACCTTTGTTACTGGATGTATGAGACTCACGCCGTGCTTGTTGATGGCAATGAGCAACATTTCGGGATAGTTTGGCTCGGTGGTTTGCTTGACCTCAAAGAATGCAGAGCCAAAGGTGGGCCATCTACAAATAGTTGCATATATATAATAAAAAACTCAAGCAATTAATCAGCTGTTCGCTCACCTGTAGACGATCTTGAGGAATGCAACTTTGGCATCCTCGGAGCTCATGCCTCCATCCTGATTGTACGAGGCGACAATGGAGCGCTTCCACTCGCTAGTACTCTGCATCTTCATAATGTCCGAGGGTATCAGCTCGCGTAGCATTTGCCTGCAACGATCGTACGTTAGCACAAAGGATTAAGGGACTGGGCTGAGCACTTACGGTATGGCCTGCAGCTCCTGTTTGTTTTCACCGAAGCGCACACGAAAGACAAGTGCGGCCAGCTTGGAGGCCTCCTCGCGCGAGCATTTGTGATAGCCGCGCAAGAGCTTCGGCAGCTCCTGGTGATAGTGGAAGATCAGGTCGGCATTGCGATCCTTGCCCGGCACCGTGTTCGTCCACAGTTTCTTCATGAAGAACACCTGGTAGGTGAACTGCGGATTGGCGCCATCGCGTATCGGGCGCGCCTTCTTTATCCAGTCGGTCAGGTGGCGCACAAAGTCGAAGAAGAAGTCACCCTCGGGCACCGAGATCACCTTGTCGGCGATTTTGACGAACAGCGAGAAGCCCTCGCTGGTGCGCAGCGATAGGCGCTGCGAGATATTGCTGCAGAAGTCCTTGGCGCGCGTGGACGAGTCGACCTCGAAGGCCTCGTCGGTGTCGTCCGGGAAGTAGACCTTGTGAAAGATCTGCGTTGTCTTGTGCTGTATGGCCTCCACCTCCACCTGGTGCGGCGGATATTTGCGCTGTCCATGGCGTATGGTCTTCTGCAGGCGATGCATCGAGTCCTGCGAGATGGGATGACGGCGTGTGCGCAGGAACAGCAATAGCTCCTTGAGCAAGCCCTGCGAGCAGGCAAACAGGCCCGTCGCCAGCCACATCAGCTCCCAGCCCCGCTCCTCGGACATACGATTGCGATTGTCCGTCAGCTGCTTCATCAGCTGGCAGTAGATCTCGTCGCGCAAGATCTCATGCTTGAGCGGGCCATCGAAGATGTGATCGGTGATCTCGTTGCCCATGCGCGGCCGCTTCGACGGCAGATCGCCCATGTATTTGAGTATGGCAGCAAAGGCGAAGCACGCCTCCTCGACCAGCTCCTCCTTGCTCTGCAGCTTGCGCAGCAGCGGCGCCTTGATCGGATCCCGGGCGTAGCGCCACAGCTCCTCGCTGCGCTTCGAGCTGAGCGTCAGGGTTTTCGACATTGTGCGCTTGGGTGGCAAGCGGAAGTGATCCATTGCGTATTCCATAAGCGTGTGCGGACGATCGCGTGGCTCGACAGCGCCACCATTCGAGACCATGCTCAAGCGACGGCCATGATGCGCCTCCTCGATGTTGAACAAGGCCAAGATGTCCTGCGGCGGCTTGCTCAGCGTTGGCAGCACATAAACCGTTTCCGCTGGAAAATCGCCCCGCTCCTGCGTGCGATCGCAACGTCCGATGCACCAGCCATTGTTCAGCACGGACTCACCGCACGACTCATCCTCCAAGATGATCAGATCACCCTTGAAGAACGACAGGAAGCTGGTGCTGTCCGAGGGTGCACGGTAATCCTGCAGCGCAATCACATACTTCGAGCTGCAAAAGGAGACGAAAAATATGTATGAAACAAGTAAGAAAACTCTAGTCGGGCGTGACCGACTAGGGGATACCCTGCGCCCCGTCGAATCATAGAATTTGAGGGAAATTGGGGCCGGTATCCAAAAAATAACAAAATTCAAAATTGCATAAAATACATATAAAGCTAAATACAAAATTTGGTGTCTCTAGCTTAAAAGATGGAAGAGATATAATTTTTTAACTGAATTTCGATTTTGTTTGTTTCAATCGATAACAATTAATTAAGGATAGTTATCGATTTTTAAAAACAAACTTGATCTGCGCATGCTATACACGGACCTACGAAAAAAATTTCAAGTCTCTAGCTCTTATACGGGCTGAAATCGGCGCGTTCAAACATACGGACGGACGGACAGACGGACGGACGGACAAACGGACAGGGCCAAATCGATTTCTCTTGTCGTCCTGATCAAGAATATATACACTTTATGGGGTCTGCCACGCCTCCTTCTGCCTGTTACATACATCCAACAAAAACGTTATACCCTGATTTCCCATTTTTAATGGGCTCAGGGTATAAAAAGAATCTATATACTTTATGGGATGTGGCACGCCTCCTACTGCCTGTCACATACCATCATATACCCTGAATTCCCCTTTTCAATGGGTTCAGGGTTTAAAAAGGATGTGCCGCGCTCCCCACTCACCGCTTCTTGAGACCGTCCAGGAAGTAGACGACAAGGTCGCGTATGTCCTCAGCATTGGGACTCTGGAATGTGAACTCCTCGCCGCGCACCGTGGACAGGCTGAAGGTCTGGGTGAAGACCTTGTTGGTCTTCTGGCTGGCCACGGCCGTGATCTCCGGAAAGCTGAGCTCGAGCAGCACCTGCTCCTGGTCGTCCACCACATAGACGCCCGTCCAGTTGACCGCTATGATGACATCGTTCTTGGGCAAATTCGGGCCGGAATTGCGGTACGCCTCGTAGAAGCGTGAGAAGAGCAGGGGCCACTTGTATTTGGCATAGCTAACGATGTCCTCCTTGATCTTGAGCGATGCTATCTTGTCCTTGACATAATAGGACTTCTTGTAGGCCTGCAGCACGAGCGCCGCCCAGCGCTCGATGGCCTTGTCGACGCCGCTGAGACAGAAGTCGGGTATGAAGTTGGGCAGCAGCGTGAACAGGCGCTCCATGGACATGTCGGTGCCATATTCGATGAAATACTGCTGGGCAGCTATCATGGCCAGATCCTCCTCCTTGTCGCAGCGATACTCGCCGAACTTGACGCCGCGCACCACCTGCTGGTAGATGAGATTGGTGGCCACCTGATCGTGGGTCGGCTCGTGCCACGGCGCGAAGATCTCCTTGCGGAAGAACAGACGCCACGGGGCATTGCGCTCCTGGGCGCCCTGCTCCTTGGCGTACTGCTCGCACTGCGATATGGCGTCCATCACGTGATCGCCGCCGCTGCCCAGCGAGCTCACCTTGTCGAAGAGCGCAATGTAGAGCGAGAAGCCGAACTGATCCTTGAGCGTTATCTTCTCCGACAGCTGGTTGCACAGCTCGCGCGCCGTCGTCGCCGAGTCCGCGAGCAAGGTCTTCGTGTTGCCATCCATGAACGTGATGGGCAGCATGATGGGCTTCTTCGACTTGGTCGCCTGCAGCTCCAGCCACGACGGCGGCTGGTTGCGGGTGCCGTTATTGAACGTGCGCTTCAGACGCTCCTCACAGTACGGCGCATAGCCGGGCGGCCCCTCCCTGATGAACGCCCGCAAGTAGTTGACGAACTTCTCGGACGGCGCGAAGCAGCCGACGCACAGCGACAGCAGTATCCAGCCGCGTGCGTGCGAGGACTTGAGCGGATTGTTGGTCAACTGCTTGCAGATCTGGCAGTAGATCTCGTCGCGCAGCTCGGCCCGCAGGATGCCGTGGCCAATGATGAAGTGCAGCTTCTCCAGATTCGATGTGGGCCGCGACTGCAGCCACGACTGGTAGCTATCGGCCGTATACTCGTCATCCTGCAGCCGTCGACGCACATCCTCGCCCAGCTTATTCTTGCGCTTCAGCGTCAGCGAGACGAGCTTGTGACGGATCGAGCGGGGCTTCTGCTTGAGAAACGCCTCCGGATCGAGGCCCATCAGCTGAGCCTCCTGGAATTCCTATCAATCAGAGAGTAGCAATCAATTAGCTTCAATCAGAAATTCCGCTTCCATTCCTCACTCACCTTGCTGCGTATGAAGTTGCGACCGAGCGTCGCCGTCACCTTGGACATGACCGAGGTGGTGTCCATGCGGTCCATGGTATGATACTTGGGCTCCTGCATGTCGCCGGTGAAGCGCAGTATGGTGATCCACAGCGCCTGCGCGGCCAGCTGATCGCCCTGCGTGTGCAGCGGCAGCAGCGGATGCTTCAGCGCCTTCTTCGCATACTGGTGATTCACATTGCCCTGGAAGTAGGTGGCGGCGAATTTCTGAAACTTATACTCCGAGAGGTCCTCCTCGTCCTCGGAGATGTGCATCGGTGTGATGATGTCCTCCTGGTTGATCGTCTGCGCATGCGGCAGGTCATTGAACACGGACGTCTCGCGGCCGCCGTGCGGCGTCGGCGCATCGCTGCTGGAGTCCGGCAAGAAGTCGAACATCGCCTCCACCAGCTTGCCGTCGTCGACGGGCTCCTCCTGCTTGCGCGCCGCATCGTTGATGATGTTCATCTTGACCTCCACGCGCCGACGATCCTCCAGCTGCTCCTGTATCTCGCGCCGCTCCAGCTCGTGCAGCCGATCCCGATAGTGCTGCTCGGCTATCTCGCGCGCGTTCTTGTTGCCCCGATGCAGCAGCTCCTGCTCCTCCAGCTTGCGCAGCTGCAGCACCTCGGCGAACTGCTTGTGCTCCAGCCGCAGCTTGCGATAGCGACGCACGGCGATCATGCGCCGCACGTGCGACTGTATCTTGATGACCGCCCACATCTTGTTGCCGTACTCGCGCCGCACCAGGTAGCCGCGCGCATGCGCCTGCAGCCCCACGATATGGCCGCGCAGGTGCCGGAAGCGGTGCGAGAGGACGCGCGACCGGATGAGCGCCTGCAGGCGCATATAGCCCACGCGCATGCTGCGGTAGCGCTTGCGCTGCGCATAGCCCTTCCACACGCGCTGCACGCTGATCGCGGCGGCGCGCAGGCGCAGGAAGCGCCGCCGATAGACCCAGCCGCGTATGCTGCGCTGCAGTATCAGTATCTTGCGCGTGAGCACCCGGTCGCGCTCCTGCTCCAGAAACAGATCGTGCGCGTCCTTCAGGAAGACCTTCGTGTGCCCCAGCTGGTAGTCCGACTTGCCCAGGACCATGCCGCAGATTCTCGACGTGGCCGCCATGCAGTCGGTGCGATGCGCCGGCGGCACGCCGGCTATCAGAAAGCGATAGCGCTCGACAAACTCCCGGAAGCCATGTCGGATGGGGTAGCCGGCACGGCGTATTCTGATCGTCTCCATCATGCCCGAGTAGCGCAGCTGGCGGCAGCACAGGCCGCGATCGAACATCATGGGCTTCTTCAGCTCGTTGGGCTTGATGCAGCGTATGAAGAACGGCTGGCAGCTGCTCAGGGTCTTCATCAGGGCGTCCAGGCTCTTGCGGAACTGCGTGGACAGCGTGGGCGTGCGCTTGCGCGTCTCGGCGCCCATCTCGATGTCCTGCGAGAAGATCTGGCGCAGGAACTTGTTCGCACTCTGGCTAACCAGGTGCAACAGGTCCGGACTGAAGGTGTCTCGGTTCTTGTCCAGAAATCCGCGCGTATCGTAGAACACGATGCCGGCGAAATGGTTGAGGCCGAAGCTCGTGTTGATATCCGACTTGGGCTTCAAGTAGTTCTTGTGCGCGCCGTGCGTCTTGTGGAGCTTGGCGAGCATCGTCTGGTCGGTGCCCTTCGGGAAGCGAGCCTCCTCGTCGATCAGCGCCATAATATTCAGCTGCTTGATGGCTATCAGATCGAGCGCATCCTGGTTGTCCACGAACTCAATGTGCTGCCAGTTGATCGCCTCGTGGTTGTACTCCTCCTGCTCCAGCTTGAATATGTGCTGCACGAAGAACTGCTGCAGGTTCTCGTTGGCATAGTTGATGCAGAACTGCTCAAAGCTATTCTGGTCGAAGTTCTCGAAGCCGAAGATGTCCAGGACGCCGATGGCATTGCGCGACGTCGCCTTCGGCTTGAATATGGCCGTATTTATCTTCCGCACAATGTGCACGAACAGACGCCCATAGATGCCCTTGACGAACGCATCGCGCACGTCCACCGACTGGTCGCGCGAGAGGGTCGACACAACAGTTTCGCCGTGAGCGAACAGCGTGCGACGCGTCAGCGCATCGATCAGCGGCTGCAAGGGCAGACCCAGCAGACCGGCGACTCGCTCCACATTGATGTGCTCGGGTATTTCCGTTGCGTCTAGATTGTCGACAACCGTCGCCTTGTACTTGATATTTCCGCAGTGCAGGAGGGCCGCCAACAGCTTGATTATCTCCCATATTTCCTGATCCGAAAACAGCAGTACCTTCATCGCTGATCGTATGTCCGAGAATTCGGCAGCATCGTCGCGACCCTCGCACGTAATGCTGTTGCCGCCAGTCAAATATCTGACGGAACGGAAAAGGTACACACATATATGATTATGATTAATATATTATTGAAGATCCTTAATTAGAAGTCTAAGATATACGTAAGATATACTATATAAACAAGTAAGAGAACTCTAGTCGGGCGTGACCGACTAGGGGATACCCTGAGCCCCTTCGAATCTGTGCTTTTCATAGAATTCGGAGGAATTTAGGGCCGGTATCCAAAATATAACAAAATTCGAAATTGCATAAAATACATATAAAGCTAAATGTATAATTTGGTGTCTCTAGCTTAAAAGATGGGCGAGATATAATTTGTTAACTGAATTTCGATTTTGCTTTTAATCGATAACAATTAATTGGGGATAGTTATCGATTTTTTAAAATAAACTCGATCTGCGCGTGCTATACACGGACCTACAAAAAAAATGTCAAGTCTCTAGCTCTTATGCGGGCTGAAATCGGCGCGTTCAAACATACGGACAGACGGACGGACAGACAGACGGACAATGCCAAATCGATTTTTCTTGTCGTCCTGTCGTATGGGGTCTGCCACGCCTCCTTCTGCCTGTTACATACATCCAACAACACCATTATACCCTGATTTCCCATTTTCAAGGGGTCAGGGTATAAAAATACTTGTTTCTCACACAGCTATATTTTACACCGATCTCTAATACCATTATTGGCCCAATTCTACGGGTTTCTACGGGTACTCTACGGGCATTCTAGTCTGTACATTTCATCTGAATCAAATCTGACTTTCATCTGTTTCGACTCACTTGTAGTCGGCTGCCGCGCCGAGCTCCAAGCGACTCTTCTCATCGGCGGAGAGACCCGCCAATATGCAATAGAAGACGTGATAATTGCGTTCGCTGTGATTTTGCGAGACAATGCGCGACTTCTCCAACAGATACTGCTCGATCTTGGCGCCCTCGATGACTCCATTGGCACTAAAATGGATGTCGATGTATTTGCCAAACCTGAAGCAAACGAAACAAAGGTAATTAAGAGCATTGCTTGGAGTGCGGCACTTCATTTACCTTGAGGAATTATCGTTGCGTATCGTCTTGGCATTGCCAAAGGCCTCCAAAATGGGATTGGCCTCCAGTATCTGCTGCTCGATCCACGAGTGCTTGCCACTGATCGCCGCCAAGTACTGCAAGATCAATTTGGTGCTCTCCGTTTTGCCGGCGCCCGATTCGCCCGAGATGACGATGCACTGATCCTGGCGATAGCGCTTCATGTGCGCATACGCATTGTCGCCGATGGCGAAGATGTGCGGCGGCAGCTCGCCGATCTTGCGCTCCTTGTACAGCTTGATCTGATCGCCCGTATAGATGGGCAGTATCTGATAGGGATTGACCGCCACCAAAATGGACCCGGTGTATGTCTGCAAGGAGTATATCATTAGTTATTAATATGAAAAGAAATGAAATCTTGGTATACGTACGTAGATTAGATTCTCTTTGTAGCGTATGAGCAGGTTGCGCAATATGCCCGCCTCGTGCAGATCGCCGAGGGATATCATGTCCTCGACACCCTGCACGGATGAGGCGTGCATCGCCTTGATGCGGCGCTCCGGCGCCAGCCACACCTCATCGCCGTCGTCGTCGCGCACCTGTATGCGACGACCCTCCGCGGAGATGACACGTGCTCCAATGGCCACATCGAATTCCCGCCCCGATGCGGGTTCTATCCAGATGTAGTCACCCTGTAAACGAAAGGCAAGCGCTTACAATTCCAGTTGCTGGGAGGGTTGCCACACAAAACCTTCTTCTTTTTTTTTTCAAGAATCACTTGAGCGTAACATAAAAAACAAAGCTAAATAAGCGTAGTCAGGGACAGACTTGATAGATATACGAGCCATGGGAGCGATTCACATTTACAACTACGACTACCACAAAGCGACATAAACAAGTTGAAAGAGTCGAAAGAGTCAACGTGTGAAAGCACTTAATACCCTGTACTATATCAACTCTCTGACAAGTTCCAAATAAATATAAACTAATTATTGGAATATCAAGATTATATAAGTATATATAATAATATAAAGAAATAATAAACTAAATAAAAACATATTTTTTCCCATTGTAAATACAATTTTTTTTTGTTCAGAATAGAATGTAAAGCAGAGAATTAGCAAAAAGATCCATTACTTTCGGTCAGAATCAATTAGTTATAGATGGTTTAGGGAGTTGCATGGCAAATCGACTGTTCATAAATATAGTAGTGCTAGATTTAGACTATAAACTCTTTCTAGGTGAGACTGCAGCACTCATAGAATCGAGCTCGGACAGGAGGTTGAAGTTAAGCTCAAGTTTATTTGACGCAACAGTTGAGTACTACGACTATTTTCCTGAACCATTAAATTTGGTTCAATTTTCTACCTGCTTTTTTATAGAAAAAAAAATTGCAACTAAATTATTAAAGAAATTAAAAGAAAGAATTTAAAAAAAAAAGAATTGATTAAAGAATATATAAATCATAATAGAAATTGCTAGCAAAAAACCAAAAGACAATCTTAGTATTTCTTTCAAATTGCTATAAAAATACTGTATTTCCTGAACCATTAAATTTGATTAAATTACCTACCTAAAAAACGCAATTAAATTATTAAAGAAATTTAAAAGAATTAAAAAAAAAAGAATTGATTAAAGAATATATAAATCATAATAGTATTTCCTAGAAAAACAAAAAAAAACAATCTTAGTATTTCTTTCAAATTGCTTTCAAAATACTGTATTTATCGCTAAGTTCCACTATTATTTTCAGGCATGTATCTACATACACCTCTATATATATGCCTCTCTGGCATGAACACCCTACTTAAACATTCATTTGCATATCTACATCATCTCCCCGTTTTACACTTTTCTTTTAATGGCTACAGGGCATACACGTATTCGCATGTATAAGTGTGTGTGTGTGTGTGTGTGTGTGCACTTCCGTTTGCTGTTTGGCTTAAGCATAAAGAGAGTTGAGTTGATGAATATCACTCTCTCTCTCTCTCGCTCTCTTCCGCTCTGCTCTCTCTTTACTTACACGTGTTACAATCACCATATTCGTCGTCCTTCATTTACTGCTCCTGGCTCTCTCTGGCATTCAAATGCTAGGCCCGTTTAGCTCTGCAAGCAAGAGAGAGAGAAGAGAAAATCAGATAAGCTACAGAGAGAGAGAAAGAGAGAGAAAAGAACAAAAGAGTAAGTAACAATAACAAAAATGAAGATAAAAAAAACAACAACAATCAAACAGCAACAAGTTGCTGCAGGCGCTTGAAACCGGCTTGAGGAAAAAAAATCAAGTAGAAGAGCTGGAAATTAAGGTGAAGTTTACGGTAAATTGAAAGAATTTACACAGTTGTCGCCGTCTGCCGCTGCTGCTGCTGCTGCTGCTGCTGCTTCTTTAGTAGAAACGTTTCCTCATTTCTTTCTTTTTTTTTTTTGGCGACAAAAGTCAAAGCTTTAACAGAAGAAAAAAAATCGAAAGACAACAAAGCCAAAGCCAAAATGAAAAAAAAAAAATAATAATAATAAAAAATCTTTAGATATGCAAAAAAGGCAAACGCACAATTTCACTTTTAATAATTGTTGCTGTTGTTGTTGTTGTTGTTGCATTTAGTTTCCAATCAGAACGAACATTGCGCATTGTTATGCAAATAGTAAATAATAAATGTGTTTCGCTTAGTTTGGCTCGTTCGATTTTATTTTCTTTTTCGTTTTTTCGTTTTTGGATTTGTTTTCATTGAAAAAATTTACTTTCATTGCTTATACGGGGCGGCTTTGGGGCCATAGAAATTTTTGTGGGCCAAATGAAAGGTGAGAAGACCCACACCTGGCCGGGTCGCAATGCGTATAAAATAGTATTATTATAATATATTAATAATATTATAATATAATAAATATATGTGATATTTCAATTGGGGAAAAAACAAATCTAATTGGAAAAGAAATGCATATTTTTTCAAGTATTTCGCTTATCTAAAAATACAACAAAAAAAACCTTTTTCGCTTGATTATAAATCAGTCGTGTCTACATATGTATTCTATATTAATATTTCATTAGTTTTTGATTAAAAAAATAATAATTGTGCAGGTAATCCAAGTCGGGGGCCAGGTAAAAATGCGTCATAAGCTAATTGCACAGTTGGAGGCGTCGCTCTATAGGCATGTGTGTGTGTGTGAGAGTGTGTGAATGTGTGTGTGTGTGTGTAATTGCAGACAGGCATTTTTGTGGCACACACACACACAGAAAAGTACATTAAATAGTCTGGTTACGCTCCGACGATCAAAATACAATCCACCCCATATGAAGACACAGAGGCCATGAGAGAGCGAGAGAGAGAGTGGGAGTGGGAGAGAGAGAGAGAGGAAGAGCCACGGACAGGTGTTCTACTCAAGCGTATTCAAAATACGGATTGCCTAATAATGTTATCAGTAGACGAGCAACTGATAAGCAATGACGATTATTACACAGGGCATGACCAAACCAAACCAGACCAAAAAAAAAAAAAAACAAATAAAATAAAATAAACAAATAATAAATACAAAAGCAAAAGCACGTTCCACAATTCTAGTTGGAATTGCTGGCAGAACCGTGAGCAACTAAATAAATCCAATAAGATATTCTCCAATTGGAGTTTGCAACCAAGACTATAAATGTTAAATAATATACATGTTATTCTAATTGGAAATATGCATACATATATATATCTATATCTTATTAGCATCTGTAACTGAGTCACTTCTTATTAGCTGGCACAGCTGATTTCTGTCAAACCCTATCTAATTGGCATTTAGCAGCACGTTCGTACGCAGTGTGCGAATTTCGTATTAGATTCTGCACACGATTTCTGCTATGCGCTATCTAATTAGAATTTGGCTAGCCGTGGCAGGGCGAGCATGTCGCGGCGATAACAGCTGTTAAATCTAAATAAATCTGATTGGATTATACTATATCACATTTCAGCACGTGCCTCAGTGTGCGTGTGTGTGTGTGTGTGCGTGTGTGCAGAGTTCAGCAAGAGTCATTAGTGAAAGTTCGTATCGCGCTGCCACGTACATTACGCTTTAACTATAAGTATTAATGTCTATCTGCATGTTAACAAAAAAAAAAATCGCTTTTGTTGTTTTTGTTTTTGTTTCACTTTGACATTAACAGCGCTTGGACTGTTAAGAGGCTGCAGTGGCAGCGGCAGAGGCGGCGGCAGAGGCAGAGGCAGCGGCGGCGTATAAGAAGCATTTACCGCTGCTCTCTTAAAGTCTACCGAAATATACAAAGCGCAGCTGTATTAGTATGTGTGTGTGTGTGTGTGTGCATTTGTGTGTTTTTTTTTTTATTATGCCGCTGCCGACCTTAAAAAAGTTTCACCAAACAAACAGAAAGTCTCAGTCGCAGTCGCAGTCGCCGTCGCCGTCGCCGTCGCCGTCGCTGGCTGCGTGTGGCGGCTGCAAAGTCGCGAAAGCTGCAAAAGCCAACAACAACGAAATACACACATTAAGCATTTTAGGTGTTTTTTTTTTCTTTAATTGAAAAAGGGTTCTCAGCGCTGCAAGCTACAAAATGTCCCGTTGTGCAACAAACCGGCCAAGCAAGTGCTCTTGTTGCTGTTGTTGTTGTATAGAATTCAAGCTCAAGGCGTGAGAGAGCAACTTGTCTACGGTTTTTTTTTTGCCGTTTCTTTCCTTCTTTTCTATGAAGAGAGAGGGAGAGAGAGAGAGCGCGCACCCAATTGTATGAATGTGCAATGTGAGCCGCTCTTTACCCAACGCGCTCTCTTCAACAGGTGTGTGTATGTGTGTGTGTGTGTGTGTTGTTATTTGTTAAACTCTTTCGCTCTCGCTCTCGCTCCCTCTCTCTTTGCACCTATGTGTGTGTGTGCGTGTATGCGCTTATTAGTACCGTTCTAGCCAACGAAACCTGAAGCGTAGCTAACCATAATTTGGTCAGAGGCTTAGCCATAATGCAGCCACGTCTCAGCTCATCTGTTGATACACACACACACACACACAGTTATACATATGTATATATATATATTATATATATTTGGGTGTCAGTTTCACTTATGACCCTTAAAAAACACAACTAACTACGCCCTTGGCTCGCCATGATACTCTTATTAGTTTTTTTTTTCAGCGCACTTTTCACGCACACACACACACACACACACACACACGGCTTGCAGGGTGAATGCACTCAATGAGTTAGAAGAGAGCAGTTGACAACGTTCGATAATAAAGCGAATCTTTGTGCCCAATGTTCTTGGGGTCCAACTTGGGGCTATTAACGCGCATACTATAATTAACACTTTGTTCACTATTTTTTTCTTTCTTTCTTTCTGTTTCTGCTCCGTTCCAGTTCCAGACCAGCTCCCGAGTAGCTTTGGGAGACTTTAGTCGAAGCGGTAGATTCTTCAAAAACGAAAACAGGTTACATAAATAGGTCACGCACCATCGAGTGCAACAGGTTAACAATGGCCGCTTGGACTTTAACTTTGACTTTGGCTTAAATGCAAATAAAATAATAATAACTGCCAGCTTGAAGTACGCGCGCGTCGTTCACACATTTGCTTAGCTAATTTTTGTTATTGGCTTGGGTGCTTCTCTTCCACTCTTCTTTCTTGTCAGCTTCTGCTGGCTTTTTAACGGTAGTTACCTCAACAACAACCAAAATAATCAACCGAGCGCAAAGCCGAACACGACCGATCGTCGCTAGCGAAAATTGTGAACTGTCGGCAATGTGACCTGACGGCGGTAGCATGGAAAGGCGGCGAAAAACTGAAGCAGTGTGACCATGCAGTGTGTTGCCAAAAATGCCCAGTTTTGCAGCTGTTAAATATTGCGATACATTTGTGACGTCACAAGGCGTGTTGCTTAGCAAATAAAGAATAAATAATATATAAATAAAAAAAAATTATAAATTAATTATAATATTTATTTATATATATAGTAATATTTTTCTTATACGTGACAGCAAAACATCATTTTGAACGTATTTTATAATTTTTTGTTATTATTATTATTAAGGCAGAAGTTTCCTTAATTCTAAAACCCCTTACCAAAAATTGACGCCACACTTGACAATGCCAAAAAATAGTACATTTGACAACACTGTTTTCGGCATGCATGCCGTACGTACAGCGCGTCTTATGCGTTCTTTAACGTGCGAATGCCAAAAATAGATCTAAGCGTTACGTAACGTAATGACGTAAGTCGATGCAGAAGATAAATTATTTTAAATAATTATTATTATTAATGAATTAATGATCAATTCATTATTTTTATTAATAATATAGCGTTTTTTCTCCACTTCAACCAAAAAAAAGATGTAATTTCTAAATTATAGCAATCATCATTATAGCAATTTCATGCATATCACTACTTTGTTAATTATATATTATATTTATTAATAATAAAATTCAACAACAAATTTCTTCAATTTCCATCTTTTCTATTGTTTTCTCTTTTTTTATTCATTTCTTTTCTTTCAAATATTTAACAATGAATTTTGAATTTTGTAAAGCGCAAAAAAAGCCCAAAACTGAAATGCAGCTGGCAACACCGGCTGCCGTGCATGCTGTACCTCAAGCGAAAAAGCGGGCAAAAGCTGATAAAAAAAAACACGAATATAGATTTGGTTCATAGATAAACACATACATATATATATAAATATGCATTTATTTATATTTTATTTTTTATTTATTTATTTTTTTTTAATTATTATTGAATTGTTTAGGTGGTCAGTGAATGCATTCAAAATTGAAGGGACAGGGGCGTTGGGTGAATTATAAAAAAGGGGGGCATGGGGAGGGGGGGGGGGGCGCATTAGCAGAACTTCCAGCGATTGCCGCACTCGTTGCACATGACGAAGGTGGTCATCGGCTCGTCGGCGGAGCGCGTCTGCAGCTGGTTGTAGGTGCAGTTGCGCTTCTTGCACTTGCCGCACTTGAGCAGGTCCGTCTTGGTGCCCTGGACGGTGGCCAGCTGGGCGTCGTTGATGGCCTCCTTGACGAACTTCTCGCGCAGCTTCTTCATCTCGTCGCTGGCCATCTCCTCGGGCGTCATCTTGGCCAGCTGCTTGGCGGAGACGGCGCCGCACATGAAATTGCCGCGCAGCCCCGGATTCTTCGGATCCTTCAGGTTGGCCACCCGCGACCTGATGCGATTCTTGTACTTCATGTCCGTGTTCTTGAACTCCGCGTAGATGGCGTCCTCCAGCTCGGCGGCCATCTCCTCGGGCTCGGCGCAGCCCTCGGGCACCTCGCCCATCTTCAGCGCGTTAGTGAGCATCTCGCGGCACTTGAGACGCACTGCGTCGGTCATGCCGCCGGCCGGAAACGAGGTCTGTGACGCCGTCGCCGGCTTCTTCTCCTCCCGCTTGTCCTTCGACGAGTTGCCGCTGCCGCCGGACTTCTCCTTCGACTTGCCGCTGCTCGATGTGGACTTTGTGGAACTGTTGCTGCCTCCCTCCTTGGCGCCGCCCGTGGCCTCCTTGGACGTCGCGCTGCTGCTGCTGCTGTTGGCGCTGGCCGCAGCCGACGCCGCTGGCGGCGCGGGGCTGGCCAGAAAGCGCTTCCAGTTCTTGATTAGTGTCTTCGCCAGGGCGATCACCTCGTCGTCCTTGCTGCTCTTGCGCAGCTCGTTCACCGTCATCCCGATGCGCGTCTTCGTCAGGATTTCCAAATTAATGTTGAGCGTCTGCAGCGCCTTGAGCAGATCCAGCGCCTGATCCTGGCCCTGCCGTCGAGTGAACCAAGGGCAACTTATTATTACATTTATTACTTATTATTTCCATTGCATTTACTCACGGCTCCATCGCTGCACGTGGAAATTTTGCCGATTTTCTTCTGGATCCGAAAGACTTCGTCCTCGACGCTCATTTTGAGAGGGTTTCGAAAATCTGGCTGAATCGAGGCTGGTTGACAGAGCAGAGAGGTTATGTTAGTTGCTGTCTAATCGGTTTTAGCTATTGCTCTGCGATTCAATTCGTTGCTTTCGCTCTATTACATTATTTCCCTCCAATAAATTGTTGTTTACTAATTTTTCTTTTTTTTATGTATTCTTAGGAGTTTATTCTGGAACTGGAACGGGAACTTGTTCCAATGCCGCCACCGCCGCCGCTGTCGAATATGCTGTACACACGTAAGAGTGCCATTTTGAGTCATAGCTAGCGCTGATACGGTCACACTGTCGCCCGGTGTCTGTTAAGTGTCAAAAGTTATTTTGCAGCGTTCACATTTCGAACTCGTACGCGCTAGAAATTAACGAAAAATATCTCCTCGCGTGTGTTTGCAATAAATAAAAAAATATCAAGTGGTAAGTACTTGGTGTTTATGGAAAGTGCATAACTGATTCGGGAGTATTACATTGAAATATTGTCGCGTATTTTGCCAAAGCTAAGAATTCATTAAAAATAACTAACGTAATTTAACTAGTTTATTTGCAAATATAAATGAATGTATTTACATACATATATTTAAATGTACGCATTTATGTGTTTGTATATGTTTAGCTGCATTTCACCATGGATCAGCCTAATATTTTTTCATTTAATTCCTTTTTGTCTTCATTTACCAATTCTCTCGTCTCGCATGCCATTCACCGTTATATTTCAGAGTTGCCAGCACTCGTCGCGCGCTTCATTGTTACTTGACGTTCTCGGTATTCCACACAGCCCTAACGGCTGCTGACAACCCTGAAATCGTAGTCAGCGGCCGATTCTAAACTGTCAGTTTTGGCTTTCTCTCTGATCGCCTGTTTCGTGTCTCTGTCCAATTCTTTCATTGTCATTTTTTCAGTCATCCTGTCTGGACGTTAACGGCACGTAGTGTGAAAAGTTCGAGTTAAGCAAATACAATTTAAATAAATTCAAGGGTAAGTTAGAGCTTAAAGATAGATATAATATATATTACTATTATTAATGTAATGTATATTGTTATTAATATTATTCTGTAGAAACGTCCAAGTTTTTATTGTGTGAGCTGTGCATTTTGTGATTTCCTTTTGATTTTACTATTCGTGTTTTTATTTCAACTTTTATTGGAGCACCTTCTCTTTGCCAGCGCAGGATTTCGTCTCTTTTTGTTTGCTTTTTCTCTGATTTCACAATAGTTTTTGAGTAAAGAGAAACTTGCAAAGAGAAATGCCTGCCGCGGTCAGCCTTTTCTGTGAGTTACTAGGCAAAGTTTCGTACGCGCAGTGCGACGTGAAGCACATCGCGCACAAAGAGCCAAGCAAATTCCTATTTACTCGGCATTTTTTTTGCTTGCAAATTTTCTTAACCTCAAAATTTTTTTTATTTTCATTGAAAATAATAAGATATATTAAATATATTCCTTAGTACCTCAATTTGAGTGATAGTTCTACAATTTCTATCTATTAATTCTTAAAACGAATGTCCTTTTATGAATTTTTTATTATGTTTAATGTGTATTTAGTTCTGAATTGGTTTATATTGATTGATATTTATCTGAAAAATCCACGTCATGTTATTTCAGGCAAAACTCGGGCGTATTGAGACTTTCTTAGACTATAAAGAGGTTCAGCAATTCATCTCATATTTTGGCCAACAAAGGTTCTTTTAGTATTCAGCATGGAATGTCAATTTATTCCTTTTGGTTTTGTTTTTCCTGATTTCATAGAACTCCTGAATTCCTGGAAGTGTTTCAATAATTCTAGAGCTTCTGCCAGCAATTGTTGTATCCATTTTATGTCAAGAACATTTAGAATCAAAGCCAGATTAATCTAACCATATAAAAACAAAGATTATTATAGATCCTTACCTCAAACCATAGCAATATTCGATTCTTCGTTCTTCGTTGTAAACAACAAAACGTATACCAAATAGGCTCTGTCCCGAATTTCCAGAAAAATTATATATTCTTAGCGTCATATAAAGGTCATATATTAAGTACAACTTTATATTTTTTTTTGTTTTCTTTTTTTATTTATTTTTATCAAATAATTTTTATATTTTTTTTTCTGGTTTTTAAACGAGTTTCTTCCAACTTTCTGTTGAATTGGGTTTGTTTTTCATGTTCTCTTTGGGCTCAAAATACAATACAATATTAGTCAAAAAATGTATTTTGTATTTTTGTTTGTTTTTCTTTTTGGATTTTTGAATTTGTGGTTTTAGTCGTAAAATTGTTGTTGCCATTCCATTCAAGTATTGTTCATTACCAACTTCTTTAAATATATATATGCATACATATATTTAAGAGATATTTTTATACAATTTCTAATTGTAAAAGCATAAAATTTTACAGGTTTTACAGGATTTTGGGGTTTCCGTTTATTTTTATTTTTTTTTTTTGTTTCTCTTCTGTGTTGTAATCTTTTGTTGTTGCTTTCTTGTAAGCGATTTTCCCAACCGATTTTATCATTAGTCGCATGTGTCTGTGTGTGTGTGTGTAGCTCTACTTAGTAATGTTTGTTTTATATATTTGCTCCAATAGTTAATATAATTTTTTGTTTTTCAATGCTTAAATTTAAATTGTTTGTCAGTGTGTGTGTGTGGGTGCTTTGATTAAATTTAGTATATATGATGCACATTAATTTGATTTATAATTAATATAATAGAGCATGCATCATAGCGGTATACGTATATATATCTTTATATATATAGTACTTTAATTTTTTTTTTAAGAAACACAATTACAAGTTTTTAACACATTTTTTTTATATAGTTTTTTCTCTTCTATTTTTCTGGACTACAAAGTTTTGCGTTTTTTTTTTAGTTTTTGTTCATTTATTAATTTTTAAAATACAATTTAACACAGTAAAAATTAAAAAAAAAAGAAAATGCATTTTTATATGAGGGCGTATGCATATAAAAATGCTTTTATTTTCAACAAAATTAAATGTATATGAAAGTGGTTGCTTTTTGCATGAATAATTGCCTCCATCGATGAGAGAAATTTCGTTCTCAATTCTGTCACTGGAAAGCGAACTGTTTTTTCGTGATATTAATTTTGAAATTGAAAAGGTGCAAAAATGAAAATGAAAAGGAAGAAGGAAACAAATTGAAATAAAAACAACAAATATACAATGCGTGTCATAGTGATAGAAACTTTGCTCTTTAGTTCTTGCTCTCTAAATTGCTTTTGCTTAAGATTTACAGTTTGGTTTCTTTTGTTTCTCATATATTTTAATTGTATATATATATAGGTAATATATATATATATTTATAATTTCTCTCATTCGCAGTTATTGTTTTTTTTTCTTCTTCAAATATTGTGTTTTTTCTCTTTATTTAATTTGTTTTTGTTGCTTTTGGCTTTGGCTGCGCTGCGGCCGCCTAAAATGAAAATTGTTCAACTCCTGCTTACAGTTCGTATGGTTGTGTGTGTGTAGGTGTGTGTGAGTGTGTGTGATATATATATTGGTTATCTGTTCCTGCTCCTGCTCCTAATATGCAGACACCAACGCTTAAAAATTGAATGCACGCCCGGCGCCTCCAGCTAGCGCCTCCTCCTCCCACCACAGCAGCTCCCCTGACTCCGCTCCTCTGCCACATTTAATCTCCAAAAATTCCGCTTAGGCGAGCGTTGGGAACTGGCGCTCGTCGTTGACCTTGGGTGCAGCATTCTGTTGCCGCTCGTTGCCGAAGCGCTTGCCGGCGTGTCCGCCCCCAATGCCGCCGCCCAAGCCGCGACGCTCAATCGGCGGCCGATTGCCGCCCTCGGCACGAGCAGATGGACCAGCGCCACCGCCGCCGCCGCCGCCACCCACATTGCCGCCATCGGCATTGCCGGCGCCCTGCTGGCCGCTCTGCTGCGGTCCGCGATTGCCCTCGTTGCGTGGTCCGCCGCCGCGTGGTCCGTTCCGGCCGCGTCCATTGAAGCTGCTGGGGCCGCCGCCGCGACGACCGTCGTTGAAATTGAACTGGATGTCAAGGACGCGCTGCTGGCGGCCCACGCGTTGCGGGTACATGGCAGGATCGTATTCAAGTTCCTCTTCGCTCTCGTTCTCCTTCTTTTTGTTATTGTTCAGCACAATCATTTTCTTCCATTGCGACGTGTCCTCACCTGCGAAAAATTGATGTAAAAATATGAGAAATTAGGAAATTTGATATATGCAGAGAAAGGGAGGATATAACATAAATAGATATGTATAAAGAATTTTAAAAATATATAGTAGATATATATAATAGATTAGATAGATAGAAAATTAAGATTTAGGAAATTTGATATATGCAGAGAAAGGGAGGATGTAACATAAGTAGATATGTATAGAGGTTTATAAAATATATAGTAGATATATATAAAATATAAATATATAGTAGATATATAAAATATAAATATATAGTAGATATATATAAAATATAAATATATATATACAATTATATAGATCTTATAGGAATAGGAAAGATGGACAATAGTCAGATAGATTTGAAATGTAAATGTAAATTAATTAGAGGTAGCTTATGGCCTTATAACTCTAATTTTTATAGTATATAAAAAATAAGAGTTTAAATTGCTAGAAATATAATATCTATGGCATAGGATAAACTTAAATTTAAATTTTTTAGCATGAGTTTGTTGCTTAGGAATACAAAATCATGATTGAAAATAGTTCTTTAAGGTTCTCAAAGATTTCCACTTGAATCATAAGAACTATTACTATATAAATCATAGGAGCTTTTAATATATAAACATTCGTTTATACGCTACACAGCTTCCAAGTATATAGATTCGTTTTTCTATATACATCCTATATATCTATATTTATATCTACATCCTATATATCTATATTTATAACTACATCCTATATATCTATATTTATATCTATATCTACATCCTATCCTATACATCTATATTTATATCTATATCCTATATATCTATATATACATCCTTTATCCTATATATCTACATCTACATCCTTTATCCTATATATATATCCTCAACCCACCTTCGCCCGCTTTGCGTATGTTGAACTTGGGCTTGATGCGCTGCTGCTGTTGGGCCTTCCATTCGTCCAGGGTCAGCTCTTTGGTCTCTTCCTCTGGCGGCGTCTGTTGCTCGTTCGATTGCTCATTGCCAGATTCATCGGCCTTGCCTTCGGCATTGTTAGCGTTGTTGTTGTTAGCATTTGTCTCATTGTTGTTGTTGCCGCCTTCGTTGCTCTTGTTCACATCGTCGATGGCTTCCTTGACCGAGCCCCAGTTGTGGGCGCCAGCTCCATCGCGTTTATCAATTGCCTTGACACCTGTTTTCAGATTTATTCAAATATTAATTAATTATATTTAAAAATTGATATTTTCCTTAACATCGGCCAATTCGAGTTGGTAATAATTGTGTAAAACTGAATCTTATCAAAATGTAGATTATAATGTAAAGTCTTTGATAAGAAACTTGGGGCCTCTGAAATCGTTGACCTCTATATGACTAGCTTGAGAGAATATGAGAACTTTTCTATCGAGCGAAATCAAATGAAAGTTTCTTTAGTTTTTGGGCACCTCCCCCACTGCTGTGTGACCCCCCTTCTAAGAAATGTTCCATGGCGTGGAAAACTTGTGTGTGGGATAGCCATAGACGCGGGGGCTGGGCGGAGGCCCGTAGAAGAATCAAACTATTTTTAAACATATTTCTATATGTTGTAGCATGTTGTGAGAGGAGGCTAGAGAAATGTGCGCAACACTCAAATTTTTTCTTCATTTTTGGGATATGAAATCTGAATGAGTAAATCAGGAAATGCGCTCGAGAGCATAATGTGTAAAGGTAAATTACCTATTTGGGGTTAGGTAAATATATATATATATATATATATATAGGGGTGTATATTCTCATATTCATATATAGCTCACCAGTTTTATCAGAGCCCGATTGACGGTCGAATTCACGTTTGCGATTGTTGCCCTCGAAGTTGCGGTTCTGGCGCTGTGGCCGATCGCCGCCAAAGCCGCCGCCGCCGGCGGCGCGATATGGCCGAGGAGGATTGCCATCGGCGCCAGTCGCGTTGCCAGAGTTGCCACCCGGAGCGCCGTTTTCGCGCACGTTGCGGCGATTGTTGCGCTGCTCGCGCGTTACCTCACCTCCTCCTGCGCCGTTCTGTTGACGAAAATTGACATTGCGCTGCTGCTGCTGTTGTTGCTGCCCTTGACCAGCTTCACGTGTTTTGCGCGCAGCGACCGCAGACCCAGCCCCAGCCCCGCCTTGCTTCAGTTTGTCATTGTTGTTGTTGCCGCCCTGCGCCGCCTTCTTGCCGTCATTTTTGTTGAGTGCACCTGGTTTGTTTTCCTTTTCGGCTTGATTTGGCTTTTTGTTGGCGGCGGCGGCGGCGGCCGTCGCTGCGCCCCCCGCTGGCTGCTTGGCCGCTTTGGCCGTTGGCGCCGTTTTTGTGTTGGCCGCCGCTGCCGAGGCGCCAGTTGCTGGCTGCTGCTTCTTCTTGGCCGCGACAAGATTATCTAATGGATCGCTCACATCGTCGTCCATGAACAAGAGTTCATAACGATTTTTACCGGCGCTGTCCATGTTGCTGCTTGCCTTGCACTTGCAATTGAATCCTCCGATTGATTTTTCCACACACAACGGATTTTTATGCAAAAATCACACACAGAATTTCAGAGTTTTCTGTCAGAAAAAACTCGTGTGTGTTTGGTCGCTGCTGCTGCGCCTATAAATGTAAATGTATGTATATAGATGTGTATGTGTGTGTGTGTGTGTGTATTTGTTTGTTAATGTGTGCGTGTGTGTTTGAGAATAGAAGAAATTCGTTTTTTTAGTCTTGCGTTTTGCTATTTTTTCTTTTCGTCGTCGTCGTGTGGTTGCCTGGCTGCGCTCTAACCTTAATTTTCTGCGTTTCTGCTTTGGCTGCTGCTACACACAAGCGCGAACATATACACACACATATATATAAATATATATATATACTCTACTCAAGCGCACATGTGTTCTACACTACACCAGAGAAGGCAAGGCGAAAAAGCGCAAGCAGCATGCTGTCTGTGTATACATACACAGAACAGAGCAACTCACGTTTTCACTTAACAGAAGTGAGTGCGTTCCCAGACTTAACAGACGCTCATTTTTGCGTCGGTGAATGGCAAAAAAAAACGCAAAATTGCGCTTCTGCTCATTTTTGTTTTGTGGCGGCAAATTCAAATTTGTTGGGCGTCATCAGAATAGAGCGCCCACCACATTCTCCTTTAATAGTGAATATTTTCTATATTGTTGGAGTTATCGTCCTACATTTTTTTCCTATTGGAATTCGTTTCTTTTCCTTTTAAAACAAAATAAGGTTGGACTCTGGAAAATTCCAGGAAATATTAAATAAATATTCTTTGAAAAAACCTTAGAAAAATTGTTCGTAAAGGTTGTTTTTTACTTTGGATAACTCGCTTAGTTTGGTAATGCATTTGATGAATTCGACTAACTATACTATATATATATATATATAATTAAATCTCAATATATTTATTATATATTAATGGCTTTTATTTTTCAGCTTAATTAACGATATAGCGCAAGCATGTCTGACTGGGAAACTGAGGTGAGCTTTAACATTCAATATAATATACTAATATTTATATTCAACATTTTCGTTCGTTTTCAGCTGAGGCATCATAATCATAAAGTAAACGATAAGGATGATTGGGGCAATAAAGAGGGAAACCCGAAATCAAAGGATGTATCGGAATGGAGCGATGAGGATAAACCGAACGAGAATCGTCCACGTGGAGGATCAGGAAATGATTATCGTGGACGTCGTGATAACGGTGATGTCGGGCGAGAGGGAGGAGGGGGATATCGTGGACGTCGTAATGATGACAATGGAGGAGGAGATGGAGGCTATCGTGGACGTCGGAATGATGACAATAGAGGAGGAGATGGAGGCTATCGTGGACGCCGTAATGATGACAATGGTGGAGGAGATGGAGGCTATCGTGGACGCCGTAATGATGACAATGGAGGAGGAGATGGAGGCTATCGTGGACGTCGGAATGACGGCGAAGGAGGAGGGGGAGGTGGAGGCTACCGTGAACGTCGCGATGATGGCGAAGGAGGAGGGGGAGGCGGAGGCTACCGTGAAGGAGGCGGGGGAGGGGGAGGACGAGGCTATCGTGGACGTAATAATGATGGAGAAGGCGGATATCGTGGACGTCGCAATGACGACGATGGTGAGTGAATATAGCCATAGCTTTCCATAACGGTATTTAGTAAGACTTCCATGTATCGTAAATGTATATGTCAAACTATATATGTCTGTGTGTATCGTTTGCTCTTGTATCGCCTCTCGATTGTCCGTAACGCTCATAGCGGATCAATTGCTCTTCTCCAAGTCGAATGTGCCAAAGAGCTACGATAAGGAAACGATCGCTGCATTCCTAAAGGATCTAAATCTTAAGGCAGCCAACCAGTCGCTCGTCGAGTTGCGCGAGAAGCGCGACTATTTGACGAGAGCTTTCAGAGTGCTCGTGGAGGAGGTATGGAAAAATGTTGAGGAAACGGAGCGCAAACAGCGCATGGAGGAACTGAGGAGCTTTTGTCGTCCTATTGCTAAGGTCGTTGACCTGATGCCAGATATAGACGAATTGCTAGAGCAGTCTGACGATGAGCTGCAGCAGCTGCATCGCTTGGACCTCAACCTTTGGCAGCCAGAACAGCAGCAGCAGGAGTTGCACCTGGATAACGATTCAATTGTGGTGCCCGGAGAGCGTCGAAAAGCTGCAGCTAGATCTACTTGCTCGACGCCTACCAGAAGAGCCTTGAGGGATCGAATACAGAATCGGGAAAGCTTCACCCAGCGCATCAGAAATTTGCTGAAGACCGCCGTACGCAGATACGAGCTGAACGATGGCCAAGTGGAGCCCATGGACGAGGAGCTGGCCACAGAAATGCACACGGAGCGAGTGGAGCAACGAGGACCGACAGCGACGCGTTGGCTATCGGAGAACTTTATGAGTTTGCGAGAGATGCGCAAGCCGCACTTTCCCGCTCCCAACGAATTGCATGAGCCGCTGCCTTGGCCCTCGGCCATAGACGAGAGGATCTGGTTGTCCAACAGGCAGCCGCCGCTGGCACGAAGCATGTGGTTTGTGCAACGTGCCAGCGAGTCGAGACGGCGGCAGCAGGAGCAGCTGCAGCTGGATCTGGATCTGGAGCCAGCCCTGCCGCGCCAGGACGTGCAGTCACGCAGTCAGAACACGCCCAGTCACGGCAGCCTGCTGCCGTCCAGTGTGCAGGACAGCGGAGGCAATGCCAACGTGCCAACGATCAGCAGCAATGCTGCGGCCTCAATTTCCAATGATGGGTATATACTTGTAACTGTAACTGTCAGCAGCTCGATCTCTGCCTCTAGCTCTTTTGCTTTACCTCTCTATTGCTATATGCCTCTTTCTCTCTCTCTCTCTCTCTCATTCTCTGTTTCAAAATGTCTCTCACATTTGGTTTTATATATCCCTCTCGCACTTTGTTTCTTTATGTGCTCCTCTCTTGCTATTCTGCTTCCATAAGTCTAACTATATATTGCTCTTCCACTGTATATACTCCGCTCTCTTTTTTTCTATACTCTGTTTCCTTGTTCCTCAATTTCTCTATATCCCTATCGCACTTTGTTTCTTTATGTGCACGTCTCTCTCTGTGCTTTTCTGCTTCCAAAGGTCTGGCTCTTTATTTGTCCATAAATTTCTTCCCTCTCGTTCTTTCTCACTTTTCGTTTCCTCTCTCCCTTTTTCTATAAGTCTGGTTCGTTCGTTTCTTTGTTCCTCGATTTCTCTCTCATTTTCTGTTCCAATTATTTGTCCAATTGCGTATCTCTTTGTATGACTCTCTGTTTCTATTTGTCTCCCTTATATCTCTTACTTTCAGTCCCTTTCTCTCTCATTCTCCGTATACATCTTGTCTGTATATACATCGCTCTCTCTCTCTCTCTCTCTCTGTCTCTGTCTCTGTCCTGTCTTTCTCGCTGTCTCTTTCTCTCTCTTTCTCTCTCTCTCTGTCCTGTCTTTCTCGCTGTCTCTTTCTCTCTCTTTCTCTCTCTCTCTCTCTCTCTCGCTCTCTCGCTATTATTTTCTGTTTGAAAATCTCACGCATTCTGTTTCTATATCTCTCACCTTCTTCTCCTATGTCTTTCTGTTTCTATGACTTTAGTTCCCCCCTCTCTCTCCCACTCGGTTTATATGTCTTCATTTCCCCTCTCTCTCTCTCTCTCTCTCTCTCTCTCTCTCTCCCTCTCTCTCTCTCTCCCTCTCTCTCTCTCTCCCTCTCTCTCTCTCTCCCTCTCTCTCTCTCTCCCTCTCTCTCTCCCTCTCTCTCTCTCTCCCTCTCTCTCTCTCTCTCTCTCTCTCTCTCTCTCTCCCTCTCTCTCTCTCCCTCTCTCTCTCTCCCTCTCTCTCTCTCTCCCTCTCTCTCTCCCTCTCTCTCTCCCTCTCTCTCTCCCTCTCTTTCCCTCTCTTTTGCTCTCTCGCTATTATTTTCTGTTTGAAAATGTCTCGCATTCTATTTCGATATACTCTCTTCTCCTATATCTGTGTCTTCATTTCCCCCATCTCTCTCTCCCTCTCTCCGTCTCTGTCTCAATTTCCCTCTCTCCCTCACACTTACCGTCTGCTCAACTGCTTGGCCACCGCATTACCCTGTCGAGCGGTGTGGGTCGTCTGCTTCCCCTCGTGACGTGCTGCAAGTCGTTCGATCTATCTATATCGACACACACTATATAATATATAAATATTTATCTGTTTTGGATACGAACAATTTTGACATTCACTCGAAACATATGAAACAAAACTTGCAAATGATGTGATGGGGGCTGTGTGTGTGTGTGTGTGGGTCTGTCTCTGTCTATGTGTGCTGTGTGTGTGTTTGTTTGTTTATTTGTGTTCGTACATATAAAGGAATCGACATGTATTTAACAGGCTTTGCTTAGGCTCGAGTGTTTCCCTATATATAGTATATATATTGTTCCCTTTGACTTTTCTATAGCTCAATCTCCTTCTCTATATTGTGCTCCAACATGAAGCTTCTATAGCTCAATCTCCTTCTCTATAACCTTTTCTATAACTCAATCTCCTTCTCCATATTGTGCTCCAAAATGAAGCTTCACTTTGCATTCTAGTCAAGGGGACTTCACTGTGGATTGGGTGCTTCTTCCACAATTTTTATACCCTGAGCCCATTGAAAATGGGAAATCAGGGTATAATGTTTTTGTTGGATGTATGTAACAGGCAGAAGGAGGCGTGGCAGACCCCATACAGTATATATATTCTTGATCAGGACGACAAGAAAAATTGATTTGGCCCTGTCCGTCCGTCCGTACGTTTGAATACCCCGATTTCAGCCCGTATAAGAGCTAGCGACTTTTTTGTAGGTCCGTGTATAGCACGCGCAGATCGAGTTTATTTTAAAAAATCGATAACTATCACCAATTAATTGTTATCGATTAAAAACAAAATCGATAAAATTATATCTCGTCCATCTTTTAAGCTAGCGACACCAAATTTTGTATTTAGCTTTATATGTATTTTATACAATTTTGAATTTTATTATATTTTGGATACCGGCCCCAATTTCCCCAAATCATATGAAAAACACAGATTCGACGGAGCTCAGGGTATCCCCTAGTCCGTCACGCCCGACTAGAGTTTTCTTACTTGTTTTTCCTTATTTTAACTTAAAAGATCTGAGATATATAGTTATTTTCTTCGATTTTTTGTGGTATATTTTATATAATGTGGCATATTTTATATAATAACTGACTTATATAATAGTAGAGCCCGTATTAAACCAGCTGTCCTTACGATAATCTCGACCTCAACCAGACTTTCGCACTCATTTTGGAGCACAATATAGAGATTTGTGGCCTTTTCCTTGCCGCGTTGTTATTCGCTCTGTACTCACGCCTGCACTTGGTATTGGTATTCACAGCCTTTCCGCCGTGCAGTTGACAAGCGGCGGCAATCAGGCGGCTAATTTGTCGGCTGAAGATATCTATGCTGTGTGCCCGCCCCCGATGCCGCCTGTGACGCCCATCGATGGGGACGATTGCAGCACGTTGCCAATTGGAGCTGCTGCTGCTGCTGCGGCATCTCCATCCGCTGTGGAGGCGACGAATCTCTCGGCATCGCTGGTGTTGCGCTCGCGTCATGCCTTTGCCTCGACGCCCTATCGCACGCTGCTGCCGGCCATCGACGAGGAGCCGCAGCAGCAGATGCGAGCCTCGACCATGCCGCGAGTCCTCGAGCTGAACGAGGAGTCGACGGCAGAGACAACAGCCGGAACCGTAATGGAGACGACAGCCGTCACTAGAGTTGAGGTCGTTGCTTCACTCTCGACTACTTCGCGGGATTGGGCATCGATATTTAGGCCACGCACTGCCATGCCCAACTATACACTTGGAGCTGGCTACGATGGGGAAATGCCCTTCACTCCGCCAAGTGCCATGCGCAGACGCCGACGCAAACGCAGGCATCCAGAGTCGGGAGCAGCCGCAGCTGCAGCCCAAAATGAATTGGAGCAAATTGTGAATGTGCAGCCGCCGAGCAACGATGAGGTCATGCTCGACTATTTGTCCAATCTCTTCCAGCGCATATGGTCAACGGTGGAGGAGCCAATGCAAGGCCAGAGAGCAGCTCAAGCTGCGATAGAGATGCCTGTGGCAGAGCCGGAAGAGAGAAGAGAGTTGCAGCCAGAGGCAGCTGGAGCTCCTGGCGACCTGTTGTCGTTGTCCATGAGCGCGGAGAGAACAACAGTTGTGGAGGTGACGGCGGCACAATCTCCACGCACGGACCTAGACGGCGTGCCTGAAGGATCAACGCTGGCATTGCCCATGCCCGAGCTGGAAGCACCGCAGCTGCCCCACAGCCTGGATGAGCTGCCCGAGATGCCGCTGGTGACCTCCATACAGATTATCCAGCAGCCGGGCAGTGCGATGGTCGATGCAGGCCAGTCCATAAGGGAGCTGAGTGGAACGCCCTTAGCAATACAGAATATATCCGATAGGAGATCGGTAGAAGAGACCCGCATGAAGCGTGTGGAGAGAGAGTTGCGCGAGAGTCTGAGCTTCATTGTGGAGCACAAGCATCTGCTGCGTCTCATGGTGGATCACAATATACACCTGAGCGACAAGCAGCAGCGGGAGGATCGGCTGAGGAATCGTCAATCGTCGGCCGCCTCGAGCGGACTGACGGACGATAACGATGACAGCGACGGCGTGCGGTATGTCTCCATGCCAGCCATGTACACCTACGATCCGAAGATCGTGCTGAACATGTCCGAGGTGAAGCGCAGCGTGATGCACAAGCTAATCGGAGCCTTGGTCCGCAACAATCGCGTGGACATGCGTGCCAGGGGCTTCTTCGAGAGTCGCATGGAGGCGGCCATTGGCTATCGGCTGCTCTTCGAGCTGAAGGCAGCGAATATAGTTAGCCTCGATGCCATGGCACGTTATGCAATGCTGGCATAGATAAGATAAATAATCTCAACGAAAATTTTAATTTGTCTTAAAAATAACACATTTTATTTTAATTTAAATTTAAACAATTTTTGCAGATTTTTAAAATTGGTTGAACTCATGCAAATCTCCTTTATTTTCTACAAATATTTTGTAATAATACCATATATTATCTTTAAGATTCAGATCAGAACAGATCTAATTTAAGAGAAATCCAAGACATTTTGGATAATTTAAAAATAATTTCTAACTGAAATAAGGAAACGTGAAACAAATGAATCATTTTCACAACCTTTCCAGGATTTCTAAAAATATATATAATTTTATTTTTAAGAATTTTAAACTTTTACTTTGGTAAATAGAAGAATATGAATATAAAATATTTCCAGAACTTTTCCTTTGACAAAATGAAAATGCATAATTTTTTGAAATATTTTAAATTACATCATGTGATGTATAATTTAAATTTAACGTATATTCAGTTATATTTATTAAAAATTAAAAATTTTATATAAATTATGAATATATTTAAGCATAACAAGTTAAGTTTGCCGAATTCATGAATACATAAATTTTTTATATTAATTTAAATATTAATATTGAATATTTACTTTTAATAATGAAAATGCAATTTTCTATCCGTAATTTAAATTTAAATATTATTTTAAATTGAAAAATAATGGAAACTTAATTTTCAGCTCACAACTTACATAATTCTTATTTTAATTTTAAACATACATTTATACATAAATAATAATTTAATTTTCAGCTCATCATTTTAATTTAAATATTTCTTGAATATAATAAATTTATACATAAATTTAAGCGCTAAAAAAATGTGAAAAATATTTATTTGTTTATATATTTGTTTATATGTTTTATGTATAATACTAAACTAATATTTAATACTAAATTAATATTTTGTTACATAATTTATTTATTTAATTTTTTATTAAAATTTCAATTTAGGTGGCGACGAACGTCGTGGCGGCAATAGGGAGCGCGGCGGCGCCGAGGGTCGTCGTCGCGAGGATGGCGACATGAACAACAATCTGGACGACATTGGCAACGAGGGGGAGAAGCAGAAGCCCCGCGAGTTCTATATACCGCCCGAGCCGACCAACGATGAGACCGAGGTCTTCAGCACGGGCATCTCGACGGGCATTAACTTTGCCAAGTATGACAATATACCGGTCAAGGTGGGGAGCATATGATTTACTCTTACTCTCTGATCACTAAACTCCCTTCCTTCCTCAGGTGACTGGCGAGAATGTGCCGAAGGCCATTAAGGGCTTTGAGCAGGCTCGCTTGCGCGGCAGCATCATGGAGAATATCATCAAGTCGGGCTACTTGGTGCCGACGCCCATTCAGAAGGTGTCGATTCCAGTGATCACCGAGGGACGCGACTTGATGGCTTGCGCCCAGACGGGCTCGGGCAAGACGGCAGCGTTCCTCCTGCCCATCTTGAGCAACGTGTTGGAGGAGGCCCGTGATCTGGAGATCGGCAAGCCGCAGGCGGTGATTGTGTCGCCGACCCGTGAGCTGGCCATCCAGATCTTCAACGAGGCCAGGAAGTTCGCCTTTACGACCTATCTGAAGATCAGCATCGTCTACGGCGGCACCTCGGTGAAGTACCAGAACGAGTGCATCACCAAGGGCTGCCACGTGCTGATCGCGACTCCGGGTCGCCTCCTGGACTTTGTGGAGCGCACGTTCATCACGTTCAACGACACGCGCTTCGTGGTGCTCGACGAGGCCGACCGCATGCTGGACATGGGCTTCTCGGAGAGCATGCGCAAGATAATGCATCACCAGACCATGCGCGAGGAGCACCAGACCCTCATGTTCTCGGCCACCTTCCCGGAGGAGATACAGCGCATGGCCGGCGAGTTCTTGCGCAACTACATCTTTGTGACCATTGGCGTCGTTGGCGGCGCCTGCTCCGACGTCAAGCAGACCATCTTCGAGGTGAACAAGTTCAGCAAGCGCTCCAAGCTGATGGTGAGTGGGGGAGGACGAGGATTGCTCAATCAAACTAATATCTAATCATATTCCAGGAGATCTTGCGTGAGGGCGCCGACGGCACCATTGTCTTCGTGGAGACCAAACGCGCCGCCGACTTTCTGGCCTCGTTCTTCTCGGAGACCGAGTTTCCGACCACCTCGATACACGGGGATCGTCTGCAGAGCCAGCGCGAGCAGGCCTTGCGCGACTTCAAGAGTGGCGCCATGAAGGTGCTCATTGCCACCTCCGTGGCATCACGTGGACTTGGTTAGCTCCTCCGGCTACTTTAACTTAAATTATTTTTTATTAATTTTCTTTTCTCTTCCTTTAGATATTAAGAATGTGAAGCATGTCATCAACTATGATATGCCCTCGAGCATTGATGATTATGTGCATCGCATCGGGCGCACGGGGCGTGTGGGCAATAGTGGACGCGCCACGTCCTTCTTTGATCCCGATCAGGATCGCCCCATTGCCGGCGATTTGATCAAGATCTTGGAGGGCTCGGGCCAGGAGGTGCCCGATTTTCTCAGGGAAATGGGCGGTGGCAGCAGCTACAGCGGCTCCAAGTTTGGCGGCATCGATGTGCGCGGCGGAGTAAGTGTTGAGCGCCCATAGCGAGGGTTGTTTGAAAAGTTTTGAAGCACTTGTATTTGAGGCTTAAAATTAACAACAACAAAGTGTTTGTTGCACAAATTCAGGATATATATTTATTTGATTAATTTACATATCAGCGAGGGTAGTTATTAATCTTTTGCGCTTAACACAAAATATATTTATTTAAATTTAATATTATTTTTTTTTTATATATATTTTCATTTTTTTTGTGTAATTAATTCATATTTTTTTAATTTTTGTATCTAAAATGAATTTAATTAATTTATTTATTTAAATTTAATATCATTTTTTATATATATATATTTAAGTTTTTTTGTGTAAAATATTCATATTTTTTAAATTTTTGTATCTAAAATGAATTTAATTAATTTATTATTTATTTAAATTTAATATCTTTTTTATATATATATATATTAATTTTTTTGTGTAATTAATTTATATAAATATTTTAATATTCGTATCTATAATTAATTTAATTAATTTATTATTTATTTAAATTTAATATCTTTTATATATATATATATATATATATTAATTTTTTTGTGTAATTAATTCATATTTGTTTAATTTTTGTATTTATAATTAATTTAATTAATCAATTACTTGTGTCGCACATGTTTCAAACTACCCTCGTTTTATGTTATATTTTAACAATTTCTTATTCAATTTAATTTTGATTTTCTCTGCCTTTGCAGCATAACGCCAACGCAGTCAACTTGGAGGATGAGCAGGAGTGGGATTAACTTAGTATTCTATATTACTAAATATTACTATATATCTATATATCGACATTCAACTACAACAATAACCACAGCAGCAACAGCAACCACATCACCATAAACAAAAAAAAAAAAAAAAAAAAAAACAAAAAACAATAACGACGCCGCCGGATTTATAAACATTATTCTTAAAATTCATATCAGGCAAAATATGCATATTTCCAAACCAATTGAGATTTGAGTAATGCAACTATTCATTTAATTTTGTTAAACGAAATTGTTTTATTAATTTGAAATTTAATAAAATATGCTTTCTCTTGACAAAACATTTGCTCTCTTAATAAACTCTAAAGCTATAACCAAAGAGAACAGCAGATCAAGTTCTAATTAGCATTAAGCTTACGCTTCCAGTGGAAAGAGACGAAGGCACAGATAATCAAATGCTTGCTCTTTTTGCCGTTTGCTCTTTGCCTGCCGCTGCCGCCATGTGCTGTGTTTTGCTCTGCTCTGCTTTGTTATCTGCCGGCTTTTTGCATGCTGTGTGTGCAGCGCTCCCTCAACGGCGGCCGCTGCAGGAAAACAAAAAAGGGCAAAACAAAATTTGCCTTTGCTGTGTTTTTGTCTTTGAACGCGCACGCACACACACGCACATACGCACACGACAAAATCAATAAATGTGAAACTCACCACGCGCGCGCTCTCTCTCTCTCTCTGTCTCTCTGGTGTGTTGAACTTTCGCTTCGCTTAGTTTTTGCGTGTCAATTCAGTCTCTGACGGCATTTTCCAGCGTGTGAACGTCATTTCGGCCGCGTGCGCAATAAACAATTACAGTTACAACATTTCGGTGGTATTTAAGAAGTTAATGAAATAAATTTGCTCAAATTAAACAAACAGAAACATTGCAGTGATGCGCTCGAAAGTGTGCTATAGATAAAACGGGTATTTTTTCGCGTGGCTTTTGTTATTGTTGTTGTTGCTGCTGTGGCATTGGCTTAACCTAAATCGCTTCTTGGCGATTATGAAATAACGGCTTCGAGTGCCACTCTTCGCCGTTGTTGCTGCGGCTTTGATGAACAACAACAACGACAGCCAAAAGTAGGCAACAAGAATGTAACTGTTCAGTGACGCCAACGCACATTGAACCCGAGCATAACGGGGCTGCCTGCGGGGCTGTTCTACATGCAAGATCCCGTTGCTGGTAACGTCATCCCCGCTGCCCGCGGCTTAGCCGGCGTAGAAACGGTTTTTTTTCTTCTCTCTGCTTATTTCTTCGCTTCTCTTTGTTTCTGTTTACCAAAGCTGAACTGTGAATTCGACACAGGCTCTCTTGGGTTCTCTTACAACTCCACTCAAATGAATAACTGCACTTATTGAAATTGAAGAAAGAAGAGAAGCAAGCATTTTACCGTGGGCAGCTTTATTAGTTTTTGTAATTTGAGTTATTCGTTTAGTTTGCGTGTTTCATGTTTTATTTTTTCGGTTATCGGTGAATCGACAAGTTTTATGCGTAACTGTAAAAATATGATTAATGAATGAATGTTTTTCCAGCAGACTTCCGTTAGACTTTTACGTAATAAACACGCCAAGACCCTAAAAAAAAAGAAAAACTTTGATAAACAATTTATCAAACAAAACTAATAACCAAAGTGAACCAAAAAGGAAAAGAAATTAGACAAAAGGCAATCATATTGAAAGCCGGAGGAAAAGACAATATTTGTTTTTAGTTTTATTTTTTATTTTCATTTTCATTTTGATTTGTATTTTTTTTGGCACACAATGAGCCAAAGTTTTGATAGTTTAATGCACGGCGGAGAGGGCGCTGGGAATGGGGGTCGGCGAGACTATGCGGAGCGACAGTCGTCGGAGGATGTGCCGGATTCGACGGCGACGACGACAACAACAACGACAGCCGGCGATTTGGCCGCGGGAGCTGCGAGCACACTGCGAAACGACGACGAGTTCAGCGAGGATAACAATTTCGAGTCGAATTTGCGACGTCGCAAGGGCAAAATAATATCCTGTGCCAAGGAGACAATTGAGAATGGTGAGAAAACCTTTTAGATATACAAAATCTCTTTTGCATATGAAAGAAATATTTACCCACAAGCGAGAACTCTTCGAAAACTATCTTCCTTTGCTCTTTAGAACATGATCATTGACTCTCTTAATATGACAGATCTTTTGCTCTTTAATACACTCTCTTTAACTCTCTTAATATGACAGATCTTCTGCTCTTTACAACGAAATCCTCAACTCTCTTAATATGACACATCTTTCGCTCTTTAATACACTCTCTTCAACTCTCTTAATATGACAGATCTTCTGCTCTTTAATACACTCTATTCAACTCTCTTAATATAACAGATCTTTTGCTCTTTACAACATTCACCTCAACTCTCTTAATATGACAGATCTTCTGCTCTTTACAACATTCACCGCAACTCTCTTATCTTATCTTACCCTTTGCTCTCTGTACGACTCTCTCTTCAACTCTGTTGAATATTCAAATCCCATTGTTGTTTGTTTACCGTTATTAGATGACTTTTGTAATTTGCCCATAAACACACCTTTCTCGCACGCAACCCCCCACACTCTCTCTCTCTCTCCCCTCTCCTTGTCTCCCAAGAGTTTCACTCGAGACGCTAATTTCGTAGCTGGCTAATGGGGCCAACCCTTATGCTTGGCACCCTTAAGCCAAAGCCATAAATATCATATGGATTTCTTCAATGTACTCGTATCATATGGAACACACACGCAAAGCCCCACACATCCTTGACCCATTAAAATTTATTTACCACCTGAAGTAAGGGGGGGGGGGGAATTACTTACGAGTTGCCTAGGCACTCACATGGACGCATAAAAAATCGTGCGCTTTAATTACAATTAAAGCTGTAATAAGAGAATTACGATTGAATTACGCGATCTCTTAAAGTTGGCAATTATTGCAGATAATGAGAGAGCAATGCATTTATCTCTCTCTTTTAATTGCATATGTGTGAAGTATTGAGGTCTTAGGTACTAAAAGAGTAAAAGAGACGGCGCTATTGCCTTTGCTTACTTACTCAGTTAAATTGCATATGTGTGAAGTCTTGAGGTCTTATGTAGTAGAGGAGTAAAAGAGACGGCGCTATTGCCATTGCTTACTTACTCAGTTAAAGAGATCAAAATGGCCATTGCAGCATAGGAGTAAAGGAGACGGCATAATTTAGCTTTCTTCTTATTGCATATGTGTAATGTATGCATGTATGTGTATTAGCTGCACGCTGAGTCAGCATAAGAGAGGCCAATTAGTGTTGATCTGTGCAATTTGCAGCGCAGCCGTAAGGTCATAAGAGTTAAACGGTTGCATGAAGAGAGAAGAGAGAGAAATGTGCATAAATGCATTTGCCTATGATTTTATTGCGGCCATTGAAGCGCGTCGGGAAGAGAGCGTTTATTTCGAGAGGGCAAAATACGAGCGTGAAATTATTAATAGCTGTTCACAGCTGCGCTGCCATTGGTTCAGTTGATCTACTCATGGAGAGCATATTGTGCATGTGTGACAACGAATGCTCTGCTTTTACAGTATTTGTATTGGTGTGCAGCTGTTTAGTGTCTCTCTTTGCAATTGTGATAGAGTGAGGAGAGGCGCTTGTCTGTGTTTTCTTTTGTTTTGTTGTGAGAGCATAAAGTATGAGCTGCAGCACTGCTGCCATTGGCGGCGTTGCCGTTGATCTTCTTGTTGTGTGTGAACATTCTAGCTTTTGTGTGAGCGTAGATTTACCGTTGTGCTCTTGGTGGAATTGTAAATTAGTATGAGCTGATGTGTTGATTGGTCGAGTTAAATAAATAATAAAATAAAATAAATAAAAATATATTATAATTTGAATACCGTACTGTTTATTGCAATTAAATGTTATTCAAAAGCTTCAAGAGAGTACATATATAATTTAACTATTGCAAAATTGCATATCGGATTTGTTAAATTTTTTCTCTTCAACCAAAATATCGGACAATCGGAATGGAATAAGAATTTCAGAACAAAATAATCAAAGAGAGAGAAGCAAGTAAGAGAAAATGAAGGAATGATATGAATGGTAAATGAGGAATTGATGTCAAGGGGAAAATATATTTAATTAATGCTGAAATTAAATAATTTTTTTAGGAGCTATAAATATAATATATTAATAATATAAAATATAATATAATATAAATATAATTTAGGAGCTATAAATATAATGACAGAAGAGCTGTCAATTGTAATTTATTCCTTTTTCTATAAGCTTTTGGTTTAACATATTCGCATTTTATTGAAGCGTGAATATTGGGAGATTTATAATGTTTGCATTTGTTGTTGTTAAAATGACGAATGTCAGCTTAGCTTGGAAAAACAAAAAGTAAAATGAAACCAAATGTTAAATATGAAATGCTTGCATTTACTGTATATAAATAATATATATAAAAACAGATTGCATAAAAAAGTTCTTTAGTAGCGATACAGAAGAGGGTAGCTCAAATAGTTCAAACATATTCTTATTCATCAAATTCACTTTTAATTATCTATATTATTTCTTGTTGTTGTTTTTGCACTTAAGACCGCTCAATTTTGTAGACTGCCCTCGTAGATACGCACACACATACACAAAGTCTGATTTCTGCTCTGTTTTTAGAAAAAGCTCGAGTTTACGTGGGCCAAAAAAAAAGAGAAGAAAAAAATGCAGACATGACTTTTAAACTTTGTTTGCTTGACGTAAAGCTACGCTCTATGCCAGCACCGAACCGCCTTGCCTCGCCTCGCCTCGCACCGCCTCGTCCCGCTGCGCCCTCAGCCCATCTAATTGACACACAAGTGGAAGACGCAGTGCATCGCGTGCGTTGGCTTGGCGTGAAAATTTAAAAAGTTTCTCTGCCAATTGGGCACTGGCGAAGGCGACTGTAAGCAGCTCTTATCGATTTTCTAGCTGCGATAATGTCTGGCGCCCATTAAGGCAATCGTCGGGCTGCCCACCGTGCCCCGCCCCATCGCGGTTTCTATCATGTACTCTATATTTGCCATCACTGTCACACAATGCCACCCATTCATCCAGCCCCCCCCCCCCTTCCCCCCATTGGCCGTGTTTAGTGTTTGTTTTTGTCCTTTTGATGATTGTTTTCGTTGTCAGCCCTATGAGCAGCGGCCCCTGCCTGTCGACGAGCTATCAATCGAGGCGTCGCCCGCAGACGCTCCTCGCATGGCTCCTCGGCTCTGGCATTAGATTGGCATTGCCTTCTGCTGTATTAACCCCTTAGCCTCGATTCCTTTGTTGTATGTCGACAAATTACTATTTCTCTGTGTGCCGCTCCCCCTATAATTCTTGGAGCATTCCACTCGATTCACTTGATATATAATTGCCAGTAAGCCAGCCCATTAATTTGGCACTTAAAGCGCCAGAGCCTAAGTTTGTGGCATCAAAAAGTTTAAACTCTGATATATTTGCGCTGCGAAAAGACTTGTTACCAAACAATTGAAAAGCCATTAAAGCCCTTGCCCAGGCAAAAACATAAATTTATCAAAGACTAATGGATAAATAATGCCCGCAGCTGGCAATTTGTGAGTGAGAGGCCATTAAAAAGGGTATGCTCTGTATATCTAAGCGAATAAAGCGGGAGTATTGGTAGATGAAACGTATCATATATAGCAGATTAATGAGCCATGTCTGTGAATATGAATGTCTTGATATTAACAAAAAAAAACAACTAAAATATAAATTAAATATAATAATAATATTTAATATTTTAGATAAATAACTTAAAAAAAATAATGCAATATAATACAGTTCGTAAATCTAACTTAATTTCTTGCCCAAAAAATTTTAAATTGATTTCCATTTCAAATCCGAGACAAATTTGTTGGTATCATCAATTGCTTCAGTTCTTTTCAAGGTCACAGAAAGCCTAGAAACTGGTTTCTTATTAAAGCAAGAGCTATATTTGTAACTAGACTATCTTGTACGTATATTACGTTAGCTATTTACATATAAACTAACTGTTTGTGTAGTTCAGGGTAACTCCTAGTCAGGCACTCCCGACTAAAAAGCTCTTGTCATGTTTTTTTTTTCTATACATAGCACAATTCAAATTGTAGACTTCAGGCAAGTGTCCAACATTTTGTTGTGGCTCGTGGAAAAACCAACAAATAAATATGCGAAAAATATGAGAGTGCTACAAAGCACAGATATAGCACAGATATATATGTTAGACATGAGTATATTTATTTACGGATGTGTTTTTGTTGAGTGTTTTCACACAGAAATGCCAATATTGAATTTAATTTAGCAGAGAATGAAAATAAATAAGTAAAGCATACAAATATATATAGAATAAATTCTTAAATCGAATTTAGCTTTAAGTAAATGCGATACGCATAAAATGCTTCAGCTGTCAAGTAGAGTCGAGCCATTCATGGCCAAAGTGAATCATTGGCTTCCTCGGCTATCTAGTTGAACCTTTGATGGCATTGGGTCCATTGTGCTCCACGCTTACCCATGAAAGCCGATTACAGTGGCTCGATAATGAAGCAATGCCAACGGCTTATTTATGTTTTGTGCGTGGGCCGTGAGCCCAAGACTCAACTCGAAATAATATTTGCATATACATTTCGGCTGATGAGCGATGGCTGTGGCGGGGCGAAAAACGTTTTGATATGCAAATTCTGATTTGATATTGAAATGCAGAACAAACTTTGCCCGCGTTGTATAATCAGTAGCAATGTCCTGCGGATTTTCAATTAATCTCTATTTATTCAAATCTGCTTAAATACACAATCTGCCTGAATAGCGAAAATGGCATAATCAGTTAGTAGAGGATAAAAGAATCAATGGAGCTTAGAGTGATGCAATGTTTTGCGAATATTTAATTGAAGAAAGGTGGACACATTTGCAGAATATGTTAGTATTTATAGGGAATTAACTAGACTTTTATTTAAATAAAAAATTTGTACTACAAAAAAATCAAAATAGAGGCTATTAAAATTGGATTGTTATTAATATCTATTTTAATCTAAATTAGATCTCGTTATATTGAACGTGAAGTCGAAGACCTTAACTTTACTGTGGACGAACTTGATTATAAAAAGAATTTTAATTTGAAAGTGCAGCTCGAATAAAAGCTATTTAACAACTACAACTCATAGTAGAGTTATGGATTTATACATAGTGTCCTTACATGTATAAAAAAAGCGTATAATGCTTATAATATCAGCTCTTTACAGTTTTCGGGGTATCTCCTAGTCGGTCACTCTCGACAAGAGCACTCTTCGGTGTTATTATTGCTCACAAAACTCGAATTGAATTTAAAGCGTTTGTCAATAAAAGTTGTTGAGTTATGCAAATGCCTGCTATATACTTTCCATATATATATTTGCCAGGCAAGGTATACAAAGCATCGCAAACGCCTGCCCTGTGGCCAAAATATCCTTCATCCTTCATCCGTCAGTCTTCCTTCGGTCTTTAGCATGTGCAATCGGATACATTGAAAGTTTTCAGCTGCATGCTGCCTGCAGCCACTCTGTCAATCTGTGCTCAGTCAGGTGCGCAGTGAACTGCTGCTAGCTGCAATATGTTCCTATACACTGAGAAAAATAGTGGAGCAAAAAGTTATTTAATATTTAAATTTTATGTGAGAGAGGCTTGGATTTAGAATTGCAATATGCAATCGCTGCTGTTATTCATACTTCATTTCATAGGCTTGTTTGCTCATAAATTTTTCTCTCAGTGTATTTACACATATGCAAACTACCTTTTATTTAAACATTGACTGACAGCAGCTGCTAAGCCCAAGCCCCAAGAATTCGCTTCCAGCTCAACTGTTTCAGCTGCACAGATACCAAGTCAATGCCCATCATCATCATCATCTCTGGCAGCCTGTGACATTGAGAGCAGCTTAATTTCCGTTAAGCTTATGCTAAACTGCATTCATATATAAGTGTGTGGATGTATTTGACACCTTTGATTGGTAGGCTAATGCGATTGGTTTCTGTCAACGATGTTTCACGTTTTAATTTCTTATTGATTAGCAACACGAATGCATTACGCAGCGCAGCAGCAGCTGCTCTTGTTGCTGTTGCATTTGCTATGCATGTGAAGCATGTAATTCGATTTGTGAACTGTGAATGTGCTGAGGGAATTCAATTGTGAATAAAGCGACTCTTGTTGAGTTGGGAAAGCAGTTGAAAAACTTGCCTAGTTTATATAGTTCATAGCTTCCTTTTTGCAGTGTATTTTCTTTTGTCTAGTTATACCCTGAGCCCATTGAAAATGGGAAATCAGGGTATAATGTTTTTGTTGGATCTATGTAACAGGCAGAAGGAGGCATGGCAGACCCCATAAAGTATATATATTCTTGATCAGGACGACTAGAGAAATCGATTTGGCCCTGTCCGTCTGTCCGTATGTATAAACGCGTCGATTTCAGCCCGTATAAGAGCTAGAGACTTGAAATTTTTTTGTAGATCCGTGTATAGCACGCGCAGATCTAGTTTATTTTAAAAAATCGATAACTTTCCCCAATTAATTGTTATCGATTAAAAACAAAATCGAAAAAATTATATCTCGCCCATCTTTTAAGCTAGAGACACCAAATTTTATGTTTAGGGTTCTATGTATTTTATACAATTTTGATATATTTTGGATACTGGCCCTAAATTCCTCCAAATTCTATGAAAAACACAGATTCGACGGAGCTCAGGGTATCCCCTAGTCGGTCACGCCCGACTAGAGTTTTCTTACTTGTTTTAGTTTAGCCTCAATTTTCATCCAGCTGGCTATCTATTCATCTATTCATGTGTTAACCGTGTGCAACAATTTCCTGCTCGGGCATGTGGCACACGTAAACCAAATCCACTTCAGCAAACCAAAATCCACTTCCCTTTGACTGCGGCCTTAAAGCGCACATATCTTTTGGTAGTTTCTTTTATATTTTCTTCGCTCTCTCTTTCCAATACCCCCCAAAAAAGCTAATCTTAGCCGATCAATCTGCATTTTCCACGTGCACATGCTACACACTTTGTTGTACTTTTATGCCCATGTCCGGCGGATGAGAACAAAAGAAAGTAGAAAGTTGCAGCAGTTGCCGCAGCCCTTGCCACACCTGGCCAAGCCAAGTAGACTAACTACTGGGCCAGGCAACTCGTATCGCCCACGCCCATTTCATTGGGCTAAAGAAGGAATAAAATATAGCCAAGCACAACCGAAGTTGTCTCTATTTATAAATGAATACTCTGCATGTGGCCAAAATACTTTGGCATTCTGCCAATTCTCGAGCAACTCGCTTGCTCTCCTGCCTCATGTATTTTCTAGCAATGCCCGAAATGTGAGGAGGCAAATCGAATAATCAATGCGAGCAACTGAATGTCGACATCCTTAGGAAACCCTATTTGCAATGAAATGATAAAAAATTAAAGCTCTTAAGATGTGTGAGACTAGAGAATTGTGGAAGGCAGTTGAATGGGGAGGACTCGACTAGAAATTGGATTTCATTTAACTATGCCAATGCTTAAAATTATTTATGGATAAATAATTAATCAGAATAAAAGTAGTAACATATTATTTATATATAAAAGTTGGTTTAGATTACTCCATAATGGAAAAATATTGAACAAGATCAACAGATGTGCATGTCTATGGGTCTGCGTGGGATCTTTTCTATTATATTAAAAGCGAGTGACTTAAAATGGCGTATATATGTATGTAATTTATCTTATTGCAACCACTGATCCTCTGATCAAATAATCGACTAATTTTACATTTACTCAAAATTGATTAAAAAATATAAACCTTGAGTCAATTGAGCACAGCTTGTATAATGTACAGATTAATGTTACTTAATTCTGTATAAATAATTTCGAAAAAAAAATATATATATATATCTCTATCTTTTTCTTTCTTTCCAACCTTCCACTTCCCAGAAAAAAAAAATCAAAGCTGCGCATTAAATTCATTAAGATTGTACAATAAATAGCAAAGTTCCATAATTTATTTATATTTATATTCTACATTTAATTAGATATCTTTCATGATTAATTAATATTTCAATATGTAAAATGTATTTTGCCTAAACATTTCGCTTCATCTCAGGCGCAGCAAAGTAGGCAATGCTTTTTTCGCATGCAATAAATTGAATTTATTTAGATTATTTCGCTCAGCACATGCCATAAATATGACATTATGGCCACGCCCAGGCATACAGACTGTGTCGCCTCTTTTTTTTTTTTTGGAGTGCAAAATGTTTTGACATTCATCTTACGTTCCATGTGGCCGCATCGTTGTTGTTGTTGTTGTTTCTGTTGTGGTTTATTTTTGCCATTAATTCAATTGAATTTTTTTGTCGCATTTCTTGCCTTGTAAATTTCATATCATATATTTGTTTTTGCAGTTTAACAGACGATTTATGCTGAGAGATTAGTTAAGTATATATGTCGTCCTCTGAAAATTATGATTACTATAAGTTGACTGTTAGTTAATGCACTGCAACGTCTTGTGTACACAAATTCAGTTGGTCAACAGCTCAGGGATTGGTCTTTAAGTGCTGTTTGCTGTTGCGTGTTCTTTCTATTAATTCTTGGCTCCACACTCGCACACTCTGTCTGCTTGGCCAGTTGTGTTTGCCCAGTTGCTCAGCACATGTTCGAGTGTCAGCGAATCAATTGTGTTTATCCTATTTTCTTTATCCCGCCGGCAATATGTATATATGGATATACGAAACGTGCCTTCGAGCTGATTTGCTGTTCTGCAACTAGAACTATTTACAGAACAAATTGAAAGCATATTTGAAATTGAAATTCTAATTTTTATTGTAGTCTATCACAATTCACATTTCAAGTAGAATTTGTCTCAAGTAAAAAAAATGTGTAGAATTTTTTGGGGCGTATTTGTCATGTTTTACATGCTCTCATAATCAAGCGAAATGTGATTTGCGTCCCAGAGTTTTGTGGCTCAACTTTTCTAGGCTTAGCTGTTGTTGGGGCGTCGCCCCATTAAAGGCTGCAATCAATCATGTTTTTCTTTTGCTCGCTCTCCTGCCTTGCGGGCGTTGCTAACAAGGCTCATAAATGAGATCAGAAACGAGCTGGGTCAATTTTCGGCCAAGCTGTGTGCAATGGCTGGTAAAAGCAATTAATCAGGGCCTTTTTATACCCTGATCCCATTGAAACTGGGAAATCAGGGTATAATGGTTTTGTTGGATGAAGGAGGCGTGGCAGACCCAATAAAGTATATATATTCATGATCAGGACGACAAGAGAAATTTGGCCCTGTCCGTCTGTCCGTATGTATGAACGCGTCGATTTCACCTCTCATAAGAGCTAGAGACTTGACATTTTTTTTTAGATCCCTATATACAGCGCGCATATAAAGTTTATTTTCGATAATCGATAAACATATTTGTTTTTTTTTTGTTATCGATTAAAAACATTATCGAAATTTACTTAAAAAATAATATCTCGCACATCTTTTAAGCTAGAGACACCAAATTTAATATTTAGCTTTATATGTATTTTATGCAATTTTGAATTTTGTTATACTTTGGATACCGGCCCCAAATTCCCCCAAATTCTATAAAAAACACAGATTGGGCGGGGCTCAGAGTATCCCCTAGTCGGTCTGCCCGACTAGAGTTTTCTTACTTGTTTTATTTTTTTTTGAGCTGGCTTAGTGGAAACTGGTGCGTGGCTAAATTAGTATTAAAAGCTGAGCTACAGAAATATGATTATGAAGATATATAGAGATTATATAGAGCAAGCTTAACTTGTGTATAAGACTTAAGTAATCTTTCGCAATATTTCATCAGCTTTTGATTGCTATCATCAATAAACTGAAGTCAACTTCCAGTGGGCAAGGCAAATGCCAACAAAATGGAAACTGATAATCTGTTAAGTTGGCTTTTAACGTTTTGGAAATCTTATCTCAGGCTGTAATGAGGCCTAATGCCGACGCTGCGCCTTTGCCTGCCTCGGGCGGCTGTCAGTTTAGGTAAATCTTGAGACATAATTACAAATTATGCGCGCAAATTAAATAATAAATCTCGTGCTATATTTATAATAAAAATCCACTTAGCGAGGCGCCACGAAAGGTGAAAGGTGAAAGGCGAAAGGTGCAAAAACAGAATGAGCTCAAGCTGGCGGCAGGATGTTTCGCTGTGTGTGTGTTACAGATTATTTAGCTGAGCGCGTTGATGTTATAATTCAATAGCCTAAACACATTTAAGTCTGGAGCGCGAGATGTGCTTTAATATTTTAATTGCTTTAGACAAATTGGGTTTTTGGCTCTAACAATTTAATTTTGCTTAATTATGTTTAAAGGCCTGCCGGATGAGACAAGCTGGCGCCATTGGCCGCAAACTTGTGGTTACACACACACACACACGCACACACACATCGTTGTCATGTAAGCCACTGCGTATACGTAATGTGCGTACACGTAATCTGCGTATACTTAATGTGACAGCCATGTTAGGCGCCAAGCAGCGCTTTTCATGTCACTCAAGAGCTTTGCGTATACCCTGTAGTAGCGGGCACTCATGTGACGGGCAGCATGCGCTAGAGACTTGAAATGCATTAGAAATAAATTAAATGAGTTGCTCAATTCTCTTTCTCTTTACACTGTTCTCTCTTGAGCTAAGAGTCGTTTAGAGGGTATCTCTTAGTCGTTTACAGCCGTGATCGATATTTCTGTATTATTTATGAATACGTACGCATTTGAGCTGACAGTTGTTAGAGTTGTTAGGTTTTTATAGCTGTCGCTTGAGATTTTGATGCGTTCGCTGTAGCCAAAAAGCCAACAAACAGTTGACAGATATGTCTGTATCCTGCGCACTTAACAAGTTGGCAATTGAAATACTTGTACATTGATACGCAATCGGATTATGTGCTTGTGGCAGTAAATAAAAGAAAATTGAGCAACTGAAGTAGACAGTATATTATATGGAGAAAAGTGTGCAGACTTGGGAATAATATAATAAAAGACGTAGACAAATTTATAAGGGGAAAAATAAGGGAAAAATCTAATAATATTTTTTCAGTTGAGCGGTAGTCTATAATGTACAATGGGGATATTTATTTAAACATTTAATATGGGCAATTCCTGTTTTTCTGTCAAGTTATACAAGAAAAATAATTTTTAATTATTAAAATTTTAACACTGTTTAAATAATTATATAAATTGACCTTAAAATAGATAAAAAATATAAGACAAATATTTAAAGAAAATATAATAAAAAAAAAAAATAGTTTTCAATAAATAATTTTATTTTCTAATTTCTATTTACTTATATAAAATATTTTTTTTTTATTTTAAATATATTCCTTTTTTTATTTCAATAAAAAAGTCGAAGATTTTTCAAGCTCTAACTAAATGCTCTAGGGTTCTTTTGCAGTTTCTGTTGGTCATTCGTCTTATGCATTCTTTCTCTCATTAAAAATATATTATATTCTATATATATATTTTTTTTGTCGTTTTTCATTTCGCTTCTGTGAAATTGAAATATGCTGCTGCACAGTTTTGCCCAAGTCGTTAAAGTTCTTGCTAGATTTTTTTGCTTTCGCTTTTGCTTTTGCCCTCGGTTCACATTTTGCCCTTGCATTGCCACGCCCCTCTGCGTTGCACTTTGGCGCCCAAGGGGCTGCAGCGTTTGCTTATTGTTAAAAGTTTCGCAACTCATTAAGGTCTTAAGATGTGCATGCAGGTGACACTTCAGATATAAAGTATATATAGTATATGTGTAGCTGTATATAGAAATAGTAAGATGTAGTGGATTCCTGATTTAAAAGCCTCAGATTATTATGCAAATGCGAACCGAATTTGAAATCCCCTTGTAAATGTTCTTGTCCCATAATATTTGCCTTTGGTTAAGCTCTTGGTATGCCAACTATTTAGAGAGCTCAAACTTAATCTATATTAATGTCCATTTTCGCCTGGTCACAATAGTTGCCTCCGTCAGTATCTGTCCCGCTTAGACTGACAATGGTTGCTTTCAGTTTGATTTTCAATTGTGTGTGCTTCAATTATATATGCAGATCCAATCAATAAGTTGACATCGCTCGTTCAAGAGTCAGCAGCGTCTCGCTTTTATATGATACCCTACCCCTCGGTGGCCGGCCCGTCCCTCCGCGATTCCCTCTGGGGTCGCTGTCCGACTGCTGGTCGTTTTGACACTTTGAGTGGTTTTAGCTGTCAGAGTGCTGGAAGTGTGAAAAAGCGTCGCTATGAAAATTCCTTGCATAAAATATGTGCACTAAAGGGTCGCAGAAGCGAGCGAGAGCTCTGCTTGGGGAATTTTTAGCAGGCGAATATCATTTGATTGAGGCAAAAGGCAAAAAGATTCGAAAAGATGATGGCGCTGGGAATGCAACTCGAAATGGAGAGCAAAAGATGGGCATAAATAACTGAAAAGTTTCAACTTTAAAGCATTGATAAATGGTCGAGAGAAGACGATGATGATCAATAATATAATCAAGATAAAGAAGGTTAAGAATATCAAGGGAAGAGGAACAGAGGGAAGAAGAATCAAAGAAGAAGAAAAAAGGAGAGGAATAAGACGAAAAAGCAGAAGAGAAGGAGAAAAAAGAAGAGGAATAAGTAGAAGAAGTAGAAGAAGAGAAGAAGTAGAAGTAGAAGAAGTGGAAGAAGTAGAAGAAGAAGAAGAAGAAGAAGAAGAAGAAGAAGAAGTAGAAGTAGAAGTAGAAGTAGAAGTAGAAGTAGAAGTAGAAGTAGAAGTAGAAGTAGAAGTAGAAGTAGAAGTAGAAGTAGAAGTAGAAGTAGAAGTAGAAGTAGAAGTAGAAGTAGAAGTAGAAGTAGAAGTAGAAGTAGAAGTAGAAGTAGAAGTAGAAGTAGAAGTAGAAGTAGAAGTAGAAGTAGAAGTAGAAGTAGAAGTAGAAGTAGAAGTAGAAGTAGAAGTAGAAGTAGAAGTAGAAGTAGAAGTAGAAGTAGAAGTAGAAGTAGAAGTAGAAGTAGAAGTAGAAGTAGAAGTAGAAGTAGAAGTAGAAGTAGAAGTAGAAGTAGAAGTAGAAGTAGAAGTAGAAGTAGAAGTAGAAGTAGAAGTAGAAGTAGAAGTAGAAGTAGAAGTAGAAGTAGAAGTAGAAGTAGAAGTAGAAGTAGAAGTAGAAGTAGAAGTAGAAGTAGAAGTAGAAGTAGAAGTAGAAGTAGAAGTAGAAGTAGAAGAAGAAGTAGAAGAAGAATAAGAATAAGTAGAAAAAATATGAAGATGATGAAGAAGGAAATGAAGAGGAAGAAGAAGAATCAAGCGATGTTGATGATGAAGAAGAAGACAACTTAATTATTTGACTTTTTTAGTATATTTTTTTTAACAGAATAAAGTTGATATCAGCTTAAATAATATTGTATTAAATATAATAATACAAGACTAGTATGTCAAACAGATGTTTTTTCCTTCTGCAAATACTTCTTTTTTATATAAAATATCAGGATTTACGATTGATAGAGACAAATCGAATTATTTTACTTTGCTAAGGATGAATTTATATTGGTTAATTATCAAATTGAATATAGATGCAGTTTAGATTCAGTATATTCTCCTTAACTCCCTCATCTAGCGGGCATCGAACTTTGTTTATCCAGTGACCTGAATCACTTCGATCGAAGTTACATTAAAATATTGCGCAGATGACGTGAGAAGCTCTTGCAGCGTGTGCTCTTTACGTCGTTTCAATATGACAATGTATTTTACACATGGGCACCATAAAGTCGTCTCGGTAAATTGATGTCGGTCCAGTGTGTCCGGTGAAGAGGATTCGTGTCGCTGCGACGACCCGACCTCTACCACTTTAACGTCGTTGTCCTTTAATGGTATTTGTGGCACATTTTTATTGATGCACTGAACTCTTCGAGGTGATTAAGTGTGGCATCCACTTTTTTTCTGTGTGGGCGCCACTTGCCGCTCTCCATGACAACAACAGGCGCTTTGGCTCTTGCTTGCGCTGCCGTGCAGGATTAAACGAGGACCAACAAGGACTAGCGCTTGGTCAGCATAAATTAATTACATTTGTGTGTGTGTGTCTCTGGGACACAGGCAGAAATGAAGCGACAGTTAAGGCGGACAATGTCAAGTGTTGAATATCATGTGCTACGACCGCCTAGGCAAGCGAGCGAGCGACTGAGTGTGCGAGTGTGTGAATGTGTTTCTGTTTTATGGTCTACTTTGTAGTAAACTGTGCACAGCCATCAAGTGAGCCTGAGCCATAAACTTTTAAATTTTATGTGCAAAATTATTATTTTTTTCTCCCGAGAGTACTTTATACCATGTGTTATTTTTATCTTTTTTTTCGCAACAGCCAAGTGTGGAAACTTTTGGGAAGTGCCTGAAATATATTAGCTTTTCCTCTGCCTGTTGCTCGCTCTCTCGCTTTTCTTACAGCTTTTCGTTCTCTAGTTCTAAGTCCTTCCTGTTTTATCTTTCTGCCCTCCTTTTATCTCAACCTATTTATCTTTCTCTCTCTTTTCCCATTCATCTCTTTCTACTTTTCTTTCCCTCCTAGCTTCAACTAATTATCTGCCTGTGTCTTTTTTCTCCGTCTCTATAGATGCAAGTCTTTCTCATTCTATATCGTTCATCCCTCTGTTTCTCTCCCTCTCTCTCTCTCTCTCTCTCTCTCTCCATTTCTTTCTCATACTCTATCCCTACCTCATATTCTATCTCTCTCTTTCTCTATCTTTTTATTCGTTATTTTTTAGCTTTCTTCGTTTCCACTGACGCCTTTTCTTTCTTTCTCTACTTTTATCTTTTTATCTTCCTTTCTACTTCTCTTTACAAAAATAGTGCCTTTCTATGCGATTTTCACATTATTAGCAACCTACTTCAGCATTTCTCTAAGTGTATTAAATTAGAAATCACAATTAATATGAACCGCAAACGAGGATTTCGTGGCTGCTCGTTGAACCTAGTTACCTTCCCTGGGCATTAGCCAGACTACGTAATTCGATTTCAATTAGACGCATTTAGTTCGAGTCGATTAAGCCACATAGCGCTAAGTGCACAATTGCTAATGAGTTTCTTTCGTCAGCTTAGCTGCTCGTCACTGTCATCTGCGCTCGGCTAATTAAAACATAAACTGTTCCCGCAGTCCGCTTCGAGTGTGCTCGCAACCGTTTCGTCCCGACGCACGCAATTACATGGAGTTAAGTTAGTTGTTGCCAGCAACTGATTAAATTTGAGCCATTTGTTGGGCATTCGGGTGGCTGACTTGCTGACAGTTCGGTCGGTTGGGTAGGTTGGGCTTACGCAACGCTTACAAATTACGCTGATCGATCCCAATTGCCTGCAGCAAGGTCCTTTCAATGCTTCAATACGCTTTCAACGCCCGCCCCAAAGCCGATTTCATTAATTATTCAGGACACAGTTGAGGCCCAGCCTCCAGCTGACTGAACGTGCTATATAGGGACAGCTCCAGCTGCATCTGATTTAACATACGAACACATTTACTGACACTTTCCAACTATGTCACTGTGCTAGCCAAAATATCTATGTTGATTAGTTAATTGTGTGAGTTAACCTTAATAGAGTTGCCTTACAGCGTTTGCCTATAAGATTTATGCTTAATTTGATTTCGATAACGTTATCGTTAGCATAACAAGCCTAATTATAATTACGACTTCTTTAATTTTTAAAATAACCTTGCTTAAGTTATTTATATGACTAAACTTGGCTAGCTGGCTTAGGGGCAATTTAGCAATTGAAATTCAATTAAAATCGGCAGACCAATTACTGCATATTCTAAATTTACAAAACTCATTAGGAGATTTGAGCTTGCCTCGACTTCTGGGAATCATAGATTAATAAATTCCGAAAATAAAATCAGCGCCAGAGCGGCACAGGCACGCAGAGATTTATATATAAAGCCGCATTTGCATATATTTTATATTTATATATTTAATTACATATTTCCGGTTTGTACAGAGTCCATGAATAAATCTCAATTGGGCTGCCGCCCACATGTCAAATAAGCTGGAAATTTGTGTTTGCCAACCACCAGAACAAATTGTCAATGCAAATTTTAGCCAATAAACAACCGCCAAAGACCATGCGAAATATACAATTGCCATTGCTATATTAGTATGCTGCCCGCATAGGATTCCATTCCGCTAGGGAACAAGGATTTCATCGCACGCTTCGCTCATAAAATTCAAACAAATCTCACGCACAGCAGCTGCCCACGCATCCGTGTATACAGTGCGTTTAGTTTAGTTAGTATATGTAGGTGGCTACTATTTTAATGCATGAGTAAATGTGTTTCAGCATATGCATAGAGATTTCAGGTCCATAAAATCCAGAGCTTATCAGATTGGAACATGCACAGTGGGTGTAATGTAGGTTATCCAAGTAACGTGAACTCATGTCGTTAAGAGAACTACTTTACCAATTTTATATTTAGTTGATGTTCATATTTTGCTAATATTTATAGTTATCGATAATTATCGATCAATTTTTCAAATAGTTCTACGAAAATAGTTCTGAAAAATATTAGTTATATTACCTTTACTCTTATTTACTACTAGCAAAATGAAAGCGAACTAATTACAAATGTCGATAGGTATCGATAATTATCGATAATTTAACTCTTTTCTTTGTGTAAAATTCATAAATATAATTCCTATCGATCTAAGTTATCGATTGATTGAGATCTGCATTATTAATATAGAAAAACTAACAACAAGAATGTATTTTTCTTGTCAACAATGCAATTCCTTAGCTTTTATTCCAATCTCAAGAATTGCGCACTAAGTAAGACCTAAGAACCATAAGAAAACAATATATTGAGAGCTTGAACCATTAAATACCAAGTGCTAGCTGCCTCTTCAAGCAAATGAAACGTGGCAACGACGGAAGCAGCTATAAAAGGTTGCAAATTGCATTTGACATTCGTTTAATGAGCAATGGAAGCTGTTGATAAGCAGAAATGCAGTTTGAGGTCGACTCTTGCTGCCGTGGCAAGTTGCCTCTGCTGGGCTCTGGCTGCTATCAGTTACGTCCCAGACCTTGGACTTGTGCTCATAATTAATTACGACCTCGCAACAAGCGTCAGATAGCAAAGGACACGGCATAGCAGGTCCTTCACTTGGCTTTTTCCTAACTTTTTGGTGGCTGTCATTAGTCAATTTGTTGTTGTTTTACTGTTCTTTTTCTCGTGCCTTCACCTTTGTCTGTGTTAGGGCTCAAAGTTGATTTTGCTCTTTTTTTTTCTCCCCTAGTTCTTCTAATTAAAAGTTGTGGTTAATTTTTGCGGTTTAATATTTACCTGTATGCCTGCTTGCCTATTTATTTTGCTATCCTCTCACCTCTGCACAATTTGACACACCTGTCCGTGTGGTTATGCAACACAATTTGTGCGACGCAAAAGTGCAGGCTGTGTCTCTCGCCTATGTGAACTATGTCATGTGGCTGCTTGACACATAAGCCCGAGAGCTTTTCTATAAATAATAAAACGAGATTTTAACAATATTTGCTTGCAGCACATGCATTAAAGCTGTTGGCACTTTTCCTTTTTCTTTTTTTTTTAGTAAAAATGTTTGATAGATAAATGACCTTTGAGAGTAAAGGTTAAGCCTACAAGGTTAATGCTAATATAGAATGTCTAATGTATTTACTTTGGGACCTTTCCTTTATGAGAGGATAATATAATAGCTAATCTTGCCGTTGACTTTTATCATAGGGCTGTCAAATATTCTTTACACATCTCGATTTGTCTTCATAAACATAGCAAGTACTCTGCTCTACATAAATGCTCTACAACTTTAAAAACATCTCTCGCATCTGGGCGTATTTTCTGTGCTGTATATCGGCAGCTGATAGAATTTTCGTTACCTGTATTAAAAGCAGTTTTTGTGCTGGCGCCAATTTTCCATTGTTTCCACTATAATTCTCTTCTATCCGAGCTTTTCGCTGTCTATTTTTTTCGCATGCTTCGCTGCTGTCTATAAATTTACATTCGCTGCATATGGGAAACAAAAGAAATTTTAAATTTTATAGCGAAAAATATTGTATATGGGAATAATACGTATACAAAATTGCAATTTTATGTTAGTAATAAATATGCGAGAACAATTTAAAAATAATTTAAATTATTTGATACAATATTCTCAAAACGAAATTATTATCAAAATCTTGTTTAGAGATTTTTCTTCACTAAAATCAAATTTAGAAACTTTATAGCAAACAAAAATCTATAAAATTAATCGATAAAAAAAGGGAACAAATTAAACTCATTATTCTGATTGATTTTCACTTCTGAACACTTCATTTCTGTTTTATTGTTGCAGCTTCCCGCCAACTACGCCGTAAAGTGCCATACGCTGGCCATTTGATGACGCCGCGTCGCCTTTGGCTCAACAAAATACCCACGCAGTGCGATGTGGTCATTGAATTCCCCGAGGATGCACCAGATGAGGCACTGCGATGGCTGTTAGCCCGCATACGCTCGCAGCCGCCAGCCGGTCTCGGTCTGTTGGTCCAAGTGAAGGCGCACGACAGCTCCAGACGCAATGCATTCTATGTGAGCGCGCCAGTTAATGTGTAAGTGATGGACGTGGGCTATACATTATAATTGCAAGGGACTATAGCTTTAGGAGATTTGTAGATTAAATATAATTTTGTGAAGTGAGATATGGCTAGAGCTTAGATTAATAAGATAGCCTAGATTTATTCAGAGAAAGATTAGGTTTCTCTGCCTCGATTCTAGTCTAAAAAGTAAGAGTGCACTAGTCGAGAGTATCCGACTAGAACATACCGCGTCGACCGCAGAAATTATATTGTAATTATTCTAAGACTATGTTCATACGGACACACAGAAGGCCAGTCGGACAAATAGACTCAGCTCGCTGTACTGCTTTGGAATACATTTATTTTATGCCTTTTGCAAAACGATTTTACCCTGAATAAGTTAAATGTTTAATGAATTCAAGGCATAAAATAGCACAAAATCAATATCAAAATCAATAGCAACAATATTAATTTCCATGTCAAACGTCATTAAATGTTATTATTTTTTCTACAAACTTTAAACATATAGCTAAAATGTAATCCAACTCTTTTCTCCCGCAGCCTATTCAAAGCCGCTGAGGAGGCACGTTTGCCGAAACGCCTGCGACCCGACTTGGGCGGCGCTTTGCGCGAGTTCACGACTCGGGAGAGCCATTGCTTTCAGCAGCTGCGCGGCGATGTGGGCAGCACGGCGCTGTTCACCTCACAGGAGCGGCAGTGGCTGGTGCTGCAGGTGCTGCAGGGTCTGCGCGCCGGTTGCAGCGACATCGATGCGTTGCAAGGACGCGCCGCCGTTGCCGAGGGCCAAAGCATTGTGGCCGCCTGGCAGGAGTCGGGCCTAATCACTCAGGTTTTCCCGCTGCACGAGACACGCTCGCTGGCCCAGCTGCAAACGCACTGGGTCAAGCAAATATTTGCGCCGCAACCGCTGGGTAATAGATCAATATAAAATATCTGCCTCGATATATATGCATATATGCACATGCTAAACATATTCAAATATCGCTTCAGATGACATCGCTGCCTATTTCGGCGTTAAGGTCGCTCTCTACTTCGCCTGGCTGGGGCACTATACGTGCGCGCTGGGCGTGCCCGCCGTCTTTGGCACCATCCTGTACTGCATCTTGTGGGGCAAGGGTCAGACGGCGCAGGATATGGGCCACGTGCTGTTCTCGCTGTTCAATGTGGCCTGGGCCTCACTGTACTTGGAGGCCTGGAAGCGCTACTCCGTCGAGCTAGCCTTTCGCTGGGGCACGCTCTCAACGCCGCCCGAACTGCTGGAGCCGCCGCGGCCGCTCTACAAGGTTTGGCCACAAACAGACAATTGGAATTGAAAATGAAATGATTTGGTTTTTTTTTTGTTTTTGTTCAGGGCCCGCTGGAGGAGAACAATGTGACGGGTCGACTGGAGCCGAAGGAGGCGCCCGCCTGGCAGCGTCGCGCCTTTCGCTATTTGGTCAGCTTTCCTGTGATTGGACTGTGCCTCTGTGTGGTCTTTGCTGTTATGTTTCTCATGTTGCGCTTTCAGGTGAGTGGAGGCTATGAATAATATATGTATGTATATGTATGAGTATATATAAGCTTAGTTTTCGGTTCACCGATTGCTAGAATTCCCTTGCAAGAGATAGGACAGAGAGATAGACAGAGAGGAGGAGAACTAGAGATTGCAAGGCAAATGTTATTTAAATTTTAAATTAAATCAATTTAATTTAAATTTGAATTTGTTTTTTTAATATTATAAATATAAAGAAATAAATTCGTTTCATTTAAATAATTCATAATTGAATGAAAATTATTTATTTATACAATTTAATTTAAATTTAAATTTGCCTATTTAATATTATAAATATATAGAAATAATTTAATTTAAATTAAATAATTAATAATTGAATAAAAATTATTTATTTATACAATGGACTTAATAGATTCTTATATATTTTTCAGTTTTACATCTGTAAATAATGTTAAAAAAAAAAATATTAAAAAATATATATATTAAGATCTCTCTTCCTAAAATTGCAAGGGTATTTAATATCTTTAATATACATATATATACTTGTACATTAATTAAATAATACATATATATATATAAATATTTATTTTTAAATATTTCCTCTAAAACAATTTACTTGATTGTTATACAGTGCGTATAATGAATATTGTTTTACATTTTATGACAAATCCAATTACCTGTCCGCTTCGTCTACCTGGTCGAGTGACTGCCACCTATGGGCGTATGTGTGTGTGCGTGCGTGTGTGTGTATGTGTTGATTTTAATGTCTCTGGTGTAAGCGTGTGGAAGCGTGTTTATCAATTTGCTTAACGGTATCCTTTCGCATTTCATTAGCGCGCGCGTTTGTTACTGTTGCTGTTGCTGCTGCTGCTGCTGTTGTTGTTGTTGTTGTTGTTGTCGTTAACGCTTTTACGAGCACACGCATATAAGCACCTGCATACACGCACACTTGCTGTGCACACACACTCGCACACACTCGCACACACACGCACACCCATTCGCATTAATTCTGTTGGCTTCCGTTTGCTTACTGCTCACATTTTTGTTTGGCTTTTCTCGCTTTCTTCTCTTTTGCATTGCATTTTGGTAAAAAAAGAAAAAGGCAACAAAAACTGAATAAAATATATACGTAAATGCCGTACAAATAGAAATAAAATACAGCAAAGAGAGAAGCGTTATTTATCCATACATCACGCCTCATTGAATTATTTTCATTCTGATTTTTTGTTTTTCTCTTTTTCCGTTCGTTTGTTGTTTCTTTTTTTACAGGATTGGCTGGATCATCATAAAATACCCGATAGAGGAATTGCTCAATGCATGTATAATTTGCACAAGGTTTTTATTGATTTCATTTAACGTTTATTCTTATTACGAATAAGTATTCTGTTTCGCTCACACAATTTTTAGCGATTTGTACGTCATGTCGTAGCTGCTATTATCATGTCACAATACTTACACGCGCGTAATGCATAAAACGGGGCCTAACAAGCATTTTATGAGCTCCATTTTTGCGGTACATTTTTACGATTGTCCTTAAAGAGGGGAGGGGGAGGGAGGTGAGGGGCTTAGCATAGCTGAGAAATTTTATGAAATACCTGAGCATATGTTGAAGGAATTTGAATTTAAATTTAGCTGAATTGATGGACTCGAATTGGACTCAGGGAAATAAAGAAACTCAGCTCTTAAGCTAAAAAGCTGGCCTTAATCTTTCAGGCTCATATGCCATAATCCTCTTGGCTCTTTTCTTTAACTTCAAGGATATATTGTCAGCTTTTTCTTTAGCGTGATTTCTAACTGCAACCCATTTGTCACAGCTCAAACATTAACTTTTTTAATAACATCATATTAAAGCATAATTAAAATGCACCCAACATATCGCACTTGCCGTCATTCATTATGTCACGTTCTTTGTGCTTCGTCCTGCCAGGTGAAACGTAAATTATGAAATTCAGCTGGCAGCTAGGCTAACTACCTGCGCTTACAACAAGCTGCTAATTAAGTTGAAAATTATGCAACATTACAAAAGAGACGAACACACACACACACACACATGTCAAGAACAGACACGCTGACACACACACACACACACACACACACACACACACACACACACACACACACACACACACTCATGCACACTCAGTCGGAACTGCAGGCAGTTTAAAAGCGCAAACCGCTTTTGTTCTTGCGCAAAATGTAAGCCAGGTTTGCTGGTAAATGGTTTCATGTAATTTGGGTGTGTGTCATGAATACCCAGTAAATCAGCGGGCTAAGGGATATATTAGCAGTAGGTGTGCATAAAAGCAGGAAATTGAAATAATTAAATAATATATGTTATATGAAAATATATAAACTTATATATAATTTAGTATGAAATTACGTAAATGATAAACAATTATGTATATCCCAATATATAAATGGAATGTAGCCGATATTATTATAATACTAGCATTATTATTATATGATTATAATAATAATGCATATTATATTATTTCTAAATGTGCTCTATATTTTTTATAGAAATAAGAGTTGCATAATTGCTATATAGAAAATAGATTCTTAAGAATTTGCCTAATAGTTAATAATGCTAGGACTATTAAACTGAATTGTTCCATGAGACTAATAGATAGACTTTTGTATATGTAGCCTAGAATAAAGCCAAACAAATCTATTATTGTGCAGCTTAGAGGGTATTTTATAGTTAAGAGTCAGCCTTCTTTAAAAGGTATCTAAAAATGTATGACTCTTTATTCTTCCATAACAATACCAAAGTAGTTCAAAGGCTAACTTATAGGCCAAAATTCTTAAATTCTTGTTGGTTTAAGTGTGAGACATTGCATACTTTAGAGGGTATCTCTTAATGTCTAACAGTTGATACTTTTTAATGATACCATAATTTTTAATAAATCAAAATATGCTATATTTTGACTAAGCTGAGGCTGTATAGAAACAAAGAAAATTTAATGGGGTATCTCTTAGTTGATACAACTTTAGTTCTTGTGATCTTTAACCAGAGTAGTCAAGACTTTTAATAGACTTTCATATGAAGACAGTAGAGTGTAAAGGGTGTCTTATAGTCACGTATATTATTTATGATATATGCATAGGAACAGCTATGAAAGTGTGCTTCAGCTGTTCTGGTAGAACTGAGAAGCTATAAAACTAATTTGGGATCTGTAGATTAGAAGATTATATAGATTCTAGCAGGGAGAGAACCAATATTTAGCTGACTAAGGACTCTACATAGACCTCAAAGTATTATTTTATCCGAAAACATAGTTCGTTTTAAGTGGTATCTTCTAGTTCGTCACAATTTGTTAGTCCGCGCAATTGAAGCGCATTTTAATTGTCCTGAGTTGACCCCAGAGAGAGAGAGAGCGAGAGAGAGAGAGAGAGCACGAGAGAGAGCACCTCTCACAGCGGATATATATCGTAATGGAATCAAATTAAGCTGCAATTTGACAAATGAAGTGTTTGGGTGTGTAATAATTGGCTTGCTGGCAGAGCGAAATGATGTATTAAGTGGGCGCTATTCGCTATGCCACGCCCCTGCTCTCTTTAATAAGTTGGCTTAATTAAGCGTAAATATGCACTCATTAGTTCTATGTATGTGTGTAAATATATTTGATTTGTTTCTGTTTTTGTGTTTTGTGTTGCGTTAGGATTGGTGGGACTCGAAGCTGCCCGAGGATAGCGTCTTGTGCTGCCTGAGCGTGATACCCAAGGTGTTGCTCGCTGGAGCAATTACCTTGATGGATGAGGCCTACTTCAAGCTGGCCGTTTGGCTCAACGATAGAGGTGAGAGTTGTCTGTATATATTCTGCTCAAATATATATTATAATGTCGTCAACTTTTTATAGAAAACTATCGCCTGCAATCGAAGTACGAGAATCATTTGATAGCAAAGGTTGCGCTCTTTCAATTCGTCAACTCGTTCCTTTCGCTCTTCTACATTGCCTTCTATCTGCGCGACGAGGACAAGCTGAAGGAGGTGTGTGCATCAATTATATAACATCTAATATAATATAACTTTTTTATTATTTTATTTTCTCTTTAAGCAACTGGCTGGCCTGCTCATCTCGCGTCAAATTATTGGCAATCTGCGCGAGTCGGCTATACCCTATGTCCTGGAGCAATGGAAGCTGGCCAAGCTGAGCTTTAATATGTGGGGCGCCCTTAGCCCCACACAGCATGTAAATCGCAGCCTCGCCGAGGAGCTGGCCAGCGCCGAGGAGAAACTCAAAGCTGAGGCGGCTGCCACAACTAAAACTACAGCACAACAAGAGCAACAGCAGCAGCAGCAGCAACAACAGCAACAGTCGGCTAACAAACGTAACATTGGACAAGCTGAGATCGAGAGCTCTCTTTATAAAGTATGAGATGTTGTTAAGCTCATTGTTAAATTTGTAGTGTGAAATATATATAGAAAATAGAAATAGAAATATTTATATAGATAATAGAAATAGAATAGAAATAGAATAAAATAGAATAGAAATAGAATAGAAATAGAATAGAAATAGAATAGAAATAGAATAGAAATAGAATAGAAATAGAATAGAAATAGAATAGAAATAGAATAGAAATAGAATAGAAATAGAATAGAAATAGAATAGAAATAGAATAGAAATAGAATGGAAATAATTTAGAAATAGAATGGAAATAATTTAGAAAAAGAAATTGGAAATATTGAGATACTAAGTAATGATGTATTGAGACTTTCGATTAAATTTATATTATATGAAATAGACTATAAATTAAAGGAGCTTAGAGATATAAAGTAAAAGATGTATTAAGACTTTCGATTAAATTTGTATTATAGGGAATATACTATAAATTTAAGGAGCTTAGAGATATAAAGTAATAAATCTATAATCTTTATCATATTATCTTTTATAAAGCACAAGTGAATAGAATAGTAAAAAATTGTAAAATCACTTCAACTCAACTGCATTCTCTCCTCCATTGCAGTACGACGGCACGTTCTCGGATCATTTGGAGATGCTGGTGCAGATGGGCTATGTGGTGCTCTTTTCGGCTGCCTTCCCATTGGCCGGCGTTTGTGCGTTAATTAACAATCTGATGGAGATACGCTCGGATGCGTTTAAGCTGGCGCACGTGCATCAGCGGCCGTTTGGGCAGCGCGTGGCCAACATTGGCACCTGGCAGAATGCACTGAGCATTCTGTCGCTGGCCGCGGTTATTGTCAACTGCGCGCTGATTGGCCTCTCCGGGCAGGTGTCGCGCCTGTGGCCCGGCCTGACCACGGCGCAGACTATCATTTTAATAGTCACACTGGAGGTGCGGCCAAATGGCGAATATTATGCGGGCGGGCGTGTGCATCAAGTTTTAATGTTTCGCTTTTGTTTTATGCGCAGCACATAATGCTGGGCCTGCGGCAGGCGCTGACGTGGCTGCTGCCGGAGTTGCCCTCGTGGCTGGCGGCGGAAATAGCACGCGCCGAGCACTGCCGCCGCGAGATGCAGTGCAAGGGCACCTCGCCGCGACCCACGCCGCCGACGCCGCCCTCGACCACATCCACGCAGCCGGAGCAGGAGGGCACTGGCGCCGAGACGACGCACGATCAGTCCATGGAGAGTCAGCTGGCGGAGGATATGCTGCTCTATGGCCACGAGCTGGGCGCCAGCTACGGCCGCAGCATTGAGGCGGATGTGAATATATATGAGAATCGTGACTCTTCGCCCGATTCGCCGCCATCGCAGGTGCGTGCCAGCCATAGACTATATATATATATGTGTATATATTAAAGCCAAGACTTTAATGACTTGCAGACTAGCACCATACTCATACGACCGCTGCATGAATCCACGCCGCCGCACGGTGGCGCCTCGCTGAGCAGCCTGCACCATGATGGCAATGGGTAAGGAGCCGAATTGTTAAGTATTTCGCACACGCCAAGTTAATTAAGAGCCCATTGAATGGGGCTGGCTGGCACACGCCCAACACACACATACACAAACACACATATATTATATATATATATATAATACGCACTTTTAAAGACTTTTACAATTTTTATATATATTTAATACTTTTTTAATTATCAACTCCTTTTGCCATGGGCTCTACACGTCTTGCTGTCCATTTCCATTGCATTTGCCCATTCGATTTATTTACCATTTTTATTCGATCTTTCGACTTTTCGAAAACTTTTATAGCGCTTGTAAAAGTTGTAGGCAAAAATCGCAATTCTTTATACCGGAAATACCGCCATTTCTTGGATATTCGGTGCGCAATTTGAGTGCTCTGTCCGCGCAGGGTCAGAGAATGCAACAACAACAACAGCAGCTGCTTAGCGGGTAAATTGTGTGCATTAATTAAGCTTTAGATGTGTGTGTGAGTGTAAAGCATAAGACGCCGCACAGCCAAGCTCTACTTGTAAACCAACTCTAATTTCTTGCTGTTTGTTGTTGTTTTCGCTTTCCAAACAAAAAAAAACTCTAAGAATATCTACAAAATTCTCAACAATTTCTCTACCAATTGGCCAACATCTTCACTTTACAAGCTGCTTACTCTATCCTAATAGATCTATGTATATATATATTTATCTTATTTACTATAAGAAGTATGGGTATTCCCACATTTTTTCTCTCTATATTTATCTTTCTTTTATTCTACTTTTTTTTCGTATCTCTCGCTTCTGATTTGGCACCTTGCAGCGCTGCTTCAGCTAGCACGCTAGCTCTGAATTCTGCCGCTGCCAGCTACGCTGCGTCGATGCACATACAAGAGATACCGCCGTTCCGCAAGAAATCGAGCGACTCGGCCGATCATACGGGCAGCAGCACTAGCAGCAGTCCACAGCGCGCCACGATGCGTCAACTGCAGCAGTTAACCCACCAACAGCAACAACAGCAGCAGCAACAGCAACAGGCAACTCGAATCGCAGAGATTCCGCCGTACAGCAAACAGCGTAAAATATCTACAGAGAGCGCCGTCAATTTGCCGCTGAGCGTAAGAATTTGCACCATATATATAAACTCGTAACTAGATATATATATATCTGTAGATATATATATTTCAATACCATTAAAATCTTTCCCTTTTACACTAACTGAACCTTAGCTAAACACTCGCTCGAAAGTCTCGTTACCTGACTATAAACAACTAACAGCTCCCCAAATACTAATCTTAGCGCTAAGTAGTATTACATATTATTATGATTTATTATTTTTATTTTATTAGTATTCTTATATAGTTATTCTAGCAACTAGTAAGCAATGAATAGACACTTGTGACTCGATGTTGTGAGTAGCTGAATAGTTTTTCATTTTGCCCCATGACACTTTGATCCTGCAGCACTTTTAATATGAACGAAAGTTGGGATATAATAATAGGATATCTCTTTTTTTTTTGAGAAATTAGAGTATTCGAAAAATCAATTATCAAATAATATATATAAGAAGTCTAGAACTTAGATATGAAGCTGGGAACTTGACTATTTTTTGGTAATATACGATATTTAAGGGTAAATTTAAAGTCGGATTTTATGTCGTGAATATATGAAAATATGCGAGGTTTCCTCGAACCGAGACTCTAATGAGGCCGCCGCCAATGTATACCCCAGATCTGTCGTTCTGTGACTTCTGCTGTTGCTGAAACTTAAGAGGTCTATGAGCGGAGGAAGCTCAACTTCCATAAGGCATATAAGAAGAATGAAAATTTTAGCTTGAAGTGCTACGAGGATTAAAGAAAGCCTTGCTATAAGTACGGAATATGTGGTGGAAATCACTTTGAACGGCACAATATATATATAAATATAGATAGATTGATAGATAGACAGATATATATAGAAAGATTGATAGATAGATAGCTAGGTGTATGAACAGATATATAGATATATGGATAGATAGAACTTGAACTTATCTAATATAAAACTGAACTGAATATGTATTGTATACGGTATACTGTATACTGTATTATTAATAATTATATTACTGAATCAACTTTCATAGTATATTACTCAAAGATATAGATAGATTGATAGATAGACAGATATATATAGAGAGATTGATAAATAGATAGATAGCTAGGTGTATAAACAGATATATAGATATATGGATAGATAAAACTTGAACTTATCTAATATAAAACTGAACTGAATAAGTATTTTAGGTATACTGTATTATTAATTATTATATTACTGAATCAACTTTCATAGTATATAAATTAAAGATATACATAGATTGATAGATAGACAGATATATATATAGAAATATTGATAAATAGATAGATAGCTGGGTATATAAACAGATAAATAGATATATGGATAGATAGAACTTGAACTTATCTAATATAAAACTGAACTGAATATGTATTGTAGGTATTATTAATTATTATATTACTTCATCAACTTTCATAGTATATAACTTAAGTATAAATAAACTAGGTAAATAATGCCCTAAATGGAGCATTACAGTGCACACAATTGTCAGCTTACAACACCACACAGCCACGGTTTACTCTAACAAACTGTTTACTGTTTAAAGGATAAACTTCATATAAAACTTCACGCACCCGAATGGATGTCGCGCTTAAAAGTGAACGACAATGCGAACCTCCATAGAAGCATAGATTGCATAGCCAAGGTAGAGCTGTCTATATATATATATATAAAGTATATATATACGTTAATTGATGTGCATACTAATTGGGTTCTGATACTGCCTGATCCTATATATAGATATAAATTGTTGTCATTGTTGTTGCATTGCTTCATGTTGTTGAGAGCTGGACTCGATGTGCAGGCAGCCCTAGTAATGATAACTCTAAGATTTGAATTGGGCATGGCAGCTGCTTTGTGTCACAGCTAAGAAACTCTTTCACGCTGGCTTCAAGTACTCATCCGTTCATATTCTATGCATGAATCAAGCTTTAAGTGTGTGTGTAGTTGAAGGTATTTAGTCTTTGCTGGAGGCTTCCCATCTAATCTTTCGTTTCATTCCATCTCTCAAGGAACTCGGCAACAATGCGGACAACGCAGACGTATTGAAGCCGGCGCCGTCCTGGAGCAATGTGGCGCTGAAGACAGGTGCTCCGGGCATTATGTTGGCCACGCCCCCAGCTGCTCAGCAAATTGTCGCCTCGTCGTCGTCGTCGTCGGGCGGCGGCGGCAGCGTCTTCAGTCCGAGTGGTGCGGGACCGGCCGCCGGCAGCAGCAGCGGCATCAGCAATTCACAGTCACGGCCCAGTGTGGGCGCTTTATCCAATTCCTCATCGAGTTCATCGCACAAGCAACAGCAGCAGCAGCAGCAGGCGAAGCAGGCAAAGGAGGAGCGGGAGAAGGAGAAGGAGAAAGAGAAGGAGAAGGAGCAGGAGCAAGCGGCAGCAGCAGCAGCTGCAGCAGTCACTGCATCCACATCCGCTGTCAATACAGACGATGAGACAAAGGGTGAGTTGGCTAAGCTCCTTGAATGTGCCAGCACTAATAATTATTCATTTGCTCGCCAGCTGCCGAGTTGGCCGCTAAGAAGTCGCGGCTTAAACAAAAGCTGGTGAAGAGCGCGCGATCTGTGGCCATATTCTCGCTGAAGCTCAAGGAGCGCCGACAGCGCGAGGCGGAAAAGGCAGCCACAATCGCTGTGGAGCATGCCAAGGTAAACGAATTCATGAATTTCACCAACTACCATACAACAACTAAGATTTCCCTATATTCCCTAGGCTCTAGCTAAGCTGCCGATGCCGCAGCCTGTGGGCGGTGAACTGTCCCTAATACCCATCGAGCATCTCATACAAATCGATGATATCAAGCCGGCGATCAAGCCCGCGGCAGCGACAACATCAGCGTCTGTCTCGTCGAGCTCGCAGGCTGGCTCCTCTATGCACTATCAGCAGCAGCAGCAGCAGCATCATTACCATCATACCGATAATTAAGCCTATTCGGACAGTCGAGGATTAGCTAAACTTAAAACGCACATTGTAAATAGTCTTTTCTATGCACATAGTACCCATATCTGGTCCATGTTTTAGAACGATCTCTCACTAACATAATTGATGATATGAGCAATTTGCTGAATGTGTGTCTTGTCCAGAGTTGGAAGCAACTAACTAACGTATAACTAACGACTAACTAACGAAAGTTATTAACTAAAACATAAAATGGCTTGCAAAACAAACAATTGAATGTTTTCAAGTCATATTCTCACACTCACATAAATGTTTGTTAAAATTGAAAATCGAGAAAAAATGTTGTGAAACGAACTTTGTTTTAGCGTCTTAGCCGTTACATGTTTTTTGTGTAGTTAATGTTCTTAGCAATAAGCAAAACAAAACAAAAAGAGTTAATTAATTGCCATTTGTTAAAACTTGATGTTACGCATTTGTGTTGCGATTACTTCTCACTAATATCTATTAATTAACTATGTATTTAACTGAGAGCTGCAGCTGCACATGTATATGTTGCGTCTATCATTCATTATTTCTGACTCATTCAATTCGTATTATTATTTACAGACTCAGACGCTTGATGTGCTCGTTGCAGTTCTCTCACTCAATCACTCAATAAACACAAACACAACAACGACAGCAAGTGCGCTCTCATATGTCGTCCATTGTTCCTTCCATATATTATATATATATACACGCATAATATATATAAACATATGCAGACAACAGACTTCGCATTCGCTTAAGCTAAAGAATTAAACAAATCTATTTACAAAGCAAATCAAATGCAATTACGAAAGCAATCCGAAAGATATTAAAACTATTTATGTTACCTTAATGCTTACACACACACACACAACTAATTCTACAGATGGATATTTGTACATAATACTTAGCCTTTAAGATGTCAACGAGAAATTTACACGTGAATATAAAAGTAATAATTAAATGTGCTCTTGAGTTGAAAACTAAAAAAGAAAACAAAAAAATATAAATTAAACAAAATTAGGTAATGAAAATTATTAGGAAAAACCCTTGAAAAATATGTTTACTATAAATTGAAATTGTCTTCTTTTAGGCTTGTGGCTGAGCTAGCAGAGCGGCTTATGAAATTGACGCGATTGTTGCATATTTTAAAGCGTGGCTTGATAATTCCTATGGCGCGGATTGCAAATAGAGATTGAAAATGTATTTGAAAAGTGAAAAAAGTGAGTGCAAAAAGTGTGAATAGAAAACAAATGAAGAAAACAGAGCAATTACCTTTGTGGGTAAGTACAACTTGAAGACTTTATATATAATATATTATTATAGTATATGCAAATATTATCCTATATAATGTGGATATGCAGTATGATTGAGGAGAAATGAAATGAATGAAATGAAATGATAATTGACGATTCTAAATGACAAATTGAAAATAATTACTTGGATATTGGCTATTAAAATGGCTTAAATTATTTACTAATTAAATAAAAATTTCAAAATATTTAAATGAAATTACATTTAAATAAAATAAAAATTAATAATAAATATTAAATTATAAAATATAAAAATATTTAAATGAAATTGCTTTTAAATAAAATAAAAATTAATTATAAATATTAAATTATAAAATATAAAAAATTTATTGATCAAAAATGGATAAACTGATACAAGATTGATGGAAAAGAGTAAAGAAAATTGAAGAGATTTTTTTTGATAAAAAAAAACTATGTTTTATCAAATATACATAGCAATATATATATAACAAACGATATAAGATAAATGAAGCATATTATTTTATTGACAAGCGACTCTAAAACGCATGTAGCTTTAAATGTAAATACCTTATTGGGTTTGTGTGAAACTATATATATATCTATAAATGTTTCCTCCTTTTATCTATAATATTATGTTTCGGCCTTCTCTGTCGCTCATAGGATGTAGTCCTTTCGAATATGAACACATTGAATCTTAGATTATTTCTGAGCTGTGATTAAGTATTATGCAGTTCACTTACGTTATTAAGAGTTTATTTCTATAAAAATTCAATTCACTATATATCACATTACTATATCTAACCATAAGAAACATTTCAGCATATGAACATTTTGGTATAATACATTTTATACTCCATTCCTTTGGGCAAGCCATTTATCATATAGCACACACCTGTCATTCAAGCCCATAATATGCATTATACATCTTGCGTGTACATACATATATCCATATATATATAGTGACATATCTGTATACGTGCGATAATGGCCGTCGACTCGTGCGCCTGCCCGACTCTTGGGGAGGGGGCCTTAAAGCGCGCGCGCTAATTAGCGGTACGTGCGGAGTGCGTTTTGTCAGGCGCTCGAAAAAAAAATATATAGAATATGGATCTGGAGACTGAGGAGTGTGGAGTGTGGAGCCTGGAGCTGGGCTCCGAAACCTGAGGGCATTGCCGGCCAACTCGAACGACTCTGACGACTGAGATCGACGAGTTGTGTTATCAATGAATTCAAATCAGCAGACATCAGACAGTCAACAGCGAACAGCTCACCTGTAACAATGACATGTGTTGATGTTGCTGTTGCTGTGGCTGTTAGCTGTTTTCTGTTGATGAGAGCGTGCAATTGTGACCCCAGTGACCGCATTCACATCCATGGGTCCCCTCCGCCTGGTGCCCGCCGTGTGGTGCCGAGCTATAAAACAAAATGAGAAATGTTGTTGCAAACCAAATGGCACGGAGACATAAGTGCACTCTAGTCGAGTGCGGAAATACCCTGTAGGTAGTTAGGCAAGATATATTTGATGTATGTGAGAGTTTGGATTGGAGAAAGAATTTGTTATGGAATATATAGAAATTCGAGATTGGCTTTAGGTTCTGCTCATCAAATAGTTCTCAATGCACGTATAGTTAAGAGGTATATTCGAAATGTTGTTGTACTCAAACGTTAAAGTATTCTGCTCTGGATATATGAGAATATATAGTATACAGTACAGTATACAGTATAAAGGGTGGAGTATAGGAAAGGGTAGGAAAATAAAAAAATATTTAGTTAAGTATATATTTTATATATTTTTTTCACAGATTCCTAGTAAAATATAATATATAAGAATTCCTCATAGTTAATTCTCAATTACATTAATCTATCCACATATATTGTATTATTATATTATTATATTATTATATTATTATATTATTATATTATTATGTTATTATATTATTATATTTTTATTTTATTATATTATTTTAATATTATATTATTATATTACAAATCTGTCACTATCCTGCCTTCTGTTACAAACTTATAGACATATTCAAGATACCCCTGTTTTATTATTTCCATTAACTATAAGGTATACATTGCATATGCTTGTAAGCTGGTACTAGATGCCCTATTAGATTTAAACGTAATGATTAAACCGTTTCCAGTGCGTGTGCAATCAATTTGTTGTTGTTGTTGTTGCTGTTGGCATCTGGAAAACTTTCAACTGCCCAATGATTATCCTTGACCCACGGCCTGGGCTCCACTGCAACAGACAATGTGTCATTTTAATAGGCCGACATTATTCACAGTTGTGTTTGAGTTAAGCTCAGTTCAGTTCAGTTCAGTTCGGTTCAGTTCGGGTAATTAAAAACACTTGTCTGATTTAAGCATAGGAATTTTACAGCAGGTCTACTGCGACGACAGCGATATGTGCTATAAGTACATTTCTCATTGAATACACGTATGCAGTGGCTCTCTCTCTCTCTCTCTCTCTCTCTCTCTCTCTCTCTTATTTGACATATAATAAATCATATGTTTCATAAACATTTTTCAATTAAATTGAGAGTTTTGTATATGGAAAAAGATGTTTTAACTGATTTTTGTTAGTAGAAAATGAGACAAGAATTATTTATGAAATGTAAAATATAAACTTAAAATTAATTAAAATAAAATTAATATAAAGTTAAATTAAAATATAAAAAAATATTCAAAAATATAAATATATAACAATAAAAAATAAAAATAAATAAACATTTAATTTAATAATAATAATATTATATCAATCTTGATTGAATATATTTAATTCTATTTTATACATCGTATTTCTCTTTGTATTTCTGTTGATAAAATTTGAACTCCACAATCAATTCTATCACAGTTCCTTCGATAGGATTAAAGTTTATATTTTTTTTATTTATATACTATATCTTAATTAAATTAAATTATGTATCGAAAGAAAGCGTATAGAATCCATAGTAATTTTATTTTGTTTGTCAATTATAGACTTTCGTATAGTATCTATACATATTTACATTGCATCACATAATTGGTAAATATTTTAGAGATTTATTAATGTTCATATTTGAGTCTTCAGTTGCAGTCACACAATTTATTTCTCTTTCATAATTCATAAGAAATTCAATTGTCTTTTCCAAGCATGTTTTATACAAAATTTCATTTGCTGTAGCTAAAATGCAATCGCTTTACGCTTATCCGCAGCATCTCTTTCACCCATTTGATTAAGGTCAAGCTACTCTCTTTTTTTTTGTCGTTTGGCCGGAAATTGCAGCGAAGCAGTTGACCCAAACAAAACAAACGACGGGCCATAAAAAACTACAAGAGACAGATGAAGAAAAACAACAACAACAACAACAAAGACTGTACTCAAAACTCTAAGATAAATCTGCACAAAAATGGGAAAAAATCTGCAGAAAATAAAGAGAAAAATTAGCAAAAGGCGAACCGAAGCCGAAGCAGGCCCAAGCCAAGCAGCCAAACTCATGTAGGAAACCATAACGAGCTGATGTTATATATACACACTATATGTATATATATATATATATTTAACTGTGTCTAGAGATCAGCGCATGATGAGCGAAGGCTGACCACTTGAACATGATCCACGAACGATCATTGCGAACATCATGATCGTGTTGAAATAGCATAAAAAAGACAGAGTTGGAGCTTTATGAGCGATATTACCGTAAGATAATGAAAACTGTGGGGCGTTGGCTGTTTTTTGGGTGAAATCTCGTTGCTGGCAGCGGCAGCACCTGACCCGAAAATGTTTCACATTTGCCCAGTTACAGTTAAACGCCATTTTTTCCGTTGAATTTGTGCTCGTTAAGCGGCCGCCGTGTGCGTGCGAGCGAGATGGCAAGTGCTCTTTTCGTCTCTCTTCGTTTTCGAGCCAAGATCTCAGCTCAAGCTACAGCATCTGCTGATGCCAGCAGCAGCATCGACTTCAGCTCGCGCTTGCTGCCCATTCGGTAGCCGTCAAAAAGAGTTTTTTTTTTCTCTGTTGATGTTGGCCTCAAAAATGAAACATGGCCACGCCTCGAGGGCGCAACGGTAAATGGCCCAAATGTTGTTTTGACTTTTTAATGTAGGTTGTTGTTGTTGTTGTTGCTTTAACTAAATTTGATGCGTGTGCGCTGGCTTGACCCATGGTTTATTCACCTGTCGTCATAGTCGCGTTGAAATTAAAATTAAAAATTAAAATTGCAATAACTCTTCTGCTTTGTTATTGTTGTTGCTGCTGCTGCGGCTGTTGCTCATGCAGTGAGCTGTTGTTGCCTTTATCTTAATGAAACATTTTTAAATCGCTTTTAACAAACGTCGGGCTATTAAGCCATGCGCTATTTATAAAGCTCACACTCTCCGCACTTGAGCTCCGATTTAAATGCATTTAATTTTGAGGCATGTGAAAATTAATTACATTTAATTAGCCCTGCCTTACCGCGCCTGCACACCTCATACATTCTATATGGACAGATCTGTGTGTGTATGTATGTGTATATATATGTGTATGTGTATTTATATATATATATATATATATATATATATATATATATATATATATATATATATATATATATGTATGTATGTATGTCTTTACGTATATATATATATATTTTTTTTTTCAATTATTTATATATATACTCGACATTCTCGCCAGCTCAGCCATACAAGTTGCCGTTTCAACGACTAAAATTGGCTTCTGTTATTTTGTTTTTTTTTTTTAATACCCTATTAAGATCGAATGCTTGGGATTTCAAATTATGTTTATGTTGGAGAGAATCGCAGGATAGAAGAGGCAAAAAAGAGAGAGTTTCTTGCTAATTCTATTCAATTTGAAGTCTGCTCTATTTGTATCCTCTATTCTATTTATATTTTATTCTCTAAAGAATAGTCAAGAAATTACAATTTATTCTGTCTCTTCCATCCAGTGAAAAAAGTAAATATATTCTAAACTGATCAAATAACAGCAATAGGAAAGGAAAGATAAGTGTAGTTATTTTCTCAAGATATATACAGCTATGTTCAGTAGAATGATAGCGCATAGAATGCACTGAAAGCACTGAATGTTGGACATCACAATTTAGTGATAAACACAATATTTTTGACAAAATTTGATGCAATTATTAAGTTTAACATCTGTAATTAATAATTAGATGCTTTTTTTGTTACAAACTTAGGATATGTGCACTTCAGGGCCTGAGAAGGAGAAAACTCCTAAAATTGAGCTGTTCACAAGAAGAATAGCGGTTAACAAAAATTGAACAAAAAAATGAGAAAAACCCTATTTAACATTACTCTAACTTTATATATCATGTATGTAAGTTCTCTTCATTCCCAAAGGCAGAATATGCTGCTGTACTTAGCATAGGCTCAATAATATCAATGTCAAAAGATATTACCATAAAACAGAAGCCTAATTTCCGTCTATATTATCAAGTCTAAGGATTAACTTGGATGATTCATTTCAATATGCGCAATGTGATTCAGAGAAAAACGCGTCGCATGTTAATACAAACTGTCTGCTATAGTAGCTATTGTAGTATATAGTAGTATAGTATGCTATAGTAGCTATATATATTTCATAAAAATCTCTGTCTGAGAGCTGACTTAAGATCTCAAGGAGTGTACTCTTGCTGAAGATTAGCATATCAATTGAGCTGGAATTCTAGCAACATATTTTTCATATTCATTTTCATTCAACTAAATCCTGCTTTATTCATTTCATATATTCATTTATATTCATATTTAAAGGCATATGTCAACAACTAAATCTTATCGATAATTTAAGTAGTTGCTGGCTTATAGTTATTGAAAGTAGGTTACTTTATACTTACTTACCTCAACTGTCTACCTAGGCATGCCATTGTAAATTGATCTCGGTTTCTAGGGCATACTAAGATATGTAGCTTGCCTTATAGATTCCTTAAAGAAATCAGAAGACTTTATGTTTATGTGCATTTATCAAAGTTCACTTCTCTCTCTCACTCTCCCTCTCTCTCTACCATCTGTCATACTCCAAAACGTTGCTCAATTTACAGGGTATTCCTTTGTCTCTTTGCCTTGCAGTCACAGCAATCTCACTATTTGTTTTTTTTTTTTTCTTTTATTATTTGTGCTCTTTTAATTGCTTTATAATTTAAATTTTCGTTCATCCGCGGCGCTCGTAAAACTGTCCGATTGCCTGGCCGCGTCGACTGCCTGTCCATGCAGTAGTCGAGAAGTAGCTGAGAAATCGCTTTTACGATTGCGCGTATGTGCCACCTGTTTGATTGTCTGCCGTTGGGAGAATGAAACGTTTAAAGGTCAAATGAAATGATTTTTAATTGAATTTCAAACGAAATGTACTTAGGGGCTCAGTTAGTTGCTCTAGCCCCGCTCACTGAGATCGATGCTTATAAGCAAATTAAACGGAAGCTTCACCCGAACAAAAAGAAGACGAGATTCGTTGGCGTCTTGGGTGTGCTCCAATTAGACATTCGGCATTCGGCATTCGGCAATTAGCCAAATGAAACTGGCCCGATCTATCTGTGCAGACCAATTAGGGTCAGGCTGGATATAAACTACTGGTATTCAGTTATTTAACAGCATTAGCTAGGAAATCGACTTTCAACGGAAAACGATAAATGATTCAAGCTTAAATTGTCGAGATTTTGTAATTAGCTATTTGCTTTTTATCGAAATTTGACCATTGAGTGAGTTGTGCTTGGTCATGAGTCTGGATGTAGCATATTCCAGGCATGTAACTAGTCGGGCTGCTTCCTAGGCTCTTTCTCATTTGCCTGCTCTTAGTTAAATTAATATCAGCTTGAAGTACTTATGATCATAAACAATCTTAAGTTTGCGTCTCAGATTGAGTCTTCAAGCGTCTTAAAATTTTAAATGAAAATATTAAACCTTCTATAGTGTTTGCTGAAAACTTTTATTCCATAAACGATCTTAGATGAAATTAGGTACGGCTGTATATGCGATGTCTGTTAAGAAAATATTATTATATTATTATTATTATTATTATTATTATTATTATTATTATTATTATTATTATTATTATTATTATTATTATTATTATTATTAGTATTATTATTATTATTTGGTGCCTTTTATACTATTCATACCAGAAAGAAGGTAAAAGGTCTTGGATCAAAATGGAGACAACAAAAATATTTGTAATGTTTTGTATATAAAAAAAATCGTGTTTAAATTGCTCTAAAAAAAGCGAAATTATTTAATGAACAACCCAATAATTTCCAAGATCTATTCTCCACTTGCTCTCACTTAAAAAATATTTCTTCTGTTATTGTTCAGTTGCTGAAATCAAATTTCCTCAATTTATATCAAACGTTGTTTCATAACAAAAAGAGCTCCAATTTGAGCTCAACTTTTCTGCACACGTGAAGCTCTGCAATTTTATGCACTCTGTGCAAGCATAACTTAGCAGCGCGAAATCCCCGAGGCGCCAATGCGCTCATTTAATTAATTTAATTAACTAAACGGATTACCCGAGCAGCGCAGCGAAATTGACAAAAACGACACCCGGCGGGACGGCATGAAAATGCATGCCTGTGAATTAAGGAGCCACGCTGCAGCGGCAGCGGCAGCGGCAGTGGGAAGACGTGATCCAGGTCTAATCAGGCGGCATGCAGGCAATGGCAATGGCAATGGCAACGCTTTGCTATGCAGTCCGCACGCTTTATAAAATAATGGGAGTGCCGAGCGAGCAGCGGTGGGGGAGAGTCGAGAGCCGCCTCAGGTTGGGAGACGGTTGATTGCACCCGTAAGTGCCATATTGTCACCGTTTGATCAATCAAATCGCCGCCAATGGGGCAACGGGAGCTGTGTGTGCCACGACAATGACGATGACGACGACGATGACGACGACGATGACGACGCCAGCTCGTAAATGTAACTCAATCGAATCTTTGGAGGCGCGCAGTGATGCGTAGCTGTCGATCGCCGGCGATCGCTCGCTTGTTGCGTAACTCGTTCCCGTCTTAGCCAAAAGCCATACGCAATTAGCTCCGTTCAGCTTATGGAGGGCCGTCGTGCCTTCATGCGCCTCCGCTAATTGACAATATTTATGAACACGTACGCATTTTGTCGCCGCCTTAATTGGATCGTCGCCCACAGCTCGCAGCTCGCAGCTGGCCAATTATTTTCATCAAAATTGCTCACAATTTTCAGCGTGCGCGTTTTCAAATGAAGATCTTAACTCAGAACTCAGCTAAACGGACGCGTTTCGGTTATACGAATGCCACACAAAATCGTAATAAACTGCTAACAGCTTTAAGCGATCGACGAAGAGCGAAGTCTTAATACACTTGCGGGTTTTAGTTTTGAATGAATGATTCGAAAGCAAAATTTCAAAGAAATTGATTAGCAATTATGGAGTTAATCATAGATTTGGGGAATTTATCAGATATTTAATTTATATGGAAGAAAGTAGTTTCGTTTATGAAGTCAAAGTTTGAAGTTGAAGAAGGGAAATTTTTTCAAATTTATTTTATAATTAGAGTAAATGTGATTTGATATTCTAAGATATTTCATTTTCCTTTAGGGCATATGGATACCTTCATATTACGTATATATATTATATATCATATTATATAAATATAAACAAAACAGGCTTGATACCATTTCCAATTGCTATCTGTTATTGATAAAGAAAAAAGATTCGATTAGGCAATAAAATGAACTGAAATGAATTCATATTAAAAATGTATACAAAAATATACAATAATATAAAAAAGTTAGATTTATATATGGATATTGATTTAATTTAAATGCAACTTAATTAGTTTAATTTATTGATATATAAATCAAATAAGTCACAGTTATATATTATTTCGATTCTAATTTAATTTCCCTAGTTTTAATTTTAATTTTATTTGTTTTGTTTATTTATATATATTCTAGCTTGAAGAAATATAAATAAAATATAATTTATATTTGTTTGAGCTAAGATATATATATTCATAAATAAACTTAATTTAATAAATACCTATATATAACTAACTTTTCTACTATCTATCTATCTATCTATCTATCTATCTATCTATCTATCTATCTATCTATCTATCTATCTATCTATCTATCTATCTATCTATCTATCTATCTATCAATCTCTAAAGATAGTTTTATCTTAAACGACATATCCCAACCCAAATTTGCTATCGCAGCTCACAATTGCTCATCATGACAAACGACTGCTCACAGTCAATATACCCCTTTAGTTAGCGCAAACAAAAACGAAATGTGTATGAAATGTGTGCCATAAATTGTCACTAGATGAGATTTCTACGATTTATAACTAGGACCGGGTCTTGACTTGCTTTTACTTTGCTTTATTATTGTTTCTATTTTTGTTTATATATATTTTTTTTTATATTTGTTATTGTTTTGTTCTCTTTTTTGTGGCTATTTAATTCAATTAACTTTAATTACACATAAAAGCATTCTTGACGCTCGCTTTTTAGACTCTAAGCCAAACAAGTTCCATTTTGCACGCAGCATTTTGAAAAGTCGTTTTGCAGCTGCTGCGGGGAGGAGGGGGGCAGGGGGAGTGGGCGAGGTGGGACAGGTCTTATGTCAGTGGTTTATTAATGCCTTATTACTAAATAACTATTTGCTTACAACTCAAGCGAACAGTTTGGCACATTTGATATGCAGTCGAAACAAATGTCGGCTGCCAAGTCATTTGGCAATGGAATTATGCATCACATTTTGAATGTTTAAATGCTTCGCTCATTTAAATATCGTTTCCATACAAACTATGCTGAAACTTAAAGCTGTGCAAAGGAAATGAACTGAAGTTGTTAGCTATGCAAATTTAGTTGACATTTAATGGCTACGAAATGCATTTTGGTACTGTGAATTATAGATTTATAATTATTTATATTTCTTTATATATTATTATAAATTTTATATATATTTATATATATTTATAAATGTGAATTCTATAAATATTTCTCGACTCAACCTAAATTATGTTAAATATAAATAGAAAAGAAATCTTGAATTTGGCAGAGAGTTTTCTAATCCTTTGCAAATTTTATGGCGACCTCCAGGATTTTGTCCTCAATTTAAGTGACTAAGATCTCGCTCAATGCCTCATGTACCACGAGGCCCAAGTGATCTTTCTCAGCTTCTTTGGCAGCAATCCCATACACCTGGATGGCAAAAAAGACATAGATATAGAACGATAGAGATGAAATATAAATATATATAAAATGACATATTTAATATTCAAATATATTATATCTCAAACTAATTATGTCTTATGGAAATATCTTTTGATAATAACGTACGTACGTATATCAGCAATTTCTCTCTTGATGGGGAATGCAGAGAGCTTATATATATTTCGAGAGAAAATAAGTACGTAAGACTATTTTCCCAGACATTTGTATGGGTTTTAAGAGCATCTTTAAATCATTTAGTAACAGTTTATACGAAAACTATTAGAGCTAAAATATATCGTCTATACCACAACTATTACCCTTCTACTACTTCTACTTCTACTACTCGAAAAATCTTCTCTGCTAGAATTGCTCTTCTCTCCCTCTCCCTCTCTCTGCCCCGCCCTGCTAGCCTTCCGGCTTGCTTGAAACTTTAAAGCATCTTTAATAGCTCATTTCGATTGACCTAAAAATCTGTGAACGCTTAACGCTTTAGATAATATCTTGTGGATTGCTTGAGGAATGTGTGCTATGCTGTTTAGTCTGTTTTACCGCTATGCATTGGGTAGGAAGTGGCCGCAACTGGCAACTATTAGCTGGCCCCACCGCAGTCGATGGAGTGGAGTGGAGTCGGCACGGCAACAATATGTCTCATTGTCATTTGTCAAAAGGTAGCATAAAGCAAAAATCGACCAATTAGCGGCACAGTTAAACGTCAACATCCTCACGGCACGGCACGGCACAGCACATCCGGAATCCGGAGCAGCAGAGATTTCTGCTGCTGCTGCTGCTGCTGCGGCGGCCGCTGCGGTTTGGGAGCTCGCCAGACCACATGTAACCAGTGACGGTTACATTTTCGCCATCAATCAAAGAGGCGACGGGCAGCAGCTGGGGACAGCCCAAAGGCTGTGGCCCGAACCGCACTCGAGCTGCGGGCGCCTGCGCGCAAAAATGCGGAACAGACAAAAACCAACAAAAAAAAGGAAACCAGAATGAATGAATTTCACATTGAAATGACGAAGAAGGCATACGCTTTTGCAGAGGGAAGCTTTAGAAATTTTTGAAAAAAAAAATATATATATAAAAAAAAATATATATATGTAAATAAAGGGTCTTATATATTGTATATGGTATATATGGTGAAAATTATGTCTTTGATTTGAGCTATGTCTTGAATGATAGCAAAGAGAATGATATATTAAAGGTCAAGAAATATAAGAAGACATTTACTGTAAATGTGGATAGATCTTGGTTGCCAGATTGTATACCTTATTCACTCATTTATTTTGTATCACTTTGAAGTTAGTTTACTTGTTAAGTGAGCTTATAATATAATAGAAATCTGTGTAATTTGTAGTCAGAGCTTCATAATTTCCCTTAACCTAAAGTATAGGACTAAAAGTGTTTAGAATATATTCAATTTGACACATTTCTATTGGGCGTGACACTGTAAAAAATATTATAACAAACTGTTTAACTCTAAAGCCGAAGAAGATGTAGTTTTAACCGCACCAGCAATGGGCGTAGATATACCCACTATATATTTTTGTGTGGAGATGTCAGTACCGGTTTATATTCCAGATTTCAAAAGTCTACGCCTTTAAGTTGAAGTTAGTTTGTTATCTTATACGATTTCCTGCCTTTAGTTTGTTATCTTCTACGATTTCTTGCCTTTAGCTTTGATTGCGTGACAGCAGAGAGGAACAGCTGCCAGCTAGCTGGTTCCAAAAGAACTTGAATATATTGAAGAAGATATCAAAAATTATGTGTTATTGTATTTACAATTATTCTTTGGCAAAATATATAAGAATTTATTGTTTTAGTATTTTGATTAGTTTTATTGAATATTATAAAGTTTATTGTCTTGAAAGGGTCGAGAATCATTCAGCCTATGAACCTCATGCTAGACTAATATGAACTTAAATGAAGTATATGAAGAGCCTTTTAAAGCACACAAAGTCCACGCGATCAACTGATTCGCAATGCCCTTACATCTAGAGTATTGCGAAAAAAAGGAAAAAAGGAGCTGGCAGAAGAAAATGTTGATGATGACGATTTGCTGGACATGACAAGCATCAGCCGTGGCTGTCCTGGGGATGTCGCGAGACGCGCAACTGACTTGCGCAATTAGTTGTCAATTATCACATAACTGCGTGGCCTACAGACCACAGGCCTCTTAGGCCTCTCAGGCCAGGCCGAGGCGACCGAGCGGGTCTCGCTGGTAGCCGTGAAATTGGGTTTATTGATTTGCTAAAACAATTTACAATTGTCACGAGTCTTAAATTTATTTATTTATGTTTTACAGCCCGCTAGGCCCGGGCTCTCTTAGCCACCTTCATTAACGTGGCCATAAAGCCGGGCCACAAAACGTATATTGTGTAGCAATATTTCATTTGATCGAAGAGGCTACCGTTTGTTGTGGGTGCCACAGTGATTCCCCCTCTCCATAGCTCTCTCCTCCTTTCTCCCTCTCTCTCTATCTCTCTCTGTCTCATGGAGCACATAGCGCAACGTTTGTTTTCTTCGGCCCACAAAGCGTTTCCATTGTTTGGCGCTCGGTTGACATCTAATTAACACCATTGGCGATAGCTGCCTTTTACGATTGCATTTATTTAACTTAGTTATTCGAGATGTACGGCCTGAGCAGCCGGAACTAGAGCCGCAACCAAATTGAATTGAGCGTAAAATTCCAACGATTTCGGCTGCGCTTCGAGTTGTAAATGCTGTGGAATTGCGGTAATTGTGGATATCAATAGGCATGACAGAGCCATAAACTAGAATTTGAATGTGAGTTCTGTGCGCCTCGTACAGTGTATGGTCTATAGGTAGAAAATTGGGAGAAGAATCGGTTTTGTAGAAAGTTTTAATAGAGCTAAAAAGATTTTTTTTTTGCGATTTGCACAGAATATGACTATGAAGAAGATAGCTGTAGATATTTTCTATATACATACATATATATAATATATTTATAACTAAAGATATTTTCTATACATATCTTATATCTTTATATATTATTTATTTTATATTTAATATATTTATATTATATTTATATTTATCCGATAATATTTTCTATATTATATTTATATTTATCCGATAATATTTTCTATATGTATATTGTATATAGCTGAAATTGTATATAGAACTTTTCTAAAAAATTAATAGAAATCATGTAAATTGAAAATTTGCCGGGAAAAAACTTTTCTTTAAAAAAAAAATTGTTATATAGATATTTCTTAAACCCATTCAGAGGTTTCTTAGGTCCTCAAACGATTTACATATAATCTTTATTATATATATCACATATCATATATCAAATCAGCACATTATTCTTTTACTAAGTAGTATCTTCAATCTTATTTCAACTTTAATTGAATATATATAAAAAGATTGGTCAATTTTAGTTTTGCTTAAGTCAATTCCCCAATTTATAGCATTTTTCTTTTGAGTTTGGCAAATAGATCAAGCTGATTGCATCAACTATTTCTCCTAATATTCAACAATTTGTGTGGCGATCATTAGTTGGTTTTCATTTGAGCCAAAAACTGACTACAATTTGCTGGCAATGCTGCAGCAATGGACACAAAAGGCGGCAACAGGTGCACAATTAACAACAATAGCAACAACTACAACAACAACAACTACAGTAACAAAGCATGCGTTAATTACGAGCCTGGCCGAGTGCCTGGAGCTTGGCTTGGGTGTTGCAGGCAGCTTATGGACTCCAGCTTGGGGGCCTGGGCACGGTGACAAAATTAAACTTAATTGTTTTATGACAGCCGACAAGAGACAAGCGATGTGTGTGTGTGTAGATCTGTGTAGCCTATGTGGCACCCAGACATCAAATCACAGCTTCAGCCTCGAGCCGACTGCGGCAGGCAGTTGACATTTTTTAGGGTCTTTAACGGCGTAGCTTTGTCTTTTCTTGTTGTTGTTGTTGTTGCTTTTCTCTACTTAGTTTAGTTTAATTGTTTTTTCTTGTAAACGATTTTGGTGTTTTTTGTGCAGCTTCCATTTTATAATATTTATGAAAAAATGTTTTACACAGAACCCAGCGAACACAGCACAGAAAACACAGAAAAAGAGCCGCCAAATAATGGACGACAGGTGTTGCTGGCTGTTCGCTTGAACTGCTCCGCTGCTAAGGGGGCCCAGCTCTCGAGTGGCAGCCCCAACTGCTCAACGCCATATAAGCAACATTTCTATCATTGTTTTAAGGTAAACTTTAAGCATTTTCATGTCAATCATGGGAGCTGCTGCTGAGGTTGCCACAGCTGCTGCCACTGCTGCTGCTGCTAGTTAGCGGAATTTGAAAGACAACGCGCAACCTACATAACTAAAAAGAGTCGATTTTTTAATACTATATACCTCTTATACCTTTAATCTATAAATATAAATATGAATTGAAAGGCACGGGCAAAGGGAGTTAAATGTTTAGGAAGATAGAGCTTAAGGATGCTTTCATATTATATAATATTGTAAAGGTTTCTAGAATGGTTTATTCTCTAAAGTTGTGAATTACAATATTAGATGAGCATATTTTTAAAATGTATATGATCTTCATCATTAAAAAGCCAGAGAAAGCCAGGTAAATTGTGTTTGTGATACTGTATGTAGCTCATATAAGAAAGCCTGGCTGATCTCTAAAGCTAAATATATTAGCCAATTGGAGAGCAATCTCCTGGGCTTTGGTATATATGGTTTTTCTTCTTTTTTTTTGTGTATGTAGGACCTTAATTATTTATGCTTGGCTGATGTTATAGATGCTTTAATTCTTTAAATACTTCGTGTAATATTTATTATAGTGAATATACAAAAATATATAATATAATTTGCTGAGTGATATCGATAATTATCGTTTTGAGCATATCTGTAAAATATCGTTAGTTATTTTCTCGAAAGATAATGTTCAGCTTTAAATATAGTTAAAAAAATATAACATATAAAAAAATATATATATATATAAATGTGTATGTATTCCCTTATATTGTCAGGTATTTATTACGACAAAGATGTGCGCATAATCTAGCTCTTTATGCTATAATCTTTAAAGATCATTCTCAAGCAATACAGAATAAGTCGGAAAGCTTGTTGAATCTAGTTTTAAAACTATAAATAATTGAAAAGCTAAAATTCACAAGAGCTGTGAATCAAAAATATATTATAGAAAGCATTACTAAAACTTGTCAAATAATGAAGTTATACCCCTAAGCATATTAATACACTAAACTATAAAATATAATTCTCAAAAATCTAGCATATTAACAAGTAAGTAAGTTCACTCTACCTTGATAAGTAATTTTCTCAGCATTTTCAGTTAGTTTCGGTTTGTGCAACTTATCAAAGATAATCCCAGCAGCAGCAGCAGCCTCTGTTTTATGCACTTCCGCAGCTACTGGGAAGAGTGTGTTGTCTGTGTGGCTCTACACTCTTTTTACGATCCTTTTACTGCTCTCTAGTCTTTTAATTTTTGTCATTTGTTGATAATAATTGTGGTCATTTGCGATAATTGTGGGCCATTGTGTCTCCGGGGGTCGGGGAGAGTCTCTCGCTCGCACACCTTGATAATAATTGTCGTTTAGATAATTAGTTGGGATCGGGTTGGCATGTGAGTTGGCCGACGGTCGACAGAGTTCCACAAGAGTTGATTAAACGAAAAGTTATGAAAAAGGCGCACTCGAAAGATTTATGAGCGCTGATTAGCGGACGTTTAGCCAGCTAAGGGGGAACCCAGGAAAAGTAAAAATCTTGAAGATCCTTGAGTCGTTAAGTTGTGATCGTAAAAACTCTTTTGTTATGAATGAAAGAAGATTTCGCCTTTAATTGTGTGAAAAGTTGGGCGCTGGGAAGATCTTTCAGAATGAATAGGCGCGACCCGAGCATGAAAGTATTACCCAGAAATGTCGGTGACAACTTCCTGATCTATGGCAATACGAAATCCATAAATCGCCTACAAATGCCCATACATCTTATCGCGATGAAGCCACCCAAATAGTTGCCACACACTCTCACACACATGGAGAGAACTCATAATTAAATTATGCAAATTTGCGCACTCTCCCAGGCGGCATCTTCAAATGCGACACGTAAGACAATAAACCGAGACACCCAAGCTGCGACGCGCTAATGTGTAGCCCCTTAAAGGCGCATAAAGCCCGGCTAAAGCTCGGGGCAAGGCCCCACACATCGTTAAAGTTTTGATTGATTTTGCTCAGCGACAGCAGCCGCAGCCGCAGCAGCAGCAGCAGCGGCGGCTGCCAGGAAGCCCAGCTCAAGCTCTGGCCAGATCTTAATGAGAATGTAGCGCATTTAAATGTGGAGCTGGCCATTAAAACGATTTCGAGTGTCGCAAAGCGAAAAGTGTTTGTTTCTTGTTCGTTTTATTTTGGTTTGAGTAGCGTCTTACCTTGGCTCCAAAGTATTCAAGAGCTGGCCAACAGCACATCCCATGAGCTACACTGCAAATAATCATTGTTGACTTGACAAATCTAATGCTCTAATGGAAGTATGACATTTGTTTCTTCTGAGAAGTTTAGCTTTTGATCAATAGGTTTTTTGACGAGGTATTAAATCGATTAGATATAGTTTCTATAGCTATTCTGTGATTTCATTTGACAAAGCCAAAAAATGTTCAAATTAAATCTCTATAAAATTGATACAGAAAATTCAGGAAAATTTTGTTGTACATGAATAGATATTTTTATATTTTTTTATATATCCTTCTTTATTAATTTCATTTAGTTTTTTTTTTTATTATTTGTTTTATTTCATTTATTAAATCGTATAGTTAATTAAATCTCTATAAAATTGATACAGAAAATACATGAAAATGTTGTTGTACAAGAATAGATATTTTTCTATTTTTTTTTATATATTCTTTTTGATTAATTTCATTTACTTTTGCTTTGTTATTTATTTGTCTTATTTTATTTATTATATCGTATAGTTAATATATCAAGCTAAAACTTAAAAAATTTAATCAAATATTGTATTTATTATATTACAGTTATTATATATTATTTATTTTATTATTAAGTAATTTATTAATATATTTTTTAATATTATTATATATATAAATTACATAATAATAATATAATATAATATAATATAATATATAAATAAAATAAAATACAAAATATTTTAATAATTAGAATTAGTTAATTAAAGTAAATAAATTGGTCAATCTAAGCAAAAATTCGTAGTTAAATTCTAAAGTTAAGCTCGCCTAACTAAATTAAAATAAGCTCCCAATAATTTCTCATTGAAATCTCCATTTTTTCCAGTGTTGCATAAGGTGTTTTATCTGTATACAAATTTGTATTTAATCGCTCATTTTCGAGCACACAAAAGCAACTCGTATTGTTGGTAAAAAAAAGCGTTGCCTACGTATTAGCCGAAAACATACTTTGTGTGTGGGGGATTTATTGGGGCGCTCCATAAAATTTCTCAATAAGCAAACAAGATCCTAAGACACACGCGTGCTGTCTCGCTCGCGCGCAGGCGAGGCCGCAGCCGTTGCCGTCTCTGTTCGACGCGATTCCAATGAAATGTGTTTTTCGATAAAAATGGTCCATGCGATGCGATCGAATTTAAATTGAAAAATTTGATTTTAATTCTTGCATTCTAAATGTGTTTTCATTAGCATAATTAACGTCGAATTAAAACTTCGCTCGCTCGCTCGTTCGCCCGTTCGTCTTCTTCGTTTCGAATTGTAAAAATAAAATAAATTACATTTTTACAGGCAAAGAAAGTCGGCTGTGGTGGTGGTGGTGGGGCAAGCGTTAGGAGTGGAGCGTGGTGGAGTGACAGCTATTCGTCAGATCGTTAAATCGGCGTTAAGTATCTGTTGAGGATTCATTAAAGCGTTAGCTCTCCGCTCGGTCCACTTTGAGTGAGCGTGGCTTTGGGCCTGGTTTTTGTGGTTCGATCCGTCCGCTGGCCGTCCGTCTGGCTGGGTGGCTTTTGTCTTGATTTATGCTTGTGGCTCATTTGTATTGAAATTTGATATATTTCAGCATGCGCTCGATTTTGCGAAGCCGCCGCCAGAGTATATATTTTATATTCGAATTAATTGAAATGATTGTGATCTACAACACGACTCGGCGGGCACACATACACCCAAACACACACACGCACACACACACGCACACACACACACATGCACCCATAGTGTATATAATTTATGAATATCGCTTTGCTGGCCTGTATGTTAATGTTCACAAGTCTTTGTCTCTCTTTTCGTTGTGGCCAACTGCGTATAAATTATACGGCACACACAATAGTTATAACACCTCCTAAATGTTTTCCGTAAGCGTTGCCACAGCCGCAACTTTTTAGCAGTTTCTATGCTCGTTCACGTGGTCGAAAGAGAGTATATTGGCTTTGTGCAATATACGCCTTTTCAATTCCTGCTTCTGTCCCTTCTTCTGCGTGTCCGTTTGTTCATCAATCTATCCATCCGGGTGTTCATCTATTTGTCTGTCCATCCGTCCATCTGTCCGCTCCTCCGTATATTGATTTCATTCATGTCTGTCCATCCATCCGTCCGTCTGTCCTTCTGTGTATTTGTCCGTCCGTCCGTCTATTCATCAGTCCATCCGTTCATCTGTCCTTTAATTCATCCGCCAATTCATCCATCTATCCATGAATCCATGTTACCTTGAACGAGTATTATGCAGCTAGTGACGCCCGACTGCAGCATTCTGACTTCTTTTCTGTTTGGGGGAGCTTTCATTCCACTTTATGGCTGTATTAAAAGTCTGATTAGCTGCTGCTGTCGCTGTGTGGGCGTCATTTTGCATAGGTTTTAAGGAATGCAAGTTTACAGTTTTTGGGAAAGTCGCCTCCATCCATCCATCCATTTGATGTTTCCCGCTAGAATGTTAAGCGAAGAGACAAAGTTTGTCTATCTATCACATCAAGATCGTATATCACGTCGCTGACATTCAGGTGTGTAAAAACACCCCAACTCTTCTTTAAGTATATCATAATAAAACAAGCAGACCATTTTCTAACTATAAAATAAGAAATGGAAATAAATAAATAAAATAAAGTTTATTTTTTAAATAAAGAAATAGGTAATAATATGCTCGAGATTTTGTAGAAAAAATATTTTGTTTCTATTTTATTTGTATATAATAAGAGATATTATAAGTATTGATTGAACAAGTAAACAGATTTTAGTTAAAGTTTTTGATTTGCTGAATCTTAATTAGAGTCCAAAGTGTTTTAATTAGGTTAGGCTTAATAATATATTCTAACAACTAAGGAAAAATGATATATTTTTTCTGATAAATTCTATGTTGTTGAGTAGATGCACTACCTCTAAATGTCACCTTCTTCACATGTCTCTCCTAAGAGGAACCCTCACTCTCTCTTTATCTATCTCTCACACTCCTTCTCTGTTTCTTTAGTGACGCTTTTCTGCAGTCAAATATTTATTTTAATAAAGTTATTATTTAAGACAAGTTGCTAAGGATCTTAAGCATTTAAACATATATTAGAAAAAGCTTATTTGCAATTTTTTATATCATTTTATTTTGATTTTTGTAAAGAAATCAAAGGCTGAATACAAATCGCCAAGAAATGATAGTCATTTGACGTCATTTGCATAAATTTGAGAGTTTTCAATAGGCTGATTAGGTACTAAAACATCTGGTGATTACAGGTTTACTAATTATACCGTTTGAGAATATCATCTAACTATAAGCTATAAACTTTTTTTTTATAAAATAGCACAACCAACTAAGGTATTCGGCTTAATATTGGGAATTTATTTTAATGAATCAGTACATTTTCTTAAGCTTATAAACTAATGCTGATATAAACTGAAGAGCATTTGCTGAATAAATGAAATAAATTCCCTATATTTTCTGCTATATGTAAGGTTTCAAGCCTTAAAATGATTTTTCATTTAAAGCTAACTTAAATATAATTCTTAAATAAAGCCTTTAAATATTTATCTACTTAAGATCTAGAGCTCATGCATCCTATGCTAATTATATCTAATTAAAGTGAACTAAAGATTACAGATTTGCAATCGAAGACCAACTCCATTATAGTCTATTTATTACTGCAGTGTTATTCTAGACGCAGCATATCTAACTCTATAACTAGCTAGAAACAAAACTTCAAATTCTTTATATAGTAAAATACATTATGCCCCAACATTAGTCATTAAAATTGCGCATCAGCTAACAGGAAAGCCATTAATTCGCCCGTTAAAGGTATGAAAATCATGCAGAGAATATAAAAACCTTTCGCAAATCAACACATTTGTCAGGCTACACATTAAAAAACCCGAATTTAAAGTCACATCGAGATGCGTTTAGCCAGAAGAAAAGAGAGAAGAAGAAGAGAACACCAAAAAGAGAGAGAGAGAGAGAGAGAAACTGGGAATGGGTGATCACCCGCTGACAGAAAATCACTTGGCAACGGCTGATCATTAACCGATAACACATGACATTAAAGGTTCAAACAAAGTGAAAGAGTTTAAACGCACACAAAATGTGATAAATGCCGACCACCCCATGGATCCACAACAACAACAGCAACAACAACAGCAGCAACAACAGCTACAGCTACGACAACAGCAATGACAATGACAGTGACCACATCAAGACGAACAGGTGAGGCGAAAAACGAGCGGAAAATTAATAGTGTGAACGAAGATCGGCAAAAGAATACGAAGACGAGAGCGTGTGTGAGAGAGGGAGAGAGAGAGAGAGAGGCACACACACACGCAGATGATATCAGCATCTCAGATAGGTATCAGCTTACATTGGAGCCCCGTTTGTAGGCTGCCTCTCCCTCCCTCTCTCTCCACCTCCCCCAACAACATGTCGGCAGCGAGCAGCCGGAAATTTGTCAAAATGTCAACGGGTGAAACAGTTTGTGGCATGGAGTTTTTCGTTTTGGGAGTCTCCACACACACGCCAGTCCCCAGCCGCTGGACTCCACTTTTCAGGGCAGGCTCGGACTCAGGCTTCAGGCTCCGAATCAAGCCACGTAGCTTTTGTAAAACAAACCATTAGCAGCTAATAAACATTAGTCATGCGACCGAAAAACGAGTGAGTGTGCCGGGGTGTAGAGTAAACGACTAGTAGATACCCTGCAGATGCTTAAAATGGGCAGAGATAGCAATTGAATGTCTTGATTAGGTTTTGTGTTGGCTAGAGTATTAGAGTTAATAAATATTTCGAGTGTGAAACATATTCAACTATATATAAGTATATATATATATTGATATAAAAAAGAAATTTATGGGGTATATACAATTATTTATTGTTTGCTATGGGAATAAAGAAAAGGAGATAATACGTACATAATTTGACTTGCTTAACTCCTATAGTCTTTAAGACTTACTCGATATCGATATTTATCGATATTCTTATATATTGACAATTGGCTTATTATAAAAATATTGTAATATTAGTGATATTTAAATGATATAGAAGGGGCAATACAATATATATATATTGTACTTGTTTCTCTGTTGCCATTTCTCAAAATATGCTGATATCGATATTTATCGATTTTGAATAATATAAGAATTTCGAAAATTATAGAAAAAATATCCGTATTTTTTGTCATTTCCATGTTATTTCTGAGCAAAAATGAAAGATTTACTGAGCTGAGTTCTTCTCGTCTTCAAAATATGCTCTAACAGCTAATATCGATATTTATCGATTTCCTAAAATGTTCTTTCTCGACATCCATTTCAAATTTCCAACTGCATCAGTCTGTCATATTCCACAGTGAGCGCAGCGAATACTCCCTCTTCATCAAATTTGTCATTTGTACAGGGTATTGAGAGTAAGGGGCCGGAGAATCTTAGCTCGGCCCGATGATTTAGTGAGTGTAATTAAAATTTAAAGTTTCTTTCGCTCGCATATGTAAATGATCTGTGCGGAATTCCACGAAATAAATGAACAAGTTTTCTTCTCTTCTTTAATTTTTGTTTGTTTTTGTTTTTGTTTTGGTTTATACTCTTCTTTTTTTAGTGGTATGTATTTCCACTCTCTTGTAGTTTTCGTTTATAATTATAATTTATGCAGTTCGGAGCACACCGCTTGTTGACAGCAGACCCCATCAATCAGTCTAGGATCGCTGTAGATCGGTCTATTGGCGGCACGACAGGGCACGGTACGGCACGGCACCGCACGGCACGGCACGGGTAATGCTCATCTGCCACCGTTGCGATAGCGATATGGATCGCATCTTGTAAGTGAGCGCAGACAAATCGTGTACAAGATAAGCTTACATTAGATCGGAGTCCCAGGTAGCTGCGCGCTCTAATTGGCTGTGCAATTGGATACTTGCGCGGCAGACCGCCCGCTCCTTGTTGACTCAACGCCTTGTAGCTGTTAATTACATATATATCACTTCATTTACCGATATACGGCTGCATATACGTATATTCCGCTGATTCCTTGAATTTCCCGCTTGGCCGTCTGTGTCACCATTTTGTTGCTCATTCTGCGTGCGTCCTGTAGATTTATTGACCTGGCGTTCCATACAAATCAAGTTGGGCGTTTTGTTTTGCACATTTTTATGGGCGCTACTGATGCTATGCAAAGCAGCTATAACTCGATATATTTATAGACATATATATATATATATTTTACATGAACTGCATTCAGTCGTGTGGCTTGTAAAAGTTGTTTAAATAGTTGCATGAATCACACGAGTTTTGCAGAGCAGAAAAGGATGTGTCGTTAAAGGGCATACAAAACAAGAAATTACTTGAGATATAGAGATATATTGGAGCTGGAAAATAGGCATAAAAGGAGAAGAGACAAGTCTCGTTTTATAATATTATAGAGTATGATAGTTGTATGAAATATTATTAGCCTTTTAGGAATTTTTATATATTTAAATATTTCAATATACTTATATCTAAATTGATCTATAAGAGATATTATCTTTATATATATTCTACAGTGATGTAGACCTTTGTATAAATTTAAAATGTAATCGGGTGAATATAGAACTTCACTTGATAAGGAAACTGAAACAAACGATGGATTTTTTTTTAAACTTACTTTTTATATTCCTAAATTTCTATCTTACGCCATTTATAATACTGCTTATTAGATTTAATTGGTCCTGTGCTCTTCCAATTTCAAAACTGTTTAAAAAATACTTATTAAAGGTCCTGTTGAGCTTGTATTTCGTTTTTATCTATATATTATAAATTATCTATATTTTTTATATATTTATTTTATCTATTTATTATAATATTTATAATATTTGATATATTTAAATTTATTATTGTTATTCATTTTAGCTCGATATAAGCAACTTTTGCTCTGATTTATCATAGTATATTATTATTTAATATATAAAAAATAAATTTTCTTAAATGGTAAGAAAGTATTGCAAGGTCAAAGAGAACGTAAAGTGCTATGCTGTGCTCATAATGCGAGTCCTGTAACCCTGATAAGGCTTTGTATTGGATGATCGTTCAGCTAGCTTTCGATTTGCTTTTTTGGTTTCTGACTGACTGTAGATGTGGGCATAATCTAAGTTAGAATATATTACAAAAATATATAAAAATATAATATATATAATATAATATATATAATATAATATAATATAATATAATATAATATAATATAATATAATATAATATAATATAATATAATATAATATAATATAATATAATATAATATAATATAATATAATGGAATATAAATATAACAAATATTCAAATGTCATAGGCAAAACTTTGATAAGAATCGCTTATAGAAATGAAGGCCACTTGCAATGCAAGATGAACTTCTTAAAGCTCTTTCCCGGTATCATACATATTAATTACTCCGGATCAAAGCCAATGTTTGCTGACTCTAAAGGCAGCTAGTTATGCCTAAGAGCTTTGTGTGCACGTGCTCAAGTTTAATCATCATATAAAGAACTCTGCTAACAACTCTCTGGCATGCAGAGTGCTCCAGAACACAGAGTTGCTGCTCAGCTTAGTCAGCTCTGTAAATTGCAAGATCTGTCTGCAGCTCCAGCAGCTCCTTTGGGGCTCATTACATAAAGCTGGACAAGAGATTATGTCACGATGCTTCCTAGTGCAGTCTCTCCCACACACACAGAGAGAGGGAGCCAGGTGTGTGCGCATAACCGTAAGATTCACACATGCCCAACGCAGGACGGAGAACAGAAAGAAAATAAAAACAAAAGCAACAGCAACAGCAGCAGCAACAAGAGAAATACATTTTGAAAATTTAACGATGCGCACATTTTATTACCGCAATTAATTACAAAAACAAACGAAATCTTAAATCTCAGAGAGAAGAGAGCAGGAGAGAGAGAGCGGGAGAGAGCGGGAGAGCGTGAGTTAAATGAGAGAATGAGCATCTAAAGCAGCTAGATCTGGCGATAAACGTTATGATAGATGAGACTAGTAAAATGCTACTACCAAATAGTTCTCGACTCTGGTAATTGGAGGCGCAACGGGCAGCTGCTGTTAGCCAGGGCTGCTTAATTGGCGCGGCGCGGCCTGGGAGAGCGTCTCACTCGGAGCGCGGCGTCAAACTCGTTTCTTGACCAATTAAATGGCACAGCAAGAGAGAGAGAGAGAGAGAGAGAGAGGGAGATGGGAGAGAGCGCTCGATCGACTTCAATCTCGGCCTGGCTGAAAAGACGTTGTGGTCCGTGGGCCGCCTCTGTAGCCGCACATTTCGTATTTTGACGCGCAGCGCGACAGACGACAGCGAGCGCGACGGCAACGGGAGTGGTCTATGAACGTCAACTCGAACGCAATGGGCTTTAAGCACACGATGCTGCAGCGCAGCTACAGCCCCCAGCTGGCGGCGGCGCCGGCTGCGCCGCAAGTGACGGACTTTAGCATAAGTCGCATCCTGGGCAGCGCAGCCAGCAAGGATAATGCGCTGAAGAAGACAGCAGCAGGAGGAGGAGGAGAAGCAGGAGGAGGAGGAGGAGGAGCAGGAGCAACAACAGCAGGAGCAGCACCACCAACTGTTGCCAGCAACATTTTGGATCTGTCAAAGAGCCGCCAACAGGCCGTGCCGGCTGCGCCCGTGCAGCTGAGTCCCGCTGCCTACGGCTATGCCATGTTGCCGCCGGATCTGCTGGCCATGGCCAGCGCGACCAAGTTCTATGCGCAGTTCTTTCCGCACCTGCTGCCCGCCTATGCGGCGGCAGCAGCTGCCGCCGGCCTGACCACGCCGCCCACCTCGCCATATCAGCAGCATCAGCAGCAGCAGCAGCAACATCAACAGCAGAAACGTTACTTCGCTCCGTATGTGATCAATGGACAGAGTCCTACGCGCTCCAAGTCCTCCAGCGCCTGCACGCGCGCCGATTGCCTGGAGTGCCTGGACTACTATAAGCAGTTTGGCGCCGGCTATAAGCCAACGCCGCTCATCTCGCCGGCGGCTTCCTCGGTCAGCAGCTCCAGCAGCTGCCGCCTGCCGTTCGCCAGCGTCAGCGCCAGCGCCAGCAGCAACATTTCCCTGACCAACATCTCAGTCACCAATCTGAATCTGAGCAGCTCCGCTGCGGCAACGGCCATCTCGCCTGTGGCAATGTTGCCCAAGTTGAGCAGCAACAACAACAGCAGCAACAACAACAACAGCAACAACAGCAACAGCAACACTAGCGCCGGCGAGGAGATCAGCTACAAGTGCCGCATATGCGACAAGGTCTTTGGCTGCTCCGAAACGTTGCAGGTGAGTTGAATGAGGAGTGGAGTGGAGTGGGTGGGTGGGTCTGGGTTGTGGCTTGAAAGTAGAAGAGTTATAAGTGAGAGAATGGCTTGACATCTGCAGAGTGGGTGAGTGGATGAGCCCTTTAGCAAGGTAGATCAGCTATAAAAGGAGCAAGACAAGGGTGTTTTGGGATATGAAATAATAAATAATTTCATGAAATATTTCAATTTTTTTTTAAATAATAATTAAATAGGTGTTATATTGAATATATAAAACTAAAACTTTTTATGATGTATATACATTGCTAAATGCATATATATATATATATTTTTTTTTAGGTATATATTGCTATTGCCTATACATTTTAAATTCGTTTTGGAAGTATATTAATTCATTTGTGATATGAAAAAAATATTTCAAGCCAACCTCTTAAGATCCTACTTTAAAAACTAAAATTAAAACAGAGATAGAAATTAGTCATACTTTACCTTGAAGGAGGCAATTTTATATAATATTTATATGATATATTATGTATGGCAAAGAAAAGAGAGAGCAAATGAGGTAATGACTAAAGAGGAATTTTAGCTATAGTACAAGGATAAAGTAAAAGAAATCCGAGTTTGCCTATAAATGATTTTTTTTTAGCTTTGACCTAGATTTGAATTTTTGTTTGTTACGAATCGTAATTAGTTTCAAGAGGACTCTTAACCCTAAAGATTATTCTGGGTGCGACCTATTATCCAGCCTTATATAATATAGAAATTGAAAATATTTTTTTAAAACTGGAGTTAACAAGTAAGAAAACTCTAGTCGGGCGTGACCGACTAGGGTATATCTGAGCCTCGTCAAATCTGTGTCTTTTTTATAGAATTTGGGGGAATTTGTGGCCGGGAAATGTAACAAAATTCAAAATTGCAAAATTTGGTATCTCTAGCTTAATAGATGGGCGAGATATAATTTTTAAACTGAGTTTCGATAATGTTTTTATTCGATAACAAAAATCGAATATATTTATCGATTATTGGAAATAAACTTGACCTGCGCGCTGTATATAGGGATCTACACAAAAAATTTCTCTAGCTCTTATGAGAGCTGAAATCGACACGTTTATACATACGGACAGACGGACAGGGCCAAATCGATTTCTCTTGTCGCCCTGATCAAGAATATATATACTTTATGGGGTCTGCCACGCCTCCTTCTGCCTGTTACATACATCCAACAAAAACATTATACCCTGATTTCCCATTTTCAATGGGCTCAGGGTATAAAAATGTATAAATTTGTAATCTGCTTTTACGATTCGTAATACTTCTGGATATTTTATTCAGGCTGTGACTCAACTTATTTTTTTTCAATTATTTCTTATAAATATATATATCAACCCATATATGCATAAAATATATTAGTTAACACATTTTTGTTGGCACAAAAGTCCAAAATAACAAATATTTTCGAGTATAAATTGTGGAGAAATCCAGTTTGGCTTATCTAAGGCGTTCAATCTGCGCTTGCCTCGGAGTTTAAGTGTGAGCAAAGGCACTCGCTAGGCAGCTCAAGGCATCATTTGTCTTGCTTCAAATGCGAACACGTTACGATCAAGGGGGCGGGGCTGGAAGCAAAGGCGGAGCAAGAGCAGAGAGCTGCGCTGCTCATGCAAATCACGTAGATCACGTTAAAAATGGTGGCGCCCAAAACAGAAGCGAAACGGTGAATACGAAGAGGAGGAGGCAGCAGAAGGCGAAGAACTGGTTTTACGCATGGGTGCAGCGGCTGAGGCAAGGCGAGAGAGCAGCGCAGCACGCACAGCCGTTAGACAGAGAGCGCAAATGAGCGCCGTTAAACAAAATGGCCGCCAAGCCAATGAGCAGCAGTGCTCGCATTGCTCCCTCTCCCACACACACACACGCTCACTCACCATCTCTCTCTCTCTTGTAGGCGCATGAGAAGACGCACAAATCGCCGCGCTACGAATGCTCCGACTGCGGCAAGGGCTTCTCCCAGCTGCGCAACTACAAATACCATCTGTCCGTGCATCGCGGCACCAAGGAGTTCGCCGCCGAGTGCCCGGAGTGCGGCAAGACGTTCAACGACAAGGGCTACCTGAGCAGCCACATGAAGATCCACCGGAATCGCAAGGAGTACGAGTGCCCCTACTGCCCGAAGTCGTTCAACCAACGCGTCGCCTTCAACATGCACGTGCGCATCCACACGGGCGTCAAGCCGCACAAGTGCGCCGAGTGCGGCAAGCGCTTCTCCCGCAAGATGCTGCTCAAGCAGCACATGCGCACGCACAGCGGCGAGAAGCCCTACCAGTGCTCCGTCTGCGGCAAGTCCTTTGCGGACCGCAGCAACATGACGCTGCACCACCGCCTCCACTCGGGCATCAAGCCCTTCAGCTGCCCCCTCTGCCCCAAGGCCTTCACCAAGAAGCACCACCTCAAGACGCACCTCAATTACCACACGGGCTGCAAGCCCTACGTCTGCCCGCACCCCAACTGCAACCAGGCCTTCACGCAGTCCAGCAACATGCGCACGCACGCCAAGAAATGCCAGTACCGACCGCTAGATGGCGCACAGGCATTTCCCTTGCCATCCAAGCAGCAGCAGCCGCAGCAGCTTCCACAGCAGCCGCAACTGCAGCAGCAGCATCTACAGCAACACACATTGACTCTCGCCACGGCTCCCAGCTTTGTGATGCCACCAGCAACGTTTGCCGGCGCCGCAGCCGCATTTCCGCCGGCACAGCAAACGCTGCTCAGCAATCTGCGCACCTTTTAGCCCAGCAAAAACTCTGAGCGGCGAGTGCAAGACTGCGACTGAACCAGTTTCGAGTGAACAAAGTCTTTAAGCCCTAGTGTAAATATTATATTATATTTTAATATATTTTCTTATAAAAAAAAAAACCAAAAAAAAAAAACATTTTTTTTATCTAGATTGGAAATGTGCAAAAACTCCTTTCCTTTCCTTTTTATATGTTTAAGAAGTGCGCGAGCTTTACATAAAGATGGAAGCATAAAAAATGCATATATAAATAGAATTATATATTCCTAATTTTTTTTGTTAAACTGAACATTTTGGAGAGTAGCTTAATGTATAAAAAAATATATATATTAATTTTTTTAGGCATATAAAGTAGCATCAATGCTTAAGAAATTAAATGATATGATTATAAATAAATAAGCAAATATAAATTCAATTAAAATTAAAATATTAAAATATATAAATTAAATTACAATATAAATTATATATAATATTTTAGCTAATTTATATAAAAAATATATATTTGAATTAAATTTCTAAGACATATTTTCTTTTTTTATAACCTTAAGAAATTTAATAGATATATTTTTCTTTATATGTGAGGCTACTCTCCCCAATGTTCAGCTTAACAAAAAATATATATAATTAATTAAAAAAATATATATAATGTAAAAAAATAGATATATTTATTTATATTCTATGCTTCCATCTTCAAACTAAGCTCGCCAAATTTATTCAAGCTTCTCTTCCATCTATATTTAGTTCATTTTGAAAACCTTTTTAACCTTAACCCAAAGTAGATTTATTAGAAAAATGTTAAAATAATATATATGCAAAAATAAGCAAAGATACCTAATACATCTATAAACTAACGAGAATCAAGAAAAATATATAGTAACTACAAAATATAAATATAAATATAACAAATATAAAAATAAATATAAATATTAATATAAAAAATATAAAAATAAATATAAAAAATATAAATATAAATATAACAAATATAAAAATAAATATAAATATTAATATAAAAAATATAATATATACAAAATATAAATATAAAAATATAAATATAAATAAAATAACAAATAAAAATATGAATAAAAATTATTGATGAAATAACCAAAAGGAACTAAATATATATAAATATTTAAAAATATTAAGACATATTCAAATATATTTATATATATTATATATAAAATATGAAATTTATAAAATAACAAAATTGGCGCAAATATTTCTGCCAAATATCACAGTTACTTGTCACTGTTACTGCCTAGGTCACAGTCACAGTTCACAGCAATCATTCACAGTAATCATTCACAGCAAGTATTTTATATATATATTCTCAGTTTGTCAAGTCAAGGCAGCCTTTGCATTTGCACGTGATTCAAGTTAATTCAAAGACGAATTGTCCAAAAATAAACGAAAATAGAAAAAAATAAAATAAAGAAAATCAGCAATGGATGCTCATGAAGATCTGCCCCTGGCGGAACCTGACAGGAATTATCAGTTGATATATCATCCGACCTATGGGCCGTTCTATGGCATAATGGGCGTGTCAGCGGCCATAGTCTTCTCCTCGATTGGCGCTGCCTACGGCACGGCCAAGTCGGGCACGGCGATTGCCGCCACGGCTGTGATGCGACCCGAGCTGATCATGAAGTCGATCATACCCGTCGTCATGGCTGGCATCATAGCGATCTATGGGTTGGTCGTCTCGGTGCTCATATCGGGCAAGCTGGACTCGGCAGCGACCTACTCGGTGGTCAAGGGCTACGTCCATCTGTCCGCCGGACTGTCTGTGGGCTTCTGCGGCCTGGCCTCGGGCTATGCCATCGGCTGTGTGGGCGACGCAGGTGTGCGCAATACGGCACAGCAGCCACGCCTCTTCATTGGCATGATCCTGATACTAATCTTTGCTGAGGTCCTGGGCCTATACGGCATGATTGTGGCCATCTATTTGTATACGAAAGATATTTGAGGTGGAATAACTAGATTTTAAATAAACTTTTTTTGTTTTATTTATATTTTTATTTTAATTTTTATCTTAATTATGAGAGTTTATAATTTCACAGCCCCTACCCGATTCAAATCGCGCGCCAAAGCATTCGCAATAGTCAAATTGTTAGAGATGACACAACGCTCGTGCCTGTTACTTAACATAAGCTGCGTCAGTTAACAGCTCTACGCTCACTGTTAACAGCGCACTCCACCGGCTGGCAGTGTCAACTCGTTGCGTTAAGCAGACTTGCTCCACACTTAACAGCGACGTCGACGCGCTCGTACCTGTACATAGGTAGCCGTGCACGTCAGCAACACACACACGCACGCTACGCAGCTAGCTGTCACATTTGCACACACACGCGCGCATGCCAGTGTGTCTTTAGTTGTTTTTTTTTTCTTTTTCTAATTTCGAGTGAGGCAAATTAACAAAATTCGTGTAAATGTTACAATTAATTGTGAAATCGAACAGAGATTTATGCGTGACTAAACATTTACCTCACTTTGTTGCTTGCAGACGCAACAACAGCAGGAAACATACGCAACAATTCGGATTCACTTTTCGCCAGCGTGGGCAAAAGCGAAAAGCGAGGCGGAGCGAGAGGGAGAAGAAAAAAGGAACACGCTGCCATGGCCGAGTATTGGCAGCCGCAGCAGCAGCTGCCGCAGCAGCAACAACAACAACAACAGCAGCAGGAACATCTGCAGCCACAGCTAACAAATGGAGCTGGCGAGGCGGCCGCATCCAATGGCCACAATAATAATAATAATTATGTAAATTTTAATCAATTCATCAGCCAGCACAATTTGGCCAGCGGCGCCTACAACGTGGGCGGCGGCGGCGGCGCCTTCGGCCTGACGCCCAGCAGCGGCGCCAGCAGCAGCAGCAGCTCCAACGTAAGCGCAACGTTTTTTCCCCTTTACAGTTACTTTCATTTTGCTTTGTTTTTTCGTTTACAGTTATATGCGCCGCATTTCTATGGCAATCAAAATGGCGACTGTTACGGCGCGGCGGGCGCAGCTGTTGCCTATCCCGTCGCCTATCCGGGTGCGTACACATCCTTTGGCCACAATCCCTTTGCGGCTGGCTACGACTTCAGCGCTTCCAAGCTGCAGGCATCGGCGCCCGAGTTTGTGCCCAATTTCGCCAAGCTCAACTTAACAGAGGCGGCAACAGCAGCGGTAACAGAGACGGCGACAGCGTTAACAGAGAATGCCGCTGTTAAGCATCATAATAACAACAACAACACTGCCACACAGCCAAATGGAGCAGCAGCTGGCGCAGCACAGCCGCAGCCACAGCCTCGAGTGGAGCACAGGCAAGCGAAGCCCCAAGGCAGCAGCGGTGGAGGAGGCGGCGGGGGCGGCGGCGGCAACGGACGTCAGCAGCGGCGCAACGACTATCGGGAGGAGCGCAACGAGGAGCGCTATGAGCGCGGCAAGAAGCCGCAGAAGCAGCAGCGCTACGAGAACCATCGCAGCAACAAGCGGCGCGACGATTGGAATCGCAATCGCGATCGCATCAATGGCTATCCACGCGCCGCCGAGGAGCTGGACACCAGCAACAGCAATGACAGCGCCCAGACCTCGCCCGAGAAGCAGCAGCAGCAGCATCCACATCATGCACAGCATCAGCAGATCTCGCCCAGACGCGCGCCTGAGCTGGAGAAGCTGTCGCAGCGCGAGAAGCTGATGCGGGATATCGAGCAGCGGCGCCTGGAGTGCCTGGTGTGCGTGGAGCTGATCAAGGCGCATCATGGCACCTGGTCGTGCCAGAACTGCTACCATGTGCTGCACCTGAAGTGCACCATCACGTGGGCGAGCAGCTCGAAGTCGAACGAGGGCTGGCGCTGCCCGGCCTGCCAGAACGTGCTGGAGGAGCTGCCGCGCGAGTATCTCTGCTTCTGCGGCAAGCTCAAGAACCCGCCCCTGACGCGCAACGAGCTGGCCCACAGCTGCGGCGAGCTGTGCTGCCGCCTGGAGGGCTGCAGCCATGCGTGCACGCTGCTCTGCCACCCGGGGCCGTGCCCGCCCTGCCAGGCGAACGTGAACCGCAGCTGCGGCTGCGGCCGCACCACCAAGCTGATGCAGTGCGCCATGAAGCAGCCGCTGCAGTGCGAGGCCATCTGCGACAAGCTCCTGAACTGCGGCGAGCACCGCTGCCAGCAGCCGTGCCACGCGGGCAAGTGCGAGGCGTGCGCGGAGCAGGTGCAGCAGCACTGCCACTGCGGCAAGCAGCAGCGCGAGGTGCTGTGCACGCGGGAGACGCAGGACAGGCGCAGCTACTCGTGCAAGGAGTGCTGCGGCAAGCCGCTGCCGTGCGGCAACCACAAGTGCAAGGACTCGTGCCACGCCGGCGCCTGCCGCCCCTGCAAGCTCAGCCCCGCCCAGATCACCAGCTGCCCCTGCGGCAAGCTGCCCGTGCCGCCGGCGCAGCGCACCAGCTGCCTCGACCCGGTGCCCACGTGCGAGGGCACCTGCAGCAAGACCCTGCGCTGCGGCAAGCCGGCGCACCCGCACCAGTGCGCCAGCAAGTGCCACTTGGGGCAGTGCCCGCCCTGCCCCAAGCAGACGGCGGTGAAGTGCCGCTGCGGCCACATGGACCAGATGATCAAGTGCCGCCAGCTGTCGACGCGCGCCGACGACGCCCGCTGCAAGCGGCGCTGCACCAAGAAGCGCAGCTGCGGCAAGCACAAGTGCAACGCCGAGTGCTGCATCGACATCGACCACGCCTGCCCGCTGCCCTGCAACCGGACTCTGAGCTGTGGGCGGCACAAGTGCGACCAGCCCTGCCATCGGGGCAACTGTCCGCCCTGCTATCGCAGCAGCTTCGAGGAGCTCTACTGCGAGTGCGGCGCCGAGGTGATCTATCCACCCGTGCCCTGCGGCACCAAGAAGCCCGTCTGCAAGCGGCCCTGCTCGCGCACCCACGGCTGCGAGCACGCGCCGCAGCACAACTGCCACGCGGCGGCCAGCTGCCCGCCCTGCATGATGTTCACCACGAAGTGGTGCCATGGCAACCACGAGCAGCGCAAGACCATACCCTGCTCCCAGGCCAGCTTCAGCTGCGGCTTGGCCTGCGGCAAGCCGCTCTCATGCGGGCGGCACAAGTGCATCCGGCCCTGCCACGAGGGCGAGTGCCAGCAGGCGGGGGGCGAGCTGTGCCGCCAGAGCTGCACCAAGCCGCGCCCGCTGTGCGGCCACAAGTGCGCCGCCGCCTGCCACGAGGGCGCCTGCCCCGAGACGCCCTGCAAGGAGCTCGTCGAGGTGCAGTGCGAGTGTGGGAATCGCAAGCAGAACCGCAGCTGCCAGGAGCTGGCGCGCGAGCACAGTCGCATCGCCACCGCCCAGCTGGCCTCCTCCATGGCGGAGATGTCGCGCGGCAACTACATGGAGCTCAGCGAGATCCTAGCGCCCAACAAGAGCAACAAGTCCAACAAGACGTGAGTAGATCCCTGAGAGATCTTCAAATTCAAATTCATATTTCTCTCTCTCTTATCCAGCCTGGACTGCAATGAGGAGTGTCGTCTGCTGGAGCGCAATCGTCGCCTGGCCATCGGTCTGCAGTCGCGCAATCCGGAGGCGCAGCTCAAGTCGCTGACCAAGTACTCGGAATTCTTGCGCGGCTTCGCCAAGCGCAATCCGGCGCTGACCAAGAGCGTCTACGAAACGCTCAGCGATCTGGTCAAGCTGGCCAAGGAGAGCAAGCAGAAGTCGAGGAGCCACTCCTTTCCCACCATGAATCGCGAGAAGCGCCAGCTGGTGCACGAGCTCTGCGAGGTGTTCGGCGTCGAGTCCGTCTCCTACGACAAGGAGCCCAATCGCAATGTCGTCGCCACGGCGCACAAGGAGCGCGTGAGTAAAATGAACCAATCCAAAGGGATTTTAGGAAACCCCATCACGAAATCCTCCCTAATCGATTCCCAATCTCTCTCTTTTTCAGTGCTGGCTGCCAGCGACGAGCATTATGGAGGTGCTGGCGCGGGAGTCGGGGCAGCGGCGCGTCCCTGTGCCCAGCAACAATGCGTGGAGCCTCAAGAAGTAGCAAGCGCTGACGACAATACAACAACAACAACAACTAGAACAACAACTAAAACAACAATTAGAGCAACAACAAACAAATTTTGGGTAACTCGACTCTCTCGAGAAATTGTTGGGAATGAAGGATTAGCGTGCAGGATATCAAATATATACCAAAATGATATGGAAAAGGGATATTGTTAGTCGACCTTGAACTGTTGTACGATGAATTTATGTAAAGCTGAATCCTACGACTACGTTGCGTATACAGAATAATAAACAAAACACAGAAACAAAAGGAAGCGGTCTAATCAAAAGGACGAGCCAGCACGGACTGTGAGTAGCGCTTGCAGAGTTTCCACTACTATTACTAATAAATAAAATGTCTCGTCTTTGTTTAACATTTCCAAAAGTACGCGCTTTATGTTCTTTGAATTGATAATAAAAGAAGATACCAAAGCGCTTAGAGTTGCCTCCGTTTTTCTGTAGTTGTGCAACACTGTTTGTAGTTGTATTTGTGTCTCTGTGTGTGTGTGTCTTAGCTGGTTGTTGTCTATGCTAAATGGACTGAATTTGAGTTGAATTTGAAATAAATGTTTGACATTTATATTAGAAAAGTCTGCAAAATCAGTATTGAATAATTATTTACAAAATATTAGAAAAATGCTATTTATTTTAGCTACAAGTTTCGCTAGTTTTTCTAAAATATTGTAAATAATTATTAAATATTGAACAGAAAATTCTTCAGCATTCTCATTAAAACCTGCCTTTAGCCATGACACACACCATCTGAAATGGCCTAGAGCTGCGTTGTTTTTGTCTTGCATGGGTTGTTGTCTAACAACGCAAAGTCAGCTCCACATTGCGCCGGTGGCGATATTTGCTAGGTTTGAAAATTAACTAAGATAAATGATAAAAATTAAATCTTTAAATAAAAAACAGAAAATAATTCTAAAAAGATATTTAAAGAAACAATTTGGTAAATGAACCAAACAATAAAAAATAATAACAAAATATAATTTTGAAAAAGTTAGTCTTAAAATAAAATATTTTTAAGGGTTTAAATAAATAACTTATATAAAAATAAAAAAAAAAAAAAAAAAAAAATGAATTAACAATAGATAAATATAATATTGCAAATATGAGAAAACATTATAATAAAAAAATAAATAGGAGCTTGCATGTCTTTTAGAATGAAATGTATCATTTTAACAAAAAATATATTAAATAATAATACTATATTTATTTAATATTTTAATAATAATATTTGCTTTTCGTTTTTTTTTTTGGTAGATAACTATTTTCGTTTTTTAATTTTTATTTATGTAAACTGTTAATTAAAAAACATATATCATATATAAAAATATATCATATATATTATATTTTAAAAATTAAAATTGGTTTTGGGACAACTATTTTTTAATTTTTATAAACAAAGTTATATTAAATTATTTAAAATTAAATTCTTTTTTTCAAAACATTTATTAATGTTATTAATGACTTATTAGTCAAATAAATGTAATTTATATTTTTTTAAATTATGTTTAGCTAAACCATTATATGAATTAACACATGAATTTCAACTAATTTCAGCTGATTTTTGCTTCACACCGAAATGAAGTATAATCAATTAGCTTGAATCAATCAAACAACAATGCACAATGAGAAGTGGATGGATTATTGTTGCGGGTAAGTCCAAGTTATATAATAATATTTGTTAGCCATTTAATATGGGAAATTGCAATTTGGGCTTTGCCTTGGCTAAGCCGAAGTCCATTTGTTAATTGAAGATGGCAATGGGCGGTGCATGGCCCACGCTGCTTGCAGAGCAGTCAAGAAATCTCATAGAACTTGGCTATATTCCAATTAGATCAAGCCAAACGAGATGCTGCCGCTGCCGCTGCTGCTGCTGCGTTCGTTTCGGGCGTTGGGCACGCTTCTAATTTGTTGCCGTTGCCGTTGCCATTTTCACGGAAAACAATAAGCGGCGCCCAGGGAATAATGCCAAAATAAAGATGAAATGTTACGACAAGCCAAGTCAAAAGACGGGAGTCATCCAATAGCAGCAATAGGCCTACCAGCTGAAGCTTCTCTCTCGAAACGCACTCACGCATGAGGCGGGAGGGGGGCAGAGGGTGGGAGAGATTCGAGTGGGCGTGGGCGTATGGGCGTGTGGAAGGGGGAGCCTGTTGGCGTATATGAATATAGACCTGGCATAATGAGCCGGCTATAAGCGAAATGGCTGCCGACGTCGTTGTCTTTCTCGTCTATGTCTTAAGATGTGTGCGTAATTTGAATTTAGTCTGCCAGGGAGTTTATTAACAAATACAAAGACGAAAAAAAAACAACAACAACACAAATACACACACACACAGACGGGAGGAGTAGAGCTCCGGAGTGGCTGCTTGAAGAGAAGACATACGCTTGGCCTGTGCATTGAGCATTGGGGCATGTCGGGCATGAGACTTAGGGGGACTTGGGGCGTAGGATGTGGGACATGGGGCGTCTGGCGTGGGGCATATATAATGCCACAGAGATTATATTGTGGTTGCCCCGTCACTTGGCTCGTGCCAGATAATGGCTGGAGTGGGTTACTCGCCTTCGAGTGAGTAGCTCAGGCTGCCGCCTCGCCGCCGAAAGAGTTCAATTTGGGTCAGAGCCCGGCTCTGTGGGTATGAGTTGCACTTTTAATTAGAAGATTGCGTCAAGCACAAGAAATACAAACGCAGCACAAGTAAATGCGAGCGATGCGATGCGTTGTGATGCGATGCGAGGCTAACGGCAGGGCCTAGCCCCAAACCGTTGATGCTCCACCGGGGAGTTCCCTAGTTGACTTGGTTTTTATACAACATTTCACTTGTTTGCCTCGAGCCTATCAGGTATGACGCCTCTTCTTTGGTTGAGTTTGCTAGACATGTAGAAATATTTCTAGATATGATTGAAGTATATTTGAAATAATAGATAAGGTTTTTAAGATCAGTTTTGTTTAGAGTTTGGAAGGTCTTTCTTCATTTTTTTTTTTGTATGCTTCTATAATACATATCTTAAATATAATAATTGTTAACTACATTTGTTTTCAATTTAGTAAATATCATTTGGCGTATAGGATTGATAGGGACTGCCATATGCTTCAGATAAATTTCAGTTTTTATATATTTTGTATTTATTTTATATATTAACATTTAATTTAATTTAAGTGCATCAACTTTGTCGGCTTTTGCTTAAAAGTTTAAAGAAATAGGTAAACAAAAACTATTATTAAAAATAGAAAACTTTATTAAAAGCGTGATATATGATCATTATAATATGATAATTATCATATAATAGTTTAGTTTTTTTTTAATTAGTTTTTTTTAACTAGCAGTTTTAATTAATATATATCTCATCTAAATATATGTCATCCTTTTCTCAATTGTTCTCATCTATGTGATTTATTTTAAAATAAGTTAGATATTGGGTTAATTTCGCTTTGTTTGTTTGTCTCTTTGTCTGGCTTTCATCCTGTCCGTCTGTATAAATAAAAGTGTCGATTTGATTAAAGAAAAGTTAGGCGCTCGAATTATACTTGAAGCTTGGCTTAAAGTCTGCTGTATAAAGTCTGATTCCATATAATGAACTAACGTTCACACTTTAAGTCCATTTAGACGCTGGTTGCTTGAGAATATATCCTATATTTTAGAAAAAATAAATATATAAAAAATCATAATAAATAAAATCATAAAAAAAAAATAAATAAATAAAATACATAAATAAGTTTTAAATATAATATAATATACTAAATATATAAATATGAAATAATATATAAAATATATAAAATATAAATATGAAATAAATTCTTACATAGATTCAGATATATTAGATCTTCAGCTTTCGTTAACTTCAAGACAATTTGAAGAGAAAACAAACATTTATATTTAAGCTTTTCTCTCTCTTCAATCTTAAAAACTATTCAAAGGTAATCAAAATATATAAGATATATATCTCATTGTAATTGCTCACCATGCACTTATATATATATATATATTAGAAAAGTAATGTCGAGTAATTTCGTGCGGCTCTCCTATTCATGCGACTCTAATGCGACAGCCTGACCAAGTTGACGATATTATTTCAACTCTCTCCAAACTTTGGTGTGGCACATTTCTCTCTCCAACGGGCTGCAGTTACTTTTCTGTGGGTATTCGTGTCACTGCATCACATTCAAAATCAATTTGCGAATCCTGCTCTTTGTTGCCCTCGCTAAATGCATATGAAAATCGAGAAGAATTTTTCGCTTTTTTGGGCTAGAGCTCGAGGTCGAGCTGGTTGCTCATTTAGTTTGACATTTAGCTGATGCTACAGTTGCGGCAGCCTTATATATATAGGCATGAGCATGGCATGTATATTATATATTAATGTATGGACAAAAGGTAGACAGAGAGAGAGAGAGCGAGAGAGAGAGAGGGAGATAGAGCGTATGACTGTTGAAATATTCATTAGGCCTGAGTGCAGTGACAGAAATTATGCCTGCGTGTCGCTCTGCGGACAACGTTGGAATGTTGTTGTTGCTGCTGTTGTTGTTGTTGTTGTTGCTGCTGTGGCACTACTCGCACGTGCGTCACACAGAAGAGGCAGAGGCAGAGGAGACCGCAGCAAATGCCGGCACGAGGCGCATTCAATTTGCGCATTTGGCTTTTTAAAAAATGCATTAAAGGCGCGTGCAGCAGCGCCAGCCACCTCAAATAACTGGCTAACGTGAATAACGTGCCCCAAATGCAAGCCACAGACAGTCGGATGGACAGACACAGAGCGGGAGAGAGAGAGGCAGAGAGAGAGAGAGGGAGAGAAAAAAAGAAGGAAGTTGCGATGAAAGCGCGAAAATTACTTCCTAAATAGCCGCCTGACTGGCTGTCAAGACGCTACAGAAATGGAAACAGGAGCAGGAGACAGGAGCAGGAGCTGGAGACAGGCGACAGGCAAGAGCAGAGACCAGAGACCAGACACGAGCCCAATAAAGGATATGCATATAGTGGAAGGAGACAGAGGCCACAGACGAATTCAAATTGCAAATTCGCCGCAGATTTTTTATGCACTTTTCCCTAGACCAAAATTAAGCCAAGCGAACGCTGCGGAACGAACTGCAGACGGGTAGAGCCAGGACTCACACAGGACGAGGACGTCGCTGACATTTTTGACGACAAAATAAAAATATAAGAAGCAGCAGGAACGGCAGCGGCAGCAGAAGAAGAAGCTACTGCAACAAGGATGACAGCACAACTGAATGCAAATATTATCGTATCTGTATGCGAGAGACGCTAAAGGCAGAGCCTCAGTACACAGCGAAGACCTCGTTGCCAAAGCGAAAGGTGACAAACTGGCCGAACGGAATATGGGCTGCAGCCAGGCTGGGGTGGTGTGTGATAGGGAAATGTCTATATATATAAGTCTGTCTGTCTATGTATATATACCTGCCCGCCTTTGCCGCCTTCCAGCTAAATGCATTTCGGTTTTATTCATATTTTATTCAAATGTGGCAACCAAAATGGCACAAACACTGCGCAGTTATTTATGTTTCGCTTTTCTTCCTGCTCTCTCGCTCACTCACTCACTCACTCGGCCAGGGCTGCATAATGGTCTGCTTAAAACGGAGTTCTTACAAAAGCATTTTTGAAGCTCAAAGATGGGCTAAACAATCGAGGAAATCCTTTGAGGTGGAGCTGGAGCGGAATGAAAGTCGATAAGGGAGTGAGGCAAAGCTGAAATTTATTAGAATTGAATTGATTAGAATGTCAATTAAATAGTTAACTATGATTGTGGCTTGTAAATGCAATTTATTTGAACTAGTTCATTTATTAGGTGTAAAATGGTTCTATGAAAGTAACTTTAGTAATTTCATAATGTAAATATTTTCTTTTTGAACATGGATCTTGCAAGCTGACATGTTGATTGCTCAAAATGAAGTAGTTGCGTTTTTAACAGTAAATTCACTATTCAATTGAATATTACTCATATCTTCAAGAGCTGGTCTCTACCAGTTCAATTGCCCTGCATAGAAGGGCTCAGCACGTCAGCAATCAAATTAGTTTCCTAAATTATAATGTAGAAATATTTTTCCCTGAATTCTATTATAGAAATGAAAGTAAAAAGTCAACAACTTTTTCACTTCTCTATAATCTACATAAAGATCAGATGAACCAGTTCAGTTCCTATGAATAAAATGGTTTGATTAAAATATATATTTGGTGAGCCTTAAAGAACTATGTATTTTTATACATTTTTATGCACTGAAAGTACACGAATTAGTACAGCTCTTACGCATGAAATCAAACTAGTTTCGACATTTTTATTATGAAAATATTATAATTTCTAAAAATCTTGTAACAATTCCATTAAATTTTCACTTGTACATTTTTCTTATGCCGTAAATGAAAGTTAGATTACCCGTTGATGGTTTAGTTCATATGTAATTGAGTTAGTTTCAAGAATTTTCAATTTGGAATTGGCGAATTTTTAACTTTAGAAATTATCAATTAACTAATTACATTACATTATAGTCTAAAGACTTTATGCATAGTCTAAAAGAAGTTCAAATGAACTGTTTCAGCTCTTATGAGTGACAATGGTTCCGTTTGTCTTATGATAAAACTTTTAAAATTCTGTTACGGCATTCCCACATAAAAATCTTTGATCCTAACTGAACAGAAATGTATTTCGAAAATAATATTGTAGTTATAAAACTCTTCAAACTTAATTTTGAGTCAATTCCTTTAGTTTCGATTGATTGTAGTTCCCATAAAATTGTCTTATTACTGCCTAAGTTATATTTTCATATAGATATTGTCTCTGAGTTAGCTTAAAAAATTAATTACTGTGCAAGCCATTCGAGGACATTTCTATTGAGTGAGAGATTGAGGAGCGTTGAACCAGTCCCTGAATGCAGCTCTTTATGGCGCTGCCAAATTGTTGTGGCCATTTCTCATTCCCGTTTTTATTTGTATTTTAGTTTGTGTTTGTCATTTGGGGGGCGAGGCGAATACTTTGGAGCTCTCATTGCTTCATTGCTCTATGGAGTGGCAGGGGGGGGGGGGGGGAGGGGGCAGGCGGTAGTCAGAGAAGTAAAGCCACAGTCTGAGACATCAGTTTTGCCATGAATTGCATTTTTCTGCGCCGCGCCGCGCCGCTCCGCGCCTCGCTGCCCCGTTCTTAGCCATAAACTTGTCATCATTTTAATATTGGCAGCTTATAAGCCACGTTAGACGCAGCCAAGAGCGAAAGCAACAACAGATCAGCAGGGAATGTGCAATGAAGTGGTGGCGGGAGCAGGACGCAGCGCCACGAAACGCGAACAGAAACAGAAACAGGAACAGGAAAGGCAAGGCAAGGATAGGAAAGAAACGTCGACCCAAAGCCAATGTCAAGCCAAGTCAAGACAAGCCAACTCAGCAGCGGATTATCTGCGACAGCCCCATGAAAGGCGTTGACGTGCAAGTGGAACGCCCATGGATGGGCGGGAGGAGGGCGGGGGAGCGTGGTTAGATCGAGGACTATAGCTAGTTTGTCTGTGTGTGTGTAGCAAAAATTTACTGTAAAATACAATTTCCCGTTTTTATAGCTCATTTCCAACAACATTTGCTTAGCCAGCTCGGCGCGCGTCGCGCCTCGCGCGTCTCCGTCTATGGGAAAACAATTTTTATTGCATTTCGCTGGCAATGAGCAAAATGAGCGGTAAGCGGGCAGCGAGGTGAGAGGTGGAAGGTGGGAGGTGGGAGGTGCAAGAGCTTAAAGGGTGAGCGAGTGAATGCAGTGACTCGCAGCTTGGATAGATGGATAGCTGGATGGATGGCCAGCTGACTGACTGGCGGGCGGGCGGTCTAACAGTGGATGGGGGTGCAAGTAAATATTACTTCGTTCCTTTTTTTTTTAAACACTTGGCATTAAGTGCAGCAGCTGTGGGCTGGCGAGGAGTGTGGATGGGATGGGTCTGGCTAGCAGCTGCCACAAGGCATCGACATGGCGGGCGGGGCGCTGGCAAGTGGCAAACGGGAAAGGCAGGCAGGCAGGCAGGCAGTCAGGCAACGTTTCCTGCGTTAGTTGTGCGCTTCAAGATTCAATTATAATGCAATAAAGCGCGAATCAGAGTTACAATAAAAATAACAAGAGCCAGCTACACAGAAGCAGCAGCGCACACACTCTCTCACACACACACACATACATATACACACATTGACAAAGTCAGCAGACACGCTGAATATACAAGAAATCTGCAATACACACATATACACACACCCACACATATACACAGCTTCAATTGCAACTCTTCATATGCTGCACCTCAGAAAGCGTTCCAGAAATTGTGGAAATTTCTTTTATAGGAGTTTTGAAGCAATTTTATTTGATCGAGAATGGAATTGGTTTTATCTAAATTTATTTGCAATGTTTCTTGAAGTTTATATTCTAGTTTTTTCTTTATTTCTTTATTTTCTATATATTACAATATTTTTTATATATATTTTTATTTATTTATTTTTTAATATTATTATCATTTAATTTTTTTATTTATTTTTTTACTTTTTTTACACCTGATAAGTTTTTTACCCAATGCAAAATAAATAACTTATCAGGTTAAAAAAAATGAAAAAAAATAAATAAACTAAAATAATATTATTAAAAAAATAATAAAAATATTTATATTATATAAATTGAATTCATTTTAAAAATATTTTAGTTAAGTTTATTTAAGTTACATAAATATATTTAAACTAAATGTAATTTGTATATATTTTCTAAATTTTATTAAGGCTAAATGTCCCTTTTTCAATTAACATTAATATTTTAAAATTAAATCGAATTTTAAGATATATATATATATATATATATATATATATATCTTAAAATTCGATTTAATTTTAAAATATTAATGTTAATTGAAAAAGGGACATATATATATATATATATATATATATATATATCTAAATAGGTTAAACTAATTATAACCATATTACTGCTCGTCCGAATAGATTTCTTCAACAAGTAATTTAAATTTGAGTAGGTTTTTAGTCCGGGGGCAATTTAAAGAAATGAAAGTTGTAAACACATAAGAGCTTCATTAAAGTTTCAAGTAACATTCACAATTAGACGCAAAATTGTAATAGAAAATTCCAATTATTTTGCTTCTTTTATTGGATCAACTACAAAGAACTTAAGTGACTTTTTTGGGGAGCGATGTAAATGGAATTCGCTCGAATTATGTCTATAAATATGCATAAATAAATACCTTAATAGGCTTCCCCTGTGGACGTTTATTTCGTTGAAAATTAGCTGCAATTTGAGCAGAGTCAAATTAATATTGATTTATTTATGAGCCCGCAGTGAAATAACGATGAAAAGTGGCTTAAAAAGCGGAGAAATTGATTTCGAGATCGTGTTTGGCATGAGAGCAACTTTGCCCAGACAGAGAAAGAGAGAGAGAGAGAGAAAGAGAGAGAGAGAGAGAGAGGGAGAGTAGGAAGAGTTATTTCCCGCTCTGGTGCTGATGCAGCAGCAGCAACGGCAGCAGCAGCAGCTAAGTGTTTAAGTGTTCTAATGTAACTTTGTCTCAACTGCTTCAGTTGCCATTTCTCACCCATTTTCCATTTTCTTGCTGCACTTTGGTCGAGGAAAGTACGTTGACTGCTTCTAATATGATTATGATTGTTGCTCTACTTCTGCTTCTGCTTCTGCTCTCTTCTTTATGGAAATTATCGAGTGTAATCAGTCGCTCAGCAGTCATAACAAAAAGCCAACTTCAAATTGACTAATTCCGAATAAAAAAAACCTAAAATATTTCAAACCGCCCGACGGTCATTTTAATTATCTGACAGGAAAAAATGCAAAGCAGCTACAACAACAGCAACAACAACAACGGCAATGACAGCCAAAAAGAAATTCAATTAAAATGGAATCCCCGGAAATTCCTTGTAATCCCAAACTGCCCAAAAAAAAAAGAAGGAAGAAGAAGAGAAGTGTGTATAATGCGTATACATATTGTCAAAAGGCAAATTGTACAACTCACGAAGGTAGCACAAAACATGTGGCCAATAAATTCGTGAGCAGCAGCTCGGGCAAGATAAAAAAGGAAGAAACTTAAGTATGTAAATTGCCGCACGTTCATTTTTTGATTTTGCCCAGCATGAAATCAGTATAATCTGTTTTGTCAGTGCCCTGACCAACAACAGCAACAGCAGCAGCAGCAGCAGCAACATCAGTTGAACAGCAACAGAAAAGTCAACGCAAAGTTTGCCAGCTGAAGTTGATTTAAAACGCGACGGCATCGCCTGCCCCACTCGCCCCACGGCTCCCTCTCTGGGTTAGCCCACCCGGTGCTTATCCGTGTCCGTGCTCTGGTCCGTATCCCTGCCCAGAAGCGCTGATTAACGCACTCGAGCGCAATCTGCCTCACTTCACTTTTATGTAAACACAAAACAGAATATAAAGGCATAAAGCAAAATAAAATAGAACGCCTCTCCGTCTGTCTGACTGTCTGTCTGCTCTGTAGAGCAGCAGGCCTATCTAGATGTGGGGGAAAAAAAGCAGAAAATAAAAATATGTTTGACTCTCTGTCTGCCTTTTCATATTAAAGGTAATTTTCATATTTTTGCAAATGGCTGCCTGGCAGTCTCCCTCTCTCCCTCTCTGCCTCTCTCTTTCTATCTTTGTTAGCTGTTTTAGCATACGCCAAATTCAATCATTTAAATTCAAAAATACACATAAATATACTTATATGGAAAGTACCAAAATAAGAGTATATAAATTTACCACTATATAAAGATGCATATATATATATATATAACTCTCTATGAAAAGCTACTTGTATATTGTGTGGCAGCGTCAACGGCCCACGATTGTGTGGAAAGCAAAATATTATCCACGTGAATTTCGCTAAAGCAAAGACGATTGTAATACCCTAAGGTGTACAGATTACAAAAACGATTTGGACTGAGCCAAGCGCGTGTGTTACGCATATTAAAATTGACTCAAAGGCTGGGGAGTTCACAGGAATTTATTGTTAAATTATGGATGTTGTCTAGCTACGAACTGTGGTTGTGAGTCTGAATTGTTTGTGAACTGGAAGAGCTTGAAGTAATCGTGTTAATGTGCGGCTAGTTAATTATGCTCGAAGTATGTAGGTCATCATCACAGTCTGACAATTAATTATATATTATTATTAATTTAGTTTAACTTTGGTTTAATGGGAATCCGCAGCAGCTGCATTTGAATTACTCTAAATTTAAGTCTTAGTTAAATTTGTTTTTTTATGCGTAGCTCAATAATAATTACATATTAAATTCTATTTAAAAATATAATAAATTTTAATACTAATAAAATTAATAAATAAATTAACATTACGTAAAAAATAGAACAAAAAATTTAATTATGAAATTATATTTACCTATGTAAATATAATATTAAAAAAAAGGTAAACATATTCTTATTTATTTAAAAAAAATCCATTTGAATAAAAACAACGAAGTAAGATGTGTTAGATTTTTTTTGACAAAACTAGATTTCCATAAATAAATTATTGTATTGATAGACTATATTAAAAAAAAAGAATCAACATTAATTTATTATTGATAAACTATTTTTAAAAAAATAATCAACATTAAATTTTTTTATACAATTTAGTGAAAAGTTAAATTGACAAATTCGCTTAAATTTTAATTGAATAACTTAATTATGTAGCTGTAAATAATTATATAATTAATAATCTTTTGCGCCTAATACCCTGCTCTAACTAGATTATAGCAAAGCTGGCGGCATATCAAATGCTGTCATTTGTTTAGTTATGCAAACATGAATATTAATCAATTTAATGGCGCAGAATTTGAGCCGTAATAATCATAAAATTCGTTATAAAAATATATATTTATATTGTTTAAGCTTTGGGGCAGTTTAAGCTTTGAACAACACAAACGAAATCGAAGACAAAAATTGCTTTCTTTTTCAATGAATTTGGTAGAAGTTGACTTAAGGGTTTTCCACTTTTGTTTTTCTTGACTTGAACCTTTGAACTTTGCTGTTGCACAGGCCAGAGCTTGACCCTTGACTTTTTACCCAGTGCTAGATGCGAATCAAGTTTATTTTTAAGTGTTTGGATGGCTTTGCTTTGTTTTTGCTCTTTTTAACTGGGCCAAGACTGGCTCTGCTCTGCTCTATCTCCAGCAAGCGTTACCAATCTCCTGCTAAAGTTATGTTATCCAGCGCCCCAAATGCGAGTGCATCAAAAGGGCAAAATCTGAGCTGCGTCGCGGCTTGCAAAACTAAAAAGAAAATGAGAAAAAAAAAATGATGGAAATATTTGAAGCTGAGGCGCACAAGCAGCGCGATGGAAAAAAATATTTATTACTCTTTGCCAGGCAGAAGTATCTATCTGTGTGTGTGTGTGTGTGCCTAGTGTGTGTGTGTGTGTGAGTGTGAGTGTGGGTGTGGTCTGGCTGTGTGTGTGTCTAGTGGAAGATTGTTTGCCCTCAAGGTGAAAATATGCTAAGTAACAAATAAAAGCAAGATCTCTATCAGAGGCAGCCAGGCTCAACTGCGACGGCGACGTCGACTGCGACGTCAGCTGCGACTGCAACGAGTCGAGGCGTCGGCGTCGGCTTTTTATATGAAAAAAACTTGGTTTTTTTTTGAGGTTTTTTTGAGAAGTGCGGCAAAACTAGCGCAGGATGGGGAATGAAACGAAACGAAACGATACGGAACGGAATGGTCGGCCGAAAGCAGAGCTTGTAAACAAATTAAGAGATTGCTTTTGGCCAGGCGGCCCTCAAAAGCGTTGAACTGAAGGCTAAGCCAATGGGCGTAGCGCGCCGGCAGCGGGGCAATGGGCGTTTCTAATCAAATCAGTTGCTGCATGCAATAAATTCCAACTGGAAAAAACAACAACAACAGCAACAACAGCAACAACAGCAAAAGCAACGAAAAGTAAAATGAAAACAGAAAACACTTTGCGGTCGCTGCTGCTGCCACAACTTGAAGCGACAAACAACAAAATTGATTGGGCGACTTTTTTGGTTTGCTTTTTTTTTTTTATTTTAATATATTTTTTAGGTGTAGTGCGTGTAAAATTTGTGTTTACAAATTGTTCAACTTTCATCAAATGTGCCCAAAGGGGCATAAGTAGTGGGGCGTGGCCATGGCGTGACTGCGTTTCGTAAAGGGCAAGTTTTTTTATTTTGGTTTTTTTTTTTGTAGTTTTCTCTCTGGCCTATATCATGTAAATATGATTATTTTAAATCATGAAAGTCTCAAGCGTTTTGTAAATAATTTGACAAACTTTGTGCAACAACTATGGAAAAAGCGTTTAGACTCGAATGCAAAGCAATTTGTATGTGTGGATGGATATGGCATAGAATAGCTGAGTGATTAAAGCGCTGTGAAGAGGCTAGAAAAGGTTGAGGCAGCCATTCGATGGGTGGTAGAAGGTTCTTAGCTTAAAGTGAGCAAAAGGCAGACAACAAGTTGAGAGAGAAATGTCGGATAAAGTTTAATTTAGGAGGGAAAGGAAATAAATTTGAGAAGTTTTTAAAAATATAACTAAAACCTAACATAAGAAATGTTAATGTTTTTGTTGGATGTATGTAACAGGCAGAAGGAGGCGTGGCAGACCCCATAAAGGATATCTATTCTTGATCAGGACGACAAGAGAAATCGATTTGGCCCTGTCCGTCCGCCGATTTCCGCTTCTATAAGAGCTAGAGACTTAAAATTTTTTTGTATGTCCGTGTATAGCACGCGCAGATCAAGTTCATTTTTAAAGATCGATAACTATCCCCAATTAATTGTTATCGATTTTAAACAAAATCGAAATTCAGTTAAAAAATTATATCTCGCCCATCCTTCAAGCTAGAGACACCAAATTTTATTTGTAGCTTTATATGTATCTTATGCAATTTTTAATATTGTTATATTTTGAATACCGGCCCCAAATTCTATAAAAACACACAGATTCGACGGGGCTCAGGGGATCCCCTAGTCGGTCACGCCCGACTAGAGTTTTCTTACTTGTTTATTTTACATAATTTATTTTATTCTATTTATATAATTTATTTACATTATTTATATAATTATATGAATTACATAACTTATTTATGTATATATTAAGCTGACTCAACAAGAGGTCTACTATTTTCGATAAATATATTTCAGCAGCTATATAAGTTATTGATAATATTTTTTTGTTGAAATATTCCCCTTTAGTTTTGTCCCTTGTTCCTAAATCACCTAATACTTGCTCAAGGTTTGAAAGTAATTTAAGCAACAAGCCTCCAAATGTATTTCATCAGCTTCATCAGAATTTAATAAGATTTACCAATTGATCATGATCTGACTATAGAATATATCGAGATATCCTAAGAAGTTTTCACCGCTCTTATCCAAATCAATTGATTCAAACAACAATCACTCGAACAACTGTTCGTACTCGGTCAGAAACATCATTCAATCAAATAACTTAGTCAAAAATTCAGTTAATTCGTATATATTTAATAGTCAAATGTCAGAGGTTAGGTATCGTCCGTTCTATGGGCGCAGCATCGCCTACACCGAGGACGACGTGGAGGTGAGGAAGCTCTTTCTGCACCGCCTGCCATGCGAGTTGGAGGTGGATGTGCTGTCGAGCTACCTTGGCGGGTTTGGCAGAGTGTTGCAGCTGGAGCTGACGGAGAAGGCGAGTGACAGGAGATTCAAAGTCGGCCACGTCCTGTACGAGAGCGCGCGCGATGCAGCGGATGTGCTGCTGCGGGAGGGGCATGTGGTGGACGGGCGGCTGGTTAAGGTGGCGGCGTTCTACAGCTGGGGTCAGCCGGGGTCGGTGGAGCGCTGCGGGTCCATTGGTCAGATGTCGCCCATAATGAGGCTTAATGATGATTGCCTGCTCTGCATATACCGTTATCTAACGCTCGTGGACCAGCTGAGTCTGGCGCGCGTCCTGCGGCGCTGTCCGCCCCTTTACAGCGCCATCAATCTGGGCATCTTCAAGGGGCTCAGCCTGTGGGCCATTCGCGACTTCCTCGAGCTATTCGGCCCGCATCTGATCCAGCTTGTTGGCCAAATACCGCGTAATCATCACCAGCGGCTGATTGAATACGCGGCCAGCCACTGTCAGCGGCTCAAGGTCCTGCACATCCGATATAGTCCGCTGTCGCTGCGCAATATGTCTAAGCTCTTTGCCCAGCTGCAGCAGCTGGAGGACCTGGAGCTGTCCAATTGTGACCTGAGGGACGACTGCCTGCTGGCCCTGAGCCACCTGGATAAGCTCCGCAAACTGAATCTCTGCTACAATGACATGCTAACGGGCCGGCAGATGGATAAGCTGCCCCAGTCCTTAGTCTCATTGGATCTGCTGTATTGCTTCGACTTGCAGCTGACGCTGCTGCCGGGCATTTGCAGTCGCCTGCCGCGACTCAGGGAGCTGAGCGTGAAGGCGGTGCACACAGAGCACACGGATGTGTTCCGCGAGCTGGCCGAGACGCATTGCTGCGAGAGTCTGGAGCGACTTGGGCTGAAGACGCTGAGCTACCAGGAGCAGCCCGTGCACCTGGAGTATCTGGCCAAGCTGCCGCAGCTCCGGCAGCTGATCATTCACGACAGTCCGCCCAGCCTCAAGCTGCTGCAGTGGCTCGTGGCAGACAGGTCGCAGCAGCTGGAGCAGCTGGAGAGCCATTCACGCATCTCACTCGATGCTGGGCAACTGGCGCTGGTTGCTCAGCTGCAGGAACTGCGCATCCTCGCGTTACCCCATCACAATGAGCTCGACGATGGCATCATGGAGCAGCTGTGCAGCCTGCAGCACTTGGAGCAAATCTCTCTGCAGTCGTGCAAGCAGGTGACGGAGCAGGCGATTCTGCATTTGCTGCTCTGCTGCAAGCGGCTGCATGTGCTGCACCTGGAGCGCTGCGTCCTGCTCTCTGGCCAGCTCATCTGCAGCATCGTCAGCGAGCTGCGCGCAGAGCTGCGCCGTGGACTCCAGCAGCGGCAATTGCCCGTCGAGCTGTTCTTTTACGGTGCGAAATTGAATGAGTTTGCGTTGAAGCATTCCGATCTAATGCGAAATGATGTGGTGCAAGTGGAGCTGACTCCGTGTGCGAATTGGTGAGGAGGGGAGCGGGGAGCGGGGAGCTTAGTTGAAGTTGGGAGACCTTTTTTGGTTCATTTATTCATTCAGTTTGAGCAGGGAATGGTAGAAGAGCAAATGGTATTTCAGCTCATTTAATGAAGATCGTATGATGGGAAATTTTATTAAGTGAAAAGATTGAGTTGAAATTGTGAGTTGCATATTCATTTCTATGGCGTGTGAAGGTTCAATTTCAATTGTGGAAACTGGAAGAGAATATGGAAGAGAACAGAAGATTATAATACAATTGAATGAGAAGTTCACTCATTGAAAAGTATTCTTTGAATGGACTGATCTGAATAAGTTTATCCCAAAGATTCTGTTATCAATGTTTACCTGAGTTGTTTGACAGTTGATGTTCATGTGAAGTTGACACGAAGTTAGAGGTCTGGGGCGACTTTGATGCATGCCCCATGGGTGTTTATTTAATAATATTTGCCTCTGAACTTATTTTCTCTGCTAATGCCTCACATTCGCTCCCTTTTACAACAAAAATTGTGCCACACTGAGTCGGATTACTTAACATTTAGCAGTTAACAGCTCTAGCTAATGTTAAGATTTGATATGAATTCGATCCTAAGTAGAGGATCATACGTCATAGATTGAATGTTATAACTACTTAACATATATTATTTTTCTGATTTTTCTTGGTTTCTTGCTTCGGTTGATATTCTAAAATTTCTCAAGAACTATTAAAAATATGTCATATATTTTTATGTATATATTTTCTAGTATTCAACAATTTTTTAAAGCAGTTAATATTTATTTATTTATTTAAGAGCTAACTTATTAATAGTTAAATAAAGCAGTTAATATATTTTTTATTTAAATGGAATTATTTAATTCATTTTTAATTTATTTATTTAATTTAAAATAAATATTATTTACACTTTTTTTAATGAAAATTAAAATCTAGCACTAACACTATGTAAAATAGAGTAAATATATTATAGTCAGATATATTATATATTTATTATATTATATTATATATATTATTTATTTTTTATATTTCTTAAAAGTAAATAGAATTTACAAGAAATATTTTAAGTACTCCATAAAACCTATACCTACTGTAATTATAAGTTTCTAGTTTTTATACTAAGCAGTGCATTTCCTAGGGCATATGATATATTATATTATATATATTATTTATTTATTATATTTTTTAAAAGTATATAGAATTTACATGGAATATTTTAAGCATTCCATAAAACCTATACCTACCTACCTGTAATTATAAGCTCATAGCTTTTATACTAAGTAGTGCATTTCCTATGGCATATGATGCAATTGTTCGGGCCGCATGCCTTGCGTCTTATAAAAAGTGATGCGAAATGAGCAGCCGTTGCAGTTGGTAGGGCAAACTTGGCTAAGGTAAATAGCAGCCGGCAGCTAAACAAAATGACCAAGGTTATGCATATATTAAGGATAAACATAACTTTCACGGAAATTATAATTAAACGTGGGCGCCTGAATCGAGAGCTGAGCCGAGCCGAGCCGAGTCGCGTTGCGTCGAGTTGAGTCGAGTCGCGTGGAGAGTTCAAAAGTTGGCAAAGCGCCGCACGCGGAATAGTTTTCTAATTAACTGTGAACTATGCGCAGCGCAGAAAAGACGCACAGCAGAATTAAAAGAGAAATGAAAAGAGAAAGAGAGAGAGAGAGATAGAGAGAGAGAGAGAGAGAGCGCGTGAGATAGCGAGCGAGTGTGTCCAGTGTGAGGCAGGTGGAGCGCTGGCTGTGAGATAAACCGTGAAATCTCATGAATTAACTGTGCCAACTTTTGGCTCCTGGCTGGCACACGAAACTATTTGAAAAGAAAGACAATTGCAGCAGCAGAGGGAGAGAGAGAGAGATAGAGAGTAGTGCAGCAGCAATGCAGAGGCGGGGGGGCGGGTGCGGGGGCGGAGGCGGTGACTGCTGACGGCTACGGCGACAGTTTCTCCACAAATGATTTAGTTGCGGCGGAAAGCGAAACGTCGCCAACAAACAACTCGAGTGCGGGCTTGCCGCCCATTGTGCCCGCCGTTGTACCGGAAATGCCGCACAAATGAGAACTGGAAATGGAAGGAAGTTGACAAGGCATGCAGAGGAGAGAGAGAGAGAGAGAGAGGGGGAGGGGGGACGACGACGACTGGGAGCTGCTCGTGTCCCTGTGGGGCAGCGCGCAGAGTAACGTGCGAGGCGTCAACAATGTCACATGACAGGTCGTCGCAACACCAGCCCAGACAGTCCGACAGTTGGACATTCAGCAGAGAGAAAGAGAGAGAGAGAGAGTGAGTCGAGGCGAGTCGAGTCGAGTCTGGAGATTCTGACTCTGGCAGCTCCATTGGGTCGCTTCTCTAATTAGCTGCAGTAATGGCATGTCAACAGTGCCGAGCGTGGCATCAACTTGCACAGGGCAACGCCAAGACGAGCTTCTACAGCCCCAACTCCTCCCCCTGTGTAACTGGAGACAGGCGCCATCCAGACTGTGATATGCGGCTCTTAACCCATTTTGCTGAACAAAAACGCTTCACGAAATTAAACACAAACTATCAACAGTGGCTGAGCGCATTCTTAGCAAAATATGTATTAAGTTCCGAGCATCCCAGTGCTGATGCTAGCTAGCTATGCGCTACTTAAGCACAGAGAACAATTCTCAGAATCTCCTCTTTAAAATGTTTTCACATTTTTCGCATGTTTGCTCTTCCCTCTCTCCCTCCCCCGCTCTCTTGCTCAAGCAAACAAAGTGAGGATGCTTAACAGTTTAATCAGATGGAGAGACAAAATGGCAGCAAATTTAAGCAAATGTCAAAAATTTATAAAAGTTTTCCTGATTCTCATGTTGAGCTAAGTCGAATTTGACTTAAATTAGAAGTGCTAAAAGTTCAAATTATCAAATTGAAATCAAATACGAGATTGAGGTGCTCAAACAGAGGAGCGAAAGGACAAGTGGACAGATGGATAGACAGAGAGAGAGAGAGAGAGAGGGAGAGAGAGAGAGAGAGAGAGAAAGAGGAGAGAGAGAGAGAGAGAGGAGAGAGAGAGACAGAGAGAGAGAGAGAGAGAGAAAGAGAAGAGAGAGAGAGAGAGAGAGGAGAGAGAGAGAGACAGAGAGAGAGAGAGAGAGAGAGAAAGAGAGAGAGAGAGAGGGGATCTATTCAGCTTGTCAGGTATAGGTATACCTTATAAAGTCTGTCACGCCTACTGCTGCCCATTATAAACACTTCCACATCGCTTTTAAATTCTATATTCCCGATTTAAAATTAATGCTTAGGCTCTTGCATTGAATGCATAGTTTTCGGTTATTCCGGAAATTTGATAACCTTCCCGCAGATCGTAAAATCATTTGCTTTGGCAAACTCATATATCTTAAAGCCTTTTTAGCGCTCTGACTTCATTAATTTCATTAGGAAAGTGAATTGAGAACAAAAGTCATTCAACTATAATTTTCTCATGGTAGTCCGTAGTCCACTCGATTTAAAAGGCGTCTGGCATTGTATTATTGATAGAGAGACCCAAATGTGGGGCCTGTCAATATGCTGTTTATGCTGGAATTTTAGCCCGAGGTGCGAGAATTCCAAGAATTTTCTTTTGTCGAAAGCAAACTATTCTTAAAGACAGCTCCAAAGTCGTTCACATATTCATGGTTCAACAACCTAGTTAGAGCTAGGTGTCAATTATCTTTAAATTACATTGTTTTCTTAATTTTCTACAAATATTAAATTAATTAATTGATTTTCTACAAATTAATTTAATTATATCTTTTACTTAATATTTCTATATCAGCCTTATATAGTAAAAAAAAAATATATATATATATATAAAAAGAATAATGCTTAGGCTACGCACTAAAGACAGTGTAATATTTGTAGAAAATTAAGATATTAAGATAGATATTCTGATATAGAAATATTAAGTAAAAGAAATAATTAAATTAATTTAATTATTTCTTTTACTTCATTATTTCTTTTACTTAAATTAATTTAATTTTTTCTTTTACTTAATATTTCTATATCAGCTTTAAATTACATACATCTACTATATATAGAATATATAATACAAAAAACATTCAGTTGTTGAAATATTCAATCAGATTTCTCATTTATTCGCGCAGCATCTGACATCTTATGCTGCACCTTTGAAAATAATTAAGTGCATTTAGTGCATTTGCAGCTAAGTTCTTAATGCTCAAACATGCGCATGCTGAAAAGTTCGAGCAGAGAGCAGAGTCTTTTGGCGCTTGAGCCAACACTCGAATGAAGTGAAGAACATATAAAGGTGTCTCAGAAGAGACAGTAAAGTTGATGCGAGAGCTATAAACTGAGTCGTTCGAAATTTCAGCTTGCACTTAAGCAATTGTCATTAAAGATATTTGAATGCTGTGGTACTCCATTGATAAAGGCATGGAAGGAGCTTCAAACTATGCTTCATACTTCACACCCAATTCCAAGTCTTATTTTAATGATTATTTTTCTTTCGTCAATTCCTCTTTAAATTCTTTAAATCAAGCATTTCCTGCTTTCTATGGATCATTGCAGATTTAATTTAAATGTCTTCCACTTAACACAAATCCATTGATTACCCACATGCAGCTGAATGCTGCACCTGCATTTGGCTGCGGCTCACCTGGTCGCGCACAATCGAGCTACAGCGAAATGTTCGCGATTTTTCCCCCGTTGAAGATTCAAACAAATTTTTGGCTGCGTTTTTTCTCATTTGACATAAATAATTGGCGCATAATGAGCATAACTTGAAGCAAATTACAGCGCGTGTGCTTCGAACGCTAAGCAGTTGGGTGGCTCTGCCAGGGCCACGCCCACGCCACCCGTGCTGACGCCCACGCCCACGCCAACACAAACGCCAACGTCCTCTAGAGCTTCAAGGCATTAGGCAAAAGGAAAACTTAAAAATATGTCCAGGCCGTGGGTGGGCTGGAGCCAAGGCGAAAGGCGATGCCAGCCTTAGTTATCAGCATACACCGAAGCTGTGTGTGTGTGGGGGGGGTGTGTGGGTGTTCGGGTGTGTGTGTGTGTGTGTGTGTGTTGTATTTGTCGTCCTGCTGTTGGTCCTGTTGCTGGCACAGTTTTTGCGCTATTTTCGCAGCGCTCCGCTTCTTGTTAAGCTGCGCCAACGTTTTTCTTTAATTATTCAAAAGATAATTACACTAAAAATTTTTTGTCATTTGCAAAACCGTCCCCAAGTAACCCAACTTGCAGTACAAAATCTATAGACACACTCTTTTTTTCGCTCCTTTTCATATACATATATATATATATATATGTATATGTTTTATTTTTTATTTTCATATATTTTTTTGCCCTTATTTTTTTGGACAAACTTTGCTGAGCGAAGAAACTTGCAGCCAAGCGCTAAAAATGCTATTTTTATTTTGCTTTTCATAATTGCCAGCCAAGCGGGAGACAAAGAGAGACTGATAGAGAGAGAGAGAGAGAGAGAGAGAGAGAGAGCGAGAGGAAGGGAGTGAGAGCATCTGCCGGATGGCAACGGAAAGTTTAAGGAAACGCAGCCCAGATACGTATACAAGCGGTTTGGCACATAAGATACAGATACCCAACGGGAGGACAATCACATATGCTTATATAAAACATGGGCTCACCGAGCAGCTACAAACTGTCTGAGAGGATGCCAGAAAAATAAAAAGGAAGAAGGAGGCAACAGAGTTACACGGCTTTCAAATAACTGAACTTTTAATATAATTAACAAAAATGGAAAATATTTATCGAATCTTTGAGCTTAAAATGCGAGCAAATCGAGAGCACAAGGAACTGATCGGGGTAAGTGACTGAGAAATTATTATTATTACAAATATACAATTTTTAAATGAAGAAAATTTCTATATTAAAGTGAGATTGGGCAATCATAAATAATTAATAATTAAAAAATAAATAGTTGATGAAAGCTTAAAAGACAGTCTTTATCGCAGCTCAGAGATATTTTAATATTTAACAGACAGAAATACTTATCGCAGAGTTAAATCAATCTACAAATATCTAATAATATTCAAAATTTAAATTGAATATTTAAAAAAAAAAAAATTTTATTGAAAGGAAGCAATATAAAAATCTACAAATAATCATTAAATATTAACAGATAATAATTACATAACAAATAAAAGAAAATACTATATTGAATATAATAAAAATTAGAGAGGCATAAATATATAAAAGAACAAAAAAATCTAGAAGTCAGTTGATTATAAAAATAAATAAATCTGAAAAAATATAAAACAATAAATATGAAAATTAATGAATAATTTGAAACGAATGCTTTGAGTGAGTATTAGGAATGCATTCATGAGAAAAAAAAGCCAAATAGATACAAATATTTAAAATTGTTGTAAATATATAAACAATTAAATTTGAAATTTCTGAAAATTCGTTTACTCTACTTTTTTACCTTCTTTTCCCAACTGGGACACTCTTACTTCTGGTTAGTAAAATATGTAAAAATGAAAATCCAAATTTGATGAAAAATGTTGCGAGCTTTTTACGATTGGCAACATTTTTAACATGTGGCCAGAGTCGACCAATGGTAATTGCCAAAGAGCTCGATAATTATGGAGACATATTTAATAATAACATATAATAATAATAAAAGGGCTGCAGACAGTGCTGCACGCCCACACAAGCCCCCACACACACACACAGGCACGTAAATAAGTGTTTGGGTTGGGCATAATTGGCAGAAATTAACGTGACCGTACAATCAATATTTATCGTCTATATAAAGTCCATGCCTATATATATATATATATATATTTACAAATTCATACTTTATACAAGTATTTATGTATGTATGTGTATGCGTTTATTTATGTATGTATTTATTTGTATATTTATTCATAGTTGGCTGGCTGTAATTTGCCAGCGTCGCGCTTGCGTTTTAATTTAAATTCAAGTTGAAAGCAACATTTTAAATATCCTGCGGAACTTATAAAAGTGGTTTAATGGGGAGTTTTGACTAGTGAGTTATTGCTACACCTTCAGGGTATCTCACAGCCATACTTATGAAGAAGTTAATCAGAACATTAAGATTTCTTTCATCTACAGCTACAGGGTATCTCTTAGTTATTCATTTTACCTAGCCGCCCATTTTATTTGATGCTTTTATTACTCTGTACACTTTTCTTTCTATGCCCTATCTCTACCATCTTGCTCTACACCTACCGGGTATTTCTCTGTCGTCTCTGTCATATATCTTCGATCCATCTTTTCCGTCTTCTTCTACACTTATAGAGTATCTTTCAGTACTGAAGAAGTTACTGAAGACTTCAAGGATTAGTCTTCTAACCTTTCCATATTCCTCTAGATCTGCAGGGTGTCTCTGAGTCAATCACATGCGCGTGTTTATGTGTTTAAATATTTCAAATACATATTTTCCAGCTATCAGTCTTTTATGTCTTCATATTCTTTGACCCTCTTGCTCGCCCGTGATTAAGACTATCTATCTACGCTCCAACTCTTTCATTCTCCCCTTCAACTGCAGGGTATCTCTCAGTCATTCACTTACATCTGCAGCCCTTCACTTTGTTTGTTGCTTTTGTTGCTGCTGGATGTGTTGATTTTGTCCATCAACAAACAAAAATGTCACGCAAATTATGAACCGCAAATGTGCGTGCGACTCGGCCCAGCAGCATGGGCGCTGACTACGCGTGGGCGTGCCACTTGATGCAGCATATCTATACACACACATATATATATTTATATATATATATGTATGTATGCATTGCTTACATCTGCAGTGCCGCGCAACGCAATTGGAAATCCGCACAACGGCCGCACATCTATATTTAATGGACACATTTTCATGCGTATCTTTTTTGCCGTATTTCGGTTTTGTTTTCATTTTCATTTTCATTTTGTTGTTGTTTTTATCTGAAACTGCAATTTTTGGGTCAATGTAGATTTTTGTATTTATAGTTGCATAAAGGAGGTATTCAATCCATCGTTAGCTTTTCATAATTTTAAAGCAGGCTTTTGGCCAAATATTTAATTATTTATCGCTAAAATCGTTTTAGAATTCAATTTTAGATCTGTTTGAGACCTGATTTGAATGGAATCTATTTGAGGTTGTTTCGGGTTTCTGTCTAAACTTTTAGTCTACATTGTATATTTGTTTATGCATGAAGTGAAAAGCGTATATCAGCTTTTCTGACTGCCTCGTTGAATGCAACACATTTTCATGCGCTTGAAACTGGAAATTTCAATTTGGGTGTACGAAAAAGTCTTGTGAATTTGAAATTTCCTCGGGTTACATATATTCGATCTTGGTTTTTTTTATGGGGTCTTTATCTTGATATGAAACTGGAGAACTAGCACTAGCTTATGCTACTATTAAACAGATAAACAAGACTTCGAGCTGAGGAAGATCATGAGGAATTCATTTTAAGGTGCTTTGGGAATGGGAAAAAACCTTGGCAAAAGTTTATTTATATTAATGTTCTGCTACTTTCATTGATTTTAAATACATCTCATTACTTTTAACAACAACTATAATTATTTTGAGATCACATCCAACTTCTATGCAGTTGCTTCAGCTCAACTTCTCAAAGTTGATTTTGCAAGTGTTTTGTGATTCATTTTAGTTGCGTTGAGTTGGGGAGCTCTATTGTTGTGCTGCAAACTACATTTGATATGGATTTGCTTTAAGAATATGTTAAAGTTGTTGTTAACTCGAAAGTTGTGGGACTTTGCTCTACAAAATCTCTTGCAATTCGCTCATATTTCCAGGACTTTTTATAGCATTGTCCGAGGCAAGTTTTGCCTGAAACTTTGCCCTCGGCTCAATATTGCATCAACTTTTTGACCGCAAACTTCATCAACTCATCAACAGCAACAGCACACACACTATGTCTGTCTCTCTCCCTCTCTCTCTTTCTCTGTCTGTCGTGTGGAAGATGCAACACGTGGCCCTTGCGTGCCTATTTGCACTTGGCAAGTGGCAAGTGGCAAGTTTACATTAAATACAATAAATGCTCGCCACAATTTATGCAACATCAACAACAAGCGAATGGGATCCAAGTGAATTGCTGCAGAACCGCATAATGCGGCTGAAATCCAGCTAAAGTTGCCGCCGCCCCAATGGCGAAGCACATGCTAATGCATATTATGGCAGCGCAGGTGTGAAATCATATAAAACTAATAATAATAAACACCTATACTTGAAAAGTAAATAATCCGCCACAAAACTGCAACTGCATGAAGGGTCGAAGGGGGCCAAGTGTGTGTGTGTGTGAGAGAGAGAGAGAGGTATAATAATAAATAAGGATAGGATTTACTTTGAATGTTTAAAAAGCTAATGAAAAATGGTAGAATTGAGCAAAAATTTAGAGGTGAAGTGGAGGAATATTTAATAATAATATTAATAATAATATTAATAATAATAAAAAATTAAAAATAATAATTTGATTGGTCAGGTCAAGAGAAATACTATTTCCCATAATTACATATTATAATGTTTAGCTTATCGTTAACATATAGCTGTTTAAATGTGCTTTAAGATTTGTCATTTACCTACGATTTCAAGCTATCATGTGAAGCTAAAATTTGTAATGGAAAATTGTATCAATTGATAGTTCAATTCAGAAGCAATTCTCAGCGGAAAGCTGTGATGGAGAAAGAGAATTTAAAGCTTGACTCACTTTAAGAGAAACGGTTCATGCTTCAACAGACATCATACAGCTGCTAACATATTTGATAAGATTTGCTAATAAATCATGATTGCTTTAAAGTCTATCGAACATGTGAATGTTGCAACCAAATTGCATTGAACTTCCAACTCAGCTGTTGCGCCAACTTCCATTCCAAAAGCGTTGCTCAGCTGGAAGCTGAGCAGTGAAGAGATTCTGGAGTTCAAGTTGGAGGCGGCTGTCAGCTGAGCATCCTGATCATGTTATTTCGCTGCCTCTCAATAAGTTTCTCTAAGGCAATGGCAAGCTCTTTGTTAACCCCAACAAGCCCAACAGTATAGAAGGGCTTTAGGCTAACAAATGACCATATTAAGCAAATTCAACTGCTGGAGCTAGAATAGCTTGTGCTCTACCCTCTGTTGCTCTGAATGAACGATGGCTTCTATTTCGAATGCTTATCTAATAGAAAGATTCTTACAAATAAAAATTCCATTTATTAAGAATAATCATTATCTATTGCCACGTTTTCTCAAGGCGTAGAATTAGAGTATAGGTCATAAGTGCTTTACCTTTGTGACTTTACTAGATCGCAGACTACTAGAAGATCTCAGTAGGAGGTTATCAATAACATATTCGTGTTCGATTATATTCCCGAGGGGCGAACAGCTGCATCTTCTTTCATCGAACAATCCTTTCTTTCTGGTACAACCATCGAGATGTTCATGCCTAAATAGTAGATTGTCCATCTGATGCTTGTTTTCCTGAACTAAAGCCGTCCACATGCTCATGCTTGACTCACACTCACTTATCAGATAAATGTATGTACATATGTTATATGCCTTTGGTACATGTTCTTAAACATTAACTAAAATTGAAATTTACAGCTGAAGCAGTGCTAGCAATGCCAAGGCTAATATCCTATTTCATTGCATGAATAAAAGACCTCAAATAAATCCACAAATAATGTTGTATTTCCCACAACTTTTATTTCACAGAAATTCTCCTTTCATATCGCCCCTAGTTGGCCATCCCATATTAGCCTCCTTCTCCACACTTTCAGTCTGAAACTCGAAAACCAAAATAATTTCATCTGCAACTTTACATTAATTGTCAAAGTTTCGAAAGCAAGACCTCCGAATATCAAAAACTAAACTGTTAAAAATATGAAAATAGTTGAAATCTGAAATCAGTGCAAAAGCAGGCAAAGTTTGGCGTTGCCAGACTAATTGGCAACTAGTTGCTTGGCAGTTGCCAGATGCCACGCGGAGTGGCAGTCGAGAGCGCATTCAATATGCATATGATGTGTGTAGCATAATAACTTTATTTTGCCATTGCCACACACACACACACGCACACGCACACGCACACACACACGCACACACACACACACACTCGCACACACACATTAATAGAGCGACATGTTCAGCTAACGTTCTATGTCCTTTGGCCACATTTTTGGGCTACTTCGCTGTTTATCGATGATGTGCAAATTAAATTTCGAGTGCGCGCTGTAGCGAGCTTGACAATGCTGTGTGGGGGCGTGGCAGGGCGTGGTGTGTGGGTGGCGTTGACAGTTGCCAGACAAAGCATTGATGGATGCGTTGCGCACGTGTTGCCCGCCGACCGCAAATGCAAAATATTTTTTACACTTCAGAATTATGGGCCGACGAAGTAAACAAATAAATAAACCGAGCGAGGCTAACGGAACATTGTGGCTAACACACACGCACACACATTTATTCATAAATGAGAAATTCATAAACAAGCGCCAGTGGCGCCACCTAGCGTTAAGAGGCTGCTGCGGTCATGCGTTACGTCATTTTTTATTAAATGCAGCCAGACAGAGGCGCAAAAGTGGGCGGCTATAAGTGGGGGGGGCGTGGCTGCTGGCAACAGTTGAAGCAGTAGGCATTTGGCTGTTGTCTTAGCTGGCTCCACACATGCCCCAAACCAAGTAGCCAATTGAAAATCGACTCAAACTTCACATAGTCTAGGTGTACCTAAGCTTCAGTCGTCGATATATATTATAGTATATAGTTTGCAAGGAACTAGAACACATTCAAACGCCAATATATATATATTTATTTATATATATTTATAAAAAAAAAAAAAAATGCCGAAGCCGATGGCAAAAAGTATTCGTCGCGGGGCCGTCAACGTGCCACTACGGAGCCTCTGCAGGCACTCGAGGATCATCAAGCGTGTGCAGCGTCCGCACTACAAGTGCACGCTGCGGCATCATTGGCCCGAGCTGAGCCTGAACTTCAATTTGACGGCGGTCTATGAGGCGCGCAAGCTGCGCCTGCAGAAGAGCCTCGGTTCGCTGGCGAATCAGATAAACAAGGAGGTCACCCTGGGGAATGTGTAGAGCGTTGTGTTTCAGTTATCTAGTTTTTTTATTTTTGTTTTTGGCTGCCTGTAAAATTACGTGAATTCAAATCGAGATTCGAAGTTTCATCTGCAAGATGCCCGAGATCTGAGATTTGTTGTTTTGTTTGAGTTGATTCTTCTTTGGGTTTGTCTTTAAATATAAATTTTATCTGAAAATATGGAATGGAACTTTTATTTTCACTCTCTATTATCTTGGATTTACTTTGATCTCTTGGCTCTGCAATTTCTGCATTTTATCTTCATTATTCTTCATTTAATACCGAATTTAAATTCTTATATTTCCACATAATTTTCAGCTTTTATTTAAATGGAATATTCAGTCATAAAGAAGTCAATTATTGCATTAATTACTTATGCATATATATTTGTAATTATATATACATAAATAACATAATTGTGCGCATTCAGCGGATTATTTCAATTATTAATACTTGATTCATTCGCTTAATGCAATAAAAATACTTTTTTTTTCGGCGTTAATTTTTATATTAATTGCCTAATTACAGCGTTTTGCTTGCTTCTTAATTCTTGAATTCTTCAATGGAAAAAATCAGCATTAAATATTTATACTAATTGATAAAGAATATATATTATTTAATGTGTAAATTAATGATGTAGAGCGAAAAAGTTTTATATGAAACTTTCCCAGAGACAGCCAAGCGAAATATAATAGCTCCAAAATATTAACTGAAATTTTAAAATAGGTAGGAATTTAAGGTAGTTGAGGGATATGAGTCAAAAATTAACCTGAGACACGTAATCCGAGAAAGATAAAATTGGAGTTACTTTTTAAACATTTCTCGTATATAATAAATAAATTAAATATATATGAGAAAATCGTTATAGAAAATTTAAATTTACATAAGTTTACAAACAGCTTCGTTATATTTCTTTGAACTTAATCTGCTTTTATTTGGCTCACACTCAAAAGTTAAGTTGACAATCTAAGCTGGCCTTAAAAAAGTAGTTGGCGACGATGGCTGATGCTGCTGATGCTGATGCTGACAGTAACAAAAGCTCTAGAGTCACCTGAGCCGTTGGGTCTTCGGCAAGGTGCAAAGTGGATAGATCTTATTGTTAGCTTTCTAGATAATTTCTTTGTTAAAATTTGATATTACTCTTCGCATATGTTACCATTAGCTTATATATATATATATATATATATATATATATATATATATATATATATATATGCTATTTGATGTATGTAATATTTAGTTTTGAGACTTATGGCAATTTTATTATTATTTAATATATTTTTGTCTAGTTTTGCATAGCTTTAATTGGGATTATCGTAATTATATTTGCTGTCCGTGCTTTAATAATTTTCTATACATATTTCCATATTCATTCGTCAAACTAAAAGAGTATATTGATGTTCCATCATCCATCTCTAATATATGGAATATATTTTATATTTTATACCCAAGACCAATAATATATGGTAGATAAGATACTGCCCGATTGCGAAAGTCTTATTTGTTTTTCTTGTAAATAATTTCTTTATATCTACAAGCCCAGGTTTAATATAAGTTCGTCTATATATTATATAATATTTAAATTGATTTTCTAACACTTTAACTGCAATCTGTACATTCACATCATCTCATTTCAATTATTAAATATTAATTTCTGACTTGCATGTATTATTGATATTAACCTTATATCTTTTTTGGGGTTTCCGTATATATTTATTTATATATTGTATATTTTATTTTTTATTTTTTAAGCCACTTCAATATTCAGTATTCTATATTAATTTCATTTCCCTTTGCACAGCTGAAATTGTGTCTAACTTGATGACATTTCGCACACACTTAATTTTTTCACTCATTCAACCCAAATCTCTCCCCCTCTCACTCTCTCTCTCGCTCTCCCTTCCCCCATCTCCCTCTCTATTTATCCCTGATTTATAGCCAATTCAAGTTCTTTGGCAGCATTAGCCCAGTATTAAGCCAGCATTGAAATCGTTTAGTTAGAGCAAAGATTGATATGCGAAAGCCTAACCTAGGGCATTATTGGCTTCGACTTTGGCATTTTGGCCTCTCAACGTGTTGTTGCTGTTGCTGCTGTTGATGCTGTTGACTCTGTGCGCTCTTTGGGTTTTCCATGCGTAAGTTTTGTTTGCATAAGCCACGCTTAAGCATGTGTGGCCAGCTCTGTGTGTGCGTGTGTGACTGTGTGTGTGTGTGTGTGTGCGTGTGTATTAGTTGCTTGGTTTGGTTTGCTGGTGCGTTTGTTTGTGGCTCGCTTAATCCTTTCATTTTCATAACTCGTCATAGAATGTAAACAAGATTAAGTTAGTTTTCTGTGCTGCTCAAGTGGCTTTGGTCGCCCAGCAGTTGTTGCTGCTGCTGCTGCAACAGCTGCAGTTGCAGATGTTGCTGCTGCTGCTGCTGCTGACGCTTTGGCCATGCCACATAGGAACAGGCAATATGGTAGGGACTTGGTCCAGGGGCTGGAGGCTGGAGCTGGGGCTGGGGCTGAGGCTGTCGTCTGGCCACAACAAGTCCACCAAAGTGACTGTTGCAATTGCCTTTTGTTGTTGTCCTTGTTGCTGCTGTTGCTCTTTTTGTTGTTGTTGTTGTTGCCTTTATACTAAACTCGGCAAAAAGTTTTCGTATTAAAAAGTTGGACGTAAGGATTTCACAAAAGCTTCCGCCGCATTATATTGAGAGCTGATTTTGAGGGTGCCATACAAACAGCCGTCGCACCACCGACTCAGCCACCCAACCACCCACGACGCTACACATTGGTGTGGCCCACCCGCTGCGCTTATTCTTATTTGATTGCCAAGTGACATTGCAGTTGTTGTTGTTGTTGTTGCTGTTGTTGTTAGTTTGTTTGATTGTTTGCTTGTTGTTTCTGCTGTTGTTGTTGCTGCACTAATAGTAATTAAAGTTATTACAAATGGAATTTCTACAACTGTTTTTTCTCTACATTCCTTTTTGGAATAAAATGTATTAAAAATATATAAATAATAAAAGCTATAAATATTTTCGTTAATCCAAATTGTTGATTTATAGCTGCAAAAACTGTCTCAGTTTGAAATAATCAATTTAATCAATACGAATATTTAGTGCACTTTTTGTGCACATTAAATATTAATAAATTCATTTTTTTTTTTTTGAGGCACAGAAATATTTTAAATTTGAAATGAATATAAAAACAAATTAAATATTTATAAAAAATATTTGAAAATTAAACGTTTGCTGAAAATAATAGTAAAATATAAAAAAAAATTATATAAAAAATTTATTTATTTTAATTGATCTATCAAAGAAGAATAACCAAAATAAATTAAAATTTTTAACCAAAATATTTAGCCAAAAAAAAAAATAAATATAATATTTATTTATGTTAAAGAAAATAATGAAATTAATAGTAATTTAATATAACAAAAAATAATTATAAATATAACAAAAATCTTTAAGCTATTCGAAAGAGTAAATCAACTCCGCACTTCTTGTGCCTCCCTCCTTCAGAGATTAAGTATACGCAGTGTTATCAAAATGCAATTATTTCTCTTATCCACTATTCAGCATGAGGCTAAATTGATATGCATACACAATGGCTGGCTGCCATATGAGGATTTAATCATGTTAAACCTGCTCAAGCACTCGCCGGGCAGCCGCTGGTAATGCAACTCAACCTCTGTTGACAGGGCCTAAATAATTACTTAAAGAGAATTTAGTAACGGGCCGAGCACAATATTTATGAATGCGTAATTAAAGTTATTGCAAATGTATTGCGCCTGATTGGATTTTCGGGTCGGAGCTGTCACACTAAGCTGCTGTTCAATAAACTAAGCCGAGTGCAAAGGCAAAAGGCAGACAGCTGCAGGCTGCAGGCTGCCGGCTGCAGGCTGCACGATGCAGGACATAATTCGCAGGCGTCATATTTGTTAAGTGTGCGGCTTTCGGGCTTGCAATATTTAATGCAAAGGCCTACGCCAAGCGGCTTGAGGCCAGAAAACCTCAACTCTAATGCTCCAGCCAGTGCCCCTGCCCCCCTCCTGCTCCTGCTGCTGCCCCTGCTCCGCTCAGACCTCAGACCACGTGGACCGCACAAAATAATCAAGTTTTGTTTTGCTGCTCGATTTGGATTTGCCACATGAGCCATGCCCACTAACAGCAATTTGTGCGCCTACTCGGCTCGCTCGCTCGCTCGCTTGATTGCGGCGGCTTCTGGGGGCGTGGTCGAGGCGAACGCCTCAACATACCATTGCGTACTCGGCATATGCGAATTTCCTGTAATAGATCTTGTGGCAAACATAAACTGCATGTTAAATGCCTTTGCCTGCGGCCCACTGATGACTGTGCGAGTGTGCGAGTGTGTGGGCGAGTGTGTGTATGAGACTGTGTGTGTGTGTGTAAGCAATGTGCGTGCGTCATGCTCAAATGATAAATTGTTACAGGCACGACCTGTCGGGCGGCAGGCAACATTGTTGAAGTATGCAGAAGAGTAGCAGAGGCAGTCGAGTGGGGCGGGGGAGGGGGGCGAAATCATGCATTACCATGTTGCAAACCGAAGATGGAGCAGCCGCTCTGATAGCCAGAGATAACATACAATGCATAATAGTTGATGCCACACAATTTACACATATTAAGTAATGCTACCGGTAAGACGATGAGTCGCTCTATCTCCCTCTCCCCCCTCTCTCTCTCTCGGTGTGTGCGTGTGTGATAAGTGTGCAGTGGTCAACGCTAGCTGCAACTGGACAAATTGCAACAACATATCGTCCTTGGGTCGGCTAAAGGATTCAATGGCCTCGTTTGCATAAGCGATTATTGTGCATTCGCCAAATGAAGTCATGTGAACTACTTTCTGTTTATAGTTAAATATCTCTATATAGCTCTCTCCCTCCCTACATCTATACATCTAATGTCTTGCAATATTCAAGCTGTGTCTTGGCCAGGCTGCCATGCTAAGCGTGCATAATTATAAATGCTAATGAAAATTGCAAAGTAATATATTTATGGGGCTTCCACCCATGTCCGGACTTGCCGAGCAGCAGGTGAATAATTGCGGTTTGCTTACGAATCTCTGGGAATTCCTGGCTAAAAGATTGTAAACAATTTTGTGTGCTGATTAATAGACGAAAGTTATTAGAGCTAAAATAAATATTTAGAATATAAGAATAGAAATAATATAATTTAGAAATAAGAAATATAATTTAGTAATAAGAATATTTAGAATTAGAATAAGATAAGATAGATAAATATAATCTGGATTTTTTTTGAAAGTAAGGGCGGCTTATATATTCGGACTGAAATTTTGCGAAAATTCTTTATAAAAAGTTATTATATTATATATTATTTTTATGGGTTTGTCTATGATATAATAGAATATTATTTCATATATTATAATTTGTTTCTTTGCTTAAACAATTCATATTCCTAAAGAGTCTATCTATTTAATTAGAGAATTATTTATAATAGGAAAGTAATTTTGTAAGGGAAGTAACATTTTGATTTAATTAATCAGAACTTTATGCAGCTGAATTCGAACTCGAATTGAAATTTTGATAAAAGTATTTTGTATAATATTATTATGAAAAACCAGTTCAAGTTGATACCAAAACACGCCTCATGCTAAAGAGGGTTATGACGTTAATTAATTATCCAATTTATCTTATATTCTTCAGTATAAAGTTTGCATTCAGAAATTCTTTACTTCAGCTAACAATCACTTGACGAAAGACAATTAGTTCGATTTTGGACAGTTGTGAATATAATAAAATATCAAATATAGTTACCAGCTCTCAACTATATTTGACTAAGACTTTTCTAAGATGTTTTTAGTTCTTATTTCGAATTGACAACTTTGCACTTCTTTTCATATTTTCACTTCAATTTGTTAATGTTGTTCATTGATTCAACTTAAATTCTCCCAAGTTCTCTAAGATCGAGTCTGCTGGGCTGTTGCTCGTCTTACTGCTGCATTCATTGATTTGGTGCAGAATTCCAGCAGGTTACAGCGAGTACTTTAATTAGCTGGGCAACAGAGCAGAGTATCGACAAGTAAAGAATATGCTCGCTTTCAATGTTTGATTCGTTCTGATTTTGCCAATATGTTAGGTTACAAATGTGTATCTGCATATTATGCATAGCTGGGGACATCTGTCGTGCCAAGAAATGAGCTAAATAAATATAATAATATTTTATGACGGCAGACAGGAAGAGAAAATGAACAAATAAACACAGGACAGTCTGAGAGAAGGGCTTGCCTAGACTTAGTTTTCGCTTTACTAGCTGCTCTTGATGCAATGCTCAAAGTTTTCTCTGCAAACAGAATCGAATGCCTTTAACTATTTCAATTTAATGCGGCATATGGCAAGGCAGCTCTTGCTGAAGATATCAGCTGGCTATAGAGATCCATACAATGTGCGCTTTTCCCTTACAATTATATACATATTTCACACACACACACACACATGAGCGATATGCTGTATTCAAGCAGCAGCAGCAGCAGCTGGAGGTATGTGAATGAGACTGCTTCGACTGCTTTGACGCTTTTATTTTGCCAATAAATTGTGTTTTGCGTACTTTGTGGGTCAGCCGGAAATGTATTTTGATTTAAAATGCGTAAAGCGTTGCGTTGCGTTGCGTTGCGTATACGTAATGTGAGCCCAGTTGCATATGTACAGACACGAGCAGCGAGTGTGAACGAGCAGCGCGTCGAGGATGTATGTTCAAGGCGAAACGTAGCGCTGGAGTTTGAGTTGCAGTCGCTTTTCTGCTTGCCTTTGCCCGGGCGCTGCATGTCAAGTGGAAAATTAAGATTGATTACGGCAGATAAGCCGTTGAATTTACAACGAATTTAATTGATTGCATGTGCACTCGACTGTGTGAGTGTGCATGTGTGCATGTGTATGCATGTGTGTGGGTGTGTGTGAATATCGTATTTGTGTGTCATGTCAACCTTCAAGTGGCAGCCTGTCAATTGCTTAGCTCGCTAACGTTGAAATGCTCAACTTGCAATTTAATTGCTTGGCCAGCCAAAAAGGTTCTCCCATTTTCCATTTTCCTCTACCCACTTTCCACTTCCCATTTGCCGCTTTCGTTATTTTTTCGCCCCCTTGCCATTCAGCCCTTTGGACAAAGTTCGTCGAGCAAGTTCCTTGCACCTGGCAACAGCTCGTTAAGGTGCCAACAGCGCTGGCACAAAAGAAAAGCTGCGGCAATAAGGCAAAGATGATGCTAACCGCAGCAGCAGCAGCAGCACCAAAGCGCAGCGGCAAAATTTGTGGCGGTTTTGATGCCCTATAAATTATTTGTGAATGCCAAGCGGCATGGCTATGCCATAAACTTGGCTTAGATAAATAATAGCCGGGCTTGTAAATGAAGTGTAGAAGTTGAGATTTTTTCTGATTTTCACATAAAAAAAAAAGAAGATTGAATTTGCCTTATCATATTTCATATTTAGAATTATTTATCTAGCATTTAAAAAGAATTGAATTGAGATATGTAGACACTTGTTTACTTAACACTTCAAGGGATACAGGCAAATTCGTTTGAACACAGATTTTTCTATCTATTATTAAGCAGAGCTTGAAACAGGCACCAATTGATGCATTTTATTGTTAAGAATTGTCTCAATTTATTGTCTCAATTGAATGGGATATTTTATGGAATTGCATGCATTTTTAGACAGAAACTTGAACTGACAGCAAATAGTATGAATGCATTTCTTAGCAGCTGAACCTCAAATCCTGTTAGCTCATATTATCCGTTTGCCAATGCTCACTCCACTGGCCTATGAATTCAATCTAGTTGTACATGAAAAATATTTTTTTTTTTAAATATTATTCTTTGTCTTTGGTCGCATTCAGGGACAATAATTTGCTAGCTTTTATTGTAATTTCTTTTAATAAATTATTAAAAAGTGATGAAAATTCAGCTGTATGGATAACAAATTCTTCTTCATCTTCAACAAATCGCATAAAACATTTGCTTATCAATTTAACTTGAACGTCCAAAATGCTCACGGCAAACCTGAGGGCAAAAATATGTAGAATATAATTTTTTTTATTCTTATATATATATTTTTTTTTGTTTTTTTTAGATGAGTCTTAGTTAATTACTATTTAATTTAACTATTATTATAATTGATAGAATTTTAAAAATTATTATTTAAATATTCTCCCAAATTATTTATGCAACATATAAATATTATTATTATACATTTTAATTTTAAAGGAATTATCATTTTAAATATATTTATTTATATATAAAATTAAAGCTTAAGTTAAACTCTATGTATGCTCATATATAATTTAATTTAGCTCGACTCTGGCATTTTTCCAGGGTAGCTAAGGGCCTTGCATGCCCCATGCTGGCCTTGCTGTGATCCTTGTTGTTGCTGTTGTGGCTGCTGCTTGTTATGCCATTTTATACGCAGCGTGTTGGAGCAAATGTTTATGTTTGTTTACTTATGCATGCGTGCGAGTGTTGGTCGCGCCTCTGTGTGTGTGTGTGTGTGTGTGTGTGTGTGTGTGCGAATGTGTATGTGTGTGTGTGTGTGCAACTATATCTGCACTTGTATCTATAAATGTAAGTCGCACTTTGTGTGTGGTTGAATGTCGCTCATTTCATTAACAAAACGAGCTCAAGTCACTTGTTCTCGCAACTGACGCACTTAACTGAGAATTTTATGCAGAGACAAACAAGACGGAAACTGAGCAAACGATGCCAGGCCAACATCTCTCCATATGCCGACTCCGACTCACGTCGCTCCCTCTGGCTACGTTATAGCCCAGATAATGATGGCTAATCAGCTGTCTCCGCAAGACTGACAACTTAATGCACAAATGTTTCTGTCCCCGAATCAATTGGCATTAAAACGATACACACGAGCGAGCTTTAAGTTTGCAATTAGCCTGCTGGCTTTTCGGGCCTCTGCACATAATACCCTCACTGCCCTGCCACTCCCCTCTCCGCTCTCTGTCCCTTGGCTTAGGTAAAAGTTTCCACCTGCATTTGTCACAGAATTTATGATATAAGCGCCAGCGAGGCGAGGGCGCCGAGGGTGGGCTTGGCTTGGCTTGGCTTGAGTTCCTTTTGCTATTCACTGGGTTTTATCTAATAAAATCTAGAGTGTTTAATCCCTTGCACTCGACTGCCGTTCAACCTGCTGCCGCTGCCGCTGCCGCCTCTGCCTTTGCTGCTGCTGCTGCACCCTCATTGGCCGCCGCCGCCGCCGTTGCAGTCAATGTTGTAGTCGCATTCGGCGTCGCAGTCACAGTTGCACAGCTGGGACTTTGAATCCAGTGCAATGTTCGTACCCAGTTTGCCTTTTCGATGAGAGTCGCCTTCATCTTTGAGCACCGTCCATGGCTTATGGCGAGACTTTTGATTAGAAAATGAGTGCAAGGCATAGTGCAGGGTTCATAGTTACGTGGATGGCTCCGCTTTTGAGCTGAATATAAATTGAATTTCGAATGGAATTTCAGAGTATTTGAAATAAGTTTTTGCATAAAGCATTTTCTATATCATATTATGGTTCCATAATTTAATATTAGATATTAAATTTATATTTGATATAATATTAATAATAATAATTAATACAAAATTTAAATATTTTATTTTACTTTGCATTTTTAACTTTTATTTTACAATATTTTCCATTCTTTATGCTGTATTAAATGAAATAAGAAATAAAATATAATATAATAAAAACATAAAAAATTTAAATAGAAAATATATATTAAACATAAAATTGTGAGCTTAAAAATGTTTAATATCTGATTATTAAATTCTTCAATTTGTATGTTTAATATATATATTTTTAATTGATGTTTGTTCATATTATATTTTATTTTTAATTGATTGTAGTCGAATATTATAAATATTTAATTAAGCTTTAATTATTATAAATAATTTATGTTTTTTATTTATTTTATTATTTATTTTTATATTCTTATATATATTCTAAAATTATGTTTAATTATTCCACAAATATTCCTAGTGTATTCGATATTCCTTGTTCGCTTTTCTTTTCGATTTTGCTAAAAATTCATTTCGCTCGTCTGGTCCAGCTCGCTGCACACTGCAAAGGCGATGCAATCGGCGACTGATAAAGGCAGTCGGGCGGGCAGTCAGAAGAATAGTTTGTGTGCCTGGGCCGCTGCCAGTGTGAGCCGGAGTGGACCAGGACACGGCGCAATGCGTTGTGCTGCTGCTGCTGCTGCTGCTGCTGCTGCTGCTGCTCCAGTCGGCACTCGGCACTCGGCACTCGATCAAATTACTTATTGTAGCCGCGCCGCAGGATGCGCAAGTGCCATTAATACAAATAAAGTGACACAAATACAGGCAAAGCCCAGAGGCATGCGGCATGCGGCATGCGGACGGGCTGGACGATGGAGGGGCGGCGGGGCGGAGAGGCCGGCGATGGCTGTGGGCAGGTATCGCAGTCGCCTTGCCTTTTATGCCATAACTGGCCATGGTGCTGCCAGGGCCATAACTTTTGCCTGCTGCAGATTTAGCCAAGTGGAAGACTAATCTCTGAATTCGCCAGCACAAGCAGCAGCAGCGGCAGCAGCAGCAGCAGCAGCAACAGCAAAACTTTGAACAATGGGCAAGAAAAGTTTAGAAACTAGTAGTCGGTGAGCATGTCAACTGTGCGCAAGAACAACGAACAGCATTTTGCTTGACGGCGGGTGGTCGGACGGTTCGACCGCCCTCGCAGTTGCTGCCGCTGCCGCTGCCGCTGCTGCTGCTGCTGCGGGGCGTCGCTATGCAGCGAGGCGTTAAAACAGCCAATGCCAGTCAGGTGTGGGGGCGTGGGGAGCTTGCAGAGCAACAAAAAAAGAAAAAGAGAAAACAAAAAACAAAACGAAACGAAACACAGAAAACAAAAACAAACGTCGCTGCTCGAATTACAAGAAGGTGCAGTCGATTAAGCTCTTTGATAGATTTTTCAATTTGCATCCTTGCTGGCCGGGCTAAGCAGTTAAGGCGTGCGATTTGTTGACTCAAATGCTGCAACAAAGCGGCCTTCAATTTGCTGTCTCTCCATCTGTCCATCTGTCTGTCTCTCTGTCTGTCTGTCCGGCAGATAAATAGCGCCAGAGAAGGTCACACAGCGCTGAGCGCTGGGCTGACAGGGGGCGTCTGAACTCGCGGCTGCTAACCATCGTCCTGCCTCGCATTACACCCCTCCCCCCCCCCCCCACTTTCCCATCGCCTGGCAAAGGCGACAACAAGAAGGCGAACAGAAAGCCGACAGCTGCCCTTGAGCTGATGTCAGCTCGGCTTGGGCTTTTTCTCTCGCCTTTTTCGCCCCATGCTCACACATAAAATGCTTAAAGCGGGTAGATTAGCTGCGTGCTGAACCAGAACCTGGCTAATGTGCGCAGTTAGTGGCTGCGAAATAAACTGCATAAGATATGTCCAGGAGTGAAAGGTGAAACTAGAGTTGATGTGGGGTGGCCGGAGATTAATTGTGCTCTCCGTTTTTCTGTGGCAGCCAGCGCTCCCAAATGGATTTGTACACGAATTAAATGAAACGAATTCGTTGCGCTCTTTGGCGTACTCTGCCAGAATATAAATGTTATAAATGATATATAAAGCTATATATATATATACTGGAAGTGAGGTTTTAAATATATAAAATATAATATAAATTGCAAAGATATATTTCTTTTATTTTTCATATTACGCAAACATGTTCATAAAAGGCATAAAGACAAAAATTAATTATGAAATAGTAAAAAAATTACGTAAATATAAGTCTGTCTATTACCTTTTATAATTTTAATTTTTTTCTACATATTTTTTTTTTAATTTTATATTACTTTTTTAAGGTAAAATGTATAGACTTTTTTTAAATATTTTTATTTATTTTTTAATCTTAACCACTGCCAAAGTGGTTTATGTTTTGAAACTTTGTAAGCTTTGATAACATTTATCATCATTTATCTTGCTTTTGTTATTGAAAGTATTTTTATTGTTATTGTTAACTGTAGAGATTAACTTATTTCACATGCAGCATGGATTAATAATTTAATAAAAGTTAAATTCCACAGTGCGTATGCTTGATATCTATGAAGCAAATCACAAATAATTCCCGAATGATATGATATAGACATTCTTAAACGATTAAATTATAATAAATACAAACACAAAGAAAAGCCTCTAAAGCTACATTCATAAAATAAAAATAAATAAAAACTAATATATTTACAATTTTTTTATCATTTTGAAATAATAAAATAAAAAAAAATTGAAAAAAAAGTAAATTTCATTTAAAATATATAACATATAAATAGTATTTAAAAATATAACAAAATATAAGATGTAAAATAGAGTAATATTATTTATTAAATTTAAATAATATAATAATAATAATTTTTTACATATAAATAATATATGTATATCAAATATAAAATATATATAGAAAAAAATATACAATATATAATAATTTAACAAATTATTACATCAAAAGCAAAGTTAAATAAATTTATAAAAAATATATAAAATAAATTTGACACAATAAAGAATATGAAAAATGATTACTTAACAAATTATTATGCATATTATTATAAATGTTGCATAATAAATTAATTTATGTGCTTCACATATAAATAAAAGAAATATATTTTGATATCTATTAAAATTGTCGAATATATAGCTTTTCTACTAACTATACTTGGATAGTGCATAACCTAGTCTAACTAAAACTAAACTAAATATTTTCGATTTACTTTTTTGTATCACTATTTGCGCTGTGTTTTGTATTTTGTTTTTGCTTTGTTTTTGTTGATTCTTATTGCGATGCCAAATGCTGCGCCCATATGTAGGCAATGGTTTTTTTATATTTCTTAGGCTCATTTTGCTGAGCTCATAGCGAACATTGCCTCATTGCCAGGCATATGTCAGCTTGTAGCCCACTCCACAGCTACCGCTGCCTCTGCTGCTGCTGCTGTCGATATTTTACAGGTTTCGCCAGGTGTGGGGCAGGGGCAGGAGCTGGCGGGGGCCGAAACGGAATTTATGTTTGCGCCCGTGCGCCAAGTCAATGAATTGCAACAAATTTCGCCTGCTTGCGGCTTGTTAGGCGGCATTTATTTATTTATTTATCGCCCGTTGCTTTTGGCCGTGTAATAAAGACACAATATGAACGGGGCGTGGCCGGGAGGGGCGGGTGCGGGGCGGGGCGCAGCAGAACAGCTGTCAGGTGTCGCTTGCTCTTGTGACTTTTGCTGCGATGTGGTTAAAATTTTTAACTCCTAGCGGAACGACGAACGACGCCGCACGATGAAGATGAAGGAGATGGGCGATGGGAGAGGCGAGCGGCGAGAGGCGAGGTCGAGTCGCATTGCGCGTTCATTTGGATTTATGTTGTGTTACGGATTTTTGTGGCCTATAAATTGTAATTACTTTAACGCGGCTAAATGAGTTTTTGGCCCAGGCATTAGCTGACATTTCGCCCATTAAATGTTGTTGTACTTATTCAACTTGTTGTCGTTGCGGTTTTTTCGCGAGCGTCCCAGTTGTTGTAATGGCTCGTAATTAAAATTGGTTGCGCTCATAATGTGATTGGCCTGGCTGCACAAACTGCTCGATACGGTTTCGCAACATTACGATTTATATATATAGGAGAGAGGGGAGTGAGGGGGGGGGGGGAGAGAAAACGGGCTATATATCAAGCGAGCGGGGCCCACAAATAATCGTTCAACTCCAACGATTTATGGACATAGCAGGTGAGTTTGAGAACGAGCGAAGCGAATGAGACGCCGTTGCCGTTGCGATGGGAGCAAGATGTACAAACTTTGACCTCTGCCATTTGCCAGCACTTCAAACTAAACAAATTCACACGACACACACACACACAGGCACACACACAAGACATGGCAAGGAAAGGAGAGCCATCCTGATGGGTCTCTGTGGCTGGGCCACTGGGTGCACACTTCAAACCACTCAACTAGTCATAGACTAAATACTTGTGAGGCCAAACGGAAAGCAGCCTGGGCAAGGGCAGGGCGGGCATGGGGTGGGGCACCGGGCCCTATTGCCCAAAGCCAGACGCCCCTGGCAAATAACGTTTTGCAAAATCGGCCGCAATTGCCAAACTAGCCAAATTAGAGAATATGCAAATGCAAGCAAAATGCAGCAGCAGCAGCAGTTGAGAAAGGGAGGGAGAGGGAGAGGAGAGAGAGAACTGGGTTGAGCGAGCGACAGACAGTTTAGAGATGTGCGACAGCTGCGAAATGCTTTCGAATTGTAGCACAAGTGACTCAAAGGCTATGAATGGGTTCAGATAAAGCAAATTATTCAACAGATTTTTTAGCTATGCAGATGAACTTGGGGAATATCCTAATTGAATACGGTTAACGAGAGAAAAATGTGTTTAAATGGCGAATAAATTAAAGTTTTAACAAGTGTTGAAAGGAAATGCGACAAGAACTTGGGTTAGAAAATAAATCAAAATTATGTATAATAGATGGAAGGAATAGATAGAATTAGGTGTAACATCATAAGTATATCTGTCATATTTTCATATTATTAATTATTTTATATACCACATTCTTATTATATATAATTACTATTAATTATTTATTATTTTTTAATGTTATGTATATTGACAATTTTTATATATTATAAAAAAAAGTTGGCTTTATAATATATATATAAAATATAAGTTTATATAATATTAAAGAATAATCAAAAATTTTTAATAATTAAATATAACAGAATGTAACATTAAAAAATATTTTTATAGGTTATAATAATTATATATAAAATTACTAAAGTAATGAAAAAAGAAAATGGAAATTTTAAACGATTTTTGAAGTTCAGGTTTAACTGAATTGAAGACCTTTAACAAGTCGAATTGTGATTTGGTCCGTAAAAATTTACTGAAGTACATCTATATATATAAATATACATTAATTATAAATACGTATGATATCAGACATATTTACACAATCTGAACAGATTTAATATATCTTCCATCTCTATCAAATTTTAATAGCAAATTCTACATTTAAAGTGATCAAATTGAGCTTGATTAGAGAATTGTCCAAGTATCTGCTCTTATTTAATCAAATATATCATTTTATAGAGGAGATTCCCAACATCTAACAAAGCTTTGCCCTGCTTATCTCTATCTTCGCTCATATTTTCTACCATCGTCATTATTTTATATATCATTATTAAGCAGCTATGTGCTAGTTGCTGAAAATTGAGCTCAATTAAGCAAAAGACATGCCTTCAGTTACAGCATTCATAAATACATGAAAAGAATCTTTGCTCCATCTAAATCTTTTCTATATTTAAAATTGCGTCTTCTCTGAACTCTGCCCAGCATTTAAATATTTATCTCAAATTAAACATGAAATTTAATAGCTGCGCTGTAGATTAAACAACGTTTGGCCTTAGCATTCGTTTGCCTTTGATGGGCTGACAGAGGATTTATATTAAATTACATAATTTTGTAGCATTTCAGTCAATTGCCGGAGCAGATGGTGCAGAGATTAAAAGCTATTTGAAATCTTCTTTACACCTGGGCATTTGACTGCCTTCACTCAGCTCCTCCTCTCCTCTGCACTTGAGGGTATCTTGACGCGTCGGCTAATTCTGTAACAACTTATTCGAGAGCTCATCTCTAGGCCAAACAACATATGGCTTTATTGTCGGCACTCAACGCCATCAGCAACAGCAGCAGCAACACCAGCAGCATCAACAGCGTGTTGTAGTTCAACAAATTAAACAAACTCCACTGTCTGCTTCATTATCGTTATCATTATCATTATCAAGATCATTATTATGATTGCAAAGGGCTGCAGCTGCTGCTGCTGCTGCTACTGCGGTTCCGTTTGTCGTCTTAATCGAGGCAACAGAACTTTTGGCCAGCAATCATTTTGGTCCACATTGTTGGCCATTTCAGTGTTGATGTGTTGTCCTTATTGTTGTTGTTGTTGTTGGCCAACCATAAACTAACTAACACTAAAATAGCCAACTCACATTGGCTGACAAAATTACATTTTGGCTCAAATGCCGTGCGAATTCTGTGCAATTAAAAGTCAATTGAAGGCCCACAAAATTTGTCTTAATTTTGCAATGCACTTAAATGTTGGCACAATGAACGCGCACGAATAGCGCCAGGGCATGCGAGTGGGCAGTGCACGACTAGTAGATTGCCTGTAATTATTTTAGGTGAGATTTTAAACATAGAGATATATAGTGCTGGTAAATATGGGCTTAACAGATGAATGTTTGCACTAGCGTAGCCTTAACAGATGCATGTGAGTGCTAACATAGCTTTTGCAGTCAATGATAGGGTTAATGATAGCGTTAAAAGATGACTCTGTCTGCTAATGTGGTGTTAACAGATTGTGAAATGCATATGATAACATATCATTAACTGATGAATATACAAGCTTCCATAGATTTAACAGTCTAAGGTACTTAACACTAGTGTTAGCAGCTGAACGTATCTACTAACATCTCGTTAACAGTTGAATGTTAATGGTAATACAATGAAATAAGCTTACAGTATATATCATATATTAATGTAAATAGGTATATAAACAAATATTAATAGTAATATAAGTATATGATGAATGTTGCAGTCATATAGGGATGTCTGCTAATATAGTGAACATAAACATAGCGTTGACAGATGCTTACATATGTGCTTCCCTAGCTGTAACAGTGGCAGATATATAAAATTAGTGTTAACAGATGAATATATTTTCGTTAACAGCTGGCTGTTTATGGTAACATAGCTATAACAGGCTACGATATTCATCATATATATTTATATTAATATACATATAGATACAGAATTTATTAGTGTATATGTGGAATAGAGCTGATGCTGATGCATCCTCAGTAGGCATTTCAGACTTCATTTTACTTTATTTTATTTAATCGCGCTCAGAACGCAGCGGGTCGTAATTTTGTGTTGTCTTTTCTCTTTTTATGTATATGCCGGCTGAGCTGCTTGCCTCTCGAACCCTCTCACTGCCTTATATGCGCTTCCTTTTACAACGATAATTGGCTCAGTCCCTTGAATCCCTGCTATTTTTTCAGCTATAACAGAATGTTACTTAACAGTTCTTTAAGCTGATGTTATATAAATATTTAATATTAATTAAATAAATCAGAGATTTATTTGTGGAGCTTCTGTCCTTGACTGCTTATATACGACTGTTAAGGTCTACTAATTTATGTAAAATTATCGATCAATTTAGTTGCCATAAAATTTACTTTTTTGTATACAAATTATACTATGCCCTATGGATTAAAGTATATAGTCTATTTTAGTATTCTTCAGCTATACTTAACAGCTAAATCAGGCCTTTACGCAAATGTGGAGCTCTAGACCAATAAGACCTAAGTCATTATGTCCTCTGCCTCTCTGCCTACCCAAACATCTTCCATGCATGCTCGAAGACCCTGCTTTCTTAGTATGTCAAGCATTCTTAATATACGTCAAATGTTTGAATTACTTCTGCTTATACACGCACTAAGATCAGACAAGTATGATAGCCAAGAGAGATATTTGTTTTTTTGCAGAATTATAAAAAGTTCCCTTAATACAAGAACAAGTAACTGAACGAAGCAGACAGTTAAATTGACTCGTCAGTTAAGCCTAATAAGATAAACATATTTAAACATAAAAATAAATATAAATATAAATACAAATTTAAATATGGTTTGGCTGCACCTTTCGCCGTTCGTCTGTTGAATACATTTGCATAAAAGCCATAATAGCATGAATTTCCATTTCCAATGGGTTATAAGTCGCTTTTAGCTGAGTCTTAAATAATTACAGGGTATTAATAATAATATGTTTGCCGTCTCCTCCCCCCGCCCCGCCGGGCCGGCCGCCGTGTGTGTCCAGGGCTTGTGACGGCCCAAGCTGTGCAGCGAAAGCCGCGGCTTAAGCGTTTAAGCGCCGACTGAATTTCATGCAGCCGACGCAGTTGTCGAACTGCATCTGTTTGCTTTTTGTTTTCAAGCAGGCCTGGCCTTTAAGGTCGGCAGAGACACACACACACACGCACACAGTGGCAACGACAAGCGATTGCATTTGGGTATTGGGGATTAACGTGGCCTGAAACTGTTAAAATGAAATCCGTTCGTATGTCGCCGACAACGTTTGAGACCCTTGTACAAACTGTCGCTGCTTACAACAGCAACAACAGCAGCAGCAACAGCAACAACAGCAGCAACAGCAATAAAAATGACAACAAAAAAGAGAGCAGAGGCTGAAGGAGGAGCGGCAGGCATTTGTAGCCATAAAAACAGTGCAATTTGTATTTGAAATTGCCGCAAAATCCCAGCAGCAGTCAACGACGGCCCCAGCAGCTCAGCAGCAGCAGCAGCAACAACAGCAGCAACAACAGCAGCAACAGCAGCAGCTGAATATGTATGAAATTGACGTTGGTTTCAGCCAAAAACATAAGCCTGCCACACAGCAGCGGCAGCTCCTGCTGCAGCAACTGTAGCAGTAGCAGTAGCAGTAGCTGACAGCAGCATCTCTTCGTCTCCCTCTCTCCAGCTCCATCTCCAGCTCCAGCCTCATCTCTCGCAGTCAAATCCACTCGGGTGCCGTTTTTGCAGCGAGACGCGTTTTACGCTGCGCTGCGTGCGTGCGTCGCATCATTCTCATTGTTGCTGCGGTGTGCGTGTGTGTGCGAGTGTGTGAGTAAATGTGTGTGTGTGTGTGCATGTGGTGTGCTTGTGGTGCACGCTTAAAGGTAAGCAATTTGTTCACGTATGAGCAAGTGTTTGTCTGGGTTTTAACCCAGTGGGCGCAAAATTTAACAAGTGATTTTAATATTTAATTACATTTGCTCAAGCACAACTTAGTGAAGCGTTTACTAGTTCTCTCTGCCAAATACCCTGTAAGCATACGCAAAAGTTGAGCGGAGGAAGTCTGCTAAGTCGCTAAGCGGCATTAGTTCAAATGGGACTCTTTGTATGGAACTTTAGGCTCAACTCGAGATGAGAACAAAATTTATTTATGCTCGCTCATGGAGTGCAGAGAGTATATTGGCTTTTCTGTAATGTCTGTCTTTATATGTTTATGAAGTTGAATTCTTTTGCTACTGCTTGACCTAGAAGTTTGAGATTTGGTGTGGAGAATGTTGCATCTAGACAGAAAGCTAGGCTTAAACCTATACCAAGATCTATAGCTCTTGATTCAAATTGAGCTCCAATTCTAGTCATAGACCTAGCATAGACTTAGATCTATAACGAAACGTGGCCGTAGACGTAAATCTAGACTCAGTATTAGACCTAGACGTCAACTTATCCCTAAATCTTAAGCACCTCGAAGTGAACCTTGACTTAGATCTAGACCTAAGCCTAGGTCTAGGTCTAGCCCAGTATTTAATCAAGACTTAGACTCAGCTCTTGAATTAGATCCAGACACAGCGTAGGACTAGACATAGAGATAGAGCTAATCTAGAGCTAGACCAGGACTTACAACTAGAGCTAACCCTAATAGTCAAATAGGCTTTTAGCTATAGCATGTAGGACATTCCTAGGGCGTGCTGTCATTATTGAAGAATTCTTGAGCCGCTTCAATCCTTCTTTTCTCCGCTTTTCACTTCTAAAATGAAATGAAATGAAATTAAAATAAATTTCTCATCTTTAAAGGATAAACAATAGCTCATACAATAGTTCGACTTTTCGTTATCCTAATCAGCAATAAATATTTTGAAAATAATTAAAATTAATAATAAAATATCAAATAAATAATTAAATAAGAAAATTCTGTTGAAGCATATGTAATTTATTGAGATTTAATATAAATCCCATACATATGTGGGATGAGTGGGCATTTTAAGGCACAAACGAGGCGCCTCAGGGTTAACTAGACGATTTTTGATAGTTTGCATCGGAAGTGAAGTTTGAAGTGGAAGTTGGGGTTGAGGTTGCAGCTGCTGCCGTTGTAGTTGTTGCTGCAGTTGTTGCAGTTGTCGAAAGCCGCAAACAATAAGCCGAAAGCAGCAGCTGATGGAATCGGAGACAGGCTAAGAGAATAACTTAGTGGAGGGATAAGAGCGAGACACGCACGTTGAGCATTAGAAGCGAAGCGCAGTGAGGCCACAATCAATATTTTATCAAAGCGAAAAGTAAAAGATGAGGAAGAATGATGAGAAAGACAAAGAGAGAGAGAGAGAGGTAGAGAATATAGAATTTGAAGAAGAGATTTCTTTTTTCTTTTTTTTGGAGCGCTGTCTAAGCCGTCGAAACAACGCCATAGATTGACCCGAACAGATGGATGGACGAGGGGCCAGAGGCAGAGATTGTGGACGGTTCGCCGCCCAGGGGCTATTTGCTATTCATGCTAAGCCATGGCGTGTGCAAAAGAAAACTGCAAACAATGGAAGGCAAAGCACATGAAAAGCCAGTCCGAGCGGCGAGCATGAATAATAAAGGAATCAGCGCCCCTGAAAAAGCTAGCTCAAGGCAACCAAAAAGTGTAGATATATATAGATACAATATATAAGAGAGGGAGAGAGAGAGACAGTTGGATAGTTGAGCAAACTTTCATTAAGCTACTTCAACAGATTCGTTAATAAATGATTGGAAAACGCAGTCTGCCAAATGTCATCAATCATAAGTATTGCAATCAATTAATTTGTCCTGGCTTATTGCTAGGCAACTGGCAACTGGCAACAGGAGCAAGGAATGCCTGCCAATTCAGCTCGGCCCGAGAAAGGACCTTTTGCATTTCAATTTTCAAATGCAGCTCGAGTCAATTGCATGGCTGCCCAGTTTACGGGCCATGTTTTCGACTGTTTAGAGCCGTAGAGCTGTAAATGGCTAGCTATAAATGGCCATGTGGGTGGACCAAGGCAGACGAAAGAGAGAGAAATTGGGCTGGGCTAAGAAAGTCCGTTGTGGGGGCGACGATGTTAGCAATTTGCCAAAAAGGCTGCTAAATGGAAATTTACCCAGCACTTGAGCTGGCCACGTGTCAAGTTAGCGTTACGTGACACGAGCACAGCTCGTGTTGCATAAGCAGATAACGAAAGTCGTGTCTAGATTACATCTGAGGGAAAGCACGAGCAGGCAGGAGTGAGAATGTGAGCTGAGATCGCGTTGGTTTCTTGTTGTTGAGCATAGAATTCATTAATGAAAAAAAACACGACACGAAGGGGCACGAGTTGAAGCACGAGCTGGGGCAATGCAACGTGAGTTGTTCGTGCTGTGTGTGTCTGGAGAGTAGAAATTGCGTGTGTTGAGTGTTGATGTCATTAAGAGAGAAGCACGAAAGAGGCAGAGGCAGAGGCGTGATGAAAAGGCACGAGCTGATACAAATTAGTCGCGTTAAGAGAAAGCGAAGTTGTTGATCTTGATCAAGGAATTTTTAAATGAGAAAATAAAGCTTGATTGGATACTAAAAAGATGCAAGTTAACATTAATTTATATTGAGCATGGATCATATTGATAAAAATAAAGTGACAGAGCACGAGAATAAGCAAGAGTTAACATGCATTAATAGCATTAATAGATAGAAAATAATAAAATTTTAATATATATTGATAAGCAGAAAGGCTTACTTAAAATTAGTTCCACAGCTGATGGACACATTCGTATTTCCAGGAAAGGATCTTTACTAATATGTTTTATTTGAAAGTTGGTTTAAGTTATATTTACGAATAGAAAAAAAGCATGGATGTTAATGCAGTTTATAATATTGACCCAGTATACTTAAAGCAGCTCAAAAGTAAAAGCAAAATCTATTACTCTGTAATACTGTTTCTTAATGTCTCCTTCTGAAAGAGCTGACCACACAGCTGTTCTATAGCGTGAAACTGATTGAGACACTGATAGAAAAAAGGAATATTTTATAATATTAATAACTCAAGTTATAATAAAATTTCATTGACTCACAAGAGTCCAAAGATTATTTTTTAAAGAACGGCTTCAAACATTGAGTTTTTTTTAATACCTGAATTTTAATAGCTGAATTCTCCTCCTATGAAAATAATATATAGTAAAGTATATACAATAAATGCCAAATATTTCGGTAAAAGCCTTTAAATCCTACACAAAGACTGAATACTAAATAATTTGTTACTTATAAAAGACATTGCCTATACAGAATTCATTACTACATTGATCTTTCTTACTATCAAACTGAAGAAAGTATTCTCTTTAAGTTAATATTAGGCAAACAAAAGTAAAGATTCCACAAAAATTCTTTAAATAATCTGCTAAATACTGAATAATTCACCACATATTAAAGGCTTCTCAGAGAGAGACAGAGAATGCATTAATACATTGATGTTTCCTTCTGCGAAGCCCAAAATATTCTCTTCAAGTTGACTTCAAGATGCCACCAAAAATCTCTAAATAATCCACTAAACACTGAATAATTCAGTTTATATTAAAGGCCTCTCACATATTCAGGCTCGTGTTGTGCGAGAAACAGAAACAAGAGAAAAGTATTCAAGCACGCGTCTATCTCCAGCCGAGTGCCCCGTGCGCCCCTTGGCCTGTCCATATGTCTTGGCTGTCAGTTGCAGCACATAACAAAGTGTCAATAAACGAATTTGGCCCAAAAGGCACAAGAAGAAGAAGCAGAAGAAGTAGAGGCCATGCAGCAGGTAATGGGAACAGCCTCTCGGAATATGTGCCAAACACAATGCCAGGGCTGGGCCGTTGGGCGCATGTTTGTTGTCTCTACGGCTGCGTTTTGGGGCAAGTTGATTAAGCTCTTGCCAAAAGGTGTTAGCAGGCACTTGCCCACCTGTGCTCGGCCAAATGAGTGCAATGAGTCCTGTGGAGCAGTGAAAAGCCTCCGATTTCTTCAGCCTAACTAATTGGCACGCAGCAATTGCATTCGAAATTTGTAATTTCGATATGATCTTGATTGGGCTCTGCATCGAGCTGGCCATTTCTTTTATGAAGCTGTTCATAGCAACAGGAATGTGAGCGTAGTTACTGGAATCAAGCACCAGCAGCGTCGAATACTTATTAGACTTGTGTTCACAATGGGGGCAAAGACAAGGAATTCGAGTTCACATATGATGTGACAGAGGCATGTTCATAAATGATGCACCTCAGATTGTTGTTTGGGGTAAGAGTGAATCATTTGAGTTGGACAGCTCTTTGTGAATAATGAGCTATGTGTGGAATTGTGGTAACTTGTGAGTGACTGAATCATTGAATAACTGAGGAATACAAATTGCTGAAGGCTACATAATTAGCCTTCAGCAATTACTATTCCTACTACATAGTTTAAATAGTAGAACGAATGAAATATTTAACTAATGATTAAGTAATTAACTGGTTCATTATGCTAGTATATACGAAGAGAACTATTTTCTAGAGAGAGAATATTCAATTTCTTCTATCTTTTATCTTCTACTTGCAATATTTCATTCGTCCATCGTCTTACTTTCATCTTCTACCTTCTATATGATATCTTCTGTGTGTTCTTCTGTGTGTTCTTCCACTGAATGCGATTTCTAACTTCTTATTACTTAATCTTATGTTTTATCTTATCTTATGTTATTCTACTTTCTCTCAGTTATCTTCTATACTCCATCTACTCGCTGCTATCTTCTGTCTTCTCTCAACTATATTTTATCTTTTGTAATCTCTCTGTCATCTTATATTTCCTCTCTGCCATTTTCTTTCTATCTTCTGTATATTATCTGTTATCTTCTATCTTCTGCTTTCTCTCCTCTTCGTATATGCGATGTTCAGCTTCTTCTTAATTTTTCTGAGTATTTATCTAGACCATAAGTAATATGCAGTCAAATGACAGTTTTTAAATTAATCTTGAAATTATTTATTATATATGTAAATAAACCGGATTGCAATATATGTCATATAATTCAATGATTATAGTCACTTTAGGCTTATTCTGCTATTATTTAAAGCAATAAAGAAATCGAGATGGTCTGGGTGATCCACTGTTTGCAGCTACTGTTACTTTCACTGTCACTCTTGCTGTCACTGTTACTGTTACTGTTACTGTTACTGTTACTGTTACTGTTACTGTTACTGTTACTGTTACTGTTACTGTTACTGTTACTGTTACTGTTACTGTTACTGTTACTGTTACTGTCACTGTTACTGTTACTACTACTGTTACTGTTACTGTTACTGTTACTGTTACTGTTACTGTTACTGTTACTGTTATCTTCTACTGCCGTCTGCAACTGTTGTTAATAGCATTGGCCATTTTCGATTTGTTGACCTGACCGCAAAAGTTTTTAAGCCCATTTCAGCTGAAAATTATAACTGGTAGTCAGCTGCCAAGCTGAGCTGAAGTTGCAGTGCCAACTAACCAAAAACTGCCGAGCATACACACACACACTGACAGCGGGTTGCCCAAAAAGTGTATAAAGAGAGAGGGAAAGAGAAGGAGAGAGGGAGAGAGAGAGAGGTCGGCCCTAAAAAGTAGGCTAATGCCACTTTCGAGTAGTTGGTCTAGGAGTCGCAGTGAAGTGTGGCAGCAAGTGCACTTGTTACCAATTAAGCTAATCCGTCAGATAATTAGTAACATAACACACACACACATGCACACACACACTCGCACACACACACATTCGCAGCGACTCCTGTGGCAAGTCTTGTTGCTGCTGGCTTGGCACATGCAATTTATAGCCGCACGTGGTTGTTGCATTGCATGTATCACGTGACACTTGATTTCCGGCGCAGTTGCCAGTGCTCCGTGCCACGCCCCTGCCCCAGCGGCTCGGCTGTGCACTCTCCACTGCCATTTCGCAGCGTGTTTGCTTTGCTTTTCTTTGCGACTTTTCTAATTTGGACTCTGGCACAACATGCAACGAAATAGTCGACGTCGTCGCGAAAATTTGTGGCTGGCACCTTATTAAAAGCGCCCAGCAGCTTAGCCAATGCCAGCGCAAGAGAGAGAGAGAGGGAGACGGGTAGCCGGCATTGGGAGACGCGTCCTTCAGCGTTGACAACGTAGCCACATCCTAAAACCTAAAACCCCAGCCAACCCCAGCCTAAGCCCCATTCTCATGGTACGTCTTCGTCAACTGCAGTTGCAAATTGGCTGGCAAATGGCGTTTGCCTGCTTTTAGGCTGGCTTATTAAAATTTCAGCGTGTTCATTTGCCTGTAAGTCAGCGGCGAGACGGCGCGGAGCGGAGCGGAGTGGAGCAGAGCGACTAGGCGACTAGGCGACTTTCGGGATTACCCAACAACTAGTTAATGTTTGATTTGCCTGCCTGCTGCCAGCCTGCCTGCCAGCCTGACGGACTGACTGACAGACTGAGTGCCACACATGGCTGCATTTTGGTGGCACACCCTTTAATCTAAAGCCCCAACAAGCGCCACTTACCCCTATCTACCTCCCGCTCAGCCCACCTTACCCCATCTTGCCTGCAAACTTTTTGGTAGCTCTCTAAACTGTGCTGTCAACCTTAAGCCTTCCAAATTGCTAAGCAACTCTCACCGGGTAGCGTGGAGAGGGGGGGGAATGGCGCCCATATATTGCAAATATTTATTAGCTTTTTGGGCTGGTTGCATTAATTTCGTGATTACAGACGAAATTCGATAAGCAGCGAGTGGAAAAATTACAATAAATAAATTTTCATAATGCCATGAATTATTTATGTTTCATTAGATTTTTACATATTGCATAAATAACAAATTTTTTAATAATGGGCAAAATTAAATTAATATACAAAATATTTTTTATATCATTATATATATTTTTAAAAAATAAATAAAAAAGAATACTTAATTTTATATAAAATTATAAATACTTATACAAGTATTTATGCATTAATGAAAATTTGTATAGTGATTGAGTGATAAATTTAAATGCAGCTAAATTAGTTTATTTTTGTGTGTTTCTAACTTATATATAAAATTTAAAAAATATATAATATATATAAATTATAAAATGTAATATATGCTTAGAAGGAAAACAAGCTGAGTCTACGATATATATCGCCTGCTTGTTATATTGTTATATGTAGAATAGTGAACTCAAGTCGGTAGTATCCGACTAGAAGATATCCTGCTATAAGTCTAAGGCAGAAGCTACAAAATACGAGTAAAAAATTCAAAAAAAAAAAAATAAATTTTTCAGATTTATATTCATTTATATTTTATATAGAATATATATTTATATATATGTAGCTGTAAGTAATCAATATCTTTTAATTAATTGCAGATCTCATCAAACATCACACACAGAGGGCTTGACTAGTCATATTAAACAGCTCTATTAAATAATAGTTTAGGGTAAGTAAATTTCAAAAATCTATTAATACTATTACAATTCAACTTAAAGTTGACTTTTCTTATATTACAAATATTGCAACCACTCGATTAGCTTTTCCGCTCTCTTCTTCTCTCCTTGCCAATCCAATTGAGTTAAAAAAAAAGATTGCTCTAATTTGTTTCTAAGTGCTGCAATCTTCAGGCAGCCACAAAACACAACAAATAATAAAAAACAACAACGAGAAGCAGAAGCAGAAGAAGAAGAACAATGCCTACTCTAATGGCTAATTAAATCGCTTGAATTACAAGCCAACAATATTAAAATATTACAAAATAAACTTTTTGCGTGTGGGCGAGGCGCGGCGAGGCGGGCGAGGCGCTCGACTGAGATTAAGCAACGACGAGGCACAGGCCGAGGCCAAAAATATTCAACAAAAACTTTTCACATTAAATAAAATACAAAATGCCCATTAACAGTTCGAGTGGATAAACTCGGTTTGCATTTCCACACACACACACACACACGCACGCCTCCACGCCCACATAAAGAGGGGGCGGGGGGGAGGTTGGGGTTGTGCCTCTTGCAAACAAAAATTGAATTTCGGTTCGAGGCTTAAAACTCAAAATCGCGCAGCGACGTTAGGGGTAGAATTTTAGGTGCGGCGTAGCCTAGGGGATTGTTGGGGTAACAATCCACCCCCTGCCCCCTCTAAATGTGTCGAAGGCGCATTGTTGTTGTCATGTATTGTTGTTGTCATGTATTGTTGTTGCTGTAGCTGGTATACAATAAAATACGAACGAACGACGACAACAAAGAAGTACAAATTAAATCCCAATTGGAGTTGACCGCAAAATGGAAAAGACCACAAAATTATAACCACAACGATGTGGGTGGGCGGTGGGTTGGCCGGGTGTGTGGGGGCGTGGGGCCGCTCGCGAAGCTCGAGGGGCATGCAACAACTTGGCAGCGCTGCCAACACTCGGATTGCCTCAGACCCCAGTGCCAATCGAGGCTGCAGATAAGCAGCACCAACTTGTGTTTTGTTTGAGGGCGTTGTGGCGCGCGCTTGGGGCGCAATTATTGTAGGGTAGCAAGCTGGAAGGGGTGGGAGAGGGGGCGCATTGTTTCCGGCTGTGTGTGTGTGCCCACTTATACACACATAGTTGCTAACGTGGTTTTATTTTGGCAATTGATCTGGCAATCGAACCAAAGCACAATGCTCACATTTAGTTTTGATAGGCCAAGCCAGGCGAAATTGATATTTATATTTAACGTAAGCTAACAATAAGCCACGACCAATACACACACACACACACAGAGAGAGAGAGAGACACACAGACAATGGCCGTGTTCACAGGGCGTATGCTTAATGTGGCCAAGTGACTGGCGGATTTCCTTTTGTGCAGCATTCCGCCTCGATTGTACTGAGCTATCTATATATATTTATTATATATGTATATATGTGTTTGTATGTGAATATAAATTGCCTCTGCACAGGGTAGCAGGCGGCCTATGGCCCTGCTCAAGGTTAAGTTTAGCTTTCGATTTGTATAATAATTACATATATATATAAAAGTGTCTATAGATGAGATGAGATAAAGGTCTTTTTAATACAACTGAGAAAAGACTTGGGCATATCTTATAGATACTTCCAGTACTATATCTGAAAATATATTGCAGATATGAGAAAGGCTTGAGTTTTCTATTTTATACAATTAATTTATAATTATATGTAATTTATAGCATTGTTTCTTTAAGTTTGAAAAGTATATTTAATGAGTATTTATTGTTTTCTGACAGTGATTAGTCTGTGACTTTTTAGGTGTGCACCAGAGTATTGTGAATTCTACTACAAAATAAATATATTTAAAAGAAAGGAAATATTTTATTATGTAGTCAAAAAAACCAATTTGGTCAAAAACAAAATATATATAAATATTTGTGGTTGCATAATTTGATTTTAAAAATATTTAGTATAAGATTTATTACAAGTCTTATACCAACTCCTATTTAATCTTTTACTTCTTCTATGACTTAATCTCTAACAACAAGTTGAAGACTTTAAAATATATATTCAAAATATATATTTAAATCCAATTTCTCACCTACCCATCATATTTGCTCTTTAATTTATGTTGATTTATACATTTTAATTAGTCAAGTCGAGTCCGTGTGCAGGGCAACAGATAGTCGAACCCTTTCAATCATAGCCTTAATAAGTTATTTACAGTCGGCGTGTATCTTTAACTGGGCGTTGCGTGTTCCACATTATAATTAGCCAGCAACAGAGCAACAACAACAACAACAACAATAAGAACAACAAAAGCAACAGCAAAAGCAACAACAATAGCAACAACAATGACAACAATTGCATTGGTTGGGCTCGTATGGCCGCGTCAAAGTTTGGCCTATAAATCGTAGCGCCAAAATTTAAATTAAAACCAAATAAATTAAACGCCTTTCATTGAAGATTAATGGCCTTAAAGCAGCCGCATTCTGCGGACGCTGTGGACAGCGGGTGGCAAAAGGCGGCGCAGGAAGAGTTGAGTGAAAGAGGGAGAGGCGAGGGGGGGGAGAGAGAGTGGAGAATGGCGTCGCCTCTGCCTGCCTCAGCCTGCAGCGTCTCGCTTTGTACGCTTGACTGCGAATTTTATGGTTGATGGATTTTCAGCTTTGGCTCGCGCGAAGGCTCCACAGTGCATACAGCCGTAGACAGAGAGAGAGAGAGAGTAGGAGAGTGAGAGAGAGAGGCGTAGCTGAGGCCTGTGTCCCAGGCGGCTGAGGCAAATGCCTTGGCTATGATTTGGATTTGGGCCTTAGCTTTAAGGCCAACTATATTTGAAAAAGGTCGAGAGCTTAAAGAGGCAGCCAGTCGAACACGTACTTAATTCAATTTCTTCGCCAGTGATTCACAAATGAATATTTCCCATCACGTGGCAGGTTCTCATGGACTAATTCAATTGTCCGAGTGCGTAGAGCGGAATGCATCGCAAAGCTCACATTACCGCAAATACCAGGAGCTACGGGAGGCGGTACGGGAAACCTGTTTTAGCACTCTTCACATCGCTTGCAAATAAGATAAACAAAGATAAATAAGATACAGATAAATGGCAGTGGATAATCATTCAGTTCGAATCTCTTCAAAGTACTTTGAGTGCTCACACATAAATCATTAGCGGAGAACTATCTAAGTTAGAGTTGGATGAGTTCTAATTACATTCAGTGAATACTTTCGATTGTTCATTTAGGTGAATTGAACTAGTTCGGCTGAACTAGCTGTGAATGAGTTTTTTTATACATAAATTTCATTGACGAATACACTAAATTAAAGCTTGGTTGATAGATGATTAAACGAGGGTGGCTTGAAACATTTCTTACCTAAGGATAAATATATATTGTAATCAAATTTTTAATATATAAATTTAAATTCTTGTATACTCAATGCACTTTTATCTACACGTTAGGGTCATGCAATGAGACTAATCCTATCTTCATCTGTCTCTTTCATCTCTTACACTTTCTGTCTGACTCTTTCTCTGTCTCTTCTCATCTGTCTCAATATTTCATCATCATCTCTTTCACTCAATCTGTCTTTATTCGAATATCTTATCTTTCGGTCTTGCTGTCTGTCTCTCTTCATTTCTCTTCATTTATCTATTTCTCTCTCTCCACTTGCTTCTTCTCCTACTCCCAATCCACCGTCTCTCTCTGCAAAATTCTAGTAAAACTTTAATATTTCCATGGTTTTCCATATTTAGTTTGCCTTAAATCCGTCAACGAAATTAGATTTTGTATTTTGAATATATTTTATTTATTTTATATATATTCATATATACATATAAAAATATAAATATAGTTGTTGCAATTTCTAAAAGTGTTCAACATTTAATTGAATCGCGCCACAGGCAATTTTCATGTTTCACTAAAAATAAAATTAGAAAACAGAAAAATCATGTTTGTAAAATTTGTTTTGCATTCGCAGCTAACGCTTCCCCGGGCCACGTTTATTTGAAGCTAAAATATGAAATTTATATATTAGATATATAGTTAGGGATCTTTGGTATAGCTCACAGAATTCATTTACTGCAGTTGCTCGGCAAATGCCGGAGCATCATAATATTCATCATCATTAATCAGCAAGTGGAGGACAAAGTTGTCCCAGAATTTATATATATGAAGTTTGAGCTCCGAGATGGCAGCGATAATCTCTGCAAATCGCTTGAGTTTTGCACCAGAGTTATGTCCACGAGGCGAGGAGTGGGTTAGGGGGGAGTAGACGCTGCTTACTTGATGCTCGCCTCGTTGCTTTCCTGCTTCATTGTTTACAGCTGCTCAGCTCCTTGGCGCGCGCCAAGGCTGCAGCAGCTGCCGCCACACGCTTGCAAATTGTCAAGTTGCGGTTGCGCTTTAAATTATGCAGCTAGCGGAGCGGCAAGCAAGGCAGGCAGGCAGGATGCGGTGCCACCAGCACCAGCACCAGCTTGGCTGGCATCCTTTAACATAACAGTTGCAAAATTTTGAGAGCTGCAAGCAGCTGAATTTATATGCAGCTTAGTTGCAACCCAAAAATTCTACAAATTTTAATAATAATGAGCAGCAGCAGCAGCAGCAGCAATGCATGTGTGTGTGTGTTGCTTTATTATTTTAGCAGCACATGTCTGCACACACACACACACACTCACTCACACACTCACACACACTCTCTCACACTCACACATTGTTCGAGCTAAAAATTGGATTGCAGCTGACGCTTGGCAAAGCCAAAGCATAACAAAAAAAAAAAGAGTAGAGAAATGCAGCTACCCACCACACCCCCTTTGCACCCTCTCCCCCTCCTCCTCTTCCCCCACTCCCCACCCCTCAGCCCACCCCACATACCAACATAATAATATTATGTTGCAGCTGCCAAGGCGCAGAGATCGTTGCTGCAACTGTTTGCTTAGCAGGGCAAATGAAGCAGGCGGCGTGGGGGGCGTCGGGGGCGTATGGGCGTGGCAGCAGTACGACTGCAGCTGCCTCGTTGGTTGCTAAGGACAACACGATGTGTATGTGACGACGTGTGGTCGCAAATGATATTAACAATTCATTAATTAACCTCGTTTCGTTTGGGTTATGATGAGAAGGACGACGACGAACGGATGGGGGGAGTAGGAGCAGCCCGACTGGGCTAAGAGACTGCACCTGTACCTGTAGATAGAGAGAGAGGGGGGAGGAGAGAGGGAGGGAGGGGAGGTGAGCGTGTCCAGAAGCCCAAAAATAACGCTTGTCATTGTTCAGGGTAGCAGTAGGAGCAGCAGTAGGAGCAGCAGCAGCAGCTGGCCAAAAGCTTAGTCGTATGTGCATATTTATGCAGTTAGCTAGCTGAGTTGATGGCAACGGCCACCTCTCAATCCCCCAATCCCCCAGCTGCTTTACGCTAAGTTAACTTTGAACCACTCATAAAACTCGCATCTGGGTTGTTCCGCGAAAGCGTCGGAGGAAGCTGCGTGAGAAATGGCAGTTTGCATAAGTAATTAGGGGCAATTTAAACAAGGAATATTAGAGAGAAGAAAAACAGAGAAAGTGAGAAAAATAGAGGGAAAGAAAGAGAGAGGAGATAAAGAGAAAGAAAGAGATAGGCAGAAAAACTATGAAATGCAGATAGACAGAGAGAGAGAGAGAGAGAGAGAGAGAAATGCAGATATACAGAGAGAGTAAAGAGAGGGAAAATGAGACGATGAGAGAGCGCCAAAGACAAGAGAGGGAAAAAAGGGAATATGACTAAGCAGAAGAGAGCGACAGGGAAAGAGAGAGGTAAAGACTGAGAAAGAGATATGCAAAGAGAGAAACTGAGCGGCAGAAAATGAGAGAGATAAGTATAAACCAGTTGAAAGAGATATAGACAAAAATAGAGATATGGAGAGACAGAAAAAAGAAACAAGAATGAAAGAGGTACAGACAAGGACAGATTGAAAGAATAAGGCAAAGAAAAAAGAGATAAGAAAAACAGAGTTAATGAGAGAAAATTAGAGACGAAAGAAAGAAAGATACATTGCTACTGAGAGATAAAGAGAAGGAGGGAAAGACACGCAAATAAAGAGAGAGAGAGAGAGTGGTTCGTGACATAGACAGAGAGTGAGAGACAGAGAAGAGGAATAGCTGAGGTTGAGGCTAGAATCTCCAACAAGCACGCATAGTAGGTTAAGCATCTTGGGAGAACTTTTTCGATAGATGTGATAGAGACAAAACATTTTTAGATTCCAAGTCTTAATAAAATGCCTCTTAGGTGCATCTGTTACATAAGAAACTAGTTTTTTTGCCAATGCATATTTCACATATATCATATTTCACATTTCCCATCAAGAGAAATATTTCCGCCTTGTATAGAAGTTGTTTTCGCGTCGATTTCGTATTGCGAAACGCGCCGCTGTGGCCATTTGAACTGTGGCGTAAGCCAAGCCACAAACGTTGATAACCATTTTCATTCGCAACCAGCTCCTAGCCTAGTTGCTGCTCTGACATTTTAAATAATTAATGTTTAATGCATAAAGCGAGAGAGAGACAGAGAAGGGCAGAGAGGAAGGGAGGTAGAGGGGAGGAGGAGGAGAGCACTCGTTGCCAGCAAGAGTTGACGAAGGGCTGAAGCTGGATCTGTGTTACTGGGAAACTGTTTGCCATGGCTGCCGAAAGTCGGCAGAAATAAGTGGAAACTAAACTCAACTAAATAGGGCTCAGCAGGGGCCTCCCGCTGCGCTCATAAATAAGAGATATTTTAATGTTTTTACGTAATTATGGCAAACCAATTAAATATTAAATAACATTGCGTTAACTATGCCTGCGGCTGCCCAGCCACTGCCCCGCCCCCCCACCTCGGCCGACTGACAAGCTGGGGCAGCTCTCTCTCTCTCGGCTGGCTACTGACAAATCAATCAGCAAACGTAATAAACTACAGACAGGACACAGATTCAAAAGGCCAGACAGACAACAATTTCCGCTTTCCAATTGATGTGTGCGAGTGTGTGTGTGTGAGGGAGAGAGAGAGTGTGTGTGAAGGTCCAAAAAAGGCCGACAACAGCCAACAACTCGTCCGCCCCTCCTCTCCAGCTGCCGTAGTAAAATGTCTGATGCTCAGATAAGAGCGAACACGACGACGACGACGACGAGAAGCACTCGAAGCTGCTTGGAGCTCGAGCCAAGTCCCATCTCAATGCCCTTCCAATTGAATGCACAGCAGGTGGCGGCTCACTCGGAGCACTGAATGCTGAGCTCTCGCTGATATTATCACTTCCTGGACATTATTTGGCGCCATAGGCCAAAAGGCTTAGCCTCGCCCAGCCAGCGCATCTCAAAGATGCGTTTGCGACAATCTTTGCAGCGTGTCGCTGGCGACGGCTCGCTAATATGCGAGGGTTGCTCACAGAGTGTTGGCTTCTTAGAGTGAAGAAATTTGTAAGAGATTGAAGGAGATGGCATGAAGAGATTAGATAGAATGGGAGATAGAAGGAATAGAAGAGGGTTTCAGCATACTTAAATCATTTTTATTTTAAAATATAAATATAAATATGAAATGAAATATGATATAATAAATAATACCACAATTTGGACTCAGACTCAGACTCAAAGAAATCTATCAATAATATTATGAAATGTTAATAATAATAAATATAATAATATTAAATAAAATGAAATTAAATAAAATATTGTGAAATTTTAATAATAATAAATATAAAAATATTAAAAAAAATTAAATTAAATAAAATATTATTAAATTTTAATAATAATAATATTAAAATAAATTAAAATAAAAATATTAACTTCGCTCCTTTCTACGTTAGTTGATGTTGCTCTGACTAGAAATATTTTCATGCATTTAAATGTAATCCAATTTGTTTAAAAAAAAACTATACCAAAGAGCTTCTTTCAAAATTTCAATTAAATGCAAATTTTAATATTAGATAAATAATGTAAGATATCTCAAAGTTACCTCATACATACTTAATGCTCAAAAAACTTCTCTGGCGACCCTCTTAATCTCTCCGTGTTTCGTTCGCGCGTACTGTGGGAAGTTTGTAAAGAAATTGCACTTTGACTCGTGCTTATTACAATAAGCGCTGTTCTCGTTGCCACCTGCTGCAGTGCGAAAGAGTGCATAAGCATTGAGGTACTTCAGCTTTCGTGGCTGCACCGCCGCACCACCGCACCGCCGCGCCAGCGCACCACCGTCGGGAGTCAAGTTCGAGCCTGTAACAAACGTAACGAACGGAAACGGATATTGCATACTTATGCCGAGTGCAAAATGGCAACGAGCTGTGCTAGACTTTCCGGCAAAGCCCCACCGCCTGCACCACTCGACCATGTATACATATATGGATGGATATGTACAGCCGTATATACATATATGTATCTGTATCTGTAGAGTAAGTAATACACACATCGGGCAAAGCGGCAGCCACTGACAAACTTTGTGAAAAGGACTTGTAAAATCAAAAGCCGATTAGATTCCATTTCAATGAGCAGCAAGCTGGTTGGTCATTTGGTGGGCGTGGCACACACACACACAGACACAGGCAGAGTCAGGTGGTGTGGTGTGGGGCATCCGTATTGATACAAAGCACGGGACTTACTTTCGCATTCGTATTCAAGTTCGGTTTATTGCTGTTTGCTGCTGCTACCTGCCAAAGCCGCCCGAAATTGAAATCGCTCGGCGAGCAAAGCAGCAATGTGGGTGGGTGGTTGAGTGGTTGAGTGGTGGGGTAGCCGGGTGGCCAGGTCTGTTTGGCTGGCTATAAGCGATTCAGCATGCTTACTTCTAGTCTAAGGGCACGACCATATCGGGGCACTGCACTTGATTAGTTCGCAAATTCAAGCAGCCAAAATGTCATATATCAGTGGCTATGGCAACTCCCGGAGCCACTAACGAGGTGCACCAAGCAAAGCCAGCGACAGCAGCAGACATCACAGACATCAGACATCAGGCAACCAAACAGCAAGCAGCTGAAAGCGGAGCTTAGCTTTAGTTACAGGTTGAAGTCGAAGCGGTAGCTAGACTACTCCAAATTATGCTTATTTGTCAGAGAGATGTAACTGCGACTGCGAACTCACAGAGCGCCAAGTAAACACTCATCAAGGTTGTTTAGATGAGGCACTGCAATATGGCTGTTTGACTCCTCTAATGGGGAATATACAGGGGGATTAATGTGAAGAATTAAGGGAAAATTAGATGACTTAAGAAAATGTGAGCAAAAAAGCATAAGATAGAACAATCAATCAAAGACTAAATTTAAATTGAATCTAAAGAGATGTAACAGATGATCATGGCTCTACAATCAAAATGTATTCATATATGATATGGGAGAGAGATAGAGAGAGAGAGAGCTATGAAATATAATTACTACTTTCTTTAAATATTTTCGTAAAGAGACAGTATTTGCGTCCAATAAAAAAAACAGGACATGTTTAACCAACGCCCTAGATCGCTTATAGTTGTTGCTGTCCATCTGCCTTACTCTGATTAGATTATTTTGTTAATAGTCAGCTGCAGTCAGCTGAGCTCCTTTGCTGCAGGATAACCCATATCTTGTAGCACTCTTGTAGGTCTTGTGGGTCGACTGGTATCACTGCTGCTATCACAGCAATTCCACTGTGCGCCAAGCCGAGGCTATCATTAAGGCTGCTGTTGCTAGCAGCGATTGCATCAGTTTCCGCTTTACTTTTGCTTTTAATGTATCCGTTACTACTTCAAATACCACAACATTTAGTTGGCTTGCGTTTGTTGCTGCCATTAGGGGCATTCCTAATATAATAGGGGCTTGCGGTTACTTCGTCTGCATTTACCAATAGTCTAGTTGTCTGCTGAAGGACTATATATAGGTGATGAGTAGTTGATGTGATAGTATATTGGTATGAGATAGATTAATGGGAGATATGTTAGTCTATATATATTTTTTTTTCTCATTAGATAAAACAGAAGAAATATCAGTTTATTCATATATATTATATATATATCATTAATATATATACATCTATCTGGATTTTTAATTATTTAGTAGATAAAACAGAATAAATATCAGTTTATTCATATATATTAAATATATTATTAATATACATACATCTATGTGGACTTTTAATTATTTAGTCATTTACATAAATATAATTTATTAAATATCTATGTATCTCTAACAAAAATCAGTATTTAACAGACTAATAAATCTGTTATATATGCATTTAAGTAGAATCAATTTATATAGAATCTCAATCTATCTTTCGACTCTGCGCTATTTAACATCTATGATATCTATCGATATTTTTTGATATTTTTTTGCAATCTAAATATTATTTGATTGACTGATAAATGGATTCTTTATGCCAGCTACATTCCAGCTTTTAATTTGATTATATTTCGAATACCACATTCATTCATTCACTCATCCATATGTATATATCGATAACAGCCAATGATAGCTTCAATATACATTCAGCTATGTGCGTTGTACAACACTGGTCGTTCGGCTGCAGTTGACTGCATTTGTGCATTGCCAATTGACTTTTCGTGATCTAATCATTTAATAGCATGCGCTCCATGCATTCTGTTCAATTAATTGCTACGCTCGAGCTTAAAAAATCGAATTACAGCCACTCACACAGACACACACACACAGCAGCACACACACACATACATATACACCTGTGCTGGCAGCTCTTCATCTGCATTGCTCAGTCATGTATGCGCTGAGCAACTGATTTGAGCTGAGAGGCCCCAGGGAAGCCAGTCGATGGATGAGGGGCAGCTGGGTGGGCGGGGCAGATAACGAGTCGGACTGGGGAGTGGCTCGTGTCTATTTGTTTTAATCAGTGAAGTCGACCAGCGAGCTAATCGTTTATGATTTAGTTTTTGATTTGCTCAGCCAAGAATTGTCCATAAATCAGAGGCAGCAGACGCTGCTCGAAAAAAGGTAGCCCGGGGGAGGGCTAAGCTTGGCAAACTTTTTTTTTTCATGAACTGTGCCACAGCGCTGATGCAGAAGACCAATAGCAGCGGCAGCAGCAGCAGTGGCAGCAGCAGCAGCTGCGGCAGCAACCGCCGAGCCACAGAGGCGGCCGCTGTGTGTTTTCGACTATAAAATTAAATTGCGATGTGGTAGAAAGTTAGCAAATGCCCAGTACAGTGGCGGCAGCAACAACAAACTATTGCTTACTGCCCCACATTACACATTTGGCCAAACACACACACACACCAACACACACACACACACGCACACACCCAGGCGAACTGCAGGCAGCGAACAATTGTTCGGCGCATATCATTTGGTTAAAAGGATTCGTTTTACTCGACGTTGGTTTGTTATATACGAAAACCCATTCGACTACTACTACTACTGTGTGTGTGTGTGTGTGTGTGTGTGTGTGTGTGTGTGTGTGTGTGTGTGTGTGTGTGTGCTGTGTGTGTGTGTGTGTGTGTGTACGTACAAATCAACTAATCTACTCCCCACGGCAAAGTTACGAGAAGACCGACAATTATATCCGCTCTCTGCTCACAATTTTTGCATGTCGTAAAGTTTCTAGTGGTGCACAGAACCCCAAGCACAGCGACTGCCCCACCTGCTCGCCGCCTCCTCCTGCTGCTCCGCTGCTCGCTGCTCCGGCCAAATGCAGGCACTAGTTGGCGCAGACGTTGCGCCATTTGAAGCAGCAGCAGCTTCAAATACCCTACAATCGCGGGTATATGAGTGTGTGAGAGTGAAGTTGGCGCGATTTGCTATGAGGACAGGAGTCTTATGTGTGGCTATTGCTGTACTAGGAATATATATGATATAGAAGAAGGAAGTTAATATAAATAAGCTCTATAGTGGCTTATGTTTGAACAGGTCTTACTTTTATAATAGCTATGGATAGATAGATAGATAAATAGCTATATAGCAGATCTTTGATGGATTTAAATAAATACAAAACTTTAGAGAAATTCAGAACCAAGCTTTTATAAGCATAATATTTTGGAAGGTAAAGAACATTTTTATTAAATTAAACAGCATTTGGTATGCAGAGATTGCTGCTAAATTCAAGCAAAGTCGAGTCTAGCTGAACTGAGTTCACAAAATTGAATTCAGACTATATAGATATACATATAAAAGAGCACAATAAGCTGCAATATTTTGAATAATTCTCTATTTAGAAATAAGTGTTAAATAAGTGTTAAATGCGATATTCAAGCTGTCTACAGTTCTGACTGTCTAACAGCTATTAGAGCTGATTGCGCTGCCCTAAAAATGAAGCTTTGTACAGAGTCCGGTAGTCGAAGCGCAGCCTCTTCAAAAGGCCATAAATTCAATTCATTTTTATTTATTTCTGGGTACAAAATGTTTCACACATAGAAACAATTCTCAGTGGCTCAATATGATTAATTTGCCTTGTATATGGTCTTTAGAAGCTCATAAAGATAAGTTGACTTGAACAATCAACTGTTCAACTATTTAGTATAATTATTCATTATTATCTAATGTCTTTTTATCTGTCATTCAAATTTAGATTCATGTGATTAAAGAGCATTTGAGATTCGTTGAGCTCGCAGCATTCGCTTTAGTTGTTGCATACTTTGGGAAGCACTGCGATTTTACAATTTGTATATGGTAGATTGGTGTGTGCGTGCTGGAGTGTGTGTGAGTGTGTGCTGGAGTGTGTGTGTGTGAGAGTGTGTGTGTGTGTGTGAGTGTGTGTGAGTGTGTGTGTGTCTGTTGTACCGAGTGTGAATCTGCCTGGCATTACTGTTTGTATTGCCAAAGTTGTTGTAACTTCGTTAAAATAAGCACTCTGTTAGTTTGGCCCGCCGGCTCAATGGGCACTCGTCCGTGCCACGCCCCCCCCCCCACCGCCCACTCCTTGCATGAAACTCTCCTCTAGCTGTTGCCCCAAAGTCCCCTTCTGGGCAGTGGCAATGCAGCAGATTTGTCGGCGGTTTTTGCCATTACAGCCACATACCTAGCTGCAGACCTTTTGCTGTTGTTTGTTGTTGTTTGTAGTTGTTGTTGTTGTTGCTGCTGTTGTTGTTGTTGTTGTTGCTGCTTTTGTTGTTGTTGCTGCTGTTGGCACTGCTGATAGTTGTGCATCTGCATTAGTAATGGTGGGCGAGTGGTGCGAGAGCTCTGCGCCAATTGGGTAGATTTCGGATTTGGATCTGGGATATGGGATATGGTATATGGGGAGAGAGGGAGAGGGGAGGCGTGACACTGGCGCCACCCGCTCGTCTCATGTGTGTGAGTGTGTGTCGTGTCGGTGCCAGAGCTACCTAAACGTAAACTTAACGTTTAATTTTTGGGTTAGTGCTGCTCCGACTGCAACTCGGATGCATTGCAGCACCTTCGGGGCTATTAAACTGCAAACACTTTGAAGGAGCTGAGGCGGAGTCGTTGGCGCATTCCATTGTTTTCGCTTTCGTTTTCGCTGAGCTAAAACAATGCAGAGGCAGCGGCAGTCCCTTACCAAAAACTTGTACTTAGCGTCGTTTCCTTCCGCTCAACACGGCCAGCGAGCAGCGGCCCGTTTGGCAGCGCTGTCTGAAATGCAATTAAGTCGCATCGACATGCAATCTCCGGCGCACACACACACAGACACACGCACACACACGCAACATGCAGCACTTGGCCGGCGAACAGCTCCAACAACTGCGCCAACAACAACTCGCAGCAACAGCAGCAAGTGGCATTTCCATTGCCGCAGGCACTAAGAAAGCCCTAAAAGCGCTGAAAGCTTTCAGTTAGCCAGCAGCAGGACGAAAAAACAACAAAGAAGGAGGACATACACTGCCACAAATTAGGAGCAACTGTGCGAACTCACTCTTTAAGCTGCACAACTAAAGAGTTTCGCATGAATTAAGAAGGCAGGCAAATTAAATTTATGATATAAATTGAACTTTAAATCAATTGAAGTTCGATTAGAGTATGAGAAAGTGTTTTACAGAGAGTAGCATAAGGATAAAAGTATAGAATTGTGGGAAGGAGTATATATTTATAAATAATATATTTTTATAATATTAGTAATATAAATACATTTTCAAGAAAGGATCTAGACAAGCGTAGGATATGTATTTATTTGGTAAAACACAAGTCTTAACTATTTCAAATGCATTTTTTTTATGAATTTGAGGCGAATTGGGGCCAAGTAAAAAAAACAGGTTGTATTAATATTAATTAGGAAGTTGCGAGCAGAGTAGTAGAATCTATGTAAAAGGGTAAATAAATATATTAAATTTATTTTTTTTTTTAACTGAAAGCATTTATACAAAAATATATATAGAAATGACTCTATGAATTCTCCTGAGCTCAACTTCTCAGATGTGCTGAATTTTTTATCCTTTTCTAAATGATTAAATTTTGTATAAATCTCAGTGCATATTTGGGAAGATATCTTTACTATTATGTCTATCTTTTAGTTCTTGACTAGCTTTGAGGTACACCGATAATACGTACAAGTAATTTATTTACCCTCCTAAATACTTCAATTTTGTTAACCCCAAAAATACATTAATATATAAATATGCTTATTAACTTGTTGCCAGTTCACTTTTAGCAGCTGTGCATTCGAAAACAAATCCTTAAAATGCAAAAACTATTGCCCACATTATGAATAATCAAATGCTTTAGCCAAAACTAGTTCAAGCCTTAACAAAAATGCATGAAATTATAAATGAGGTTCATAAAAAACATATGATAATTGCACTGGCTACTAAATATTCATTTTGAGATACAAAATCGAATAGAAATAAAAATACATTTCGTATGCAAAAATTTGATATTTTATACAAATATTATAATTAGTGGGAGCCACTTGTGGCGCTGGCATAGATACGAAGGATACGTGGCGAGGGAGTCTGGCTAAGGGTGTGCTTGAAAACGTGAATCCACACTCAGCGCGCTGTAAGACTTGGCTATTACAAGATTATGTATACGCAGCGTAGTCCCGTTACCGAAACTCTGCACTTTTACTTTTATTTGAGCCAAGAGCGGGCGAAGTGCAGCCAGTGCACGAGTGGAGTGGAGCACTCGTCGGAGCTCTTCAGCGTGCCGATAATCCAATTATGGCCATGGCCTGCCAAGGGTCTGACAGGCTTCACTTGCTGCTGTTGTTGGGTTGCCTTTGCCGGCTAGCTACACCTGTCCGCCGTGGCGTGCGCGCGCTCACCTGCTCGAGTCTCTCACATAATTTTAGCCAGTTTATTTGGCTGGCGTTATTATCAGGTTACATTGGCCAAAACACTAAACAGCGTATGCAAGGGTCGCCGCCCGAGCTCGAGCCCGAGCCCGAAGCTAATGTCTGAGGCTTGCCGCAGTCGCAGTCCTTAATCAGTGGGGGGCGGGGCGTCTGAGTGGGCGTGTGTGGTTTAACCGTTTGGCTCGTTTAGCGCTTTGTGTTTGTTATTTAAAACACGTAAGCGCTCGAACGAAGCGAAAGTGTTGGGGATTTGCAGCCGAAACTTGGGGTTTGCTATGTGAAATCCATTTTAATTAAAATACCTTTTGTGGCGCGCGTTTTCCATTAGGCAAAAAACACACAGTGTTAATATTTCTAGCATTTTTATATTTATTTTCTTTCGGTTTTTTATTATTCAATTTCATTTGTATTGATATGATTTTTGTTTTTATTTTATTTTTTCTCTTTAGTTCTTGTTTTTTCACTACTTTAATTTTGCTTCTGCTGTTGTTCATAATAGGAATGGAATGTAAAAAAGAGAACACAATGCATTTGCTGACTCGCTCTATATATATCATATATATATATGTGTGTGTTTGTGTGTGTGTATTTACAATATATAATATTTTTTTATAATATAAAAATTGTTTCCGCTCACACAAAAAATAATAACGAAGAGGAAGATGAGACATTCCTGTTGCTCCACAAAGATGGAATTTCATTGAAAACGCATTTCGCTCTGCCCATAATTGATTTATTCATTTGTTCGCCATGAATAGTTTATTTGCGTCTGTATATGTGTGTGTTCTTTATATATTTATTTAATATTATTATTATACTTGTGCACTTTGCATCATCGTCGTGTAAACAACTACAATTAGTATCACGATTGTCATTGTTGTAACAAAAGCAAAACCAAAAAAAAAAAAGGAGAAACAAAAATTTAAAAACAAAATAAGTTTTTTTTTAAATGGTTTATTATTAATAATTTATTTCATTTAATTGGTATTTATGTATTAGTACGTGTGTGTGTGTGTGTGTGCACTCGGTAAATGTTTACGCTTTATATTATGACTCTTTGTTGTCCGTCCACTATTTTTTTCCTCATTTCCATTTAACTTTTGCCAAAACTGATATGTACTCATATATATGTGTCCAAAGTCGACCTTGTTTCACTCCTGTCCTCGCTCTATTGATAACGGTGCATTGTGTCATTTCTACGTTCATAAAAAACCATTGTAATTGCTAGCCAATTGTTGTTTAATTTCCGTATTCATATTCGTATTCGTATTCGTATCTTTAAATATTTATTCGTATTTATATTCATGTATTTATAATGTACTTATTGGCCTTGCTGCTAAATTGTATTCCATACTTGTGTCTAGAATCGGGTTCAGCTTTTAAAAATATTCGCATATATATATATATTTATATATATATGTAAACTATTATTAACAACTTAATTTTCTATTAGATCTATATAGATGCAAGAGTGTTTTTTTACTTCTTCTTTTATTTATTTATTAACTACGCTCTAGTTCAATGTCTGTGTGTGTGTCTATGATGTCTGTGTCCTTGTCGCTTAATAGGAATCATCATATGTGGTGTGTGTGTGTGTGTGTGTGTGTCTGATTTCATGCAATCGATTGTATTAATTACCATTAAGTTGGCCAGAGACTCTGCGCTAGGCGTGTTGGGCTGACGAGGAGCACTTAAATTACCTAATGGTCTTTTAATGATAGTTACACAAATGATAATAGTCATAAAAGAAACTTCGACAATATATATAAATAGATATATATTAGATATAAGATATGTGTGTGTGTGTGTGTGTGTGTAAACAAAGTGTAATTGGATTGAAAGGCAAAGCAAAGGAATGTAAACAAAATTAATTATAATTATTATGATTAAAGACTCCCAATCGCTTGGCGCTTGCCCCACACATATGTCATATACTTTAGTATATATATTATCATAATTAGTATATATATATAAAACTTATAGATTACGAGTGGACATAAACCGATTTGCTGTTTTCGTTATTGTTAGGGTTCATTAGCTAATTCCAAGTGCTACCAAAAATTCAGGCTACAGTTAGTAAATACATATATATAGAGTATATATATGTGAGTTTATATACAGTTTTATACATATATAGCATTGCGTTATCCAACAGGCGCTTCAGCCGGCCAGCTCCAGCAGCGACTAGAGCCAACATCAAAGGGATATGGTGAACAGGGGCAGCGTCAGCGCCGCCGCGAACGACAACAGAAAGAGGCGCTGCCCGGAGCTGCTCAGCGCGCTGGCCTGGCACAGCAGGTCCTCGGGGAAGATCTCCAGTATGGGCAGATGGCGGCCCGACGCCGGATCGTGGCAGGTATTGGCACGCGCACGCTGTGTACGGAAAGGTAAGAAGTTAAAGTCATTAAAGCTAGAGATTTAAGTAATATTTGAGACTTATATATGAGATAGAAAGAAGGCTTGAGAGACTAAAAATGTGTATGATGAATGTGTTTCTGTCAGATACAAGTATTTGTATTTCTTAACTTAAAAAATAGTCTGTGAATAGAATAATGTGTTAGACACAGATACATCTGTTGATTTTGCATTTGCTATCGCCTGATATATACTAAAATAGAAGTGAGTTGCTTAAGTATATGTGAGATAGAGATCTATCTGTAAGGTACCAGAGGTAAACTTTCTTATCTAAGAGATACGACAGGATCTCCTAGATACATCTGTCTTATTGAGATCTAATAGATTCTGTGAGCATTATGAATATATGTTAGATACAAGAGAATCTGTTAGATACATCAGAATCTGTGACACACTTGAGTATATGCGAGATACAATTGTATCTGTTCTGTATCTAAATATAACTGTGAGATATAAATGTATATTTAAAATACCAAAGCCAAGTCAAGTAAGAGTCAGAAACAATAACTTTCTATAAGACACAGAACTATATGATAGATACAGCAGTATCTGAAAGATACGAAGGTGTATCTGAGCTATAAATATATCTGTCAATTTATATATTATATGGAAGATAGTAAATTCTCTTTTAAATAGAAAAGTATCTGTAGGGTACCAAAATGTATCTGTGAGTTAGAAAATCGCGTGAATATCCATGAGATACAAGAGTACTTGTGACATACAGGCGATACAATGATTTCTGTGATGCGCAGCGGCATCTGCAAGATACAAAAGTATCTGAAACGCACATCTGTGTATCTGCAAGATACAAAAGTATCTGTAACGCACATCTGTGTATCTGCAAGATACAAAAGTATCTGTAACGCACATCTGTGTATCTGCAAGATACAAAAGTATCTGTAAGGCACATATGTGTATCTGCAAGATACAAAAGTATCTTTAACGCACATATGTGTATCTGTGAGATACAAAAGTATCTGTAACGCACACATGTGTATCTGCAAGATACAAAAGTATCTGTAACGCACAGCGGCATCTGTGAGATACAAAAGTATCTGTAACGCACATCTGTGTGTCTGTGAGATACAAAAGTATCTGTAACTCACATCTGTGTATCTGTGAGATACAAAAGTATCTGTAACGCACATCTGTGTATCTGTGAGATACAAAAGTATCTTTAACGCACAGCGGCATCTGTAAGATACAAAAGTATCTGTAACGCACAGCGGCATCTGTGAGATACAAAAGTATCTGTAACGCACATCTGTGTGTCTGCAAGATACAAAAGTATCTGTAACGCACAGCGGCATCTGTGAGATACAAAAGTATCTGTAACGCACATCTGTGTATCTGTAAGATACAAAAGTATCTGTAAGGCACATATGTGTATCTGTGAGATACAAAAGTATCTGAAACGCACATATGTGTATCTGAAAGATACAAAAGTATCTTTAAAGCACAGCGGCATCTGTGAGATACAAAAGTATCTGTAACGCACATCTGTGTATCTGTGAGATACAAAAGTATCTGAAACGCACATATGTGTATCTGAAAGATACAAAAGTATCTTTAACGCACAGCGGCATCTGTGAGATACAAAAGTATCTGTAACGCACATCTGTGTATCTGTAAGATACAAAAGTATCTGAAACGCACATATGTGTATCTGCAAGATACAAAAGTATCTGTAAAGCACAGCGGCATCTGTGAGATACAAAAGTATCTGTAACGCACATCTGTGTATCTGTGAGATACAAAAGTATCTTTAACGCACATCTGTGTATCTGTAAGATACAAAAGTATCTGAAACGCACATATGTGTATCTGCAAGATACAAAAGTATCTGTAAAGCACAGCGGCATCTGTGAGATACAAAAGTATCTGTAACGCACATCTGTGTATCTGAAAGATACAAAAGTATCTTTAACGCACATCTGTGTATCTGTAAGATACAAAAGTATCTGAAACGCACATATGTGTATCTGCAAGATACAAAAGTATCTGTAAAGCACAGCGGCATCTGTGAGATACAAAAGTATCTGTAACGCACATCTGTGTATCTGTAAGATACAAAAGTATCTGTAAGGCACATATGTGTATCTGTGAGATACAAAAGTATCTGAAACGCACATATGTGTATCTGAAAGATACAAAAGTATCTTTAAAGCACAGCGGCATCTGTGAGATACAAAAGTATCTGTAACGCACATCTGTGTATCTGTGAGATACAAAAGTATCTGAAACGCACATATGTGTATCTGAAAGATACAAAAGTATCTTTAACGCACAGCGGCATCTGTGAGATACAAAAGTATCTGTAACGCACATCTGTGTATCTGCAAGATACAAAAGTATCTGTAACGCACATCTGTGTATCTGTGAGATACAAAAGTATCTTTAACGCACAGCATCTGTGTATCTGTGAGATACAAAAGTATCCGTAAGGCAAGGCACATGTGAATGCAAACTATCTGCGCTGCAGCGAAAGTTGCCGTGCGATACAAAAGTATCTGCGAAATGCAAAAACGTTTGTGATTTACAAGTGCGGCAGAGTCTTGAGTTGCGAAGTTGTAACTCAACGCAAACGGAAACTTTCTGCGTCGATACAGAAGTAACGAAGGCTGCCAGCAGCTGCCGTCGCATCTCCCTTCAAGTGCTTTAAGCAAATTTAAGATATTTTTGTATCTCCAAGAGGGACTTTGCTGAGTGAGTGTGTGAAGTATTGGGTGTTCAGATAGTTGTTAAAAATAATAAAAGAAAGGAAAGCTTACGCGCATATCGGCAACCGATAGGGGTAGCTTTTGCGAAAGAATAAGCCAAGATTAAGATTAAGATTAAGATAAAGAAGAAGAAGTAGAAGTGAGAGGAGAGAAGGCAAAAAAAGAGATTGGGATTGGGTGTGAGACGCACCTGGACCATGCGCTTGAGGTCGTCCTTCTGGATGACCTTGATCTGCGCCGATTCGCGCAGCCAGCGACGCAGCCAGTGCCCGAACCAGACCAGGCCGCACTCGCACTCGAGCGGATTGTGCGAGGTGACGAGGCCGCCCATGATGCTGCGCGTGCCCACCGCGTCCCAGTAGCTCTTGTTGGGGTAGAAGCTGTCGGCGGCCAGCGCGTTGATGCGGTTGTGCGAGATGTCGATGGACAGGTGGGGCACCTCGCGCAGCGCATAGAAGATGCCCGGCGGCAGGTCAGAGATGCGCGTGTGCGAGACCTTCACCCGCAGCCGCTGGCTGCGCGCCAGCCCGGCGAAGGCGTCCGGCGAAATGGTCTGCACGTTGCTGCCGTAGAGCTCGAGCAGCTGCAGCTTGGTGTTGTTCGCCAGCTTGGCCAGCAGCTGGCCCCCGATGTTGGGCTCCAGGCAGTGCACGCGCAGCTCCTGCAGGCCGGGCAGCCGGGCGACCAGTTCGCCCAGATTGGCGTGCGAGCTGGCGTGGAGCTTGCGCAGCGAGCGCAGCTTGGCGAAGGCCTGCGGATTCGACACCTTCACGTCCAGCAGGTTCAGCTCGGACAGGTGGCGCAGGCTGAGCAGGTCGTGCAGCGTGATGCGGCGCAGCGGATTGTGCGCCAGGTCGAGCACGCGCACCGAGGGAGGCAGATGCTCCACGGCGCAGCTGGCGTTCGTCAGCTTGTTGTGGGAGACGTTGACGTGGCGCAGGTGGCGCAGGCCGCCGAGCGGCGACAGCTCCTGCAGGTAGTTGCCGCTGACGTCCAGGTAGGAGAGCAGCGGCAGCTTCAGCGGCGGCAGCACGTAGAGCCCCATGTGGTGCAGGATGAGCTTGCGCACGCGCGGCGTGTGCACGAACACCTCGCGCAGATTGGTCGTGACGAGCGGGTTCTCGGACAGATCCAGGTTGGTCAGGTTGTTCAGGAAGCTGAACGTGTTGTCCGGCAGTATGGTGATGCGGTTGCGCGCCAGACTGATGTCGTAGAGGAACTGTGAGTTGACGAACATCGAGGCGTCCAGATACTCGAGCCTGTTGCGCGACATCTGGATGGAGCGCAGCGTGAAGCCGATGTCCGTGAACGCCGGCACCGGCCACACGCTCAGCTGGTTGTCCGAGATGTCGAGGAACTCCAAGCGCGTATTCATGAACACCTCGCGCGGCAGCGCGCGCAGCCGGTTCGCGCAGATGCGCAGGATCCGCAGCTTGCGCAGGTTCGAGAACTGCTCCACCTGCAGCTGGTCCAGCTGGTTGTGGCTGAGGTCCAGCTCCTGCAGGCTGTTCAGCCCCTGGAAGCTGCGGCGGCGCAGCGAGCTGAGGTTGTTGTGCGACAGGTTGAGGATCTCGAGGAACTCGAGGTCGCCGAACGCGTGGCTCTGCAGCGCGCCCAGCGCGTTGTGGGCCAGGTTGAGGAAGCGCAGCGTGTTGGCCAGGTTCGTGAAGCTGTCCGACTTGGCCACGTGGTTGTGGCTCATGTCCAGCTGGTATATGTACATGTAGCTGCTCAGCTCGTCGTCGAAGTGCGCGATGTGGTTGTGGCTCAGGTTGAGGCGCAGCGGCGTCGTCGCGTTCGACACGTAGTGGAAGGCCTTCAGCGAGATCGAGCAGAGCTGGTTGTGCATCAGGTCCAGGGCCGCCAGGTTGGGCAGCACCGTGAAGGCGGCGTGCGAGATATTGCTCAGCCGGTTGTAGGACAGATCGATGTAGCGCAGGAACTCCAGGTTGTAGAACGCGTGGCGTCCGATGCTGCGCAGGCGGTTCGACTGCAGGTTCAGGGTCTGCAGGTCGCCCAGGTTGTGGAAGGTCTGCGGCTCGAGGCGCTCGAGGGCATTGTACGACAGCTCGATCTCCACCAGGTGGCTGTGCGCGTCGGGCAGGAAGAGGCCGTGGGGCAGCGCCTTCAGCTGGTTGAAGCTCAGATTGATGTAGCTCAGCTCGCGCATCTGGGCAAAGGACTCGTTCGAGACGCTCTTCAGGTTGTTGTTGTCCAGGCCGAGCCAGATCAACTGGGAGAGCGGCAGGAGCGCGTCCAGCGGATCGAGCGACTCCAGGCTGCGGGCGGGAAAGACGGCGAACGAGAGCTCGAGTATCTTCAGGGTGTGCGAGACGTTCTCGAAGACGAGCGGGTGGTGGATGGTGATGTCGTTGAAGCTCAGGCTGATCTCCTGGATCTGCTCCAGGCCCGCAAAGGAGCCCAGGTGGAGGTGCGTGATCTTGTTGTTCCGCAGCAGGATCGTCTGCAGGTTGGCGCCCCACCCGTCCACGGCGAAGATGCCCTCGGGTATGTCGGCTATGGAGTTGTAGCCGATGTTCAGGTAGGACAGCTGCGTGTAGTTCTTCAGTCCGAGGACGGGGATCATCGTGAAGTTGTTGCCGCTCAGGCTCAGCACGCGCAGGTTCTCCGTGAAGGTGGGCAGGTTGCTGAGCTGGTTGATCTGGTTGGAGGTGAGATACAAGTACCGCAGGCGGTGCAGCGTGGATATGGCCACGGGCACGGTGGTCAGCCGATTGCGCTCCAGGTCCAGGTACTCCAGGGTGTCCGTGAGCCCCTCAAAGGCCGCCGGGTGCACCCGGCCGATGGCATTGAAGGCCAGCACCAGGTGGACGATGCCCGTCGCCCGGAACACCTCCGCCGGCAGGTGGGTCACGTAGTTCTGCTCCATGTTGAGGGCGCGTATGTGGACGTCCGAGAAGTTCTGCTGGAAGTAGTCCGACTCCAGCTGCTCGATGCAGTTCTGGCCCAGGTCGAGCTTCTCCAGGTGCATGCGCAGCGGCCGCACATGCAGCTCCTTCCACTGCACGCTGCGCAGCAAATTGTCCCGCAGGCTCACGATGCGCAGCTCTGGCAGCTGCTCGAACAGCTGCTGCGGGAAGACGCTCAGCAGGTTGCTGGACAGATCCATGGTGACCAGCGAGCGGGGCAGGTAGTTGGCTGCCACGTGGGTGATGCGATTGTTCGACAGATCCAGCCACAGCAGCTTCTGCAGTTGCTCAAAGGGCCGGCCCCCCGCGCGCTCCACTGCCCCAGGCCCCGCTGCATGCAGCGCATTGCTCCCCTCCGCGCGGTTCTGCACCGCCGCCAAGCTGCTCGGCTGCGAGCTGTTGTCGCCCGGATTGACGGTGGCGTCCAGTGCGCCGCCTGGCGACACCTCCGTAATGTCGTTGCCGGACAAGTGCAGCGAGCGCAGCGTGTCATGCAGCGCCTCCCAGTTGCCATCCAGGCTCGTGATGTGATTGCTGTTGTGGGGGGAAAGGACATAGAGTTTATAACATCAAATTGGATTAGTTGTTAGAAGGAAAGGCAAGGGCTGGGATCTATGTAAAGGATGGAATTTATATCAATTTTTAGATAGGTCTATATATTTCTTATGGTAATTTAAACTCTTACTAATCTCCTTTGAGATACAAAGATCTTAAATTAAGTTTCTCTCTTTTTACATTTCATGGTTTTTCCTGAAGTATACAAATGTATCTTTCGCACTCTATACTCTATAATATATTTGAGTAAACTGAGTAAAGGTGTAAACATATCTGAGAGACTGCAAAGTATTTGTGAGATGCCACAGTATCTATGAGTCTCAAAAGTATCTATAAGGTCTAGATCTATAAAACCCTTGCTAGATCTTATAGCCATAAACTAACTTATCCTATCTGAGACCTGTTGAATGCTAAACATATTTTCCTCTCTGCATTTCTCCACAAAATATATTTGCAAAGTTATCATTCTACAAAGTCATCTATAAGCTATAAAGCCAGCTGTGGTTTACCCTAGTATACATATCATTTTATTTACTAAGAAATACACTAAACATTTTTATACCCTGAGCCCATTGAAAATGGGAAATCAGGGTATAATGTTTTTGTTGGATGTATGTAACAGGCAGAAGGAGGCATGGCAGACCCCATAAAGTATATATATTCTTGATCAGGACGATAAGAGAAATTGATTTAGCCCTGTCCGTCCGTCCGTCCCTCTGTCCGTATGCTTGAACGCGCCGATTTCCGCTTCTATAAGAGCTAGAGACTTGAAACTTTTGATGTAGGTCCGTGTATAGCACGCGCAGATCAAGTTTCTTTTAAAAAATCGAGAACTATCCCCAATTAATTGTTATCGATTAAAACAAAATCAAAAAAATTATATATCGTCCATCTTTTAAGCTAGAGACACCAAATTTTATATTTAGTTTGATATGTATTTTATGCAATTTTGAATTTTGTTACATTTTGGATCCCGTCCCCAAATTCCCCCAGTCGGTCGCGCCCGACTAGAGTTTTCTTGTTTAATATGCTTGGATATATCACAAGATAGTTAAGCTCTTCATTAACTAAAATCTCTCTATCCCCTCCCTCTCCTCTCTCTCTTCCCAATATTTACCTACTCTAAGATCACCTGCTCGAATTGGTTACATTGAATTGGAAGACATCTTGGCAAAGAGGCTTTCCGCTGCTATTTATCTGTGCTGTAATTGAAGGCGATTCACTTACCGTTGCGCCACGAGGCGTGTCAGTGAGTGCAGCCGCTGCAGAGCCTCCAGCGGCAGCTGCTGCATCTTGTTGCCCGATATGTCCAGGGTCATTAGAGAATACGTCATGGTGCTAGAAGAGAGAGAGATGGAGGGAGAGGGAGAGGGAGAGAGATAGGCGTTAACTTTATTGTTGGCATATGTATTTGTGATATGTTTATAATACGAAAAGTTGTGCTAAACTTGTAAAGCTAAGCCCGGCTACGCCCAGGCGTGACGCCCCTCCGGTTATTGAGGCGCCTTTTGACATAACCGGCGCACAAGTCAGAAAACAAATATTTAAACTTAATTAACGCACCGCACACCCAACGACAGCGACGACGACGACGACGACGACGACAGCGTCGTATGACCTAACCTAACCCCGCCTTCCCCCTCTGGACACACTCATCGACATTTCGTTACCGCTGCACTCCATTAATAGTTACACATAAACACACACACACACAGACACACTCACTCACGCTTACAGAATAAACAGCAAAAGGGAGAGCGAGAGAGTAAGAGAGCGACCTCAATTATGAAAACCACGAGGTTTTACAAACAAGCATCAGGCTGCTCTTTGTTCGCTTTGTTGTTGTTATTATAACTACTACACTGTTGTTGCTGCCGGCTGTCGGCTGTCGTCTGTCGGCTGTTGGCGACGAAGAATCAAACGCAAAACGCAAACCGAATTTTTGTGGCTCCTTTTACTTACTCTCTATGCCTCTCGCTCGCTCGCTCTCCCTCTCTCTATGCTATGCTCTTGCTCTAAGCGCCTTCTCGCGGCATCAGTTGTTGACGGCGGCTGTTTTCGGTTTGCGTTTTGGTTGCCATTTCCCGTTTACCGGTTGCTTGCTGTGCTTCTTCCATTGTCGTTGTTGTTTTACTTGTGGTCTCGCATTTAAGTTGCGTGCGTAGGAGCGTGTGTGTGAGCGAGTGCGAGTGCGTTTGTCATCAAAAGACTCTATGTAAATATAGCAAATTCGCTGTGTACTCACTCAGGCATACACATATGCATATGCATGAGTCGAGGGCCGCCCAAAGAGTAGCCGAAAAAACGTAGTATCAAAGCATAGTCAACAAAGCTGACTGGCATTATTTATTAATTTTATCATATGATAATAGAATTTATTTACTAGATGGTTTACTTATGAGTTTACTATTATTTATGTATTATATTTGTTCTACAATTCTATTAAGTTACTATGCTACCCTCGTTTATGCTTACTCTCATTTATTACAATCTTCAAAGAGAGAAATACTCCGAATTGGCTGTATCGAATGTCACACACCACATCCTTTCTATCTATTTATAGATTACTGAATACTCTGGCAACCCATATACTTCTGTGCATGTATTAGTGTGCACATACATACATACATAAACACAACAAAGCAATGCTCACTTTGACGGCACTCACGAGCAGCACGCAACACAAGCAGTAAAATAATTCACGCTCACTCACTCACTCACTCACACACTCACACACTCACACAGTCGTCAACTTGCGTGTAAATTATTAATCACGCATACGAAAGCAAAAATTGGACGTAAGCTGGCTAAAGGCTTTCTGATCTAGCGATAAGGAAACTCTAGTTTCATTGGGATCATTAGTGGATGGCTAAAGAACCTGCCAGAGTCCTGGCTTAGTAATTTTAGAGTTTATTAAATATATATACTTTAGCAATTGATTGCAGGAAATTTAGGTTAAACTGAGACTAAGCCACCCACTCGAAAGAGCAGATTCTATAATAATATAATATAATAATAATAAATTATAGCTTATCAATTTTTAATAATCAAATTATTTCTCGTTTTCAGATTGACTGAATATTACTGATCCCCACGTTTTCAAAGAAGTCTACCTTTCCAGGATTGTATTTCAATAGCATATATCATTTTATAGGATATATTAAATTTGTTAAAAATATACAAAATTATAAATATGTTCCAATTCTTTTAATGTAATCAAAATAATTATTATAAATCAATAAATTATTGAAATATTTAAAAAAAAAATATTCCGGTCTATTTTACTTCAAATATCTATGATTTATTCAAAAATTCAACGGCCAAATTCCACTATTCAGGCATTGCCAAATTCAAATTCAGAAAGAGAAAAATGTCGTTGCATACCCTCGTGGGTCGTTAGAGCGGATTTGTCACAAATTTCGGTCTGAAAAAGCAGCTGAAGTACCAGGCGAACAGAAGTGGCTAGCAGCGTGAAAAATGTTAGTTAACAGAGCACTGTAACATAACAGTCTTATATTCTGTTCATTAGCAGTCTTATATTATGTTAGATAACAGTCTTATATAGTGTTAAATAACAGTCTTATATTATGTTACCTAACAGTTGCCTGTTAACTAACAGAGCTATCCGCAAAAATTCATTGCATACCCATCAGGGGCAAGTGGCTGTTAAGCAACTAAAAAGCTCATTTGACTTAACATTTGACTATCTTGTTTATTTGTGGCCCGATCAGGGCATGACAAAGCTTTTTGTAACTGTGGAAAGCTAACTAATAAAATAGTTCAAAGGGCGATCTGTAAAATATCATACATTGCATTTTTGCACCAAGTGCGGCTTTAGGTTTCCAGGACTATATCAATGGTATGACTTGACCAAAAATATATTAATCAACTGGAAACCATTGAAGGGGAGAGAGAGGGTGTCTGAAAGAGAATTCATTCATATTTCATCATGTTCTTGCACACTCTGTAAGAGGTCGGCCATTTAGATTCCCCAGGTATGGTATGATAATATCAGTAAGGCAGCTGGGAATCATTGGCTTTGATCATATTTTGGTACTCGCGCATGGCAGCAGCTGAAAAATACAAAAGATGCATTATAATTGCGACTAATTAACATTTTGGCACACTTTATGCACACTGTTAGCTCGACTGCAGAGAACAGAGTAATCTGTAAACATTGTTGCTACCAGCTCTGCAATTCACAAATTATAGTTGACCCGTTTGCACTCATATGATCAAACGAGCTCCTCTGCCCTGTTAAACGAAGTAAATAACAAGAGCGACAAAGCTAGCTATCGATATGTGAATGTTATCCCTCTCTTTGAACAGTAACAGCCACACTATGTATAAACTCTCCCTAGTAGCTCTGTAAACCATGCAGTGCACTTGACCACTCACACTTGCATGCCATTAACATTTCTTGCCCACTCACACTCACATGCCATTAACATTTCTTGCTGTGCTCTAGCACAAATGTATCAAACGGGATCAGAAGCAAGAGCAAACAGCCAACCCACTCGCACTCACATATTATTATCGTTCTTTGATCTACTCTAACACAAACATGCGAAATGAGAATCAAAGCAAGAGCCGAACATTTTGCTCTCTTGGCAGCAAAGGCCGCACTGTGTATAAACGCTTGCTATCGACTCTGTTATCCATGCATTACAGTCGACCCACTCACACTCACAGCATTTCCTGATCTGCTCCCGCACAAACATACGAATCGAGATCAAAGGCAAGAGTCGCAAGAGCGACTGAGCTTTTTGCCACGCTCTCATGCCATGCAGCTGTCTCACTCTCACACATTATTAGCGTTCCTTGCTCTACTCTACCACAAGAACTGTAGTGGCCGCACTGTATGTAAACACTTGCTGCCAATTCTGTTTTCCGTGCGCTGCAGGTGACACACTCCGTGTTACGCTCATTCTTTGTGCTCCTCTGCACATTAGCACAAGCAAAGCAACGACAACGGCAATAATCACTGATCACTGAGATATTTCCTTCACTCGCAATTTTATTTTATCACATTTTTCGCTTTACTCTAACACAAAAATATCAAATGAGATCAAAAGCAAGCAATGATAAAGCTGACTGCAGACAAGTAGATGCTCCACTGCTCTCTCAATAGTAATGGCAGCTTATTAATTGCTTCCTACGCTTTTACTCTCACATGCTCAGACCGACTCAAAAGCAAAAGCGATAATAGCGACTATTGCTTAGCTTAGTTCTCTGGCATACTCTGCATGCAATTGCTCTCTGAGAGTGAAGCATGCCTATTAGCCGGCTTACTCACACTTACATGCTCGGCACGTGCTTTGTTCTCCTCTAGCACAAAACATATGAAGCGGGATTAAAACAAAGAGCGCAAAAAGCTTTTGTGCGTACTTCTCACTCACTTGTGCACACTCGCTTGGCACTGCTCGCACTGCAGTGCGAGCGTTGAAAACGGGATCTCTTATACTCTCGACAGCAAAGTGTACGACAGTGGATAAACACTTGTTGCCAGCTCTGTGATCCGCGCCTTATGTTAAAAGCACGCACATACATACACACTTTACAGTGGGACACATTTATTTATTATTCCACTGTTGATTTTTAATGTATGCCAATTTTTATGTATTCTTCTTTTAATTAAGATTTTATCGCTTTTAAGGCAATCACATTTTGTCTTAGAACTCTAACAATAAATAAGTCAGTTTTATTTAAAAAATTTCTTTCTCTTCACAATAAGAAATATTATGCCCGCCACACACAGAACACCGAGCAGGCCATAGCCTACATAGGCCAGCCACTTGAGGGTCCCCGATCCATTGGCATCATCGATGGAGTAGTCCCACGGTATACAGTTATACGCTAATGAGCTGCAAAACACCTGGCAGTTGTCGCCTCTCGTGATGCACTTGATCCAGTCGAAGCAGGGCTTCGTATGATCGTCCGCACAGAAGTTCAGGCAATTCGTTGGCCTAAGTAACTCCCGGGAAGTTCCATTGCGCAGCCAGCACTGGCAGCTGCGTCTGCAGCTCTCCAAGATCTTTGGAATGTTATCAACGTCGGCGCCGCTGCACGTTGTCAGCGACAGCAGTGCCCAGAGCCACGCAAGCCGAAACATTTGTATGCCCTCAACAATTGTATTCTCTGTTCTCTATTCTTTAACACTCGACGGAGTGACAGGCGCCACGATCCAAGCCCAACTGAGCTCAGCAACCATTCAGCTTCTTCTTGAGCAACAGCCAGCCGATAAGCCAGCTGAGTAACGAATATATTTTGAGTAAACATACGGGTCAATGGATCGTAATGAGATATGCATATATACATGTTATATATATTTATAATATTATATATGACTGCTATCAGTAAGAAATCAATAGCTCTATAGATATGTGGCAAATTTTAATTTCTCTCGAAATTTATTGTATAGAATTATTTATAAAGAAATATTTAATAAAAGATAAGCGAAAATCTGAATATTTCTCTGTTTCATTGAGTTCTTCTGATAATTATTGACCTCGTTTACAATATTATTGTGTAATGTAATACGCAATGAATGTGATAAAAGAAATAAAGCATTGGAGGGTATATGCGTGGGTTTCTTGAAACGTCTTAGCTAATGCGAAGATATGGAATAATATACGGGAATTTCTTTAAATATATTAATGAAGGCTTATTTAAAAATTATATTGAATGAAACTTTACTAAATTATATACTAAGGTTTCTTGAGCTTCTTCTTTAAAGTTAAGGTCAGGAAAGGTATACAAGAGTTTCTTCAAACATTTTCCTAAATAATATACGAAAGTTTTTTGTTTTAAATTTCTTCCCTTATGTGAAGATGGGTAATATCATATATTGTTTTGGCTGCTAAGCAAGGTTTTTTAAATTTCTTGAAGATTTTTCTTTAAAGTGACGCCTTTACAGCAGTACAGTACAGCAGTACGTATACGAGGGTTTCTTGAAACTTCTTCAGTAAACTGCAGTTAACGAAAGAGTGCTAATGATTTCAAGATAATCTCGCAATTAAAACTAAAAAGCATAATTTATTTATATAATTTCTTAATTTTGCTTTTATTTTATAACATTTCTTATAATGTATTGCAAAAATAGGTATATAAATGAAGTTATGCACAGCAGAAAACATTTATAGCACCTCATTAAAATGTTGCCTTGCTGAGCAAAAAACAATTACTTAATGATGTCATATTTAAAAATAATATTTTTATTAATATACCTTGACATTTCTGCTACATAAAAATATTATATTATTACAGCCATTGGAATGCCTAATATTTTAATATTTTACTTCTCACAGAAAGTTATGGAAATTAAAAACAGCTCAACTTAAAGTTTCAGATTTTTTTTTACAGATTTATGTTAATACAAAGGACTTATCTCAGTTAATTCTCTGTATTTAAAATTTTTACATATATTTTATTTATATATTTTTTATTTATATATAATAACTAACTCCTGCAGCTGTCTCATACTGCCCGCATCCATCCGCATATATTCATATGCCCATTAGAGTATTTTAAAGTTGAGGTTTTTGCAACTGCTAAACTAACTTTTTGATTAACATGCGACGCAAGACACGGCAAATGAGTGTCAGAAAGAGAGAGGGAGAGGGAGGCAGAGCGAGAGAGATAAAGAGTTGGTGTGGCAGTGGATGCTTGGCGTAATTTTAGCCACATTTTTGTCAGGTTTGTGCACATTAATTAGTTTGATTTAAGTTGAGATGTGGCCTGTTGACGAGCGAGTTGGCTGTCTATTTGCCCGACCACACCCCTCGTCACGCCAACCCCCCTTGCCCCCTGCCTTGCCACAACTACCCCTTTTATTCACATTATCTGTTTACTTTTGTATGTTGTGGGGCCGGCGAGGGGCTGGGGCAAGCGAGGGGTCTTAAAAACTGCGCAAACTGTTAACGTGCGTCCATTTAACTTTGCCAAATGTGGCGGGCGGCAACCGACCGACCGGGAGGGGGTGTGAGCGGGCTTGCTGGTTTTGCGGTGGGGCTATGTGGGGAGGGGGGAGGGGGGCGTGTCTGGTTTGGTTTGAGTTCTTTGTGCTCGTTAAAAAATTTTCGCGTTTCATTTCATGCCGCCCAAAAGAAAAACCCAACAACTGCCAAATGCGGTCGAGTGGTAAAAAGAGAAAGAGAGCACAGAGAAAGAAAGAGAGGGAGAGGGGAAGAGAGAGGGGGAGAGGGGGAGAGAGCGAGTCACACACAGTGTGTTTGATGTGTTGTGTTGTGTGGGACCATAAAAAAGCTGACGAAATATGTGCTTGTTGTACGCCGTCTGTACAACACTCTCTATGCATATTGCGAGTCCAGGCCCCCCTCTCCCCCTCCCCCCTCTCACCGTGCAGGATATTATAGTTGGCGAACTACACATAATTGCGGCATAGCCGAACCAACTGAATGCTTATCAGCAAAAAAGAATGACATATTACTCTTACTATCCCCTCGTTGGGGCATATCTTTTCTCTTCTCTGATAGGGAGCAGCAGTATTAGCACTGGGATTATGTTTATATGAAGTAATATTTAACTTTATAAATTTTATGTATATATATTTATTGTATTATAGATACTTCAAAGGCTTTTTCGTTTATTTGACTAATTCATATTATCTCTATATATTCATTTGCGAAATTTTCCTCCTCAGACATAACGAGAGGTCGATAGATAAACATTCAGGTGTCAGCAAATACTTTGAATGATCGATGAAGATATATAAGAAAGAAATAAATACATATGAATAATATATAGTCTCGCATTCTCTCACCTTTTCTCTATAATGTCTGTATATTTATTCCTGTCTTATATATCTGAATGTTTGTTCCTTGACTTCTTATTTTTTCTGTTCTTCGCTCCGTCTAAATATACTTCTCTCTATTAGTATCTCGCTTACGCTCCCAAAAATTTTTGTATTTATCTCTTTCGATTTTGTCTCACTGTTCCAGCTCTCCCTTTATCTCTCATTCAATATCTTTCGCACCCTCTCTATCTCTCTTTAATATTCCTTATTTATCTCGCTGTCTCTCCCTTAGGCTTTACCTTTCTCAATCTCTAACTCGATCTCCCTACATCCCTCTATCAATGCATTATTTCATCTTTCAGTCTTTGTCTCGCATTCATTCTAGTTGGTCTCTCTCTCTCTCTCTCTTTCTCTTCACTAAATATTGTTTCCTCTCATTTACCATCATATTTTTCTATTATTCTCTATCAGTCTTACACTCCTTTCATCTCCCAATATTTCTTTATTTCTTTCTCGAGAGATTGATAAAGAAATAAAGATTGTGAGAAGACATGAGTTCTCCTTTTCTCGTTCCCTCTGCCGCATTCTCGCTGTCTATCTGATTTTCACTTGGCTCTCTTTCATTCTCTTTCTTTTTGCCATCTTCTTGCTCTTCCCTCTCACTCACTCTATTTAACCTTTTCTCTATACATCTCCATCTCTCTCTATCTGTTGTCTCTCATCTGCATCCTTTATATTTATATATATTTATTCACTTTTAGCTGCGATATTCACAGTTTCAATGCAATCCACAAGATACTCTTTTTGAGTCCCCCCATAAAGGATATTTATAATTGTCCACTAAATGCTCATTGTTGTTTCTCTTTTCACCCCTCCCGCTAGGGTATTAAAATGTCGTTTTGCTGAAAGTTTATTTATTTTTTTTAACTCGCTTTGCTGCTGCTGCTCGCTTTTTTTTCCAGTGATTATTTACACTCAAACAAATAGCGCTTGAAAGTTTTTCTTTTGCCCAGCCGTGTGAGTGTGAGTGCGAGTGTGTGTGTGTGTGCGAGTGTATATTCTACTGTATTCGCCATGTGAGTTTGCATTTCCTGCCTGCATTTTCAGCCTGAGTGCCCCATGAAAGACTCCCAAACAGCGAACGCGCTGCACTCTCCCATCTCTCCTTTCCCCCCTCAGCCCCACCTCGTGCTAGTCGTTTGTTAAACTTAATTTTACGCCTTTTTTACAGCTTGCAGTTATATGTTGTGCGTGTGTGTGTGTGTGCACTACAAACACATAAACACACACAAAAATGCCAAAAAGTAAAAAGAAAAGCGTGAAAAACTGCCGCACAGCGGCCATATAAATAGGCCTGGAAAAACTGTCGCATCATCAGAATAAATGAAATGTATATGTGCATATGTGTGTGTGTGCGAGTGTGTGCGAGTGTGTGTGTGTGTGTGTTTATGAGCTCGAGTGCATCATCATGGCTCAGCACTTATGCGAGCGACCTAATCGCAAATGCCAGCACACGTAGCCCCAACTCCACTGCAATGGATAACAACTCTAGCCCCCTTTGGCCACTCCCCCGTGTTGACCTTCACACTCACCTGAAACTGCGCTCGGATATGTCCTGCAGCTCGTTGTCGATTAGCTTCAGAGTCTTCAGACGCAAACCCTGAAACGTTTCGTCGTCGACGCTCTGCAGATGCGTATTCGACATCTCGATGTATCGCACGCTGCTGTGTATGAATTCTGCAAAAGCGAGAGAGAGAGAAAGAGTGAGAGAGAGAGAGAGAGAGAGTGAGTGAGAGGGGGAGATAGTGACATGTGTGTGTAGAATATATTGATGTGGCATCGACGACCAAGTCAAAGTGACGCTGCCTGCCAGCTCTGGCCGCCGATGCCGCCGCCAGTTCATCATTCAAATTGATTTTAAACGGCATTTGAAGCGTTTCCCATAACCCGAGGGAACAGTTGAGGCACGCCCCCGCCACCGCCCCCGCAGCCGCTGCCGCTGCCGCTGCCGCCATCGCCTATAGCCAGGCAAAGACTGGGGCTAACGATGATGGCTTTTGTTTTGGCAGTTTGATAGCAGGCGCGTTAAAGCAAATGGGTCATCAGCGAGCCATTGGCCCAAACAATAGACCAGAAAAGAGAGAGAGAGAGAGAGGGAGATGGAGAGAGGGAGATGGAGAGCGGACAGCTTGCCCAACGGGGCAGGACTTTGATTTTTATGCGCTTTTTCCTTTTACCAGCCTCGCCCCATCGCCCCATCGCCCACCCCCCATAATAGGACAACGACCAAAGCAATTTAAAAAGGCACTTTAGATATATTGGAAGAGTGACATCGTTGGCAAAACAAACAGCGCGCAGAAAACGCTTGACTTGATTGCCCAACAGCAACAACAACACCAAGGAGAAGAAGAAGAAGCTGGAGAAGACGCTACAGCAGCAGCAGGAGTTGGAGCTGGAGCTGCAGGCGTAGCAAGGAACTGCACAAAATTTATATAACATTAAGAGCCAAATAGCTAAGATAATTTGGACTCGCTGCAAATATGCCAAGGAATATTCACTTCATATGCTGCGAAGAGAATATAAAGAGGATTCCAGAGACATAATGAGAAGGTATATAAATATATATGTATATTTATGCTGATGAGCTAGATAACTGACCTTTTCATAGATATAAAATTCCATATTGTATTTGAATAATATATAGAATCCTTCGTAGAATTCTTGAGAGCCAATACAAAATAGGATATATTTTATCGTATTTATATTGTAGAAAAGGCAGACATATAGAAAACTGATACAAAGCGAAAAGACGTTAAGCATTGAAAGCGCCAACAAAATAAACGAGAATGCTTGAAGCTGCCCGGCTAGGAGATACCCTTAAGACGGGGCAGAGCTATCATTATCTTAGCTAGTAGATCTTCACATATATGTAAATTGTTTTTCAATAGAAACCAAGAATTGAATTGAGTAGAGTTGGTATTCTTTGAACTTTAGCACTCATGTGGCAACGGTCTGCTTTCTAATTCACAAGTTCCTCCCGCTGTTGCAGGAGTATTAGTATGAGGCTGAGAGCTTGCAAAAGAGTTGCTATGAACACATTATCAGAGTGAGGTTGCGTCTGTGTTACACGCTGCTCATTTCTGATTTGTAAACTAAAATTCTTACTTCGTGGGAGTGAAAGACAGAGAGAGAGAGAGAGAGAGAGAGAGAGAGAGAGAGAAAAATAAATATAGCTATTGCTAAGCATAGCTCCATGTGCTGCTGAGTGAGATGGCATTCGAGCAGACTCATTATGATTGTCAGTGGATGGAGAGCAGCAACTAGAAATTGTCATTCTGAAAAAGCACTCTGATGGTCTCTGAAAGAGAGAACACTGGAAATTTGTCGTTGGACACACTCGAAAAAGTAAAACATTTCAGGTGGCAGGTGATCAATCTAACACATCCATCAATTGTACACAGACTCAACAATTATATATTGTATATCATGTTGAGTTAATCAATAGAAACGAGAGAAGAAATGTTTAGCCAAAGCTAAAAAAGCTTTTTATATATATAAATCGAAATATATAAATATTTTCTATGTATATGTATAAATTCTATGTATATGTATATATTCCAAATTTTAAATTTCTAACTATTTAAATAAAAGCATTTTTCAGGAATAATTTAGAAGTTTATATGAACCACGACTAAATATATTGAATTAAAAGTCTCAAGCTTCAAAACAGACGAACTATGACTACGAATATGGCAGATGCATGGACAGCAATACATACATTGACAAAGCCAATATGCCCCAATTTCACTTCCTGAACGAGTATAGTAAGAAACTATCAAGGAAACACAACCGTTGCTACCCATGCTAAGTAGGTAGAAAATAAATACATAACGTAAATGCGACGGGGGTAATTACCCAATGAATCTGATTATAAATCCTGTCACGTCACGTCACGTCAGATCATGTCACCTCAGAGAATATACAGCTACAGATACAGCTACAGATATATGTATCTGCGACTCAGTGAGTGTCTTCAGTTGGCCGATTTCAATGAAATCGCATTTGGGGCCCCACTCGGAATAGCTGCCTAATGTTTGGCCATCCAAATTGCCGTGTAATCCGCAGCTGGGCCAACAGGCGGCGGCGGGTCAAGAGGCCAAGCACCTGCTGCACAGTTTTAATGGGCGCCACGCGGGGCGCTGCGAGTGTCGCAATTAATTTGCGATTCGCTGAGCATGTGTTAATTAACAATAGCGACAAGGTCCTTGGAGTGCGCCTCCAGCTAAGCACAACCGACTGCCCCATGCCCCATGCCACTGCCCTGCCCCTCCCCCTCTCTCCGCCCACTGGCGTCTGGTGACCATGTGTTTTTAGCCTGATTATATGAAATGCGGCTCCAAAGGGAATTTCCGTGTCATGCCTGTCAGCTTAAATTATGGCCCGGCCTTAGCTCAAGTAAAGCGGCCACGCCCACAACATTCCCAGCTACGCCCCACTGGCCGAAAAAGGAGAGACAATATTTGGCCCTCATATTTGCTGTTGTTGTCTGTGGAGAGCGGAACGTGCGAGCGGAACGAGTGGAATGGAACGCAGCGGCCAGCCAACTGACGTGCAACATGAAAATGCACTTTTCGCTTTTAATTGAAAATTTTTTACGTGAATTGTCATTGCGCTGGCTCCGGCTCCGGCTACGGCTACGGCTCTGGCCCTGCTTCTTCTTCGTCTACAACTACTACGGCTATTTTTTTATATTTCTGTCGGTTTCATTTGGTTTTTGGCTGCAAATTTCAGCTTTTTTATGCAGGTTGACGATGAGTGAGTATTGAGAGTATATTGGTTTTGGTGTGTTTATTGTGGCTGCAGGGTATTTAAATCTAACTCGAAGCTGATCAAATCTTGCAATTATCCCTCTAATAATCTCCTCTATATCTAAATCATAATATAAGGTAAAATAATATTAATAATTGATCATTTAATACATGAACTAATAATTCCTACATAAATAAATTATAGATATTTGCTTTAATTTTCAGCAATTTCTCTGCCCTTGACGAGTATTAAGCAGTTGGTCATGCTCGCCCCACTCGCTTTGTTGTTGTTGCTGCTGCTTGACTTGCTTCTGGTTTTATTTTTAGTTAGCAGGCTCGGGCTGACAGCTTTCAAAATAAGAGACACACAGAGAGAGAGAGAAAGAGAGAGTGAGAGAGTGAGAGACATGGATTGACATATACAATATGCATGCGACTATATGTATGCATGTGTGTGTCTGTCTCTCTCTGTGTGTGTAAACCAAAGTCAAAGTGAAATGCGAATGCGAATGCGAATACGATTGCAGTTGCAATTGCAGATTGTTTGGGATTGTCATTGATTTGGCCATGAACATTTCAGCAGCAATTCAGCTTTACAGTCGACTGCACTTAAACAATTAATGAACAATTACGTCGAAGCACACAAATTAGTCCAGCCAAATCTCGAACTACTTTTTTTCTCTTTTATTTGTTGCGATGTTATCCAGCACACGTATATAAACTGTATCAACTTTCCATAGAAATTATTAATTAAAATTGCATTTCGAGATAGTAAATTCCCTTTTTTTTTACAGACTGAATATATTGAGAACGGGTATAAGGGGCGGAAGGAGGCGTGTCTAAAGTATATATATTATTGATTAGCAGCAGATGCTAAGTCGATAGAGTTAAGTCTGTCTTCCTGTTTGTCTATACGAAGGCAGTGAGCTTTGTGAGCAAACAAAAGCTAAAGAAATGTCATATGAAATGTTTAGGTTTCTGTTTACTCTATGCAATAGAAACTTGGCATACTCTGTTCGATCATTTATGCTCTCCATTATCGATAGATGAAAAACGATAATAAATATGTATTATGTTTTGTAAACGTATGCTGAATATTTAAAATGACTTCCGCAGGTCGCGAAAATAATACAAAGACTTTACAGAGAGATTTTATTTGCGATTTTTAAATACAGATATCTTGTAGAGAAGTTTTATATCAAATTTTAAATATAACAATTTTTAGAGTGATTTTATATCAGATTTGCAGAGATTTTGCAGAGATATTTTACATCAGTCTTTAAATAAAAATATTTTGCAGAGAAATTCTATATCAATGCTTGGATACCTCTCCTCCTTCCACTCAAAATTTCACAGTGTATTTCACATAGTAGAGACGTGTGCCTTAACAACTACAATACATACATATAGCTGTCAATAGCAAGCTCTGAAAAGTTGATTAAGAAATTCCATCTCGAACAACTTTAAAGTTGTTCAACAATTCATTTCATATAAAGAAAAACCCCATGAGAGTGGCCGTGTGTGTGTGTGCGTGCGGTAGTATGTGTATGAAAGTATGTGTGTGGTAGTATATGATATCCATATATATATATATATATACATATGCTGGTTACCTATACATACATAAAGCAGTCACAGAATCATTGAAATACCAACATTTCGCTTAGCTCAAGGTATTTCCTAGTCGATCACTCCCCACTTAAATTCTCTTTCTAAATTACTTTCGCATTTTGCTTGCAACTTTGCATTCGTTTCCCAATCGAAATTAATTTTGTTACATATTAAATTGTGAACTCCTGACAAAATGCAGTTATTAAAAAATAATTTATTCATAAACGAATTTGAAAATAATTTATTTATTTGCGCAGCTCTAATGCGGCTCGTTGCTTTAAGACGCTAGAATTATTTTCAAGTGCGCGTGTGAGTGTGTGTGTGTGTGTGTGGCTAATATACGCACACGCTGGCGGAGAGCAAACGACGATATATGCAAACAACTTACATCTTAATTACATATCGCATATTAATACAATATTAATCATACGCCCTGTTGACACGCGCGCACACTGCCCAACTGGGCTAACGTGGCTAACAAACGCATTGGCTATGCAGAAGGAGTAGGGGAGAGTGTGAGTGTGAGTGTGAGTGAGTGTGCAAGTGTGTGTGTGCTGTGTGTGTGTGTGCTGTGTGTGTGTGTGCTGTGTGTGTGTGTGTGTGTGTGTCTATAGAATGTGTGCATATCTAAGCTATACAGCTGTTGCTGTTGCTGTTGTTGTTGCTAGCATTGCTCTTGTTATGAGTGGACAACACACACACAACACACACACACATAACACACAGCACACACAACATATGGCGTTAATAAACTTCTAGCTGCTGTGGCAGTTTGTGTTTGTTGTCCATCGTGCATGTTGGCTTGTATTTTATGGCCTCAAGTCAATTCTCTGACAAATGGCGAGCATATTTATTTATTTACTTTGGCTGCCAACGTTGCCCCAACCCGTCCCCGCCCGTCCCTCGCTTGTTTGGGTCACTCGTTTGCGTCACTTGCCAAGTGTTTATTCAACAAGCAGAAAACATAACAAAAAAAAAAAAAATAAAATAAAAGTAAAAGGAAATATATATGCCACCCTCTCTCACCCACCCCCACTCTCTCTCTCACCCTCCCCCCGTGGTTTGTGGCTTTGTCTGAAACTATTTCAAATTAATATTTAAATATGTTTTGCTGCTCCTCAACAATATTAAATGCAATTATTTATGCATTTCGTTGGCAATTCGTGTTTGCCCTTCTCTTCACTTAAATAATAATAATATTCATATTCGCATTTATTTGCCGGCCAGCCAAATCATGCATAAAATTAATAAAAATAAACTCAAATAATTCCAGTAATTATGCTCTATAACACATGGCGCCCAGCACAAATTTCGCTAAAAATAAATTAAGTGAGACGAAGGGCGAAGGGGCAAAAAGTCTGTTTGAGCCCGGACGACAAATACATATTTATTTCAAATATGTTTTGTCGCCCGCCCCGAAATACATGTTTCAATAAATTCTATTTAATTAAATGCAACTCGCATGCGCCCGCAGCGCAAATTTATTAAAATTCCCTCGAACAGAGTTTTTTCGTGCAGCATTTGCAGAGCGAACACGAAACCAAAATGAAATCGTCCTCTCGGTCAAAGCGATAATAATATTCTTGTGTGCTCCCAAAGAGCTCGAGGCCCTGTTTCATTGTTACCTTTCATTGTTAAATACGAATAATTAAATAAATGAATGCAATTGAAAAGCGTTTTTCCAATTGTTGTCCGACTTGTATAGAAGAAATCGAACAAAAGCTCGCAAAAAACTTGGCAGTCAGACGCAGGCGACTTTATTAAAACTTGTGAACGCTTGTGAAATAGCTAAAGTGAAACAAATATGTATAAATGTGGGCGGAATATATATCATTGAAAGGGGATGTTTGTAGTGCGGGTTAATGGTATTTGAACTTCATTTTAGTCTGATACTGAAGTGTCTATAGATTTCTTTCCCATTCATCACGGCTCCCAAGAATTTGTCGACCTATAGAGAAGCTCAACAATAATTCAGCTGTAGAACTTATGGCTTTTACCTATTAAACTGTGACAGAAATAGATTTTAATCTATTATATATTATAAATATAATTTGTAGTTAATCTTTAGAGCAGGTAAACAGTAAAAAAGTTGCTTTTGTGGTTCAAGCAGTAGAAAGTAGAGAATCTCTATCTATCTATAGCAAACGCTCAAAGAGCTTAACTATATCAAATTAATATATTTATCTATGTACTCCGTCGAGATATATCAATAGGTTGACCAACTAAACGCAATGGGAGAAGAAATTGCCATAGATCAGATAAAGTTTGACATATTCTTAAATTTCTGTTTATATTTGGATCTATCTATGCAATTATATATGGAATCACATATCATTCACTTCCAAGGCAATACAGTTGAAATATATATTACATATTAGGGTGATATCGTCTTGAAAATTAGCGTCGAATCGACTTTTCTAGTTCTTCCTCGAAATTTGATGCAGTGGCCCCTATATTTACTTTCCTTTGCAGTAATCTTCAGCTGAGTTAACTAAAGCAATAACTTTTCAACTCGATAAAAAAAGATATAAAAATCTAATATAAAATCTTACGACTCAAACTGAAATTCTGAACTTTATTTTAAGCAAGCAATTCCAATAATATTTGCTTTATTTATCCCGCCATTGATTTAAATCAAATAAAAATATTTCTCTTCAACTTTCGGAATGGGTTTTGGGCAGTTTTTAAAAAGTGCTGCGAAAAGAAGTCGTAAATCAAGTTTCTGCTCGCACTGGATAGTTGTGAAACTATCTTTGATCTGAATGCTATCGCAGCCCGGGCAGAAACACTTTCAATTTCCATAGGCTGCCCATACGGGTAGGACTCTGCCTCGTCCTCTTCTACCCCTCTCCCCCCTCTCTCTCCCCCTCTTAGCTTTTGACCTATGAACGTATGTGCTGATGAAGATTACGTCAGCTGAAAAGTTATTGTTTTGGTCGAGGCATTCATTGAGGCAAGGCGGCCAAGCATAAGAAGCGGCGAGTGTGTGTGGGCTTCATTTATATCCCTACACTTCAGTGTGTGTGTGTGTCCTGCGAAGCTGGAGTTGGAGGATGTCAGCAGCAGGAAACGTGCAGCAGCTTGTGTAAGCTGGCTGCCTGCCTGACTGACTCTGGCCTGGCCTGACTCTGGCCCCTGTTAAGAAATAGTTTCAGCATGAAAATTGTGGCCGAATTGAATATGGAGCGAATGCCGTTGCCGTCGCTGCTGCTGCTGCTGCATGTGTGTAGCAGCTGCCCTGGGGGCGCATCAGCAACACTGGCCAAGCGTGAAAATGACCAGAAAACATTAAAAATAAATCTAAATTGCACATTTGTGGCTAAAATATCATTTACGACCCGAGCACAAAACAATTTTCACTTTAAATTTGGCTGCGCTCCGAAATTGCCAAACATATTTTGTGCTTCAGCTCCCGTTGACGGCCCGGAGGCATCTTTCTAAATATTTTGAATGCGAAATGAGCAGGAATAGTTCCACTTATGCTGCCCAGATTCACACAGGGCGGCTCCAATGGGAGCTAATGCTCCCAACTGCCTGACGCCAGGCTGGCTTTTAAGCCGCTCCACGTCGTAAGCGGCTTGGCGGCTTAAAACATGACAAATTTCGAGAGATTTCAGTTCACTTTTGATGTTTTGCGGCACGTTAATAATAAAGAGTTACAGAGCTAAAGGCATCAGCACTCAAAGAGTTGAGTATGGGGAGCAACGCAGCGTGTGGCTAACGGTTGCTGTGAGGCATATATAGAAGACGATGCTATGGCGACTTTTGAGCTGCATTTAGATATACACATACAAATTTATCTAGTTCTATCGAATCTGTAAAACGAATATTGCCAAAGGATTGTAAAAACAAACAAAAAATTATACTTTTAGATCAGTAAAGGCAATTTGTCTTCATGTTACAGACTTGAGACTTGAGATTTAACTACATCAAAATATACTTATGTATCAGAATAGAGTATGTTTATATAAGCATTTATATATTTCCTGTTTTTAAGACAAGACTAACCTTGTTAAGCCATAATTCCAGTAATTATGAGTCTAACAGCACACTCAATAACCATACAGCTAGATTTCTCTCAATTCAACCCACTCCCTAGGCTGCACATAGAATCAAGAGCAACACATCACATTAAGGGAGCTCCACAGAAGAGAATAGTCTATGCCAACAATTTCAAACAATCTTACGCTGCATCAGAAGAGATTTTACGTTGCAGTTGCTCTTTTACGAGCTCATAAAAATAGTAGTCCCGCACTGCGTAAAACATACGAAAAAATACATTTTCTATTGGTTTAATAGAAAAAGTATTATTAAAACAATAGAAAAAATATTATTTTTCCTATGGAAAATAAATATAAATATAAATAGTGAATAAAATACATAATTATATAAATACATCAATATTTAATATATCAAAAAAAATATATGAAGGCAAATAAATAGTAAATATAATAAAATCTACGAAAATAACAAAGGAGATTGCCTAATGTTAAATAGCTAATTTTAATGATCTACTATTTTCTTCAACAATTATATTTTATTGATGTTTCTTGCTCAAGCCCTGAAATGCACTATTCCAAGCTTGTAATATAAGAACCTCCTAATTAATATGAATATATGAATATATATTGATTTTAATACTCACTTCAGTTTGTCTTAAAAATATTGTGTTCCATACTAAATTTTATCTCAGTCGCACTACTATTCTTATGAACAACTATGAACTACATATATACAAATATATATTTATATTACGTATGAAGGTATATATCTATGTCTTTATATATATCTAGTTTTGAGGGCATATTTAGCATGTCTGAGCGAGTATTTTATATGCCCTGCACAACTCAAATAACTTTGCTTCTATCTAATTTTTATTTCATTTGTGCTGGAAACGTCAAGACACATTCGAATGTTTTGCTGCTGCTGCTGCCATTGCTGTTGCTGCTATTGCTGCTGTCACATATTTTTGGCAACACAAATTTTGGAATTTTTAATGAATTTCAAGTCGTTGTCATCGTCATTGCAAATGCCCCCCGCTGCTGCCTCTGCTGCTGCCTCTGCTGCTGGTTGCATATTTTTGTGCGCTGAAAAGTATGCAACATCTGATGTGTGCTGGCCAGGGCAGGGCAGGGCAGGCCAAGGCAAGCCAGGACGGCCAGGACTGCTGGGACAGACCTGGCCCGGCATGCCAGTGGTTGCTGTGGCCAGGAGCAAGCCCGGCCACAGCACAATGTCCAGCTGTGGGCACCGGACGGCGGCTTTTGCGGGCGTGGCACGCAATTAGCCAGACTGTCAAGCAAAGTGTTTTTTGGCAGCCCCGCCCCGCCGCCCACACCTCAGCTCGTTTTTTCCACATTAGAATTGCTAATTGGCAAAAGTTTTGTGCATTTGCTGCAGTTTCTTCCAATGCAAGACATAAATTGCATTCAAGTGAGACATTTGTTTGAATATATATCTGCATATATATATATCTATATATATTTATATGTATGTGTGTGATAAGTGAACAGATTGTAATTGCAATAGCTGTAACGCCCGCCTGCCCCCAGGGGCAAATGATTTGTTAGTCGAGCTAATCAACAGCAAGGCCAGCGCTGGGCAACTCTCGGCCCAAGCGCGTCAAATTATTTTGAATAAAACATGATTATTTGAATAAAAATTTCATGAATTTCATGCCCAGGCTCATAGTCATGTTCACAGAAATTCCACTGGAATTTCTTCAAATGCATAAACAATTCCAGCATGTGGAGTGGAATTTAATCTAAATGCAACAAACTTTGACTTTGACATCGCTTTAAGCTATTTTCCTTTTGTTATTATTAATTACGGCAAAAAAAAATTAATTTTGATTTGGCAAAAAGTTTTGGAGATTTATGAAATTTCCTTGTTTATGAAATTAAATCGATGATACTCGTTTATGAAGTGATGAGAGTATATTAGCTGGCTGGAAATGTTTACTTTACTATGCGTTTAACTCTCAGACAAATTATTCCTACTGTCTATTTGTCTATTTACCTGTCTAGAGTCTATAATGTGTGATTCCAAACATTATGACATGGAGGAACTTTCATAATATAATCAGAAATTAAATAATTTTGTTAACCGTTTTTATTCTATTGCAATTTAGTTTCACATATCATTCATTTGGTAAACCTATTCGTAGCCTAGAATAAATAAATATTGTATAAATAAATAGCTCAGCTCTTTGCCCTCACAGAGAAACAACCTTTACTTTCTACAGCCAGAACCTCAAAGCAACTAATACTGATTTATTGTTGGCCTGATCTAAAGATGAGCTACAAATTATATAAATAATAAATATGAGGTATATTGGCTTAATTTATTTCTTTCACAGTTTAAAAGGTAAAAATCCTGAATTTCACAGCCGAATTATTGTTGAGCTTCTCCTTAGGAGTCGCGAAAAATGGGAAAGAAAACTAAATCTGCCTCAATAAAAGAGCTGAGATGAATAAGTTTTGCAATTGGTTTACTATTGACTAACTCTACAGATAGGCCTATCAAATATGGCATTTATTAATATTTGATTCACTTTAGCTATTTCAGAAACGTAAACAAGGTATTATGCAGTCGCCTGCGCCTGAGTGCAACATTTTTGCTACATTTATTTTTCGTCTTCTTTTTTTACAGCTCTAAAATTAATCAAAATTCTTCCTAAATTTAATTGATATTTAAATATATACTGTATACATATAATATACCATATACCATATATTCACTACATATCACATATATCATTCAAAAATTCATAAGGTCCACATCTGTTAGACCAAAGTAACCTGGATAAGCAGCCAAAGACGCAGTAGCAAAACGTAAGTAAATTTTTGAAATATATCGAATTTTTTGATAAATTAATTGGCAATGCGGATAACAGGCATAGCAGAGCAGCTGAGGCGGCAGTGGGCGTGGCAGGCAGCTTTATACTCCCGCCACACACTCTCCTCTCGCCTCTCCCTCTCAGCCAACAATCGCCCTAAAAGCCAAAGCAATCGTAAGCCAAGAAAACTTTTCAATGGCTCGAGCGTTCATATCTGACAGTTGGACCTGGACTGTCTGTCAGTGTGTGTGTGTGTGTGTGTGTGTGCCTTGGTAGTCAACAGTTTTTGGGAGTATTTGCAACTTTATGCCGCAACTTGCCATAAAAGGGCAGGCGGCGGGCGGCGGGCGGCGGGCGTGGCTCGTTGTTTGCATTTTGCAGCACTGTAGCTAATGGCAATATTTTTGCGGCACAACAAGGCGAGCGGGAGGGCGAGGGGCGAGGGCAGTTCGGAGTGTTTTTTTGGGGGTAACGAATGCGCAATGCTAACGAAATGACAATGGAGCACAAAACTTGCCATTCATTACTTAAAAACTACAAAATTAGCGTTGAATTTTTGCCACAGCAATCGTTAAAAAAAGAACTTTAGAGAGAGCCACAGCGAGGGACACGGCCCGAAGGAGCAGAAGCAGCAGAAGAAGAAGAAAACTTTATTTTTACAACTAATTGGCAAACTTAAATGTAAGATTTAATTTTGTTGTGGGTAACACAGCAACGGCAAAGGCAGAGGCAGAGGCAGAGGCAGCCAAGCAGGCAGGACAAAGCCGTTTGAAGCTTCATTAAAAAATTACATTGCGCTGCAGGCGACAGAGAGAAAAAAAGAGGGAGAGAGAGAGATGGAGGGGGAGGGGCAGGGGCAGAGGCAGACAGCAGCTAGTGGCAAGTTTCATTGTCGCCCGAGTTGGCAACAAAAATATTTGGCACATAAATAAAAGCGAGACAAGTTGAAATGTGGCCACAGCTGCTGGTCCAGCACATATTGACAGCAGCTGAATAACTTCAATACATACACACACATACATCTCTCTCTCTCTCTCTTTCTCTCTCTCTCTTTCTCTCTTTCTCCCTCTTCAGCTTACCTGGAAACTTGTAGAGCGCCACCTCGTTGCAATTAATCTCAATCAGCGTGGACGTCTCGTTGGGCAATCCGGCGCACTGGCACATCGAGTTGAGTGGACACGCATAGAGCACATCCTGCTGCTGGCTGCCCAGCAGCGCCGCTGATCCTCGCGCCTGCGGCGGGCCACGCGCCAAGGCGCGCGCCGTATTGCGCGCATTGCGCTGCAGCCTCTGAGCCGCCCCAGCAGCTACAGCAGCCGCAGCAGCGGCGCCTCCTCCATCGAACTGCCAGCAGTGGGCGGCGCAGACGAGGCACGAGATCAGCGCCAGATACAGGTGCATGCTGCAAGCAGAGGCGAAGGAAAAGAAGTGAAAACAAGTTAGTTAAGAGCTTAATGCGAGCTGTATTTTCGGTGCATGTCCCGGAGTCATGCGGCGTGTATAATCTTGTGGGCGATGGCAGGCGAAAGACGGAGGAAAGCAGGTCACTTTATATGTGCTGTGGAGGTCTATAAAAAGAAGAGGCTGTAGCTTAATACTCTCTCTCTGTTTTATTTTACCTTTGAGTATCTTACTAGGGGTTGGGCATGCTCAGAGAGTGGCTCGAAGGACTAAATACTTGAGGTAGCATATCTTGTGTTGCACAGACAGTAAGTATGAAGAGTGACGACTTTTAATTAATATAATAATATTAATTATTAAATTTAATATATATAATAATAATAATATATAATAATATTAATAATATTAACTATTTTTAAATTTAATATATATAATAATATTACTTTAAATTCGTCATTCTTCGTCTTATAAATTAATAATTTATATAATATCTTATATCTATAGCCACTATAGCCAATCGCGCTAGAATTTTACTCACATTTCTATACTCTACTGATCAATGAATGAGCGACCGAGTTGAAGCATCTCTAGTGTATGGCAAAGGCTGCTGATGCTAGACACTAGACAGCCTACGTACACTTTAAGGTATTTATGACTCGTACTTACATTGTAGATTAGGTATGAGCGACTAATACATAATTTGAGCCCCCTAAATTTACAAAGTACACAATTTGTTTCAACTAATATGTTTACGTTATATATGATATCAGAAGGCTGAAGGCCTTCTTATAAGCCTAGCTTATAATTTAACTATTAATAAGTTAGCTCTTAAATAAATAAATAAATTATATCAGATCAATCGTAGACAAAATGTCAAATTCTAGACACAAGTTTCATATATTTAATATATAATATATGTAGTATAAGATATATATACAATATATATATATATACTGGAAGAGCTCATTGGGAAAGAGAGCCCACAGAGTATGTAAATTCGCCGAAAAGGAGAATCAAAGTGAACTTAATGCAGCAATAATGATGTGCGTGCTTAGTTGGAGCACATAGCAGAGCTACACATGGCAGGGATTTTTAGCTGCCTCAAAAATGATATAGAACTATATTTAGTTTAGCTTTAAGCCAGTGATTTAAGTTCCATTTAAATTAAATCTCATATACAAATTGTCGTAACTCTCAGCTGATGCAATAAAGGCAATAAATTAAACTGTCCTTGCTCAGAGCACTCGAGTGCAGTCTATAACTATGACTGCAATCGCTCAGCTTTGCTTTGCAGATTGTCAAAATATTTATATGCTCAAGAAACAAACAATTTGATTAGAGCATTATTTGCCAGGGATATTGTTAACATATCCAAAGTGATTTCCCAGTGCCTTTCAGTGGCATCAAGACAAATACTGCTGTAACTCGTTTTATTTGTCGCAAAACCCACAAAAAAAAGTTCAAATATTTATTTACACAAAATAAAGCAGAGCCAAGCAAAGAAAAATATAAAGAAAAATATAAAAAATATATATATTATGGACAGCAGCTTTTGCTTTGTGCAAATAAATGGGCAAATAAATAAGCTTGTCGGCAGCTCGACTCGGATTCTAAAAGAGCATCCTTAATAAAATATTAAAAGCTACTAAAATTGCAAAATTTACTAAATATGTTTTTTTGTTTATATTTATTGTGGTTTATTTTAAAACTAGAAAATAACTAAATCTATAAAACAGGAGCACAAATTGTCAGCGTCATAAATGTTGTAAGGGAATGCATTTGTAAAGGACCTGCACTTAGTCTGCAAAGCTCACACAAACTAAAAGCCCCATAAAAAAATTACCAAGCCAGACAGAGAGGGGGAGTGGGGGGAGGGCTAAAAACTGAATACAAATATTCGAAATATTGCAATATTTTGTCTGGCATATCAAATAAACACAGTGGGACAGCAGTTTAGCAATTTCTCAATGGCTGCCCAAAACAAATTGAACATTCAAAGGAAATAAAAACATGGCAAGTAAATATAGTTTTTAGCTCGAAATAGTTGTGCCGAATATTGTAATATCTCCATTTCTATTTGTTTGCAAACAAATGGAGCATGGAGCATGGGGCACGGCGCATGGCGCTTGATATATGAAGACGCTCATTAGGCGAGCTCGAGCAGACACCTTCGGCCTAGGCATTTATTTATTTGTCACTGCTTAGCATAAATCGCACGTTAGGGTGAATAAAATGGCATAAAATTAACGGTACTCCCACCCCCCAATAGCATGAGAGCGCCATTAAAAGTCGCAACTCAATAGCACAGTGGTACAAGTTAGATACAAGCATGAATATCAAATCAGAATAATGAAAACGAATTTTATAATAATAAATAATAAAAGATAATATTTTATATAACTAAATAAATTAATAGAATACAATTAAAAAAACTAAAAAATAAATTTTAAAATTAAAAAAAAAAATAGATAATCTGAACAATGAAATAAAAGAAAAAATAAAAGAATTGTATAATAAAAATATGCAACATTTTTTATAATAAAAAAAAAGAATATAATAAAAATCAATTAAATAATGAGTTTAAAAATTTTAAAAATAAAAACAATGTATTCATATAAAAGCAAAAATAATTAATCAAAAAATTAAGCAAACGCATATATATATATGTAAATAAATATAATAAAATAAAAAGAAATGCATCTATCTATATATCGTTCGAGTTTGATTCCCAAACAAATTTTATAATAAATATATGATTTTACCTATTTAGATCTCCGACATTATTATCTTTTCTGACGTAATAAACAAATGCTTAAAATGCAATAAAAATATGAAACTTATAAAACCTTTACCTAAATAAATTTTAAATAATAATTAAATTCGTTTCTATTGCCGCATTTTTATGATTGCTTCAAGTACTTCACCAATTATACATTTTCATTAAAAGAATTTTGAAAAAGCAATCTTCACGTCAAGTTGAGGCACTTGCATGCCACTGTGCTCACACATTGTCGCCTTGTGAGCAACTCCTCAGCTCGGCTTAGGGTGAAGTTCACCTAAAAGCTTGCGACAATTCATGCAAATGAGTCGCAGTCACACACGAGCTACAGCACTCACACTCCAATACACACACAACAAACACACACACTCACTCGCTCTTACACACTCGCATTCAAATGCCTCTAAGTTGAACAAAAAAAAAAGTGCGCAACCACAGCACGTAGAAGCTCGCACACTCACACACTCTCACACGTGCTCACACACATAAAGGACGTTCATAGAGCGCTGGCATATAAAACATGTTTCATGTACGTAGATGTGTGATGTTTATTTGACACGCCAAAGTATATAATAACAAATAAAAACTTTGGCACACCAGACGACGTCGACGACGACGACGACGACGACGACGGGCGACGGGCGACAACTGCTAGAGCTCTGACAAGGACGACGTCGACGAGTACGGCCCATTAGCACGATTGTTGAGCTTTAAGGCTTCGATGGTTTGGGTACCTCAGCGCACATTACGAGGCGCCATAAAAGTAGAGACCCCCGAAAAGAAATGTATATATATATTCACATTCCTCTTCTGATAGGCACTACGAAAAGGACGGGAAGCGGGACGAGCGTCGACCGTCGACAGTCCCAGGTCGAGGCATGTGCTCGAGTTATTTAAGTCAGCTTAGAATTCGGGATAAGTAAAATATATATGTTGCCTAAGTCCCGAGCTCATAGCAATTGAAACATGTGCCATAGTCAGGGATTTGGGTAGACTAAGAGCCTAGACTAAAAGCCTGGACTAAAAGCCAAGTTAAATGTACCGTTAAGAACCATTTGGATTAGGAAATAAAGGGAAATACTCTATATATATTCTTTATTCTATTTTATATTATATATCGATATATATTCTATCGATATTGACATTTATCGATATATAATCGCGCACCTCTAAGTAAAAACTTTAGAGAAATCAACTCAAGTACGTCAATCATTAAATGTCAAACGCAAAAGTTGAACTAGAAGAAAAAGTTCAGTTGAAATTCGCTGAGAAAGTTGAAAAGAACAAAGGAGAAAAATGGATAAACAATCAAGCGAAGAGAGGTTGAAAGTGTTGAACTCGAAGAAGCTCGAACTGACGCTAGGCAAATAGCTAACGCCTCTCTATATATAATCTTTATAAACTTATTGAATCTTTTCCATAGATGAATATTATGAGCAGTATGTGCGCGTGGATGTGCCAGGTCTCAACTCTAATCTAATGGAGCTTACGCTGGGTAACTCTTCTATGCATTAGCTGATCTATTATCTATATATTATTTCTCCTTTCGCCTCTATAGATGAGTATTACGAGCAGTTTGTGCTGCCAAAGGTTCAGCAGCAGGCCAATAACGCCGCGGCTGAGCTAAGACGCAATCACTATCAACGCACCCACTACTTTGGACCGCACTACTTCGAGCAGCGCCAGCGAAAGAAGTAATCAGAGAGAAAAGAAGACTCCAAAAATATCTTAATCGAAGCAAGAGAAGAGAAAAGGAGAAAGATAGATAGAGAGAGCGATAAGAATAAAAACTTAACTGTAATTTAATGCGAACTGAAGCTATAAAGCGATTCAGAGAGAGGAAGAGAGAGAGAGCGAGCGAGAGAGATGGAGTTTGTTTACTGGATACACTTTATACATTTTTATATGGTGCTAATCATGTGACAACAGCTTGAGACAAAAACACTTAAGATGCTCTAAATGACAGCGAAATACTTGGAAATACAATTGGAATTGAGTTTTTGTTTGAAAACGACCTTTCTATGCAATTCTCATAATAGCTGGGCAGGCTTGAATGAGACTTGAGGCAGTTTAGCTCAAAGGAAATTAGGCTAAAGCTGTTGGTATGGTAATGAAGCTAAGGCAGAGCTATAGCTGAACCCATTGTAAATGGGTATTAAGCGAGGGCAGATGGAGGCGTCGCAGAGCCCATAATACTTATTGTTTATTATTAATCGATGCATTTAACTGAGTGAATCTACGTTAGGATGTCTGCCTCTTCTATTAAAGTCTAGAGACTTGTAATTAGAAATAGCTATTCTTGCATAAGATATATATAGATAATCTTTTTTGATAACTAATTCCATATTCTTTATCGATAACAATCGATACTGAGAATCGGTTTTTTAAACATATTTCATAGACGATAAAAGCTAGCTTACTATAGATTGCTCTAATGAATGCACAGACTATGAATATTTTTAACTTTAGATACTTTCCCTTAGTTCAAATAATGAGCTTCAGCCTTTAAGAAGCATGCACATTCGCATCTTCAGTTTTACACCCCGAAAGTTTCATTAAGAAAATGCAGCTGGAACAAAAGTTTTTCAATAAATCACTCGCCATAGTTGAGTCCATGTTCGAGTGCTTAAAGTGCGCAGTCTGTCTGCCTGTTTATACAGTTTTATATCAATATGTTTACTCAGATGTTAGCAGCTGTCGTCGAATTTAAATAAATTCTGTTGACATTTCGAGTTTATTTATTTTGAACTTTTGCTCGTCGCAATATTTCTAGATTTTTCATATTTATTTATTTATATTTCCAATTAGTTAATTTGGCTGCAAATCCTTTTATAGATTTATTTGCAAGTGTTTTGCCACACTTGCGTTTATTTACTGAATTTTTGCTGGCAATTAGAATGCAATAAATGGCTTCTGCCACCATTGCCGCCTCCCTCGGCGATTCTCAGAGTGTTTACCTAATCATCGGCAGGCGCTGTCACATGCTGTCTGTGCACAACGATGCCAGCCTGGCTCAGCTAAATCAATATCAATCTACAATTGCCGTCTGGCATTTTACTGATTGTTTTTCATTATGTTGATGGTGACAAATCGAAGCAGACTTTCGCAACATTTGGGCTGACCATGTAAAACCAAACGATACATCACACAGTTGACTGCGCGCGTGTGTGCCTTCATCTTCTTCTTCTTCTTTTATGCACCTTCAAATATATTTCTGCTCAAATACACACGCACAGGCCTCGTCTCACCCACACAACGTCAGGCCGTCGGAACGGCCGAGAGTTGCGCCAGAAAAGATAAATATGTCGTAAAAGTTTTTTATTTGCGTTTTATTTTTGATACAGCAAATGACTAACTTGTTGGCTGACAGAGGGGCAGACGGACGGACAGAGAGACAGTCGGACGCAATGCCCATTGCCAGCGCCAGCAGGTACAGCGGAAGGGAACAGCCCAGCCAGAGGATGAGGCGGGCAGATTACGCGTAAAACAAAGCAAAACTGGCGGGCAGCGTGTGACAGGCAGAACAACGTCTGTCACGCACAGACCACCGCCAGTTGCCCCCAATGCGGGCGCCTCATGGCCCGAGTGCCTAACTGACTGACTGCCTGGCTGCCTGGCTGCTTGACCCCCGTCTATGCCCCGAAGCGACGAGCTGAGACTTTAAAAAACCTAAAAATTTGAACAATTTTAGCTTTTGTCCACAACGAATTTCTAATACACTTTAAGAATAGCTACATGGAAGTGAGCCAAAGCTGTGGAGTCAACAAACTTCAATTCATTAAATAGATACTAGAAGTTGATGTGTTAATAATATAATAGAGATGTTCTTGAAGCATTTAAACAGACTACTTAAGTCCTTAATTTATATGCGATAATAGCTTGAAGAGAAACAGTCTAAAATTCTAGGAGCTTCACTAAAAAAAATTTTAAAAAATACATTAAAATAATAGATGTTCAAAATAAAGTTAAAAAGTCTTTCCAGGATTAAATTTAATGCTTATGCAGCTTAATTCAATTTCTGTTCACTAAATACACTAATTGTAGAATATTTAAATACTAAGATCTTCAAACTTAGTACACATAAAAATTGATAGGACTTTTTAAAAAAAAATTTATGATTTTTGACAGCTGGACAAAATCTAATAAATAATTATTTAAGTAAAATTTAAAAAAAAATAGATAAATGAATACAAAAATTTCAGAGAATAGCTAATTGATTATTAATGTTTTTTTTTTTTAATCTATAAGAGATACATAAAGCCGATTTTCCTGCAAGTTTTGACATTGATTTCTACATTAAATATAGTCATATAAATTTCCGAAAACGTAATTGACAATAAATTAAAAATGAAAATATTAAGATTAACAAATACAAATAAAAAACATTTTTAAATATATTCAAGTAATATAGGAATAAGTTGAGACTTGACACCAACAAGTAGCTAAAATAGCTAAGCTAAAATGATTTTCCATTTCCATTTCTAAGCAGATAAAAGCCATTTAACTTTTGCTCAACTTTTGCAAGTTTGCTATGAGAAGAGATTCACGCCGACTCCTGACTCTAGTCGAGCAAGGCCTAGCGTAGAGCACGCTCTCTCGCTTGTCATGTTAAATGATGTCAGAGCAAAACACCTCACTTAGTTCAGAGTATAGCGAGCAGCTGGGCGCAAGCAACAACGGCAACAACGACAACAACGACAACAGCGACAACAACAGGACAAACTGTCCCTTCTCATGGCCGCTGCAAAGTTGCCATGGAAAAGGTCAAACCGAAGGCAAGAAAGGCCGACCGCAAGTTTTTATTACGCATATTATGCCAGCGATTTGCCCAGCTGTTCTCGCTCCCCCTCTCCCTGCCTCTCTCTCCCACTACTCCTAAACTTCAGCTTGTATCTGCGCTTGGGCAGAGGAGCATGGGATTTCAGCATCATTTTAATACTTTTAATTTTTTATGCCGCTGACACAGTGACATCAAATGTCAACGAGCTGCAAAACAAACAGCAGCAGCAACGGCAGCAGCAGCAACAGCAACGAGTCCTGCCACTAGCATAAATATGTTTAAGTATGAGCGTCCATTGGGGGCAGCGCAGTCGGGGCAGTCGGGGCAGCGCAGCAAGAAAAATGCTGAAAAACGTAGCATACATTTGGGAGCCGTTGCGCTCGGGCGAAAATTTGCGAGTTTGTGCGATAATAACATATGTAAGTTGCTTGTATATGCATGTAAGAGTGTGCGTATGTGTGCATGTGTGTGTGTGTGTGTGTGTGTGTTGGTAAATGGCATGCAGGTTTTAAATTTAGCACATAAGCTGCTGCTGCTGCCTTTGCTGCTCCTTGGGCGCGGCGAAAATTTTCAGCAAAACTTTAAATGAACTTAAGTAAGAGCAGGAATATATATACATATATCCACGCAGACTCGGCTCATACTAACTGCAGCTGTAGGCATCGTGTATCTGCGAGATACATTCGAGTTAATCGCCGTAAAAGCGCTTCAAAGTCAATTAGATGCCAGCAAAAGTTCATGGAAATTTTTACGCTTTTCATTCCGCTTTTTCCAAAATCAAAACAGCAAAACAATAAAATGAAAACCTTCCATCAAAGTCATTTTAAAACACAAATATTTCCCGAGCTTGTTTTACTGCCTTCACATATTCAAATATTCACATTTAATTGGGCTTTTTAATTGCTCTTAGTTTTTATGTGTTTTTTTTTATGCCAATGCAATTTTGGGTTGCATAAATTATTTACACTTCGCTTCTGCAAGCGAAAAAATATTAATTATATTAATAATTAAATATATATGACACTGCAGCAGCAGCAACAGCAACAGCAGCAGCAGCTGCGGACAATGTTGCCATAGTTGTGGCACAAACAACAGGGAAAAAAGTGGAATTAAATTATAATATTATATGAGTGTGGTAACACTCTTTAAGCTTGGCTTTTTTAAGAGCAGTCAAAAGGGATGTGGGCAACACGAATTAAATAAATAAAGCACCAAAAGGAGCTTGTGGGGTCTGTGGTAGCTGGCTGCGGCCAGCGGGCAGCGCCAGTGTCAGAGTTGAGAATAAGCCGAGATAACCAAAAACTAGCTGTTTATCTTGCAGCATTCCAGACTTGTATTAAGTATTCCTACTAAAGTTAGCACAGCGTTGGTATGCAATAAATATAATATTTATAATTTGTATGTAGCTGAAGAGCATTAACATATCAAATAAAGGGTGTATAGAGCTTAAAGTTTTCGAGATTGAAATTAATATATTAAAAATTATATGAAAAGTGATTTTTTAAAATAGTTTTACAATTTATCTACTTACTATATACTTACTATAAGAAATAAATGCTCTCAGCTTTCCAAACCAAAAGTCTTTTAAGTTTTCGAGATATACTCGTTTCTAAATTTGCAATATGATCTTTTGTTTCTGTAGCTATATATTCTTTAACTCATATTTTCCCTTAGAAATGGGAACTTTGATTGTTATTTAGAAAGCGAAAGTGAAGTATAAATATCTAAAGGTATGCATGTATATATATTTATAGCTTCAAATCAAACCCTATGAGAGTGCTCGATATCGACGAGCTCATAGAAAACAACGGACAAAATGCTAAGAATAGTTATATATTATGTTTTATGATAACTTCGAGCTATGTTTAAGAAATCCATGTCATATTATCAATTTTAATCGATATTAAAGAGAAGAAAAAGACAATGCGGAAGATTAATAATAATTACCGAGAGAAAGAAAAGAGACAACGTCAGTTCTTTCTCTATGTTCATCAGGAATATAAAGTATATATATTGTATATATAGGTATATACCCATAATATAAATTTCTGAATACACAAAAGACTAAAGAGAATACTATGTTTCATTGATCATCCTGAATTCTTCATCTATATGCTGTTCTCCTCAGCCCATTACACAAATTTAATTGAAAACAATAAGCCCCTTCTTTCACCCCTCTTCCAAATCTATTGTGAATAAACATTTCCCTCTTCGGCCCAGGCACTTTCAATACGCAAAGAGAGAGAGAGAAAAAACTCTCGCAAAATTGTTTTGCATTCTTTCGTTTGATTCAATTCAATTTTGGCTTACTCAATTTTCGACTGCCTTTGGAGCGGCCGGCTAAGCCATCTAAACTGTGCCTTAATTGCATTTGGTTATGCAGAGGCAAAACTTCATGGAAATGCTGCATACGTAGAGCACTTTTTGCCCAGCCAAGTTCAGGCCAGGCCAGGCCGGAGAATATCTTTGTGTGGCCCAAACCGCAAGCCAAAGCCCAAGACTCTGCGTGCAGCTGAAGCATTTGGGGCTTTTGCTACGCTTTTCATGTATTTCGCTTTGGTAATTTACACTGGCTGCCAGGCAAACACAAAGCCAAATAACAAATCCAGCCATGCAATTGTTTTTATAGCCACAGCTGCACACAGAGAGAGAGGGAGGGGGAGGGAGACTCTCACACCCGCAAATCATATGTCAAAATCAAAGTTAATCCCTTTGTGTTATGTACAACAATTGAAATTATGTGCTTAAAGGCTTTAGCTCGGCCTAAAAAAATACAAATAAAAAAATACAAATAAAAACAAATATGAAAGCAAAAACAAAAGCAAAGCAGAGCAAAGCCAAAATGCCAATGCACAAATTGCGTATGTTACTTCACGTTATATGTGTATATAAATGTATTTTATATATATATATATATTTTATGCACATACATATCCTGTATTTTTTATATTTTTTTCAAGTGCTGCCATTATTTTTGTTTTTATTGCGCCATCCACGAAAAAACAATCATAAAAATATATATATATATATATATCTACAGAGCGGTGTAAAAAGGGGCAAAAAAATGGAGTTGAGCGGCGCAATTTGAAACAACTGCGGCGGGCACTTGAATCCATACGGCTGACAACAACAACAACAACAACAGCAATAGAACAACAACAACAACAATAGCATATGACACAGCGAGTAATGTTAGAGTTAGGCATAAGCAACTGCCTAATACCCGTTCAGGCTTCAAAGCCAGTTTAATTTGTGCACTTAGCAGTAATTTCTATTATGCCACGCCCCATTGGCGGCCTTTATAATTTAGGGGTCTAGGTGAACAGACTTGAATTTACGAACTTTGAGCGTGTTTCACTTGTAGTAAGTTCATCATTTTCCACGCATGTAATTAGATGTCTTAGTCAGAGACAGTCAACAGGTGTGTCTATTATCAGGCATGTCTCTCATAAGGTATGTCTATTAGCAATCTTTGGGCTTCTAGCTTTAGAAACTGAGCAAGATATAGTTCTGCTTATCCAAGCCTCTTAAAAGTGTATAAAGAAAATTATTGTAGATCTATAGAGAAAATCAATAGGAGCCCAAATGACAAAGTTCAATATTCTAGCTTCGAAACCCAACAAGATTTAGCTACGATTTGATATGCCCCTAAAGAAAGTCAATAGCAACTGTCATACGACATTCAGGGACTCTAACTTCAGATCAGTAATGTAATAGACAAGATTTTATATTCTGTAAAATAGTTAAGCATTCCGCTACATTTTAAATTTAAGAATTCAAAATTCAAAATTATAGAAGATATATCAACGATTTACCATGCCTCTAAAGAAAGTCAATAGATCGACCAAACCCATACAAAATTTATTGATTCCAACTTCAAGAAAGATAAAGGCTAGATCGATTTACCACAATACCAAAAACTTGGTATGTGAGCTACTTTTGAGCTGCTCTATAGATCAACATACAGACATACTCTATAACTACTAAGCCTTCAAAAGGTATATATCTTAAGAAGAAATAAATATTAGTTAATATATTATTATTTATATATATTTTAAACTATATATATTTTTAAATTATTATAAATATTTTACATTATTTATATATTTAAATTATTATACATATTTTACAATATATTATATATTTATATCTCATTTTAATCGACATTCATCTCTCTCATTCCACATCTATTATCTCATCAACAGTCAGACAGAGAATACGTCTGTGGCACAAACAATGTCAATAAAAAAACGCGAAAGTTTACATAAAGCCAATATGCCCCTTTTTTCGACTAGCTGAGCAAGCAACAGAAAACAGCAAGTAAAAACAACAACAAACAATAACAGATTTATTGCATATTTCGCACTGGTAATTGAGATTAAACAGTTCAAAAAAGCAGCCGCTTGGCATTTCATAAACCCGCAGGACACAACACACACAGACACACACACCCACACACCCTCTCACACACACACACCCATACACACCCATACACACATGTGTGTCCATAAAGCAACGCATAAATTTAAGAGCTCATATATCGTTTTGGCCTTTGTATCCCATGCCCAACGACATGTGGCGGAACCCTTTTTAATGCTCGCTCAGCCAAAGGAGCGACAGAGAAGTATATTTGTCTGCGAGTGAATATTTTCAAATGTATTGCAAGAGAGGTAGAACAAGTGAGCGAGTTGTTCATAGGAAGGGGAATAAGCAATAAAAATATAGAAAGAGTTTGGCATATTTTTGTGTTTTTGGTTTGAAATTATATATGTTTATGGAGTCCTGGAATTGTCGCTGTAAAAGTAAAATTTTCATAATATTTAACTAGATTCTATATTAATATTTATCAGCATTTTTTATGAAATATTACTTGAGCGAGTATCGAACAGTTGATCACTGTACAAATATAAGTCATCTCTTAACTGGTTCTTGACATATCCTCGCAGGTTTCAGAAGGTGTTTTTAGGATTTTAGAATTTTGATTTAATATAAGTTGACCGAATAGCTAACAGTCTATTAAATTACAACTCTAAGCCAGCTCTTAGCTTACTCTTTACAGCTCCTCTCTTCTTTCACTTAGCCCCATTTTTGATTGCATATAACTTGAGCGAGTATCTAGCAGTCGATCACATTACAACTACAACCCCGTTTATCCTTAACATTCCCTCTCCTGATTCATATACTACTATTCACAGAACTTCCCTTTTTAATTGCCATGTAACCTGAGCGAGCATCTAGCAGTCGGCTCCAGCCAACCCAATCGCCTCGCCTCGTTTCCTGCTCTTTGTATTTGTGTGCCCGTTGCTCTCTGGACCTTTTGGCTTGGGGACATCATTTCATACGCCCAACTTGCATGTAATTCGTTTTAATAATTGTCAAGTTGTTGCCTTTATTTATGGCAAACTTTTAATAATTTAATTGTTGTTGCTGCCGCTGCTGCTGCTGCTGCCGCTGAGGCAGCTATTGTTGTTGCTGCTGTTGCTGTGGTTGTTGTTCAATTGCTGGATTTGCCGCATTCGCATTTAATTGATAAATGCGTCGAGCAGCGCGCGCGAGTTTTGCCAGCTGTAATTATGAACGATTTGAATAATTCAATGCTCGGGCTTTAGCCACGGCCATTGCGTTTCTGTTTACGCAATTAATTGTGCGCTGCACAGTGGCCTGAAAGTGATTCAGAAGCCAACTAATAGTTTAGGCAATTGGAAGGGGCGTGAGAATGGGCGGAGAAGTGGTAAGGAAAATGAAGGATAAAGTGATTCAGTGATTTCTTATGTATTATTTTGGTGAGGCTTTATTTGGGGGGACCATATTTTGGCAATGCTTTTTTTGTAGCCTGAACTAATGACAATTGTGGAACAATATAGCAACAATTTCTGAATATATTGGGGGAACAATAGCCTTAGTTCTTCGAAATATTCAATAATAAATATCTGTCTATTTTTCTGTGCCTCTGTAAACAAATGTCACGTAAATTACTGAAATTACAGACTTGAAATTTTAAATATATATTCTTATACAGTCTACACAACATAAAACAATCCCTTTTTTTTCCTTAGTCCCTGAGACTATTCTGATAACATCTATATTTTGACTGAAGTCTCCATACTTAAAACACATCCAAGCCAATATGCATTGACATATAAAATATATAAATAAATTTAAGACTCAGCGACGAATATCTCACAAATTTGTACATAAAATCTCATTCGGTATTGACAATTTTAAGAAAGGATCTTCCATCAATAGGTACAATAGAATCGTTTAGACACTATTAAAAATACACTGACTTCCCCTTAGCAAAACTTTAGAAATATATTCAATTCAATAGTTCACATTATCTCACTCTAAAACCTCTCTATTTCTCTTACATATTCCCCCCTTCATTTTCACCCATTTCCCATTCGTTTCGGTGCCACTGTGCGATCGGGTTGCTTGGTCATCATCTGTTTGGCATTCTCAACTGCTGTTCTGCACTGTCATTTGCTTGATAAGCATTCCGCACTCACTCACACACACTCACACTCGTCCGGCCACGCCCCGCGTGCGACACGACACAAGCTGGCACGCCTCTAACAGCCAATAGGTGGCGCCACACACCAGACCATACACCGCGCATAGTTTGCCCACATAGTCAGCCGACGACCGTCGCCCGTCGCTCATAAGCAATTCATGTGTTTGTAAACAGTTCAATTTAATTTTAGTGCCGCGGGTGCGAAATTGCTGCTCAATTATTAAGGTAAAGAATTATTAGAGCGAACGGCGAACGGCGAACGGTGACTCGAAGTCGCCTTTGGTTGGACCCAGCATTAAAGAGTCGAAAGGCATATATATATATGTATATGGGGTATATTTGAGGCATATAATATTTGCCTAGCCAGTTAGTTGTTGGGCTTCAGGTGTGTGGGCGGGGCCAGGCTGTAGTTTCGTTTAAGGTTTTTACCGTTTCGGCACATAATTGCGGCCAAAACTGGAAGATAAATTACCCAAACTCAAAACTTTGACCTAAGCGCCGTTTCCGTGAGTAAGATTAATGATGCGGCAATTGCCAGCCATATAAACGCCAACTATCACAGCAGCAGCAGCAACAGCAACAACAACAGCAAGTTGAACAAGTTTATGGGATTTGAATCAAGGGTTGTTGTTGTTGCCTGGTCTGGGCCGAGTGGCTCACGGGCTAACAACATAATCATTTTAACAGCAGGCCAACTGTGTGTGTGTGTGTGTGTGGGTGAGACTTCGCCACATGTGGCATGCGCCTAGGTGCGAATGGTTGCATATTTATGGATGAGAAGATGCACACACACACACACACATACGCACATAGTTAGTGTGTGAAAGATACATTTATTGCTTTGCCATAAACTTGAGTAATAAATTTTATTTTTATTGTGCAGCTCTCGCTCTCTCTCTCCATCTCTCTCTCTCAGTGACTCTCCAACTCTCTCTGAGTGAGTGACTAGCTAGGGAGTCGCTGATAGCTGTATAGCTAGGGAGTCAACTTTACTTTTTTTTTCTCGCTCTCGCGCCAAATTGGCATATTTATGACCATGGCAAAGTTCATGCGAGGCGTTTTGCCAAAAAAGAAATATATATAAAAAAAAAATAGAATAAGAGAATACCAAAAACGATAAACGACACTTCAATGAACTCAACTCGCGTCCTGATTTATGCCACAAAATCTGATTTCAAGTTTAAACTGAACAAGATGAATGCGCCCAGAAGTATCTGCTGGCTAATGGCCGTTGAGAAGCGGCCAACTGTTCGACGAGTGCAAATGCTCAACTCTTGCCAACACACAGGAGTGAAATCACAAATTCCATTAGCCAAAAATATTTCATGTTCTTTTGTGGCCAACATCGAGCAGGGAAGTGCACAATAAAGTGTAGGTAAATTGTTAAAATATCGTTATCTATTTCGATTAATTTCACTAAATATTTTCTACGTTTTTCTACTGCGACACAGAAACATTGAAAAGGCATTAAAGATGCTGCCGTAGGCTTGGCAGATACCATAAAGGCTAAAGAATATTTTATCTTAAGAAGGATTGACAGTCGAGTAGTTATAATCGTTTTTATCTGTCCGCATTAACAGCTCTTCAGTCGCCTCTTCAGCTGTCTCTCCTTCGTCTGTGCATCACTTCAGCTGTCTCTCTGTCTGATTGTCTCTCTATACATCTGCTTAAATATTCGTCTGTCTGTTCATTTGCTTGCCAGACTGTCTTCACGTCCGTCAAACCGCTTGTCTGTCCCTCAGCCCTCGTTTCTCCGTCTGTCTAACCAATCGTCTGCTTGTCCGTCCATTCGTCCTGCCGTCTCGTCCTGTCTCGTCTTTTGTCTGTACGTCCGTCCGTTCACCTGTCTATCCGTCCGTCTCTTCTTGTGTCTGTCTTAATTAGACATATTTGCTCCTGTAGCTTGAATGAATAATAATAAATAATAAATTATCGCAAACTTTTTTCTTTTTCTGTGAACAGACGATAATCGATAATAAGCTTCAATTATTTGAATAAGCTTAAACAGCAGAATTCAGTAAATTAGGTATTTATTCCTCATTCTACTCACAAAATCAAGAAAGCTTAACAGCAGCTGTGCAGGGTATTTATAAGTATGGCACTCCTTGCTAGATAACATGATTTTTTTATACACTTTGAAGCGTTGTTCAATTTTAGAATGAACACAGTTTTATCCTTTAAGTGTAGTGTGGTAAGCAAAGCCATTGTTCATAAAAATAGTAGTACGACTGTGTGCTTAATGTTGGATAACAACAACTTAATGATATGCAATAATATTTTAAGTGCTCTTTTGAACATATATATAATGTAATATAATGTCTTTATTAATTTAGAGGGCTTTTGCTATAAACTTATTAGCATATGCACTTCAGGCCATAAAGTGAATTTAAAAGTTTATGCTGATCATAAAAATAGTAGTGGATACTAAAAATGAAAAAAAGGAAAACGAATAAAACTATTTTTATGCAACAACTCAGAAGCTGCCCTAGCTTAGTTATTTCTCTAAGGATTTGAGTGAAATTAATTTTTTTTTTAAAGAATAAATTATATATTTTAAACTAATATAATAAAAAGTTATATAAAATCATATGATTTACAGACTAATATAAGGAATAGAAATTAAATTTAAGCTTTTTAAAGATTGACATAAAAAAAAAACATTTCTGAAATTATAAATTAAAAATCTCGTAACAAATTTCCAATGCTCACTTCACGCCCAGCTCGACTATTATTCAATTTGAGATTTGTTGAAACATCTCCAAAATATAATCTCTAAATTCTAATTGAATTCACCTGATTTCAATTTCGAGTAGAGCTCACCAAAATCCGTTTCAAGGCCAAATGTTTCATGTTGAAATTGAATTTGGTAAATGCTGCGATAGGTCAACACTTGGCTGGGGCAATAATTGCTTCATTATGTATTAAAATGGAACTGCTGCCACGCCCACCCAGGGTTTGTTCGGCGTTACGTGAAATTTATGAATTTGTGGCATGATTCAAGTTAATCACGTGACACATAAAGCAGAGCGCAAAAAAGCATTATTTAAATATCTTAATGCCTTTAATTTACGAGTAGATGCCATGTGTAACAGCATTTGTGTAGGTGAGTGTAGGTGCGTAGAGGTGTGTAGGTGATGAAGGTGTGTAGGTGAGTGTAGGGGTGTGCGTAGCCTATGCCTATTTGGGAATATTTAAATTTTGGGCCAGGTGTATAATTAAATTGGAACTTGCGAACAGCTCAGGCGATACCTGGGCACGCACAGAGACGAAGCGAAAGCCGAAAAAGAAAAGCTCAGAAAAGCAGGTGAAAATGTTTTCATTTTACCTTTTTCTGTTTGCTGGGTATTTGAACTTCTAACCAGGCATTGGATGATTATGCAAAGCACTTGACCCCACAATGGGTCCGACAAACAAAGTTTTCACCAAATTGAAGTTGGGCTTAAGCCGAACTGACAGTCAGCTAGCTGGCTGGCTGGATACCTATATAGATAGATAGATAGATAGCTAGATATGTAACGTTGTAATGCATGCCAAGTCTCCAGGCAATTTTCACATGATATGTGTGTCAATGACCCCCACGGGAGGCAGCGACTCGAGGGCCACTGGGCCAATGGCGACCTGGACGGAGCTGCTCAGACGCTGCTGATATGCGTGCGCCCCTGTTATAAACTTAATTAATGTATTAAACTTGCAAGATGTGCTCTACTCGCACTCGCACTACAGCGGCAGACGTACGCTTCGTATTTTATGGGAGGGATGTCTAAACAGCTTTCGAGCTTAAGCAAATTTATATAAATGAAACTTTCCCTTCACGTGCGCACACATATAAAAGATGGATCTATGCAATTTATATGAGGTATATACGTAACGTTTGTGGCTTTACCTTTTCCAAACATTTATACATAGAGAGCAGAAGAAATAAATGTATTTTATATATGTAATATAAATAAGATTTATATATGTATATAAATGTTTCTTATCAATTTCAAAGGTCAACCATATTTTTTTTATAAATTGAATAAACCAAGAAGATTTCCTTTGTATATGTGAACAGTTATATAGCTCTGTTTCTGGCATGACGTGTACATTACATATATATTTTATATATATTTAGGCAGCTTTAAAACGCAGTTTTTAATCAGAGATTTGAAGACATTTCTCTTTTTGTTATGGTTTTCGGTGAGTGCATAAAGATTATTTTTTTACTTTAGACTGGCAGTAGAAGGAAGAACAGATTTTTATGAAAGATGAAAGCATAAAATATATATAAAATACATATAAAATATAATTATAAAATAATAATATAATTTATATAACTATTTCAGACATTTTTCAAGGCATATAAAAAAAGAAAAATAATATTGTAATTTAATAACAACAAAATCTATTAGATTTGAATAAAAAATGAAATTTATTAGAATTAATTACTTGAAAAATTCTAAAAAAAAATATAAAGGCATAAACTTAACAATCAATTATATAAATATTCAGTATTTTTAAAATGTATCAATCTAAAATTTGGTTTAAAATATATTTCTGATAAAGCCAATAAAAATGTACAATAAAAGCTGAAAACTTGGCAAATTTTGGTTATAATTGTTAATCATATTAAAGTTTATTAATTAAAAGATAGATATATGTTATATATAAATATATGATATATACTTTTCTAAATCTTATTAATTATCCAATTTTATTTTAAAAATATTTATATATTAATACACACATAAATCAATAATTTCTTTAAAAACAATATTTTTTCTATTCTTTTTAAATTTAATTATTATCCTTTTATTTTATGCCTAAAAACATTTTATATAGTTAAATTTTTAAAGTAAAGCAACACGCCCAAGCTAATTATTAACATTTTCCATTACAAAACGCCGAAAAATGCATCAAAACTATATAGGCAATTGCAGGAGCAGCCCTCGTGTGTCGTATATGTCGTTTATATAGCACTTCTCTCATTAAATGCGTGAATTTAATTGGCTCGACGTAGCACGCGTCGTATAATTAATGACGTGAGTCAGAGCAGCACTGAAACGGAGACAGCACTGACTGAACCGAACCGAACCCAACCTAACCGAACCGAACTGAACCGAACTAAACTGAACTGAACTGTGCAGAAAATAACAGAGCACAGAGCACAGGGCACAGAGCGAAAGAGCCAACATCATCTGAATAAGTCATAAGGTCTTGGCTTTTCAAACAACAATGCCAGCAACAACGGCAGCATTAGCCCAAATAAGCCATATCTGTTTCTGTATTCGTATTGACTGGCAGTTAACATGGCCGGGCAAAAAGTTTGCTTGAGTTTTCAACTGCTAGCAAAATGTCCTGTGCATACCAAAAATACAAAATACAAAAAAAAACACATACCCACAATTGCAACTGTCATCCATACACACACACACACACACAGGGAGAGACTCACACTAAAGTAGACAATATATATAGAGTATAGTCGGTCGCATGTATTTGGCAACAATTTATAAGGGCAATACGTGCAGGGCATATGCCGGCGAGACTTCCTGTCGGGAGGACAAGCGTTGACTGCAACGACTTCAACTGCAAAAAGACGAGGCAATAAATGCATAGTGAGAGAGAGAGAGAAAGAGTGAGGGGCGTAGAGGTGCGGGGCAAAGTTGCTGTGGCATATAAAGTATGAGGTTGAGGACAACTATGCGAAGTCCACGCGTGTGCATACCAATTGCAATGTTGGCAAACATTTGAAAAAGCCAAAAACGGAACTCGCAACTGGTAGCTACAAATGCAACTTATGCGGGAAACCTGTCCCAGCAACTGCACCAAAGAAATTGACAAGATATATGGTACAGAGTTCGGCAAAGGGGTATGCACGACTTGCACAATTTATGTAACACTTGAACAAAATATTATTTTTAATAGAAATTACATATTTTTTATTTTATATGCCTAAATTAATATAATTGTGTATGTAATTTAATAATATTAATAAATATAAAAATTAAACTATATTTTATTAGGGTAAATTATATATTTTTATATATATTATATGAATATTTTAAAAATTTTACCAAGTCTCAATAGCTAATTGTTTATATACATTTATGCATATTAAATATTTTTTATTTTATATGGGTAAGTTTATATAATTGTATATATAATTTAATAATATTAATAAATATAAAAATTAAACAATATTTTATTAGGGTAAATTATATATTTTATATGAATATTTTAAAAATGTTACCAAGTTTCAATAGCTAATCAAATCCCTTCATATTTAAATCAAAATTTGCATGCATAAACTAAACGCCTATCACCCACACATACCCGCTGCACACACTCACATATTTGTACAGGGTATTGCACAGGAACAGGCAAAGGCAAGTTCCAGAAATTGCTCGCACTGCGTTGGCATGTACCGTTGCTGCCGGCTAACAGTTATTCCCCTCTCTCTCTTGTTGTTGTTGGTGCTGCCTCTGCCTCTGCTGCTTTTACACAATTCGATAATAAATATTACAAGCTAGACAATAACAGCAACAACAAAGAGCTAAAAAATAAAAGAGGAGGAAGGGCAAAGAAAAGAAAGCAAGAAACACGAAAAGTTGAGCGCACAAAACGAGCGAAAACAAATTAAATTCGGTTTGCCGTTTGTCGTTTTCTTATTCTTTTCTTTTGCTATTCTTTCCTTTTTTTTTTTGCTCTTGCTTTTTACACACAGAAAAAAATTTTAAGCAATTACGCGAGGCGTGGCAGGGGGATTTGGCCGAGGGCAACAATTTGCATAAGTTGCCAACTCTCACTGGCGGCGTGAGGGAGAGAGAGATAGAGATAGAGCGAGAGACGAGCATTGATTACAAGCGTGAAAATGTATTTCGCATATGCGACGGGCGCCCCAGAAAATACGACCAAGAAAATTGACAGCCCCAAAGAAAAAAAATGAAATGAAATGAAATAAAATAAGTAGGAGCGAGGCAGAGGGAATGCCGCAAGGTATGCTATGATTTTTGATTTTGTGGCCTAGTCCGCAACTCAGGCAAATCCCGACTCGGATTTTTTGTGTGCACTTCGCCAAAAGGAGGAAAAGCATTGTAACAAGTTTGAAAGGGTTTGACAGCTGTTCGTTAATTGAAATCAAAACCTAAGCCGAAAGGATAACAGAGAGCGCTGAGATGTGTAAGGAGAGAGAAATGGGTGTAATTGAAATTATGTAAAGTGAATTAATAAAATAAAAAAATATGACTTAAAAAAAGGGAATAATTTAATATGTAGTAATTATTAATTTCCTTAATATTTAAACAAAAAATATATATTTTTAGTGTAATAATTGGGCTTAACATATATAATATTTAGGCAAAAATCTTTTATTAAATTTAAAATAAAAATTATTTAAAAATTGCAAACATAACTTAATTTAATTTAATTTTAAAGAAAATATATAATAATTTAAAAATATTTATTAAAAAATGTAATTTAAAACTTATATCACGAAAGAAAAGATAATTATTTATATGATATATTATATGATATATTATGAGATACTTTTTTTTTTGTAATATTATAAGTTTTTAATTATATAATATAAAAAAAGCAGTTTTTAATGAATATTAATATATAATAATTCTACAATAATTTTAATATATATACATTAATATATATACATTTTAATATAAAATACATTCTATATATATATATATTAAAATTATTGTAGAATTATTATTTAATAATAATATTAATATATATTAATATACTTAATATAAGCTTGATTATATAGACATATTTACATTAAAAGATATAAAGAAATAGTCTTAAGCAATATTTTAATGTTTTATTTAAGGTTAACAAATACTAGAATATTTAATATTATTTTAAAATATTTATTTAAAGATCTCTTTAATTATCCACACATAATATTTACTTATGAATCACTTTTCATTTTTGCTTCTTCTATTCATTTAATTCTATTTTCATTGCCTTAAAAATTATATATAATTTTTCCATTATATTCTCTTCTCTCTCTCACTTCCTTTCCCTCAACTAAAGGTCAGACCTTGGCTTTATTTCACTCTTGGCTCGCCCCAGCCTTTTGACCTCGTCACATACAAAATTTGCCATGGCAATTGCTTAGATTTTTGAAGTGTATCTATGCTTCGCTACAGTTGCCAAATAGCTTTCAATTTTGGTTTCCTTTTTTATTATTTTTAATATTTGTTGTCATTGTTGTTGTTGTTGCTATTGTTGTTGTTGCTGTTGTTGTTGTTGTTGCTGTCGCATGTATTTGCAGTCGTCTTGAAAAATGTGCTTTTTATGCTTCATTACGTCGCGTCTTCCTGTTGTCAGTTTTTCTTTACATTTCGTTTAACATTTGTCACTTTTATAGCTGCCTGTGTGTGCGTGTGTGTGTGCGAGTGTGTGTGTGTAGATATATGAGTCTGTCTGCATATGCCTCGTACATATGCCTCGCAGCTGCCCATCTTCATTTCGGTTTGTACCTTCCGCTTCTTTTTTTCCCCTCTGTCTGAATTGCTCTCATGTTATTGTTGCTGTTGTTGCTTTTTTGCTTTTATTATTGTCGCTAGCATTTCCATCAACAGCTGCTGCCACAGACCAGGCCCAGACCCCGCCCAGTCCCCGCCCATCCCAGCTCAGCCTCTTTACAACTTGATTTAAGGTTCAGTTGATATGTCGCCATTTCGTTCCATTTCTGTCTTTATCTCCTGCCACTTGCTGTCTGTCTCCCTGACAAATGTCATGTTCAAATTGTAGACTGAACTTTTGACTTTTGACAACCTCTCTCTCTCTCGCTCTCTCTTTCTCTCTCTCTCTTTGGCTGTGATAGATAGCTGGACTTGATAATGTATATGGAGTCAAGGTCACAACAAACACAAAGCATTGCAGCACAAAAAAGTTCAATCAATTTCACAAACTATCGTGACTTGAGCTTTTTAATTTCATTCCAAGTTGGACATTGAAAATGTCCGGAATTGATAAAGGAATTTAAGTGCTTATAGATTTTAGTCACTATAAATATATATATAGCACTTAGACTATTGTCCTATAGTTTTTTTTTTTTATTTAACTCTGTTTTATTCTTATTAAAATAAAATAAAATTGAACTCTGAATCATTTCAGCAAAGAAAAATTGGACTCTGAATCATTACAGAAACTATTTTAAATTTTTTTAAAGAGCTTACAAGAACACACTTAAACTCAATTTTATTTATCTTCCTCAATTTGGCCACAATTGTTTCCATATTTTTGATGTAGGCCACAAAATGCATCTGCTTTAAGAAAAAATTACTATAGATATAGATATATAGATTGATCTGTGTAGGAAAAATCAAGGAGTGAAGCTTACTTTGATTTTAGGCTATCAGAAAAATCATATAAGCTCACAGACATGGGATAGCTATAATATTATTGATGTAACTCGATGAATATTAGTTATAATTAGCTAATTTGATTATTGTTTAGATTAAGACAGATTGTAACTAAAATATAAAATTAAAAAAAAATATTTATTTATTTAATATATTATAATATAATAGATGGGGATTGAAGAGTGTAAAAAAAAATAAACAGAAAAAATACGAAAAATATTATAGGGAAATATTTCATAGGATTTATACGATAAGATATACTATCATATAAATTCTATAAATAAAAAAGAAACATTAAAAAAATTAAAATATTTATATTGCTTGTAGAATTTATATGATAAGATATAATTTCATATAAATTATATAAGAAATAAATATTAAAAATATAATTATAAAAATAGAACATGAAATTATAGGCAAATTTATACGATAAGATAGTATCATGTAAATAAATTCTATAAACATTTTCCCTCTGATTTTCTTTATATTTTTTCTGTTTTCTTTTCACTTTCTCAAGTTCCCCATCCTCCGCACATCTTAACAATAGATTGGCTATAGCATAGCTGCCATTTGATTGTGGTTAAGGGCCTGTCATTAGGCAGTCTATTGATCTATCAACAGTTTGATATGGAGCCAGGGCGCAGCATTCAGCTGGCATCGCATTAGCGTGTTAAACTACTTAAGACACACACACACACCAGCACACCCAAGTACACACACACACACACACACCCTGCACACACATATGAGCTGCGCAACGTGGGCGTGGCTCGTTGCGCCTGATTGAATTAATCAGCTTCATTATTTTCGTGCTATTTGGCTTTAATGTATTTACGAGCATGTTTCAATTAGAGGCACGAGCCTGCGAACAAAAGCCCCGACATAAATTCCAAGACATTGAATGACTAATATATATATAGATATATATACGCACGATTCGTATATACATATGTCTAGGTATGTGCGCATTAAAGAAGAGCTCAAAGTGGGGGAAATTTATGTGGCTACGTGCAAGGCATTTGCCCAAAAATCTCAGTTAGACAGGAGCTGCTGTGTGTGTCCTTGTGCATGTGTCCTCGAGTGTGCATTTGGCATTTGCGGCATGCATATTTAATGTGATCATGAAGCGAGCCATTATTGAAATTGCTTCACAATGGCAAAGCAGACAAATACCCAAAAACTTCAAGCTCAACTGCAAATGAATAAACATTCGGAGCTGCATCCATGACAGAGTGTGTGTGTGTGTGTGTGAGTGCGTGAGTGTGTTTGTGTTTTGCTAGCTTAATCAAAAGTCTTGACAATATTTTCATATCATATTTTGATTAAGGCAGCCGACAAACAAATGCTTTGAGCATTTGAGCATGGCAGACGAGCTCATACCCGACACTTGGCATTTGAAAGCAGCAAGTCAACAATAATTTGGTCAGTTTTGATCTGCTAGCTGTTAGACTGTTCTGCTTTTCCCAATTTGACACGCCCCTTATAGGCATGGATATATTATCTTTGGTCATTCCTTAGATCTAGTCTAAGATAACAAAGTTGTCAAACTTTGGGATGCAGAAAGAAAAACTGTGAAAGACAGCTTATTTTTAGAATGACACGCCTCTTTAATTGCGTAAATTTTTTGGTGCATCAATAGAGTAGCTCAACAGTTACCCTATAATTGAGTTTTTAGGTTATAATTCTGAAATTTGTGAAGATTTTAGCATTCACGGATTGCCACTAATTCTATGGGAATCTATATCCTAATAGGTATGGCTTATAGTCATCAGTATATATTTTATTTAATTTCAAGTCTTTGGCACCAAAAGTCTAAGCCTAACACTAAAAATACCATAATATTATAGAATGTGTACCCAATACTATATAGTCTACTTCGATTTGCCACGCCCTTAGTCAACCTAGACATATGTATATAACATTTCTAAAAAAAAAAAGGTAGAGCATCTCAACATTAATTCACATGCTGAATTGGGGTGTACTAGCTCCTAAAACTATGAAAGTTACAGCTCTGAGTTGCCACGCCTTCACTTATCGTAGATATATGCACAATATGTTTTTATACCCTAAATCCATTGAAATATTTTCCCATTTTCAATGGGATCAGAGTATACTGGTTTTGTGGTTCTTAGACTTTCTAAATGAGTCTACTACGTTCCTAAGTTCAAGTTTCTAGCAGCTGTAATAAAAGCATTTTTGTTATACCAGAGACAGTATTTCCTGATTTGTCACGCCTCTAGTGGGCGTATCGGAAAACTCTTAAGTCTTTTTAAGTGCAAGGAATTAATAAGTATTTTTTTTAATTTTTTAAATCTCTATACTTACTTTCATATGGACATATATGACAAATAAAAAAAATATTCCACAAAACCCATATACTCTTTTCACTTTATGAACGATCATCATTTAATAAATTATAAATACCCCAAAGAACCCAACTAAATGTGCCAATCCATGGCCTCAGCTCACATCAGTTCCAGCTTGTACAACTCTCTTTAGGCCTTTCCAAATAGCTACAGGGCATTAATATGACAATTGATGATGATGTTGATATCAAAATCATCATCATCATCATCAGCTGCTGCTGCTGCTGTTGCTGTTGCTGCTTTTTTATTGTTGTTCAAATTACGCAAGCAATCAATGCCAGAGCAGCGAGCGCAGTCCCCTCAGACAGGTGACAAAGCGCAGTTACAGATACACGCATTTGGGTATTGGATAACACACGCACACACACACACACCCAGTTACAAGATGTGCACACAACAAAGCAAACCACACACACACACAAACATATTATATTATTTTCAATAAGCAGGCGACATATTGATAACAAAAGCTTTGAAATATATACAAATAGGGGGAGGGGGGAGATAGGGAGGCATGGGCGAGATTCCAGAGAAGCCCTCGCGCTTTGGTGTAGAAAATATTGAATATATATATACACACACACTCACACACACACAGAGAAGCTGAGCAGCTCGAAGCATAAAACATTTTGAAATTGTGAAAAAATTGTATGGCTCCGGCATTGTATTGGATTTTGTATTGTCCAATTGGAGTAGGGGTGTGTATGTGTGTGTGTGTGTGTGTGTGTGTGACTGAAGTAGAAATCTCATTGAACATATGTTGATATGTCTCCAGCGCTGCCGTGGGATTAGACTACGGTATGCAGCACAATTTCTATTATATGAAAAACGAGCTACAGCTAAATAGACAAGAGAGAGTGAGGGAGATAGAGGGGGGAGAGGGGCGGGGGGGGTGGAATTTGATGCAGTGGGTAAAGCTGAGATGATGCCAAAATGATACGACTATGAATGCAATCCACTAACCACAAAAAACCATTTAAAACTGCCAGAGCCAAAAAAAAGTACGGCCAGAAGAAGAAGGAGAAGAAGAGGAGGATGACGAGGAGGAAGAGGAAGATGTGGAGTATGAAAGCTGCACCGGAGGATGCAAATGAGAGCGTGTTTTCGACAAAGTCAACGGCATTTCCAACTGCCAATGCCGCTGCTGCCGCTGCTGCTGCTGCTGCCTCTTCTTCTTACCCCTTTTTGGAGCCATCTTTCGTTGCCACAAAACACTGGCTAAAACGTCGCTTTGTTGCATGTGTCCGCCCCCCATTCACCTACACACACACACACACACTCTCTTCCTCTCTCTTTCACTCTCTCTCTCTCTCTCTGCTGGTGCCGTGTGCTTCTGCTGCTGTCACCTAATCCCCTTTTTCAATAAGATTTAAATTTGCATTTGACACATATTGGACGACGACAACGCCAACGACAACAACAACAACAACAACAACAACGACAACAACATCGACAACAACGACGACAACGCAACAAACAGCGATTGCGATTCCAAATGCGAATAAATATTGAAAACGGAGCGAATAAAAATGCAACATTTGACAGGTCGAAGATTACCTGCCCTATAAAGAAAACATTCACACGGCTCTCACTTGGCATAGATAGAGCATAAGACTTAACTACCAATATATGATCTTTTCTCGCCTCTATCAAATAGAAATTGTAGGACACCTATTTAAAATACTTAAAGTTATATAAGACAAAATTAGTTAAGGTAAATGGCACAAATATATTTAGTAAAGATATTTAGACTCTATAAATATATTAGATATATCCAATAAATGCTTAGGTCCAATTAAACATATATTTGAAGACTTCAAAACAAGAAAATAATATTTTAGCAATTTTATATTTTATATAAAAAATTGATTGTATTGTATGAAGCCCTAAAAAATAGTAAATATAATAATATTATCATCATTATCTCATAATTAGTGTATAATGTTTATATACATTTTTAATAGAAAAATATGACAATAAAATAATTGAATTAAATGAAGCTATATATACTATTTATATGAAATCTTATATAAAAAAAAATTAAAAATATTTAAACACAAAAAAATTATATAACAAATTTATCAAAACATTAAATGCTTACAAAAGGAAATAGAACTTATGCACATATGATAATATATATTAAAAATGAAATCAAATGCTAATAATATAATTATTAAATATTTTTTTCCAGATGAAGGCTCAAAAAATTAGAAATAAATTTTAAAATCGTAAATGTTACATTATATAATATCTAACTTCATTCAGCTAGTTAAGCAATTTAATTGCTAATAGCATAATTAATAATTGAAGTCTGAGCATGCATCAATAAAAACGTTTCTATAATTATTTAACAAGGTATTATATTTTAAAATTTTAAGAAGATTTTATATTTATACTAAAATTTATATATTTTTTGCCTTAGCTTGAAATATAAATTATATTTTTAAAAATAGTTTGTAGCATAAATCTATAGAAATATTTAAGCGAAATTCACTCAGATGTCACTTTTTCATGATATTTTTAAGATGCCTTTAAAAAAAAATATTATACGTGAAGAAATTAAATATAAATTTAATATAAATATAAATTAGATAAAAATAAGATAAAATATATGTATATATTTTCTAAACATATCAACATATTTACCTTTCTCACAGGACTCAAGCTAGAATCAACTCGAGTTAATTGAAAAACCAAGGAGAAAATGCAATTTTCTATAGCAAACAATAATGAAAATATAAAATAGCATGAAAACCCAAAATATATAGACCAAACAATGCATAAGACCCAGAAAAGAAAACGTATGAAATAAGCAGGTGGAAATGCAATGCGTTGCAAAAGAAAATTGTGAAAAATGTGGGCGACGCGGGCGACGTGGGCGACAGGGAGACTCTCTATGCAGAGCTGCATAACTAAGAGTATCTAGGCAGCTCGAGGTGGAAAATGGCAGCGTAAAAGAAAATGCGCGTTATTAGCATAGCTGGAGGGGGGGGGGGGGGGGGGGGGGAGGAGGCAGGTGAGAGGCAGGTGGGTAAAACCCTTGAATTGGGTTTTACTTTGGTTAGTTGCATAGTTGGATATGTTGACAGGTCGGTTGGCTGCCTCGGCTCGGGGTCTGGCTCTGCGGCTCTCTGGCTCTGGCTCTGGCTCGGGCTGACATGTTATGTGATTTGATTTGGTTTCACTCTATGCCAAAGACAGAAGCGAACCACTGCAATGGGGTAAGTACGTTTTGGTACGGAAACCTCATTAGCTGACATTCCATAAGTCAGCGTACCAATGGACATGACAGACAACAAATGTCTACCGGCTAGCTGTTGCTGCTGCTGCTGCCTTTGCTGCTGCTGGCGAGTGCTCTAAATAGCTGGCAATAGCTTTAAGCCGCACAGAAGGGCAATGCCAGGTGAGCGATAGTCGTGTGGCTAAGGTGATTGAGAGGGTCTTAAAGAAATGCCTAGCATTATAGATTAAGCTATGCTTAAGTCGTCTAAGTCTCTTGAGAAAGTCAAGAAGGTGCTAAAGGCCTATGGCTTGAAGAGTGGATGCTATAAGAAAAGTATATTTTTGAATAATAATAGTATGTTAAGCAAAAACTAGAAAAGAGAGGAAATTCTAAAGTAATATAGCTGATCTATAGAGAAATTGCGATATATAAATATAGATTTCTTTAAATAACATCTTCAGATCTTGATTCTCTCTCCATCTGTCGTCAGAAGTTTTTAGCTTATTTGATCATTCAATAACTAGTATTCTTGTTTTAAGAACTTTATCATTGGAAAGATCACAACAATCATGGATATATATTTAAAGAAAAAGTTATAATATGTGAATAATTATGTAAATTCTTTTTATATTATTTTTATTTCTTATTACTTAATTAATTGCACAAGCCAAATAAAAAATGATTAAAATAAATGTGGGCTCTTATACAAGTGCTTTGACATATTATTCAAAATGTAAACTATGAAGTCTTTTGTATTTATACAAAGTGAAAGGGGCATATCCGACTTGCTGTTTACCTGCCTGACTCTTCATCTGACCGCATGAAAGCTATTGACTTCCTTTACCTTTTCTTTTCCTTCCTTTCTTGTAAACCATTCAAATATTCCCGATACTTTCTATAGCTTCAAAGCTCAAAATTTAAGGTGTTACTTTAGACTTTCTCTATTTTTTATCCAGTATTGAATATTAGGTCTCGAGGTTCAAAATTTGACAGTTAAATCAATGCAAAAACCATCTAGAGGCGAGCTAATCAATGCTTTAAGAATATAATGAACTAATCAAATGATTAAGCTTAAGCTGCTTCTACGCATATTTCAATTAATGCCTAATACATAATCCGTATATATTCCTTAGATATGCACACAAATCCTCCCCATTCCCTCTCCCCATTTCCTTTGACTCGACATTTTTCATTCAACATGCACAAGAAGAAAAAAAAACATATTTGATATATCTCCCATTTCTCTGGCACTTTTTCTTAAGAGCTTTGACTAATTTCTCAATTTTCTTCTGCTCTGCTTTGCTTTTCACTCACGTCTTTTGCATTCTCAATTTTCTTCGCTCAATCAGAACTCACCCACACACGCACACACACACACACATATACACACACACACGCACACACTCACATTGACACACTTCATTTCAGACCTGTTTTTTCAGTTCTCAACTTTTTTACAACTTAATTTAACTACTTTTTTTTAACACTTTCTCCCTCTGCGCTCCTCTAATTGTGTCTCGTGTAACATTCAATTTCATTTTTTGTTTTCCGCTCGCCCACCGATAGCTTCTCAACTTTCTACGGCTCTTCCACGTATCTCAACTGGGACTGGGACTGGCGCTGGCGCTGGCTATTGTGCTGCATGTATCCTACTTGGCTCGCTTCATTAAAAACTAAGTCCTTTTAAATTGGCCCCCGCATCAATTGGAATTCATAGAGGGAAACGAACGGGCGAACGTTTTTCCACTCTCTCTCTCCACACTTTTCTCTCTCTTTTTTTTTTCGTGTGTGCGTTTTGCTCTGTCGCAAGTGTGGCAAATGGGGCATGTTCAACTGTGGGAAGTTTGTGGTAAAGTTTTAAGTTGTGACAAATACTCCCCCGCTCACAATACTTCTATAAGCATAGATAAAGACCTACTTTCAGAGTGATTTCAACAAGTCATGCTCTAATTGTTCTTAGGTAATTGTCTAGCAAATCGATAAATATTGGAATTGTATTAGGCTAAGCAACTGTTACATGTTATTATGATTCAAGTACTTGTTAAAGGTACTAACATAAAGGTCAAGTGGTCTACAGGTAAAGCGGGATTTTTCCCAAATCGATAAATATCGATATACATTATTTTTATATTAAATTGATTAAATCTTTCATTAATCAAAGAAGATAAATAATGTAGATAAATAATATAATAACAATTTGACTAGCTATGAGCAGACTAAGAATTAGTAAAGCTCGTTTCAATCTATGTTCGTTATAAACAAATCGATAAATATCGATAGCTTACGATTGTCTCATTTATAAGGCATACACAAGTAGCTGAAGTGTATTTAAAATTGAAGAAATTAGCTAACTCTCTTCAATCTCTATGAATGACTTCAACGATTTCCCGCAACGATTTCAACAAATATTAATAGTTAAGGCTACTCTCTTATGTATCAGACATGTAAGTATAATTGATCTAGCTGCACTGTGGAGTAGTGCAACTCTGTTCAATCTCTATCAATCACTCAAAAATTTCACACAAATCGATAAGTATCGATATATAGAAAATTCTTTCATTTTACCTTAAATTCAATTCAATTCACTTAACCCTAGCTAGGGTATACCTAAGTCACACTCTCTCTAACTCTAGCCAAAATCTCAATTTTTTAGATTTAAAAAAAAAAAGACTCCACTTTTCTTTTATTTTATTATTTTTCTTCCTTTCAATTTGGCTGTGTGCGTGCGCCCAGCTAATAGAAGCAAACGCAATGCGCGAGACCCGCTTTTCCAGCTATTTGGCTGGCAAATATTTGAGGCCATTTGGCTTCTGGCCAACGAGCCGTTGAGGCGTTACCATTGGCATCGTCAAAGGGTATGCCTAGCCGGCCCCGGCCCCCAGCCTCAGGTCCAGCCCCCTCGCTGCCCGGGCAGCTGTTTGTCATCCGTGTCTGGCGGGCAATTTACGTTGAAGGCGAGCTGCCACGAGGCGACGCCGTCAAATATGTTAAATAACAAACTATTTTGCATTTTTATTTTTATCTAACTCTTGTCTCGGTGTCCCCGTGTCTCCACGTCTCCACGTCTCTCTCCCCCAACTTTTCTTTGTATTCGTATCAATGGCCAAGCGGGCCGGGCATTAGGCAAATGCGAATGCGAATGCGAATGCGAATGTGAATGCGAATGTGAATGCGGCTGTGAATGTGGCTCAGTCGAGCGTCTCGAATTCCTTAACGCAAATTTGTGCGGCTGGCAGCAGGCCCCATCCCGCCCCCACACTCCCCCCTCCCCCCGTTACCCCTTTAGCCCGCTGCTTGTTTTGCGTTTTGTTTGCACAGTCATGTCAATTTAAATCTATGTCAAAACACACGGCTTAGTTGAGGTTTATTTATGTCGGTCTAACTCCCAACTCCAACTGTCTTCGCCTCTCCCTCTCTCCCTCTCTCTCTCTCTCTCTCTCTCTCTGTCTGTCTATCTCTTTCTCTATGGGCTGCCATGGCAATCTGATTCTGCCTCCAGCATCTCCTCTTTCCCTTCTCCTTTTTTTTTTAACCGAATTCAATAAAAATGCAAACGCTTTTTATTTGCCTTCGCCGACATCACGTAAATGGATCTTTTGCACTATCTGAATAATATTCGATTTCCACAAATTTGTCAAATTGGTTTGGCAAACGTTTTAAGTGCGTCGCAGGCCCTCGGCTGAAATTCTAATTTAGCACTCAACGCGCTCTTAAATATTTATTTGATTAGACTCAATTGTCAATTGGTTAATATTCGGGCACTCGAAACGTTCATATTATTTGGCTTTTTTATATATATCAAATATATCAGATTTCATAGTAACTTTTTATCTTTAGGTTTAAACTTACAATATGAAAATTATACCAATTGCATTGATGATATTATAGAGTTTCTGTTAAAAATGTATAAAAAAGCTTGTTCCTATAATTTTTTTTTATTTTAATATTATTTATATTATTATTATTTATATAGTATTATATTTATTAAGATATTCCGTCATATCGCAAAACTTGTTCTCAAATTTCCATATGAAAAAACCTGAAGAAAAACTTAATTATTATGAAAGTTCTACCAGATATTGCGAAGATATTGTGGAGGGTTTTCTTTCATTTCTAAAAATACTTCAAACATACACTAAAAGTTATTCAAATTATAGTTAAGATATAGTATACTTTTTTGTTAAATGATATGATAAAACTAAAAAATATAACGTTGTTTGCTTTCTCTTAAGAAACCCGTATTAAGAATCTGTTTTTATATGAAAGTTATAATAAATATTATTATTGTCGCTATTTAATATTTGTGACATTTTATTGACAATTGCACAAATATTTTCCATGAAAGCTATACAAAATGTGTTAAAGAACTCAAACAATCTTAGCAATATGATAAAATTTGTGAGAAAGTTTTAGATTAACTTAGCTAACTCTTGAATAAACTTAAAAATTTCTCTCGCATATCTAAATATCTACTTGAAAATATTATTCAAGTTATGCAAATAAAAATGAAAATATTTTAGAGCTGATTATAAACCAAATGTACGATAAAGAAAACGATTTTTAAGTTTACCAAGAGAAACCTAAGAGAAACCTAAAAGAAACCTGAGCACAAGGAGCTCCTTAATATAGCTATAGCTACGATACTCGATGAGTTTCTCTTCAACTTGAATCTCGTTAGGGCTGTCAGCCAATTTCATTGAAGTACCGCAGAGCCGTAATAGATTCAAGTTATTGTAAAGCGATTACGGTCACTCGCGTTGTTTCTCTCTTATCTTGTGCAAGCTCATTCACTCATTCGCTCACTCGTAATCCGGCTCATTCGCAGTTCTAGCCTAATTAGAACGTCGTTTATATAATGCAGCTGCGTGTGCGTCGACAGCTCTGCATTTCCCAGCGACAGCAGGGCAATTATAGTCGCCAGCTCGCGTGTAATGCAAGCCTTGTTGATTTAGTTAAGAGAAACTAAGTGAACCTTATAAAGTAATTATAAATAAATATAAAGTAATTAAAATACAAAGTTTAAATATAAAGTTAAGACTCAATAAATCTCTGCTATATCCGGATACAACTAATTATATATGATACATAAATATGATTCAGAAAATTCCCAAAATATTTATTACAAATTATTCCAGGCAATGCTCCTCAAACAAATCAATTTTCCCTTATGCAACTTCAACTTATCAACTTTCATAGTTCTCACCTCCTATACATATATCACATATATATATATCCAACTATATAGTCTATCTCTTGGCACATTCTGTGGCTAAGCCATTATGCGCTCATGGGCAGGACATGAAACCGTTTTGATGGATGTGCCACAATCACAAATTGTTTCGTTTTTCGGGTGTTCGGGCGCTGCCCCGAAAATGTCCAACTGCATTCATATGATTAACATCAATCAGGGCGGTAGCCCAGTGGGGGCGTGGTCTGGCTTGGTTGGTTTCGTCATGGCCCGCACTCTTGTGCTCGTAATTAAAAATCAATCAGCGTGCGGCATAAAGCTTAATGCTGAACGGCAGCAGATAGGCCGATAGACTCGACTGCTTGCCCCACTGCCGACCGCTAGATGGCGTTGCGCTGCAATTGTTGTTGCGGGCTTACACGGCAAAGGACGTGGGATTAAGCGCGGTTGGAGGAGTTCAGTGAAAGGGAATTTCATATATATCTGACTAATATTTGATGGGGATTGATTGAGCGAAAGCCGGCAATTGTTATTACTTAGCTTATGAAGTGATTGAGCTATTAACTTGCCTCAACTCGGCTTTCCATCAAGTGAAATTAAGAAATCACAGAACTTAATTAGCATTAAATTGCTCACTTTTGGAGTGAATAGTTGTGGGAGATACAGGATTCCGTTGAGGAATAATAAAGTATTTGTTCTGCGTTTCTTTTTGTAAAAGGTCAACTATATTAGACTGTCTATATTAGCTGGGTTTACTTGATTTATTTATTTTAAAACTAGTCTTACTCATATAAATGATGTAATCTTTTCTATTTAATAAGATTGATAAAAACTATATATTTTTAGATTAATTAATTTTTGTTTTTAATATTTGACTTAGGCATTTTTTGAGTTCATATTTTTTATGAATCGTTCTTAAAATTTTTATAGCATACTTTTGAGCGTTAATATGGAAGCAAAGAGATTGAGCAAGAATGGATTAATTATCTTTTTTTATTTATTAAAAACTTTAAATAAATTTATATGTATCATAATTTTAACTTTAGTACCTTTTTTATATTTCATAAAATTACAAATTTTTAAAATTATATAATTTTGTTTTATTTATAAATGTATATAGATATATTATTTTTCACTTATTTAATTGTATATAATATAGTTTTTTTTATATTAGTATTATATTTTATTTTTATTATTTTTAACTTTTTTAATAATATATATTATAGTATTTTTTTTTCCTATTTTAGTATCATATTTTATTTATATAATTTCCTAATTGTTATTTTCATACAATATTTTATTTTTTTAGTTATTTTGTTATAGTTTAAGTTTTTAATATCATTTTTCATTCATTTTGTTTTTGTATATGTAATTTTTATTATATTTCATTAATATTATAGTAAGAATATTTAATAATAATATTTTTGTAACCAATAAAACCAATTTAATATTTGAATATATTTGATTTTATTTAACGCTCACGTTTAGTTTTCGTTTTCGCTCTGATGATTTAGAAAACCAAATCAAAGTGAGCAAGTAATTAATATTGATTAACTTTTTGCATCAAGCCAATTAGCTTGTATAAATAAAGCAACAAAGAGAGTTAATGACTCTGAAAACATTCCGAAGGCATACTTTAGAGCGGGCGAAAGAGGGCGAGGGAGACCCTCAATCGAAAAGAGACTTGGTAAATTCTAAAAGTTTTGTTAATCTGGCAATAAAATGAATTATTTAACAATTGCAAGCCCTTAAGCGAGCCATTTGGAAATTGGCCAAGAGGCGCAAGGCCGTCTGACATTTAGTGACTGCCTTTATGAGGGGCATTCATTCAATCAGAGCATTTTGTGTCTCTTTGATTAACGCCCACTACACACATCAAAGTCGGACTCTGCCGAAGGACCGCCAGCCTCTGGCTGGTATTTATTTGTTTATGAAATGTTAATTAGCCACAATAAAACGGGCGAAACCAGTCGGAGCCAAGAACCAAAATACTTTCGAGACAATGGCATGTCGGGAGAATTGGGGATTGGGGAGTGGGGGCCTCATATTTTACCTAAAAAATAATAATAGACACAAAACTGGGTCTATTATAATTTTCACGCCTGTCTGAGCTGCGCAGACCTTTTCGCTGCGACTCTCGGTGACAACGATTTAACCTTTATCAACCGATAAGGTTTTGCCCCATTCTATGAGCCAGATGAGAAACCACAAAAAAGGTAGAAGGAGCATGGAAGAAATTACGTTCGACGACTACAAAATACTCTTATAAAAATTATATTATATTTATCTAATACACGATTTATATTATACCTCTACAAAATATATTAGATAATACTCTAATATATTAATTAGTATTCTTTTAAATCTATATCATTTTTATAATTTTATATTTAATATAAAATTGTATTATATTTAATAATTTAATAAACGATTCATATTAAATTTATATAATATATTAGATAATACTCTAATATATTAATTAGTATTTTTTTAAATAAATATAATTTTTATAATATATGTAATAGTAATTAAATTTTCGCTTCTAATAAATTTATATTATTCTTATTAGATCTCAATAGTAGGAAAGCACTAACTTTCTGTCAACTTTTGGAGCTCTACCTCTATTTTTTCCGAATTTTCTTATGTTCCTAGTAGGCCTATTCTAAAAATCTTAACATTTCAAAGGACAAGTGCATCAGTAAGTTATTATAAGTTATATGCATTGAACTTCAAGTCTCTAGCTTCAATAGCACCGAAATGCTTTGTGTTCATACTGATAGATGCTTGGATAGATAGATAGATAGATAGATAGATGGGCAAACGGACAGACAACAATACGGACATTAAACAAAGCCAATATACTCTTTTCACTTCATGAACGAGCGTAAGTTTGTATACTGACTTAAAGAATTTTTTTCTATAAAATGTAAAGATATATTCTACATCTGTTCAACCTAAAAGTCTATCTTAACTTAATATATGGAATATTTAGCTAATTACATTAATTTTCAATATCCAAACCTACAAACTTAAGATCACAAATAGAGTTTCACTTAGCAAACTCTCTCTTCCCATTTCCCACCATCCAAAAGATAGTTCACTTTACCGCTTGCTCCCGTAGAGTATTTCATGTTTGCCCAACATAAAATGCCAAACTTTTCTTATTCTTTCTCTCTCTCTCTCTCTGTTTCTCGTTTTTTATTTATTTATTTCCTCATAGTTTGCCGCATTGTCCAGAGGCCAAGAAAGCATAAACAGATCAATAAAAACAAAACAACAGTTATAGAGCCGGGCCGGAGACATAAACTACTGTCAAGAGCAAGCAACAAACCCAAAAAACCCGAATCAACAACGACAACAACAGCAGCAACAGCAACAACAGCAGCAACAGCCATGAAGCAACTGTCGCAGTTCCCATGCAAATTTCACAGGCGTCCCTTGGTAACCCCCCCTGCCCCTAGTGCACCCCGCTCTCTATCATTAAAGCCGTAGTCCATGTCTATTTGTTTGCACAGATAATGTGTAAGCAGGCATATTTTTGTCAACGAGGCTAATTCCAGTCAGAGATTTACGTGACAATGGCGTCGGGGCCAGCGCTGAGAGCAGGAATTCTTTGGGAATTCCAACGGACGTTGGACCATAAGAAAAAGCCCAAAAAAAAGCAACAACAACATGTCATGCAGCTCGACACAAAAACAATTACAAAGAACAAGTTCCATCAAAGCGCTGCTGAGGGGGGGGAGGAGGTGCGGGGCAGAGAGCGAGATGGGTGCGTACTAAAGCTGAGGTTTGTCTTCGTCGTTTTGCGGCCAGTCAGTCAGGCCATAAAAAGCAAATATAACGGTAGGCCGTGCAGAAGCATCAGCAAAACTGGGTTAGGTGGCGGGGCGAGGGCGGCTTGAGTAGTTGCAGAAGTGGAAGGTGCTGCCGCCGACGCCGCCGCCGCTGCCGCCACTGTTGCTGCTGGACAGCCACTCCTCCATTGTTAACGGTACATCTCTGTTGCGTTTTTTCTTTCTTCTACTGCTTCTTGTTGTTTTCATTTTGCTTTCTTCTTTTCTGCTCTCAGCTTCGCACCTATGCAGCATTTGCCGCTGTTGTCTCAGCGCGGTTTATTGTATTGCAAAATGAATGTGTGACACATATCCCAGTTTGCCAGTGTCCGCACAACGGCGCTCCACTTGCGTTGATAACTCACAGCCAACAATCAGAGCGATATCAACTAGGCATATGTGTCACATGTGTCAAGAAAAACCCCTCTCTCTTAACTATTTCTTATTGAGAAATCTAAAAAAAAAGAATCTAAAATAATAAATTTAATTTAGTCATATAAAAAAGAAAAGAAAATAAATCTAAGCGAGCGCTGAAACTCCTCTCGCTTCACCTAACTGTAAATTTTTAACACGCCAAAGTCAACTCAACTCACTCACACACACACACACATGCACTGACCAGCTCAATATAAGCATTTCATTCATATTTGTGCAGGCACATTAAGTACCGCAACTCTCCTTCTCTCCTCCTCCTCCTCTTCCTCCTCCTCATGCCACTCATACGCTCGCCTGTCGCAGCCGTCGCTTGTTTATTGGCTGACAAGTGCTGTGCGTCCGGCTACTATTGCGGAAATGAGCAAATGACTAATGACTGACCAAGAGTCAAACGCCCAGCAGTCGACGACAGCCGTCATCTCTCCCTCCCTCCTACTCTCTTCCTCTGTCCCACTTCCCCTGCCAATGTGTGTGTGCGTGCGCGAGTGTGTGTGCATTGCGCTTCAATTAAAGAAACGCAGGAAATTGAACTTTTAGCGGGAGAGGCGGGGGGGCGATAAGGAGACAGCATCAATCGTGGCGTTACGGTTACGTTACCTACTTGTCTCTCTGTCTGGCTGCTGGCTGGCTGGCTGGCTGCTGTTTGGTGGTTTGCTGTGTGCTTAAAGCGAGGCGCGTGTATCCGTATCCAGTTGTTGCATATAGTACAAGTATTTAAGTATGGGCTGCTGTTACAGTTTGAAGAGCACTTCACTTTAGCACTTTACACTTGCACATAAATACACATACACACACACACACACACGGAGTCACTCACACACACTCACACACTCATACTCCGACAATAAACAATAATCACGCTGTGTGCCTTGAAATATCTTGTGCGATTTCTTTGTATCGCTATAACTGTAACGCCACATGCACGCATTCACGCATTCACCGCATGCCGACAAATACGACGAGCGCGCGCGCCTCTTCGTCGTCAGCCGTCTACGTTTTCCGACTGCCTCAGCTGCCGCAGCTGCTGTCGCGCCAAATAACAAACGTGTACTGACACATCCGCACCACATTATGCGCATTTTATGGCCGACGACCTTCGCCGTGGACTTCGTGCATTTTTAGTACACACACGAAGTGCACGCCACATCGGCCCAGCCGAGCGACATGCAATAAGAAAAACATTGTCCTAGGCGCAACAGACGAGCGTGCGAAACGTGCCGAAAGTGCAGCGAGTGAGCTTGAGAGGGCCGAGAGCGCCAAAGAGAGTGAGAGCATGCGCAAACGTATAACGGTTAAACAGTCAGAGCTGGCAATGCTGCGGCCGCCCGGCTGAGTGGAAATTCAAAAAACCGGACACAGATTTGACGACGCTTTGACAATGAAGATGAATGAATGAGAAGGGGTGGGGGAGGTGTGAGGGGGAGAGTGGGGCGGGGGCATAGGTGGCCGGTTGATTGAAGTGGAGCGTGCTGCTATGCGCCCTTTGACCGCAGCTACCGGCCGACAGCTAATAAACTCGAAAACCCAAAATGTTCGTCGAATTTATTGTAAAACATTTCTAGCCCCAGGCACTAAGACTGACAAATGGCCACGCACCCAGGCAATTTGCAAGTTCTATCACCTCCCCCCAACACCCACCCCCCCACACACTCCACCTACAGCTGAGCTATAAACTTTATGTTCGTCTCCTTTGGCCATTGCATGTTTTATGCTCGTTGTTGTTGTTGCTGCTGCCTCTCGGTTTTTAATATACAATATTAGCCGGTAGTGATGTTTCAATTAATTTTTAAGGTAGCCAAAGGAGGAGAAGAAGAAGAAGGAGGAGGAGCAACAACTTCTAACCGCATGCTAAGATATGATGGCAGCTCCCCAAACCAACAGACAAACAAATGGCCAACTGCAAAGGGTAAATTTTTCATAGTTGGGTGGCTCATCGAATTCTCCGGGCTGGCCATGGATTGGGGCTTAGGTAGAACTTGCGGTTAGCTGCATTGGTCAAGCGAATGAATTTAAGGACTTTAAGCGATTTATTTCGTAGCTCAAGTGGAATGAAATAGATGTTGTTGTTGCCCGAGAATTTGGCCAAGCCAAGAGATGGGACTGGCGGGGAGGGGAGAGGGGGGCTGAAATGAAGAGTTAAATATAGAAATGGGGCAGATATAGATTGAGGTGGGTAGATATAGCTGGAGGGGGTATTATAAATACTTGGTAGAAAGAGTGTGAGAAGGAAGAACGAACTTAAGGAAGGTCATTACAGGAAAATCAGAAACGTAATGGAAATAATTGATGGAAAATAATATAGTTGAGGTTAAGTATAGCTTTGATAGGCACAATAGTAGTAATAATCATACTATTTCTATCTACAATTCTTTAGAGATCACTTCTTGAACTGCTAGTGGTAAGGTATATGGTATATGTGAATAGCTGAAGGCTTACTGATAAATATCTATATCTCTCTCAACTTGAAACTAATCTAATATTTATATATTATATTTCTATATAGAGTGGAGCTATCTAACCAAGTGTAAGTTGGAATAACTATAAAATATCTAAATGGAGGACTCTTCTACTCTACTCTATTCAGAAGAAAAGAATAGAGTAGAGTAGATTGAGAGTAGAACAAAATAGAGTAGAGTAGAATAGAGTACTCTATTATACTTCTTATTCTACTCTAGCACTCTATTTTATACTTCTACTTCTACTCTACTCTTCTACTTGTACTCTAGTCTTATACTTCTAGTCTACTCTACTCTGTTCTACTCTCCCTCTACTCTACTGTACTCTACTCATCTCACCTCTAACCTAATCTCCACTCTACTATTCTCTTCTCTATCCTACTCTACTTTATTTTACTAGACTCTACTCTACTAGTTCAGTTAGAAGGGATTGCCACGCCTCTAGTAGGTGTAGTATGAGCATATTATAGGACGAGAGTATCAGCTCGTATATATTCCCAAATTCAAATCTCTCTTCAATCTGAGGCGAAATGGTTTGCCCTCATACGAATAGCCTAACGGAAGAAGGGACAGACAAATCCAATACACTCCATTAATTCCGTGAAAGAGTATATTTGATATAATAGTACTTGTAATAAGAATGATAATTGTAAAGTCAGTTATATCTTTAGTAACGTTTTATCAATATAAGAATGGACCAATCTCAACTATTCAACTGTTTAGTTATATATTACTTCAATATATTAGCATATATTAGCTCACCAAAAATGAAGAACTGTGTAAAAATAAAACTTTTATTACGCTATTTACTTAAATATAAAATATATTTTTCAATAATCTATTTAACTAGAGTCAGTTAGTTACTTAGCAAAAACTCCATCTCTCTCGCATCATTCAATCTAGTCAAGTTAATCACAATTTATTTAAATTGCCATAAAACTATTAGGTATTCCCTCTTCATATACCCACTTACAGTCTATAAGTGCCTGGGGCTTATAAATCGCAATCCTTTTGCTTAGTCTAGCATATTTCTCTCCAACTGTATATACAGATATACAGATGTATATATATGTATAGCAGTGCCGTTATGTGCGATAGTCTTAAGAGCTAATCCTCGGCGGGCTGAACATTTGCAAATTTTGCAATTTTCAGTCAATTGTGTGTCCAGCTGCCAGGCTGAGCTGAGCGCCCCGTGTGGAAGACAATTTAAAACTCTTACACTATACCTATCTCGCTCTCACTACCCTCCCCCCCTCTCTCTCTCTCTCTCTCGCTTGGCATGTTGTACCTACCGTAGTCGTAGTCGCAGTCGTAGTTCCCCCCGCAGCTTGTTGTGGTTTAATGGATTTGCAGTTTGCAGTTTCTTAACAATTCGATGTTATTTTCGCTCTTTCACTTCCTTTTCGCGCTTTGCCCTTTTCGTGTTCAATTTTTTCTTGCTCCCCCTAACACTCTCCACCATTTCTTTTTTCCTCTTCCTCTTTTCTCTATTTTTTTTTTTGGTAATTGCTTCCCATTGTTGTGCTTCGATTGCAAAGTTGCGCCCGGCTCCCAGGACTAGCTGGGCGAAAACCCCAAAGGATTCGCAGCATTGCAAATTGTGGTGCATTGTGCAGCCAGCTAAACATTTAATGTGCATACTTGAAGGACACAATCTAAAAGAGATTAAAGCATCGCCATGCAGAGGCTATAAATATAAAAATATATATAGAGAGAGAGAGAGAGAGAGCTTTAACTGAAGTTAAAGTCAATATGCTGCGCTATCATGGATGAACATATGAATACCACACTGAACGAGTTGAGTGTGCTTAACTGGGGCATAACTTAAAGTCAGCATTGAGCTGGTTTCCTCATATAACGAGTCTACATTGAAGAAGTAGGAATTTGTTATTCCGAAAATACAATTTTCATAACATTATATATATATACCAACTTTGGTAAGCATACCTCTTAAAGTTTTCGAGTTATGTCAGCCTCAGCCTAAGTCTCAGCCTGAGCCTCAGCCTGAGCGTCAGCGTCAGCCCCAGCCTCAGCCTCAGACTCAGCCTCAGCCTTATACTCAGCCTTATACTCAGCCTTATACTCAGCCTTATACTCAGCTTTATACTCAGCCTCAGCCTTAGCCTTATACTCAGCCTCAGCCTCAGCCTCAGCCTCAGCCTCAGCCTCAGCCTCAGCCTTATACTCAGCCTTATACTCAGCCTCAGCATCAGCCTCAGCCTTACACTCAGCCTCAGGCTCAGTCTCAGTATTACTCAGCCTCAGTCTCAGCCTCAGTCTCAGTCTTATACTCAGTCTAATACTCAGCCTCAGCCTCAGCCTTATACTCAGCCTTATACTCAACCTTATACTCAGCCTTATACTCAGCCTTATACTCAGCCTTATACTCAGCCTTATACTCAGCCTTATACTCAGCCTTATACTCAGCCTCAGCCTCAGCCTCAGCCTTATACTCAGCCTTATACTCAGCCTTATACTCAGCCTCAGCCTCAGCCTCAGCCTCAGCCTCAGCCTCAGCCTCAGCCTCAGCCTTATACTCAGACTTATACTCAGCCTTATACTCAGCCTTATACTCAGCCTCAGTCTCAGCCTCAGCCTTATACTCAGCCTTATACTCAGCCTCAGCCTTAGCCGTATACTCATACTCATAATCATAATCATACCCATACTCATACTGATACTCAGTCTTATACTCAGTCTTATGGTCATTCTTATATTCAGTTTTTTACTTTGATTCAGTCTAAGCCTCAGCCTTATACTCAATCTTATACTCAGCTTCTGCCTCAGGCTTATAATAATCCTCAGCATCCCTCCCTGCTTCTACCTTATACTCCCTCTGATACTAAGCTTCAACCTTACACTCTCCCTCTTATACTCAGTCTCAGTCTCACAGTCAGAGTCGGAGTCAGCTCCATCGATGATCTCTAAATACCTACTAGGCCTGCCCACTTCTGCCTACCTAGTTCCATTCATAATAGAATTCGGAAATACTAAAATCTATAATTGTATAAATCAAAAACAAATCTTAATAGCTGAAATGGCTTGAGTTAACGATTTATTTTATTTATTTATATTTTCCCTTTTCCTCCATTGATTGGCCTATCGGAATCACAGCGCTGCACAAATGAACTCCCCGACCTGCACGTATCTAATTTCATTTCTCACTACATGAGTGCCACATAAAAAACTAATTCAAAGCGCTCAATATAATTTATATCGCTCGCTTCGTCTTCCTCTTCTTCCTCTTCTTCTTCTTGTTCTGGTTCGGGCTATCTCTAGAAGGGACTTGGGGCCCAATGGCCTCTCAATCGCAGACACACGCACAATCGGGCCAGAAAGGCGAAAGAAATTTTTGTAATTTTTATGACCCCAAAAGACACATCAATTCCCCCCGCCCCCAAACGTGCCACGACAGGGATAAGGCCAAAGGGGGCGGGGCGGGGCTACAACAAACATATTTAAAGATGTAAGCGCAATAAAATAAAATAATAAAAAAACACAACTTTTGTCCGGCCCATCCCGAGGAACTTGTTTGTTTGCTTTGTTTTGTTCGACCTCATGTGGGGGTAGTTTGGGGGTGTTTGTCTGGGGCTCGACTATAAACTGTTGCAAGTTATCTAAAGTGTTAAATCACCTGATGCCGTCAGCATGAAATTTACGCACATAAATCTTTCACAACGAGCCCAAAGCTCCGTCCGAGTTCGAGTCCGAGGCCGAGGCCGAGTCCGAGACTGAGAATGAGCCCAAAATAATATAAACCAAAACATAAGCAGGGCACCACAACTGGAACGAGGGTGGTTAGAGGAGTTGGGGCAATCTATGGAGTTGTGTGAAAATAGGTTAGACAAAATATTAAAGGAGGGAAAAATATTGAAAGAAAAAAAAATTATATAAATACTAAAAATTTGAGTAGAGTTAGGGACTTATTAAAAAGGGATTTAGTAGAGGGATATATTTATTTCATCTATATAAAAAAGCAGAGCACATCTTTTTTGGATCAGCAACAATAAGGACGTGTCTGTCTATCCATCTGACTAGTCCTCCATCTATGTACCCAAGCCTTCGGCTATTCCTTTATATGTCCATTTGCCTGTCTATAGGTCAGTCGGTCTGTCCCTCCGTCCTTTTGCCTATGCATCCTTCCATCAATCTGCACTTCTTTCTCTGCGTTCTTATATCAGTCCATATGTCAATCTGCCCGTTGGCATGTCCGTTCGTCTATCCTTAGGTCACTGCATCCGTTTATCACCTCGTTTGTCCGTTTGCCGATTCGTTCGTCTTTCCGTCCGTCTTTCAGTTCGTTTTTCTCCCTGTTCATCCGTCTGTTTGTTCGACTGCCTATCTATCTTTAGTCCTATCTGACAGTTTACGTGTTTCTATCCCTACCTATGAGGTACCCAAATTCCAAAATCTTAAGGATTGCCTTATGATATCATATAATACATATAGACAACCTTAACTTATATATAAAATTCCACAAAAAATTCCTCTATCAATCTCCCACAAACATCTATTCACATCATATTCACGAGCAACCCTCTCGCATTGGCAGTTGCTTAAAAAGGTTGCCAAACAGCCCGTTGACAGTGCCAAAGCTCACACTCCAGATTTATAATCCCCATCTCTCCACCCCCCCCCCCTCTCCCCCACCACACTCCCTTTATAGACGCGCCCTTTCCATCGATCGCTTTGCGAAAAGGTTACGTGCGTGCTCCTAGATATTCGCCCGCCTCAAATAGAAGAAGGCGCTGGCTGAGGGGGGGCGTTGGGGGCATGGTCTACCTGCTGGGAGTTTCGTGTATATTTTATAGGTTTATAAAAAGGCGCCTTCAGCTGACGAAAGGCGGGTGGGCGTTCGGCTGGCCCGCTGTCTGGCAGCAACTGTTTCCTCTCATATGCCCATTGATTGATGCGGGATGGGGAGTGGGGAATGGGGGGGTGGATGACTGGGCGGCTCAGCGGGAAGCTGTTCAAATAGTTGGCAATTGGTTGCGTTTCAGCCAAGTCAGCTCGATTGGTATTGCCTTAGCTGCCGCCCTCGCCACGCTTCACTTCGCTTTTTATTTCCCCCCCAATCGAACTCCACTGCGAACAGCACCTGGCCAAGGAGTTGTGCACTGGGTATTAGCAGCTGGATCAGCAGAACAGACTGCACTAAAACAGCTGCATAAAAGTGGGCAGCGAGAGGGGAGGCGACTGGAGTGTGGGCGTGGCAAACGTTTAATGTAATGAAAATGGCAACAGCCAGCGACAATAAAAAACAACATTCAATGCGGGGAGGGGGACAAAAAGCGCGAAATGCGAATGGGAGGGGAGGGGAGTGGGGAGCCAAGCCAAGCTAAGGTCGCAGGTTAGATGTGGACTGGGAGGGGGGAGTTGGGGCTAAAGAGCGGGTCGAACGCTTATGGCAAACGCCAATGGGCAAAAGTTTTCTGGTCACAAAACGTTTTGAGCGCTCAACAATCAAGTCAAAGCGCAGCGAAAACAAAAAAACTTTGGCTGGTGGGGCGAGGGAGTTGGGGCGAGTGGAGCTAATAATAGAGATGAGCACACATGGCTTAACTTTGAGCTGTGTATTAATGTAAACCCCAAGCAAATCTCGTGAAAATCTCATGTTATTACTGAGAGAGAGAAGAGAAGGGGAGAGAGAGAGAGAGAGAGAGAGAGAGAAATTATGGAGAGTTTTTTAAGATGTTACTAAAACAAATTTGTAAGAGAAAGAGAGCGATATAATGGAGAGTTTATGAAGAGGTTACTAAAACAAGTTTGTTTGTTTGAGAGAGAGAGAGAGAGAGAGAGAGAGAGAGAGAGAGAGAGAGAGAGAGACAGGGGAGCAAATGGGGGGAAGAAAGACTAGGCTAGAGAAAGCGAGGAAAAGAAAAGAAGGAAAAGGAGATCCATCCCTCCTTTTCCTTTTTTTCTTTTCCTCGCTTTTTAGAGGATAGAGGCTACAGAGAGATACAGAGAGAGAGAGAGAGAGAGAGCAAGAGATAGAGTTAAGGAGACAAATAAACTGAGAACTAGACTTCGTTCCCTCTCTATATGTTTCACTGTTTCGTGATCTTTCCTTTCCCACAGACTGTGGCCTCTGATTCTTTTCAGAGAACAATAGAGAAGACTAAAAAAAAAAACTTTTTAAATATTTCTAAATATAAATAACATAAATATAATAATAAATGTGTAAATTTAAAGTATTATACATATATTAATTTATTATATTATTATTATTATTATTACTATATATATTATTTATGTTACTAATATATATACTAAAAAATAATTTTAAAATGTCTGAAAAATTAAAAAAAAATTTAATTTGATACGAAACATAGAACGCATCATATTGAGATTTTTATGTTGATTTAAATATTATTTAAATATATATGTGTAAATATTTATAAATTATTTAAAAATTTTATGTATTTATTTATTTATTTAAGAGCTAACTTATTAATAGTTAAATTATAGTCAGTTTTTATGTATATTTTTTTCCATATTTATTAAGAAAAAAAAATTTATCATAAAATTCAGAGACTTACCGAAATATCCATAAAAATATTGAATCTTTTACGCTCAGTCCCTGCTCAGCTGAAGATTTGCTGAAAGGCAAAGAAACTTGTTTACTATTCTGTCAGACAAATAGAAATATCTATATTTATTTTCTATATCTATCTATATTTATTTTTTATTTTCTCATTTTTTCGTAATTTCTATATTTCAAGTTGTGAGCTTTCGGCTTTGTGAAAGCCTCAACTCATCTGCTCTGTTCTGTTCTCGTGTCGAGGTTTGATAGATCTTTGTGTGCCTCCTCCACTTTCCTCGTTGGGCCTGGACACAAAGGCTTCGGTGCGGCGGGCGCTTAACGGAGATGTCGAAAGATTGTTTCTGGCCCAGTTTGTTTTGCGGGCTATCTGGCTGGAATGTTGCCCCAGAGAGTTGCCGAAACAAAAAGGCAACTGAAGCGGCTAGCGAATGGCAAATGGCCTTGCTAACAAGTTTGCAATGTTAATGCACCTGCAGCTCGGCCGCCCACCTGGCCAGCTGCCCGCCCACCTGGTGGATCAACAATGGGAGCTGCTTCAACATGCAATAAAGCAAAGTGCCAGGATTTTGAGCACAGCGAAAGCGAATAATAATGAATTAATTGATTACAGGTAAATGGCGTGAAGGAGCGGAGAAGGGGGACAGGTAAGGGGGGGGGGGGGGGGTGACAGGTAAGCCACTGCCAGGAATAACAAAAACAAACTGAGGAACAGGCCACATCAAGTGTATAAGCTGCGCCCCGACGAAGCATGTTTAAATAGAAATCTATTTGCCACAAATGGAAAATGGGGAAAATGGAAAATGGCAAATAGAAATCGAAGGGGCATGGAAATAGAAATTGGCATTGGCAACGGCCAATAGAAGCGACAGGCTAATTAAAATTTAATTGCGCATCTAAACGTAAATTTACAACAAAGCATCAAAACAACCAGCCCCAAAAGGTACAACAACACGGCCCATTAATATCTCTATCGATATTTAAAACATATATATAAACAAATAACTAACGATCCTACAAAGGCCCTGACAACAAGTGGAAGAAGGTAGAATGAGATAGTACGACGAATGGCAGATGCTCTAGGGTTAAAATGTAAAAAAAGAAAAGGAATTAAGGATAGATACTTGTGCCTATAATAATATCTATTTTAGCTTTTTAATATAAAATTATATAGAAAAGTAATTCCTATAATATAATACCTATAATAATATCTTTTTTATAAAAATATCTATTTTAGCTTTTTATATACAATTATATAGAAAAAGAATATCTATAATATTATCTATTTTATAATAATAGCTATTTAAACTTTTTAATATAAAATTATATAGTAAAGTAATACCTATAGTAATATTACCTATAATTATATATATTTTATAATAATATCTATTTTAGCTTTTTAATATACAATATAGAAAAATATACAGAAAAATAATACCTACATTATAATACCTATAATAATATCTATTTTAGCTTTTTAATATAAAATTATACAGAAATATAATTTTAAAATATTTAAAAATATATATATATATATAATTATTCTATTTTTTTTTTAATATTGTCTTAACAATATATCAATTCTTATTCTAATAAAATAATTTATATGCATTATATACAAATTTTATATTTTATATTTTTCTTACCACAAACACTTTTTTATGTTTAAAATTCATAAGCTTATATACAAATTCTACTGATAGCGCATCAATAAAACTAATATATTCACTATAACACATTATCAATATAATTGTTTGTGAGTCTGAAAAATATATTTAAAAATTTTGAATATTTTAAAAACTTTATTAAAAAATTTTCAATACTAAAAGTATATAAAATAATCTTAATAATTGAACGTATCTATTTATAAGTTTATATTTATTTATTTTCCAATTTTTATCATTTCGTTTAATTTATCTAATATTCATATATCATGATTACTTTTTCTTAATACTCTCAAATAAACTCCTTCCTTCCGCAACTCTGCTCAAACTGCATGACCAGCTGCGAATACCCTGCCAAAAAATGGCAATGCAGTGTAACGGAAAAAGCCCTCATTAAATGTTGTATTCAATTGCATTATGCCGTTAGTTGGCATTGGCAAGTGGCATTTAGTGCGCTGCACTCGAGACCCACCTCCAGAGAGAAATGGGCACCCTGTACGACCCGACATATTACGAATTCGGTGTGGACATAGTGAGTGCTGCGAATTTTCAAACGTTTTCAAACGATTCCACAACATTCCCGTAATAGTTGTCGCTATAGAGCAGTTCAGGGAGAATCGGCGCCAAAAACTATTCTTTACATAATTTATGCGAAATTTCGCACTAATTGCAATAGTTAATGCAGATTTGAAACCGCATTTGAATTTCGTTCGAGCCCCATGCGCCCGTTGCCATAGACCACGAAATATCTCATTTACATGCGAACCCAACCCATAAACCGGGTAATATATATATAGATATACAAATAAACAGAGAGCTGACCAAAACAGCTGGAGCAAACTCATGGGAGGATTTTGTGCAGCATGCCTAATAAATGTTTGCCATGAAAATTAAATAAGTGTGGATGAGTAAATAAATAATAGTCCAAGTAAAAGTATTATTACATACCTTGTGACAGAATAATAAGACTCTTTGCATAGCTAAAGAAAGAGTAGCGCAAAAGCACACACATAACTGCATTTCTCAGAGCGCAAAGGTACACTCATAACTCACTCACTCACACACTCACATAATAACACTCTCTCTCAGAATCCACATTTGGGCGCACAGAAGGCATAAGCTGTAGATCGCAAGTCGGTGAGCGCTATGCAAGCTTTTATCCGCTTAAGACATTATTGATGGGTGTGACGGAGATGGCGCTGTTAAAAGACTCAGTGCCTCTCACATGCATAATTAACATACATTTACTTTGCAGCTAAAGTGAACATGAAAATTATCTCTTCTATCTTCACTCTCTCACATTTGTATTGGTGCAAATGCTGGCTTAGCACTTGATTTGATTTTTAAAGCTTTTGCACAGCTAAATAGTTGAAATTTGCGAAATCAATTTTTGAACATAAACCAAAGAAATTTATGCGCATTAGATTATGTATTTGTTTGCAGTTGGCAAATAAATAAAGTGCTGCAAACATTCTCACACAATAAATAAATCTTATTTTTATATTTTTGCTGCCAACAACAAATCCAGCCACTATTTTTATGGTTATTTAGCAAATAAACCGAGCTGAGCAGCAAAGCAATAATATTTAAAATACAATAAAACGTAGACAAATGCGCAATAGAAACAAATGTGCGTGTGTGCACATGTACGAGTATAGTTATGACTGTGTGTGTGTGCGCGCGTACGAGCTGCCATTAAGTAGAATAGGAGAGAGCTATTTTCGAAGAGAGTGGATGTTGTTGATGCTTGGTATATGTGCACTGTCTGCAGACCACGATTAAGCAATACTGAGTCTTTTAACAGTGGCTGTAGCCATGCTTAAGCAGTAACAGTGGTGCGCTGCTACGTACAGAGCACGAAGCGTGTGAGTGGGAGGGGTAGCCGTGCTGCCGCTACTTTAGTTGCGCATTCTGCCTTTTGCGCACTCTACTTATACAAAGTGCGAGCAGTGTGGGAGAGACCGTGGGAATCCATGTTAAGTGACTTAAGCTGTTATGGTATTAGAGTCCAAGATTTAGTCTAACAGCGTCAGCCCTGCTGATCGGTTGTGTTTGCGGCAGGTGCAGATTATTCTTCAGCCCAGCCTGCTGCATAACTGTAACTGTTAAGTGTTGCAAATATTTTATGAAACATTCATTGCCGTAATAGTTGATAGAAAACTATACCCTCTTTACATACTTGATGCGAAATTTGTTGCACTAATTGCAATAGTTAATGCAGATTTGAAACCGCATTTGAAATTTGCACGTGCCGCAGACCACAAAATATCTCATTTACATACGAGCCCATTCTCGGCAAATAAAAAGTAAAAAAAAAATAGAAAAAGCTGACCGAGACCAGCTGAAACACTCATGTGAATTGCATGAAGTGCGGCACGTGTAGCAAATGCATCTGTATGCAGCGCCATTGACAACGCCATTGCCATCCCCATTTGCATCTGCTTGAGCGTCCACTCTCTCTCTCCCTCCCTCTCTCTCCCTTTAGTGGTCATTGCACGCGCAAACAGCAATTGATTTTATGGCGTACTTGTTTTGCGTAAAGCTTTTTGACTCGCTCGCTCGCTCTCTCTCTCTCTCCCTATTGGCACTTTATTAAACTACTCCACACAGAATAGAAAAACTACAAAGCCAAAAGCAAAACATAATAGAAAAAAAGTGAAAAGCTCGAGTTAACGAAGCTCAAATACCCTAACTATGAGTGTTTTTGCATGCTGCATTAAAATTTTTGTTTCTTGGTTTGAATTTGAAGGTAAAGCTGTTGAGTTTTGTAAGTTGTTGGCGAGGGTTAACCCAAAAATTGTTAAAAAGTTCATACACTCTAATAATAATTAAAGTATATTAAAAAAATAAAATTAAAAAAAAAACTTTGTATATATAAAAGAAAGTTGTAAAATCTTTGGAGCCATATAATATATTAGAAATATTTTTTGTCAAAAGAATTTGAATGCAATTATTTTTATTTTATTTTACTAATTAAATAAATATATATATATTTTTTTTTCTCAAAGAAATATCAAACACTTCGAAAACTTCAAATAAAATTATAATATAAATCAAAAGTCTAAAAATTAAATTTGCTGCATGCGAGCGACTCTCGTGCACATCATGAATATGATTCAGTTAAAGAGTTTGTTTTAATAGAATCAAAAGCAATATTGAAAGCCCAAGAGAGCGTGCGGAAAAACTAATTTGTTTGTTGTTTAAAACATTTGCATCAAGTGAATTTGATACAGCTCGAATACCCAGGGAAAATGTGTGAGCCGGGTATATTGTTTAATGGTGAAATGTATGTAATAAGGGAGAGGTAGCTTGAGCTATGTGAAGTATTTAAAGTACATAAATCTATAAAGTAATCTGAAATCTCAAAGAGCTGAAACTTTACTTTCTTCTAGCTGTCACAAGAAGAGCAGTAGCATTAGCAGGTTCTTCTTCAATTAAGAGCTATAGATGAACAACTACTCATCCGCATTCCCTCAACTTCACCTCTCTTACAACAGCAGATCACAGCACAAGCTACAGTCAAATTCCACTTCAGCTCTCTCTCAACTTAAGCTATCAGACTCTGCCAGCGCACAGCATGAGCTGCAGGGTATCCGTCAGTCAGACACTCTCTCGAATTAAGCTCTCTCTCTCTATCTCTCTCTCTCTCTCTCTCTCTCTCTCTCTCTCTCTCTCTCTCTCTCTTAATATGCCAAAGCACACAGAATCCGGCTTTCCACGACTTAAGCTCGGCCACAGCCTGAGCTGCAGGGTATTCGACAGTCAGGCACTCTCTCTCTCCCTCTCTCTCATTTTTTTGTTTTTGTTAAATTATTCAAAAAGTTGCTGACACTTCAGCTTTTTTCCCGCTGTTTTTTCTCTCCCTTTGTGATGCACAAAGCAAAGGCTCAGCGACTGCAGTGAACCCCAAATGGATGCCCCCCCCCCCACAGCCTTAAATCGTGTGGGCGTGACCACGCCCACGCCACACGCCGCCCACACAGAGGCGCGCTTGCTGTCCGCTCGGCTTGATTAGATTGTCACCCAGCTGACGGATGCGTGTGCGTGTGTGTGTGTGTGTGTGTGTGTGTGTGTGTGTGTGTGTGTGTGTGTGTGTGTGTGTGTGCGTGTGTGTGTGCGTCTGCAAGTTTGGTGTTGGCATTTGGCAAATGCAATCAAGATCAGTCTGGCCAGCTGAAAGGGGGCGATAGTGGGGTGGGGGCGTGGCAGCTCGACTGGGGTTTTTGGACGGCAGTTTTTGGGGTTCGGTTACGGTTTTGGGTTTTTGGCACGCCTCGCGATGCAGCGACAAAATTGAAACAGCCGTCACGCCCCCAGCACCACCCACACCCCGCCGCCCTTTTCTAGGGCGCACTTCACGCCCCCCTCCGAGCCCCCTCCCTCCGCCTACTTGAAATAAATTCAACGATTTGCTGGTGCGTAAATCTGCAACCAAAGCAGCGCCGCTTAACAACAACAACAACAACAACAAGAGAGGAGAGGAAGGTCCTTGCTGGCGTCCTCAGCAGCTGCTCGTGTGCCAGCTCAAAGGATTTGTGCGGGATTTGGGGGCGCAAGGACAAAAACGAAGCGCGGCCAAAAACAGAAGCGAACTTTGAAATTAAATTCAACCCGCGGCTCTATCGAGTCTATACATATATCCAGATATATATATATATATATATATATATATATATATATATATATATATCGGGCTAGACACAGTTGCAGTCTAAGCGTTTTTCATTTTTCAATTTTTCTTGCTTTTTTTTCTGCTCATAGAATTTTTCAATTTAAAAATGGGAAACGTCGCCTCGGTCGCTCGCGCGAGCATTATTGAAAAAGTGCCAAATTGATTTGTGAAATTGGTAATTTAACATAATATCAAAACCGAACACACACACACACATAGGCACACACACACACGCACAATCAAGCACTGCAACAGCATTAGAGATGCGTCAGTGATTGCCATCGCGCAGAGTGAGGCAAAAAAAAAGGCTAAACTGAAATTTGAGCTTTTTTTGCTTTTAGCTTGAAATTGACATTTAAAAAAAAAGCTCTTAAAAAACAAGTGAGAAAACTCTAGTCGGGTGTGACCGACTATGGGATACCCTGAGCCCCGTCGAATCTGTGTTTTTCATAGAATTTGGGGGAATTCGGAGCCGGTATCCCAGACATAACAAAATTCAAAATTGCAGAAAAAAATATAAAAGCTAAATATAAAATTTGGTGTCTCTAGCTTAAAAGATGGGCGAGATATAATTTTTTAGCTGAATTTCGATTTTGTTTTTAATCGATAACAATTAATTGGTTATCGATTTTTTAAAATAAACTCGACCTGCGCGTGCTATACACGGACCTACAAAAAAATTTCAAGTCTCTAGCTCTTATGGGGGCTGAAATCGGCGCGTTCAAACATACGGACGGACGGACATGGCTCAATCGATTTCTCTTGTCACTCTGATCAAGAATATATATACTTTATGGGATCTGCCACGCCTCCTTCTGCCTGTTACATACATGCAACAAAAACATTATACCCTGATTTCCCATTTTCAATGGGCTCAGGGTATAAAGAGAGTGCCTTGTCCGTACGAACGCCACGAATTTTAAAGCTGTAGAAATTGTAATTTGAAATATATAAATAATAATAATAATAATAATAATAATAAAAATAATAATAATAATAATAATAATAATAATATAATATAACAATAATAATATAATAAATAATAAGATTAAGACTTTTTTGGAGATGTTCACCAACTCAATGATTTAGATTTGAAATATTCTACAATTTTATTTAAAAATCCCAAACTCAATTACTCTTAAAAGCTCACATAGCTCTCTCTCTCCCTCTCTCTCTCTCTCTCTCAATCTCAATCTTCATTCTCTTAAAATCCTACACTTTTTTTATCAATCAGAAAAAATCAGTTGGATTTATTTCGAAGCTCTAGCAATTGCATACAAAAAGCTTTCTATCTGTCTGTGTGCGTGTGTATGTGTAAACTAATCACAGTTTAGAGAATACCACTTGCCCCAACAAATCAACTCTTAAAGTTATACCAGACACACACACACACACACACACACACATTTATATATATGCATGCGTATCCATTCATACATCAGTTGTCTCATCACTAATCCCGCACACCTGCAAACGCATTCATGAGTTGAATTTTTGGCTGCTGCCCGCTGCTCTTGCTCTCTCTTCTTCTCCTCTCTCACTTGCTTCACACGTGTGTGAGTGTGTGTGTTGGTCTGTCTGGCGCTTTCCATGCTGATTCCGATCCGAATCGAGTGATAGATGTACACAATTTTGCCCATTTGCATACGCAACTAAAGAGAGGGAGAGAGGAAGAGAGGTGAAGAGCGTGTGCATGTGTGCGAGAGCGTAAGAGAGGCGCAGAGGGAGACGTAGCAGCATTGGAAGATAAGTTGAAACCAGCAAAATGATTTTCATTTCAATTATTTATTGATTGATTTGCAATTTGTAACCGACCAAAAAGCTGCACACCTGTACACACACACACACACACGCACGCATCGACTTACTGTGGGATTGATGGACTGGGGCGTGTGTGTGTGTGTGTGTGTGCGTTTGCGGCGTTGCGCATATTTAATTGAAAATGTTACCGCATTTATGAAATTGTCAATATGCAATACAAATACATGTGTGGGCACACGCACACAGCCACACAGCTACCGCACACTCAATCCTCACACACACGCACGCACACACACACTTGCGCATGCAGGTGTTGACGACACACATTTGACATATTTACATACAATTAGTTTGCCAAATGTAAACTCAACACACACACAAGCAAACACACACTTAGCATACACACTCTCTCCCTCTCTCTCCATCTCTCACACACACATGCATATACCGCAAAACTTTTTACAAAGTTTAATGCGAATAATAAAAGGAAAAAAAGCAGAAGCAGAAAAAAAGAAAGAGAAAACAAATTGAGAATCGCTGCAACAAAAACTTTTATCGTTGAAACTGAAACAACATTTTTCAAATTCATAAATAAAATATGCATTTTGCATAGATTTCCATTTCTTTCAATTAGCATGTTAAATAATCATATTGAATTCAATAGGAAATATATCGAACGGCCGCATAGAAATTGACTTTAAAATATTAAAGTTATTTAGCAATCAATAAAGTCTTCAAATTAAATGTCTGAAGCTATATAAAACAATCATTTAATATATGTAACTATTAAATTAGTTACAAAGTGAGCTTGAAATTGATATAACTTCTGCAAAAGGTAGTGTAGTGTAGCGGAACTTAACGGACACACACTCACACTGTGAGTGCAAAGGCGCACTCTTTGCAGCTGTATAAGAATGTAAAAGGAGAAGCAAAGAAATTAATAGAATCCACAGTTGGGCGCGCAGAAGGCGTAGAGCGCAGCTTGGATCGTGAGTAAGAGACGAGAGCCGTTTTATTTTGGCAGCTAAGCTGAGAGCGCACTCGACGCGACTAACACTCAACTGCTAATATGCGATGGTGTGAGGAAGGGAGATGACAGATGTGCTCGCGATGAAGGAATAAAGAATACTGATGTTATGTTATGCATGCAGCTGAGAGCGCTTGAGCAAAGGCGAGTGAGCGGCACAGATGAGCGTGAGAGCGTGGGAATTATCTTCGATACCTACTGTAACAGTCAGTCTATATTAGTAAGGCTGCTAGTTCGCTCATATTTTATCGGCTGATCACTCGCCGCGTCTCGCTGCCAGGAAATTAATTTTTTAATAATGATAAATAAAATAATAATAAATTAAATATGATGCAATTAGCTGGTGCTTTTCTAAACCTAAATTAGTACAGGCGGCAAATAAATAAAGCGCAACGCACATTCGCACACAAATAAATCCCCTTTTTTAATTGCGCACAATTAAAATTTTGCTGCCAACAAATGCAACTACTATTTTTATGGTTATTTAGCAAATAAACCTAGTTGAGCAGCAAAGCAATAATATTTAAATAACAGTTAAGAGCAGACAAATGCGCAATAGAAACAAATGTGCGTGTGTGCACATATACGAGCAAAGTTATGTCCGTGTGTGTGTGCGTATGAGCTGCATTAAGCATAATAGCACAGAGCTTTTTTGTGGACTTTGTGGACAGTCTGCAGACCACGATTAAGCAATACTGAGTCTGTTAACAGTGTCTGCAGCCAGTCTTAAGCAGTAACAGTGGAGCGCTGCTACTTACAGAGCACGAAGCGTGTGAGTGGGAGGGGTAGCTGTGCTGCCTTTACTTTAGTTGCGCACTCTGCTTTTTGCGCACTCTACTTATACAAAGTGCGAGCAGTGTGGGAGAGAATTATCCACGTCAAATGCCTTAAGCTGTTATGGTATTATAGTCCAAAATTTAGTCTAACAGCGTCAGCTGAGCTGATCGGTTGTGTATGCGGCAGGTGCAGATTATTTGCAGCCCAGCCTTCTGCATAACCGTAACTGTTAAGTGTAGCAAATATTTTATGAAACATTCATTGCCGTAATAGTTGATAGAAAACTATACCCTCTTTACATACTTGATGCGAAATTTGTTGCACTAATTGCAATAGTTAATGCAGATTTGAAACCGCATTTGAAATTTGCACGTGCCGCAGACCACAAAATATCTCATTTACATACGAGCCCATTCTCGGCAAATAAAAAGTAAAAAAAAAAAAATACAAAAAAAATTGAGCAGCAATACGGCGTCTGCAGCCATGCAAAAGCAGTATTGAGTCTTTTAACAGTGGTGAGCGTAAGCGAGAGGGCTAGTTGTGATGCCGTTATTTTAATTGTGCATTCTTCCTTTGTGTTCAAAGTGAGCGAGCAAATTATCTTCGCTGAGTGCTTTTAACTCCAATAAATGCTGTTCGTTTAGTGTGAACTCAGTCTGCCCGCATCTGTTGTGCCGATCGGTTGTGGAGTGGGGTGTCGGAGGAGGTGAATTGAAACGCGTGGCAAATATAACTGCATTTATGTTCGTTACATTTCGCATACAATTGGGGATGCTCGTTGATAAGTGTTACATTCTCATATAGATGCGCGCCTCGGGCCAGATCAGCTCCATGGCGTGGCGCGAGGTGAGCAGTGTGGAGAGGGTCCTAACGGCGGCGTTGTTGCTGCCCTGGAGCGCCTGGATCTTGGGCCAGATGTTGCACTGCCACATGACGTGCAGCAGGCACTGCTTGCTGTGGCAGTGCTTCTCGCCGAGCAGGAAGAGCACGACGAGGATGTTGCGCAGCAGCTGCACGGGCAGCTCCAGGCGCAGCAGCTCGCAGATGGCGTGCAGCGCGCCGCAGTCGATGAAGTAGTCCAGGTAGCAGCGGCACAGGTGCAGCGCCAGGCTGACCAGGGTCCAGCCGGCGGCCAGACGCACTGCGGCATCCTGCTCCTGCTTGCTGGCGCAGTAGACGATCTTCTTGAGCAGGCCCAGCTCCACGAAGTGCTCCAGTTTGATGCACCTGTTGTCTATGATGCCGCCCATCAGGTGAAGGACGAGCACACGGATGTCCGGGCGGCCGCCCAGCGCCAGGCCGTGCACGTGCAGCAGGATGCTCTTGGGGAAGCGGAAGAGCGTCTGGCGCCGGCGGTACTCCAGGCACACGTTGGCCACCACGAACAGCGCCTCGCGCTGCACCTCCTCCAACGGGCTAAGGACGAAGCGGACGACGCGCGCCAGCAGCTTCGACTTGACCATGGCCGGCAGCATGGTCGAGTGGTACTCGGAGATGAGGCGCGCCAGCTGCAGCGTGGGCACCAGCAGCTCCACGTCCTGCGAGTGGTGCAGCAGCGGCGGCAGCGCCAGGGCGATCTTCCGTATGGCGCTCAGCGAGGGGCCCGGCACCTTGTAGCGCAGCACCTGGTAGAGCAGCCAGAGCACCTGGCCCTTGTCGCACTGCTGCACCGGCTGCTGGCCGCGGTGCCGGCGATGAGCCAGCATCTGGAGCAGCTCGGCGAGCAGGCCCGACTCGACGACGGCGTCGCGCATGCGCCAGCCGGAGACGAGCACGTTGCTCAGCAGCGCCAGGCAGCAGCACTTGATGGTGCCGCGCAGCTTGGGCAGCTGCAGCATTTCGCGCAGCAGCGAGAGCAGGTCGGTGGTGAGGACGAGGCGCTTCAGGTCCACCTTGGTGCAGTGCGTCGTCGTCTCGTGGAGCACGCGCAGCGCCTTCACGCACTGCCGCGGCGAGCGCTGCGGCCCCGGCTCGCGCAGGTAGCCCAGCAGGCCGGGTATCAGGCAGCCGCGCCAGCTCAGCTCCATGTTGGCGAGCAGCCAGTGGGCGTAGTGCTTGGCCGACTCCAGCTGGTTGTCCATGTACTGGAAGCTGCCCAGCTTCTCGCAGGCGAAGCTCAGCTCCTCCGTGGTCATCTCGATGTGGTGAGTCTTCTCCGATTCCCTCCGACCTCGCAACTTGTACAATTTCAATGTTTGTTTCTTTCTGTATTTCAAATGTGAATTATTCCACGTCCTTCATAACAAAATACTGATGTGCTCACTGACTCGACTTCCTCATCCATTTGACATTCGTTTGCCATGGCACACTCAGACCTGGAATACCTATCTATATATATATCTATCTGATTTACCCAGTTTCCTTTGTTCGCGTCAGCGTTTGACAGGCGCATAAATTGCCCCTTGAATTGGCAGCATTTCGACAATTGCGACTGTCAAACTGTTTGTGAAACATCTTATTTGCATTTACCTGTGTGTGTGTGTGTGTGTATATATGCCCTATAATAGTGTATTGAAGTAGCTCATTTTACAACATAATCTAACGAATTTTACTGTGTATAAATATTTAATTTAAGACATAATATTGCATTTTATTGTATATTATAGCATTTTATTTGCTATCTTTTATCATTATTATTATTATTATTATTATATAAAAAATTATATATTTTATTATTATTATATAAATATATATAAATTATATTTTATTATATATTTTTTATATAATTTATTTAAATTTTTTTTTAAATTTGTATATCATATTTTTTTTTTTAGATATTTTTTATATTTTATTTAATAGTTTTGATATTTTTTTACAGCTTATTATTTTATTTTATATTATATTTTTTTTATATTTTGTTTTATATTTTATATATATATATATATATATATATATATATATATATATATATATATATATATTATATATATATATATATTTTTTATATTTTATTTAATAGTTTTGATATTTTTTTACAGCTTATTATTTTATTTTATATTATATTTTTTTTATATTTTGTTTTATATTATTTATATATATATATATATATATATATATATATATATATATATATATATATATATATATATTATATATATATATATATTTTTTATATTTTATTTAATAGTTTTGATATTTTTTTACAGCTTATTATTTTATTTTATATTATATTTTTTTTATATTTTGTTTTATATTTATATATATATATATATATATATATATATATATATATATATATATATATTTTTTATATTTTATTTAATAGTTTTGATATTTTTTTACAGCTTATTATTTTATTTTATATTATATTTTTTTTATATTTTGTTTTATATTTATATATATATATATATATATATATATATATATATATATATATATATATATATATATATATATATATATAAATATAAAAAAAATATAATATAAAATAAAATAATAAGCTGTAAAAAAATATCAAAACTATTAAATAAAATATAAAAAATATCTAAAAAAAAAAATATGATATACAAATTTAAAAAAAAATTTAAATAAATTATATAAAAAATATATAATAAAATATAATTTATATATATTTATATAATAATAATAAAATATATAATTTTTTATATAATAATAATAATAATAATAATGATAAAAGATAGCAAATAAAATGCTATAATATACAATAAAATGCAATATTATGTCTTAAATTAAATATTTATACACAGTAAAATTCGTTAGATTATGTTGTAAAATGAGCTACTTCAATACACTATTATAGGGCATATATACACACACACACACACACAGGTAAATGCAAATAAGATGTTTCACAAATAGTTTGACAGTCGCAATTGTCGAAGTGCTGCCAATTCGATGGGCAATTTATGCGCCTGTCAAACGCTGACGCGAACAAAGGAAACTGGGTAAATCAGATAGATATATATAGATAGGTATTCCAGGTCTGAGTGTGCCATGGCAAACGAATGTCAAATGGATGAGGAAGTCGAGTCAGTGAGAACATCAGTATTTTGTTATGAAGGACGTGGAATAATTCACATTTGAAATACAGAAAGAAACAAACATTGAAATTGTACAAGTTGCGAGGTCGGAGGGAATCGGAGAAGACTCACCACATCGAGATGACCACGGAGGAGCTGAGCTTCGCCTGCGAGAAGCTGGGCAGCTTCCAGTACATGGACAACCAGCTGGAGTCGGCCAAGCACTACGCCCACTGGCTGCTCGCCAACATGGAGCTGAGCTGGCGCGGCTGCCTGATACCCGGCCTGCTGGGCTACCTGCGCGAGCCGGGGCCGCAGCGCTCGCCGCGGCAGTGCGTGAAGGCGCTGCGCGTGCTCCACGAGACGACGACGCACTGCACCAAGGTGGACCTGAAGCGCCTCGTCCTCACCACCGACCTGCTCTCGCTGCTGCGCGAGATGCTGCAGCTGCCCAAGCTGCGCGGCACCATCAAGTGCTGCTGCCTGGCGCTGCTGAGCAACGTGCTCGTCTCCGGCTGGCGCATGCGCGACGCCGTCGTCGAGTCGGGCCTGCTCGCCGAGCTGCTCCAGATGCTGGCTCATCGCCGGCACCGCGGCCAGCAGCCGGTGCAGCAGTGCGACAAGGGCCAGGTGCTCTGGCTGCTCTACCAGGTGCTGCGCTACAAGGTGCCGGGCCCCTCGCTGAGCGCCATACGGAAGATCGCCCTGGCGCTGCCGCCGCTGCTGCACCACTCGCAGGACGTGGAGCTGCTGGTGCCCACGCTGCAGCTGGCGCGCCTCATCTCCGAGTACCACTCGACCATGCTGCCGGCCATGGTCAAGTCGAAGCTGCTGGCGCGCGTCGTCCGCTTCGTCCTTAGCCCGTTGGAGGAGGTGCAGCGCGAGGCGCTGTTCGTGGTGGCCAACGTGTGCCTGGAGTACCGCCGGCGCCAGACGCTCTTCCGCTTCCCCAAGAGCATCCTGCTGCACGTGCACGGCCTGGCGCTGGGCGGCCGCCCGGACATCCGTGTCCTTGTGCTGCACCTGATGGGCGGCATCATAGACAACAGGTGCATCAAGCTGGAGCACTTCGTGGAGCTGGGCCTGCTCAAGAAGATCGTCTACTGCGCCAGCAAGCAGGAGCAGGATGCCGCAGTGCGTCTGGCCGCCGGCTGGACCCTGGTCAGCCTGGCGCTGCACCTGTGCCGCTGCTACCTGGACTACTTCATCGACTGCGGCGCGCTGCACGCCATCTGCGAGCTGCTGCGCCTGGAGCTGCCCGTGCAGCTGCTGCGCAACATCCTCGTCGTGCTCTTCCTGCTCGGCGAGAAGCACTGCCACAGCAAGCAGTGCCTGCTGCACGTCATGTGGCAGTGCAACATCTGGCCCAAGATCCAGGCGCTCCAGGGCAGCAACAACGCCGCCGTTAGGACCCTCTCCACACTGCTCACCTCGCGCCACGCCATGGAGCTGATCTGGCCCGAGGCGCGCATCTATATGAGAATGTAACACTTATCAACGAGCATCCCCAATTGTATGCGAAATGTAACGAACATAAATGCAGTTATATTTGCCACGCGTTTCAATTCACCTCCTCCGACACCCCACTCCACAACCGATCGGCACCGATATATATATATATATATATATATACTTTATTTTTATTTGATTTTACATTTTTTATGTTTTATTATAAATTTTTATATTATATTTTTTTCTTGTATTTTATTATATATATTTTATATTTCATCTCATATTTTTTATATTTTTTTTTACATTTATATATTTTATTTTATATTTTTTTATATTTTTTATATTGTATTCATGTTTTTTTTATATTTTATTTTACATTTTACATTTATTTTATTTTATATATATTATATTTTTCATAATGTATTTCATATTTTTTATGTGCAAGTCTATATGGTTTTCAGATAAACTTTAACTAATGGCAAATCATATTTGAAATAAGATACATATTCAAGTTTCTTTTAATGCAAATAAAATCTAAGTCTAAACTTCAAGGTTATAGGATACTCCAAGATCTATTAAACTATCACATATCTCTGCATATATATAAATTATTGTTAATTCCTAACAATAGCTAAGCTCTGTAAATATTAAATTTGTATAAAAAACTCTATATGATTGTATAAATATTTATGGAAAATAAAGCACAATAAATAAATAAATAAACAAATAAAAATAAATTATTGTCTGTGTCTTGTTGCTGTTGTCGCATTTCTCTATTTGTTTTGTTTTTACTAAAATCTTAAAATCTTAACCTTTTCGAGCTGCTTAAAGTTGTATTGATTGAAAAGTTGCGCTCATTCGTCAACAATTATTTACACGAAAGTTTTTCGGCCAAAATCGAATTTCTATTTCATGGGCAATGCGCTGGGTCAACACTAGACGAGACGTTGTTGTTGTTGTTTTTGCTACAGTTGCTACAGTTGGCCCATAAAATGTTGCGGGCCAAAAAGAAATTGTAACTTCTGACCTTCATTTGTAGGCGCAGGACGAACTATCGACACTTGAAAGTTTTCCTTTCTTATGTATGCATGTGTGTGTGTCTGTGTGTGTGTGTGTGTGTGTGTCTACTTAAGGCTCAACTGCGCTTCTCCCACTCCATCCATCCCATCCACTTGCTTTACTTAATTGCCTTGACTACTTGCTTTTCCGTTTCACTTTGGTTGCCTTTTCATCTGCTCCTTCACCGTCTCCTACTCCGCCTCCTCCTCCTTCATCTTGAGCTGTCCAGAAAGCTGCTCGGGACTTTCTCTCTCTCTTCATCTCCCTCTCTCCCTCTCTCCATCTCTCTCTCTCTCTCTCTCTTATTAAATTTACAATTGCATGGATTATGTCAGACTGTGAAGCAGCGTTAAGGAGCTCAGCTGTGGCTCAGCGCAGCCACTAGACTTCGATTTTTGCTGTCAGCCAGATGAGACGAGCCGGGACGAGAGCGTGGCTCCTTCAACAGCCACACAGATTTCCTAAAGAGCTTTAAATGCCAATCAAGCGGCTCTGATTGCAAAATTCCCTCTACATCTATATCGAAATAGACTTGGGCGCGTGTGTGGTGTGGCGGGGGGGTGTGTGTGGGGGTGTGTGTGAGGCAATTTAAGGGTGGCAACTAGGTCGACACTAAAGTCCAGTTGATAATTAATAAATTTCTGGCGTTGTCTTAAGTCGACTCGCTATCTCTCTTGCTCTCTCTCTCTCTCTATCTCTCTTGCTCTCACTCTCTCTATCTATCTATCTGGTATGGACACATACATAAAAGCATTTATTTATTTATGTTTGGCATATTTACGAGTTTAATTGGAGAGATACCCTGTACATAGGAGACGAGAGCAGAAGAGTATTTGAGCAAAAGGAAGAAGCAAAGGAAGCTAAATGTATCTTTAGATGTAAGAGCAATTGAAAAAGTATTACACGGTATCTAACAGTCGAGTTGTTCGTTGTAATAGAATCAAAGAAATGCTAAGAAACGAATTATGCTTAGATGGAATAAGCAACAGCTGGTGGAAATATATATTTATTAAAATAAATATAATTTGTGATGATTCTAAATACGTTAAATTGTTAAAAAGACTTTGAGATTAGATAGTGCTAGATTTTTTGAATAATATTACAGGGTGTCTTAAAGCCAAGTTGTTTTTGGACATCAAATATGATCAAATTTTAGAGAAATAAACGAAATTGCAAATTCTTAAAAACAATATGAATGAACAACAAATAAGATTGTTTAAATAAAAATCAATTAAAGGATATCCTAAAATTGACAAATCTATTCAAAAGAAAGCAAAAGAGAAATATATAAAAAATATTTAATTAAGGGAAGAGATCCCTAAGAAGATATCTCTATACAAGAGGCAAACTAAATGAAGAAACATATAAACACAGCACATTAAAGGATATCTTGAAGTGGAATAGTCTTTGAGAAAATCTTTGAGAAGATATCAAGGGTTGCTCAGATGAAAGGTATAGAATCAAAATGAAATTACAGGGCATATCAAAGTCGACTTAAATAAAACTAGTCAAGCAGCATAGGATTTGTGTGAGCTTACCAGTTAATTCCCCAGTGTATTCGTGCATGAGCTGTAATGCAATAGAAATAATTCATTAGCTGACTGAGATCAATATTTAAATATAGGATGACCCCAAGGTCGGTTAGACTTTGAGTTGACTTGGCATACAAAAGATTTTTTTTTTTTTACAGTTAGTAAAATTTATATGAACTGAAAGAACTTAGTTTTTAGCTATAGAAGAAACGAATATATAGGATAGCTTAGAGTCGTTGTTGTTGCTGTTGTCGTATTTCTCTTACTGTTGTGATTTGATAGTATTCAGCTCAGAGTAAATAGAACCCAATAGGTCAGGATAATTTTTTATAGGATAACTGCAAGTCTATGAAACTATCATTTGAGCTTAGAATAAAGGAAAGTTACTTTTGTTATTAAATCCTCCAATGGCTATCAAGCAAAAGCTCAGTTAAAGTTTAGTTCGAGCATATAAAAGACATATATAAATTTTTATAGGATATCTGTAAGTCTATTAAGCTTTTATGGGAAGTTAAGTTAAAGGACAAACCACATTTATTTTTAGATATTCCATTTGCTATCAAGTTGCATCTAAGTTAATATTAAGTATCTTAAAAAAATCATATGAAATACAAATCTCACGTCAACTTCGCCCAGGATATCTGCAAGTCCTTCAACCTATCACTTGCTATCAATATATCTATATATATGTATATATTTCCTATTTCTATGTCTCAATTGCTGCTACTGCTGTTGCTGCTACTGTCGCATTTGTCTGTCTGTTAAGCTCTGGGCCAACAATATTTTAGCGCTTGTCATTTGTCTCACGTTTCTTAATTAGCTGCTGGATAATGGGGCCGCAGCACGTGCTGCTGAGGTAAACAAACACGACGACGACAACAACAACAACAACAACAGCAACAAAGCCCTGTATTTTGCCCATTAATTGTTACGCAATTTAATTGCAAAATAATTGGCAAAAAATTGCATTACAAAATAAGAAGAGAAAGGGAAAAATAAGAAAAAGAGAAGCGAAGCGAAGCAACTCGTCTCGATTTTTAGAAAGTGGCGCGTTGACAACTTCTGCTTGACTTCGTCTTGCTCATTTTCCCTCGCTCTTCTTGAGGATATTCGAGACAGGATTATAAATCAATTTGGTAAAGCTGCCAGGATGACAGCATAACGACAACCAATGCAAAAAGTTGTGCCCACACTCGGGCGTCTTTAAGCTGCTTTTGATACAGTTGCCCCCGCCCCCAACTCTCCCCGACTCTCTCAGCAGTCTATGTACGACAGCATAATGTATGTAGCCATGCATATATATATCGCTTTGGATGTATATATATAGTCGTAGGCGCCGACGTCGGCGTCGGCGTCGGCGATTTGTTTTGTTTGCCATTAGGTTTTCAGCTATTGAATTTCATTGTGCTGCTCCCTGCGCCGTAATAAATTTAATATGGGTCATTTGTATGACATTCTGGGGCGGTTCTTTACTCTACCTATCTGACAAGCTCCCCTACCTCCCACACGCCCCCACTCCCCACCTTGTTTAGCTTTTTTTTGCTGCTGCTGCTGCTCTCATCGTCTATCACAGTGTGTGTGCGAGGGTGGCTCCATCATTATGTATTTCAAGCAGGCCTAGCGAGACGGCATTAAAAAAGATAAACAAATTTAGAAACTGGTTAGGCCCAAAGCCTTTGAGCACTCTATATATATATATATATATAGAGAGAGAGTATTAAATTCAATCAGCAATTTTACATTCTCTAATGAAATATTAAATGTTTTCTTTTCATCAAAATGCTATAAAGTTAAAATATTTGTGTGTAACATGAATTTAAAATTTTATAGTAATAATATGCCTTTTAAATAAAACTGGCTCTAAGTAGAGGATTCTTTTAACTATAATATCTTTAACATTTCGTTTTCTTCTTTTACAATTATCTAAATTTACCTTCTATGAAAGTCAAATTTAGCATACCAAAAAACAAGATATCTAGATTATCATAACTATATATAAACATTCACCTAAATATAAATATGTTTTAAAAGGCGATGTCTAAGGCTAAGGTAGAAGCGGCATTAAAATTTAATAAAATGAGTTTCCCTTTTTTTTTTGAAAACTTATCTTAAAATATTATCAATTAAAATGTGTATATTTATATATTTTTTAATAAATTTAATTTTATTATTTTTAATTAAGAAATACCGTAACTCAAGTTATCGCAAAATTGTATTATTTTAGCCTTTTAATACAAATTAATAAAATTGTATATGCAAAAAGGGTATTAAAAAAATTATATATATTTTTATATATATAAAAATAATAAACAAATGAAAAACATCATCATCCGGAATGCCATATATTATTTTTAGAATATCTAATAACAGATAAAAAAGTGGAAAAAAGGAATAAGCTTCCATTCCCATCAACTGCAAAAGAGCTAGTCAGAAGACATCACAGCCTCATAAATGTTTTTCAATCAATAAAATTTAATTTTATTAATGTTATATTAATCAAATAAAATAGAATTTTTTATTAAATTAAGAACATTCATATATGCAATATCAAAAGATTTCCTGGAGATATCGATATGCTTTTTTTATTGGAAAAAATAATTGCAAGAGTAAAAAATTTATTAAATCAAAATGTAAATATATATTTATTAGCTTTCAAATTCGAATAAGCCCATAAAACCTAAATTTTGCCAATTATTTTGTCAATATTATATATACACTGCGCTTAATCAGGATATGACAATAAAATAATAATATTAAATATAGTGCGAGCTATTGTGCTACAATTTATGTTATGTGTGCATATAGCTATGGCTCAACAAAATATTATGAAGCTTATAAATATATATATTCTAATAATAAATAAAAAAATATATATAAATAAAAATATATATATAAATAAAAAAATATTTGTATAGCAGGAATTTATTTAATATTTTATACTTTTTTAGTATCGTTGCCTATATTAATTGGAATTTTTCATTTAATAAATAAGATAGGAACTATACATTTTTATTTAATAAATAATTTTATATTTAATTATTATTATATTATTATATTTTTGTTTAATATGTGCAATTCCTGTTCTTCATTCCGTTTCAGCTTGGCTGCAAAGGGGCCACTAAATATTTGTGTTGAGCGCTAAAACTTCATAGTGTTGGACGAGTTAATTTGCCTTGGCCTTTTCCTTTTTGCACTCAATAGAAAAAAACTGATGTTTTTTGAAGATTCTGCAAATGTTTGCGAAGGTCAAAATGTCTTTGCGTAGTTTTTGCAGTTTCCGTTTGCGTTGCTCAAGACCAAGTTCCACTCTTAGCCAAGGTCTAGACTTTCTAAATAGTTGTTGATTTGCCCTCTCTCTCCCTCTCTCTTCCTCTCTCGCTCGCCTGTTTTGCCTGCGCCTTTTCTTTGCTTTCTTCCACTGTTTTCTTTTTAGGTATATTTCTTCCTTTCTTGTTTTTTTTCTCTTCAGCTGCTGCGGCTGCTAATTTTGGTTTTTGCTTCGGTTATTCGGCCAAAGCCCAACAAAAGGCGCAACAAAGCGTGTGGCAAGGGGCGTTTCTCTCTCCCTCTCTCTCTCTCTCTTTCTCTCTTTTTTTTTTGGTTAGCCAAGCTCTCATCGATGGGCCACGTCCTTTTTGCTTGTCTTTCTGCCAATGACATGTTGCAAATTAAAAAAGGGTATGCCTGCCTGAGCAATCCTGTTGCGGTCAAAGCGTGGGCGAGTGGCAAGCGGGAGCCGAGAGTCCGGTCCAGCCCAGCCCAGCTCAGCTCAGTTCAGCTCGGGTCGCTTCAGTTTAGGGGTCAAGCGAATGCGCTGTGTCCGGTAACAGCATTTTAATGATGCCCATTTTTGTGGCCAGGGTCGACAACAACAACAACAATGACAACAGTTGGCCACATAATTTGATGACAAACAATTTGAGCGTAAGTTTTTGTCTTTGAAGACGTTAAAGTTACATAATATATACATATATAAATATACATATATTTAATACATACAAATTGCAACAGTTTCAACAGTTTTGTCGCACTCTTCGTTTGCATAATATACGGACAAGCAAAGCAGCAAACATTCGGACTATGCCAGAAAAACTTTCTGCAGCTGCTGAAAATTTCGTTGAGAATTTTCCAAAACGATGCGACGCTAAAAGCCAAAAGCCAAGCCAAGCGGAATTTAATAAATGCCATCTATGTCTTCTTCTACTACTTCATCTTCTTCTTCCTCTTCCTTAGAGATGTCGCTTTGAAGTTGGCCCAAAAGTTGCCTTGCCACAAAATTCGTCAACTTGCGAAACGGCCAAGGAATCTCGGCAAATCTTCGATTGCCAATGAATGCCTGACAATTATTATGAATTTATCGAATATTTGTGTATGCGAAGTTAAGGGAAAGTTCAACTAACTAATTTCTCTAATTAATGCTTGTTTATAGCTATTCCAATTAGCAAAAAGGCCAACTAACATTGTTCACTTTAATAAACAACTTCATTTCGGGCAAAATTTGTTTGTAAAAAATCATAGCATACTTTTGAGCGCAGTTCTATAATGGAAATTCCAGCAGCAGGAGAAATTGCTAAAATGCCAGCCATTGCATATTAAATTTAAAACATACTAAGTAATTTAATAAAAAAACAAATATTTGAGCTACATCATTTGCTAATTGCTCTCTTTTTGCGAGCAATTTATTAATTTATTCCATGAAATTTGCTTGTGAAAAATACTTTAGAGCGCAGAGCTCTGAGAAAAACTTTAGCAAATATATTAAAAAACTTAACAGCATAAAATATTTCAGCTGCTAGACTTACTAATTGATTGATTGATTGGTGATTGATTATATTTACAGGAAAAAAAATTAGATTTAATCAGTGCTCGACAGTTGTGTTGTTAATATTACAACGAGAACAACTGCAACGAGGTTTGGCCTGTGGCCTAAATAATATCAGCAAAACTTCAATTGCCAAAGGCTGACAATTATGATGAACCTTACTAATATTTGTTTATTAAAGTTAAACAAGTTTAATACTTTATAATCTCAATAAAATATTTTTATTATTTAATTAAAAGTTTATGATTAATTTACATTATTATGTATTATATATTTATTATAAATATTTGTTCCTATCAAAAATATTCCAATAAAAATAAATAAAAAACGAAAGCTACAAAATTTTAAAAGCAAGCATAAATAGGGAGGAACAAAAAATGTTACTAAGTTGAGTCAGCTTGGATTTGCTGCAGTAGACGAACCAACTTTATAATAATAACAAATTGAAATGTATATGTGTAGTAGAGGTCAGCAGTTCGCTACTTGCTAAGCTTGCTATAATTTATATCTCAATTTGCAATTTTTATGCATTTGCTTGAACATTGCATATTTCAAATATCTTCAAGACTTGTCAAATCTAATATGCTTATTTAATATTTCAATATAGCTTCAAACTATATAAATATACAAACAAAATGATGTGTGTGTTGATGGATAGATGGAGATGGAGAAGATGACATTGGCTGGAGGAGCATAATTATACCTAGTGAACTTATTGATTATAATTTTAAGTTGTAAATGAAGCATTAGAAATTGCAAAGAGTTCATGAGTAGTTCATGTATAGAAAAAATCTAAATTATGGACTAAAATTGTTCATCGGGATCTGAAACTGAATACAGTGAAAGAGCAGATTAATAGACACACTAGCAGATAAAGTGACAGACTGGTTAGGCACCGCAGCAGACTAAGACGACTAAAACGCTTGTGATTTGCCAAAAATATTAGATAACTAGATAAACTACTGATAATTTGAATATTTGTATGTCATCCTGTGCATATCAGAAGGTTTGGCTCTTTATTTTAGTCTCTAAATGTGTTGTAAGGATTCAACGATTAAATTAAAGAAAATTAAATAAAAAATAGATTTTTTTTTTTTATTTATTTATTTATTTATTAGCTGCCAAACTCGATGCCTTCATGCAAATGGATAGAGGAATGAAGCCGTATGCCGTATGTAGGCTTAGATCGATAAAGTTGTTGAATCTGATTAGATCTTAAGCGGTCTGCCATGTCTGCTTCTGCTTATTGACATACATGTTAAGAAAACTATTATACCCTGAATATAAGCCCTCAATATAGATTCGCCTTACCATCTAAGACATCTCTTGTCGCTAACATCTGCCACCGTTTAAGTAGTATATCTCTTTAGTCATTCAATAATTTTCTTAATTTTCATCATCAGCCCGCAGTGTCAAATCAATAAATCAAAATGCTACAAAATATGCTTTAAATACACACTTTTTCATGCCAAACTCCGCCCAATGACTCCCACACTTTAACTTAAATTCAAACAAACTGTTGTTGAGAGCTGATGACAATCAGCGCTTGAGCCAAAGCTGAATTGTGATGGCAACCCGATGGCAGCTCGGGCCCTGCTTTAAGTCATATTTCTTAAAGTTATAATAAGTAAAGCAAATCTTTGGCTAAGTAATTGTTTGCAGTCAATATTTGTTGGGAGTGAGGGCAGTGGGAGGTGCGTCCCAGTCAAGTGGGCCGCAGGACTTGACATCGAACCTTTTTTCTTTTGCTTCCTCTTCTTTGGAAAAATCTCTACACTAATAAGGTAAATAAAAGGATGCGTTAGGGAGAGAGAGAGAGAGAGGGAGGGGGAGAGAATGTATGTATGTGTGTTCACATAGTTTTGTTTGTTCCTCTTTTGATGTTGGCATTTTGAAAATCTCTGCACCACAAAGCCTGTCAACCAGCACAAGTGAATTGTTGACTTCGGCTACGGCTACGATTACGACTACGACAACGACTACGGCTACGACTACAGCTACGACTACGACTACGGCTAAGGCAACGTCTTCGGCTTCGATTATGCCATTTAGCAGAGCAAATAAATACAATTGCCAAGCGTCGCGTCTCAATTTCAATTGAGGCAGAGGCTGAGTGGGTGTAGCTGGCTGGCATAACTAAGACAAACAACAAGTGAGGAGAGAGCTCGAGAAAGAGAGAGAGAGAGAGAGAGAGTGAGAGTGTGTGGGAGATGTTAGCAGAGGAAGGAAGTAACTTGGCAAAGCAAAACGTGCAGCAAGAAACTCGCAAGGAGCTTTGTTATTTTTAACAGCAATTTCCAAGAAAAACAACAGAAAGCCAAGCGACGCCAGGCAGAGCCGTCGAGCGGAGCTGCTGCTACAGCTGAGCGGAGCAAAGTATATTTGCCGCCATATTTGAGACAACATCGCGTATGAGATACGTGTAGCGTGTCTGTGCGAGTGTGAGTGTGTTTAGGTAACTCACAACACTCAGGGCAGAGAGAGAGAGAGAGAGAGCGAGGGAGAGAGAGGGCAGAGCTACGCATTGTGCTTCCGTTTCCGCTTTGTTGAATTCCACTTGTTTACTCGATTTAAGGAAATATTACCGGCACAAACAAACAAAGTGCAGCGCGCATGCAGCACGAGGCCCCCAGCTCATATGTCTGTGTGCGTGTGTGTTGGGGCTCGTGTTGCTGTGTCTGTCGAATAGACAAGTCATAAGTTTTTATGCTCCGCTGGAGCCAAGTAGTAAGAAATTTTTATGCTTTGAAAGTTGCCGTAATAACTCACACACAAAAATACGAACTGAGCAAGTAAAAATGTTAAAATGCATAAACAAAAATAAAAATATTTAAAAGTGAACGAAACTCTAATGCTCTATAAATAGCCAAGGGCGAGAGCTTAAAATAAAAAAGTTTCTCTTTAAAATTGAGTTTGTGTACTTAAAGCGAGTTTGCAATTGTTTTGGGGGCAAACAATTTGCCATGGGCTGCAGGAGATACAGGATGTATATAATGGAAGGAAAGTGCTTGATATTGTACAGCTTAAAGGTTTTTTTTTTGGTTGATAAATTCTTAGAGTTTGAAAAACAGATTGTTTGGAAATTTTAAATAATTATAGACACCAAAGTTTTTAGTAAATTTTAAAATATGAAAATAAAATTTTAAATTAGTTTTAAGAAAATTCACAATATTAAAATACTTTCTGTAATAAATAAACAAAATTATTGGTCAAAGCTTATTATTATATGCAGCTTAGGAATACTTTAAGATTTGGATATTTTATAATATTATTATATTTTCCATTATATAAATTTAAATTTATATAAAATTTAAGAAAAATTCATGAAAATTTTGAATATACTTTCCATCACAGTTGGAATTATGCCAAATTTCTAAGATTTCAAATACATAAAAAATATTTCAAAAACATACAAAGAAGTTTAATACCTTAGTACTAGGTTTTGGTTCAAATTGAGCAAACTGAAATAATTTTGCAGAGGGCAAACGATTTAATTTATAATGGTAAAACGTAATTAATATTTCAGTTCATTTTTATTATCGATAATACGCCTCTACTGATATTTAGCTAAGGCTAATAATATCTCAGCTGATCAGCTTCTTAATACATTTTTTAATACATTTTTTCTTGAACAAAATTATTGTGTACTTTAATATTTATTATTAATAACTTTTTCTAAAACATTTATAAATGAAATTTTATTTAAAATTCCTAAAAAAATATGTATGGAAAGATTATCAAAATAGTTTTGGAAGTGTTCTCGTAAATTGACTCCGCAAGACTAAAATAAAATTGAACGAACCAAAGTTTCATTCTCTACTACTTCTCTCTCTCTCCTCTCTATTTCTCCCTCTCTTTCTCATCTTCACAATACACTTAAGATCTCTAATTTATATAACATATCTACCACTCTAATATATGCTTCTTCTGACTTACTTTTCACTCCTTTTACATTACATTTCCTTCTTCATTTAAAATGTCACTTCTTCGCATTGTTTGCGCCACAGAAATCCCCCCGCTGAGCTGGTTAATTATCAGTTATATTTTTTTTGTTAATTGCGCAAAGTTAAAGTTAAGATTAACGACAATTGTCTGGTCGTAAATTTGCCAAACAGGATAAGAAAATACATTGCATGCGCCGAGGAAGGCAGGGCATTTAAGGAAAAGAAACGCAACAAGAAAAATATATATATATATATAAAGCAGCAGCTGGTGTGGGTGTGTGTGTGGGTGTGTGTGTGTGTGAGTGTGTGTGGGTATGTGTGTGTGGGTGTGTGTGAGTGTGGGTGAGCGTGTTAAATCAGAGGATTGAGTGCGATGCACAGGGCCAACAGGAGCAACAATAATAACACAGGCGAACACGTGTTTATGCACACGTGTGAGCGAGTGTGTGTGTGTGTGTGTGTGTGTGTGTGTGTGTGTAGCTTGAGAAGATTGTTATAAGTTGCAGTTGAGCGGATATTTTGTACTCCAGTGGCTACGGCAATTGAGAAAAGAAGCGAAGCTGCAACAGACTGTGGTAAATTAAGTGGCAAATAAACAGAACCTTCTCGAGGCCACTAAAAGATGCATAACGAGCTTTAAAATGCTTCGCCTGCCCCACCCACCCACACTCAGTCTCTCTGTATCTTAAAGGTGAATCTGGCGCATAAGAAAACATAAAAAAAGCCGCTTTATTGTCAATTTTAATACGTTTTGCATTTTATGCGATTTGCACAGAGGCAGGCAGCTCCGGCAAATAATCCTTTGCCTTTGTCATAAAAAATGAGGGCGGAGGACACAGTAAGGAGTTGCAGAAGGAATAAAAAATACATGGTGGGGGGGGGCAGAGAGGGGGCTGAGACTAAAGTTTACGAGCGAGCGTCTCTTGTGCTCGCATCTTGAGTGCCCTTTGACATGACATTCAACAGCTTTACGTGCGCTCGTGCCTAATTTAAGGATAAGGCTCCACGCCCCCCACCCACTCCGGCTGAGATTTAACCTTTTTGGCATTTAATCGAATTTATGCATTAAACAAGCAGCGGACAGCAGCAGCAGCAGCAGCAGCAGCAGCTTTGCTCTACTTCACTACACTTGACTTGACTTGCCTTGCCTCGCCTTGCCCTGCCTTGGCTCGGCCCGAGCTGAGTTCACACTCATTTCCGGCCGCTTGGCAGCCACTTAAAGGGATTAAAACTTTCCATAATATAATATAATGTCATTTCGAATTGCCAGTGAAATCAAGTGAAATATTTACTTATACTATAGACACGCCCCCGCTCCATCAGGTCACAGCCCTGTCAACCATATGAAAGAGTCACAATTTTGTCGTATAGCTAATCCGCTTAGCATTACGATAACTTAACTTTTGAGCCATTTAAATCAGTGCTCGGCCTTGTTTGTGACTTTTGGGTCGCGATAGCAGTCAACAGTGGGGATTACGCAGCAGCAAGAGGGGGGTTGAGGGGGAAGCTCTGTCTCTCTGTTTGCTGGAGCATCAATTACAGCGACAGACGGCAGTTTCGCCTAATAATGCAGAAAATGCCAAACAAAGTGTTTAACGTTGTCAATTTAACAACCTCGAGCGCTTTTTTATGGCGCACGCTATCCCTGCTCGCTGTCGCCCGACCTCCACGGCCGTACAACAATAGCAACAACAACAACAGCAGCAGCACCAGCAGCAGCAGCAGCGACAACGGCTACAACAAGAGCAACAACAGCGTGAACGCTGGAGAAAAGTTAAACAAAGGCCCACAGAAATGCACAGTGGAGCAAAGGTTGCACAGCATGGCGTATACTTGATATTGGTTGAATGAATGTTGAGATATATATAGAGTGTGAATATAGATTATAGTAGGATTTTTAAAACTAATTTCAGCTTAACTATTACATTGCTCACAACATATAAAATATAACATCTCATCTGTATTTAGAAATGAATTAAAGCAAAAATATGATTTTTAACTTAATAAATTTATTAAAATTTTTAAAAGTAATATTCTTACAATTAATAATTATAATATTTAAAATCAAATAATTTCTTGTATTAAGAAAAAATGATGTGTATTTAAAGCTAAAAACTTTTTGTACAGATGCTGAAGCAATTCAGCTAATGGATTCAGTCTCTTAAATTTACATCTGTGTCAATGCATACTAAGAGAGAAAATAATGAACCAATTGTGCAGATTGAGTAATTTTAACAATAATAAATAAATAATGATTAAATAAAAAGAAATATGTTTGAAAAAAAAAGAATTTTTGTTATTAATTTATATATTTTATATTTGTTGTATTTTTACGAGGCATTGTTTAATTTTCTTATTCTTATTTTTATACTCTGAACCCATTGAAAATAGGAATTCAGGGTATAATGGTTTTTTTTAGGATATTTTGGGTTCATTATATTTTTTTAAATATTTGCTATTTATATATTTAATTTTTAGTTTATTCATACATTCTTTATTACTGTTTATTCTTCATTTTTATTTATTTTCGGTCATTTTCATGTTATTTTTTATTTATTTTTGTTTTAAATTTATAAGTTTTGGCTTTAAGTTATTTTATTTTATTATAATTTATTTAATTATTTAATTTTTTATATTTTTATATATTATTATTATTATTATTATTATTATTATTATTTGTTATTTATTTTATATATTTTGCTTTTAATTATTTTGTACTATTTTGTTATTAATTTTATTTATTTTGCTTTTAAATATATATTTTTTTTTAATATATTAGTGTTGTTCTTTATTTCATTTCTATATTAGATTCACATATTTAATAAAATTATAGCTCCAGCATAGGAAACGCGTTAAATCAAATATAAACTTTGTAAAGCTTTAACAGATTTACACACTATTTTGCAAAGAAACTCTTAGTTTAATGAAGTGTAGACAGCCGCTAGACTTTCAACTTGAATGTGTTGCCAACTCTACAAAATATTGTCAATCTAAGTCAACCTCAAACCAAAATGTGTTAAGTAAAAATAAATCTGCATGCATATATATAATATATTTTCCCATTTAACTTTCAATATTCGTCTGGGCTGTCTGATGTGATTTGAATTTGATTTGGTTTTCAATTTCGATTTGTTATGAACGTGCCTCATCAATGTGTTGAATTTTTGATGCGAACTCAATATTTGCACACTTAATAGCTTCATTTGCGGCACTGTGGCGCATGCGAAGACAATGTCGCGCGACACACACACACACACAGACCAGAGACAAAGAGGCCAGAGGGGTGGTAGAGGGGGGCGCTGAGATAGGGAGGCTGCGAGTGGGGCAGGCGGTGTGTGCATAAAGCGGATGGTTGGCAAAAGCTGCGGCAAGCTGGTCTCCTCCATGCACGATTCTGGCATGCCGCAGATGCTAAGGCACACACACACACCAGCACACACACACACACACTCGCACACACACAGCATCAGCAAGCGAGACAGAGATACACGCATCGGCAGACAACACACATGTTAACATAAACGTCAAACACACAAAAGGCCGCCAACAACGCCTCGCTGGCTAGAAACGGACCCTAGTTGGGACAGACGAACGAGCTGTTTGTGTGTGTGGGTGTGTGGGGTGTGTGGGGTGTGTGTGTGTGGGGGGATAGCTGGGAGCGAGTTATTGGCTGGGGAATGCTGTTCATACATCGGCTCTAAGTGGCGCAGTTTTTGCGGCGATTATCTCAAAGCATTCGCAGCGAAACGTTAAGACTGTTCAATTTTGGCAATTGATTGCCCGTTTTTCTTGGCCAATATACGTGTGTGTGTGTGTGGGTGTGTGCATGTGTGCATGTGTGTGTTTGTGTTTGTGTTTGTATTTGTGGATATATGTGATTGCTATCTATAGTTGCCATAGCAAAGCGCACACACACACATACACAGAGAGAGAATTACTTGAGGCTGCCTGATGACCGGCTCAGCTGCCCATATTATAGGCCAGCAAAATGGGCGTGGTCATGTTGCCTGCTACACTACATTAGGCTAACTAATGATGCATGCCTAAAGACAACAACAACAACAACAACCATCGGCAACAACAATGAAAGCACAACAACTAGAGCTCACGCAGCCAGCAGAGATAAAAAATTATGAACGCAAATCTTCAATACACACGCACACACAATCAAGACACCCCCACTCACACACACACGAACACGTACACGTACACAATCAACACACACACACACACACATATTAAAACTGGACCCTTAGCCGGACCTGAACCTGTGCCACAGTTAATTGAAGTCATAAAAAGACAACAACAAAAGACAACAAACAAACATCTTTTATCTGCATTTTGTTATTGTCGTTGTTGTTGTTGTTGTTGTGCGTGTGAATTGCTCTCCTGGTTTTTTGTATATTTTTATAACTTGTTTGTTTGCTTATATATATTTTTTTCTCTCTCTCTTCTTGCCTTTTGCCTTTCAGTCTATTCATTTTGTATACCCTATAATAAAAAAAACAGGCAACTATTAAAAAAAGAGAGGATGAATCCATGAGATAACGAAGCTTTTTGTATATAAGTATATATATACATATTTATTTTATATATTTTATATATATATATATATATATATTAGAGTTTAAGAACTTTTTCTTATTTTTTTAAGCATTTAGCAGAAATTGTTTTAGAAGCAAGAAACAAGTGAAAGAGTAAATGTTTTTAATGTCTTTTCTATTGCTAAAAAGTTTAATAAACTGTTGCTTAAATTCAAACAGAATTTACTCAGAACAGAGGCGACAGAAAAAACGAAAAGAAACACGGTCAAAAGTTTGTTGGCTCACCTCGGTTTCTAGTCGGGCTAAGAATTTTGTTAAAATTTAAGAAATGTGCTTAGTACGTAGTTGTAGACTAGAAATTTAAATATATAAATATATTTAGATAAAAAAATATATGTATATATAAAGAATTTTTTATAACATTATTACTAAATGATTGCAATAAATATTTATTTAAATTATTTCTAATAAAATTCCTTATTTATTAGAATTAAAAAAGTATATTATGATAATAAGTAAAAAATAAGTAAAAAATTTAGTGACAATAAATTTTACTCATATTTATTATATATCATAAATTATTTTATATTAAAATACGCAAGCTAAGCCTATGCTAAAAATTACTTTATCAATTTAATATTGAAAAATTATTTTAGAACATAAATTAAAATAGTATATAAAGAATAACGATTTAATTTATAATTTTCTTTTAAATATTAAAAAATAATTTCAATTTATCAAATAATATAGACGAATTGTGATTTAATTTTAAGTTTTCTTTTCTTAGCCTTAACATATATGCTGCATTGCTCGAATTTAAAAACAATTTTATTGTATATTTTTCAGCCATATTAAAATATTTCTAGAATAAGTCTGTCAATGGCCTGGCTATCAAGTGCCAAATCTTCTATATATATCTATATATTTTGACAGACAACGAAGCTGACTCACTATCTTACTTAGGGCGTAGAACAAATATATAAATATTTATTTTATATATCCCATTCTTCCACACCTTTCTACAGGATATCTCAGGGCCATCACATCCTCTACTCTCAGCTCGTCTACTTGCTTCTTAATTTTCTTCTTTTCTCTTTCGTTTTTGCTCGTCGTTCGTAAAACGATAAGGACGATTTGTCATGGCAGGACACAGAGATTAAGTTGCATTGGCGCCAATTTTCCTCAGCCTCTTGTGTCCATTTATGGATAGTCACTTGCCTCGGCCATATCGACGCTTCATAAAACTTAAGTAGCTGCCTGACTCTGTCCGACTGCCCCACCACAGTCGATGGCATCAAATTGAATTGGCCAAGGCCCCTGAAGTTGTCAAGGAGCTGGAAATTATTACAATGCCAACGACCATTGCTTATGGCTGCTGATCAAAGGCAAAGTATCCCCTCTTCCCTTACACTGCAATGCATTTCTGCTCAAAGTAGAGAAAAAAAAGGAATGAAAAACACACGGAATACGAAGTAGCTCACACAAAGGACACTTGCGTAAAATGCAATACAATATATAATAATGTATGCATTATACGCACACATCTACATATACACACTCACTCGTATTGCATACTCATCATCGTGCCCACAATGTGTGTGTATATATTTATATATATTTTTCACTCTTATATCTTATACACCTACGAAATAGTGATGGCAACTAAGTCTTGCTGATGTCTCTGATTTTTTATCACTGCAACGAATCGAATTTTGTCCTTTTGATATTAAATAAATATTTTAGAAATTTCAACTGAAGTTTAGACAAAGCATCAGAAACGTATATATTCCTCTTAACATAAGTCAATTGTATATAGCATTATCTATTATACGGAGATATGTTACCTAATTATTCTTTTTCTGTTGTCTAAGTAGAAGCTGTTGTCTAGTTGTCTGGGGATTTTTTAAATAAAATTCAAATATTGTATAAAATATTTAGTACTATATTAAATATTAAGCTTTTTTATGCATTCAAAAGATTTTTTAAAAAGTTGCATGTAATATATTTAGTACTGCAATTTATTTAATATATTTTTTATTTTTAATACATATATATTATATATTATTTTTAATATATTTAAAAAAAATTATAATTCTATTAAATACTTGTTAAAAAATCGTATATTATTAATAAATTATTTAAACTCCATATATAATTATATTACCCCTTTAGACCTTCTCTAAATATTTTACTTATAAAAATATTTAAAAAAATTAAATGAAAACATTTTTGTACATTTTTAAATCGTGAAAATTAAATAAGATTTTTTAAGATTAAAAATTGAGTGAAAAAAAAACACAATTTAAAAATTAAAAACTAAAGCAAACAGAAAAACTTCCATATTCATAAATAAAAATAAAATGTTAAACAATTTTACAATTCCTAAAAAAATATTTGACAAAAAATGAATTGAGTAAATTCACCAAAGATAATACACAAATTTTAAAGTTCGTAAAATATTTGATAAAAATGAATCGATTATAAATTTCTGAAGATTTATTTTTTTTTTTTTATAATATATGTGCCACTGCTTAAATTGTTTAATTTTATTGTTTATTGCTTTCTTGTACGTAATTGTTTGCAATTGTCGAATTCTCGCATTGAGCCATGCTGGATTTGATTTACAGATAGCGCAGAGCGCAGAGCTGGCAGCTAATGCCATAAAGCTGTCGATAAATTCGGGCGAGAGCTAACTAATCTTAATTAAGTTTGACAACAAATTGGGTTGCCGAGAGAGAACAGGTTTTTAAATCGCAGCACTTAGCACCTGATTATTTATTAAAATCAAATTCATATCCGAAACGTGAATTGTGTGCGCACTAATACTCGCATCACTAGCCGCACAGCGACTGCGGCAGCGACTGCGGCAGCGGCAGCTGCATGCGATGCATGTGTGCAATATAAATGCAATATATATGCAATTTAACGGAACGGCAACAACAAATGCGCACGATGCGAACATTTTTAGTTGCATTAATTATTCAGAAACCTCAAAATGGAATAACTTGTTTTACACAAGTATGTACTCCATATTGTCGGTTTGACTGCATCATGTGACCAGCACTAATAGAAAGAAGGAGGAGAGAAGGGAGTGGGACGAGACAGATAGAGAGAGAGGGGGAGTGAGAGACAGACGCTTTTACTTTATGTCGCCTTTTGCATATCTGTGTGTGTGTGCGTGTGCCCCCTCTGTCCCCCCTTCGGGCACAAATGTTGCATGTTCAAGCGCTCCGAGCATTCGTCTATGCTCGAATTGTGAATTACAGGGCATGTGTGCGGCATATTGGGTCAAATGAAAAGTTGAAAGACATTAGCTCTCTCTCTCAGTGCTCGAGCGGAGCAAATAGAAATATCTGACAACTTTGTTTGCACACATCTGTGTGTGTGTGTGTGTGTGTGTCTATTTCTGCACTCGTTTAAGATGTTGCCAGCCATTGACACACAGACAGACAGACAGACCTCTATGCAAATTTCGCTCCCATTTGCCATGCCTTTTTTTTAAAACAACTTTCAATCAGACGCTCAATTTAAAAGATAAGCTTGATAGATAAGTTGAGCGTAAGCTCCGTTGGGATGTGGCTTAAAATTTGATATGTGAAATCTTCAATTTTATGCTTTAAATGTATTATTTTTAAATAGAGTTCACTTACCACAGGCTGTTTGAGACTGGCCTGAAATATAATGAAGCAGAGAATGAATTTTCATTAATTTGCAGTAAATTGTGAGATGTCTGAAAAAAAATATGGGATATTTTACACAAATTTTAAATGCAGAAAACTTTTGATACTTTATATTAAATTTCGTACCTATATAAGTGTAAGTTATCGATAACTTAATTGATGCTGTAATTTATATAAGTAACGTGCCTTGGAATTTTTTCAGCTATCAGCTATTGATAATAATATTAACTTATATATTAACCACACTTTTTATTAAATTAAAAAATATATAATACAAATATATTTAAATAATTATATTTAATAATCTATTATTTCTGCATATATTATGATGTGCATTTCATACTTATATGGGCATTTCATCATAATATATGCATATACTTAAGAAGATATTGATAAATGCTGTAAGTTGACGGATTACTCGATTAAGAAACATGCTTAAAAACATTAAGAATTTAGAGCAAAATCATTTTAAGTACGCTTTTGATTAAACAATATATAAAATGTCTATCAGATGTTATCGATGACATCATCAACTTTAGGTTAGACAATAAAGCTCTCAAGAATATTTAATAAAATTAACTTATAATAGTAAAAAGACAATGATCTGTAGTCTATTTATAAATTTATATATTTACTATCAATATTAGATACAAAAATATGTTATCGATAACACAATTCATAATGTTATCGATAACAATCCTTTCCCCACTATAACTGCAGCGCATTAACAAGTGCAGCCAACTTAACGACGTGTTCGTGTCTGTACCCCGCCCCGCTCACGTTGTTAGTGATACAAACAATTGCTGAAAACGTCCAGTTCAAATGTGGAGTACAAACAATGACAAAACAACTAAATCAAAATAGAAATAAAAAATGGAAAAGTGAAATGCACTTTGTTTAATTAGCGCTTGTGCGGCGCGACAGCAGCTCAAGTGTTTTCCTGCTGCTCTGCATGTCGGACATGAATAGGCCTTTAAGAGCGCAATAAACAGGCAAAGCAAACACAACAAGCACACACCACAGCCACGCCCACCAATTATAATGAATACGATTCGAGTCAGTCAGAGAGTGCTCTCTGTGTGTGTGTGTGAGTGTGTATCAAAGTGTGAATGCTGCCTGGCAGCAAAACGATAATAATCTTCATTTGGCACTGCTTTCAGTGGGGCAGCGTGGAGCTCGTATTTCTGCAGCTGGAACTGGAACTCCAGTTCAGTGTGTGTGTGTGTGTGCCTTAACTGGATCTGTTTGTGTCTGGCTAACATGTCCCTAGTCTATTGTTGTTGCGGCATGCTGTCTGCCTATACACACCACGTCCCCCCCTCCTCTCCCCCCCTCTCTGTGCGGGTGTCTGTCTGGCAATTGATGTTACTGTAACTGACCAAAACGTCGGACGTCTTTTTGGTTGTCTATTTACAGCCGTGATTTGTCTGTGCCTTGCCCGTGTCTCTCTGTCTGTCTGTGTGTGTGTGAAGTCCACTTCAATGGCCCCGCCTACGCCGCCGCCCCCTTTGCAAATGCTGTCTCACTAATTGGCAGTTTAACAGCATAACTGTCCGAATTTGACTCGAAGTGAGCTTATGATTATGCAATTTCAATTACAGCTGACTAATGGCCATAAGCACGCCAAGCCACAGCCACAGTCAGAGCCACAGCCAGATCCGGCTCCAGCTACAGATCCAGATCCAGCAACAACCACATCGATTCTAATCAGTTGTTCTTTTAGCTTGCCTCTCTGAAAAGCTGTACGATTTGTTGACATTACTCGGGCTTGACTCATTTTGAAGCTGTTCTCTTTCAGTGTCAAAGTATTAATGCAGGAATTAGTCTGGGCTTGACTTGAACTCAGAAGTGGCAGCTTCAGATTTAGACTTGATCTTGCCCAGGCCAACAGCAATCAATCAAAATCTGTTAGCTCAATAAGCCTTTCCAGCTATTGTTTGTTGAGTTTACTAAAGAGTTGCTTCAGACAGGATTATATTCTCTCTCTTTCTATCCAAAGCTGCTCTTTCAGCAAACATCTTTAAACAAACTATATGCCTAGTTGAAATGCCGACTTTTTACAGAAAAATTGCCCTGCTATACGGCTTTAAATCTAGCCTGACTTATCGTCGACTTTTTAAAAAAAAGTTGCCTTGTTCTAAGACCTTAAATCTAGTCGAACTTATGGCACTTCTTAGTTGGAATATAGCCAAAACCTGCCCTGTATGGACTTTTCATCATTTTAGCCTTGGCAAAAACTTGACTTGTTGCTTGGTACCATATTTCAGCCATCCTTTGGGACTCGCTGTGTAAATATAGATTGGTCTAACGAGCATTAAAAGAAACCCTGTAAGCTTTATAGACTTCTTATCAAAATAGTATCGTATTACTTTACTTCCTTCATCGGTTTAATAGTTAGATAGTTCATCTATTGCAAGGCGAGATTCAAGCTCTTTAGCTGCTAATTTAGTCTGTTAGTTAAAAGACTAACTATATTTATATATATTTATTTATTTATTTATTTAAGAGCTAACTTATTAATAGTTAAATTATAGGCTAGCTTAATACTAGGCTATGGCAGCAGATGCCTTCAGCCTTATATATATTAATTATGCGTACTCTACTGTAACCAAAACATATGACGTACATCGATGCAAATTGAGGCAAATTATAAATTTGTATATTCTTTTAAAGAGAGAAGAAATTCCTTTTTATGTGTTATTTTTAAATAAGATTTTATAAGAATATACTGTAATATATTCTATTATTAGCTTTAATTTTAGTATAAATATTTGAGCACATGAAGGGTGGGGCATAAATATATATATGCCCCGGCTTTAGTTTGCTCAAATAGGTACTCAAATAAATACTACAATACATCTTAAGAGCCAACAACAAATATATAAATATTGAATTGCTCTACAAATTGATTTATAGAATATATATGTATTTATATACATATATTTACACGCACCAAATGTCAATTCGGTTTTGGTATTTGTGAACTAGACAAATGCAGAATACGAAACGATAAGTCATAATTCACATTTAGCAAAGTCATAGCTTTGCCTTCAAACAGCTCCATTTCTGAGTGACAAAAATGCTTTGAGGTTTGGCTCATTGAAATAGAAGTAAAAGAAACATATTTTGAAAGAACAATGAAAACATTTTCAGCATCATTTTATATTATTTTACTATTGAGAATAATATAAAAATCTACACTTATATTCCATCTAGATCATATATAATATAATCTGCTTCCTTTGCTTTTAGAATCAACAAAAAATATTTGAATAGAGCTTCCTAAGGATCTGTTTTAAAAGTGATCTCTTAATTTTCTTGCCTCTCCCACTGCATATAAAATTGAAAAAAGTTGTCTATATAATAAAGCGATTTATTTTTAAGTCAAAAACAAACATCAGTCGCTGGCAGTCGTCTGCAACGTAATTGAATAAAATAATCCTACTACAAACAGTTAAAATACGAAATTCAAATAGAATAATTTTTAATTAAGAAAATATATATGCTTTCATAGAGATATAAAATCATATAAATATATACATATATATCTATATAGATATAAAACAATTAATTCGTTTCAAGTATTTCGGCAAACATTGCCTAAGAAATTATAGAAAGTGGCAGCAGCAGCAGCGGCAGCAGCAGTTAAATGCGAATTTGGATGCCGCCTGAAAGCAATCTGTGGAAGTGTTTGGCTCGGTGCCCTGCCTGGGAGCCTTTTAGCCCGGCTGGCATGGCCGTAGCCGAGGCCGTGGCGGAATGCAGTGATGCATCTTTTAAGCCTGGCGGGCCCAAAAATTTTAATTTCTAAATAAACTTTGAGACGCTTTTCGGTTGGCGTGTCAAGAGCAGAAGCAACCAAAAAATAAACAGGGATACCCCGCAGCGTTACTTCTAACCCCAAGCCACCTACGCCAACACCACCACCATCATAATCATCATCACCATCATCATCATCATCATCATCATCAGCTCTATGAACCGAAAAGCTCTTCGGTTAACTTTTCTTCATGTAGCGCGCAAATGAAGTGCTGCAAGAGCGTGAATGCAAGTGTGGGAGCTAGTGTATGTGTGTGTGTGTGTGTGTGTGTTCAAGTGTTCATGTGTGTGAGTGTGCAAGTGTTTTTATTAAAACCAAATGACAAACTTTTTCCACCAACAGCAGCCATGGGAGAGAGTGGGAGAGCGCGCGAGCAGCTTGAGAACCGAAGCCAGAACTGAGAGCCAAAAACCAACAACGTCAACAACAGCCAAAAGCTAATTTACACTTTTGTTGTTTCGGTTACTTTATATATATATATGTATGTGTGTGTGTGTGTGCCACGCCTTTCAAGCACCCAGCCAGACGCGCCCCCGCCCGCGCCCCCGTCGAATGGCATAATGGAAAAACTATTTCTGCGAAAGAGGAACACAAATGTTGTCAAAAAATTTGTGAATACTAAAAAACAGTCAACAGACAAGTGGGGAGCGCAACAGGGGAGCAGCATGTAAAACCAGAAATAGCAAAAAAAAAAAATACACAAAGAAAAAAAAAGAGAGAAAATAGAAAAGAAAAAACAAATCAAATGTGTGAACTTTAACACTATTTACCGCCGAAAGAGTATGCACGGAAAAAGTTTATTCATTTAGTTGAACGAGCGCAGACGGCAGCAGCCACACACAAACACACACAGATACAAATGCACACACACATGTGCACATATGCCACATGCTGCATGCTACACGCCGCATGCAACCCCTGCACAAATGAATAGCAGGGGAGCAGGGGGGGGGTTGGGGCAGGTATGGCAAGTGCATTTCGAGTTCATTTTGTGCACAAGTGCTATACAAGTGGGCTCAATTTAAATTACTTACAATATGGCATATAAGCTCATTAGAATGACAGCAGATACAGATACAGATGCAGATACAGATGCAGATACAGATACAGATGCAGATACAGCTATAGATACGATGTGTGTGGAGGGACCGCTTGGCAAGTGAAGCACAAGCAAATGAGGCATGATATTAATCAATGAATTTGAAACAAAAGGCATGGGCTATTAGGGAAATAGAAGAACCGTTAGGCAGGTGAAAGAGAGGGCCTTCGATTGACTGTATGCATATAATTAAGTGGAAATAAATTGTGGTAAATTAAAATCAAACTAAAGCACTTCCCCTAAGATTATATCATTAAAACCCCGAGCAGAAACACTTTAAATGAAATTCAAGCTGTGTCGAGGCATTCGATATAAATTAATTAAATTGCGCTAATTACCAGAATGATAATCAATTAGATATTAATGAGAAGTAAATGTGCGGCGAGATAAATAGGTCTTATACTTACACTTATACTCAAGTTCATACTTATACTTATACTTATACTCTATTTAACCTGCTTTAAGTCAGCTTGCCAACAGGCTGAGCTGGAACTACTTTTTAAAAGACAATTTGGACATGTTATATATTGTCTTGCTGCACACACACACACACACACACACACACACACGTCGCATGCTCCACACTGTCAACTCTATGACAAAGTCATTATAGTAAACCCGACTGCGCCCGCTGACTGGCAGTTAACCGAAAGACCAGAAGCAGTCAGGAGGAGCTGCCTGGGCATCCGGTGGCTGCAGTTGCACTTTTCTTGTATCTAGCCCTGCGGCTGGCAGCGGCCGTATGGTTGACACCACGTCAGCGGTGCACAATTTATGTGCGTGTATTGCATGTGGGCGGGGCCCGTGCGTGGGTGGCTGACTGGGTGTTAAACAGTCCGAAGGGCTAAGTTGCAGCGAACCACGAATCGCCCGCATGTTGTGAACTGAACAAAAAAAAAAAAAAAAGAAAAGAAAAGGAAAAAAATGAAGAAAAAAGTGGAAAGGGGATGAAAGCGAAAGCGCTTTGTAAAGTGCTCGCGGACTAAGCGGGTCGCCACCATCGCACCACCAGCCTCAGCTTCGCTATGCCCCCGAGGGGAATGCTGAATAAAAACTAGAAAATCTGTGGCCAGTCAATGCCGCAGCGACAGCAGCAGCAGCAGCAGCGGCGGCATCAAGTGAACGGTCAGCGCTAAGGCTCCAGCCTGGCAGCGCGTGGGTTGGGGCTGGGGCTGGGGCTGGTTCGAGTTCAGGTTGAGCGGGTTAATTGTTTTTTGCTGACTGTCCACAGTGGACTTAGCCAAAGCATGAAAAAGCGCGCGCTAACCGAAATGAAATAAAAATAAAATGAAAAAAGACCACGCAAAGCTTTGAATAACTTTAAGCAGCGTTAGCCTCGGGGCTGCCCACAAAATATTGGCTTAACGTGCGAGGCGTTATATATAGTACTTCCATTCTATTTTTTCGTGTTCTTTATTTTTTATTTTTTCGGTTCAGAGTTTTGCCATGCAAAGCAGACGTTCTCAGCTGCAATGTGCCCACTCCAAGTGCCAGCTAAGCGACAATATGCGGTGGCTAAGACTAAGCTTGGGCAATGGGAGCTGCAGCAGCAGTAGCAGGAATTGGATCTGTGGTAGTGGGCTGGGGTGGGGCATGAAACCAGCACGTGAACCGTTGCAGCCGTCGGCGTCCAAGTTCATTTGCAGTTTTTCGCATGTGCTCTACACCAACAAAGAACAGAAAAAGAACGAGAAGAAAAAAAAAACAAAGGGCAAAAAGTTTTCGAATCGAGGTAGTCACGAACGTTGAGGTAATTCGAGATGAACAACCTTCAAAATGTCTTGAAATGTTTACATGAAAATAAAAATAAACTCTATTTGGTAAGTACTTTAAAAGAAATGCGAATTGATTGTGCGTCTAGAAAGTAGATAAGTCTTACGAACTAAATGGCTTCTAGATTCTAAAAAGGCATTGTCTAAGATTAGTTTTAAATTGGAATTCCTCGCTATAGTATTATAAACTTCTTTAATGTATTATATTATTATTATTATTATTTAAGCAATCTTAGCTTCACTATTTAATGGAAAAATAAAAGATAAATATTGAATCGTATACAAATATTTTATAGATATCTAAATTTATGCAAGAGCTGAAAGATATTGTGGGACTATAATAAAATATTGGAACTATTTATCCAATAATTAAAATATTAAGTTTAAAAAAAATATTTAAAACATAAACTAAAAAAAAAATAAATAATAAATGTAAAAAAAAAATCAATAAAAACATTTTTAAAAATATTTAAAATAAATGTGCAAAAAAAAAACAAATATTTTTTGGACTGGAAAAAGTAAAAGGGATTAAAAAATAAAAATATATTTTGTATTTATAATAAAAAATTAAGGATGGAAAAAATGTATGGAACTATTACTAAAATTAAAAATAGAACCATTTTTTTCAGTAAATATTAATTAAATATAAATAAAAAGGAAAACATAAAGAAATATATAAAAATAAAATCTAAAAAAATAAATAATAATATTTAAAACCATAAAGTAAAAGTTAAAATAAAATATAATAAACAAAATCTACATGAAAAACTACTACGTAGATATTGACAACATTTTTAGAATCATGAAAAATGAACCAAAAAATACTGATAAATATTTTAAATCATTTTATATTTCCCTTTAGGGCTCATGGCCGAAGATATACGAGAATACTCTATGCCATATCTATCTCGAAAACAAGCCGAAACATTTAACCAACTATTAAAAAACTCTCAACAAATTTTATAGAAATTACGAAACTAATTTAAATAAATTAATGCATTTATTTAAAGTTCATTTCGATGCTCCCCACTGATACGCTGCCAGCAGATGCAGCAGAGTGTGGAGCACGATAAGACATGGAGCAGGTACTTTATAAAAACTTTTTACAGCACTCTACTTTAGTCGGCTATGTGGCCTCATATCTGTCCTTTCCTATTTTTTATTCACTTTCAATCCCCGCACAGTGCGCTAAATTTTTCTTTTTCTTCTTCTCTTTTTTTTATTTTTATTTTTTTTTGCGTTTTCAGACACTGGCGCAGGCCAGTTGCCTACGCTGTTGTATATAGTATATATCCCCGGAGCGCATGTATTCCCTATAAATTTTTTACAATTTTATGCAATTGTATAGTTTTGCAAAAGTTTGTTGCAGCTATTTTTCGGTGCCGCCGCCGACGACGACGACGACGACGCCGACGTCGTTGTGGCATTGTTTTTAACAACAACAAAAGCAACAACAGAAGCAACAACAACAACAGCAGCAGCTGCAACAAACAATGCAGCAATTCAACTTCAGCCACGCCCACCGCCCAACGAGCAGCACCGCAACGCGCCGAACAAATGAACTCGAATGTCCTTTTATATGCGTTCAGTGTTTATTGTGCCATTTCCTAAGCACAGCTAGAAAACTTGGCCGAAATGCTTGTTTCTCTGCCTGCAGTTGGCTGGCAACGTCTTGAAGGCCTCGCTGTGCCCGCTGCGCTGCCCATCGATCCTCGCCCAAAGAAGCACTCGGATTAAAGTCTAAATAATTCATTGCCATAGGCATGTCGCAGGCTTTGGAGCAAACAAACTTTAATATCATATGGCAACAAGGGCGACAATAGCTGAGTGCTACGAAAATAGCTGAAGCTGACAGAAAGCTGCATGCTTTGCAGAGAAATGTAAGTAGCTGGAGATGGAAAAACATCAAACATCAAACAAAAAACGTATATAAAATAAAAAATAAAAAATAAAAATAAATAAAAATTCTGCTTGACTTATTTAATATATGGTTTTTGATTATATTTGCGTTTTAATATAATATGATATAGAAAAAAATATAAAAATAAAGTTTAAAAAATAAAAGAACTTATTTTTTTTTTATTTTAAATTATTTCAATTAAGACGAATTAAAAAAAATAAATATGTAAATAAATATAATATTAAAAAAAAGGAAAAAATTAAATATATGAACTCAAGTATAAATAAAATAAATCAGAATAGAAAAAGGTTTTTAAAAAGTTTTTATCTAGAAAGCAATTTTTTGTTTTAAAATATATATATAATTTTAAAACGAAAAATTATTTTCTAGAAAAAGAAATTTGTTAAAAATGGATTGCAATTTGTTTCCTGATATATACTGGATTTAAGCTGTGAAGCGTTTGACTTTATTTTTTCGTGGCAGCGCTTTAAACATTTTGCTTGAATATACGTAAAAAAAATGCAGTAGCAAAAATATTTTTTATATTTTCGGAGTCCAAAGATATTGTATTTATCACTGTGCTCTATCAATTTAATGTTGGAATAATCTTTATGCTTGTTGCTTTTCTATTTGTTTTGCATAAATAAAGATGTGCATAATTTGGGAATTTTAATTTGCAATTCATATCTAGAATGCCTGAAAGCCAATAAAGTTTTGTGACAGCAAATATCAAATTACAATATATTTAGATTCTTTTTTTATTTTGCCTTTCCTTAAAGAAAATTGTTTTATATCTCAATAAATGCAATTTAAGCTCTGGCCTTGCCGCACTCTTTATGCCATTAGCTCACTGCCACTTGAGTCCGACTAAATTCCGCTTAAGCTAATCGCTGCAATCGAGTAAACATGAAATAGCTGCACTCGAGGCTTGTTGGCCAAACACAGCTCGATCGAAGTTCGGTATCTGGTTGAAGCAATCAAATTTAACACACTTTATCGACGGACACAATCATAGAATATTTTGACACGAATGACACAGCCCCCCCTCCAGCCCAATGCAAAGCTGACCTCATTCCAGCTTAAGGCTTTTCATTGCGAAATAAAAATAAATTTATATATATATATATATATATATTTTTAATTCGAATGCCAACTTGAAATGGCAAGCGGAAGGCAGCTGTCAGCTCGTGGCGACTGATTAAATAAAATTGGCAACTTTTTAAGCCGCTTTTGGCCAAGTTTATAAACCGTAAGAATTAAATTTTTGCGCATAATTTGAGAGAGTGTGAGAGCGAGAGAGAGACAGAGAGGGGGAGAGAGAGTGAGAGATAGAAATTGGAGGCGTGGACAAGCAGCGCCGGAAAACATTGCATTGCATATTTTAATCAAGGGAAAATTGCATTGAAAAATATTGTTAACAATAACAGGCAACGGCGGCATTTAAATGTCCCGGCCCAGCAGCTACAACAACAACGTGTGCAACTGTGGCGCGCGCTCTGCCGACGCCGCCGTCGACGTCGACGTCGCTGACCAGCGACAATTAAAAGTTTTTACTAGCATTCAAATTTTTCAATATAACCGAATGCCAATAGCCCATGGACCAGACCCGTAACTGACCACTGGCATGAAATATAACAGCAACAGCAACAGCAACAATAACAAAAACAACAACAGCAACAGCAGCAGCAGCAGACAACATTCAACGCGCAGCACAAATAAAAAGCAAAGGAAGCAAAGCCGCGACATTTCCATGCAGTGTAAAGAGCGCCGCAGGGCGAAATGCGCCGAACGCCCACAGGGAAACGAGAGGCATTCAAAAACAACAAAAAAAAATCACACTCACACACACACCTACACACACACACACACACACACAGCTGCAGTCAGAGGCGTGTTCTGTTTGGCCGCCAGGCACATGGCAGCGCAATATTTGTCTATAAAAGGAAGCCGTGACAACTGTAAAGGACGCCTGGGTATCACACTGTATATGCTAGATGATGTGTGTATGAGTGTGTGTAGATATGTGTGAGTGTGTGTGTGGATGTGTCGATGTGTGTGTAGCAGCGAGCAAAGGCCACTGGGAATGTGCAGCACAAATGCAATGCACGCGCTGCAGCTGCTTTATACAGAATCACACACAAATACACACACACAACACACATATACATGCACACACACACACTCTCACACACACATTTACATATAAACATATATATGCATTTGTTGCTTTAAGTGCGGTTCTTATAAACTCATCAAGGCTTGAGCAAGATTTTCTCGCATATTAGAGAGAGATTTGGCAAGGCAAATATCTCTGGCTATAAATGAAGCAGGAAGACAGTTCTGTTTGGCCAAGACCAAATGGAAAATGCGTGTTATGATGTGCATGTGAAAATACTAAATATATATATATATATATATATATATATATATATATACAGCAGAGCCTGCTCACCAAGCTGTAGAAAGCTAAGCCAAGAGAACATCAAGTCAGAGTCTGACTTGAATAAGTAGCTTGCTATTAATTTCTTCAACTTCTCCAGGTACAAGATATATTTTTTATGAATTTTACAGTATTTTTAAACAATTTGTAGCTAGAGCCAAAATATACATAATTTTCCAAGCGAAGTCATGTTTTTTTAAAAGGACTTCACATTCATTGAAGTTACATTTAATTTAAAAATGTAAGCTCGCGTAGCTCAACAACAATATCTTTATTAACCCCCCCTCAATTAACATCTATTATTATATTAAATATTAAGTCTGTAATTTATATATTTCCCTCAATATCTTTACATTGTAATTTATATGCCATGAGCATCGATAAAAACTTTTATTAAAGCAGCTTGTAAGCTGATTAAAACTCATTTTCTTAGAAATCGATGGACAAAGTTTGTCTGCAAAGAAAATTCTGAAAGCGACAACTCAGATATTCAGATATTTTAATATTCTCTGAGAAGTATTATATTTTATGATGTTTTAAAAGTTAGGTCAAGGAGACTCATAAAAGACTTTTAACTATAAAATATATTATAAACAAGGAAATAAATCAATAAAGAACTAAATTAATAAATTGAGAAGTTTATTAATATAAAATGAATAATAATAAAAAACAATAAATATTAAAAAAAAAAAAAAAATATATATATATATATATATATATATATATATATATATATATATATATATATATATATTTTTTTTTTTTTAATATTTATTGTTTTTTATTATTATTCATTTTATATTAATAAACTTCTCAAAACTTCAAAAAAAAATATAATACAAAAATATAATATACAAATAAATAAGCACAAAAAAAAAGATGAATGAAATGTATATTTAAAAATATTTATTTCCTGCTAGTTAGAATCAGCCTCAAATGTTGAGTTTACTTTTATCCACTATACAGATAAAATTTGTATGTAAGGTACATTCTTTTCGATATATAGAAGCTTATTAAAAAGGGGCTTTAGTAAACGATTGTAACAGCTAAAAGGAGGCGTGTCAATCTACATAGAGTATATGCATTCTTGATGAATATTAATAAAAGCTCAAAGCAACTTTCAGGGTATATCCTAGTCAAGCACTCCCAACTTATTCTCTTACCTTATTATAATCTTTTATATTATTGTTGTTACACCTCAATCAAATGTAAGCCTAAAGACTATGATTGATTGTCATAAGACTAAAAATTTCCCTCTAAATACACCTCAAATTTCTCTCGCCAAACCAAAAACTTTCCATAAACTTACATCGCGCTGATTCCCACTCCACGTTTGTCTAATTTGAATCGATGTTGGGGCTGGCAAGGTCAGAGCAACTCAACCTGGTATCAGCGCCAGATACAATTACATGGAAAATTTAACTGTGAAAACAATGCGCCAAAAACTTTGCAACGTTTAAGTTTGCCATTTTTTTCGTTGTTTTGTTTCTGTTATATTTTTTCTCCTATTTTTTGTGTGTTTTAGCTTCAGGTTTTCGCCCATTTTCGCAGCATTTCGCCTTCGCATTTCGCGTATTTTCCACTTTGCAAAATTTTCTTATCCGCTTGCTTTGCATCTTAGCAACAATTTAAGCGAGACTTTTATTCGCAACTTGCTAACAAGCAGAGCGGAGCAGAGTGGAGCCGAGCAGAGTGGAGCAGCGCAGCTGGCGCCGACGCCGGCGTCGTTGTTGACGTCCACTGTCGTCGCTGCTCATTAAAAACTTTGCGCCAGTTCGAACTTTGCATCAGTTAAGCAACAACAGCGACAGCAACAGCAACAGCAGCAACAACAAATGACAACAAAATCGCCGAAAATTATAAATGCATAAAGTAAACGAAAATGCGCAAAATCTGAAATTGCGTCTCGCCGTTAACAACGTCGTTAATCATTAATGCAAACAACCCACGCGGCCTTCTAATTGAAAGCCATCAAAATTAAGCTCAAAAGTTGAGAACTCACGCGTTTGTCGCCCACAAATTGCAAATACATATGTTTCGATTGAGAAAGTTGAGCAATCAATTGACAGCCATAGAAATATTTACCCACATAATGAAGTCTTCGAGCTAATGAAGCATATGTTTATAAATTTAATAAATTATATTCCTATACTCCTAGATTTAGCAGACGATTGACAGTAGAGTTGCGAGCTGCAGAAGCTGACTATAAAATTTCTTTTGAGCAACTTCTACTTATACTATATTTATACCTGTAAGACATATTTATAAGAAGGAAATTAATCTTGCGAACTCTAGTAGTTGATTAAAAACTTACTTTTGATCGAGGTATACTAAAATATCTTTGAAGAATCTTCAATTTTTATGAGCTTTTAGTAAAATTCAAAACTATTTTAGGATATCTGCTTTTGGTTTAGCTACAAGAGTTTTAGATTGAGTATGAATCAAACTAGTCTACATTTTAGGCTCATGATTTGAATGAAATATTATTAAAGGCATAAGAAATTTTTGCCAGTAATAAGTGCGCAATATGATCTAGATCTTGGCGTTCTATATATTTATATTCTATATATTTCTATATTCTATATTTATATATTTTTTTATTTATAATTTCTATATTTATATATTCCTAGCTTTAAGTCGATTCGATTTTAATTGAAATAGAAAATATCAAATATTTCAAACTCGATATGTCGGTGATATAGGTAGACATATGATTTAAAGTTCAAAGCTCTAGCTCTTATAGTTTATAGAAACTACGAGAAGACAGAGAGGCTGAGTTACAGTCTCGTCTCGTCTTAGCAGTTGCTCCTCATCATTTTTTTAAAAGGGGCTGCCACGCTTTCTACTGCAATGCTTTATTTTCCATCTGAATACTATATAAATAAATAGTTGATCATTAATTAATTAACAAATTTCATATTGAGCTTGTAAACTTTATATTATCTTATTATTATATTATTATATTATTATGAATTCTTGTTGCCCAAAAAAGTATGCTATAAAAATTGTATAATCAATTTCTACGGCCTTAATAAAATGATAATTTGATGGCTTATATAAAAAGCTAAAAAATATTATAAAAAATAAATAAAATTACAGAATATACCACATATCATTTCTATATAATCCATACTCTATATATCATATAATGAATATACTATATACTCTCTATACTTTATACTCCATATATTATTTACTCTCGATGTACCTTTTATACTCTTCACTCTATACACTATATAGACTCTATATATACTCTCTTGTGTACACTCTATACACACACTTCACTTTAAATATTCTCTATAATCTACATCCATAGACAACTATTAGCCAACACAAGACACTTTGAAGTCCATTGCAATTCGTATTTGCTTAGCTTTCGAGCTGCTGCACTGCTGCGTGCAAAGGCCGCGCTCAACGGGCTGCTAATAATGACGGTGGCTAATGCTAATTACTTCAGCTGCAGCTGCAGCTAATTCAAAGCATTTACTAGAGGCGAAAGCAAGTGAAATGTCATTGAGTGGAAGCCAGCTGCAAAGTAGTTAATATAAAAAGCACTTAACGTAGGCCAGGTCAAGGTTAGTTAAACCGAGAATTAAGGAGTGCCTCCCAGTGTGTGCGTGTGTGTGCGTGTGTGTGTGTGTGTGCGTGTCTGCTTGGTTTAATAACTTAAAGCTTAGCTTACATTTATGGCATGCCATGTGCATCAATTGCCGACTGCAGGTCAAGTGGTAAGTGGCATAAAGAACAACAACAACAAACAGCCGCAACATGAGCTAAATTCCTTTCGTTCGCTCTCTCTCCCTCTCTCTCTCTCTCTCTCTCTCTCTCTCTTGCTATTTTTTAGCACTCTGACAGCTGCGCCTGCGCCAACTGTGCTGCCTCAGCCGCCTCTGATTTCAGCTGTTTTTTTAGTTGTTTTTGCTGTTTGTAGTTGTTGCTTTGTTGGCCAAGACAACAAGTTAGTTAAGCCAAGTCATGAGTGGGGCGCTCAGGTGGGCGTTTGGCTAAGATTGGCCAGCGACACCGCCGGCCTGGCCCCAAGCATGCAAAAGCTGTCAACAAATTGACGCCGATTAGACGTTCGACGCCCACGCAGACCGCGCCGCGCCGCGCACTCAAACATAATTTCAAACGCCGCCGGCAACGTCGACGTCGCAGTCGGCGTCGCAGTCGGCGTCGCAGTCAGCCTCAATGTAGCGGCATCTGTCGCTTACGCAATGGCCGCATATCAAATTATGCATGGGCCTTTTTTGCTGCCCGGGCCCAGGTGAGGGCCCACGCTGTGGCCAGCTTACTGCAGCTTGCGGCCTTAGCCGCCCACTGCCCGCTGCCCGCTGTCCGCTTCATAAATTGGCATTAGCAGAGCTGGGGGCAGGCTCTACTCTGCACACACACACACACACACGCACACCCACTCTACTGTGTTTGTAGTTGTAATAGAGGCGGCGGCGGCTACGACTACGGCCATGGCTCCTGCTCCTGTCTGATGCAATTTTTGTGCAACGCCCGGCGGCAGCTTAATAACTTTTATGCGTGTTTGCATATCGCCAAATGCATCGAACTGATGCAACATTTGGCGCACAGGCGATTTGTGTGTACAGTGTGGCTAGTCTCCAAGCGAATAGTGGGTCACTGTCGATATATATAATATATATACATATAGAAAAAAACTAGACATAAATATGTATGGCTGAGATATAAAGCGAGAGATTGCCGCAACTAAAAACTGATGCACTTAAGCGCAAACTACGCTTTGACTAGCTAAACTTTTCAGCGAGGAAATTAGTTAAAATTAAAAAAAAAAAAAAAAAAAAAAAAAATATATATATATATATATATATATATATATATAACTAGCTAAACTTTTTAGCCAGGAAATTAGTTAAAATTAAAAAAAAAAAAAATATATATATATATATATATATATATATATATATATATATATATATATATATATATAGATATAAAATGCAGATGATATAGCTATAATTTATAATAAATGTATATATATGTATATACAAAAATTATAGGACTATGCTAGAATAATAACAAAAATATTTAATATTAATGGACAATGTGAAGGAAGGATTGGCTATCTTGATCACACACAGTAGATGTACGTAAAAAGCCCCATTTAAATGTGGAGATTGTTTTAATGTTCTTGATGAAATGACTCTTACATTTCCTTAAACGAATTTCCCTTATAAATAATAATAATATATATATAAGAAATATATATATAAATATATATATATATATATATATATATATATATATATATATAGCTGACATATAAAAAAAAATCTAATCATATCAAAAATATTTAATATTAATAGACAATGTTAACGGTTCGTTATCCTGATCACACACAGTCTATATACATGTATGTAAAACCAAATTGAAATATGGAGATTGCTTGAATTTTCTTGAAGAAAACTCCTTATAGTGTACATAAAAGTATCTTAGGTATCCTTCAACAAATTTCTCTAACAAAGATATTTGTTTTCTTAAGTTTTTTATTTTAGAAAACTTCAAATTAAGTGCTTTTTCATAAATATATAAAATGTAAGATCTAGAGAAATATATTACATGTATTTATATATTTTCTCTAGATCTCCCATACTATCTATTCATATTATTTCGTATATTTTGCATGAGCATATATATTTTGATACTTTTTTGATATACTAGTAATTATATAGACCAGCAAAATATTAAAATACTTCAAAAAAATTTAATATTCTTCAATATTCTTAATATTCTTCAAGCAATAAGTATATTTTTTAACTATTTCAGTCAATCAGAGATATTCTTTCACACAAAATCTCTTATTCTATTAAATAATACGCACCATAAAAAAGCTCAGAGTTCAATCTGTGACTGGCAAACGCAAATAAGGTAAATAAATAATTCAACTAAAAAAATAAATGCTAACAAATTCTTCAACTGTCAACACATTTTAAATTGTTCTTAAATGCTTCTGACACTTGATGATAAATGTGAATAATGTCATAAGTCTATAAACAACTTCACCATTAATTAGGTAGGCCAATCAAAATAGAGGAAAAATTAATCAGAGCAGCAGACAGTGACGTAAAGAGGAAGGAAATGAAATATATTCAGATCATACAGTTATTCCAATAAACAAGAAAAACTAGGACATGATATAAGGTAATTGCTCAGTTAATTTGACAGAAGGTTAAAATTAAAAACAATATATATGTGGATATATATGTATATGATATAATAAATGTTCAGATTTTAACAACTGCAAAAACTTTTTGAGCTGAAAAAATGGACTAGCTAAAGCTATTCTAAGTTATGTCTTTCATAATTTAAAGAATTGTGGATCAATTAGAACAGATGGGTGTTATTTTAGAACTAAAGTAAAATTGAAAAAAAAAATTAAATTAAATAAACAAATTACTTACCCAAATTCTTATTAATAATCCTTGATTCTATATTGTTTAATCACTATATTATCGTTTACCTTTATATTTATATTTATGAAAATATAAAATATGTATGTAAAATATAAAATAGAATTTTATGTATTTTATATAAAATATTTTTTTATATTTACATACATTTATATTTTATATTTTTATATTTTATATTTTATTTTATTATATTTTTTGGTTCTTAAATTTATTTAATATGTATTTTATATTTTTATACATTTTTGTTATATTATATATGATTATTTAATTTATTTTATATTAATTTTCCTATTATTTTTTCCTATATATGTTTATTTTAATATTTTGTATTTTATATTAATTTTTATATTTATATTTTTTATTTTCTTCCATTCCACTTCATATAGTTATTTAGTTTTAATTTTCAATTGCGGAATATTTCCGCTCACAAATATTTCACATTTCAAACATTTATTTTTTACACACTTTGTTGCACTTAAAAATAAAATATGAAAAATAGCCGAAACACTTTAAAAAAATAATAATAACAATTTGACCGTGTATAGCCAACAGCAGCGCTGCAATTTCGTTTAATTAACAACATTTTACGTCTTTTTTTTTGCATTTTCTTTATTTGGCAGATAAATTGAAGATTCATAATTCATGTGATTCTTGTGTGTTTGCGCACCACTGTGCTATGTTAATAATG